>OY728136.1:1658058630-1659393630 GCA_963277665.1 Viscum album | reverse complement strand
TCCATTTTCCAATCAAATGATTGTATTTAAAATAAAAAACATTTTTGGTCTAAGATAAATATTTATAATTTTAATAATGATTTAAAAATTTTATCTACTCTCCCATAAAAACCATTAAATAATTTTTGAATCATAGTATGAGAAAAAAATATCAATAAGAGACATAAAAACAATGAATGTAATCATATGTCTATAAATACAGATAATAAATTGATTTTTTAAATATAATCATTGGCCCATAAAAAACATTTTTAAACCTGGAAATTAGATATTCTACCCATATCATTACAATAAAAATTTCATAAGAAATATTAATAAAAAACTAAAATCTATATATTTCTCATGGAAAACATGATATAATAGTTAAATATTTTTCCCAAAGCTAAGTATCATTTAAAATCATTTGAAAAAAAACTCAATAACGTACCTTGTGAAAACCTGATATTTCCATAAGAAAAACATATAATTCATAATAAACCATATATTTTACTTGGGGAATTATTTGATTAGAATAATTAAATATGATCTAATCTTCATGGATACAATATCATGTTACCCCCACAACTACAATGAAATAACACTTATAATTATACCTGGAAGTAATAATCATAGTAACACTTCGAATAACCATCATAGTTAACTTGAAACATACCTAATACATTGATGGGAAACCATAACCTCCATATATTTATCTTATAAGGTAAAAACCCATCATCATAACAAATTTCCATGAACCCTAATATACGTATCTACCATGAATGCAATCACAATAAAAATATTCCATTAGTAAAATCACTTATTTTAAAAGAATAATACACATATTAAAAGGAAACAATATATTCAAAAATAACCTTTTCTTATAATATAGAATTATGAAAAAATAGTGTGTCTTGAAAGAAGAAAGTTATTCATATTTAGTATATGCATAGAAAAAATCATTTTTACTTCTTTAAAAAATTTATTAAAAAAAGATTTTTTGAAATAAAGTATTTACATTAAAATATTAAATGATTACTTTTTGAGGGAATTTGATAGGAATTTGAAAATTAAATTTTAAAATCATTCATTTAAATTTTATCACATTTCTAAAACATATATTAATAAACTATAAATTAAGGTGAATTATTATTTAAATAAGTCTTTGAAACATTTAAAATTATAGTTTTTTATTTAAAGAGTCACTTAACATGAGTCGGAATTGTAACACCCTGAGATTTTATGAAAAAAATTCTTTTTATTTTCATTAATGTATTGTATTGTATGCTACACCAAATGGATATTTCACAACACCCATGCTTGACTTTCCTTGCATTGCATGAAATCACGACCTTCCTCGATAGCGTGTTTAGTACGCGATACCGAGTTTCACTAAACGGCGATATGCTGTTAAAATATTATTAAAACTAGCCATTATGAATAGTAATAATCACTTTTTGAACTCTTGTTAAATTTTGTTTTTCAAAATGGACTTCATTTTTGGATTCATAATATCGAAATTAGCTTAGGGTGAAATTTTGGTACATTTTGGATAACTTTCATTTTCTGATGAACAGTGAAAATTACTAAATTTTAATTAAAAAAAACCTTTTAAATCAAAATAATTAATAGTGATAAATTATTAATTATAGTGGTTTTAAATTATTTTTAGAATATATTTTTACAATTTAATACAATGTTGGTCATTGTATGTAATTCTACAATTAAACCAGACATAAACAAGTGTCAATCTTTTGATAGTTATTATCTCTAAAGAACACGCTATTTGTTTTGACGACGAGAATTAATTTTTAAATTAATTAATGAAACTGATATGTTTTGAATTTGGTAAAATAGACATCCTTTTTGAGTTCATTATATCAAAATATAGCTTAGGACTAATTTTTGGTATTTTTCCGGAACCTTTCATTTTTTGATGAATAGTGAAACCACTAAGTGGTAGTTAAAAAAATGAATTTTTCATAAAACTTAATTCTACCGCTTATGTGAGTGGAATTTCAAAAATCCGAGAGACACGGTTGATGTTAGTAAGTAAAATGTTGTTCAATGAGATGAAAATAATTTTTGGTGAATAGTAACTTTTTACTTTTTTTTACCACGGTTAAAAGTAAATAGGGTAATTAAGTGTAACAATGATATTATTAATACCCTATCAAATGTCCTAATTCTATTGGATAAGTGTAATTCTACCAAAAACAACCTTATGAATAAAATATGACCATTTAGGCCCACATGGATTAGATTAGGACATTTATTATTAATTTATTTAAAGAAGGGTTAAAATAGTTAAAATCAAAGTTCAATAACTAAATCATTTTTAATATATGGATATACATAAGATAAATTCGATTGTAAGTATTCATTAGAAATATAATAAGATTTACTACATAATGATATTTTATTTATAATTTTTAGACATTAAATAATTTAATTTATTTATGACACAATGATGATGCAGTAATTACCATAATAGTAAAAACTTAGAATAATTGATATTATAAATACCCAAATAAATATAATTTGATATTTTTTATTAATTACACAAATTTTATATATTAATATGAAATGTTATTATTGGTTTAATAAACTTTTTTCGAACTAATCATTCTGTTATGATTTTCACAAAAATCAATTACTAAATAGTGTCAAAATTGACATAAAATAGTTTTTAAAACAAATATTATATTATTAATGGTTATTTTATTCCTAAAAATCTAAGGTTCGGACAAATGACATAGATAAAGATATATATATATTAATAATAAATAACTTGGGGTTCTTTTGTGTAAAGACCCGTAAAATTCAAGGAAAATTTTTTCTTAATTTTCTTTTGAATTTTACAAGAGCGCGATTTCAGACGGCACCTGATTCCGAGGCCCGGAGTGCCCGGAATCAATTTCCGAAGTTTGGCTCGGGTACGTTCAGTGAACGAACGAGCGGGAATTCCTAAATTTTTATCCGGTGCTCAGAATTGAAATCCGAGGGCACCAATGAACTCGCAGCGCCGATATTCGCTTAAAGAGACCTTTTCGGAAGTTGCGTTTGTTGCGGGTTGAAAGTTAGTTTTTGGGTTTTTAGTTTAAGTTAAATAAAATTCTTGAAGAACAAATTTTATTTTAACTTGTTAAATCCTACCAAAGGGGGTTGGAAGTGGGACCCACATCCACTTAACCTCCCTTGGGAGGATTAAGTGTGGTGGGGCCCACACGAAGCTCCCAACCTTTCATCTTCTTCCAACTCCCTTAACCCCTCTTTAATGACTTGAGTTATTTAAATTTGGAGTTAATCTTTTTGAAATTCAAACCTTTGAAATTCTTTTGTTAGGTTTGTAAATAAAATAAGCTCTTATTTTATTTGGTTGGGTTAGAACACTTTGGCCACCTTGAGAGCTTTTGGGAGCTTTTCTTCTTCTTCTTCAACTCTGACGAAGAACAAGAAGAACCTTCGAAATTGACGAAGAACGCTCAAGTTCCGACGAAGAACGCCGCTCCGCTCTTCTTCATCTTCCGTGTCAACGAGAGGGAACGCCGCTTCCTCCTCGGATTCCCTTCGTCGGCATATGAAGTTTCGCCAACGACGTATCACATCGGACGCACCCCTTCCTCATCGGATTTGACGAACGACGACCGCGACGCCCGACCTCCGCGACGTTGTCTTCCGCCGAACGTTGTCAAATCTACGAACCTATACCCGAGGTAGGGGTTGTTGATTATTATTTAATTATTTATCCTTGCTCGTGGTTCATGCATGATTAACGAAGGATTTAAGTTGTGTTTTAACGTGAGGGGGCCGGACCGCATGAACACGGCCGAAACCCTCCTTCGTTCTTGGTGTTTAATTTTGCGGGTGAATCAAGGAGGCGTGGTGCCGTCGCACCACGCGGATATTCGCCCAATTCTTATTACACGACGCCGTCGCGCCGCGACATGGAAGGATCATCAAGAACACGAAGCAGTCACACCGCGTTGAGGAAAATCAAGGTGCGGCGGAGGGGCGCGGTGCCGTCGCACCGCGCTGGACGACGAACACCGCGGCCGGTTCCGGGCCGCGGCGGAAAGAGAAGACTGGCGGCCGAGCCGCCGGCGTCGGAAGCCGAAGAGGGGACCGGATTCTTCCGGTCCCGTTGGAGAAAACCGGCCGGCCAGCTGGCCGGCCGGATGGTCAAAACCGGGGGAAATTAATCCCCCGGCCAGCACATAAAAACCCCCCTCATAAAGAGGGGGGCGGTTTCCATGAAGGGGGGGCAGGAGCCCCCCGGTTTTTCTCCAAACCGGCCCCCACGTGGGGGCCGTTTTTTCTGCAAAGGGCGCGGCACTTAGCCGCCCCTCTCTTCAAACAAGCGGGGGGCTTTGCCCCCCCGTTTCCTGCCAATCAAGCCCCCCACGTGGGGGGGGGGGGGGGGGGGTTTGAAACAGGCGCGGCTAAAAAGCCGCGCCGTCTTCAAATCAAGCGGGGGCTTGATTGCCCCCCGCGTGCTGCCTCCGTGCGGCGCCAGGCCGCCGCGCCACCGCCGGGCCGCCGCGCCACCGCCGGGCCGCCGCGCCACCGCCGGGCCGCCGCGCCACCGCCGGGCCGCCGCGCCACCGCCGGGCCGCCGCGCCACCGCCGGGCCGCCGCGCCACCGCCGGGCCGCCGCGCCGCCGGCCGGCCGGGCCGGGTCGGCACGGACCCGGACCCCCCGTTTCGAATCAGATTCGGTCATTTGGCCATAACTTGAGCCTCGGACCTCCGATTGACGAACCGTCTGCGGCAACACGATCCTTGGATCGAGACGGTCGTTTCGGTATATCTCACTCAAGGTCGCGGATTACTTTGAGTTCGGCCGGGTTGGTTCGTTCACGAAACCAACCGGGCCTTCGGAGCGGAAACGCTCATATCTTGAGCTACAGACGTCCGATTGACGTGCCGTCAGCTGTGTTGTGTTCCTCTTAGTGAGACAAATCTTTTGGCATACTCCGCCCAAGGTTTGGACGCAGGTGGAGTATGGTCGGGTTGGTTTTGCCTTAAAAACCAACCGGGCCCCGGGGACGAAAATGCCAATAACTCTCAGACTGGGCGTCCGATCGACGCACCGTCTGTTGCGTTGAGTTCCTGTAGACGATACAGAACTTTTGGATACATCAACTCTGGACTTTGTGACAGTTGATGTATCAGCCTCTCAGCTCGTGGAGCGGACCCTCCTGTACGAGTTTGCTGTGTGCGGGAACCCTAGTGCTGGCTGCGACTGTTCTACTGCTACTACTGCTACTGTGACTGCGACGACGACAGTACAGAGATCCTGTGTGGATTCGACGACGACGACTTCAGCACTCAGCGATCCTACGTGGATCAGTGCTACAGGTCCTGTGTGGGCCCGATCCTGTGTGGGTCCGATCCTGTGTGGGTCCTTGCGCTCAGCGGTTCTGTGTGAGCCAGCGCCTACAGGTCCTGTGTGGGCTCGATCCTGTGTGGGTCATTGCGGGGGTTAGTTACCTATCGATCCTTCGTGGGTCCGACGACTTAGATGGATCAGTGATCATCTTTATCGTCTTTTGAAGAAGTATACATGTGTGAGCTGAAACCTATTGCTTTCCTGTGTGGATTGTGTTGTGCAATCCTGTGTGGATTACGTTTTGCTTTCCTGTGTGGATTGTGTTGTGCAATCCTGTGTGGATTACGTTTTGCTTCCCTGTGTGGATTGTGTTGTGCAATCCTATGTGGATTACGTTTCGCTTTCCTGTGTGGATTGTGTTGTGCAATCCTATGTGGATTACGTTTTGCTTTCCTATGTGGAATACGTTTACTTACCTGTGTGGACTGAGTAGTACTTGGGCTCGGAGGTTGGAGCGTATTTGAAATTGGTGACTTAGGTATATGTATGGGCATATACCTAAGCACTGTCGGTTGTTACTTCGTGATTGTTTCTTTCTTCGTGGTTTATCCTTTGTGGATTTGAGAGACCTTCAGGGGTCTCGGGGTCCCTACTGAGTAGCTTATACTCACCCCTGCACGGGCTTTGCCTGCACTACGTTGTGTTGGTTGCAGACGACGGAAAGCGTTGACCTTAGCTGAGGCTTGCAGAGCGGGACGGTACCCGGAGGCGGACCACTGGGCGGGACGTGCTCGGAGCGGACGGCGGGACCCGTGGAGCAATGGAGCTATCTGTACCCACCCTTCAGGTGGGATTCCCGGTGGACAGCTCGGAGTAGCGGCTTTTACTTTTCAGTTGCTGTTTTCCCTTTCGAGTTGTACTTTACTTTCAGTTTGGGTTTGTATACTGGCCCATTTACTTTTCCACACTTTCAGTTGTACTCTGCTTTTGTTTATTGTTTACTTTCCGCTTGCTTACTCTGTGGTGTTTGTTTACTTTTCAAAGGCAATGTCTTCCCTTTTTACCTGGATTTACGCCTTGGTGCTAGTCGCCAGCCCCTGGCCTATGGAAGGCGGGCTTGGGGTAGTCACAGCACGGACCCCGAGGGCGGGTCGTGACAAATTGGTATCAAAGGAGTTCGGTTCTACCGCGAACTCTGATCATTTCTATGTGAAGCAATAATGTTTAGCGTATTGAGTGTGGTTATCAGTCCAGGGAGTCCAGTGTTTGTGCGGCGGTCGACGTATCCGTACACCAGGACCCTGACTTCTGATTTCCGACTTAATGCACGAAAACATTGATTGCGTGTGTGTTTCAAAGTTTTCTTTGTGATTACTTATATCATCTCACCAGGTATACTGTTCTGACCGTGGCGCACCTGTTTCCTTTTCAGGATGGCCCCACGACGGCAGCCAGCTAGGGTTCTGAGAGTCGAGCGTGACGACAGCCCACTGAGCAACGAGGCCTCAGTGCAGGGCCCTTTGTCAGCAGTGGCACCGGCGGTAGCTCTACTCGCCGAGCCCCCGATGCTTCCAGCAGCAGCCGCTGACGATGCACGTCGCCTCCGCGCACTGCATGAGTTTCAGCGCCAGCGACCGCCCAGGTTTCGCGGGGAGACGGATCCTCAGGCAGGAGAGGACTGGCTGGAGGCAATGGTACGAGTGTTTAGGCTAGTGAGGACACCAGCAGACCTCATGGTGATCCTCGCTGCGAGCCTACTACACGCAGCAGCAGGACGATGGTGGATCTTGATGCTCCAGGTGCACGATGAGGCATCTCTACTATGGAAGGACTTTGAGAGCCTCTTCCGCTCGGAGTTCGTCCCAGCCACCCTTCGTGCGGTGCGCATCCAGGAGCTTCTTCAGCTGCGGCAGGGCAGCATGACGGTCGCTCAGTACTCGGCGAGATTTACCGATCTCTCGCGCTACTCGACCGACATGGTACGGGACCCATTTTTCTGGGCCCGGACCTTCGAGCAGGGTTTGAGACACGAGATCAGGGCATCACTGATCTCCCTCAGCATACCGACTCAGACAGGAGTACTGGAGCGGCCCCTTCTGATCGAGAGCTTCCATGCTGAGTCTTCACCAGTGCAGCGACCCACCGCAGGGCAGCACGTAGCGGAGTTTTCGGTAGCAGGTAGCCGACAGATCACTCAGGGGTCCAGATAGACCAGACCTTCAGGCAGACGACCTCAGGGCACTGGCTCAGCAGTGCAGGGCACACAGCGCGGAGCCAGTCTTTTGAGTGGAAGACAGTTCTTTGCATGCTGCGGGCAAGGCCACATGGCTCGTGACTGCCCGACCCGCCATACAGAGGAGCAGCAGAAGGTTGAGGAACCACCTAGGCAGAGGCAGAGGTTCGACCGTGGCGGTCCGCAGGGAGGAGGCGGACGAGGTAGAGGAGCTGGCCGAGCAGCAAGTGGTGGGTGACGCTTTGAGGCTCTACCACCACCACCACCAGGAGGTCCACCCCGACCGCAGGGGAGAGCACAGCTTCAGGAAACCGAGGCCTTCGATCATGGAGCTCTGGGAGTCGATGAACAGGAGAAAAACTAGTGGATACATCCTTTGTACTTCTGGTTCCTTGTTGCATTTGTGTAGCGTCTTGTATTATGAGCTGCAATAATAAAAGACGCATACCTTTGTGATATTTCGTTTCTGTTCTCTTTCGTGATGTTACTAAGAGGTTCCAGTTTTGGCTGTTGACTTGACCCTCACTTGTGAGACATCTACTGGAGGAAAACCCAGTTACCACACACTTATGCCGACAGTGTGACTCAACCCTTGGAGGCGAGAGTAACGGTTGGATCTCTTAGTAATAGCGTCGAGGCCTTACGACGTCATCCTTGGTATGGATAGTATCATCCATGTTAGGATTGACTGTATTAGGCGAAGAATGTGGTTCATCCAGGGGATGAGATCAGATTTCTCTTATCGGCAAAGAAGAAATCTTGCAGCTCTTGTGGGACCTGAGATGGTCCAGGTCATCCAGGGGCGGATGAGTGCAGCTCAGAGCCGGCAGAAGCCTTATGCTGACAGGAGGCGGAGGCCACTGGAGTTCGAGGGTGGTGACCACGTCTTCTTGCGGGTCTCACCTCGACGTGGTAGTCGGAGATTTGGCCAAGGCGACAAGTTATCTCCGCGCTTCATCGGACCCTTCCAGGTCCTCAGCAGGTTTAGCGTGGTGGCTTATCGCCTGGCTCTGCCACCTCAGTTGCACCGGGTGCACGACATTTTCCACGTATCTCAGCTGAGGAGATACGTGCACGACCCGACGCACATTATTGACCATGGGGAGCTTGACGTTGACGATGGGGCGACTTTTACGGAGGTCCCGGTGAGATAGAGGATCGACAAGAGCGGGTCCTGCGTGGGCGACCGATTCCTCTTGTGCGCATCAGATGGCAGCACGGGAATCTCCAGGAGAGCACATGGAAGTGGAAGGCTCAGATGCGTGCTCAGTACCCTCATTTGTTTCCCTAGTTTTTGATGTATCTTTACGGGGACGTAAAGCCCTGAGGTGGGAGTAATGTAAAGACCCGTAAAATTCAAGGTAAATTTTTTCTTAATTTTCTTTTGAATTTTACAAGAGCGCGATTTCAGACGGCACCTGATTCCGAGGCCCGGTGTGCCCGGAATCAATTTCCGAAGTTTGGCTCGGGTACGTTCAGTGAACGAACGAGCGGGAATTCCTAACTTTTTATCCGGTGGTCGGAATTGAAATGCGAGGGCACCAATGAACTCGCAGCGCCGATATTCGCTTAAAGATACCTTTTCGGATGTTGCGTTTGTTGCGGGATGAAAGTTAGTTTTTGGGTTTTTAGTTTAAGTTAAATAAAATTCGTGAAGAACAAATATTATTTTAACTTGTTAAATCCTACCAAAGGGGGTTGGAAGTGGGACCCACATCCACTTAACCTCCCATGGGAGGATTAAGTGTGGTGGGTCCCACACGAAGCTCCCAACCTTTCATCTTCTTCCAACTCCCTTAACCCCTCTTTAATGACTTGAGTTATTTAATTTTGGAGTTAATCTTTTTGAAATTCAAACCTTTGAAATTCTTTTGTTAGGTTTGTAAATAAAATAAGCTCTTATTTTATTTGGTTGGGTTAGAACACTTTGGCCACCTTGAGAGCTTTTGGGAGCTTTTCTTCTTCTTCTTCAACTCTGACGAAGAACACGAAGAACCTTCGAACTTGACGAAGAATGCTCAAGTACGACGAAGAACGCCGCTCCGCTCTTCTTCGTCTTCCGTGTCAACGAGAGGGAACACCGCTTCCTCCTCGGATTCCCTTCTTCGGCATACGAGGTTTTGCCAACGACGTATCACATCGGACGCACCCCTTCGTCATCGGATTTGACGAACGACGACCGCGACGCCCGACCTCCGCGACGTTGTCTTCCGCGGAACGTTGTCAAATCTACGAACCTATACCCGAGGTAGGGGTTGTTGATTATTATTTAATTATTTATCCTTGCTCGTGGTTCATGCATGATTAACGAAGGATTTATGCTGTGTTTTAACGTGAGGGGGCCGGACCGCATGAACACGGCCGAAACCCTCCTTCGTTCTTGGTGTTTAATTTTGCGGGTGAATCAAGGAGGCGTGGTGCCGTCGCACCACGCGGATATTCGCCCAATTCTTATTACACGATGCCGTCGCGTCGCGCCATGGAAGGATCATCAAGAACGCGACGCCGTCGCGCCGCGTTGAGGAAAATCAAGGTGCGGCGGAGGGGCGCGGTGCCGTCGCACCGCGCTGGACGACGAACACCGCGGCCGGTTCCGGGCCGCGGCGGAAAGAGAAGACTGGCGGCCGAGCCGCCGGCGTCGGAAGCTGAAGAGGGGACCGGATTCTTCCGGTCCCGTTGGAGAAAACCGGCCGGCCAGCTGGCCGGCCGGATGGTCAAAACCGGGGGAAATTAATCCCCCGGCCAGCACAGAAAAACCCCCCTCATAAAGAGGGGGGCGGTTTCCATGAAGGGGGGGCAGCAGCCCCCCGGTTTTTCTCCAAACCGGCCCCCACGTGGGGGGCGTTTTTTCTGCAAAGGGCGCGGCACTTAGCCACCCCGCTCTTCAAACAAGCGGGGGGCTTTGCCCCCCTGTTTCCTGCCAATCAAGCCCCCCACGTGGGGGTGGGGGGGGGGGGGGGGGGGGGGGGGGCGGTTTTGCAAACAGGCGCGGCTAAAAAGCCGCGCCGTCTTCAAATCAAGCGGGGGCTTGATTGCCCCCCGCGTGCTGCCTCTGTGCGGCGCCAGGCCGCCGCGCCTCCACCGGGCCGTCGCGCCACCGCCGCGCCGCCGCACCGCCGCGTCGCCGGCCGGCCGGGCCGGGTCGGACCCGGGTCGGGTCGACCCGGTTCGGGCCGACCCAGGGGGGGGGGGGGGGTCGGGCCGGGTCGGCCCGGACCCGGACCCCCCGTTTCGAATCAGATTCGGTCTTTTGGCCATAACATGAGCCTCGGACCTCCGATTGACGAACCATCTGCGGCACCACGATCCTTGGATCGAGACGGTCGTTTCGGTATATCGCACTCAAGGTTTCGGATTACTTTGAGTTCGGCCGGGTTGGTTCGTTCACGAAACCAACCGGGCCTTCGGAGCGGAAACGCTCATATCTTGAGCTACGGACGTCCGATTGACGTGCCGTCAGCTGTGTTGTGTTCCTCTTAGTGAGAAGAATCTTTTGGAATACTCCTCCCGAGGTTTTGACGCAGGTGGAGTACGGTCGGGTTGGTTTTGCCTTAAAAACCAACCGGGCCCCGGGGACGAAAATGCCAATAACTCTCTGACTGGTCGTCCGATCGACGCGTTGTCTGTTGCGTTGAGTTCCTGTTGACGATACGGAACTTTTGGATACATCAACTCTGGACTTTGTGACATTTGATGTATCAGCCTCTCGACTCGTGGAGCGGACCATCCTGTACGAGTTTGCTGTGTGCGGGAACCATAGTGCTGGCTGCGACTGTTCTACTGCTACTACTGCTACTACTGCTACTGTGACTGCGACGACGACAGTACGGAGATCCTGTGTGGATTCGACGATGCCGACTTCAGCACTCAGCAATCCTACGTGGATCAGTGCTACAGGTCCTGTGTGGGCCCGAGCCTGTGTGGGTCTGATCCTGTGTGGGTCCTTGCGCTCAGCGGTTCTGTGTGAGTCAGCGCCTACTGGTCCTGTGTGGGCCCGATCCTGTGTGGGTCATTGCGGGGGTGAGTTACCTATCGATCCTTCGTGGGTCCGACGACTTATATGGATCAGTGATCATCTTTATCGTCTTTTGAAGAAGTATACCTGTATGAGTTGAAACCTATTGATTTTCTGTGTGGATTGTGTTGTGCAATCCTGTGTGGATTACGTTTTGCTTTCCTGTGTGGATTGTGTTGTGCAATCCTGTGTGGATTACGTTTTGCTTCCCTGTGTGGATTGTGTTGTGCAATCCTATGTGGATTATGTTTCGCTTTCCTGTGTGGATTGTGTTGTGCAATCCTGTGTGGATTACGTTTTGCTTTCCTATGTGGAATACGTTTACTTACCTGTGTGGACTGAGTAGTACTTGGGCTCGGAGGATGGAGCGTATTTGAAATTGGTGACTTAGGTATATGTATGGGCATATACCTAAGGAGTGTCGGTTGTTACTTCGTGATTGTTCCTTTCTTCGTGGTTTATCCTTTGTGGATTTGAGAGACCAGCAGGGGTCTCGGGGTCCCTACTGAGTAGCTTATACTCACCCCTGCACGGGCTTTGCCCGCACTACATTGTGTTGGTTGCAGACGACAGACAGTGTTGACCTTAGCTGAGGCTTGCAGAGCGGGACGGTACCCGGAGGCGGACCACTGGGCGGGACGTGCTCGGAGCGGACGGCGGGACCCGTGGGGCAGTGGAGCTATCTGTACCCACCCTTCAGGTGGGATTCCCGGTGGACAGCTCGGAGTTGCGGCTTTTACTTTTCAGTTGCTGTTTTCCCTTTCGAGTTGTACTTTACTTTCAGTTTGGGTTTGTATACTGGCCCATTTACTTTTCCGCACTTTCAGTTGTACTCTGCTTTTGTTTAGTGTTTACTTTCCGCTTGCTTACTCTGTGGTGTTTGTTTACTTTTCAAAGGCAATGTCTTCCCTTTTTACCGGGATTTACGCCTTGGTGCTAGTCGCCAGCCCCTGGCCTATGGAAGCCGGGCATGGGGTAGTCACGGCATGGACCCCGAGGGCGGGTCGTGACAGTTTGTCTTGTTATAGTAAGTTTATTAACCTTATAGTGTAAGAACACAAGGAGTCACGGTAAAAGTAAAACTATTTAACTTAATGATAAATCTAGATGATAAGGTTAAAATAGGAACATAAACCTGTCTAAATTCTATTGGATGAGAGGATTTCGACCCATCCCCGCCTTAGATTCGAAATAAATCAATTTGAAGTTATCTAAAACTGAATTTGACTTTATAATAAAATAATAGTTTTAGTTATTCCAAAGGTACCCCTCTCATCCCTTATAAAAGGGCACCTCCTCCCCCTCTTCCTCACACCACTTTGAGCATTCAAGCTCAACCAAACCCTGCCAATTTATCCTCTAAACTTCCCTAGAAACATCCTAGAGGTTCTGGTCTTCTTCAAAGACATATTTTAGTGCCCTAAAAGGAGGTCTCAAAGAAGCACTTCAAAAAAGAGGTCATGTCTGTTACCGATTCTTTCATCTTTATTTCTTCTTCCACTTCTTCTTCTTTAGTTGTTTCGTTATGAAGTAATAACATCAGTATCACTTATATACTGATATGTTATTATATGTATGAAACAACCTTATTTCACCATCTATCCATCCTATGGAAAATGAAATCATCGCGCATGCGTACGTACGAAATACCGTCTCCACGCCGTGGTGTAATATATTTTCCGCCACCACCTTACTTGGATGGGTATAATGGTGTAAATAATGACTATATATAACTATTATAAAGTGATATTGATTCTTAAATAGTATACATACACTCCAATACAGTCCCACGATCATGAGAATGTTATCATCGCTCGTGCGTATGTATGGACTACCGTCTACACGATGCGATGAGATTCATTCTCCACTTTAACCATTCATGAATGATTATAAAGTATATATAATAAGTAATCATCAAATATATGACATAATAATGATACTGTATTTATGTGTATATATATGTATTTCATCTACTTAATTCCATTCAACTCATTAAGGAAACGAAAACAGCGTTCATGCGTACGTACGGCCTACCGTCTCCATGAACGGTGTATTTCTTTCCATTTACTGATATATTATATATATGTATATTCTGAATATATATTATATATAAATCATGTTTTATATTCTGGAATTAAGTAATCATGATCTTAGTAATCATATGAATAATTACAAGTTAAAACACGGACGACAAATGAAACAATTTTACCCAAAACGCTCTTTAACATGGAATTTACAAAAGAACGGGTAATATAAAGTCATAAGTGAACCATATATGATATCAAAACAATGAGTATGTTACTGTAATAAGTCAATGACATTATTTAAATCATTATACAGGAGGTTCAGACACTTACGAAGCAAATTAGACCTAAGGTAAGTGAAATATCACAATCTCATTTTTATCCAAGATTGTTTATACTTTGGTATTTACTAGGGTGTATTTTATCATCCACATCAATGTTTCCTCAATATGTAATATTATTTCCATACACCTAGAATTTTTTAAATACTATTTTACCCTTCGATGAGTTTTTAGTATAAGATATGAAAGGAATCTTTTGTCGTTTTTCATACGAGGTACTTTTTTACTTTTCCGACAAAAGTACGAGAAGAATGTTTTTTAAACATATACTTCATGAATGGATTTTTAAAAAATTATTTACAAGAAGCATCCTTTAAAATTTTTCAAGTTTATTTTTAATCAACTTCTTTTAGTTTAGAATTGTACGACATGTTAAGAAAGGAAAAGTGTTTTTGAAGCAGAAAGGATATTTTCCTCACGAATGGAGTTCAAGTGTTTTATCAAAATTATTTTCCATATAAGATAATATAGGGTTATGACTCTATCTATATTATTACATTTATTTGATTATGTTGTGATGGAATTATTTTTATGAATTCCATTATCTTATATGAATTGTTTTATGATGTCATGTTGTTCATGAATCCCATTTTTATTACATGGGCTATGCAATGATGTATGGTTTATGATTTTGTTGCACACATAATAATGGAATCATTATGAGATGGGTGGGACCTATATCTCCCTCCAATGCATTGGGTAAAAATTTTATATCTCATGAGATCGACATGGCTGGAATGGTAGGTTATACCGGTTCAGTGAAACATGACTAAAATGAGGGTGACTCAGTTCAAAAATGGACATTGTCCACTAAGATGGTCTTGGAAATGAGTCTTGACAAATAAGAAATGATTCTCTATAATTATGTGTCTATTCCACAACGTTTCATGTTTTAAATTATGAATTATGGGATTTTATTTCACTACTATGATTTATCCCATGTTATGAAATTATGCTCCCTTTTGCAGGTTAAGATTTCCAAAATTTTATGTTCATATGAATATGATGTGACTGATATTTCTTTTGTTTACCCTTACTGAGCATTTGAGCTCACCCTTTTATGTTTTCTTTTCCCCAGGATATAAAGAAAGGATTTAGGTAACAAAAGGAAGATCTTTGTGGGATATGTTTAAGATCTTTCACCACGATTATAAGATTATATTCCGAGTTTCCAAAGACACTAAACTATTAAGATCCTTGTGTTTGTGTTTTTGTTATGTACTAAGTATTCCGCAAAAGTAATGTAATGTCCATGTACATTAAGCTTCGGGTATCTATAGTTGGTATCAGAGGAAAGGTTTAGTCAACCTTTGGAAACTAGGATTCTAAAACGTTAGTGATATCCATAGAGATATTTCTAAGTTATGTCTAGGGATGTCCCTAAGGATAAGTATACGTATATGATACAGTCCTAGAACTACTATAATGATCATAGAATTTAACCTAAGAAGTTAGATATTGAGGATACTCCCCCTTTATTATGTTGTTTTCCCTAGCATGATTTTTGCCTCTCACACTATTCTTTTTGGGTTTTAGACGATGGCTAGAGCCCGAAGGAACCGTGTTGATCAATGTAATGGACAATGCAATGATTTTCCTCCTGAACAAACAAATGTTATGGGAGATGTTGTGAAAAATCTTATTGCTATACTTACACAAGCTATAAATCATTCTGGACATCCAAATGAGCAGAGAAGGGAACAACATTCTATTGAGTCCATCATGAGGAAAAGTCCACCTTCTTTTAGTGGGTCTTCTGATCCATTTGTTGCTGAACAATGGATCAGTACCACTGAAAAGATATTTTCAGTTCTTCAATGTTATGAACATAATAAATTCATTGTAGCAGTATATCGTTTGGAAGGTGAAGCTGGTCAATGGTGGAATCTTATCAAGAATACGAGGAAAAGAGATGAAATTGAGTCCATGGAATGGGACGAGTTCAAGAACTTATTTTTCAATAAGTACTTCCCTTGTATTCGTCGAACAAAGATGGAGAAAGAGTTTCTTGAAATAAAGAAAAAGGATGATGAATCTGTTGGTATATACGAAGCGAATTTTACAAGGCTTGCAAGGTATGAATCTGGATTTATCATCCAACCTGAAATTAAAGTTGATTGATTCTTTAGTGGCTTAAAACCAAATCTTCGAAGGGCATTAGCTATAAGAGACTTCAGTAGCTATGAATAAATTGTGATTTGTGCTTTCACGGTAGAAATGGAATTTGGTGTAACTTATCTATCTCATAGTTTTGACAAGAAACTAAAACTGGAGTTCAAGGAGAAATCTCAGAATAATGGTGAAAAGAAGATGAATTTTTCCTTATGATCAAAGTGTGGAAAGAAGCATGGTGGAGATTGTCTTAAAGGGAAAATAAATGTTTCAAATGTGGAAAGGAAGGTCATTGGGCATTTGAATACCGCAATGATGGGAAGAAGATGTCTAATGATGCAATCAAAGGAAGGGATACACAGAATGATCCTACTACACATCAATTCTTCAAGTGCAAGGAAATGGGGCATTATGCTAATAAATGCCCTAATCCAAGGGTTAGTGATGATCGACATGAGCAACCACTTTAGGCATAGGAAAAAGGGAAGTCACATGAGATCACCATTGGCGATGTTGAATATGACAACGATGTGGTGGAATGATTAAGTGTTTATGTAATGGGATTCCAGAATAATGTTGTATATAATATCGTGGAATATTAGAATATTTATGTATTGGTCTATTGTGGTTTTCAATAATTTTATGGCATCGGTAACCATGAAAAGTGATTGAAATATTTTTGAAATGCAGATGATATGCACAAAATGAAGGGATAAAGAGAATTTAATATGTTTGATAGTATTCATGAGCTCATGATTGATATAAGGACTAAGTGATATCATGGTTTGAGTATATAGAATTTTGAGGATTTTGGTATGTGGAAAGTGTTAACTTTTAACTTAATTCATGTTTTCACTAAGGTTCAATGGGTATTAAAGAGAATAATGATTAAGGCCTTTTATTGTTTGTAATGTGACCAACAAGACATATCTTATGATATATGGGGATCAACGATGGTATTAAATATCTGGAAATCGTTTTCACTATATTATGAGAATGGACTGCAGTATTATGGATAAGCCTAAAGATTGGAATAGATTATGTTGGACATAAGTTAGTATTGTTTAAGGATAGAAGTTTTTTTAGATATTATTGATGGGATGTTATAGTAATATAGTTTTAGAGAAAGGAAAACCTGCAGGACGGGTGACAACCCATCACGTCAGACAAGGTCGTAGGAATCGAACCCAGAACCGAAGTGCAACTGGCCTTTATCGCCTACCACTGGCCTACAAGAAGTCGCTGGTTAGTAGAAACTAGTTTTATTTTATTAAGCGGTATGATATATGGAGTATAAGTCCATTTTAAGAACCATATATCGTTAATCTCACTATAGATGGACTTGTGTATTTTTTGATAACTTTAATAAGCTTTTGTTTGAGACAGATGGAATGACCCATCATTCTATCACATGATCTTCTAACACATCACGAATGACAAATTCAACTTCATTTCTTTAAGAGATGAAGTGGAAATTGTCCAAAGAATGACCTACGGTGAAACTATACCAAAATCACGAAAGTATTTCTTCAAATTCCAATTTCATCAACTTTAGGGAAATGATCGTGAAAACAAAAAATGTTGTCCTAGTGCTCTTATATCTGATGAATCAGATGGTAACTTAGATTGTCATAAATTTATGGCTTTGTGATTGCTGGCTCTTCCATAGCCATGTTCTCTACCACTCTCTATCAGAACATGATTTTTAGATTTCCCTTTCCATATCCATATTTTCACCTATGTGGGAACCCAGTGATTAGTTTATTTGGGTAAGCGTTACGTTTCATACTTTTTTTTTAAAGATTGGTTTTGGTATTCCTTTTTACGATGTGGGTTTCTATCAAAGAATCTTTTGAATAGTAAACCATTTATAACCCCGGCGAATTTCGAGGTTGAAATTCATTTTAAGGGGTGTAGAATGTAACACCCCGAGATTTTATGAAAAATATTCTTTTTAATTTCATTAATGTATTGTGTTGTACGCTACACCAAAAATAGATTTCATAACACGCATTCTTGACTTTACTTGCATTACACGCAATCGCAACCTTCCTCGATAGCGTGTGTAGTACGCAATATCGAGTTTCACTGAACGACGATATGTTGTTAAAATATTATTAAAACTAGCCGTTATGAATAGTAATAACCACTTTTTGAAATTTTTTAAATTTTATTTTTTAAAATGGAATTCATTTTTGGATTCAGAATATCGAAATTAGCTTAGGATGAAATTTTGGTACATTTTGGATAAGATTCATTTTCTGATGAATAGTGAAAATTACTAAATCTTAATTAAAAACAACCTTTTTAATCGAAATAATTAATAGTGATACATTATTAATTTGAGTGGTTTTAATGTATAATTAGAATATATTTTTACAATTTAATAAAATGTTGGTCATTGGATGTAATTCTACAATTAAACCAGACATAAACAAATGTCAATCTTTTGATAGTTATTATCTCTTAAGAACACGCTATTTGTTTTGACGATGAGAATTAATTTTTAAATTAATTAATGAAACTAGTATGTTTTGAATTTGGTAAAATAGAAATAATTTTTGAGTTCATAATATCAAATATATCTTAGGACTAATTTTTGGTATTTTTCTGGAAACATTCACTTTTTGATGAATAGTGAAACCACTAAGTGGTAGTTAAAAAAATGAATTTTTCATAAAACATAATTATACCGCTTCTGTGAGTGGAATTTCAAAAATCCGAGAGACACGGTTGATGTTAGTAAGTAAAATGTGGTTCAATGAGATGAAAATAATTTTTGATGAATAGTAACTTTTTACTTTTTTTTACCACGGTTAAAAGTAAATAGGGTAATTAAGGGTAAAAAAGATATTATTATTACTCTAACACATGTACTAATTCTATTGGATAAGTGTAATTCGACCAAATACAACCTTATGAATAAAATATAACCATTTATGCCCACATGGATTATATTAGGACATTCATTATTAATTTATTTAAAGAAGGGTAAAAATAGTTAAAATCAAAGATTAATAACTAAATCATTTTTAATATAGGGATATACATAAGATAAATTCGATTGTAAATATTAATTATAAAGATAAGAAATATTTAATACATAATTATATTTTATTTATAATTTTTAGACATTAAATAATTTAATTTATTTATGACACAATGATGATGCAGTAATTACCATAATAGTAAAAAATTAGAATAATTGATATTATAAATACCCAAATAAATATAATATGAGATTTTTTATTAATTAAAATTATTTTATATATTAATATTACATGTTAGTATTGGTTTATTTTACTTTTTTTGAACTAATCATTCTGTTATGATTTTCATAAAAATCAATTACTAAATAGTATCAAAATTGAAATAAAATAGTTTTTAAAACAAATATTATATTATTAATTGTTATTTTATTCATAAAAATCTAAGGATTGGCCAAATAACGTATATAAGGCTATATATATTAATAATAAATAACTTGGGGTGCGTTTGTCTTGTTATAGTATGTTTATTAACATTATAGTGTAAGAACACAAGGAGACACGGTAAAAGTAAAATTATTTAACTTAATGGAAAATCTAAATGATAATGTTAAAACAGGAACCTAAACATGTCTAAATTCTATTGGATTAGAGGATTGCGACCCATCCCAACCTTATCTTCGAAATAAATCAATTTGGAGCTATCTAAAACCGAATTTGGCTTTATAATAAAATAATAGTTTTAGTTATTCCAAAGGTACCCCTCTCCTCCCTTATAAAAGGGCACCTCCTCCCCCACTTCCTCACACCACTTTGAGACTTCAAGATCGGCCAAACCCTGCCAATTTCTCCTCTCCACTTTCCTAGAAACATCCTAGAGGTTCTGGTCTTCTTCAAAGACCTATTTTAGTGCCCTAAAAGGAGGTCTCAAAGAAGCACTTCAAAGAAGAGGTAATGTCCGTTACTGATTCTTTCATCTTTATTTCTTCTTCCACTTCTTCTTCTTTAGATGTTTCATTATTAATTAATAACATCAGTATCACTCATATACTGATAAGTTATTATAAGTATGAAACAACCCTATTTCACCATTTATCCATCCTACGGAAAACGAAATCACCGCGCGTGCGTACGTACGGAATACCGTCTCCACGCAGTGGTGTAATCTATTTTCCACCACCACCTTACTTGGCTGGGTATAATGGTGTAAATAATGACTATATATGACTATTATAAAGTGATATTGATTCTTAAATAGTATACATACACTCCAATACAGTCCCATGATCATGAGAATGATATCATCGCTCGTGTGTACGTACGGACTACCGTCTCCACGACGCGATGAGATTCATTCTCCACTTTAACCATTCATGAATGATTACAAAGTATATATAATAAGTAATCATGAAATATATGACATAATAATGATACAGGATTTATGTGTATATATATGTATGTCATCTACTTAATTCCATTCAACTCAATAAGGAAACAAAAACAGCGTTCATGCCTACGTACGTCCTACCGTCTCCAGGAACGGTATATTTCTTTCCATTTATGGATTTATTATATATATGTATATTCTGAATATATATTATATATAAATCATGTTTTATATTCTGTAATTAAGTAATCATGATCTATGTAATCATATGAATAATTAAAAGTCAAAACACAGATGACAAATGAAACAATTTTACCCAAAATGCTCTTTAACATGGAATTTACAAAAGAACCGGTAATATAAAGTCATAAGTGAACCATATATGATATCAAAACAATGAGTATGATTCTGGAATAATTCAATTACATTATATAAATCATTATACAGGTGGTTCGGACACTTACGAAGCAAATCGGACCTAAGGTAAGGGAAATATCACAATCTCATTTTTATCCGAGATTGTTTATACTTTGGTATTCACTAGGGTGTATTTTATCATCCACATCTATGTTTCATAAATATGTAATATTATTTCCATCCACCTACAATTGTTTAAATCCTATTTTACCCTTCGGTGACTTTTTAGTAAAAGATATGAAAGGAATCTTTTGTCGTTTTTCGTACGAGGTACTTTTTGACTTTTCTAACAAAAGTATGAGAAGAATGTTTTTTTTAAATTTATACGGCATGAATGGATTTTTAAAACATTATTTACAAGAAGAATCCTTTACAATTTTTCATGTTTATTTTTAATCAACTTATTTTAGTTTAGAATTGTACGACATGTTAAGAAAGGAAAAGTGTTTTTGAAGCAGAAAGAATGTTTTCCTCCAGAATGGAGTTCAAGTGTTTTATCAATATTATTTTCCATCTAAGATAATATAGGGTTCTGTATCTATACCTATTATTACATTGATTTGATTATGTTGTGATGGAATTAGTTTTATTAATTCCTTTATCTTATATGAATTGTTTTATGATGTCATGTTGTTCAAGAATCCCATTTTTATTACATGGGTTGTGCAATGATGCATGGTTTATGATTTTGTGGAATATATAAAAATGGTATCATTATGAGATGGGTGGGACCTATATCTCCCTCCAATGCATTGGTTAAATATTTTATATCTCATGAGATATACATGGCTGGAACGATAGGTTATACCGGTTCAGTGAAACAGGACTGAAACGAGGGTGACTCGGTTCAGAAATGGACTTTGTCCACTAAGATTGTCTTGGCAATGAGTCTTGACTAATAATATATGATTCTATATGATTATCTGTGTATTTAACAAAGTTTCATGTTTTAAGTAATGATTAATGGGATTTCATTTCACTACTATGATTTATCCCATGTTATGAAATTATGCTCCCTTTTGCAGGTTAAGATTTCCAAAATGTTATGTTCTTATGAATATGATGTGATTGATATTTTTTTTGTTTACACTTACTGAGCATTTGATATCAACCTTTTATGTTTTTCCCCCAGGATATAAAGAAAGGTTTTAGGTAAAAAAAGGTCTATCTTTATGGGAGATGTTGAAGATCTTTCACCACGATTAGAAGATTATATTCCGAGTTTCCAAAGACACTAAACTATGACGATCCTTGTGTTTGTATTTTTGTTATATACTATGTATTCCGCAAAAGTAATGTAATGTACATGTACGTTAAGCTTCGGGTCTCTACAGGAATCATCACAGTTTTTTTATCATAAAAAATAATAAAATTATATTAATTATTTAAATTCTTGAGATAATTTTCCATTTTTATAATTCATTTTATATCATTTATTAAAATTTTAAAACAATCATTTAATTATTTAATCTCATGTTGAAAAATTTGAGGATATTCAGTTTATATGTCCAAATTGGAATAAGTCTATAGAATATAGTAAATTAGGTAATTATTCCTCCATATTAAGATTAATATTCATTACAAAATATTCATATATATTAGAATTTTAAGTCCTTCAATTAAATATGGTTTTAAAAATTTTACTATGTGACAATGATATTGATGGTATGCTATACAAAAGCATGAATAACATTTCCATTTTTAAATGATAATTATAAATTGAATGTAATTATTATATTATCTCTAAATAATGATGTTAATATAATAAATATAATTTTATATCATTAAATATTATTATATATATCATTAATGTGATATAGTGATGAAAAATTAATCCCAACACTTCATGAATGTTGTAGTCCACACGTACATGCCAACAATGCCATCATTTCACTATACACAAAAAAGTATTAATTTATGTGATATATTATCTTCATATAATGATAATTATGTCATTAAAATCATATATAATCCTTAATGACAACATTATAACCAGTCCAGAGAGACCGTGATGGAAAATTAATTACATGAGTCTGCGAGGAGAGAGCCCACCATACACAAGAGTAATGATTTCTTATTCAATTTTATGGAATTCAAAATAGAGGTAGGTTATTACATTAACACAATAATTTCATTTTATATGAATTATAAATGATTTATTAATTTATAATAGGTAAAACATACTAACAGTGCCTGTAATAAGTAATAAAATTGAAATACTCAGTTAAAAAGATTGAATTCCCTTAATGAATCCCAATTTAGATATCCTCTTAGAGATATTAGGGTTTGTTTTTTTGGAATTCAAGAAACTCTCAAACATAATTATAGATATTTGTAAGAGAATTATGTATGGGTTGGTCAAGATATTTTTTAGAGGGTCAATGAGGGAGTTTCGACATTTATACATTTGGAGGTGTGATTTTAAGTACATAAATAATGACTATTTTATAATTAGATCTAACCATGTTTGGGTTTAATTAATTTCAATTAATTTTGTTAATAAATAATGAATTGTATAATGGTTTTGTTAAGGAAAAATCAAACACCCATATAGTGTTGTTATTTTAAGGTATTTTAATCTTTTAACTTTTAACTTTAACCGACTATTTTGTTTTACATATGTTACATTACATCTATTTTTTAAGAAGATAAGTATTTATTCCTAAAAATGAAGCACAAATTATTTAAAAAAACTAAATATTATTCCAAATATAGAATAATTTTATCAAATTTCAAAAAATATTAGAGGTTGAATTTAATTTATAATTTTATTAGAAAATGTAATGAAAACCTTTTTTTTCAACGATGATGAGTAATCATATATAATGATTTTATACTAAAATAAATAATAAATTCTATTTAAAAACGAATAATTGGAATAATTTAAACCATAATTTTGTAATGAAAATTTAAAAAAATAAAAATAATAATTTTATCTTTTAAATAAAAAGTAGTTTAAAAATTAATTTTAATTATTCATTGAATAATCCAATCTTTTCATTAAATTATAAAAATTTATGCGTTGGATAATTATCAATGAATTATTTAATAAATTATTATAAATTTATTTAATAAATTATTTAAAATCCCCATTAATGTTTTTTATAAATAAAAAAAAATTCATATATGTCAAATTTCTGTATGAAAATTTGTTTATGAAGAATAAAATATCATTTCTAAAAAATGTAATTGATTGACATAAATAATAATATAATACATGTTAAATATATATAATTAATACATAATAAAATATTTGGAAAAATATATATTTCATAATGATGTTAATAGAATTTATACCTTCAAAATTTCAAAGCTTGGTTATAATAATCACATTTATATAATAGTATATCTTTTTTAAATCTCATTATTATGCATCTTGTACACAATTTACTATAGAATTTTCTTTTAAAACAAATGATGTTATAGTGTAAATGATATCATAATAAAAAATATATAATTATTTCATTTAAAAATTTCATTATATCTATTCTTGAATGGTGGTGAGGAAAACAAAATTCCACCAGTTCATTAGGTAGTAATCCTTCATACACACGATAATTAGTTTTCTTTACCATATTATGGTAGTTAATATGCATATTGTTATTCTATATTAATATAATAAAATCTCATTAGATAGAAGATTTTGGTTTTATAATATGATCACATTTTAATATCTTTTTAAAGATGTGGAAGTGGAAATATAATAAATACTCAGACTTATGAATTTTACATCTTCTTTATAGAGACTCCTTTGGTTTATACCTAATGCCTTCCTATAAGGTAATTTTAAAAAATCTATACCTCTGGATATATGTTATGATGTATTTAATAAATTTTATATGTTATTGGATGATATAAAATATTTAGAAATTGTGATGATGGAAGGAGAGTGAGTGTCCTTTTTTATGTGGGGGACGAATAGACGTTGAATTTTTGAAATGATAGGGGGTTTCCAAGTTTTTCTCAAGATAAATCCAAAAAAATTGGTCATTATCAAACATTATATGTTATATGTTATAAATATTTCTTCAAAAAATGTTATATATTTAGGTAATATTTAACACTTATAGTATTTGTTTAACAACCTGGTAAACCATTTTTTTACTAAGTGCAATAAATATTTTTTACCATTATCACAATTAAATATGATAAAAAATAAATATAAACATATTATAAATTATAAATTTTTATTATTCAAAACAGTTAAACTTTTTTTAAATTAAATTATTATAAGTGGAAGAATAAAATATAATATTAAACTGCATAAGTGATGAAAGAGATTTTTTCCACAGAGAAAAAGAAAATAAGTATAGAATGTCTCAATATCAAAATTAAATGGGAAATTTATTCCAATAACCTAAATAAGTAATATTTTAATATAATTGAACTAATATTACATAAAAAAGTCAATATAATATTTCATTTTAAATAATTTAAACTAAAAATATGTTTTCAATAAAAACAGTATTTTTAACTTTTTATCAAAAAGGTAACTTTTTCTCAGAAAATTCTCTGAAAATCACCCAAATATATTTTTTCACCATATATTTTAAAAATAATTTAATTATTCCAATTATATATTATATAATTGGGAAAATATAAATTAAATTATGTGTGCAAATCATGAATAATTCATCTTTCAAAATTATATAGTATTTTAGAAATCAATTTATTCTCTCTCCAAATGGTGCATATTTCTTTTCTAATTAGCATATAACCCATGAATTTATTTTGATAATATGAAAAAATATAAATTTTTATTATTCATACCCACAGTATTAATGGATAGGTTTTAATGTCCACGTTTAACTAAAATAATTTTGATTGAGTATCACCTTTTATTCTAACTCAATGTTGCATGCATTGAAATATATAAAAGTGATTGAAAATAAAATAAATTATATATATTTAAATGTTTTAGAGTTTTATATTATATTATAATAATGGTGTTCTATTATATATACACAATCAAATGTGATGTTTTTCATTTAAAATTTTCTGTTGTTACATTGTACACCCATTTAAAAATTTACTTCATCGCAATTTATTCTTCATATAAATAACAGATGTTTTAAAATTTTCAAATACCATTCACGAAATCCCAAATCATGGGAAATTTAAAAATGAGATTTCTCTTGATTATAGATGAATGGATGAATTAAGGTTATCTGTAAATATCATGTATCAAAAATTCTATATAGAATTACATAGCCAAGATGTTAATATATAGACCTGTATGAAAAGCTTAATGCTCTGATATTGAGGAAGGGTGATATATATCATTGGTCACATGAAATTTATTGATCATAGGTTACCCAAAAACCAAAAAACCATTAATCTATGATGAGTTTTTGGATCATTAGTTTAATTTAAAATGAAGGTAGTAAGATAACATTATTCTAATATTCTTTTCAGGGCGTTGAGGATTTCATTTTTCCTCAAGATTGAAAGCATTTGAAAATATATATATTTGATATATTTAAATTTAATTGGAATAATATCATTATCTTCTTATTATTATATAAATTTCTAATTCATTTCTTAATTCAGGAAATTAATATCCAATTTAATATTGTATTCCTAATGTATTTACTTTTACATTTAATAGATCATTAGATCAATAAAATGAAGAAACATTATTCCTTATAAATTTAGAAATTTTCTAATTCCAAAATCATTAGTAAAGTTATCCAATATAAAATTGTAATCTAAAATTCTTCAATAGTAACTCCAAATAATGAAAATGAGTCCATTTTATGGATAGTTAATCATAACACTCATTCAAAATATTTCAAACCTATTTCAATATGCAATCATTTATAATGGTGGTAATTATATCATTATTTTAATATCGAGACAATATAAAATTATTGTCAATGTCACATTCCCATTATTTGAATACATTGATCATTATTAAACCATAATGATAACATGCATAACTTAAATACTAAAATCTCATCTGGTCAATGTAACATCCACACAATGATAGAATAAGTCTTTTTCATATTTATTAATATTTATGAATTATATAGAAATTTTATATTTAGGTGGAAAAGACATAAAATAGTATACTAAACACATATCATTTAGTTTATTTTAAATATTACATTGCATTAAAGGCAGAGTTATACAAACCAATAATATATTATTAATATTATTATTTTAAACAAAAATCATTTCTTATGTATTATATTAGAGGGTATGAATAACAATAATATTATTATATATACACATGTTTTTAAATTTTTTTATATTTATCAAACAATGTATATAGATTTATGAAAAGAATAATACTATTTTAACGCTTATAATCTATATTTTTTCTAAAAATGAATTTTATCACCTTTGAGTGGTGCACAAATTTTAAACATTATTTATACAGTATTATAATTTTTATATGAAAAAATAAACTTAATATTCAGATAATAAATATAAAAATATACTTTGTCTTTATTTTTGGTATATTTCGGAGTACATTCAAAATTGAATTAATAGTGGATAATAACAAATTTTAGCTCAAAACCATATTTTAAACTTATTTATTTACATAGATAAGTAATGAAATTAATTGGTTTTAAAGTTTTATTAGGTCCATTTTTACCATTTAAATAATTTTTTTTCATTTGAAATAATTTCACATGGAATTTATTTATATAAATATATGAAGCCATTAAACATTTTTATAACAAAACCCTTCTTCGTTGTCCCTTATACATGACTAGTTTTAAATTAAAATTCACCCAATAATGTGATTGTAATTTGAAAAAATGGATTCCATATTTCGAATAATAGTAATATATAATTTGTAATATGGCCAACATACTTTTTTAGAAAATATATTAAAGAATGTAATTACAATTAATTACAATGATCAAGGTGTAAATGGGGGTATTAGTATTTAATGTTTAATAATAAGACTCTTAATGACCTAGAAACTAGTCAAAATTATAATTTATGTATATTATTCGACTATATAACCTATTTTTTTATAATAAGCATCATTATTGGATGAAAATTATTTATGTGAGACCTCAAAATATTGTTTTCAATTTTTTAATTTTCTAGAATGCCACTCCTCTACAGTTTAAAAATGCATTAACACTCCCAATTTCATCACCCCTATAAATGCCATTTGGGTTATCAAATCCCTGATAGTATAGTATCCCAATAGACATATACTCACCCTAGATACCTCACTTTGGGATGAAATCTAGACAAGTAATCCGTTTTGTGAAAACTAAAACGAGTTACACGAAAAATAGGTAACATTCATTAATGTGAAGATGTGTTTTATTTAGCTCGTCACCACTTAATTTATTTTTATTACATGATTATATAATAAAATGCATATAATATATATACTAATATGTTTTTATATTAATTTTTCTATGTACACACACACGTTTCCGTCATATGAGAAATAAAATTATTGTTCGTGTGTACGAATAACTGTCGTATCACAAATCGATTCCATTCATTTTTTATCTACCACCTCTTGTGGGTTTGAATTATGATTGGAAAACTAGTGTAATTATAATATATATATACATATATGAAATGTATGTGTTATTAATTCTTCTATTATTTTCATATAAGACATACTTTTATGATCACCATTTTTTGTAATTATGATAACATTGTTAGTGGATGTGTGGACTATTGCATCCTAAAATGGATGTGATATGTTCACACATTACATGAAATATATTATTTATGTTTTCAATTAAACTTATTTGTTAATAATAAAATATAAATTATATTTTTGAAATAATTACATTTCTATAAATATATAATATCATTTTCTTTATTACCCGTTCCCAATCTGAAAAATTTATAACAACATTTGTGGTCTGCGACTACTCTTTCCTCAACACGACGTGATTACTTATACATCACAATATTTTTATACGTATAAATAGTCATTATTAAATAATTTAATATTTCTGATATATTTATCATTATGTAATGATTAATTATACAAACCATATTTCCATAATGATCATCGAAATATGTGAATGTTAGTCATGCGTATATACAACCTACCATTTCCATGATTATAACATTGGTTAATTTTTCATAACAATATTCTATGATTTTTTGAGAAGTATAATTGTTTTATAAATATGGTAATTATTTAAAGACTACTAATATGGATATGTTTATATAATGATCCTTCCGACCATCATTGACCTACAATAATTTTTTTGTAATGAACAAAAATATAGTAAAAACACCTGACATAAAAATAGTTACTTAATTAGTTTTTTTATAAAATTTAATAAGTGAAATTAATGTAATGTGGAACATTATGATGGTTTTGATAATACTATAAAATTATTATATTCTTATAATTCTGAAATATAAAAAGATACCTAAGATGATTGATTCAAGATAATATGTTTCATCTCAATCTAAATTAATTAAGTCATTCATTGATGATATACACCTTTATTCTCATATAATGTTTATATCAATATACTTTATCATTCTATATCTAAATTTTATATATATTCTTATATTATGTAATCTCTTGTTAATTGTTATTTTTTCATGGGGCTTATGATTTTAATTTTCAATGTGGTATGGGATGATTTGAATCATTAAAAATTTAATCCATTCCACTATTTAAATATTCATCATATAATTTATGATTTTATATATAAGGATATAAAAAGGATTATAAATAATATGTTATATATATTTTTTTATTCTTCTACAGGCCAACAAGTTTTTAAATGAAACAATTCCTCCTTCCCCTCATTTTTAATTTATTTTGAAAATGGAATTGAAATTGGATTGATTTTATTAATGTATTAAAATATGTTCTTATGAATTTAAATTTAAATTAATTATAAAATAAAAAAAATTAATTCATTTATGTTTTATCATAAAATAATAGTACTTCAAAATGGTATGTGTGGTTCCATTATAAACCAATGAAGGGTTGTTCTAAGATAATAAAATGATGAGTATGTAAATGATATACCTTCAATGAATTTGTTATAAATTATGGTTGTATGGATATTAAATTTATATGAATGGCTTGTTTGTATGTTTAATAAAAGATAATTACATGAATTAAACTGATGACTAAAATTATTTCCATGGATACCTTTATGTATTTCAATGTTTTTTTTCTAATTATGGAATTATTTTGATTATAAAAATGGTATGACATGAAATCATTTTCAATGAATATTATTTTATACTTATTAATGGTGGAATATATTAGTTGATCAAAAATATTTCTTGACTTTCATTATTTCTGAATGGAGTAATAGTTTCTATTAATTTATATCCTTTGTGAATATTTTTATTCTCAGACCCTAGTTTTTAATGTTTTTCAAATGACATAATAATTAATATTGGATTCGAATAATTCATGATTATTTTAATAAAGTTCTTCATAAAAGTTATAATTCTTTATTTTAAAATTTTCATATTATGGGGAATATGTTACAATTCATAACTATCCACTTTTTAATTTATTATATTATTGTCTGTGAGTTATGGATTAGTTCTATAACACTACAAAACTAAATTGGTATTTAATCTAATAGAATATAACATTATTTATTTTACTCTTGATTATAAAAGGTTTTAGGATGGGTTCATATTGTTGGAGTCAAAGGAAATTGTAGATAACATTAGATGTTATGGCAGTGTTAATAACATGGACATAGATGATTTTAGATTATGTATAATTTATAATGATTTATAATTTAATGATTATCATATTAATTCTTGTAAATTATGTTTTTAGAAAATTTATTCCCATATATAAAGAAATAAATATTTAGTGGGAAGAATTTGGGAGAAAAAATTCATTCTGAATTAGCATCTAAGGATGGTTGTAATTGGAACATATAATTTTTTATGTAGATATTGATTAATTTAAATAGGATATATATATATTGGTATTATCCATGAAATATAGAAAATATATATATAATAAAATAAAATAATGATAGTGGAACAATTTATACAACACCATCCTCTATTATTCAGAGGGTCATTTGACACCTTGATATGTGAAGGGTGGATAAAATCAATAAAAAATATATTTGGGGTCATGGGTTTCTCTTATCACAATAATGTAACACTTGATATTTATCATTTGAAAGGTGAAGCCAACCAATGGTGGAAAATTGTTTAGAATATCAAGGAAAGTGAAGATACATATTCTTTGTAATGTGTTGAATTTAAGAATGTTTTTGTTCATAAATATATTCCTATGTATTTCTTACATTGAAAATAAAAAACATTCCTATAATCAAAAAAATGGAGGACGAATCAATGAAATCATAGGATGAAAACTTCACTAGAATAGTGAGTTATGTCATAAATATTATGTGAGATATTGATATTATGATAAATCAGTTTCACTAATGATTAATGCCAGGATATTGAAGAACATTGTCTTGTCATGACTTCAAGAGAAATGAGAAACATGTTTGATGCGATAGGAATGTAAAAATACATAATTTTAATGAAAATATGTCCCATAAAAATAAGAAAAATAATATGTCTGGTTGAAAGGAAATGAGATAGGATTCATCAAATATTATTAGAGGCACCAAAACCAAATTTCTATTTTAGGGTAATTTTGGTAGAAAAGTATCCTAGGAAATTATTTTCAAACTATGGGATATGTTTCATTTGTGGTGAGATTTTCTATATATCTTGTGAATGATTGGAAGATGAATAGTTATGTAATGAAAATCGCGGAGTAAGATGTTTTAGTTGCAATCAGTTTTGTCATTTTACTAATGCATTCCTGATGTTGATTACCCAATGTGCAAACCATAAATATCAAAATCCAAATGTTGTGAAATAATAATTATCTAATATAGATAATGATTTTGGTTCATAAAATGATGTGTTGATAGGTATGTTACTAGTTTATTAAAATTAATCTAGTACTCTCTTTCACTCTGAATCGTCACATTGAATGATTTATTTGAAACTTTTTAGAAAACATGGAATATCACCTAATAAATCTATTATATAAATTTCGTTAAAAAATCATGGTGGAAGTATTAAAGAACCTAAAATGTATAAAAATGATATTATATTCATTATAGTGATTGCCTTTTCGAAAAATATTTTTGAACATTCTATAATGATATTTTAAATTAATTTTGTTATGAATTGGTTTTCAGTTTCTTAATTGATTTCATACCTTTGATATATTACCAAGAATATATGAAAACTAAGTTATATTTAATGGAATGTAAACGAGATCATTTTTTTGAAAAGAATAAAATAGTTCTAATTTGTGACATCCCATTAGTAATCAAATGTATAGGTGATTTTCCAAATGATTTTATTGGGTTTTGTCCTAATAGGGATGTTTGATTTTCTATTTATTTAGGTCTTTATTCTAAGCCCACTTCAAAATCATCTTATCTAATGGATCAGGTAGAACTATGGGAATTAAAATTCATGCTTCACTATTTTCTTTATAATTGTTTCATTTGACCAAGAACCAAGCAATTTGATTCCCTTATTTTATTTCAATAAAAGAAAGATGGTAATATTAAACTTTTCATTGAATATTTATCCTAGAATAACATAACTATTAAGAAAAAGTTTCCATTACTGAATATCAATGATTTCTTATATCAAATCTAGTGAGATCACTATTTCTTGTAGATTGATATGAGGTCTGGGTACCATCAAATGAAAGTAATGTAGGATGACATTCCGAAGATAGTATTTTATACGAGATATGGAGATTATTACATATTATTTATTTCCATTGGGTTATATAATTCATCTTAAATGTCTATAAATCTTATTAATAATGTATTCAATAAAATGTTAGATCACTTTGTGGTTGTGTTTATAGTATATATTTTGGTTTATTCAAAAAACCATTAGTGATATCAAATCCACATAAATATTTTTTTTGAAAACATTATTATAAGACATACTATATGGAATGTTTAGTAAGTGTGAATATTTGTTAAAGAAACTCATTTAATGGACACATTATTTCTATATAAGGAATAAATATTGACCCTTCAAAAATAATTTTTTTGAACAGTGTCCAAAACCTACCAATTTTATAGTAATATGCAGTCTTATTGGATTATTGGGTTATTTACTATAGTATCTTGAAAAAATTTCTTTGTTATATATTCCTCTAAATATGAATAAATTAAAAAGAGTTAGGTTTATATAGATAATATATATTTTTATTATTTTTTGGAACATAAACAAATATTGGTGAATGCCACCATTTTATAACTTCTATATAAAAATAGTGATTTTTTATCTATAGTGATTCTTTATTAATATTTATTGGTTTTGTATTTATACAAAATGATAATTTAATTTCATTTTCATAGCATGATTTGAAAACCCATGAGTTAAATTATAGTACACATGTTTTATAATTAGATTCTATGGTTTTATACATTAAAAATTTGGAGCCATCATTTATATAGAGTATCCTTTGAAATATCTACACATAAAAAAAGTTTTAATTATATATTCACTCAGAAAGATTCTAACACTAGAAAAATTAAGTGTCTCAAACTAATATTGTATTACAAAAACATGATTAATTATCATCCTATAAAATCAACTAATATGGTTGATCCATTGAGTTTAAATATTAATGCTACATTAACCATGTTCTTTTATTATAATCCATTGGTTATTGATTTGATAAATGTTTTTCTATAAGTGAAAAATATATGGAAATCCATATTTTTTTTAAATGTTCAGTCTAGAAAATTTTTTTAGAATGAGTTTATAGAACATAAATAGAGGATAAATTATTGAAAAAACGGTAGAGTATATTATGAGTTTTAGGTTTTCTGATTAAAATATTGAAAGAGGTGGTGTTTTACGATTTTGAAAAAGGCTATGTGTTCATTAGTCTTCATAGTCGAGGAAATATATTTTGACTGCAGATGATATTTATCCATTTTCCATTAATATATAAGGCACTAAGATGTCAAGAGTCCATCCAGTGTAGAAATAGGGGGATAGAATGAACATAAATATTCACAACATTAAGATGAAGTGTTTCACAGTTTATTACTTTAATGTAAAAGAAGTTTTACATATGAGGAATCATTAATTTTTTCTAGTTCTAGAGTGGAGGTGGGAAAATATATCCATGGAATCCATGGTAGTATTTCCAAATACATATTAATGTAATAATGAGATTTGGGTTATTAATGATAAATTAACTAAATCAGAATATTTGCATCCCATTCAAGATATGATTTCCTTATAGAAGATTCCTAGACAATATTTAAAGAGTATATTTAGGTTTTATGGAGTGCCTCTGTCAATTATATTAGATCGTGATCCCATTTTCACATAAAATTTTTATAAAAGAATTTAGAAGTAATTGGATACTGAATTAAATTTCAGTACATGTTTTCATCCTAAATCAGATGACCCCTCTGACCAAATTATTTATACATTTGAATAAATAAATCATTATTTTTAAAAGGATTTCATAATAATTAGGTCTTGACATCGTTATTTGGATGATATTTGTCTTATAAAAAAAATTTCAGTCTTGTATATATATGGATACATTCAATTACTTATATGAAAGTTAGTTTCAGACGCAGACTATTTGTGATGATGTTGGAGAAAGGATGTTGATGGGACTATAGTTAGCAGGTAAAACTAAAGATATTGTTCAGATGATTCATGGAAACATGATAGAATCATAGAGCATTGATTTTTTTTTTCATGATAACTAGTGAAATGTTATTTTTTTGAGGTTGTTGATCAAGTCATCATAAATATTTCTTCAAGGAACACCATGTTGCATTAAAGTAAAAGGAGGAATTTAAATCCACGGTTCATTAGACCATATGAAATACATAATAATATTGGATACATTTCTTACAAAGTGGCCTTACCTCATAGTTTATCCTACTTAAACAGAATATTTGACTATTTAATGTCAAATAATTATGGGTTATATTCATCTCATGTTTTTATCCGTGAAGTAGATCGTTGTGAATAGAATCATTTTATTAGGTAGAACAAGTTAAGGTTCTTGACCGTAAAGAGCTTGTGTTGTGGAGTAACATAATTCAATATATTACGGTTTTATGGAAACCCAAAATGGTTTAAGATAAAACATGGGAATTTTAAAATTCTATTATAGAAGAATATCCATACTCATTTGATAAGTGAATAATATTGGGAGGATGAAATTTCCAAAAGGTGGAATGATATAACATCCAAGGTAACAGTAGAATAATAATTTTTTTTCATAGTTATTAATATTTAGGAATTATATAGTAATTTTAGTTTATATGGGATTCCCCTAATAATAGTGTACCTGACATGAACCAATGAGTTTCTCTATAACATTATGTTTCACGTAAGAATGAGATTAACCGAACAACAATATAATGTTAGTAAAATAATTTTAAAAGAACGTTAATTTTAGATGCTATATAAGAGGGAATAAATAAAAGAAAATAAATATTGATTTCACATTTAAAATAAATAAATTTATTAAAAATATTTTATTGGATAATATAGGAATAAATATAGTTTCACTTTTAAAAGCAATATTTTTTGTAAAAAAAATTTCATCACCATTTTCTCATTAATATATTTTAAATATATATATGTAAAATTTCATTAATCTTATATGAAAATATTAACATCATTTTCCAAATAAAAATATCAAAAATTACTTTTGGTATTTTTTTGTTATTCTTTTAGTATATTCGTATTATGATGAATTGTGAATTATATTGACTTTTAGGTCAAAACTTGATTTTATTACTATATTTTTAAATAGTTAAGTAAATAAGTAAATTTATTTTAATATGTAAAAATTAAAATTTAAGATGATTTAAACTAATTTAGTTAATTTGAAACAATTTCACATTTTATATAGATATTAAAACAAATCATGATTTTGATAATTTTTTCTTTAAAGCTCCAATATTCCATCTATACTATGAATTGTTTTTATGTTAATTTCTATGACTTATGTGATGGGAATTTAGAAATATTGATTCCATATTTAGGATAATCATAATTTTTTACATCTGATAAATAAAAATTATTTATGATAAAAATTATCAAGGAAGGTAATTTCAATTATTTACAATGATTAAGGGATAAATGTGATTATGTAGTATTTAAACATTAATCACAAGAGTCTAAATGGCCTAATTTTTTTTTTCCAAAAACCATTTTCAAGACCTGATTACACCATAAAACCACTTTCCTAGAATTTAGATCATTAGTTGGGGCACACGATGCAAGGGAGATCTCTCAATAGTGTGTATGTATATTATATTAACAAGAATTCCATTCTCCCAAAAATATGACAAGTTATTCAACCTCCCCATTTATTATAAAATATCATTCCTATAGAGATCAACCAAAAACTAAAAAATTAATAACCCGACATCCCTATACTCACCCTATAGTCCTCACTTTTGGATGAAATTCCACTAGGGGATCTATTTGCAGAAAAACACAACGTGTTACCCAATAAAATAGGTAACATCTTCCAATCTGAATGTTTGTAATATATCATTTCCCATCCCTTAATTTTTTTCTATAATTAAATAATAATTTCTTTATAATAAAAATATTTATATGTTTTTATATTTATGGTTTGACCTACACTTACACACATTGCCATCAAATGGTTAAAAAATTTATCGACTATCTCTATGGAGAACTACCACATTCTGAAACGATGATGTTCGTGTTTTCCTTTACCCCCTCTAGTGGATGGTAATTATGAGTGAAACACTATTTTTATATAATATATATGATATATATGTTTTCTTTAATACTTCAGTAATTTTCATATAACACATACCTTTATGCTTCTCATTATGTGTAAATATTATAACATCGATTTTGTACATGTGGACTACCATATCCTTAGAGTGATGTGCTACCTTCACAAAATACATAGAATGTAACAATTTTTGGGTTTAATTTATCATATGTGACATTCATATATATATTTACTATATTTATGAAATATTTACATTTTTATAAATTTAATAATTAATTTTCTTTATTACCCTTCAATAAACAGAAAAATTGATAATGTCATTCATGGATAGGAGGACTATCTCATCGTCGACGTGTTCTGATTCCTTTTAAATCAGAAAAAATTATAAATATATATATATATATATATATGTTTTTTATTATAAAATAATATTTTATTTTTTAAATAGTTATCATTAAATATATATTAATTCTGCTTAACTTGATTCCAATACAATCATTTTCAAATGGGAATGTGACTCATACGTATGTATGACATACCTTCTCCATCATTATAATGCTGGTAGTTTTTCAAAACCAACCTTATGTATTGGTTTTATTAGTAATATTTAGGAATAAATATGATAATTTTTTCAATTTTATTATTCTATATATTTTTTCATAATGAATAATTTGACCATATAGTTATCATGAAAATGTTGTTTTGGACACATAAATTGAATATGGTGAAAACACCTAATATAATTTTGATTGTTTAAGTTATTTTTTAAAAAATTATAATAAGTGAAATAAGATTAATGATAAAATTTAAAAGTTTTTCGATTTATGTAAATAATAAATATTATTTGAAAATTAAGGATGATAAAGACAAACATGACAAGTCAGAATAATGGTAATGGATTTCATATCAATCTATTTTAGGGAGAAATTTATTTATTATATGCACATTTATTCTTTAATAATGTTTATATACTACCTCATAAAAATTAAATTTACAATTTTCATACATTAATATGTTATTTAAAATACTTTTAATTATTCTATATTTATAGGGATTAAGATCTTAATTGTAAAAGTTGTATGGTGTGATTTTGATGTTTAAATATTTAATTATTTCCTCCATTTCGATATTTATGCTCTAATTTTAAAAAATTATTTATATGGATTTAAACAGATTTATAAAGGAATGTTTATGTATATTTTGGTACTTTAATTCCTCTTAAAGGATTAAGGTTTTTAAAAGGAAAACAAACCCCTCTTTATTTTTTTGGTTATTTTGATATTGAAGAGGGGTTTAAAAATGGATTGTTTATTTAAATATCCGAATATTTTTGTATTTTCATTGAAAAATAAATTTTATGATAAAAATGATGAAAATTTATATATTTATTATGTTATGATTATATTATGGTACATGGATATTTTATGGGTGGTTCCTTGATAAAAAAACGTTGGGTGGTTTCTTGATTGATCAATGAAATGTGGGTCTGTAATAGCCCTCAAATTTATCAGGTATAGAAGTCACACATATGTCAATTCCATTTATAAGAGTGACATTTTTGGAATTGTACTAGATGTTTATTCCTTTTATGAGAGTGAAAAGTAGAATGATTTCCCAGGAAACATTTATTTATTTTCTATGCTTCTTATGGGGTTTAAGATAATTTTTTGTCCAATAAAAGTATGAAATGAACTTATTTTCAATGTATTATATATAGTAGTTATTAAGGGTTGAAGGTATTAAATTATGATAATGTTTTCATGATGTTTCATTTTTATCAACTGAATAATGGTATCCTTATACTTATAAACCATAATAATCTTTTCATTACCATCAAATTTTTTTAATTCCTCTCACACGAATAAATATGCGTAAGGTATTGGAATAATTCATGAAGAATTTTTTAAAGAGTTTTATAAAATAAAGCATCTTATATTTTAATTTATTATTATTATGGGGGATATGGATACTACATGGTAGTGTATAATATATATAATAACTGTTTTTATTTATGATATACGGAATAGTCTTCTAAAACACTAAACCTAAAAGGATCCTCAATTTTAAATAATGTCAATTTTTTGGCATGACCTAGTATTATGTATTGTTTAATGCGGAGTCCCTATAGTCTAATATATTCCATGAATCAAAAAAAATCATTAAACTCCAATAATGATAACATAAACCATCAACTTGGTAACCAATTTTATTATAACCGATTATATTTTATAAAGATATATTTGTCATGATAATTCATAAATAAATCACATATTTAGGATTGTCTTCCCCCCAATCAGGTGTTTTATAAAAATATTATACTTTTGTTTAATCACTTATCTTTTTCAATAGTACAATTAAATATATTACCTCAAATCCTTAAAGAAATAAAATACATTACAACATTTAATAATTTCATATATCATATATGATTGATATTATTGATAAATAAATTCTATAATATTATTCATTAATACAAATACACATTCACATTATTCATTCCGATTTTCTAATAGATATATCAAAATATTGACCTTGATATCTTATCCACTTCTGATGTATATTCTCCCGATACATGATAAATTAATTATCCAAGGTCCCCACCACCTCAAAGATGAATCATTGAAAATAAAATGTTTCTTTAATACCCTTAAATTCATGCTCCTAATGAAAATTATTTCCACACATGAAGAAAAATTAAGCTCTCTTAAAGCATATACCATGGTGTTTCATTCCCAAATTAGAACATGTGCGAAAACTGTTATTTCCATTCTTCCCCTTATACATTTTTTTATCATTAATCCATTTATTCTTTTACCTACTTTAAAATACGTTATACATATATAATTCCTTCTATATTTTGAAATCACATGATATCATGTCCTAATTTTAAGTGAATCATAGATAGACTTATTACCATCAAATTTTTGGATAAATCCCATCAAATAAATGACCAGTATTACTTTTCTGATTGTGTTTATTGATATAGTTCTCATTCCGTCAACTAAATAGTAGTTCTGAAAAATAAAATACACTAGATTATATCATACCAATATGAAAAATATTATATAATCCCAATACTGGTGAAATACATAATAAAAAAATAAAAACTTATTATTGGATAATATCATAATTCCAATGATGGTTTCTATTGGAATGTATAAAAATGATAAATATATTTCAAAATAATTCATAACGGTTTATAAAGAAAATTTTAGTCATTATAATAATATAATCAAATAGTTTCATTACTATTGATGATTAATGATAATATTAATTTTCTACGTAACTCTTGGGTCAATAACATTACTCCTTTTTCGGAGATATGAACCAATGGTACATTTATTCTTGAACTGCTTCCACCTTTTTGTATCCATATAAGAAATTATTTGATGGGAAATATTATATATACATTAGCAAATCATTCAAACATTATTATATTTAAATACTAGGTGATTATATTTGGTTTATATTCCCTAATAAATTTTTTCATAAAACTAGTTCCCATTGATTATATTAATGTTTCAAAGATACCAATTGTAACACCATCAACTATAAAAACCGAAACCAAATCTATAAAATATAGAATATTAAAAAGATATCTGGAACCATATATTGAATGGAAAAATAGTTTAATATTCATGGAAAACTACATACATACTTTATATAAAAATTAAAATAAAAAAACCTAATATCCAAATAAATATTGAAAAATGTTATTATTATTTATAGTGTATCCCTATATATCAATCACAAAAAAATCCTATTATCCTGTGTAAAAGAATACATTATAAAGGGGTCAGTTAATTTGATGAGTAGGGTATGAAAAAAATGGAATATATAATGAATAAAATGGAATATATGATGAATAAATAACAATAATCAATATAGAATGGTAAATAATTGAAACACCTTCTATTTAGTTTACAAACCTTGAATTATATGTATGAAGTAAATGGTGATCAATAATTACATTTAAATATTCACATTAGATTGAAATATATACATGGATTATCTAAATAATTGAATAATCATATGGAAATAAATAACTAATCTCATAATAAGGTAATGAAAAAATTAAAAACTTCTAAAACATATTAGTTATACCTTTAAAAATAATGTTAAATCTAGTCTGTGGAAAGCCATCAAATTTTCCAAATTATTTTCCCCATTAAACTTGTAAATGCATAGATGGGCTACATATATCCAAGTCCCACACATCATATACTTATCCTAACATATTAATTATAATAAATGGGTAAAATATAATCAACGTAAACATTAATATAAATAATGGCAACATTAAAATAGATAATAACCACCTCTTCCAAATAAAAATAATCATAAACTATCCATTTTAATATGATGATTGAAAAAAAATGAACATCAATATTCAAACATAAAATATCCATCCAATTATATGGTAAGGATTATATCAATAGAAAACATCCCTAGTGTATCATATGCACAATAATGGCTTAATACCATGTAAGAACCCGGTTCATTGTTTTGAGGTATGGGTTTCTTCATTTCTCTGTTCCTTAAGTGTTTTTGAGAATATAAGAAAAATGGGAAAAAAACATAAATTTTGGGACAACACGCTGTGTACTTTTCCACACGCCGTGTTCTTTTGGCTGTGTGGGATGAGTACACAGGGCCTATAGCCTTTTCGGTGATGAAAGGTGTAAAAACCAACTACATACTGTGTAGTAGGTATTTACACATCGTGTAGTCAAAGGACCGGAGAATAGTAGGGTGGTGGGAGCAGCCGCCAGCTAGGCAGCCGTAAATGCCATGTAGTTGGGAATACACGCCGTGTACTCATGTCGACGAATGATCAGTTTGGCAGTGCTGCCAGATGAACAATTAAATGAAGGAAGTACATGATGTGTCCTCAAAAGTACATGTCGTGTACATTGTTTTTTTCACATAAAATGGGCAGTATCCAACCCTTTTCACAAGATTCGCTTAGAACCGGAAGGGAGCTCGGGAGGAGACAATTGAATCTCCGAGGATCTTTAGATCGAGGTTCTAGAATCTGTTTCTGCTTCCGTCGATCAAGTTGGAACCCCACAGGTAAGCCCTCACATCTTCTTGCGTAGTTAATTCCAATTTTTCCTCTAATGGAAGATATTTGAATTTAAGTGAGTTTTATTTCACCTCAGATCTACCTCATTCTCGGATGATTTGTGGAACTTCTTTCGAGTATACTGATCAGGGGCCTTTAAGGTAGGTGGCTTGGTGTTTATATTCCAACTGTTGGGCGTTTTTTGTGTATCGTTCTTCCACGAACCCATGTTGGGGTGTCGTGTGGCTGAGGCCATGGCTGTTTTAAATTCCTAGAATAGAATAGGAAATTAATGGTGATATTAAACTGCTGTTTGTGATCGTTTCATGGATCCAGGACTACCCCGGGGGTGCATTACTCTATTAAGCCATTTGGCCAGGATACCTGAGGTTATGCCTTTAAAGTAATGATTATAGAATTTCCTTTAGAGGAATTTCTTTTGTACTATTTTTTACATGTTGGTCATGGACCGGTTACCTGTTTTAGCCTGAGGGAAGTGTTGTGATTAGCCTGTGGGCATTGTACTATTTAGCATGTGAGAAACTTCTTTCGTTCCTGTGGGCAGTTGATTCTGTGTCTGTGGGCGACACTTCTTACGCCCGTGGGCAATATCTGTATGCCTGTGGGCAGATTCTTGTGATTGGATTCTCTTTACCTATGGGTAGGTGATTACGTGTCTAAGGACATTGGCTATTTACATATAATATTCACTGTGGTGATATTTTCTTTTTTAAATGACTAAATGAATATTAAAATGGCATTATAACTAGTTAAGTTAGTTACTTTTTAGTAATTCTTACCTTATTGAATTTTACTACTACACATTGTTGTTGCATGTTTACGCACAGTTGGGCACAAGCCTTTGGTGGGTATCTACTGGGATTTATTTCTCACACCCAGTTTGGGACATGATTTTCGGCCCAAACAGAATATATTGCTGCAAGTGTGGATAGAGGCAAGAGTCCCTATACAGGTACTTGATTGCTGCTGAGGAGTAGGGAATCATGGGACCAGGTTTAGGCTCGCGATTCTACCTGTCACATACATGACTTATTTTAATGTTAAATTTCATTTAATTTTCATTTATGCTTTTTTTGGGGTTTGTCAAGCTTTTATGGTGGAATGGGTGAGTTTTCATGAATTGGGGAAAACCGTGAGCACAATTCCATATTTAAAAATAAATTTTGTTTCTTTTATAACTTATTAAATTTATAATATATTTCACCCATTAAAGTTCCCAAATGGTCTCCCCTAATATAGAAACACCACCAGTGTAGTTTGGAGCCTTTATAAAACCATAAACAAGTTGTATATGGGTTTTTATTTAAGGGATTGGGCCTACCCAAAAGCCCAATTCCATTTTTAAAAATAAAATTTTTTTAATCAATAAATTATCCAATATTAATGATTTTTCGGTGATTCTAAGCCACAAACACACCCCGTGATCCCAGTCACACGTCCAATATCCTCCCACCCTCTTTGCAGCTCATTTGAATCGCGGTTTAGGTCGAATCTTCTGAAGAACTCACATTTCGGGCAGATTAATAAAGGCAATTTGTTTCCTTCATAAATCCTTCAATTCTCACTCTTTTTCCCCATTAAAATTCCTAAAAGGTCTCCTAATACTTGTTCGAAACTCTCTTAAATGTTTGGCTGTTTTAAAATTCAGATACTGGTGTATATGAGGCGGCTTATACAAGATCTTTCTAGTAAGTTGGTCTTCTTCATTCTTCTTTCATTTTACATAGGGTTACATTCTATGTGTTTAGGGTTTCATACCTTATCCATAAGGTTCCTAATTTCTAGAAGATAGGATTCAATCCTAGGGTTTTATATCATGTCTTTTGTGTGAAATCTTCTAGTTTTAGTTTGGATTTAAATTCCTTGAGGTGCGGAGGTGGTGCGGTTTATGTTTCACACCATGTTTTGAGTGTTTCGACATAAAAGTAGGTGATTCCATGTATAACCATTTTATGATGAGTTAGATTTCTTGGTTTATTAATTTCTTATGTTTCAAATCTATTTTTTGTGGTGAAAAAATTATTCATGTTATGGATTGAGTTAAGTGTTTAATTTTGTAGTTGCATTATTGCTTGGAACTGGGTGCTTTTAATTCGTTGCTCTTAGAGAAACATTTTGCTGTATTTTATAAGATGTGAAATTGATTTATTAATGTTAAAAGGGGCTGAAAATTCTATTTTGTTAAGGCCTTAATGTCATTTTGCCCTTGTAATAGGGGTTTTGAATGGTTTTAATGTGTGAAACCATGTTGTACTTCTTGAACATGATTTGTGAAAACGTGTGTTTTTCATGTGTACCTTTTGTGGTATTGTTTGAGGTATTTGTATAAAAAATGGAGGGGGTTTAATAAATGTTTTTAGGGTTGCCAATTCTGATTTATATTTTTATTGGTATTGTTTTGGTCTTGAATTTGGTTTTTGAAATGGGTTTGAATGCCAACCATGGTTGCACCTCTTTGGTTGGTTTTATGAAAACTGTAAATGATTTAATGAGTTACACAATGTGTGAAATGGTTGCTTATGTACTGTTTTCGTGATAGTATGTTCCTAAAATGATTTTTTGAAACATAAAGTGGTCATTTTTGTTGTAAAACATTTTGGTAATGTTTTGTAATTTGTCGAGGTGATTTATAAAATTGGGATGTGGGTGTGAAACGTGTTTTCGGGCTGTTTTGCGTGAGTGTGATGTGAAAAATGGAATTTGATTATGAAAATGGTATTATGTAATATTTTAGTGGGATGTTATGTCATGATTAACATCGTGGGAAATATTTTATAAAATTTTTAATAGATTTGTTGAATTGTGAATGATGGGAAAAATGTGATGTGGGCTATTTTTTGTGTGAGTATGATTTCAAAATTCATTTGAATGAAAAAGTGGATTTTTAAACTTGTGTGTAATACATGTGGGCTGTTTGGGAAACTTGTGATGTGAAAATGATATTTTCATGGGCAAAGTATATTTATTGACTTGTTGAACTTATCTGAGCACAAGGGGAAAACCCGGGTATCTAAGTGGGTGGACGTGTACTAGTATGCTAGTGAATCCGTGGGTTTTGGCCTTAGTTTCACTTAGAAAGATTGACATTTATAACTCTAACTAATAATGATGATTATGATTGGGGACCACTAGGTTATGGGTATGTTACCTACTAGTGGCTCGTGCATGAGAACAGATATTGTCATGGTTACTCTCATTGAGATACGAGGTACCTGGGACCCACAACGAGCTAGTGCCTAGGGGTCATTTCCTATTTCTTGTGATCATTAGTTACTTTGTGCTTACTGTCGGCATACGGTATATTTGGATGGAAAATTCAGTAGTGTTGACATCATTTTTAAAAGTGTTTATTCTTAATGATATCCCACTTGAAAACTGATTTTTTTTCATCTTTTAGAAATTGTAACTAGCATTCTCTGTTTATGAAAACTTGCAAGCTTTTTGTACTTGAATGTTTATCACATGTAATCTCTTAGTAGTGGTATCCTACTGGTCATTGCCTCACACCCTACATACACCCTTGGGTGTAAGTAGATTTGGTTATTTTGTCGTTTCAGGTTAGGATACAGTATTTAGTTCCAGTGGTTCAGGTTTCTAGCATGTCCTTAGTAGTGAAGTCTTGTGGAGAGGAATTGAGGGTGGTGCCCCTTGCCATGAGGGTTCTTGGGCCATTTAATTTTGATTTTGTACCTTTTTTATAGTCTTATTGAGTTGTTTTAGAAGATGTAATTCATTTCTGAATTTTGTAAAAGATGGTTTTAGTTGAAAAATCCAGATTCGTTTTATAGAGTTTGTTTGTTGTTTAATCTTTATAAACTTGGGTAAATCATTCCCAAACATCATTTTATGATACCCATGCACTTGTTCCAGCCCATGGGGATCGGGAACGCCCTTCGGGCCTTGGTACGGGCTGGGTCGGGTGCCGATTTTGATGGCGACCAGATTTGGTTCGTGACACTACCAGTTGCTTTGTTCTATTTTGTTGTACTCAGTATTGAATTTTACTCCTATGTGACATGTTTTTGCAGTTTACAAAGAACTTTAGACATGTTACATCATATCTATAAAACCGATTGGTTATCTTTTACTGCAGTTGATACATTAAATGTGTATGGTTTATTGCTTCCGTTGTTATTGTATGATTTTTATTATATTCCATTGTGATACACATTGACAAATGAGGGCATAGTTTCCCCACTATTAGACCTGGGACCTCGCTGCTAGTTGGCAGCCTCTGGCTTTTGGGGAAATGTGCTTGAGGTCATGTGGTGACCCGGGTTCGGGGCACCCTTTGAGTGGCACCTGGAACCGAGACATTACAAATTGGTATCAGAGGGGTTCTTTTCTTTGAATTACTATTTGGAGCCTTATTCAATGATAGGGTGAGAAGGGTAGTTGGTAATAAGTTGTGCCCGGGGGTAGCTAACCCGTGTACAGGGAAAAACCAATTTACCTCTAGTTTGCAATTTTTTTGATTTTTCAATTTTATGGTTGAATTTATTTTCACCGAAGGGTGACACACTTGTATTGTGTTGTTTATATATTATTTTTGGGTCTTATTTAGTTGAAACCAGATGAGATGAGGGTGTTCCATATCATGCATCATTTAGGAATATGCTAGAATCACATTCCATGCATAGTTCCATGCCATGTAGCTGCATTAGAAATATCATGCTGTTGTGATAGTCGTTGTGCTAGAAAATCATGTTGTTGTGATATATGCTTTGATAAAATACATGCTATGTGATAGGGTATTGTTGTATGATCTTGTTAATAGAATGGACGCCATATTTTGGGTTTTGGGGAGTATTGGACCTCACTGACCGAAATTTGGTGGATCATTGGCTGTTTATCTGGTTATAACACATATAAGATGCCAAACATTGAATCACGGGGAGTATGGGCCCTCACGGATCGAAATTTGGCACATAGGTGTTGTTCATTCAGTATTTTCTGGGTTCCAGAGAATTTACTGAGGCATACTATCTAGAAATCCAGTATACACACCATGTAGTACCTTAAACATGACGTGTATGTTCTTCTGTTCAGGAAGAAAAGAAAACTTTTTGAGTACACGCCGTGTAGTCTACTCCCGTGTCATAGACAATGTGGGTAGGGACATTGGAAAGGGAAATGTTTGGGGAAAAACACTCTGTGTACTGGATGTACAGGCCTTGTAGTGTTGACCCGGCGTCCGGCCGTGTAACTAACAAACATAGACGGACGGGACCTTAACACATACACGTCGTGTCCACTGTGGAACACACCGTGTATTGTGTCCTGGGATATGACCATGTAACCAACAACACGGTTCTGTGTAATACATTCGTGTACACGCCGTGTGTATATTGAACACACCGTGTAGTTGGAGCAGTGTATCCGAACGTATAACGAACAACACTGGTTGGCAAAGCTCGTCTAGTACACACCGTGTAGCTATGGGACACACTGTGTATTCTTTTCCGAGGATAGTCCGTGTGGAATTAGCCGTGTGGCTGGAAAACGGGGTGGTGTACATGCCATGTGTGGGTGTAACATGACATGTAGTGTTAGCTGAGTAGTCGGCCGTGTCAGAAACGACACGGGAAGTTGGAAAATTACACCATAAACATCATGTAGATTATATACACGCCGTGTAGTTTTGTTTAAACAAGAGCTATGTGGCTTGGCCGTGTACAAGGACCCGAGTAGGGAAAAGGAAGTTACGTACATGGCATGTAGTTATTATATATGCCATGTAGTATTGTTTTCAAAATCATGAATGCCTTCTTCATCCTGTTCCCCTTTTGGTTCCTTCATTTTCAGACTATGATAATATTGATCTAAGGTGTATGTTTGGCCTTGTAGTGTCATGCCACCAAGACGTTCTCGCGTTGTTCGCCGGGAGAGATGAAACGAGTATAATCCAGAAATGGTGGGCCGTGGGATACAAGTGGATCCTCCAGCAGTGCCAGATGTGGCGCCAGCCATAATACCAGACACAGGTTCGGAGGCATAGTTCTGTGAGGAATTTTTACGGTTTATACAGACCTTTCAGGGAGCACCGCCAGCTGCCACATCTATAGCCGATCTGACTCGTATTTTCCAATAGCAGCGTATGCCTTTGTTTTCAAGGGATGGCGGACCATAGGATATGGAGTCTTGGCTGGGTTCTATACAGACTCTCTTCGAGCATCTTGAGACGCCTCCTGAGCGGAGGGTCAAGCTTGCAACGTATATGCTGTGTGATTTTGCCATGAGGTGGTGGGATGTTACCACCCAATCATAGCATCACAATGACATGGTGTGGGAATACTTCTAGGAAACCTTCTATGACATCTTCTTCCTAGAGACGTTGAGGGTAGATAGATCTCAAGAGTTCATGAATCTGCAGCAGGGCACTATGTCGGTGATGGAATATTCAGCTCGTTTCACTGAGCATCTAAATTTTTCACCCGTGCTAGTGGGTGATGAGACATTTAGAGCCAGACGCTTTTAAGATGGTCTTCATTATGACATCAGCGAACTGGTGAATGTTTTCTGGTTTCCTACATTACATGCTATTGTGAACCAGGCACTAATAATAGAGAGTAACCTGTGGGAAGGTAGTGGTGTGGGTCAGGGCGGTTCAACACCAGTTTCTTGTACTATTTCTACTTGTAAGTGGAAGAGACAAATAGAATTCTCTATGGGTGGTAGTACCGGCCAGATGAATGTTTCATGTGGCCAGGTCATGTGCTACCAGTGTGGTAAGGAGGGGCACAAGCGACCTCAATGTCCATGTGACCCAGTGGAATGTCAGGATTGCAGTAGGATGGGTCATCTGCAACGCTTTTGCAAGGCGTTTCCACCGGTGGCTAGTGGGAGGGGTTATGTGAAGACTCTTCGTGCAGGTTCAGGACAAGTAGCTTCTTAACAGTTGGGGAACTGGAATACGTCAGGGCGTGTAGGAAGGGATGGTGGTCGTGGTTGTGGTAGCCAGACACCAGGATCTCAGAGGGAGAAGGGCAAGACAGCTCAGGGTAGCCAGGCTGTGTCTTAGGGCCGCGGAACTCGGAAGACATATGCATTGCAACAGTCCCAGTTGGAGAAGGATCCTGGACCTTCTACTGTCAGAGGTACTATTCTAGTAGCTTCTGTTTTTTCTTCAGTAATTTTTGATACATGTGCTACGCATAACTTCATATCTGTACCCGTTTCGGAGAGCCTTGGGATATGTGTTTCTTTTTCTTCTATTATTATGATTCTAGACACTATGTTGGGAATGATAACGGCTAGTGTGTGTCAGTGCAAGGAGTGGCCCCTCGTGGTTGGTGGGTGTCACTTTATATGGGACCTCTATGTCTTAGAGATAACATCTTATGATTTCATTCTCGGAATGGACTGGTTGGTTCCATTTGGATCCTCTGTGGATTGCTATCATCACAGGGTAAGTTTCATGTCACCATAGGGCGGATAGATTCTATACAAGGGCGAGTGGTATGTTCAGGCGAGTCGATCTCGACCAGAGCATCATGGGAGAGGTGGAGTCATAGCCCATATTGCGAGATTATATCTGGACGGCCAGGGGACTTGTCATAAATATTTACCTCCAGTAGTTGATCGATTTAGGGATGTTTTCCCATACCACTTTTCAGGTCTTCCTCTAGAGCGTGAGGTGGATTTATCTATCAATCTTGTGCCAGGGGCATCAACGGTGTCCACTCCTCCTTATAGGATGGCTACACCTGAGTTGCTGGAGCTCAAGAGGTAGTTAGAGGAGTTACAAGAAAGGGGTTTCATCTGACCCACTACTTTTCCTTGGGTTTCACTTATCCTCTTTGAGAAGAAGGCGGATGGTACTCTCAGACTCTATGTGGATTATCAGAAATTGAACCAGTACATTGTTATGAACCAATATCCCTTTCCAAGGATTAATGATCTTTTTTATCAACATCATGGATCAAGAGTGTTCTCAAAGATTGAATTGAGATCAGGATATCATCATCTGCATGTTAGACCATCAGATATACCTATCACATCTTTTAGGAGCAGGTATGGTCAATAAGAGTATACGGTTATGCCATTCGGACTCCCAAACGCACCTGCAGTTTTAATGTATCTGATGAATCGTTTGTTCCATCCTTATCTGGATTCTTTTGTGGTAGTATTTGTGCACGATATCTTGGTGTAATCTCACACTCGGCATGACCATGCCACCCATCTTGGGATTATATTGAGTACACTGAGAGAGCATTGTCTATTTGCTAATATCTCAAGGTTCCACTTTTGGATAGACCAGATTCACTTCCTGGGTCATATCATCTCGGAGGCATGAGTTGCAGTAGACCCAGAGAAGGTGAGAGAAGTAGTTTCTTGGGAGAATCCCAAGAACGTGTTTGAGATAAAGAGTTTATTGGGTCTGGCTGGTAACTACAGAAACTTCATAAAAGTCTTATCCCGATTAGCAGCGCCGTTGATGTGTATGAATAAGAATGGTATGAAGTTCATTTGGTCAGAAGCTTGCGAGACAACATTCCAGGAGCGGAAGGGAAAGATGACATTATCACCAATCCTGATACTCCTAGAGTAGGGGAAGATCTATTTAGTTTATTATGATGCATTAGGTATTGTTCTAGGAGATGTGTTGATGTAGGGGAATCGAGTTGTTGCGTATGGGTCTTGGCAGTTGAGGCCACATGAGAGGAATTACCTGATGCATGATCTCAAGTTGGCTGCAGTTGTTCATGTGTTGTGCTGTTGGAGACATTATCTCTTGGGGAAACATTTTGTGGTGTTCAAGGACCAAAAAAGTCTCAATTACATCTTTACGCAGCATGACTTGAGCCTGAGAAAGTGAAGGTGGGTGGAATACCTTTAGTCCTTCAATTTTGATCTTGCTTGTACACCTCGTAATGGTAATGTTGTAGCTAATTCACTGAGCATGAAGACTCAGATACAAGCAGTGAAAGAGGCCAGTGGTGAATGACAGCTTATGAATTTGTTCTATGAGATGCATCTAGAGGTGTACGATGGTCAGGGGAAGACCTATCTTTCATCTTTATCTGTAACTTCTATCATCCTGGATAGAGTGAGAATGAGACAGCTATCTGATTCAGAAGGACCATTTCTACGAGATTCGGTGACCAGTGAGGACCCTACTCTTGGGTGGACGATAGGCGATGATTAATTTTTTTCATTTCCTTGGATGATTGTGGGTTCCAAGGGATGTACGCGAGGAGCTGATGCAGGAGTTTCATGCTTCTACTGGGGCAGTTAATCCCAGAGTTACCAAGATGTACCGCGACTTGTGGCATCAATACTGGTGGCCAGGTATGAAGAGAGAGATAGTTGGTTTTGTTATGAGATATTCCACCTGTCAGCAGGTGATGGCGGAGCATCAGGGGCCAGGAAGACTATTACAGCAGTTACCCATCCCAGAGTGGAATTGGGATGATGTCGCAATGGACTTCATGACTGGATTGTCGAGGTCACCTCAAGGAAATTATGTTGTGTGGGTTGTTTTGGACAGACTCACGAAGTTAGCTCACTTTTTACCAATGAAGGATTCATTCAGTGTTAATGAGCTCGGGATGTTGTATATCAGATAGGTCGTACGTCTTCATGTGGTCCCTCGTTCTATCGTTCTAGATAGGGACTCCCATTTTACATCTCATTTCTGGTAGTGTTTTCAGAGACCATTGGGTACACTGGTTTTTTAGAGCACATCTTACTACCCTTAGACCGATGTTCAGTTAGATCATATGATACAGTTTCTAGAGGACATGGTGCGTGCATACATCCTTGATATTTGGGGCTCTTGGGAGACGCATATACCCCTAGTCGAGTTTTCCTATAATAATTGTATTCAGGAAACTATTGAGATGAAGCCTTACGATGCATTATATGTTATGCCATGATGATCACCTTTGTGCTGGTTAGAGGTAGGTGAGGTAGCTTAATTGGGACAACGTCTCGTGCAGGAGACTTCTGAGCAGGTCTAGTTGATTCAGAAGCAGATGGCTACCGCACAGTCTCGTCAAAAGTCTTATGTCGATCGCTGTAGATGAAATTTGGAGTACGTGGTTGGGTATGAGGTTTTCTTTCTTGTTTCACCGAGGATGGGACCCAAGCTGATCATGATATAGGGTAAACATTCACCGAGTTATGTGGGGCCTTCTGAGATTCTGGAGAGAGTAGGGTCGATTTCCTATCGGTTACAGTTACCATAGAGGTACCGAGCCTTGAATGACGTCTTCCATGTATCTCAGTCGTGTAACTATCATTCAGACTCATCTCATTTTTTCAGCCTGAGGATGTTTATCTTGAGTTAGATAAATCCTTTTAGGATAATCAAATTTTGTATTGTTGATAAGAGCATGAAGGTTCTCCAAGGCCGGTCAGTTCCTCTCTTACAGGTGCAATTGCAGCATGGTGGAGTGCAAGATGAAATCTGGGAGTGAGAGACCAATGTACATGATCAGTGGCTAGTGTTGTTCATGGAAATATCTTCACCACCCTTGGAAGGGAAATTCGGTAACGAATTGATTTATGTGGGGAAGTTTGTAAGAACACTATCCTTAGATTTGAGGTACGAGTTTCTTCTTTTCTCTGTTCCTTAAGTGTTTTTGAGAAAATAATGATAATGGGAAAAAACCTATATTTTGGGACTAATCCCCATGTAATTTTCAAAACGCGGTGTACTTTTGGCTGTGTGGGATGAGTACACAGGGCATGTAGCCTTGTCGGCAATGAACGGTGCAAGAACCGACTACACGCTGTGTAGTCGGTATTTACATGTCGTGTATTCATTCGGCAGGCATATAATAAGACGGTGGGAGAAAATGCTAGGTGGGCAGCCATACATGCCGTGTAGTATGGAATACACGTCGTGTACTCTTGTCGACTGATGAAATGTTTGGCGGTGCCGCTAGAATAACAGTTAAATGAAGGAAGTACACGTCGTGTCCTCTAGTGTATTCTCCGTGTACTTTGTTTTTTTCACTTAAAATGGGTAGGAGCCAAACCTGTTCACAGGATTGGCTTATAACCATATGAGAGCCTGGGAGGGGATGACCGAATATTGGAGGATATCCAGATCACGCGTTGGGAATCCGTTTCAGCTTTCGTCCATCACGTTGGAACCCCACGGGTAAGCCCTCCCATCTCCTTGTGTACTTCCTGCCAATTCTTCCTCTAATGGATGTTATTTTCATTTAAGCGAGTTTTCTTCACCTCAGATCTACCTTGTTCTATGACGATTCATGGAACATAGTTCGAGTATACTGATCAGGGGAATTTAAGGTTGGTGGCTTGGTGTTTATATTCAAATTATTGTGCATTTTTTTTGTTCCGTTATGCCACGAACCCATGTTGGGGTGTCTTGTGGCTGAGGCCATGGTTGTTTTAAATATCTAGAATGGAATAGGTAATTAATTGTGATATTAAACTTATTTTTGTAATTGTTTCTTAGATATATGACCACCATGTGGGTGTGTTCCTTTATTTAGCCATTTGGCCAGGATACCCAAGGGTATGCCTTTAATGTAATGATTATAGAATTTACTTTAGTGGAATTGCTTGTGTACTATTTGTTAACATGTTGGGCATGGCCCTGGTTACCCGTTTTAGCCTAAGCGTAGTGTTGTGATTAGCCTGTGGGCATTATACTATTTAGCATGTGGGAATCTTCTATCGTTCCTATGGGCAGTTGATTCCATGCCTGTGGGGAACACTTCTTATGCTTCTGGGCTATATCTGTATGCCTGTGGGAAGATTCTTCTGTTTGGATTCTCTTTACCTGAGGGTAGGGGTTTACTTTTCTGAGTACATTGAATGTTTACTTAGAATATTCACTGTGGAGATATTTTCTTTTTAAAATTATTAAATGGATATTAAAATGGCAATATAACTGGATATGTTAGTTACTTTTCATTACTGCTTACTTTATTTCATTTTACCACCGCACACTATTTTTGCGTGTTTACACACAGTCGGGCACATGCCTTTGTTGGGTGCCTACTGGGATTTATTTCTCACAATCTATTTGGGTCATGATTTTTTGGCCAAAACAGATTATATTACTGCAGGTGTGGATAGGGTCAAGAGTGCCTATACAGGTACTTGATTACTACTGATGAGTAGGGAAGCATGGGACCGGGTTCAGGCTTGTGATGCTACTGGTTGCTTTGTTCTATTTTGTTGTACTCTGTATTGAAGTGTACTTTTATGTAACAAGTTCTAGATGTTTTCTTAAAACTTGAGACATGTTTCATCATATCTATAAAACTGATTGGCTATCTTTTACTCCATTTGTTACATAAAATGTGTGTGTTTATTGCTTTCTCTATTGTTGTATGCCTTTTTTTATATTCCATTGTGCTACACTTTGTCAAATGAGGGAATAGTTTCCCCATTATCAGACCAGGGCCCTCGTTGCTAGTCGACAGCCTCTGGCATTTGGGGAAATGCGCTTGAGGTCATGTGGTGAACCGGGTTCGGGGCACCCGTTGAGTGGCACCCAGAACCGGGACGTTACATATCATTTATGAATGAAAATTACAAAAAAAATTCATTTATAACATCTTTGAGAAAAATAACACTTTCATATTGAAAATATATATCTTTATAAAATATATATATAATATTTTTAAAATATTTTATTTTTTAAATTAACATTTCAAACATGTAAAATAATAAGTAAAAAATTGAGTGGTCATCATGGCGAATAATTCACTCTATGTCGTACATGTTGAATCCAATATTCCTTTCACATTTTCAGGAAAATCCAAAAGGGCCTTGTTTTTAAAAAAAACAAGAAGATTCCTTTAAAATTATTTTTTTCAAATTTAATAATGGGTAAAAATATTTGTATGTAATCATTTTGATAAGGATAATTATTTTTGGGAACATCATTAGAAAATAAGGATTTAGAAGAAAAATCATTAATAACCCAAAATAAATGAATGTTATATTTTAATAAATAAATTCTCTCAAAAATTATAATTACCAAATTGCATGAAAAATGGTTAAATTATATGAAAAGGTTACTAAATACCATAGTAGATGGAAATTAATTTAATTTATTATATAAATATCAAATTATCTACCAATGGGATACTCAAACCAAATTAATTTGAATAATAATGCGATCATGAAATAAACCCTAACAAATTTTGTAACTTTTAAATTTTAAGCCCTATAAAATAAATAGTCAAAAAAACATCAGATACCATGATTATAATAATATTAATCATGTTACATAGAATATTGGAAATATATATGTATCACACATGAGTACGTGTTGAATATGGTGTATGACTCACATAACTTAAAGTGAGAGGAGAAAACCTTACATGAAGTTCAACGTCTTTCATATGTGTCTGAAAATCATGTAAAACAAATATTGGGTTTCTATAAATGATTTAAATAAAGATAAAAATATATATAATACAATATAGTATTAAAATATAGTCTTTTATCACTAATTTATTTATAATTCATTGTTAAAATCACTGTTTCATGTCATTATAACTTCATTCTTCATAAAAATTTTGGTTTGATAATTTTGGTCCTTTTAAATTAATCATGGATACATCATCTCAAATATATTAAAAAAACACACAATTATCATATATTTTAATTAATTATATATTTATTGTAATATATTAATGTTATATATAGAAAATGTATTGCACCATTTATGGAGATGATAGGATGTACATACTTATGAGGGTTGTTTTTATTTTTTTGAATTGATGAAATGAATAGAAAATAAATATAAATCTTAGTCATTTATTTTTATTTCATATATATAATTTATATTATTCAAATAAATTCTTATTATCATTAAAATAAAAATAAAATTAATACCTTTTCAAATCATTACATGGAGGTGGTAGTCCAAACATTGGCAAGAGCGATGTAATTGTTTTCCAACAGATATAGTGGTATAATGTTATATGTTCTCTAATATTTAAAAATTTATTTATATTTCATAGGTATAATATAAGTATCACTTATAATTCTATCCATTTAATGTGTAAGATAATAATGAATCACATCACGTTGCGAGGCAGTAGTCCATCATTCACACAAGTGATGTTATCATTTCCTCAATGCACTAGAAAGATAGAGAGGATGTGTTATATAAAACTTATATATGTATAATAAATGAAAAACTAAAATGTAAATATGTTAAATCCATAATTATATATATCCTTGAATGTTGTTTAATGATAATTAGTTACATTAGTTTTTGATACAATAGTCTTATTTACATATGAATGGTCGTTTTGTTTCCCATTTTATGGAAGTTGATATAGATATGGTTTATTAAATTAACATAATCACAAATTAATATAAAATAGATTATTTTCTTATTATATTATCATTATTTTTGATGTTTTTAAGGAGGTGTAATATAAATAAACCAAATTTATTTATTTTAATATTTTACCTCATCTCTAGATAGATGCTTTAATTATGTTCCTAAATCCTTCACAAAAGGAATTAATAATAAATAAAATGCCTCCTTGATGTGAGATACTAATTAAAGAAGGTATTTGGATAGTGATTATCTGAAATAATCTGTTTTGAATGATGAATCTAGGATTAGACTAGGTGTCCTTTTATATGTGGAAGAGACAACCAACACTGAATGTTTTTAAAGATAAAGTGATATCGACATTTTTTTCATAATTAAAATGCCACCAAAATAAGCCATTATCTAAAATTTCAGGTGATAAGGCTAAAATATAGTCGTAAAATTGGTTTTGGACTATTTTATGGTTCTTCTGAACTCTTAACATTATAATTTAACCCCTATGGTGGACTTATTTTTAACCTAATTGTAATTGAAATTAACACTACAGAAAAGAAGAAATGATGATTTTCCAAAGAAATAAAATCACATAAATGTAGAATGATTTATTATTAAAATTATAAATAATATTTATTTAAATGATCTAAATTAGTTAAATTATTATATAATATAATTAATTATTCATTGATATAATTTTAAAATATAATTTAAATTTTTGAATTATTTAAATGAAAATATTATTTTAATTTAAAAAAATCATTTTCTGTATTCATAATAGAAGTATCATTTTCCAAAAATTCTTTAAAATCCAACCAAATATAATTTTGAAACATAGATATAAAGAATTATTTTAATTTTTAATTGTTTTTCCAAAATTTGTAAAAAAATCAATATTAAATTATTTTTATAATGTGTGACAAATCCTTCTTTTCATAAAATATAGTTTTTGAAAAAATATTATTCCCTTAATAATGATTTCTATTTTAGTTATCATTGATAGATAACCATTCAATATATTTTATTAATGTTTAATCCATATATATATATCATAAGTTATTATTTACAATTCATACATGGCATCTTAATGGATTGTTTAAAGTTGTTATGATAAAATAATAATACTTTGACAAAGTATCACATTTATTTCAAGCCTAGTTTCTCGTGCATTGAATGTTGTCGAGGATATTGATTTTATTTAAATATATATATATCATAAAGTCATATGGAGTTACATTTTCTTTCAATCATTGGGTAGTATGAAGTATATGCTATCAAATATTAAGTAGCTCTTTTAATATTTTGGGGTATTACTATATTATATTGATAATAACACCTCTTCTATATACCTTATTCCCAATCGAAAGGTTGTGACAAATATTAATGTTAAAGGTTCATATTCCTGTACTATCTTCTTTTTTATCTAATATCCTGATATCATTTTACAAAAATATCAAATTCTAACATCCTTATATATATCAATTTTATTTTCATCCATTTCATCCATTATGTAGTATAGTCTATCAATTCACTCTCAAAAAACCCATTTTAAACTCATTTCAGTGTTTAAATTATGGATGATGTGGGTCAATATTTTCAATTTTTATATAGGATTTATTTTCTATCAAATATGGGAAAAATAAATTTAATATAATAAAAGTATTTCATATTTATATAATTATCACTCATTTAATCTCTTATTGACGTGAGGTTATTTATAAGTTCAATATTTTCATTTATTATCTGGGATTATATTTCTAGAAAATCTATGAAACATCTATTTAATAAACTGAAATAATTTAAAATTTATGATATTATCTATCATTTTATCTTTGTTTATATCATATTAAAAATTTATTCTCATAAAACCCACTTCATAAGACATTACATCATTGAAATATCAAAATTAAAAATGTCATGTCTTTTCATTTCAGTAATTTCCCAACTATTTCTAATAATATAGGTATATTATAAATGATACCTCCAATTACTATCTTGAATATTATATAACTATTGTTATAAATATACAATCCCTTTGAGGTTTTCATATCTTTTTGCTGTTTGAAAAGTATCACTCACTGTGGTGGTTTTATAACACATAATTTAATTATGATGTTTCTTGTAAACATTTATATTTCATTGAAATTAAATACATTTAATTTTATTAGTTAATAAAATAATTATATTTAATTATTTTCATGATTACTATTCTATAACAAATATATATAACGGGACATTTAAATAAAACACATAATTTTTTAACCTTTTTGTAATTCACATATTAGTGAATCATTTTACTATATTTCTTTGTTTGATTTTTTTATTTTAATATCTTCACATTGGAGTTTATAATATTGAAAAATGAATTCATCTAAAAATAATTATTAAAACCTCATCATTTTCACTTATTTAAAATAGACTCCTAAACTGATATAATTTTATATTTATATAATATAATAAACTAGAAGTGATGAAAATTACTTTCATGATCTTGATTTGATTATTTCTTCTATTCGTATCATGATTTTTAAAAATTTAATTATTTATAATATAGGTTTTAATATTAGTTCCTTTTGATTCAAATTTCACATTCAAACTTTTACATATTCACATAATAGTGTGATTTTCATTCTAATAAAATGTTTTTTAAAATTGAATATTTTTATTAAATCCTTTTTAATTTATTTTAAACATATGATTAGTATTCATATATTTTGAAAAATCATTATTCATTCACTATTCATGATGATATATTTACTTTAATTTTATCTTTCACATCAATATATACTAGGATAAAATTATCCTTTGATTCATTATCCCGGTCAAAATATATATGTGGTGGGTTGGAATAAATTTCTCTAAAAGATAAATAATTCTCCATTACTTCTACCTTGCCTAATCAATAATTATGAATAAAAATAAAATATTTCCCAATGCCATTATTCTAGTATGACCTCATGTTTAATTAATTTTATTTAAATTTGTTCACCTATATACCCACACAATGACTAAAAAAAATTATTTTATAAACCATATACCATTAATCTATATGGGGAAAATAATTTACACATAAAATATATGAATTGAATATTATTTTCCTACACAGTTACATTTTCTCATTGGATGCCAATTTATTTTTCTAAAGTTTATCATGTTGATGTTATTGAAGAATTTATGTTTTATTTTAAACTATGGTACACAAACACATATACTTGTTATGATCAGTTCACATAGATAACACTCAAATGCATCATTCAATATTTTATGTCTCGTGATTTGATATATATGGGACTGATGAGTAAACCCAATCTAGTATTTTTTTGTCTTATAATCTTTTCTTGACTTATTATTATGAGCTCATTTATTCGGGTAATTCTATATTCTCATTACCCTAATTATTTTCAGGAGCCTATAAAATACATTATCTTATGACATGTTTCTATGATTGATCCCATGTTAGGCTTAATCTCATGAAATACTACAACATTTTATACTATACATTTTGTATATTCTATCATTATTATTTTACCATTCCGTTTTTATGATTCATAAATCATTCCATTTATAATAGGATCATATGTTATAGTGAATATGAATTTTTTTCTTCTTGTATTTATTTTACCACATACTATGATTTTGAGAACACCCGTCTATTATGACTCAAAATTTAATAAGTAATTTATACGAATGGGTATTCATATGACATTTTTAATAGTGGATATATTTTGGGGAGTATATGTGAATTTTACAATGAGTTTTGATGAAAATGTGACTAATTCCCAAAGCCACAAAAAAATTCATCTTGGGATAAATTATTTGTAATCAACGTGATATATTGAAATTATAATAGTTTTGAAACAAATCTCAAATAGTGGGTATAATGTATCATAGATTGAATTAGATGTTGGTTTAATAATTTTTGGGAATTTTAATATTGAGTGTTCAAGTATAAAACCTTTGATGGATAAACTTTAGCTATAAATTATCATAGTATAACATATATGAACATATAATAGTATCACTTCAAAAGTATTTTTTTTGTTTTCTTACCATTGATAAATTTTATATTTACATTTGGTATTGGTATTACACTTCACAAATATATTAATTAATAAGAGTTTTTTAGTTAGTAATATTATATGTATGAAATATATTTATGGTGATAGAATATAATATCTCATATTTCGATAGAATATATTTAATATGTTTTATTTATTAAATAGTTTATGAAAATTTTATATTAATTTATAATGATATTTATCAGATAATTGGTTTCCATTAAATGTTTTTTCTCAAAATAATAATTTAATAACAATTGTTACTTTATTTGATAAATTAGTTTCATCGAATAATATTTTTTTTTTCATTTATATCTTTAAATATATATTTTTATATATAAAATAAATATTTGTTTTATTTTTCCATTAATTATAGTATTTATATGACTATGAGATATTATCTTACAAAGTATGATAAATTTTTCAAATTCAAAATGATATACCATTTTGATTGTAAAGACACAATTTTCTATTGAAACATATGATAAATACTTTACTATGATTTTTTACACTGAAATTTTTCTTCGTTATGAATTTTTTTTACATTATAGTACATATAATTTCTAAATGTGTTTTTATCACATTAACTATAGATATTATTATCCCAAAATATCTCCCTAAATCATTAAGTAACAATATAGACAATAAAATTACATTATAATATATTTATTAATATTTGAGAATGGAGATCATGTTATGATTAATTTATTATTTTCTCAAATGGTTATAAATATTTGATAATATAATTTTTATAAAATAAAAATTCTAATTGACATATAAATTTGATCCTGGAGTATTATTTTTGGGACACTAAAATCATTTTTTCAGTTATAAATATTAAATAAATATTTTACTTAATTTGATGAATATTTTAAAACATTTTAAATTTTCACTTGATAATTTAAAAAAAATTTAATTCTATTATAATTCAGATTTAACAACATGCATAAGAGTTTCTAATCATGATAAAAGAGGGAGTTTTTATATTAAATAAATTCATTTTCTATGTAATAATTAAACTTTATTTAAAGTATGATGTTATGAATATTAGAAATTTAATTTCATAAAAATTTGTTTTTTATTGGAATCATCACATAAAAAATTGGTTGGAATGAATAATTTGTTTTATTTTAAATAAAAAATAAAATATGGATGTTAAATAGTGAATTACATTAGAGATAACTTATATGTAAAATATTTTGTAATAAAATATAGGAATTAAATTAAATGTTTTTTGGAAGTTATTTTAATATTAAAATTTTATAATTAAAGTATAATCATAGGACACTTACTATTGATTTACATGTTATGTATCTATATTATGAGCTGATATTTTATTCAAATATTTTATACAAAAACACCATCCTCAACTTATAAATGCCGCCTTCACTCCCACATTTTTTCACATATTCATATCTACAGATCATGAAAAATATTACCATGTATATTCCAAATAATCTAACCATGTCCATTATCCTTTTTATAGTCAAAACCAACACCATTGAAGTTGTTAAACTCAATTGAACATTGGTGACCTAATAGAAATATACGGGTTCCTATTATGAGACATCTAACTTTCATATGTGATTCATTTATCATGATATCAATTAAAAATGAATTTAATATTATTATTAAATTACCTATCCACTAGATGATAATACATTTGATCCTATTTTTTAGAAACTTCATTAAATTCTTCATAATAAAATTCATTCCATAGTCGGTTAATTTCTCAACAATACAGTTCCATAGTTATCTCAATTAATTTTTTATATGGAATAGATTTCAATTAAATATATGAAAAATAACATTTATATACTCATATTATTTAATATTTATGTTATTATCATTTTTTATATCATTATAATATTATATTAAAAATTCACCATCATTGATCCGATTTCATTGGATAATATTATTTTCACATATCAGTTTTGAATAGACGACGTATTTTTATTGAAATACACTATAAAATTTTTTAAATAAATAATGTATAGAATAAAATTAAATCAAAAAACTATTTTAATTGTTAAATATGTTTTTTTATAAATCATAATCCATTTTGTGACTTTTTATAATTCAAATTATCTTGAAAAACATCTGTCATTGTGGTGGTTTTGATGGCGAATAATGGCGGTTAATGATCCCATACACTATTTTACTTCATCAATGTTTTTAAAAAAATAATTTCATAATTGAATATAATATTTATATTCACTTATATTAATGATTAATATTCTATAATAGAAAATATGTATATCATAACATTGAAATTATAATTTTTTTTATTTTTATTGTTTTAAAAATAGTATTATTGGGAAGGTTTTTCACTATCTTGTTATAAATGTTTCTTGTTATTTTTAGAAAATATCAAGTATTTCATGTATTAATTATTGATATAATTTATTATTAAAACTAATTTTATCATGTGACTTATTTTAAAATTTAAAAATATTTTTTACAAGGTAAAATTTCAATATTTATGTAAAAACCTAAGTTCATGTTAGGAAAATGATTTCAAATGTTATGATTCAATTATCCCATCTATTTTTGTATTTATCAATTTTCAAATAAATTTCATAAATATAATATTATACAAAGAAATCATTTGGTTTAAAATTTTCTTTTTTTAATTTTATATATTTTTATAAATATTTCTTTTCATTTTAAAAAAATATTCATTAATTTTTTTTAACATATCCAATTTCAATTCATCCTTTGAATGATTTTCAAATATTTAAAAAACAAATAATTATTTACCTGATTCTAATGATTTATTTACTTGAATAACAAATTTCAATGAAATATATACAATTAAAATGTAATCCTTTAATTTATTATCCATGTCCCAACATATATGGGGCTATATTTTAGGGAGACCTCTATAAGGGAATTGATCCATCACGACATTTTTCATTCATAATCATGCATTGTGTATAAACATTCCTTTATTAAATTTCATTTCCACTTTTATCACCCTAATTTCATAATTTGTATTGAGGGTTATTCACGTAGATATACCGAAAACAACATTATCTAAATTTAATTTTGTTTTAATATATATTTAGTTATGTTATTTTTATACTCATTAAATATCCTCAATTTTAGCATAAAAATATTATCAATATATTTATATTTTACTATATAATTATGAACCCATATTCATGTATATATTATGATGGGGAAACACATATAGTGATTCAATGTATTATATAATGTGGTATATCTCATTTGATGGTATATATGGGACATGTGAGCGAATAAAATTTACTATGGGGATATTCCAACAATGTTATGTTATATTGGAATAAATCTTTGACATAGGATTATGATGTCATGATTTATGATTATGTCACATTAAAATTATATTCATTAATAATTTTTTAATATTCCATCATTAATATTAGCAATCTTTTTTATGATGAATTCCATGTTGTTTTCATTCACTATCATGACCTCTCAAAACATTTCACACCTTCGATTATGAATGTGTTCCTATTATTATTTTAACATTTAATTCTTAATAATAATTAAATAATTGAATTTTTCATTTGATATTGTCAGTATGCTATTATGGACTGTTCTCTGACTATAATTGTTTAACCCTTGGTAAATATTTGATCATAACTTTGTCATGTGTTTCCCAATTCCCTTGGGTATTTCTAATAATGGATAAAAATAATGGATTTAAATATTAATATAATTTTAATGTAGCAAATAGTCTTTGTATCTTGATCATAAACAAAAATATCACAAGTACAAAATAGCACCCACCATTTTATCTTAGTAGTTTTTTTTTGAAATAATCATGATGAATTCAAAGTACATTTTTAATAAAAATATCATGAAGTGGACATCTAGGGATTATTATAAATAGAGGAATATTAATTTTTTGAGTTAGGGTTTCATGTTTTTATTAAAATAACTCCTTAGAAATGTGTTATGTGTTAAAAAAATAATTGAATGTTATAACAAAAGTATTTTATTTCTTATTAAATTATAAAAAAAAAGGATTAGTTAATTATCATGTAGAATTACCTATTATTTTAACTTTCATAAATCATGTGTTTTGCATTTCCTTACTACAAAAATATACACCTAATGCATCTCCTACTTTGATCACATAGGTTTTATATTTAGAAGAGATTATTTATTATAAAAAAAATTGGTGCATATCCTAGACTATATAATAAAGGTGTTAAGAATATGTAACATAAATGGTTAATGATTTTTGTATAGACAATAATAATGATGAAGAATCATAGGAAACTGAAAAGGCTATGGGGGAAAATTATGTTGTTCAATTTTATTAATGAGGTAAACTATATTTTTGGTTATTATATATAGTGTCTATGGTAAAAATCATTTCATTATTGAAAATGCATAAAACGGGTTAACTAAGGATAAATTTTTGTGATAAGGTCACAAATTCACTTCTTAGTTCTTATTAGATTAGTGTATTTATTATATTTGAAATTTTATCTATTTAGTGTATCATTACAATTACTATGAAATATATAATACATAAATGTAAAGAATAATTACAAGTAAACACTACCCTCACATATAAAAGGTAACTGCATATCATCACCTACATACCAAAATAAATAACATTATCTTCACAATGATCTACAAATATGCATTCACAATATTTCACTTCATGTTTTAAAGGGTTTGGTAGTAATGACCCATAATTTAATCAATATAATTTCCATTCTAAAAATTTAACCATGTTACATTTAGTAATATAATATTATATAATGGACACATAGAATATAATGAAACCAACGCCACATATTTATAATAATAATACAAATTCATTTTCAAAAAAGCATGGACATTGTTATTGAATGTATTATAATGAGAAAATAAATTGAAGATAAGTTAATAAGAATAACAAAATTTGGATCTTCTAGATATCCTAGAACAATAAATGTGAAGAACTATGCTGTAGAGATGGGGAAAAATATTATTAATAAAATATACATTTTAAAAATTTAAATATCTATAAACTCAATAAAAAATAAAACTAATTGAATAATAAATTAAATGAGGGGTATATATTAGAACTATGTTACAAATATTACTATTAAAAATCAATCCATTGGAATATAAATATGATATGTACCACAATAACTGGACCCTTGGAATAAAAATCCAAGCATTATGAATAATAACCTGACTGTTAGAATAATAATTTTTTTTATGAAAATGTAAAATAATAATTATTAAATTTATAAAATAAAAATATAATTAATTTATATTATGGTGTATTGAAATTGATATTTAAAACAATTTATAATAAGTGTACATGTTTTTGAAAAAATATGTTTTAATTGATTTTTTAAATTTTAATTATATAATTTTTCGGTAAAATAGGTTTATATGTTAATATATATTTTTCACCATAATGACAATATAATTCTAGTAGATCATATAGAATTTTTAAAAGTGACTAAAAATTGATCATAATAATAAAATTGTTATTTTCAAATTAATGAGGATTTTATATAAATATTACATTTATCATATTTTAATAAGTACATGCATATAAATGATTTTATTTTTATAATATAAAAACTTAAAAATGGTTTGGTAGAATTTTGTGTATCATTAAAATGTAGATGATTTTATGGTGACTAGTGAAATTTGGTAAATTATAGGATTTTAATATAAATTAAATTATTTTAGAATCATGGATTATTTAATCACCCGTTATTTCAAACTGAGATGAATTATTTACTATATATAGTGAAATGAATAAATAATTTTGATTTTTTAGACCTAAAATAGAAATCTAATTATTTACTATTCAATTCAAACCTCTCCTCCCCTTTTAAATATGACTATTCACCACCTAGTCTCCTAAGCAACTCTACGAATATGATCTTACTTGAATTCTACCTATTTACCTCACCAATATTCTACATCATTTCTGAATAATTATTCCATCACCCAAAGAGAATATTGCAGTTCTCTTATGATTCTTTAAAGGAGATATGATTTAAGTGTTAATATTCCCCATTCACCCATTTCAAATTATTTTCATTGTCTACCTTCTATTTTCCTCCAAAACACGACAAATCATGATGAATCTGGTATTATTAATACACCTTGTTTTTAATGAGATATCTATCTAGTAACCTCCCTTATTTTGAATCATAAATGGATGCCTTGTACATAATAGTGTTGTTTCATCACCTCCAAGAACAACACAATTCATTTTCTATACCACCATCATGGACTGTTATATAAATATTATGATTATGGTGTATATGATTATAATAAGTATGAAATTACATATTTCATTTTCTTTAAGGTTTTAATAATAATATAATTATATAAAACAAATCATGTTCCTTAGAGTTGGTAATGAATACTAAATGAACATACCACTTAGAAAACACCCAAAGAATTTAAAAATAAAATGAATTCCATGAAAAATTATTTTATGTAGATATTTATAAATAGTCTTTAAGCATAAATTTTCTTTTTTTATGTTTTGAATTTGTAAAAATAGTCAACTGCAATTGTGATCTATAAGTTATTATGTGTTGGATGAAACTAACTTGATATTTTTTGAATAAAAAAATTACATTATGAATAGTAATTATGAATATTAATATGACCCTAATGAAATTTAAATATTAATATTATTTTATTTTCTCAGTTATTTAAGATAATGACTCATTGATTAATTTTTCATGGTGATATATAATGAGTTATAGTTTTAAAATTGTTAAATTTTAAATAAAAAATGAATTTATTAAAAAATTACAATTTTCATATTTAGAAAATTATTCTAAAAAAATGGAGCTAATTTATGAAATATACATGTCAAAAAATGTTCAGGGTTAATTTATGGTATTTTTTTAAAATTCTTGAATTTTTATGAATAGTGAAATTCAGTAAAATAAAATATGTAACACCCCGACCCTAGTTTCCATAGTACACACTATTAACCCCTCATAATATCCCTACAGGTCATTCATAATTTACTTCATCACTTCCTGGGAAAAGTAAAACATAAAAAAGGGGTGAGCTCAAATGCCCAGTAAGGATGACAATATAGCGGAAACTTTCATAAATAAGAATAAACATTTAAGGCAATGTATAAATAAAACAAAAGCCTTCTAAACATGAACTTTGAACATAGTATGGAATAAATACAATGAAATAATGCCATTTACTTATTCACATGGATATTCTACTAATCGAATAATCACATGCAAAATCAATAACCACTTTCATAATGATGGAATGCATAATGCCAGACTATCATAACCACATAGCCAAGGCCTCGTGCCAAGACTACAAATACGATTTTTTCAAGGTCGTGTGCCAAGACATTAGTTTGTCTCATGAGACCTATCGATGCATCGAGGAGCTATAGAGGGCTCCACCCGTCACATATTAAGTCCAATGCATTCCCATATGAAAAGGTTTAAACATGACATAAACATACGTTTTAAAACTAGCATACGAAATGTCAATACGTTCATAATGAACTATAAATGGTATTAAAATAGCACATCCACTGTCAAACATATCAAATAACCTTCAATACAATATAGAAGATTTGTATCATAATAAATCAACTACAAATAAGCATAAAATCCATCAAAGGATGTTGACATAGATGAAATCAAAACACTTTTTAGAGAAATATCTCTTTCTATTTTTGAAATCATTTATGAGTCATATATTTATAAAATAAAACATTTTCTTTGAAAATATTCTTATAAGCTTGTAAGGGAAGCTTAGACGATTTTATAACGGCGGAAAATAGCCACACCTGCCGTATAAGTTAAAAATACATTCTTACCTTAATTTTTTCAGAAAGGTTAAAAAGCCCCTTGTTTGGAAAAAGACATAATTATTCCTTTATAAACCTCTTATAAATAGTCAAACAAGGGTATAAATTACTTTAACCCATATTCTTTTAAAAAGTAAATATGTTTTGAAATAAATTTTTATGAAACATGGATGTGGATGATAAAGAGATTACAGTAGATTATTTCGTATAAACAACCTCGGATAATGAAGAGATTGTGAAATAACCCATACCTTGTACTTTTCCTTGGTTGGGGTAATTTAACCTCCTGTATAATAGTGAAATAATTGTTATTAAATTATACAAGAATAATATGCATTCATATGATATAATATATGATCTTTTAACATTGCTTTGTTAATAATATCTTAGTATTATCGTTGTTTCGGGTGTTAACTTACTTGTTTTCTTTTATATGTTTTATTACGTAAGCCATGTTTGTCATGGATAGTTTGTATATTATTCATATCTAGAATAATATCAAGTCCTTAAAAATCATTTTTTAATCAGAAAATGATAATTATACTTGAATGGATATGATGTAGAATGAATCTCATCGCGTTCGTGGAGATGGTAGTCCGTACGTACGCACGAGCGACAATGTCATTATTTTGATATTAAAATAGTATATAAATGGATTTTATATCATATATACAGAATCATTAACATGTTATATTTATTATTTACATGAGTTACACATCATTATTATACCCATCCAAATAATAATATATTGAATAACAATTACATCACGACGTGGAGACGGTAAGCCGTACGTACGCACGTATGGTGACATGTTATTAAAAGGGTGGATAGAATACTGAATATTGTTGTACCATATTTATAATAAAATCACAGTATATATATGATACTGGAGTTATTATTTTAGAATGGTAACAACAAAGGAAGAAGAAGTGGAAGAAGAAAGGAACTTGGAAAAGGGTGGTGAAATCATTACCTTTTCATCGGGTTCTTCCTTTTGATTTGATCAAAATGGCTCCTTAGGTTGGTCTTATGATCAAACTAAGGCCTATAGGTTGTAGTGAGGGAATTTGGGAGAGTATTTGGGCAGAGTTTGGCCGATCCAAAAGACTTTGAAGGTGTGAAAAAAGAGAAGGAGGATTGCCCTTTTATAAGAGGGGTGAGGGGCACCATTGAAAAAGATAGAAATATTAATTTATAATAAATTCATATTCGGTTTCTAATGGCTCCAAAGTTGATTATTTAAATGTTAAGGTGGGTATAGGTCGCAAACCACTCAACAAATAGAATTTAGACAGGTTTGGGTCATTATATTAACCTTATCCTTAAGTATTAACTCTAAGTTAATTAGTTTCACTTTTACAGTGTCTCTTTGTATTTTTATATAATATGGTTAATAAACATACTATATAAATCCAAGCGACCCCCAAGTGGTCCATTAATGATGAAAATATCATGATATAAGTCTCTTGGTCGACCCTTATATTTTTAGGAATTTAATATCAATTAATAATATAATATTATTTTTAAAAACTCTTTTATGTCAATTTTGAAACTATTCAACAGTTTATTTTTGTGAAACTCATAACAGATTTATTACTTCGATAAAAGTCCATTAAATCAATCCTAATATATCATATTATCCTAGAAAATTAGTTTAATTCATTAAAAGTTTCATATTATATTTTTTTGGGTATTTATAATATCAGTTATTTTAATTTTTCACTATTATAGTAATTACTTCATCATCATTGTTTCATAAATAAATTAACATATATAACGTCTAAAAATTATAAATAAAATATAATTATGTCAGAAATTGTTTTATCCTTCTAATGAATATTTATAATCTAAAATCCAACATATATAACCCTTATGTAAAAATTGTTTTTCTAAAAAATATAAGCTTGTGTTATTTTTGTATTCATTATAACTTAATTAAAATAAAGTGTTCCTATCACCTACAAGTGGCACCATGGGGTCCCAAAATCGACCCAAATATGCCTAAGGTCGAACATGTATCAACAAATAAGGTTAGGACACGTTTTAGGGTAATTTATTATTATTATAATATTATTTTTTAACCCTTATTTACCGGATTTACCCTTAACCATGGTAAATAAAATATTTACCGCAGTAATTATTCAAAATGTCTAAGAATAAAAGTTACCTATTTACAAAATTTGAACATTCAGATTCCAATTATGGAATCTATTTTTCAAAATTCAAAACACAGAAGTGGTAGAAATTAATTTAAAATTAATTCCCGCTGTCAAAACAAAAAGCGTGTTTTTAAGAGATAATAACTATCAAAAGATTGACACTTATTTATGTTTGGTTTAATTGTAAATTTATGTCCAATGACCAACATTATATTAAATGGTAAAAATATATTCTAAATATACTTCAAATCCACTCAAATTCATAATTTATCACTATTAATTATTTTGATTAAAAAAGTTGTTTTTAATTAAAATATAGTAATTTTCACTATTCATCAAAATATTAAAGTTATCTGAAAAGTACTAAAATTTCACCTTAGCCTAAATTCGATATTCCAAATCCAAAAAGAAGTCCATTTTAAAATATAAAATATATATAATTTCAAAAATTAGGTATTACTATTCATAACGGCTAGTTTGATTGGTTATGGTGTGTTAGAACTCAGTGTTGCGTACGACACACGCTATCACATTATTAAAAGAGAAGCGTACCGTAGAAGCTTGGGGTGTTAAATTCTCCCCTCATTCAAATAATTTCTCCCTTGAAATTCCTAGAATACTTATCGAATGAAAAGACTCGGGTGGTTCTTCATCATAAGTTCCTCAGGTTTCCATGTTGCCTCTTCCATCTTATGGTTTCTCCACAAAACATTTACCAAACGCGTCGTACGGTTTCTCAGCACTTGTTCTCTCGTATCAAGAATCATGACGAGATCATCGCAATAAGATATATCGGGTTCCAGTTCTAATTATTCATAGGTGAGTACATGCGTTGGGTCAGGCATTTATTTCCTCAATAGAGATACGTGGAACACATCGTGAACTTTGGAGAGACTTGGCGGCATTGCTAATCTGTAAGCTACATCCCCAATTCGTTCTAGAATTTTGAAAGGTCCGATGTAACTGGGACTCAATTTACCTTTTTTACCAAAACGTATGACTCCCTTCCATGGAGATACCTTCAGGAAAACATGATCACCGACTTGAAATTCCAAATCCTTCCTTCGATTATTGGCATAGATCTTCTGCCTACTTTGAGCTGTTTGATGTGATTTTGGATTACCTTCACCTTTTCCATCATTTCCTCCACCAGTTCTGGACCTAAAAGTTTTCTTTCACCGATGTCGTCCCAACAGGTTGGTGTACGACATCTATTTCCGTATAACGCTTCATATGGTGACATCTTAATAATCGAATGAAAGCTATTGTTATAGGAAAATTCTACTAGAGGTAAATATTGATCTCACATACCCTGAATGTCAAGTGAGCAAGATCTCAACATGTCTTATAAGGTTTGAATAGTTCGTTCTGATTGTCCGTCTGTCTGAGGATGGTATGCAGTGCTCAAATGAAGTTCAGTATCCAGGGATTTCTGAAGACTTTTCCATAATCTTGAAGTAAAATGGGGATTACGATCAGAAACAATCGATAGGGGTAGTCCATGAAGTCTCACAACTTCAATAATATATAGTCTTGCAAGACGTTCTAGTGGTAGATCTTCTCTTATAGCAAGAAAATGTGCTGACTTGGTTAGATGATCAACAATAACCCAAATTTCATCATTCCTTCTAGGAGACTTTGGTAGCCCCATGACAAAGTCCATCGTAATATTGTCCCATTTCCACTCCGGTATGGGAAGAGGATGCATGACTCCTCTGGGCTGTTGCCTTCTAGATTTCACTTGTTGACAAACCATACATCTTGACACCAAATCAGCAATCTCCCTCTTCATGTTGTCCTACAAATATGTTCCTTCAAATCACTATACATTTTGGTGCTCCCAGGGTGTATAGAGAAATTGGAACGATGAGCATCATCCAGCAATTCCCTTTTTAGATCATATAAATCGGGAACATAATGTCTTTTCCTGAATTTCAAAATTCCATATTCATACACAAAGTCTCTCAATCTCACATCATTCACAGCTTTAATCTTCTTTTTAAATTCTTCATCATCGGTCTGATAACTCTTAATCGTTTCTAGTAAAGATGGTTTGGCAACCATTTGAAAAATAATTGATGATTCGCGTTCCCTGGTTATTCCCATGTCCATCTTCACTATATCCAGGAAAAACGGATCCCTTTTAATTATCATATTGTTCAAAACTCCATGGTATTTTCTGCTCAAAGCATCTACCACCTTGTTTGCCTTCCCCGAGTGGTAGTGTGTCGTGCAATCATTATCCTTCAGTAATTCAAGCCATCTACTTTGCCTCATGTTGAGTTCTTTTTGTGAAAAAATATACTTCAAACTCTTGTGATCAGTATAAATCTCACATTTTTCACCATAGAGGTAGTGCCTCCATATCATTAAAGCAAAGATCACAGCTGCTATCTCGAGATCATGAGTAGGATAGTTTTGTTCATTAATTTTAATCTGTCGTGATGCATAGGCAATAACCCTATCATTCTGTATAAGGACACAACCAAGTCCTTTCTTCGATGCATCACTATAAATAACGAACCCATCATTCCCAGATGGTAGAGTAAATATAGGAGAATTGACTAATCTTCTCTTCAGTTCTTCGAAACATTCTTCAAACTCTTTTGTCAAAAAAAATTTAACCCCTTTACGTGTGAGCTTTGTTAATGGGTTAGCCAATTGGGAAAAATGCTGGACGAAATGTCGATAATAACCTGCCAAACCAATAAAACTGCGTACCTCAGTTATACTCGTAGCTGATGGCCATTCTTGGATTTCCTTGGTCTTAGAAGGATGAACAGAGATTCCATCTTTAGAGACAATATGGCCAAGAAAAGAAATCTCCTGAATGCAAAATTCACACTTTCTAAACTTCCCATATAATTCATGGCTCCTCAGAGTCTTCAAGATAATGTGAAAGTGATTTTCATGATCTTCGTAGGTTTTGGAGTATACCAAGATATCATCAGTAAATACCACCAAAAATTCATCGAGATACTCCATGAAAACCCTATTCATCAGATCCATGAATACAGAGAGTGCATTAGTCAATACAAAAGGCATTACAGTAAACTCGTAATGCCCATACCTAGTTCGAAATGCTGTCTTCGGAATGTCATCCTTCTTTACACACAACTGATGGTATCCAGATTGAAGGTCAATCTTTGAAAAGTATTGAGCTCCATGCAGTTGGTCAAATAAATCATCAATTCTAGGTAGGGGATACTTGTTCATTATTTTTATAGCATTGATCTCCCTGTAGTTGATACATAACCTCATAGATCCTTCTTTCTTTTTAACAAAAAGAACAGGGGCTCCCCATAGAGAAAAACTAGGGCAAATAAATCCTTTATTACTCAATTCCTCTAGTTGTTTCTTTAGTTCAACTAATTCTATAGTGGCCATTCTATAAGGGGTCTTCGATATAGGCCTTGATCAAGGAATTAAATCAATGGAAAACTCAACTTCTCGCTCTGAAGGATGTCCAGGTAAATCTTCCAGAAATACATCTACAAATTCATTCACAACAGGTACATCCTCTATTTGAACATTCCTTTCCTCACCGACAGTTATTTCATTCTCTTCCTCCCCAATAATTTAATTTAGTTGAGCTACTAGGGGTGGATCTAAATAAGAATTAGGTGGTGACGATTCTACTCTAAAGATAAGGTGTTCCTTATCATTATCATCAAGAATCGTAACCTCTTTCTTCGTACAATAAATCTTCACATCATAGTCTGAAAGCCAGTCCATACCGAGGATTATATCAAACTAAATCATAGGTATGACGATTAGATCAACAGATAAAGAACATTTATGTGCTCTAATGGGGACTGATTCACAAAACTTTGTTGCAATGATACTTCCCTTAGGAGTTTTAACTGACAACTCCCTTGTAAAATCAAATTGGAAATATCTAATTTTCTTAGAAAACTGGGAAGATATGAAACAATGCAATGATCCAGAATCAAATAATGCATTTTCTAAACTTGAGGAAACCATTAAATTACATGCCACCACATCTTTCGGAGCATCTACCTCAGCAGTAGTGATAACATAAGCTTCTCCTTGATACCTTGTCCTTTTCTGAGGTAAGTTTTCCTGATGTTTAGGACATTCATTTGCATAATGTCCCATCTCCCTGCAATTGTAGCACTGAACATTGGTAGCTTCCTTCTTCCCCTTGCAATCACGAGCTGGGTGGCCTTTTTCACCACACTTGTAATAGACCCTCATTCTCGTCAAGAAAGTACCCGGGTGTTTCTTCCCGCATTTATCATAGGATGGATATTAAACCTTTCCCTTATTCCCCTTATTTCCATTACCAGATTGATCATCATGTCTCTTCTACTCTTGCTTTGCTTTAAAGTCATAAGACTTAGAGAATTCCTTTTCGGTCTTGATAGCACATGAGACAATGTCTTCGTACGATGAAAAGGATTGTGAGACTAATGCTCGATGAAGAAATGTTTTTAACCCATCAAATAAACGATAAATCTTACTTCTTGGGTTACGTATATAATCACCAGCATACCTTTCTAACCTTGTAATGATAGCCTCATACTTTGTGACATTTTCATCCTCCTTCTGTCTCAGACTCAAAAATTGCCTTTCCATATCTACTCGAGGGTCACGAGGAAAGTATTTTTCTAAAAACAGATCCTTGAACTCCCTCCATTCCATATTTGATACTTCATCATCTTCCTTTGTGTTTTGAATCAATGACCACCATTGATCAGCATCTCCAGTGAGGTGGTAAACTGCCATGATAACTTTTTTTCCTTTCACTACTCCTCAAAGCGGTGTTTTCGGGTTTTACCCCTATGTACATCTGTGCCAGAGCCGCCTCTACATTCTCATATCCAAACAGAGATGTATTGCTCGGAAAACTCACAAAATCTCTACAATACCAAAATTCTATGAAGTTATTCTATACTAATCCTCAAAGATCATCTTAGGTCTACGTGCTCTAATCAGAGTTTATCTAAATCTTGCTTCCAAGGTTTGTTCTAAACTTCCTCTGATACCAACTGTAACGCCCCGACCCTAGTTTCCTAGAGTCGGTTCATTATTACATAACATTGGCATGATCACAAGAAAGATCAAATCTCGATAGACCGATTGGTTTAGTAGCCTTGAAAACACTAGATATATTCATAAAGTTTTACATTACATCATAAAGTGAAAAACTACTACAACAACATATTGTCTCCAAAGTACATAATATTAACCCCTCATAATATCACTGCAGGTCATTCATAATTTACTTCTTTACTTCCTGGGAAAAATAAAACATAGAAAATGGGTGAGCTCAAATGCTCAGAAAGGATAACAATATAGCGGAAACTTTCATAAATAAGAATAAACATTTAAGGCAATGTATAACTAAAACAAAAGCCTTTTAAACATGATCTTTCAACATAGTATGGAATAAATAATATTAAATAATGCCATTTACTTATTCACATGGATATTATACTAATAGAATAATCACATGCAAAATCAATAAGCACTTTCATAATGATGGAATGCATAATGCCAGACTATCATAACCACATAGCCAAGGCCTCGTGCCATGACTACAAATAAGAATTTTTCAAGGCCTTGTGCCAAGACACTAGTTTGTCTCATGAGACGTACCGATGCATCTAGGAGATATAGCGGGCTCCACCCGTCACATATTAAGTCCAATGAATTCCCATATGAAAAGGTTTAAACATGACATAAACAATTGTATTAAAACTAGCAAATGAAATGTCAATACTTTCATAATAAACTATGAATGGTATAAAAATAGCACATCCACAATCAAACATATCACAAAACCTTCAATACAATATAGAAGTTTTGTATCATAATAAATCAACTACAAATAAGCATAAAATCCATCAAAGTATGTTGACATAGATGAAATCAAAACACTTTTTAGAGAAATATCTCTTTCTATTTTTGAAATCATTTAAGAGTCATATATTTATAAAATAAAAAATTTTCTTTGAAAATATTCTTATAAGCTTGTAAGGGAAGCTTTGACGATTTTATAACGGCAGAAAATAGCCGCACCCGTCGTATAAGTTAAAAAAACATTCTTACCTTAATTTTGTCGAAAAGGTTAAAAAGCACCTTGTTTGGAAAACGATGGAAGGATTCCTTTATAAACCTCTTATAAAAAGTCAAACAAGGGTATAAATGACTTCAACCCAAATTCTTTTAAAAAGTAAATATGTTTTGAAATACATTTTAAAGAAACATGGATGTGGATGATAAAGAGATCCCAGCAGATTATTTCGTAAAAACAACCTTGGATAATGAAGAGATTGTGAAATAACCCTTACCTTGTACTTTTCCTTGGTTGGGGTAGGTTAACCTCCTGTATATTAGTGAAATAATTGTTATTAAATTATAAAATAATCACATTCATTCATATGATATCATATATGATATTTTAACATTGCTTTGTTAATAATATCTTAGTATTATCGTTGTTTCAGGTGTTAACTTACTCGTTTTATTTTATATGTTTTGTTAAGTAAGACATGTTTGTAATGAATAGGTTGTATATTATTCATATCCATAATAATATCAAGTCCTTAAACATCATTTTTAAATCAGCAAATGATAATTATACTTGAATGGATACGATGGAGAATGAATCTCATCGCGTTTGTGGAGACGGTAGTCCGTACGTACGCACGAGCGACAATATCATTATTTCGATATTAAAATAATATATAAATGGATTGTATATCATATATACAGAATCATTAACATGTTATATTTATTATTTACATGATTTACACATCATTTTTATACCCATCAAAATAATAATATATTGAATAACAATTACAACATGACGTGGAGACGGTAAGCCGTACGTACGCACATATGGTGACATGTTATTAAAAGGGTGGATAGAATACTGAATATGGTTGTACCATATTTATAATAACATCACAGTATATAAATGATGCTGGAGTTATTATTTTAGAATGGTAACAACAAAGGAAGAAGAAGTGGAAGAAGAAAGGAACTTGGAAAAGGGTGGTGAAATAACTACCTCTTCTCCGGGTTCTTCCTTTTGATTTGATAAAAAGGGCTCCTTAGGTTCGATTTCTGATCAAACTAAGGCCTATAGGTTTTAGTGAGGGAGGTTGGGAGAGTATTTGTGCAGAGTTTGGCCGAACCAAAAGCCTATGAAGGTGTTAAGAAAAGAGAAGATGGAGTTCCCTTTTATAAGGGGGTGAGGGGAACCTTTAGAAAAGTTAGAAATATTAATTTATAATAAATTCATATTCGGTTTCTAGTGGCTCCAAAGTTGATTATTTAAATGTTCAGGTGGGTATAGATCGAAAACCACTCGAAAAATAGAATTTAGACAGGTTTGTGTCATTATATTAACATTATCATTAAGTATTAACTCTAAGTTAATTAGTTTCACTTTTACAATGTCTCTTTGTATTTTTATATAATATGGTTAATTAACTTAATATATACATCCACGCGACCCCCAAGTGGTCCATTAATGATGAAACTCTAATGATATAAGTCTACTTGCAGAAAATTAGATTTTTAAAAATTTAATATCAATTAATAATATAATATTTGTTTTTAAAACACTTTTATGTCAATTTTGACACTATCCAGTAGTTGATTTTTGTGAAACGCATTACAGATTGATTACATCGAACAACGTAAATTAAATCAATCCTAATATATCATATTATCCTAGAAAATTAGTTTAATTCATTAAAAGTTTCATATTATCTTTATTTGGATATTTATAATATCAATTATTTTAATTTTCCACTATTATAGTAATTACTTTATCATCATTGTGTCATAAATAAATTAAATTATTTAATGTCTCAAAATTATAAATAAAATATAATTATGTAGGAAATATTTTTATCTTTATAATGACTATTTATAATCTAAAATCCAACATATATAACCCTATGTAAAAATTGTTTTGCTAAAGAATATATGCTTGTGTCATTTTTTTATTCATTTTAACTTAATTAAAATAAAGTGTCCCTATCACCTACAAGTGGAACCATGGGGTCCCAAAATCGACCCAAATATGCCTATGGTCGAACATGTATCAACCAATAAGTCTAGGACACGTTTTAGGGTAATTTAGTGTTATTATAATATTATTTGTTTACCCTCATTTACCGGATTTATCCTTAACCATGGTAAATAAAATATTTACCGCAATAATTATTCAAAATGTCTAAAAATAATAGTTAACTATTTACAAAATTTGAACATTCTAATTCCAAATATGGAATCCATTTTTCTAAATTCAAAACACAGAAGTGGCAGAAATTAATTTAAAATTAATTCCCCCTGTCAAAACAAAAAGCGTGTTTTTAAGAGATAATAACTATCAAAAGATTGACACTTATTTATGTTTGGTTTAATTGTAAATTTATGTCCAATGACCAACATTATATTAAATGGTAAAAATATATTCTAAATATACTTAAAATCCACTCAAATTTATAATTTTTCACTATTAATTATTTTGATTTAAAAAGTTGTTTTTAATTAAAATTTTGTAATTTTCACTATTCATCAAAATATTAATGTTATCCGAAAAGTACCAAAATTTCACCTTAGGCTAAATTAGATATTCCGAATCAAAAAATGAAGTCCATTTTGAAATATAAAATATATATAATTTCAAAAAGTAGGTATTACAATTCATAAAGGCTAGTTTGATTGGTTATGGTGTGTTAGAAGTCGGTGTTGCGTATGACACACGCTATCACATTATTCAAAGAGAAGCGTACCATAGAACCTTGGGGTGTTACATAATATATTAAATTTATCAATTAAATACATTATATTGGACATCATTGAAGTTTTAAGCCCACTTTTTTCAAACTCAGATGATAAATTTACTATTTCAATCAAAGAAAAGAAGACTATTCATAGTCATGAGAAAAAAAAATTAAACATATGATTAAAATAATGTAAAATCCCTCATATCCTCCCTTATAAATAACACCCTCATTCCCCACTTCCTCTCACACCCCTCATGCCTTGATAATTTTCTATGTTCTCCAAATACCTTCCACCAAGATCTTCCCACATCCAATATCTTCTTGTCTCACCAAATGGTCAGAGGCAATGGCCATAACCAGGATCTCAGTATGTTTAGATCAAGAGGTAAGAATCCTCTTCCTTTTTTTATGTGATATCTTTTAAATTATTTTCTTTTATTATATTCTCTTCCTTTATACTAATACAAGTGGTATGAAATCACCTGAATATTATATATTCAGTATGTTATCATGTTCATGTAAAAATAGTTATCATCTTCCTTCCTATCCTCTCCAATATTTTCATAAAGTAAAAACATTGTATACAATGTTCAAACTTACCAAAATCATGGATGATGTGTTAGAAATATCCATTAAATCATTCAAATATGATCATAAAACACAAATAATGGTTAGAATAGAATAGAATTTGTATTTTTTAGCAAATTTTAAGTTTTTTAATGCACATATATGTGTGAAATTAAAATATATAATGAAATAAGTTTAGGATTATCGAGGGAAGGTAAAAAAATGATCTAAAAACTATTGTTAATGTTTTATCTAATGATCTGTCTCCATATATGTTAACAAAATGATTTATGGTATTATTTTATATTATATAAACAGATGAATTAAATTTCTTTTCAATTTTGTATTTTAATTTCCATATGATAAGAAAATAAAATATAGACTCTACATGGGAATCATGTAATGAATGCACCCAAAACAATATAAGGAAGAAAATACTAATAATTAATGGGTGAAATGCTTTAATAAAATTATCATATAAGGTATTATAAACACTAATATGTATCTTTAATACATTTATAACTCTTTTTAACCATTAAATAGTAGAATTAATCGTGAATAAAGTAAGACTAACCCAGGGTAAGGGAATTCTTAACCTGATTTCAATTCACTCAGTTAACCTTCTACATCATTATTTAATTTTTATTAAATTTTTTTGAGATGAATTTGGTTTATACTATGTTTAATTATTTTTTTTACCTTGTATATTCATATTCAATATAATCTATTAACTAACAAATCTATTATATGATATTTTAAGCAGTATTTCATTTAAATTCCTCTTAAAAAAATTATGTTTTACATTATTCCAAATCAATGTTTTTATGTAATTATTCATGTTGTATGATTATTTTCTAGTTAATTGGAGTTTCTTATGATGAAGGGTGTGACATATATCTCCCTCCAATTAATTTTCTATGTTTATGTTGAAGTTTTATAGTATGGTTACTGCTTGTATAATTGTGATTGTTACAACAAAATACAGTCGTTAGGGTTACATTGTAAGGTAGCAATGAGGGTTACAAATCATATGGTGTCTCAGAGGGTGAAAATATATGTACCATGCGACATAATATAACATTGTGGTTCTATTTATGTTCATTATGTTTTTTTGGAAATCTCATGTTTCAAAAATTATTTATGGGTTACATGTATGTCTTTTTGAAAATGATTCTATGCGTTTACCTGTTTTCATTGATTAATGTTTTATTTCCATTTTTTTATATACATTACTTAGCTGTTTGTTATAATCATATGTATTTAATTTCCTTTACAGGTAATAAGGTTTTTCAAGACAATTAATAAATTCATTTTTTATGTTATGAATATTTTTCAGAGAAATCATGTTTTATTTAAAAAGTTTTATATTTTGGAAGAAATGGATTATTATTTTTTGTATATTCTCTCTATAAATACTTAATGTTATTAATGTGATGTATCCCAATTCACAATAACAATATATTTCAAAACATCCTCAGTAATAAATGAAGTTATTTCATGACTAAATTCAAGATTATGTAATGTAATAAGGTTAGGTCCTTGAAGATTGTATCAGAGCATTTTTTAATCAACATTAGGGGTTAGGATGATATTAATATAATACCCTAACTCATATTAACACTATGGTTAATTTTAGTGATATATTAATTAAATATTACCATGTTTATTTTACTAAGATATTTTTTTTAAGGTGGGTTTTTATAGAAATAATAAGGAAGGTGAAGTATAAATGCATAGACAGAATGATATCCTTCTGAATCTAAAGCATATAATTATAGGGATTGGAACTGAGCAGTTTGTGATAGTATTAGATTAGATAAAATAGAAAATAAATTTCGGTGGAATCCATTCCAGAGAACAACTAGAGTTACCACAATGTAAAATGAAAATAATGGAACAATTTAGGGTACAACACCCTGATAATTTCAATAGATCTTCTGAACCCGTAGTGGCTGAAGTATGGAGTAAATCCCTTGAAATGACATTCAATGTTATGATTTTTTCAGATATTAAAAAGGTAATTACTCCCATTTAGCGGTTTTACTAAGATACTAATCAATGGTGGTTAATGGAAAAAAATATTGGAGATATAAAGGATATTCATGCCTTAAGTGGAATGTATTTAAAAGTATTTCACTGGAATAATATTTATCATATGTGTTGTGAATTAGGATGAAAAATAAATTCCTTGAATTGGAGAAAATGTAGGAAGATTCAGTGGATGTTTATGAAGAAAACATCACAATATTGATGAGGGATGCATCGAATCATATTCTAGATCTTGATAACAAAACAAACCACTTTGACTCCAGATTAAAGCCATGGTATCGAAGGGAATTAGCCACCCGTGAATTCAAAAGTGTTGAAAAACTTATCTGATGTGACGAGAGGGTAGTGATGTAGTTTTTTTATGATAAAATGGTCTTTGAAAACAAGGAGGCAACGATTTATAGATGATAATAAATGTGTAAGAATCAATCAAAATAAATTTTATGGTAATGAATTCCAGTTTCATGATTGTGAACAGTGTGGAGAAAAATAGCTTGGGGGATTTCTTATGAAAACAATAAAGTGTTTTAGATGTGCTATGTTTGGATATATGGCCCGAGATTTTAACAAATATGATCCTAAGACTAATATTCAAAAAAAACTATATTGTTTTTTAAATGTGTTATGAGGAGTCATTATAGAAATTCTTGCCCAAAGAGGAACTAAATGATGGAAAAAACTATAATATAAGTATAAAGGTGTAGTGAGAACCTTTGAGACTACGTTAATAGACTTCAGTCCATCCAATGATGTTTTATCAGGTACCGAGTTTGTATACATAAACATTTCTTGTTTTTTTCATATAGGGTCTACACATTCATTTATTTCTAACATTTTTTTAGATAATTGGAAATATAACCTCAAAAAATGAGGCGAGAACATATTATTAACACATTAGGTGGAATATTATATTAAATTGGAATTATATTAATCTTTCTTTAGTGGTATGTGGAATGAAATTACATACTAAACTGTTTGTTTTTCCTTACTAAAGTTTGATGTCATTCAAGAAATGGATTGGCAATCTGTTTATCAGGATAAGATTGACTGAGGAGTTGAAAATTTTGTTCTTCATATAAAGGGCTGTAGTTTGTATACAAGAACAAACCCCTACAATTGATAACATATCAGGAATCATGGAAACTATGGATATATAGAAATGAAATTTATCTTCCTCATATTTTTGAAGACAATAGAAGTGTTCATATAATTGGTGTGTTGGTGGTAAATTAATATCATGATGTTTTTTTGATGAGTTTCCCTGGGTTTTACCTGATCGGGATATTAAAATTTCAATGGATTTTGTTCCAGATGTTAATAATATTTCAAAACCCCCTTGATAAATGGATTAAATGGATCTTTTAGTTTTGAAAAATTTGTCGAATGATTTTCTTGAAAAATTATTCATTCTTCTTAGAACATCACCATGGTGTGATCTGATTTTGTTTGTTTTAAATAATAATAGTTTAATGATACTTTGTATTTATTAAAGAGCATTGAATACCATCACTATTAAAAACATGTATCATCTTCCTCATAGTGATGACCTGTTTGATCAACTCTAGGGAGCTTGGTACTTTTCCATGATTGGCTTGTGATCTAGATACCATCAACTAAAGGTAAAGGATGATGAAATCCTAAAAACAACTTTCCATACTAGAAAAGGGGATAATGAATATTTTCTTATTCTATTTTGTTTAACTAATTCAATTTTTATATTTAAATATCTTAAGAATAAAATATTTCATGAGTTCTTGGATATGATTGTAGTTGTGTTTATTGATCACATTATGATATTTTCTAAAAGTAAAGAGGTACATGAAACTATCTAGGGGTTGTTTTAAAAATCATAAGAGGAAAATCTGTATGGAAAATTCAGCAAATGTGATTTTGGTTGAAAAATATTTCTTTTCTTGGTCACATTATAAATAAGGATGGAAGAAATGTTGAACCTACCAAAACAAAAGAGGTTGATTGATAAAAAAGACATTAAAATGTTTTAGAGATTCATAGTTTTCTTGGATTATCTGGTTATTACAAGTAGTTTGATAAAAAGATGCATAATTTCTTAGCATGAATACAATTTTAACACAAAAAGGGGTTAAATTAGTTTGGACAAGGGTATGTTTGGTTTTTTTCATGATTTGAAAAATAAAATTGGTGAATTTTCTAGTTTTCTTCTCACCATCCTGAAATTTTGTGTGTAACGTCAAAAGTGATACTTCTTTAAAGGGACATCGTTGTGTATTGATAGAGAATGATCAGGTAATTGATTATGCTTCAAGACAACTAAAACATCATCAGTTTAATTATCCCACACATGATTTGAAATTAGAAGCTTTAGATTTTGATTGGAAAATTTTGATTTATTATTTAAAGAGTGACAAATGGACAATATATACTAAAAATAAAAGTGTAAAGTATATATTCACACTAATAAAATTAAACCAGAGGCAGAAAAGATGGATTAAAATGATTAAGGATTATTATTACATGATCTATTAACATCAATGAAAATAAAACAATGTGGCAAATGCCTTGAGTTGAAAACATCAACAATCATTAACCATGTTATGCTTAAAACCTGATCCCTTGATTAATGATTTTCTGAATTTTGGAATAGATGATATTGTTTGAAGAAAAAAATCTATATTGTTTCAAGATTTAGTGTCTTCATTGTAATTACAAATAATTAAGAAAAAGTAGAAGGAAGACTGTGAACTATAGAAAATGATATAATTGTAAAAATGGATATGTTTCCCGAATTTATCCATGATAATGATTTTTTTAGATTTGTAAATATATTTTTTGTGCCTTGTGATTCCCAGTTGACGGAATAAAATTTGTGTGAAGCTCATAGATCTCTATTTTAGTTCATCCTAGAAGTACTATGATGTACAAAGTCTATTATGAGTATTACTGATGGGTTTGAATGAAAAGAGATATTACAGATTTTACCGTGAAATGATTGACATGTCAACATGTTAATGCAAGGTGGCAGTTATGAAAGGGGATACTTCAGCCAATTCTAATGCCAATGACGAAATAGGAGAATATATCCATGGAATTCAAGGTTGGAAGACAACAGAATTCTTGAGGAAACAATAAAGATTGGGTTATTGTTGATTGGCTGACTAAATCTACACATTTTTTTCTATTTGAGATAAAATATCATTGGTTCAACTTTCTTGATTGATCCTAAAACATATTTTCATGTTAAATAGTGTTCCTATTTCCATTATATCAGACCGGGATCCCATTATCACTTATAATTTATGGAAGGGTCTTCAGAAGATGTTTAGAATAGAATTGAATTTTAGTAAAACTTTTCATCCTCAAACAGATGGACCGTCAGAATGAACAATTCAGAATTTAGAGGATATGCTTCGAGTTTGTTAAATGGAAAATCAATGAATATGGTATCAACATCTTTCTTTAGTTGAGTTTTCTTATCATAATATTTTTCATTCCAGTATTATGATGGCCCATTTTGAGGTATTTTATGGGAAGCTGTGTCAAACCCTATATTTTTGGTATGAAATCTGGGAAAGGAAGTTGATAGGAAGATAATTAATATAGGAAGTGGATGAGAAGGATAAAATTATTCGGAAACACGCAAGGGAAACTCAGAGCAGGTGAAACCTTTATGTATATAACATGTTGAAAGTCTTTTCTTTTGAGTTAGGTGATCAGGTTTTTTAGAATCTCACCATTGAAAAGTTTTATATGTTTTGGTAAGAACATAAAGCTATGTACATGGTTAATTGGAATTTAGTAAATCCTAGAGAAATTTGGACCAGTCTCCAATGAAGTGTTTTTTCACTTGAGTTTTTCTTAGGTACACGATTTTTTTTCATGGTTGGAATGAAAATTTATGTGCAAGATTTAGCTCATTTCATGAGCCTAGAATCAGATTAGTTTGAATTGACACTTTATTATAAAGAGATAGAATTTAAATTGTTGATCAACGAGAAAAAGTATTGAGGAATAAGATCATACACTAGGTAGTTGTTTTTTTGGATAGCCTACATGGTTGAAGAAGAAACATGGGAATCTTAAAATGCTATTAGGGAAAGGTACCCCCACTTATTGAATAAATAAATATAATTTGGAGGATACAATTTCTATAATATGGGGATAATGTTACACCCCAAAGTTTTATAAATAAATTCAAATGCAATAATCATTTTATGTATATATTTATAACCGTTTTTTAAACACAATTTTACTACTTCTATGTTTTGAAGAGAATTAAATATGGTTTGGTTTATATAGATATATCAAATTATTTTAAATAAGATATATGTTGAGGAAAAAATATTTATATAAATTATTATTTAGAAATGATTAATTTTTAAACATGCGCTTATATATTTGTTTTCCCCCAGTAAACTTATTTTATCCTTAAAACCATTTACATTTGTTTAGTATTCATTAAGAAAAATATAAGTTGGAATTATAAAATAATATAATTATTTTTTATTCCAAATATGGAATAAATTTTAGTAATTTATATTCCATGAATTAATATAATTTATTTTAAAATTAAAACATCCAAATGCAACGAAAATTGGTTTTCCAATAAAATGATTTCTTTAGAATAATAAATTTTTGCATGAAAATGCAACATAAAATTACTCCAAAATCTATAAATTAGATTATAAATAATATTATTGAGTTAATTTTAAATTTTAATTTTTTTTTTGAAATGATTCAAATGAGAAGACCCTTTTCAATAAAAATCATTCTTTTTCTCACATTAATAAAAAATTAATCATTTGGAAAATTATAATAAATTCACTCTGACATTATTTTGATTTTTAAATTTCAAAAAATTATTTTTTATAATTTATTAACTATAATTGGAAGAAATTAATTATATTTATTTTTCACAAAATTTGATAAAATCATTATTTGGGAAATATTGGTTTATAAATAATATTATAAATATACTAAATATCAAGTACATATTTATCAATATATTCTCTATATCAGAAACCGTTGAATATTTTTTTCTATATTATTTTATTCTTATTAAATCCACCAATTTAATTACTACGCTATAATCATACAATATATTACAATTTATTTTGACTAAGGATTGTGTGTATTGTAAGATATCAATAGAATACAATTTATTCGAAGATAAATATATCTTAAAAAGATGGAATGTTAAATTATTCCCCATTTAAAATATATTGACCCTTTTAAAATACAACATTGTGATAAAATGAAATGGGGAAATCTCTATTTCATCATGTCCTCAGGTTCCCATTAAATTAATTAATTATGTAATTATGCAAGAGAACATGTACCAGGTGAGTAGTCTTGTTCCATGTAACATTTTCTATACAAAACATGATTTATATAGGTTGTTCATCACATGAATTATCATCATCAAATGTTATTAGAATTACACTGTGTGCTTGTGAAGGAACATGTATAGGCTTACTTGGAAGAGATATATGGAACACATCATAATCATGAAGAAGGTTTAGTAAAATATTTATGTGTTATGATATCTTCCCCAATAGATGTAGATTATTTAAGGGGACAACAGATCTAGGGATCTTATTTGATTTCATTGAAAATATCAGATCCTTTTTTCCTAGAGAAACTCATAGACATGCGCTCTCACTTATATCAATTTCTAGATTTCATCAAAGATTGTTATCATAACATTTTTTTAGAATCTCAGTTGTATTATTGTCCCACTTAATGGATATTACATTATTTACCACTTCTATAACTATATTAGATCCTAAAAGTTTATTTTCTCCATCATCAGCCCATAAATGTGGTGTTCTACACTTCATTCTATAGGGGTCTTCATAATGCTCTACTTGAATGTTTCAGTGAAAGATATATTAAAGAGAAATAGACTATAGGAAGCTGTTAATCCAGAATGCCATTGAGAAAATATAACAATACCATATAATATACAAGAATTTGTTAATGTATATCTTATACCTGCTATCTCTCTGAGCATGAAAGGATGTATTGAAACACAAATTTTTATCTAGAGCATTCTATGATGTACACCTCAAATACCTTTTAGATATTACAGATTGTGGTATTCAAGGAACCATTTCCACTTTTATATTGTATATTATATAAATAGAATCAATATAGAATAGTTATCTAAACTAAATTAATGGTGATGACATTAATGTTATCTGGTATAAAAATAATATAATTATAGTATGTTGCTATTTTTGAATTTTTGATGAAAAAATGCACTGTGTTTTATTCTCATTTCATTTATAGTATATGTATTCATTTAAACATCACATTAATGTTTTTTTATCCATTACATTCTCACATACCAATATCTAACATATATACTCTAAAATATCTCTCAATATTTTCACCCAATAAAAATACTCTTTGATATATTAATACATATTCATTCTTGTTGGATGAATAGTGAGTTATGAACTACGAGCCTCATCCATTTTCCCTTTCTTCAAATATGGTATTGATGGAAAACATAGATTTTTCTTAATCATTATCATTATATCATAATCAAGGTCTAACATGGAATTATATGTCACCTTTTCTTGATGTGATGCATCTTACTATTACTCCTCTTTAATCATAACTGAGATAGATGGATCAAATTAAATTTGAGAAATATTAGATTTCCCCCTTCAATTAAAATTTCATGATCCATTATTTGAAAATATGGAAATATCATATCTTTTGTGACCATGATAAGAGATAATTTATCTGGTTCCTTTATTATTAGAGAATCATCCACCTCTTGTTTGTTTATAGGGTAAATTTATTGAGTAGTCATAATAATTAACCAACTCAAATGGTCTACTCTAGAATAGATTCATCACTTTTTGAGTGAATATATATATTAAAAAATTTTATTTGGTTTATTTGAATTATTCTAGTTCAAAAAGATAATTAATCAATAACATTAAGGAATGAATTTTTGTAACTAAGTACAATTCATGAGTTGGATAAAATTTGTTTTGAACCATTAATTTTCTTAATAAATGATAACAAAGAATATAATTCTGTATAAAGAAAAATCACATTACGTTATTGTATTTGACACTATTAATCGAAAATGACTCTTCACTATAATGTAATGTAAAAATTAATATACTAACAAAACTTATCTTAAGTTTGAAGAAATTGTCCACAGATTAATCATTCCAGTGTGATACGGTTCCCCTTCATATTGACCTAGTGAACAAATTATACAACCATTATATATTTTTTATACCACATCTTTAATATCTAAAAAACCATGAAAACTATGTATCTCAGTCAGAGGGGTTGGTCTATGCCAATATTCAATAATGATTGTCCTTTATATATCCATAATTTTATCATCACTTGATATTTGAGGCAAAAAAATAAAACAATTTATTGAAGAAATTTCATTTAGAAAAATTTTAATAAAAAATATCATTACATACTGTCATTAATAAAATCATTAATTGATCTATATTAAATTACATTATCTTTTGAAATAAAATAATTTCATCTTTACATAATGAAATAAACTAATCTACGTAATCCCTAAAGGATTTGTTTATTAAATCCATGAAGACATCAAGGGAATAATAAGTCCAAATGGAATCACAAAAATCAATTACATTAAAACCATTTATAGAATGTTACCATGGGATATCCTTAGGTAATACCCTCAATTAATAGTATCTAGATTTTATAAAAATATTGTTAATTTATTGAAATGTGATTAATTGATTAAAAAATCATCAATATGCACATGAAGATACATATTATTCATTTTGATCTATTTCTAATTATTGATAATCAATGCAGATTCAAATTGATCCATATTTATTATAAAAAAATGAATTGGTGCACAAAAATGTGATTGAAATTTCTAAATAAATAGATTTTCATGATTCTTCAACATTTATTTATTCAGTAACTACAAATAAGTCAACACAATTTTATACAATGTCATGAAAAAAGGTATATCACTAGTTATGAAATATATTAAAAATTGAGCATCACAGTTATTATGCAGACCCAAATACACTCTAGGGAAGAAATCAATAGAATCTTGAACATTTGGTTTATCATCGTTTTTTTGTTTTTCCTATACCATTTGAGATAAATTCAACAATTGAATAGAAATATGGACCCATATAATGGTTATAATATTCATTGGATGATCATATTTATTTTAACCGCAATTTTAAATTATATGGAGGTTTTTAATATCAGATGTTACTATTATTCATTTGAAATAGATGTGGGATTTATGTAAAGTTAGAACAACCATACATACGATAACAAAAAATTAAATTTTATATAGAACAATGAGATTATTAGGAAGAAAAATATAACAAAAATTCATTTACAAATCATATACATTAGTTGTGATCATCATACTATAAAAATTTCTGACTTATAATTCCACATTTAATCAATTTGGTTATGAATTAACATTCATTGATATTTCCATGATATACAAGATCTCATATAACTAAGAACAAATAGGGTACATTAATATTAATACATACCTATTTTCACCTGAAATTCATTTTATTATATTTAATCCCTCAATGAAACCACAATGGTTAGCATGAATATCAAACATCTTCGTTCAAATTGATCAATAATGAAAAATAATTCATGGGATATATAAATTTAAATACATTCTTTTTAATATGTGACACATTTTTTAAAACTATGTCATCCATGATCACCAATTATTATAATACTTCGTAATGGTGAATAAAGAAAATAATAAATCCATTAATACCACATAGGTGCATCATTCTCGGTATATAGTTTTGAAAAAATAACCATTCACTGGAATTATGGTATGGAATAACATTACCAACTCTTTTTTGGTGTCATTACAAAAAGGCACGTCTATTTAAAAATGACACCCACTAATAGTATCCAAACAAATTTTATTTTCTCGGAAAACACACTCATTTCCATTCAATAACATTGGATTTTATACTATAAAACATATTATCATAAGGGTTTCCATAATAATATTCACATCCTAGTTTTTAATGTTAACGTAACATTTCTCTAAAACCATCTATAAACATCCATACTTTTCTTACATAACTATTACATCTTATTTGATGAATATTCAAGACATAAAATATGATTGATACAAAATCACATTTTTTTAGGATCTATCAAAACATGGATACATAGACAACTTTTTTATAAGGGATATATTTCATCTCCCACTATTATATTTAGAAATAGAATCAATATCATACATAACATCCATAGTTGTTTTTCACCAAATAAGGAAAGGATAAATAAGAAATAGTGAGTTCAGATGCACAATAATTGATATAATGGTTTATATAAATCATTAATTAAGAATATCATGAGAATTATTGTATAATAAAATTATATTACCAATTTTGAAACCGTACCCAATTTATCATAGACCATAAAGTTTTGTTTTGGCATAAAAATAGTATGTTTGTAAGACATGGAAGATAAAAGAATCAAAAAATACGGGCCACATGAGGATAACTATGGAATAATAAGTAAGAATGGCGAATAAAAATACGTATAAAAATTCAATACTTTAGTCATGTCTCACATCCAAGACTATCATAGTGGTTTGGGTTATAATTCTATTCCATGATATCCATATATAAGGATTACTTATAAGACTCTCATAGTGGATTAAATATCTTACAACATTGTGTTCACTCCCTATCATAGTATTTATTATATCATTAGATATCTATATTTTCATAATTCATTTCAATGCAATATAAACAAGGTACCATCAAAAAAATAATGAAAATCTTACACATGTATTCCATAGAATCCTACAACATTAATAATAGGGCAACCCATTAAAATAAAACTGTTTTTGTTAAAGTGTCATTATTTTAATCATAGCCTTATCCATTTAAATTAAAATTGTTTTATAAACATTTCATCATTTCATCATAACATTACCCATGGAAAAGAAACATTTTTCATAAGTATTTCATCATAACATTATAAACCCATATGAGAAAAATGGTTTCTATATAATCATCCTTAAATTAACATTAGAATATGAATACAAAGGAATAATTATCAGTGATATGATTCGATATTATCTCTAATATTGTATTGGTAACATCATACGATGTTATCATAGATCGAAAACAATATTAAAAGACCAATAGAACATTTTATGAAATAAATTCTCTTTAAACATGGGGAAAAAATTTAAAATCTACAAATTTACAAAATATTAGTGGACCTATAAAAACTACATAAAAAATAGAAAAGTAATCATCAATGAATTAAGTGGTTATGATGACATATGTTTGATAAAAAAAATTATTCTTTATATATCTTATATATTTATTTCACTAATCTCTTTCAAAAAATTGCAAGAATATTCCATCTAATCCATTTTGTAAAATGTATAACATTGGTAAAAATAACATTAAAACTGATCAAAAATTCGTGGAGAAATTAATGAAAACATTTTAAAAAATGTGGATATAAGTGAGAAATTATTTTTTGAATGAATATAAAAATAAATCCAGTTTTCGTTAATAAAATTTATATGTATATTGATTTAGTAAAAATAGTAAAATAAATGTATCTAATATCTAAAAATTAATATATTAAAATAATATTAGTTGGATTGTTGAGGTATATTTCTCCAAAATTTCAGCAACCGAACATGATCATAAACAATCTCATTAACTAGTGTTATTAGGATATAAATCCCATACATTATGATTGGAATGATTCTATTGTGATATAACCTCATATAAATTACATTTCAATTTATTATAATTATAAAATATAATCACTTTCAAACTAATGTGTTGATATATTATCAATTTATAACATTTCAACACCTACATATTAATAAATAATAATTAAAATCATCATTTAGAGGAATTAATTTCAATATTTTCAAATGGAATTCTAATTCAGTAGTTCCAGTCAATTAACATTATTCATTTTTTAATAGTCTATATAATGTTATCTATAATATAACTATCATATGTATTAATTCTCTATATATATAGAGTTATACATAAATGGAATAGATAGAAAAACTAATTTCAATGGCCAAGGAGATGTAGTTCATATGTATTTCTCAAAACTATTTAATATTTTAAATAGATACAAACAATTATTGATAATAACAATTCAAGGATAAACAATCGTTATTATAATTTATATAACATATATAATCACTAAATCATTCATTATTACTATCCACGTAAAGAGGAAACATGAAATGAATCACAACACCTTGTAAATGTGGTAGTCCAGACATACACAAAATTGACGTAATGTTTTTCTAATGGTTTGAATGGTAGGAATGTAGAAACGAAATTATAATCCATCATAATATTTTCATCCAAAAATATCATGCATAAAAATTTATCATATAATACCAAACGTTCGTGTAATATGGTGATGGAATATTAATTGTATCACTACGTCAAGGTGGTCATCTACACATATGGATGAGAAATAATTTCACTTTCAATTTGATGGAATAGTGGATGGATAGTGATTGTTTCATAAAAATAATAACCTTTAACTATATAGATTTTAGTTAATTTTATTGTTTTTTATATTAAAACATTGAAAGAGGATGAATTAAATGATTAGCTATTCTCCTAAATAACTCTTTTAAATCCTTTCTTATGGACCCTTGGAATTTTATTTTATGAAGAAAAACAACTGAAATTAATTTCTAGGGAAATTAATAAGAGAGTAGTTATTTGGCAGGATGTAATATAAGGGTCAAATTATTTTGATGAATATGAAGTTGGGGAGTCATTATATAAGTGGAGATGACACAAAAGAAATTTCTAAAAAAAACATACATTCATACCCAATAAATTTTTTTCAATTGAAATTCATTCAATTGTATGATATGATGAGTCTACACAATTTCAATAGAAAAAGGATTTATAAATGTATAATTGGAAAAATTATCCTGATATCATGGATTTATTCCAAAATAAACATTAATTAAATATAATAATTGTAATAATATTTTAACTATTTATGATAAAAAAATACTATGTATACTATTTATATAATTTTAATTAAAATGATTATAATTATTTAATATATTTTATAATATTCAATTAATGAAAGTTTCAAAATTAAATTTAAAATTATTCTTGAAAAGTTTGATAAAAAAATGTATCCTGGAAAAAATATTAACCTTAAAATAAAATATTTTTATATGAAAATCTAGCGTAATATTGATTCCCTGAAAATATTTATCTTATAAAAATATTGGTGAAATAGTTGGACCTTTAAAAACATTTTTAAATAATTGAACACCGTAAAATATTTATTTGAAAACATTATTTTCAATAAAAATATGTGTTTTCACAGGTAATTGAAAAAATCTATTTTTTTCATTAAAATATATTATAAAATCATGCATAGATTATTTGGAAATTATAATTTCAAAACTTATGGTAGTTATTTAGAATAAATTTCAAAATTTAGATTAAATAAATTATATTATTTTTCTAATAAAAAGTGTTAAACCCCATTTTTAGGGGAGAATATTTTTTTATATCAGAACATGAATTGAATAAATATTAGTTACATATTTATCAATATATTTCAATTAAATATTTTGATGAAATTTATATTTTTCAATTGAATTATGTTTATATTATCTCCACCGATTTAAATGAGTTGATATACAGGTGTACTTTATTATTTTATATTAAGTCACAGGGTTGTTTGTATTCCAAAAATTAATAGAAATTTAATTAATTTTAATAGAAATATATCATAAAATCTCAAATTCTATCATCATTGATCACAAAACCCAATTACCCAGTATTGTTCCCTATATATTGTTATTTTTTTAGCAAATGATTCCAATGTGATAAGAAAATCCATATTAATCATTGAATAAATATGTATTTATTAAAAATGACTATAATATCATAAAATACCATGATCATATACATTTATAATTTTAGATAACTAAAAAAATATCAATTATATCAAACCTGTAAAAAATAATGTGCATAATTTCACTAAAATTCTATTTTTCTGAAATTTTTTATTTTATAATCATATTTCTTAAAAACATGATATGTTATTTTAAGATGACTCCCTATAGTATAAATATAAACCATGATAATGTTTCTATATATCATTCAATCATATAGAAAAAATTATAAAATGTGTTATAAGAACAAATTTCTCAGTTAGGGACACAAAAACTTTGAAACCCACTAATCTATTTTGAAAATAATGAAATCGGATTGAAATTATTCCTCCTTTTTTAATTAACATTGAGCTCAAAATATAAATTTACATACTAATGAAATCAGATTCACTTCCTAAATATTTTCTTAAAAAATATGATAAGAAATAATAAATAGAAATTAATAATCATGATAGTATTTGGTACAATATTAAAACTTATTAATTCATTTTCTTGGAGACCTGAAATTTTCACTTGTAATGAATATGAACAATCCCTAAAGAATAAAATCATTAACTGACATTATGAAATAAAAAATGTCATTAAAAATATTTTAATTAATAAAAAAATCATATAGGGTCCTTCTTAAATCATCTTTATATGACTTTTAATATCACTCTTACAAGCACACATAAAAAATAAATAAACTATTTTGTTATTTCCTACATTTATTCTATAAAAAATAATTATTCAATAAATGGTAAAGATATATCAGAATCACCAAACAATATGATATAAATTAAAAGGATTAAAATAAAAAATAAAAACATATAATGTTTTATATCCATCATAGAAACTCAAAAAATATTCTTTTGAGCATTTATATAGAATAACTTATTAGATTCACCTACAAATATAGAGGAATATAATTTTATTTTGAATTATATTGAAAACAAAAAATTCATTTACGAATATTAATTGATTTATTTTTTTGAAAATAATTGAATAATTATTGAAGATTTTTCTTAATAAATTATGTTCATGATGAATGGAAACTCCATTAATTTTCAAAATTATTAAAAAATCCATCTATCAAACGTTCAAATCAAATTTATGAAAATGGAAAAATGTTACCATTTTTTACCACATTTTGGAATGTCATATTTTGTTTTAAAATTTATTTAAACACCATTTTTTAATAATAAATATATTTCTTAACCATTTTTTGAATCATTGATATGGAGGGAAAATATTTAAAAAACTAGTAAAAAATTTGATATTTTGTATTACTGAAAGAACCCATTACATTGAGACTAAACCACCCTATACATACATTAACTCATATATAATAAATATATATTATTATAATAATTTTATGAACCATTTCATGTTTACTCCCCTATCACAATTCCAATTGATTCCTTTATTACGTATTCTTCTATATGTACAAAAACAATTATGTTAAGGTGAGATTTTGTTGGGAAGTTATGTTCATAATCACAAAACAACCTTGATAAGATTATGGTATTCATAGGTTTCATTATTCAAATATATATATGATTATAATAATTAACTAATGATCATTTTTTTACATTAAAAACAATTTTATGACAATACAATAAATGAATAATTGAAAAATAAATCACATTACTCTTAAAATGAGGTAATCCACATATGTCTATGATCAACATTATAATTTTATAATAGTTGGTTGGATAATATTTTTTTATTTTATTATAACCAAAAAATAATATTCATTTAATAATTATCATATCATTTTGTTAAATCTGGGATAATTAATTTAAATTTTAAGGGGTGATGAAAAAAAATCACGACGCTTCATAGAGATGATAGTTCAAATGTATGTGTGAGCACTATATTCATTTTCTATGGATTGGAAAAGGATATTCGAAGGTATTTTGACATAATATAATATAATAAGGATACATTATATAATTATATTTTTATATTATCAAGATTATGATATGTTTTATTTATGTATAAGAATAAATAAATGTGAAATAACTCAGCTAAAATTTAAAACTCTTCTCTGAAAAACATTATCTTGTTTAAAACATAATCAATTAAGGTTGGTCTTTTAGATAGACCACAACTTCTATAATGTGGTTATAGTAGTTGATATGTTATTTGGGTATTTATTTAATAGATATAGTACAATATTGATATGAATGAGTTAATAGAGTAGGTTCCCCTTTATAAATTTTGAGAGAGACACTCTTGTAAATATGATTTTTTTTAAAATATATTTTTTTTCATGGAATATTTTATCTAATAGTGCATAATTTATGAAATATTATGAGGTAAGATAAGTATATTATAACCAAATCACATTTTAAGACTTTATATATTTATATATATATATATATATATATATATATTAATACATTTGTTTTAGTTTAAGCCATTGTAATCAATTTTAACTATTATCGAGATAAGTTAACTAAATAAAAATATAACATAATTTTCAATTTCAATTTTATGTAGAAATAAATTTTAATATATGTATTGAAAATGAAATGAAATCCCATTTTTTTTAAAACAATTTGTCTTTTACATAGAAATGGTTTGACACCAAAATCTTGTGTTGAAATCCATGAATTATATTGGTGTATTATTATGATAAGTATAATTATATGACATTTATATAAATCTAAAACAATGTTTCACCTTCAAAAAATTCAATTAAATATTATGAATCATATATAATTCTTTATTTGATTAAAATATATCATAGGTTCCAAATTGTCGTGCATGGGTTTCAAAATTCAAATTAATGTTTCTTGAAAATTTATTTTACTCATTGTACATAAATTTTCTATAGAAAATGGTTTTTTATTTTTTATATATTCCTTAAAATATGATGTTTTCATAAAATATTTAATATTGATAAAAATATAATATTCCATTATCTAACAAAAAATCATCCATTTATGAAATATCCAAATAATTCACTATTATATATATTTTATATAAACAATCAAAAAATTAATTTCATTTTACCAAATAAAATTTAAAGGATTGAATTTAAATATTTCTAATATCATTTTATAAAATGAATAAGAAGAATTTATTTTAAAACACTTATTATCAAATAATAAATTTTATTTAATTTAATTCCATATGTAACACCCTATAATGATAAAGGATGTTTTCTTGGATATGTGTGAGTGATGAAAAATAACTCTAAAAGAACATTAGTTAATCTTTAGGGAAATTTGTTAGTCTAACGATTCTTTCAAGAAATTGGGTTGGCCTTTGGTCGGGAACGATTTGTTTGTTGGTAAACTGGTGGTAACTAACAGAAAAAATCATTGGAACATTGTTAAGGTAGGTTTAATGTGCTGTTATGAGGGCCATGAGGTCTACTTTTTATCTCGGAAGAAACCTGGACTTATGTGTAGTGTAACATCATGGTTTTATTTGTATGGTCCTCATCGAGGGCATTGTGCTTTAGTGGGGGGGGGGGCTACTATAATACCCGAGAATGATAAGAGGACAAATGACTAAATCATATGACTCATTTCAATAATGTGCGTATTTATTTATGGGAGTCTAAATTATTTTAATTATATAGTTAAGAATTATTTTCCTAGAGTAGTCATCAGAATTATGAAACTGTTAGGAAGCCTCATTGGGTGTGTGCGTGTGTGATGAAAAATGACACAGAATGAACATGTAATAGAATTTTGTGGAAAAGATATAATTATGACCCATTGGAACATGTGGGTGGCCCATATGTACTCTATCGTGTGTCCTCATAGAAATGGTTGGTGCCCGGTGGTCCAGGACACGAAGGCCATATTAAGGTTGGGTGACTATGTCGTCAGTATGTACCGATTTTTACACATAACAAATAATAAAACCATATTATTATTTTTAATTTATTGGATATAAAATATTATAATTATAATTCCATAAAATATTTAATCAATGGTAAGTAATTAATAATTATAAAATATAAATACAATGTCCACATAATATTAATTTCGTGATGAACCACTTTTAAAATAAAATGATTTTATATTCATTAAAAACATATGGTTAATCAATGTTAGAATTATTAATCATTTTTTGAAATTAATTAGAATTTTATTTTTAAGAAAATACATTTTATAAAATAAATTATTTTAAATTCTAATTAATTAAAATAAAAAATTAATAAATCCACTATTATAGAAAATGCCTCATTTAATAATTAATTATTATGATAAATATATGATAAATTATAATCATTAATTTTTATTACATATTTCCTTGAAATTAATCAATAATTTTTCTATGAGGATAAATTTCAACATATATTTCATAATTAAGTTACTCAGATTTATAACATATAATCAAATGGATATGTTATGATGAGAACATTTAAATAATAATGTTATGATTAAAATAATATCACTTGTTCAAATAGTACTTTTTATAAAAAATATTATTCATTTAATGAATATAAGTTAAAAAAATTAGTGTTACATTCTATCCCCTTAAATAAATTACATTATAAATTTTTTAAATTGTGTTTGATAAACAAAGGATTAATAATATATTCAATATCAATTCCAAGGATTGGAGGATAAATATACATAAGTTTCAATAAATATCTATTAATTTCTTATTTTGATAAGAACATTGATATCGATAATTAGACATTGAAACCTAGCAATTCATAAATATTACTTGAACCATGTGTTTACCATAATAAGACATGTTTTGATGAATGAGTTTCCAAAAGTGTACATTAATAGTTGAATGTTTTTTTCCATATCTGACACTATAAATATTTCATCTCATTTATTTTACGGGAATACATTTATCATTAGTTTGTAATATATTAGAGAATATAATTATGTTATTTCATTATAATATATATCCATAATTTCAAGTGTTGGTTGTGCATCAATATTTATTTCATTTTTCTTCATCTCATATTCAAAATGATAAATAAGAATGATGAATTTTTTAATCCTGAATCACTAAAATTAAATTTTAATGGATTAAATTATTAATAATATGATAAAAATTTATTTTTCCTGTCAGTGGAGAATTTGTAAAACAAAAAATGGTTATCATAAGACAAAATAAGATCCAATATGAAAAAATATTCATAGAAAAAATAAAATATTAATATCAAAATAAATAGAAATAACTCACAATGTTCATATTAAATCATTATATGAATAAATTAAAAAAAACTCATCAAATTATGACATTACAAAATTTGAAACCCACAGAATTTATAATTTTCATCACATAATCTTACATGATATTTTAATATGTATCCATAAAAACCCATCAATGACTCATAATGTCACATACTAAAATAAATTTATTTTAGTACAACATATTCATTAAAATATTATTAAATTCCCAAAATAACATAACTGAAAATAAAAAACAATAATTTAAATTTTCATATGTTTACACCACCATTATGTCACAACCCGTCCCCTGGGGCACGTGCCATGACTAGCCCAAACCCACCTTCCATTTTCTAGTGGCTGGTGACTAGTTCTCAAAGAAGTTTTCCCTAAAAATGGGAAGGCATTGCTTTCATGACCTGTGAACTCATGAAACCAAGTACACATCAAGATATGAACACAAGAAAACTGTATAACCAAAAGAGTACTGAAAATAAAATGGGGCCAGAATACAAACCCAACAGTAATGGTAAAAGTACATCTGAAATACAATACAACTGATGAAAGAGAAAAAGACAGCTACTGGTTCGTCCTCTGATGCTCCTAAATGAGGGGTTGGAATAGATCGCCTCCTCAGTACTCGACGTGCACCTATATCCTCTGCGTACAGACATGTCGTATGGTCCTCCTATGGGCACCGTCTAGTCCTAGTACTCCTAACCAAAGTCATCATTTTCTATCGTCTGCATCCAACACAACAAGGTGCAGGCTTAGCCCGTGAAAGGGTGAGTATAACGATAATCAGTAGGGACCCTGATACCCTCAAGATCTCAAAAAATCCACCATGGATAAACCAGAAAGTATGAAATCAATAGATAACCCTACATAGGTATATGCCCATACATATACCTAATTTATCATGTAATACATCTCAATCATGAGGAAAAGACAGAGATACTGACTCATCTCACACCAGGATTTATTGTAGGGGTAGTAACAAGTAACATCTCTAGTAACATCATCGAACACCTTTAATGTTTTAGTACCCCTCCTCTATCGAGTATAGTGGGCCTATCACATCACACAAAGGCGTTTCCCACTAATATTGGACTACTGAGGTACTCCTCCAGTCGAGTACCATGGGTCTGCCACGTCACATAGAGGCGCTCCCCACCGTGGGTATGCCACGTCACACAGAGGCTCTCCCCCTCATGACATGCTGAGGTAACTCTCATGTTGAGTACCATGGGTCTGCCGCATCACACAGAAGCACTCCCCATCATGGCATGATAAGGTACCCCTTCTGTCTAGTACCATGGTTCCACCGCATCACACATATGAACTCCCCACTATGGGTCTACCACGTCACATAGAGGCGCTCCCGATTAGGCATGTCAAGAAACTCAAAGTCGAAAGTGTCAGTAGTCCTCATGTCTTAGCCAGCCACTCGACTCCCACACTTTGCTTGATCATCTCCAAGAGGATCTTCTCAAAGAGTTACTGGTTGATACTCTACCTACCATGAAGTACCATGAAGAAGCATCTCAAATGCCGACCACATCATAGGGGTCTCAACGCAATAGATGGCTCGTCAATCAGACGTTCATTCTGTGAGTTATTAGCCTTTTAGTCTCGGGGTCCCGGTTAGATTCGTGCTCGATCCATCCTGATTGTTCCCCATCTAAATCCAATAATCCTATGAGGTATACTCAAATGGACCATATTGCTCCATGATTTCCAATGTCACTGACGGTTCATCAAACGGACATCCGGTGCCAATCTTATGGCCAAAATATGTAAGTAGATCATAGTGGGCCTGGGTCCGGTCCGACCCGGTCGGCCCGACCCTGACTGGCCTGATCGGTCTTTCCTGGCCCGTATTGCAGCCCAGACCATTGGGTTCGGCCCTCCCCGTTGGGTCCTTCCCGACATGCTGGCCTGTCCTGTAGGCCGTGAGGGGCTGCTGGGGTTCGACCGTGGATGGCGCGAGGCCACAGGGCGACTCGGACAGGGTGGCTCGGCTAGGATGGTGGAGTTTGTGGGGCATCTCGGGGCCGCGTGGCGGCCCATCTAGAGTGTCTCGGGGCGGCGGAATGTTCGGCCTGAGCGGCTCAGGGCCGCGGGGGCTTGGCCGGAGCGACTAGGCCATAGGGGGCTCAGCCGGAGAGGCTCAGAGGGCCTTGGGAGCGCAACATGCACGGCTTGGAAGGTCGTAGGTTGTGCAACTTGGTGGACAATAGTTGTAGTAAGGAAGACCACGGTAGCTGCTCAGCCCAGTCTGCGTCGGTCGTGGATGGCGTGGTGGATACTGGCGGCAGCCCTTCCCCATCAGCGATGGTCTTGGGTTGCAGGGCTGGGCCGTGGGTGCGGATCCGTGGGGTGTGGGGGTTGTGGGTGCCTTAGAGCGGCTCAACCACGGGGGTGTTGTGAGGGCACAAAGTTCGCGTCGTGGTGGTGGTTATGGCGGTGGTGTCGTTGTGTCTTCATCTTCATCGTGTTCAACACCACAAATCATCACAATATTTTCAAAGGGTTCGAGCTATGTTTGTTTGTCCCATACCCTCCATGTTAGGGTGGTGCATATGGATCAAGAAGAACATGAAAAATTACGTCAAGATTTACAACCACCCACAATGATTTATTCACAATCTCGAAAAATAATTCAAGGGAAGAACATGGGAAAAAATTCATACACAAATAAACCCCTACCACTTAATTTACAGAGATTGTGAGGGAGGAGAAGACATAGTTGGTGAGGGAAATACGATTATCGATTGAAGACGTCCCACACTGGAGGATGTCCCAAGGAAGAAATTCGAAGTCGGGATTTTTCATTGGTGTAGTGTTCTTTGTTGAAGTGATTTTCACCCAAGGCTCCTTCCTTTGCAAACAAATAATTTCCCCCCAACCCATCAAAAAGAAGATATAGCCAATATAATAAAATCTGTTGGCATAATTTCAAATTGGAACATTTAATTAATGTAGATGGCTTAATTAATTATAGGGGGAGGGTTGGAATAATAAATTATGGATGAGTTGAAGAGGCTCCCCCATATTTAATATGAATATTGAGGGTTTCAAGCCTCCGGTGGTCCCCACCACCATAACCCCTCATGAGAGGTTTTACTAGCTCAGGTGGTCCCCACCACCAAGAATTCAATTTGTAGAATAAGAATCATGTAGTCCCCACCTCCACAATATCCACATGTGGTTGGTTGCAACAAAATAAAATAAAATGTATGATTAATTTATTTTATTATTTCAATGAAAAACTCAAAAATTTATCTTTCACCCTCGACCAACTGTCATCGAGATGAAAGTATTCATAAGAGAAAATCGACACTGCGATTTTGATGATGTCCTCAGATTTAAATTCCATGCACCGATTCAAAATTTATAAAAACCCTCTCATATGTTTTCTGGACGTGCCAAAAATAATGTTCGGAAATATATTCTGGGCACTCCGGGCCTCATGTTCTCGCACCGTCATGTTTTGCGAACACGAAAAATTTCCATTTATTTAAAAAGAATTACATAGAAATTCTTGGTCTTTACATTCTCCCCACCAGAGTTCTTTACATCCCCGTAAGACACAACTCAAACTAAGGGAACAAGTGGTTGAACTAAGCACACATCTAAGACTCGCACTCCCATGTTCAATCTTGGAGGTTCGCTTGTTGCCAGCGAACACGCACTAGAGGTATCAACTATCCACAAAGGACCTGCTTATGTCGATCCTCAATCTCTATTGGATCCTCCATAAATGTCGCACCACCATCGATGTCTAGCCCTCCATGGTAGATGATGTGAGAAGGGTCGTGCACGTATCTCATCACATGGGATATGTGGAAGACGTTGTGCACCCAGTGAAACTGAGATGGGAGAGCATAGTGGTATGCCCCCACGCCAACTCTGTCGAGAACTTGAAATGGTCCGATGAATCTCAAAAATAACTTGCCGCCACGACCAAATCCCTATAAACCACATCGAAGTGAGACATGTAAAAAGATGTGGTCACCATCTTCAAACATCAGAGGTCTCCATCTCCTATCGACAAAAGACTTCTTCCTTCTCTGTGCAGTCTTCATCTACTCCTAGATGATCTGCACCTTCTCTGTGATAGCTCGTACCATCTTTGGTCCCATTAGTACTAACTCCCGTGGGCCAGTCCAACACAAAGGTGATCTGTAAGGTCACTCATACAATCCCTCAAAATGTGCCATCTCTATGGTGGACTGATATTTGTTGTTGTCTGCAAACTCCACCAAAGGAATGTTATCTTTCCAGCTGTGACATAGTCTAGGACACAAGCATGCAGTATGTTCTCAAGGGTCTGAATGCTCCGCTCAGTCTGGGAATCCATCTGAGGATAGAAGGCAGTTCTCAATCAAATTTTCATCCCAAAAGCCTCCTGCAACCCCTTCCATATTTGGGAAGTAAAACATGTATCATGATTTGAGATAATCATTGAGGGTACTCCATGTAACCGTACAATCTCCTACACATAGAGACATCCTAATCTCTCTACTAAACCCTACTCTCTGATTGGTAGAAAGTGGGCCGACTTGGTGAGTCGATCGACGATCACCCAGATAGAATCATGACCCATGGATGTATGTGGATGTCCTATCAAATATTCCCTGGATATCCAACACCATATCCACTCTAGGACCTCAAAATGCTGAACCAATCCTTCTGGTACCCGGTGTTCCACCTTCTCTTGCTGACAAGTGAAGCACCAAGAAACAAACTCTACTACTGCTTTCTTCATTCTCAACCACCAGTGTGGTCATCAGATATCATGGTACATCTTCTCCACTCCTGGATGTACCGCTAGAGGGGATGTGTGGAAGTACCTCAACAAATCCTTTTGAAGTGACACGAGTACCGTGGCACATCCTCTGAAGAGGATGAAATGCTACCCATGTTCATAAAATCCATCAGGTGCCTCTCAAGTGGATATCTGAGAACGTCGTGGCACGTAGTCAGCGTCACCATGTTGTGCCTCCATGACACACTGAAGGAGTGGGGGAGTGACTGGAAGAGACTATAGAAAATATTCTCCATCTTGATCCACAAAGGATATATATAAAGCATCTGTTTGATCCTTTGCCTCACCTAGAAGCTATATACCAGAACTCCTGCTGAGTGAATCTGTTACAATAATCCCCTTCCCATGAGTATAGACTATCTTAAAGTCATAGTCCTAGAGGAACTCAAACCAACGCCATTTTCTCAGGTTCAGGTCATTCTAAGAGAAGATAATCCTAAGACACTTGTGATCCGAGTAGAATGTAAAACATTCACCCATCAGATAGTGCCTTCACATCATCGAGGGTAAGACCACTAATGCTAACTCTAGGTCATGGGTAGCATAGTTCTTATCAGTTTATCTCAGCTGTGAAGAACCATATGCAATCACTACTCTCTCCTGCATCGGGACACATCCATATCGGGTCCCCAATGTGTCGTAGTTAACTATGTACCCATCACCCTCCTCTAGAATCCTCAATATGGGGGAACTAGTAAGCCTCTTCCTCAGCTCCTAAAAACTCTGATCGTATCTCTCTAACCACATGAATGGTAGCCCCTTCTTCATCAAGGATGATAGTGGTGATGTAACTATGTAGAAATCTGGACAAACCTCCATTAGTATCCAGCCAAACCCGGGAAACTTCGTACCTCCGTCACACTCCTGGGTGGCTCCCAAGTAAATACTTCCTCAATCATTTCTTGCTCCACTGCAACTCTAGCCTCTGATATGACATTTCCCATAATGTGAACCTCTCGAATCTAGAACTATCACATTGAGAGCTTACCATAAAGATGGTGATCTCAGATTGTTTCTAGTACTACCCACAAATGATTGACATGATCCTCCTCAGTATTTGAGTATATTAGAATGTCATTGAGGAAGACTACTAAAAATGATCAATGTATCGCTAAAATATCAAGTACATGAGTCCCATGAACACTGCTGGAGTGTTGGTCACAGTGAATGGAATAACCAAGAACTTTTAGTGGGCATAATGACATCTGAATGTCGTTTTATGCACATCCTTGTCCCAAAACCAGAGCTCATGATAGCCTAATCAGAGGTCTATAATGAAGAACCATAGTGATCCCTTCAGCTGATCGAAGAAGATTTCAATCATCATGAGTGGGTACTTGTTCTTCATGGTCACCTGGTTCAGGCGTTGATAGTCGACACAAAGTCTCAAGCTCCCATCCACATTTTTGGTGAACAAAATCAAGGCTATCCAGGGTGAAACACTAGGCCAGATGAACCCCTTCCCCTGTAAGTCCTACAGATATACCTGTAGCTCACAAAGCTCCATGGGATCCATCTGATATGGTGGTATAGAAATCTTCGTCATACCGGAATACAATTCAATTTAAAAGTCCACCTCTCTGTGAGGATGTAGACCCTGAACATCATCAGGGAAAACATCAGTGTACTAGTCCACCACTATAGGATACCTTGGACTCTCTACATCAACCGCTCTGATGTTAAGGCTAGCCAATTGATGAGTGATAGGCTGCACTCTTCTCCGGGTAAGTTCATCTTGCGCTGCAAAGGGTCCCTTCTCACCGGTGAAGGAAAATCTGGTCTCATCCATGTGGACACACTAAAAATTGTGCCAAATACATTAATCTGAGAACGGAATGTAGATAACCAGTCCATACCCAACATAACTTCGTAATGCCTCGATGCTACTACTAGGAGATCCTAGCCAAAACTCTCTCCACCAAGAGTAATCTCACACTACTAGCACCGGTGTGTAATCATCGAATCCACTCTCATAGTATTCTATAGCCGTAATGATAGATCCAACAGATCCATCAAAATCTCCAAGATTTGAATGAGGGCAGTGGAAATAAAAAAATGACTAGCACTTGTGTCTATATATACTATAGCTAAGGTGGAATAGATATAGATCATACCTTGTATCATCTCCAAAGCGTCGTGGTCATAGGCCACAACAGCCTGGAGATGAGCTCGCCCATGTCCACGTACTCCCTATGATCAGGGTGGACCTATTAGTGGTGGAGGCGGTAAAATCTCGAATCATTTCCCACTCCCAGCTACGTGACGAGCTCCCCTTCCACGTCTTCCTACTACCAACAGTCCTCTATGGTCAAACCTCTTTCTCTGCATGGGTGGTCTTTCGACCTTCTACTAATCATACGTATGAAGGGTCAGACAGTAATGAACCATGTGACCCTACCCGCTGAATAAGTAACACTGCATGATCTTTGCCTGACTAGTTCTGCCTCTGTTGCCCCACAAAACCGATCCAAAGTCAGGCAGTCATCCACCTGTAGGCCTAGTTTTCTTGGACCTATGTGACTTCTATCTTCTGCCAGCTGCAAAAGACTCTGCTACGTGACGACGGGTATTGGGTCTCTCGGCTAGTGATTGCTCGACAAAGAAACTCTCCACTAAGAGTTCTCTCTCTAACACCCCCGCCTGTGTCGGGATACTGAGTGGGATCGTCAATGCCTGAATATCCCTCTTGAGCCCCTAATCGAAGGTCTGGGCCCTGAAGAATGGGTCTGACACTATATCAGTGGAATGAAGTGATAGGTATGCGAACCTCACTAAATACTAGGTTACATTCATGAGGCCCTTCTGGAGATGAAGTGGCCCCTATATGCGCACTACGCAAAGAGTCGTTGGACAAAACTATGCCCGAAACATGGTCTTGATGTCTTCCTAGAAAAGTGTCACCTCTTCGTGAACCTAGAGAATCAAGCTCCACCATCTGCCTACTACTGCCAGTAGAATGCTAGCGGTAAGGATCACCATGAGATCGGTTGGTGTCCCTACGAGTCGGAAGACTCTCACCACAGCCTCCAGCCAATGCTCATCCGCATGTAGGTATGTATCTCCCAGGAAGCTATGCGGCCTTAGGTGCTATAACTCATGCAACACAATCAATCAGCATGCACTCTCTTCTATTGGGGCTAGTGGCATCGGTGTACCAACAAGTAATGGTACCTCTGGTGCCTCCACTAGTGCCTCCATTGGAAAAGTACCCTACACTGAGGCCTCATTGAATGCTGGTTTATTAGTGCGTACAACTCTCGGAACACTAGTCGGATGTCTGCGTGGAGGCATCCTAAAAATAAACAGCTGTGAAAAGATCAATAATTTATACCTATTGAGATGACTCAAGAGGTCACAAATAAAACACATGAAAACCCACATGCAATCAGTGTTTTTGTGCACTGAGATGGAAATCAGAAGTCAGGTTTCTAGTGTATGGATACTTTGACCACCACCACAACACTGTATTCCCTACAATAATAACCACAGTCACAACAATTTACACAATTTCCATTGAACATAAATATTAGAGTCTTATTTATTACAGTAGAACTGACTCTTCTGATACCAATTTGTCATGACCCTTATTTCGGGGCCCATACCACGACTACCCCAAGCCTGCCTTCAATAGGTGAGGGGCTGGCGACTAGCATTGAAAGGCATTTTCCCTAAAACATGGAAGGCATTTCCCTTATAACCTGTAAACTCGTGAAACCAAGCACACAATAAGATATGAACACAACCATATTGTATAACCAAAAGATTGGTGAATGCTAAAGGGGGCCAAAATAAAAAACCAATAGTAAAGGTACAAGTACAACTGAAATTCAATACAACTAATGAAAAAGAAAAAGACAGCTACTAGATCATCCTATGAGGTTCCTACCTGAATGGTAGGTATAGATTTCCTCCTCAGCACTCCATGTCCACCTGTATCCTTTGCATACCGACATGTCGTATAGTCCACCTCCAGGAACCGTCCGTTCCTGGTACTCCCAACAAAAGACAACGTTGTCTGTCGACAACCTCCAAAACAACAAGGTGTGGTCATAGCCCGTGGAGGGGTGAGTAAAACGATACTCAATAAGTACCCCGAGACCCTCCTGATCTCACATAATCCACCAAGGATAAACCAAAAAGTATGAAATCAACAAATAATCATAATTAGATATATGCCCGTACATATACCTAAGTTATCAAGTAGTCCATCTCAATAATGAGGAAAACACAGAGATACGAACTCAGCTCACACTTGGATTTATTCTAGGTGTAGTAAAAGGTAACATCTCCAGTCACATCGTCGAACACCTCTACTTCTAGAGAAACCCTCCATTATCGAGTATAGTGAGTCTGTCGTGTCACAAAGAGGAACTTTCCACTTATCTTGGACTGTAGAGATACTCCATCTGTCAAGTACCGTGGGACTATAGCGTCATACAAAGGTACTCCTCACTGTGGGACTGCCACGTCACAGAGAGGTACTCACCACCTTTGATCTAGGGTGTCACACAGAGGCGCTCCCCATATGGTCTTTCAAGTCACTCTGAGTCGAATAGGTCAGTAGTCGTCAAGTCTCTTCGAGCTACTGGGATCCCACACTGAGCTCGCTCATCTCAAAGAGGATCTGCTTCATGAGCTATTAGATGATACTCCAACTGTCACGATGTCCCATGAAGAAGCTTCTCCAAATTCTACAATGCCATAGGGGTATCAACGCAACAGATGATGTGTCAATCAGATGCCCGGTTTGTGAGTTATTATCATTGTAGTCCCAAGGGCCCGGTTGGATTCGTGCTCAATCCATCCTGACTATTCCCCATATTAATCCAGAACTCTAGTGTGGTATACTGAAAGAGAATGTACCTCTCAAATTTTTCTAACGCCACTAACGGTTCATCAAACGGATGTATGGTGCCAAAGTTATGGCCAAAATAAGTAAATGGATCATAGTGGGCCTGGGTCTGGTCCGACCCGGTCGGACCGACCAGGCCTGGCCCACTTGGCGGTTTGGAAGGCCGCAAGGGGCTGCGGTGGTTCGGCTTCAGATGGCGAGACACCATTGGGAGACTCGGATGGGGCGGCTCTGCTAGGAGGGTGAAGGGTACGGGGTGGTTCAGTCGGAGCGGCCCAGGGACGAAGGGCATCTCATCCGGAGCGGCTCGGGGCCACCTATAGTTCATCCAGAGCAGCTCAGGGCCGTGGTGGATACTACAGAGTGGCTCTGCTACGGGAGGCTCCGCCGAAGTAGCGTGGATGGCTGCGGGGGGCTCGGTTGGAGTGGAAAGGTGGGCCACGGGAATCACAGGCGAGGTGGATCAAAAAGCCATGGTGGCGCGGCCCGGCGTACGGCGACAATGGCTCGCAAGACAGCGGTGGTGACGTGGCCCGGTTGGCGGTGGTCGGGGGCGGTTCGCGGGGCCGCGGGTTGCAGAGCCATGGGTCATGTGAGTCGTAGGTTCCACTGAGCAGCTCCGCCGCGGGGGTGCTGCGAGGGTGCGGATGTCGTGAGTCTATGGTGGCTGCCCGGTGGTGTCGTTGTGACGTTGCCTTCGTCGCGTTCAACACCACATATAATCACAAGATTTGTAGAGGGGTCAGGCCATATTTGTTTGTCCCATACCCTCTATGTAATGGTGGTAGCATATGGCTCAACAAGAACTTGAAGAAGAACGTCATGTTTTACAACCTCCCTCATTGATTTATTCCCAATCCTGAAAAAGAATTCAAGGGAAGAACATGGGAGAAGTATTCATACACATATAAACCCCTACCTTGATCGTTGACGAAGAACTCGAGGGAGGAGATAATGTCATTGGGGAGGGAACGATGATTGTCAATTGAAGACATCCAATGCTTGCGGATGTCCTGAAAAAGAAAGTCGAAATCGGTGTTCTCTGTCGGTGGAGCGTTCTTCGTTGGAGATCTTTTCTCCCAAGTCCCCTTCCATTGCCAACGATTAATTTCCCCCCAACACACCAAAAAGAAGAGATAGCCAATGTAATAATATATGATGGCACAATTTCAAATTAGACCATTTAATTATTTGAGATGGCTTAATTAATTAATGGTGAAGGGTAGGAATATTAAATGTTGGAGGAGTTTAAAAGGATCCCCATATTTAATTGGAATTTTGAGGGTTTCAAGCCATCGGTGGTCCCAACCACCATAACCTCTCATGGGACGTTTTACTAGCTCGGGTGGTCCCCCACACCAGGAATTCATTTTAGAGAATAAAACTATTGTGGTCCCCACCTCCACAATATCCGCAAGTGGGTGGTTACAACAAAATAAAATAGAATTTATGATTATTTTATTTTATTATTTCCATGAAGAACCCAACAAATAATCCTTCTCCATCAACTAAATACTGTCGAGGTGAAAGTCTTCATAAGTGAATACCGGCACTGCGGGTTCAATGGTGCCCTAAAATTTTAATTCTGAGCACTAGTTCAAATGTTACAAAACCCAACTTGTACGTTTAGTAAACATACTTGAAATAAAGATCAGATATTCATTCTGAGCACTCGGAGCCTCTGATTCATGCACTGTCATGTTTCTCGGACTCGTAATATTACCATATTTTTATAAAACATTTACGTTGAAATTCTGTATCATTACATATTATTCCTTAAAAATATCATATTTTCCAATAATATTGTGATTAATATAATAATATTGTATTCCCAATATAGAGAACCTCTTACAATTCAACATCAATTACATAATCACTAGATAACTTTTCAAAAACATGAATATATAAATGAGAAAAGATATATTCCAAAATTTTAATAATAGTTTTATTCAAATTATATATATATGACTCTTCATAAAAAAGATAGACTCCCAAAATGTTTTTAATACAATTCATATTATTTCCATAATATATAAAACCATTCATCCTAAAAAAATCACTAGATAAAATAATAGTCCAAAAGGGTTTAATATTCATAAATGTCTCAAAAAAATATCCTTAGGAATTTTAATATAAAATCACGAAAAAATTGCAGGGTTATGTATTATATTAATCATTTCATTATGTATATACTTATTAACCAGTGATGGTATCTAAAATACCTAAAATATCACCATTGGAATCATCCTATCCTCTATATGTATCTAAACCCATTCATTAAAAATTCATGAAAGGACCCGTACCTTAATCAACCAACAATTTTGTGTTTAATAGTACTAAATTTAAAAATTTGTTTCATCTGAAACATTTTATCATATTTTACTTTGAATTTATATCATTTAATGATGGAAAATTATATAGTTCCTACGCATTATTATTCTCTTTAGAAAACATATAAAAATGGTAAATTGTAAAAAATAACAATAGTGGATACACAATGAATAAAACTAATTATTATATTTTTAAATTCCTTAAATCTTATAGAAAGTATGAAATATTGATAATTAACCCTTATATAAAAAATTCAATTAACAATAGCAGACAGTGCATGCTGGAGAGGGGAGCTCGGCTAGAGAGAGACCTACTAGAGAATATGTACCTAATAAATTTAATGGAATGTAACACTTCACACGACCAAAACATGGTTTGTATTTTAAATCTATAATGAATATTTTATATGATATAAAATAAAAAAATAATTATTTTTCATTATTTATATATATATTTATTACATGATATATCTTATCCATGGAACATCATGTAATATAGAAGGTACCTTATGTCAAAAAAGATGACAAATAGTATTTTAATGCCCAATGAATGATTAAATATTGGGTGTATATTAAAATATTTTTACATTACAGTAGCTACTTATTATACTATATGTTTTACCCAGTTTATACATAATAATAATAATATATTATAGAGGATGAATGTATAATTGTAATGGAAGTGATTTATCTTGAATAATATGTCTATGTTATAGGTGAAATGTTTAATGTTTCACCATGATAGTAATTTAACAACGAAATGTTACAAGGGGACAAAAATGATAAAATTAAAAAACATTCATGAATAGATAAACACACAGAATGAAAATGGTAGTTTATTACAAAATTTGATAATTTATTTTCCTTGATGGGATTAAGGGGAATAAATAATATTTTAGAAACACAAAACTGAAGAGCCACGAAATTGAGTTGTGATTCTCTCTATTCCCCTTAAATTCCAACATTAAATGAGTTGTACTATTTTTTCACAGTAGTTTATAATAATTTGAATGGAAAATCCTCTAAAAATATTATTCTACAAATATTTGACATTGTGAAATTTATTTTTATTTATACTTATCACTACCCACTCACCACCATATTATCAAATGTATAATATTAAATATAATAGATGATATTATAAATAAAAACATCCAAAAGATCATATGAGAGTATGTATTAACAAGGAATATAAGAAAAGTGCTAAAGTACATGTTCATATTAATGATATTTTTGTCTAAATTATCAAAAAATCTAATGGAATATTTATAGAGTGGTTGTCTAATAATATAATTATATATGATGAAAATCAGGTTTGTCCATTCTGTTGGCTCTGACTGAAGTATAAGTATGATATTGGTGATTCCCAGCATTTCTATATTCCATAATTGATGAATATTCTACACTTTTACACAACCTTATACTTCATGATCAGCTAAATTAAATCAAATAATCATATAATAGAAATCAAATAGTAATAAGAGTTAGGATCATCACATATAATGTATAATAAACATAATATAATAGAGAATTACCTTTTTTGTAATTCATACATTGTAGATGTATATTGTGACAGATCTGTTATGTACAATCATTGTGATTTTGTAATTATTTTATAGATTCCCCCTTGTGATGACCCACAAGTCTTCTAGGAATCTCTATTCCCACCAAAGAAATCTCTAGGTTCTATCATGATAGATCCTTGTGCTTGCGTCATCATCCTTTGATCACTACAAAAATGGATTCAAAAGCATTTTCCTTGATCTGGTGATGGATGGTTTCTCGTCTTTCAGGGGAATATTCAATTAAAATAGATATCTATAGGGCTTGGAAGAATAATCTAATTTGATTGTGCACAACCAATACTAAATGAATTAGTTTTTATGAGAAAATGATATAACTGGGATGATATATGACTGGGGTTAAAATAATATAATTACATATGTGACCTTAAATATTTATTATATCATATCGAAACCACATGTGAAATAATAATAATGATAATAATATTTCTCAACATGCGCATACCTGTAAAATTAAAATTAAATATTATTAATGAAATAATATTCAATATTTATGATTCTCACTATAGAACATAGGAACATGGCGCCCCATTCCTCTACAGTGTTTATCATGACTTGAATAATGACTATATATATATTAAATCAATATTGTATTCTCTAAATAGATAAAAATATATTTATTAAATATTTGGCTCACATTATATTCTGTCAAATAACTGGGGATGGAATAAATGTGATCAAGAATACATGAATAAAAATTGAAGCTACCCTTATTTTTAAATACTTACTAAAAATATATTTTTTGATTGAGATTCTAGAACACTTAGTGAGTGACTCTCTAGGACTTTTTCTTTGTATAATTGGGCGACGTATCCTAAAGAAGATGGTTTTTACTTTGAAACATTCCAAGGAACCCAAAACGAATGTAGTTACTTTTGCAATGACATGTTACCTCATACCGATACTTACTATGTAATTGAATCCCTTTATCATGATATAAAAAATCATGTTAGTTCAATGTTGGTTCAATTAACAAATGTGATTGACATATATTTCATTGAATTATTGAAAATGAACTTCCATAGAGAACACCACAACCATGGATTTATTTAGGAAATATCATTTCCATAAACGGGACAAAGTATCAACATCAATTAATAAAAAAGAGGAAAAATCATTTATCACATTATTCATCAATGAAATATTACACATGGCACAACCAACATACCCTACTTCTCCAAAAACATCATTCAGCATGATTTTTGTCAGTACATAATACTACATGACAAATATTTCTCCTTAATAATAAGCATTAAGTATAAGGACCAATAAAAATTTCTCTAAATAAGAATATTCATTGACAAATATAAACGTGTATTTCCTATTGGAATTTATTGTACTCATATTATATTATTAGATATTACCATGAGAGTATATCTTATGAAGGTTCCTTAATGTCCTATGAGTCTCCACCCCTGATATCATATATCATTTGTGTCCCTCAAATGATATCATTGGGCTATAGAACATTTGTTCAGGAATATTTTCATAGCAAATCGGGGTTGTCATCATAGCGGGGAATTGGTATTGTTTTTTTGGGTAAAAACACATCTTAGGAATATATGGAAAACTATGTTACACAGAAGAATAATCATGGGGGACTAAATTTTCAATTAATATTCAAAACAATGAATTCCTGTAATCATAAACTACAGAAAAAATGGTTCTAATAAACTGACTCCAATAGACTCCCAATTTCACTATAGTGGACTGCTAGCAACCTTCAGCTAATATGCTCTCAAATTATTGTCAATTGTTTTATGATATAGTTCTTTATTAAATAGGTCTTTGAGATTCAATTTCGTTGGTACTCTTCTTAATCCAAATTCACCCATCTTATAGAAATTTATCAAGCGGTATACTTCCAGAGTAAATTTTTTGTTCATTGATGTTCCTTGGCTCTTTTGAAAGACACATAACTACCATATAATCATAATAAAAAGTAATAGGGTCATTAATACTGGGTATGACATCCAACACCTAGTCAATGTTCTAAATCCAAAATGATTCATCGGCTATATGAAAATCCTCTATATACTCTGACTATAATGTAGAATCAAGGAAAAATAGTTTCATTAAACAATTTCAACTCATAAATCATCCATTGAAATATAAAACATATAATGATTACAACTTCAAGTCATTATGATCTATTTAAAAACTAGCATCATTATAACCCCAGATGGAAAACTCCTCCTATCTTCCATACACCATGAACAGAACATATGTTCTCCTTAGATACTCAAGGATATCCTTAAAAGAAGACCAGCATTGTTCTCCTGAATATTATTTGTATTTTCCTTTAATTCACAATTCATATAAAACAAATATTATAGTACATAAAATTTCATTCATGATTGATCCTATCATTGAAGCATATGGTATTGTTTTAATTCTATCGTTCTCATATTGTTTCTGAGGAAATATTCTCTTAGAAATATGTAATACATGTGACATAATAACTAATCTCCTCTTGTATTCATTAATAATAAATCCCTTTAGAATCTATTAAATATATGTACATTATCATAGTCCATGCACCCTCTATGTTCTATCATTAATGATAGTGATATCTAAAATATAAGATTTTTCACCCATTTCCTTCATTGAGAAACACTTGTTTAACTAGTCCTTATCTGATTGTAATAGTGGTAGGTCAATTCCAATAAGTAATTTATCATAAACATATAGTACTATGACAATGAACAAATTTATACTAAATAAATATTAAACACAGTAGTCACATTCATTCTTAATTAATCTTATTCATTTAAGGATTAATTAAATCAAATGTTCCATGACCTATATGGTGCCTACAATCCATAAATAGATCTCTGCAACTTGAAAATTTTATTGGCATCACCTAGTGTAACAAAAAACTTTTAGTTGTGTCTTATATAATTATTTCTAAAGGTACCATTTAGAGAGTGATATTTTTAAATCCATCATCCAAAACTCATAGTCATGGTAATCAACTATAATTAGTATAATAATAATGGATTTAAAAATGTAAACCAATGAAAAAGGATCATCGTAGTCAATTATTGGATGTTATTTAATCCATTTATCCACTATCCTTGATTTATAGGTATTTCCATTACCTTTCTGGTCCTTTTCCCTCTATAATTCCCATTTTACCCCAAGTTCATTACATAAATTATTGTATCAACTAGAGCCAAATCATTGTCCTAATATATCGAATCTATTTCAAAATGCATGGATGTTATCCATCTTATAGCTTCTGAACTATTTAATTTCCAATTCTATAAGATAGGTTCATTATTTACAACAAATAATGAGTCACTATATTTAGTTACTATAAAACCATTTCCTTTTGGTTCTATTACCTCCCTTACAATCTAACACATTACTTGTGTTTCAAGAATTACTTCTCCCATGGGGTCCTATAGAATATACTCTGGTACAAACTCCTATGTATCTTGAGATTCAAAATCATCAAATTAAATCTCTATCCCATTATCCTTGTTAAGGATGTTCTCGCTCTCAATAATGACTTATTTTCTAGAGAAAATCAATTTCTTGTCTGACAGGTTGCGTAGGACGTATCCCCTTGTTTCATGGGACACACTATAAATATACACGTTTGGACCTAGGGTGGTAGTTTTTTTGTGAATGGATTATGAAATTACATGAAACCCCATACACCCGTGTATTAAAAATGGGTTTCATTCCACTCTATAGATCAAATGTAATTCCATTTGATGATATAGTTTGTACTTGGTTTAATGTGTATTCAACAGTTTTTAATTCATCCCTATAAGAATAATGGAATATCTGCGTGAATAATCATCAACATTCCAATGTCTAAAAGGGTGTGGTTCCACAATTCACAAACACCATCCCACGATAGTGTGTAAGGTGTAGTGATTTGAGATAGAATCCCAAATTCTTATAGAATGTCAATGCACTTTTAATTACAATATTCACCACCTCGATCCAATCAAAGATTATCTATCTTCATTCAATGTTGAATATCTTCTTAATTCTTGAATTATATGAATATCTCAAAGTGCCTATATTTATACCTCATTAAAAATAAATATCCATATATACTCAATACGTGTAAAATTTATGATATCAGAATATCCACCTCTAGAATCTACTAGAAATGGTCCACATAAATCATTTATTACACATCCTTTAATACCTATGGTGGTTTTACAATGTTCAAAAAAATTTGGGTTCAATTATTTTTTTCTTATAAACAATCATGACATATATCACATGGTTTGAGCTGAGAATAGTCTAAATAACCATCTTGATAATGATTTTTCAAAAACTTCATGTGTACATGACCATGAAGGTGAATACATAACTGGTTGTCATATGGGTCATTAGAACATTATTGGTTATCAATTTCCAGAACATGGTTTTCATAATTTAATACATATATACCATTATTAAAATTTTATATAATATAACATATGTTTTCGGTATAACAGAAACACTATTTATTTTAAAACCCTAAAATAAACCCATATGTATCAAGGAATGATATAGAAATAATTTATTTTGTAATAATATTAATATAATAACAATATTTCAAAACAATAATTATTTTCCTTGGTAATGAGAGGTGGTTGTCACTAATGGCCAGAGAAACCATCCTCACACATTTAGCATATCTCAATTCCAACTCTCCTCTAAAAATCTATCAAATATATATGGTTCCTGTAATTGGATATTTGTGTGAGTCCCACAAGAAGAACCTAATACCCTATGTGTATATATTGAATTATTACACTAGCTAATGAATAAACATTTAACATCCTCTTACTTCAGGGTGTAGATCCACTTCCAGTGGCCAAACATTCCACGTGCAAAATATACTACCACATTTTCCTTTCCCTTCTTCAATATCATCTACTTCTTAGATGGATGGTGGTCAGAAGAATTTGGCTATTTATTTTTATAGGACAATATTCCATGTTATTATTATTATTATTCACCATAAGGACTATTGTTTTTTCACACCCAATGTCCCTATACACATGTGTAATTAATGTACAAAGTTCCAATTGAATCGTATCATTATTACACATATTTTAATTAATAATAAACCATGATAATGTCTTCGTTAGTGATAAATGTATGAGATCTGAATGCAACACAATTGTGAATCTAATCACTAAGGTGTCTAGGAATTCAATTTAGCCAATAAACGTGACTACATTAGGCCCATATGGAAAATAAACTCCATGATTAGGTATGAAAAAATAATTGGAGATATCTTACTTCTCCTGTATCTCCTTCAATTTTTAGAGATCTTCAAGGTGAGCCATCGGTCTATAGGCATCTCTATTATCGTGTAACATTAAATGATTATTGGACATAGATGAAATCATAAAAAATTGATCATATTTGGCATCATAATGATGTTTCTCATTGAGAGGTAACTCTTCCTCACTTTCTTCATTATGAGGGGCAATTAGATGTGGTTCTTCCAACACTTATAATTTCTTATAATGGAGACAGATGAAACATAAGAAACATTTTAGTCTCATAAATTTTCGCTAGCGAGAATTTTATCTGTCTCATTTATGGATTAGAATGATATGATTGAATTAGTTATAATTTTTTTTCCAAAAAATAAAATAAGAAAACTATTAGTACCTCATTTGATAAAATTGATACAAATAAATAAATATTATAATTATTTTCACCCAATATTTAATGAAATTAAAATAACCCAAACTAATGGCTTTGGATTATACTATTTCGTGGAAATATAAGTGGAATGGTTCCATATTTTCATTCTCTTTACCTGATGAATTTTTTCTCAAGAAACAAGAATGGTTTATGTTAGGCATTTTAAATTCTAATATTATGAACTCACGTTTCCTTTATCCGTTTAGTGTACTCAAAAATCATTTAATACTTAAAATGTATCTCATCATACCTTTCCTCTTATTGGAAGTATATCATAATTTGGTAGTCAACCATTGATGTGAAATAATTTAATTCAAAAAAAACATCAACTTTGAATTCCAATATAATTGAATGCACCCCAACATTATATGGTCATGCACTTTGAACTATTGTATGATTTTAACTGAAGTAATTGAATGTTGTACCTACATTACATTTTATTTATGGATTTTACCCTTTCATACATAAATTTACAATTATTATCCTTTTCACATTCTTCTTAATAATAAGAGGAATTTATTTTGTTAATAACCATGTTGTAGATAATATGTACACATAATCTAGTTTATTTTAGTTCTATCATTCATGATCCTTAATTGATGAATTATGTGATCATTAAAAAATATCTATTAAGATATAACCATGATACATGAAAGAAATAAAATAATAAATTGGTATAGGAATGATATTTACTAATGGTTAGTTTACTTAGCAGTTGATAAACTGACTGTTGACCTTGGGGAAAACACCCTATGCTGATTAAGGTTCATGTTATGGCATTCTACATGTCAACCTATGTATCTCATTTGAATGGTTTTACCATAAACTTGAACCACCTCTACTTGATTAGGATCTTCATCCATGACATATACTTTTACTCTCATGCACATGAGAGGAAGGGGGATTTTATTAAAGAACCAAGGGTATGCATTCCCAACTAATTAATGAGATCGAAGGAATTTAGGCCCACAATTAAATTTAATAAAAAATTAAATGAAATAAAACCAATCATATACAAGTATATGGTCTACAATCATGATCATCCATATGCACGCAAAAAGTCACTCATTTAATAATACTATCATTCAATTATAAATATTGATTATTTAAGATAAATCACGCTCTAATCAATTAATTATCATATTTAATTAATCATTAATTTTATCGTAACTCACATAAAAATTTACTTGAGATTTTCATCCATTATAATTTTTTTAAAATAAATAAATCATTAAAAATTAATTGTGTACATAAATTTACCTAGGTGGAATCATGGTGAATAACCATTCAATTATACCCCAGATGTATTATACTCAGATATTGTTTTACTCTTGTGAAATATTGAGTACACGACTTATCATAAACATTCAAAATATGTACTTCATTGTTGAATTCAAAAAATACCTGAATTTTTAGTCACATGTTATGCTTCAATGCTCATAGTGTAAAAACATGTAATATGTCTAATGCATGATATGGAGATCTCAACATTATCTAGATATTAATGAAAATTTTATATATTTATGTATATAAAATCCTATCACATGGAAATTCATATCTTTACAACCACATGAAAGTACAAGTCTCAAGGACTATGGAGAAAAATAAATAAATATTAAATTAGTGTAATTTAGTATAAGTTAGATGTTTGTGATATTGATTTATATGGTGTGTACATATCTCACCACATATCCAAAAAACATTCCAAGTGACTCGACGTGTAAATAATGAGTTGGAAAATTAGAGTACATGGTGTGTTTCATGGACTACAATGTCTGTTAACTCCATGTTACATGGTAACTGATCCAGTATGTTGTGTATGGTAATACACAAAAATTATATGACACAAAGGGACTGCATTCCATTTATGTGGGCTACATGGATTTTACTCTAGTTGAATGTGTGACAATCTGTCCTGGTCAAAATTTTGTTTTTGAATTAACTACAACATGTGTAATCAATTCACATGGTTTGAGTAACATTTTAATTATCTCTTAGTGCATTAAACCCAAGTACAATACATGGAACTCTGGTTACATAGAATGTAATCTTGTGTTAACAATACAGAATTATTAACACCTCAGGGAATGTTTCTCGATTTTAATTTAATAATAAAATTAATCATCTTGATTATATCTATGAGAAAAGGAGGATGAGGAAGAAGATATTGTTACTCGGATCAAAATAATGATTTAACCCAAATTTGAATGACTAAATTAAATAATTTATGTCACCAATGATCCTTAAAATTTTATAAATATGTATGTAATATTTCATTGATAAAACATGTAGGTTCTGAGCGTAATAAATGAGTGTGAAGGGTGTAACACACCGAGATTTTATGAAAAATATTTTTTTTAATTTCACTAATGTCTTGTGTTGTACGCTACTTCAAAAGGATCTTGCACAACACGCATCCTTGATTTTCCTTGAATTACATGCAATCACGACCTTCCTCGATAGCGTGTGTAGTACGCAATAACGAGTTTCACTAAACAACAATATGCTATTAAAATATTATTAAAACTAGCCGTTATGAATAGTAATAACCACTTTTTGAAATTTTGTAATTTTATATTTCAAAATGGAATTAATTTTTGGATTCGTAATATCGAAATTAGCTTAGGGTGAAATTTTGGTGATTTTCGGATAACTTTCATATTTTGATGAATAGTGAAAATTACTAAATTTTAATTATAAACAACTTTTTCAATCGAAATAATTAATAGTGATAAATTATTAATTTGAGTGGTTTTAAGTTATATTTAGAATATATTTTTACAATTTAAAACAATGATGGTCATTGGATGTAATTTCACATTTAAACCAGACATAAACAAGTGTCAATCTTTTGATAGTTATTATCTCTTAAGAAAATGCTATTTGTTTTGACGACGGGAATTAATTTTTAAATTAATTAATGAAACTGATATGTTTTGAATTTGGTAAAATAGAAATCATTTTTGAGTTCATAATATCAAATATATCTTAGGCCTAATTTTTGGTATTTTTTTTGAAAACATTAAATTTTTGATGAATAGTGAAACTACAAAGTGGTAGTTAAAAAAACTGAATTGTTCATAAACCTTAATTTTACCGCTTCTGTGAGTGGAATTACAAAAATCCGAGAGACACGGTTGATTTCAGTAAGTAAAATGTGGTTCAATGAGATGTAAATAATTTTTTGGTGAATAGTAACTTTTTACTTTTTTTACCACGGTTAAAAGTAAATAGGGTAATTATGGGTAGAAATGATATTATTATTTCCCTAACACATGTCCTAATTCTATTGTACAAGTTTAATTCGACCAAAAACAAACTTAGGAATAAAATATGACCATTTAGGCCCACTTGGATTAGATTAGGACATTTATTATTAATTTATTTAAAGAATGGTTAAAAGAGTTAAAATCAAAGTTTATTTACTAAAACATTTTTAGTATGGGGTTATAAATAAGATAAATTCGACTATAAATATTAATTAGAAAGATAAACAGATTTCCTACATAATTGTATTTTATTTTTAATTTTTATACATTAAATAATTTAATTTATTTATAACACAATGATGATACAGTAATTATCTTATTAATAAAATATTGACATAATTGATGTTATAAATACCCAAATAAATATAATTTGAGACTTTTTATAAATTAAACTAATTTTATAGGTTAATATGACATGTTATTATTGATTTAATGAAATTTTTTTGAACTTATCATTCTGTTATGATTTTCACAAAAATCAATTACTAAATAGTGTCAAAATTGACATAAAATAGTTTTTAAAACAAATATTATATTATTAATTGTTATTTTATTTCTAAAAATCTTAGGATCGGCCAAATGACATTGATAAGGTTATATATATTAATAATAAACAATTTGGGGTTAGTTTGGCTTCTTATAGTAAGTTTATTAACCTTATAGTGTAAGAACACAAGAAGACATGGTAAAAGTAAAATTATTTAACTTAATGTTAAATCTAAATGATAAGGTTAACATAGGAACCCAAACTTGTCTAAATTCTATAGGATGAGAGTATTTCTACCCATCCCCACCTTAGCCACTAAATAAATCAATTTGAAGCTATTTAAAACCTAACTTGACTTTATAATAAATTAATATTTTTAGTTATTCCAAAGGTGCCCCTCTCCTCCCTTATAAAAGGGCACCTCCTCCCTCTCCTCCTCACACCATTTTGAGCATTCAAGCTCAGACAAAACCTGAACAAGTCTCTTCTCCACTTCCCTAGTATCATCCTAGAGGTCCTGGTCTTCTTCAAAGACCCATTTTAGTGCCCTAAAAGGAGGTCTCAAAGAAGCACTTCAAAGAAGAGGTAATGTCCGTTACTGATTCTTTCATCTTTATTTCTTCTTCCACTTCTTCTTCTTAAGTTGTTTCGTTTTGAAGTAATAACATCAGTATCACTCATATACTGATATGTTATTAAAAGTATGAATCAACCCTATTTCACCATCTATCCATCCTACGGAAAGAGAAATCACTACGCGTGCGTACGTACGGAATACCGTCTTCACGCCGTGGTGTAATCTATTTTCCACCACCACCATACATGGATGGGTATAATGGTTTAAAGAATAACTATACATAGTTATTATAACATCATATTGATTCTGATATATTGTATCATCCACTCAAATTCAATTCAATAATTTTGTAAATGATATCATCGTTCATGCGTACGTACGGACTACAGTCTCCACGACGCGATGAGATTCATTCTCCATGTTAACCATTTAAGAATGATTATAAAGTATATATAAGAAATAATAATGAAATATATGACATTATAAAGCTACTGGATTTATGTGTATATATATGTATGTTATCTACTTAATTCCACTCAATTAAATAACGAAAAGAAAACAACATTCATGCGTATGTACGGCCTACCGTCTCCATGAACGGTGTATTTCTTTCCATTTATCGATCCATTATATATATGTATATTCTGAATATATATTATATATATATCATGTTTTATATTCTATAATTAAGTAATAATGATCTATGTAATCATATGAATAATTACAAGTTAAAACACGAACGACAAATGAGACGATTTTACCCAAAACGCTACTTTAACATGAACTTACAAAAGAACGGGTAATATAAAGTCATAAGTGAACCATATATGATATAATAAGAAATGAATATGATTCTGTAATAATTCAATGATATTATTTAAATCATTATATAGGAGGTTCGGACACTTACGAAGCAATTCGGACCTATGGTAAGGGAAATATCAAAATCTCATTTTTATCCGAGATTGTTTATACTTTGAAATTTACTGGGGTGTATTTTATCATCCACATCCATGTTTACCCAATATGTAATGTTATTTCCATCCACCTAAAATTGTTTAAATCCAATTTTACCCTTCGGTGAGTTTTTATTAAAGGATATGAATGGAATCTTTTGTCGTTTTTCGTACGAGGTACTTTTTGACTTTTCCGACAACAGTACGAAGAATGTTTTTTTAACTTATACGGCATGAATGGATTTTTTAAAACATTATTTCCAAGAAGCTTCCTTTACATGTTTTCAAGTTTATTTTTAATCAACTTTTTTTAGTTTAAAATTCTATGAAATTTTGAGAAAGGAAAAATGTTTTTGAAGTAGAAAAGATATTTTTCTCAAGAATGGGGTTCAAGTGTTTTATCAAAATTATTTTCCATATAAGATAATAAAGGGTTAATTTTTTATCTGTATTATTACATTGATTTGATTATGTTGTGATGGAATTATTTTTATGAATTATTTTATCTTATATGAATTGTTTTATGATGTCATGTTGTTTATGAATCCCATTTTTATTACATGGGTTATGCAATGATGTATGGTTTATGATTTTGTGGCACACATAAGAATGGTATCATTATGAGATGGGTGGGACCTATATCTCCCTCCAATGCATCGTGTAAAGATTTTATATCTCATGAGATAGACATGGCTGAAACGGTAGGTTATACCGGTTCAGTGAAACACTACTTAAACGAGGGTGACTCGGTTCAGAAAGGGACTTTGTCCACTAAGACAGTCTTGGCAATGAGTCTTGACTAACAAGAATAGATTCTCTATGATTATGTGTGAATGCCACCAAGTTTCATGTTTTATGTTATGATTATTGTGATTACATTTCACTGCCATGATTTACCCCATGTTATGAAATTATGATCTCTTTTGTAGGTTAAGATTTACAAAAGTTATTTGCTTATGTATATGATGTGATTGTTATTTATTTTGTTTACCCTTAGTGAGAATTTGAGCTCACCCTTTTATGTTTTCTTTTCCCCAGGATATAAAGAAATGTTTTAGGTTAAAAAAGAAAGATCTTTATGGGAGATGTTGAAGATCTTTCACCAGGATTAGAAGATTATATTTTGAGTTTCCAAAGACACTAAACTATTACGATCCTTGTGTGTGTGTTTTTGTTATGTACTAAGTATTCCGAAAATGTAATGTAATGTCAATGTACGTCAAGCTTCAGGTCTCTACAGTTGGTATCAGAGGAATGGTTTAGTCATCCTTTGGAAACTAGGATGCGAAAACGTTAGTGAGATCCCTAGAGATATTTCTAAGGTATGTCTAGGGATGTCCCTAAGGTTAAGTATATGTATAGGTTATAGTACTAGAATTACGCTAACGATCATAGAATTAAACCTAAGATGTTAGATATTGAAGGTACTCCCCCTTTATTATGTTGTTTTCCCTAGCATGATTTTTTTCCTCTCACACTATTCTTTTTGGGTTTTAGACGATGGCTGGAACCCGAAGGAACCGTGTTGATCAATGCAATGGACAATGCAATGATTGTCCTCCTAAACAAAAAAATGTTATTAGAGATGTAGTAAAAGATCTTATTGCTATACTTACACAAGCTATGAATCATTCTGGACTTTCAAATGAGCAGAGAAGAGAAAAATATTCTATTGAGTCCTTCATGAGGCAACGTCAACCTTCTTTCAGTGGGTCTTCTGATCCACTTGTTGCTGAACAATGGATCAGTACCACTGAAAAGATATTTTCAGTTCTTCATTGTTCTAAACATGATAAAGTCATCTTAGCAGTGTATCGTTTCGAAGGTGATGCTGATCAATGGTGGAATCTTATTAAGAATAGGAGGCAAAGGGATGAAATTGAGTCCATGGAATGGGACGAGTTCAAGAACTTATTTTTCAGTAAGTACTTCCCTCGTATTCTTCGAACAAAGATAGAGAAGGAGTTTCTTGAACTAAAGCAAAAGGATGATGAATCTGTTGGTATATAAGAAGCGAATTTTACAAGACTTGCAAGGTATGCATATGGCAATATCATCCAACCTGAAAGTAAAGTTGATCGATTTTTCAGTGGCTTAAGACCAAGTCTTCGAAGGGAATTAGCTATAAGAGACTTCAGTAGCTATGAAGAAATTGTGCTTTGTGCTATGAAGGTAGAAATGGAAGTTGGTGTTACATATCCATCTCATGGTTTTGAAAACAAATGAAAGATGGATTTCAAGGAGAAATCTCAGAATAATGGTGAAAAGAAAATGAATGTTTCCTTATTCTCAAAGTGTGGAAAGAAGCATGGTGGAGATTTCCTTAAAGGGACTAGAAAATGTTTTAAGTGTGGAAATGAAGGTCATCGAGCAGCTGAGTGTCGATGTAATGGAAAAAGGTTTTCTAATGATGTGAAAAAAGAAAACACTACAGAGAACACACCCCTAACACTTCAATGATTCAAGTGAAAGGAAATGGGGCATTATGCTAATAAATGCCCTAATCCAAGGGTTAGTGATGATCAATATGAGCAACCACATAAGGCAAAGGACAAATGGAAGTCACATGCGATCACTATTGGTGATGTTGAATATGACAGCGATGTGGTGGAATGATTAAGTGTTTATTCCAAAATAATGTTGTATATAGTATCGTGGAATATTGGAATATTTATGTTTTGGTCTATTGTGGTTTTCAAAAATTTTATGGTACCAGTAACCATGGAAAGTGATTGAGATATTTTTGGAAAAAGAATGATTTGCGCATAATGAAGGGAAACGAGAAAATGAAATAATTGACAGTATTCATGAGCTCGTGTTTGATATAAGGACTAAGTGATATCATGGTTTGAGTATATAGAATTTTGGGGATTTTGGTATGTGGAAAGTGTTAACTTTTAACTAAATTCATGTTTTCACTAAGGCTCAATGGGTATTCAAGAGAATACATGATTAATGACTTTGAATGTCTGGAATGTGACCGACAATACATATCTTATGATATATGGGGATCAATGATGGTATTAAATCTCTGTTAATCGTTTTCACTATGTTATGAGAGTGGACTGCGGTATTTTGGATAAACCTAAAGATTGGAATGGATTATGTTGGACAGAAGTTAGTATTGTTTAAGGATAGAAGTTTTTTTTGATATTATTGATGGGATGTTATAGTTTTAGAAAAAGTACAACTTGCAGGATGGGTGACAGCCCATCGCGTCGGACAAAGATGTGGGAATAGAACCCACAACCAAAGTGCGACTGGCCTTTATCACCTACCACTGACCTATAGGAAGTCCCTGTTTTTTAGAAACTAGTTTTATTATATTAAGAAGTATGATATATGAAGTATAAGTCCATTTTAGGAACCATATATGATTAATCTCACTATAGAATGACTTATGTATATTTAATAACTTTTGCTAACCTTTTGTTTGAGATAGATGGAATGACCCGTCATTCTATCACATGATTTGCTAACACTTCACGAATAAAAAATTCAAATTCATTTATTTAAGAGATGAAGTGGAAATTGTTCAAGGCACGAACAACAGTGATATTGTACCAAAATAAAGTAAGTATTTATTCTAATTCAAATTCTTCAACTTTAGGGAAACGATCTTGAAAACCAAAAATGTTTTCCTAGTGCTCTTATATCTGATTAATCGGATGGTACCTTAGATCGTCACAAATTTATGGATTTGTGATTGTTGGCTTTTCCATAGCCATGTTCTCTACCACTCTCCATCAGAACATGATGGTTAGATTTTTCTTCCATATCCATATTTTCAACTATGTGGAAACCCAATGATTAGTTTATTTGGGTAACCATTACGTTTCATACATTCGTTTTTAAAGATTGGTTTTGGTATTCCTTATTACGATGTGGGTTTCTATTAAAGAAACCTTTGAATAGTAAACCATTTATAACCCCGACGAATTTTGAGGGCGAAATTCATTTTAAGGGGGGTAGAATGTAACACCCCGAGATTTTATGAAAAGTTTTCTTCTTAGTTTCACTAATCTCTTGTGTTGTACGCTACATCAAAAAGAGCTTTCACAACATGCATCCTTGATTTTCCTTGCATTACACGCAATCAAAACCTACCTCGATAGCGTGTGTAGTACGCAATAACGAGTTTCACTAAACAACAATATGCTATTAAAATATTATTAAAACTAGCCGTTATGAATAGTGATAAACACTTTTTGAAATTTTGAAATTCTTTTTTTCAAAATGAAATTCATTTTTGGATTCGTAATATCGAAATTAGATTAGGGTAAAATTTTGGTGATTTTCGGATAACTTTCATATTTTGATGAATAATGAAAATTAATAAATTTTAATTAAAAACAACTTTTTCAATCGAAATAATTAACAGTGATAAATTTTTAATTTGAGTGGTATTAAGGTATATTTAGAATATATTTTTACAATTTAATACAATGATGGTCATTGGATGTAATTTCACATTTAAATCAGAAATAAACAAGTGTCAATATTTTGATAGTCATTATCTTTTAAGAACACGATATTTGTTTTGACGATGGGAATTAATTTTTAAATTAATTAATGCAACTGATATGTTTTGAATTTGGTAAAATAGAAATTATTTTTGAGTTCATAATATAAAATATAGCTTAGGCCTAATTTTCGGTATTTTTCTAAAAACTTTCAATTTTTGATAAATAGTGAAACCACTAAGTGGTAGTTAAAAAAAACGGAATTGTTCATAAAACTTAATTTTACCGCTTCTGTGAGTGGAATTTGAAAAATCCGAGAGACACGGTTGTTGTCAGTAAGTAAAATGTGGTTCAATGAGATGAAAATAATTTTTTGGTGAATAGTAACTTTTTACTTTTTTACCACGGTTAAAAGTAAATAGGGTAACTATGGGTAGAAATGATATTATTATTTCCCTAACACATTTCTTAATTCTATTGGAAAAGTGTAATTCGACCAAAAACAAACTTAGGAATAAAATATGACCATTTAGGCCCACATGGATTAGATTAGGACATTTATTATTAATTTATTTAAAGAAGGGTTAAAAGAGTAAAAATCAAAGTTTATTTACTAAAACATTTTTAATATGGGGTTATAAATAAGATAAATTCGACTATAAATATTCATTAGAAAGATAAAAAGATTTCCTACATAATTGTATTTTATTTGTAATTTTTAGACATTAAATAATTTAATTTATCTATAACACAACGATGATGCTGTAATTATCTTATTAATAAAATATTGACATAATTGATGTTATAAATACCCAAATAAATATAATTTGAGACTTTTTATAAATTCCACTAATTTTTTAAGTTAATATGACATGTTATTATTTATTTAATTAACCTTTTTAGAACTTATCATTCTGTTATGATTTTCACATAAAACAATAACAAAATAGTGTCAAAATTGTCATAAAATAGTTTTAAAAACAAATATTATATTATTAATTGTTATTTTATTCCTAAAAATCTCAGGTTCGGCCAAATGACTAATATGAGGTTATATATATTAATAATAAACAATTTGGGGATCTTTTGGCTTCTTATAGTATGTTTATTAACCTTATAGTGTAAGAACACAAGAAGACACGGTAAAAGTAAAATTATTTAACTTAATGTTAAATCTAAATGATAAGGTTAAAATAGGAACCTAAACTTGTCTAAATTCTATTGTATGAGAGGATTTCGACCCATCCCCACCTTATACTCTAAATAAATCAATTTGAAGCTATTTAAAACAGATCTTGACATTATAATAAAATAATATTTTTAGTTATTCCAAAGGTGCCCCTCTCCTCCCTTATAAAAGGGAACCTCCTCCCTCTCCTCCTCACACCAATTTGAGAATTCAAGATCGGCCAACCCCTGAAAAAATATCTTCTCCACTTCCCTAGTATCATCCTAGAGGTTCTGGTCTTCTTCAAAGACCCATTTTAGTGCTCTAAAAGGAGGTCTCAAAGAAGTACTTCAAAGAAGAGGTAATGTCTGTTACCGATTCTTTCATCATTATTTTTTCTTCCACTTCTTCTTATTAGGTTATTTCATTATGATGTAATAACATCAGTATCACTAATATACTGATATGTTATTATAAGTATTAAACAACCCTATTTCACCATCTATCCATCCTACGGAAAAAGAAATCACCGCGCGTGCGTACGTACGGAATACCGTCTCCACGCCGTGGTGTAATCTATTTTCGACCACCACCTTACATGGATGGGTATAATGGTGTAATGAATAACTATACATTGTTATTATAACATCATATTGATTCTGATATATTGTATCATCCACTCCAATTCAATTCAATAATTATGGAAATGATATCATCGCTCGTGCGTACGTACGGACTACCGTCTCCACGACGCGATGAGATTCATTCTCCATGTTAACCATTTAAGAATCATTATAAAGTATATATATGCAATAATAATGAAATATATGACATTATAAAGCTACTGTATTTATGTGTATATATATTTATGTCATCTACTTAATTCCACTCAATTCAATAACGAAAATAAAACAACGTTCATGCGTACGTACGACCTACCGTCTCCATGAACGGTGTATTTCATTCCATTTATCGATCCATTATATATATGTATATTATGAATATATATTATATATAAATCATTTTTTATATTCTATAATTAAGTAATAATTATCTATGTAATCATATGAATAATTACAAGTTAAAACACGAACGACAAATGAGACGATTTTACCCAAAACGCTACTTTAACATGAACTTACAAAAGAACGGGTAATATAAAGTCATAAGTGAACCATATATGATATAATTACAAATGAATATGATACTTTAATAAGTCAATGACATTATTGAAATCATTATACAGGAGGTTCGGACACTTACGAAGCAAATCAGACCTAAGGTAAGGGAAATATCACAATTTCATTTTTATCCGAGATTGTTTATACTTTGAAATTTACTGGGGTGTATTTTATCATCCACATCCATGTTTCCCCAATATTTAATGTTATTTCCATCCACCTAACATTGTTTAAATCCAATTTTACCCTTCGGTGAGTTTTTATTAAAGGATATGAATGGAATATTTTGTCATTTTTCGTACGAGGTACTTTTTGACTTTTCCGACAAAAGTACGAAGAATGTTTTTTTAACTTATACGGCATGAATTGATTTTTTAAAACATTATTTCCAAGAAGCATCCTTTAAATTTTTTCAAGTTTATTTTTAATCAACTTATTTTTGTTTAAAATTTTATGACATTTTAAGAAAGGAAAAATGTTTTTTAAGTAGAAAGGATATTTTCCTCAAGAATGGGGTTCAAGTGTTTTATCAAAATTATTTTCCATATAAGATAATAAAGGGTTATGTTTTTATCCATATTATTACATTGATTTGATTATTTTGTGATGGAATTATTTTTATGAATTCTTTTATCTTATATGAATAGTTTTATGATGTCTTGTTGTTTAAGAATCCCATTTTTATTACATGGGTTATGCTATGATGTATGGTTTAGGATTTTGTGGCACACATAAGAATGGTATCATTATGAGATGGGTGGGACCTATATCTCCCTACAATGAATTGGGTAAAGATTTTATATCTCATGAGATAGACATGGATGGAACGGTAGGTTATACCGTTTCAGTGAAATAGGACTGAAACGAGGGTGACTCGATTCAGAAAGGGACTTCATCCACTAAGATAGTCTTGGCAATGAGTCTTGACTAACAAAAAATGATTCTCTATGATTATGTGTGAATGCCAAAAAGTTTCATGTTTTATGTTATGATTATTGTGATTACATTTCACTACCATGATTTACCCCATGTTATGAAATTATGATCTCTTTTGCAGGTCACGATTTCCAAAATTTATGTGCTTATGTATATGATGTGATTGATATTTCTTTTGTTTACCCTTACTGAGCATTTGAGCTCACCCTTTTATGTTTTCTTTTCCACAGGATATAAAGAAAGGTTTTAAGTAAAAAAAAGGAAGATCATTATGGGAGATGTTGAAGATCTTTCACCAGGATTAGAAGATTATATTCCGAGTTTCCAAAGACACTAATCTATTACGATCCTTGTGTGTGTGTTTTTGTTATGTACTAAGTATTCCACAAATGTAATGTAATGTCAATGTACGTCAAGCTTCGGGTCTCTACAAAGGGCGGTTCAAAAATTTTATTTTTCCCATAATCAATGAGTTATAAGATATTTTACACATTGTTTAATGTAGTGATAAAATGAATTAATCAATTAATCCGAATATAGAAATCAAACCGAAACCACAGGGAGGATCATTACATATTATTTAAAATTAATTTAGTTAACAAAATAATTATCTTTGTTGGAATTCATTATTCATTGATGGATATAGTGATTGATCTTCAATTCTTCATCGTTGCGATGTGGGAATCAAGTGAAAATTTTCCTCTATCGGTGATCCACACATGTTCCATGAATCTCTAATCCACATCAAAATAATATAGAGGTTCTCGAATAATAGATCATTCCACTTTAATCTTATTCCTTTAATCACTTTGAGAAACACTTTCAAATCGTACCCCTTGATCTGGTAGTGAAATATTTATCTACATTCTTGGGAGCACTCTTTGATTAGGGGGATCTCTAGGCCTTGAGAGAAATAACCTATTCTATAGTGAAAAAGAAATACTAAATAAATTAGTTGTTTTTTAGAAAATAACAAAACTGTGCTTATATATCACTAGGGTTATTATAAAATAATTCGACACCTACCCTTAATTATTTATTTAAACCTAATGAAACCCCATTTCATATAATAATAACATTATTATTATTTTTAAAAATCAGCATAACTTATAAATTAAGATTATAAATTATTTAATGAAATATTATTTAGTATTTATTATTTTCTCCCAGATTCTTTTAATCATGGTAAACCATTCGTCCACTATATTTATAAGTCCTTATATAAGGACTATTTATTTACTAAAATCCTATCACTACATTATTTTCCAAAAAATAAAAAAGTATTATATTCAGTAAATAACATGTAAATATTTATTATATATTCCACACATATATTATTGTTGAAAATTAATAGTGAAAATATAAATGTGATCAAACATACATTAATAATTATTAAAATATATTCATGAATAATATCTATTTACCTTTTAAATTAAAATATTATAATATATTATTTCACTAAGATTCAAGATACACTGAGTGTATGAACCTCTAGGCCTATTTTTCATTGTCATTAAGCTAATTAGCCTAATGTCCGAAAATATCATCTAGAAACACCCAACGTCAGACATAGTGACAATATTAAATGCCAAAATGACATGTTATCTCATATATATGATTACTATGTAATATATTACCTTTATCCTGATATCTCTAATAATGATGGTTTCATGCAAGTTACATCAACATATGTGATCAATTTTATTTTCATTGAATTCTTGGAAGTTGAATATTATAAAGAAAACCATGGCCATAAATTTATTTAGGGTATATAGTTTTTTAATGGTCCTAATATATCAACTTCCATTAATAAATATAATGTGATAATCCTTTCTTCCATTAATACTTAATTCAATATTACTCGTGTTGCACCCAACTTATCCTACTTCTCCACGAACATAAATAATCATAGTATCTATAAATACATATATGTTTGTGACTCCTAAGACTCTTTAATAACAACCATAATATATAAGGACCAATACACCCATCTGTAGATAGGAAAATCAAATTATACATTTAAATGTGGATTTTCTTCTAGGGGGTCTCATTCATATAATATCCTAATGAATGATACCTAGGGAATACCACATGACAAGGTTCTTCAATATCATATGAGTCGCTAACCATGATAGACTGTGTCATTTGATTCCATTAAATTATATAATCTAGTTGTAGACAATTTTTTCAGTAATAGTGTTCTAGCACATTTTTGTTCTTACAATAGTGGGGAAGTACTATGACCCTTTATTATGATAGCTACCCTTAGGACATTATCAAATAAAATGTTACAATGACTTAAAATCATGTTGTGATAACTAGTTTATTAATATTAAAACCCCCGAATACATGTTATCATAATGTTCATAGAAGTTTTTTCTTTGGAACCAATTCCAATACATAATAATTTATTTTATATTGAAAATATTTTATACATTTATTGATGTACATCACTACCTAACATTTTGAGCTCATGTGTACCTAATTATCAAATAAAAATAGTCATTGGGGTTTTACAGTTGATTCTATATGTTATGAATTATTCAATAAATGAGAGTTGGGGATTATTATATCATATTCTAGGTAGTTCATTCTGACTTTATGACACTCCTAAATATTTAGGACATTTTCATGAATCCTTTCTAGTAATGGTATCAATTTTGGTTACCAATATACAAGTGATTAATGTAGCAACGTTAATATGAACATTGATATATGTCACTTTTTATCTACAATTATTGTAAATATGGATTATATTATGTTTTAAAGAGACACAACATGGAGGGTTTGTGTTTTTAACATGTTAGGGATTCCCTAGGATCATAATGAAATATATACTATGTATGATAGTTGGTACAATTGAATTTCAACTTTTGATATGGGATTAATATCCCTATAGTGGCATCAAATAGGTGTATTGTATTTCAATTCAGGGTCATGTGTTACGATATAACAATGTGAGTTTTCTAAGTTAAGTTTCACTCATGTAGGAAAACTAAGGAAATCACCACCTATGTGTGAGGCCTGGGAAAAGTTTTTCACAAGTGGGATTCATGGGTGAAGTTTCACTGATGTGTCATAGGTCTTAGTGGTCTAGAGCTCATGTTTTACTAGTACATGGGAATAAAAACTCACTGTGGTCTAGAAACTAGTTTTAGAATCAAATATATCTCTAGAACCTAAGGAAAGCCTCTAATAAGGTTTTTATGGGAACAAATTTTTTTACACCATTTTAAATTATCTGTTGTAAAATTAAATAAAAGAACATTATATTAATAATTTCTGTTTTTAAAATTGATATCCTGACACTCATTTGATACATTTTCATTATCTCTCATACATGTATGTCATGAACTAGGGTACCTTAGGTATATCTATAGAAATCCCTAGGCATGGGTGTCCAACTATTTCGGTAACTTCCTTTAGAAACCTGAAATTGGTATTGGTCCATATTGTAGAGTATAGATCTAGGGTGTCTGTGGTAGGGAAGTGGATGTCAAGATTGTGAGGATACATGAATAGATATATGTATAAGGCATGAATTCAACACAATTATATAAATAACTTGTGATATTAAAATATTTTAAATTTTTATCAGAGTGTTGATTTTTCCTCCACGAGTCATTGAAATGATTATTCTAAAATATATATTTTCTAAAATAATAGGGTTTCTTTATTAATGGGTTTTAAAGGTCATGAAGTGTAAAAATGAATCTAAAAATGAGGATTATGGTTTTAGTGCCTTATTCATCTGCAAAGGATGAAATATATGTACTATTTCTAGTTAGAGGATCTCACTGGCACATCACTAAACTGAGAATGATTTTGAGGAATCATCAATCCTACGTGAGTGAGAAATATTGTGACACAAGAAAATGTAATGTAAATATTATATATGAAAATAGATATATTTATGTCTACACACAACTTCAATAATCTTATTGAGGACTGCATCATAGGTCTGGTGGAAACTTATAGAACCCTCATTTTCTAGTTTTAAAATATTAATTAAAAAATAGTCAAAATGAAAACTGTTGTTATGATAACAATCATTATAAGAAATGAATATTTTGGTCAGAAATGTAATCATTATATTAAAAATATAAAAATTATTATAAGAGTTAACATAACCCAATAATTATAATTTTGTATTTATTAATCATTCATTTTCATGAAAATAAATTTATGATTGATAAAAATATATTTTACATTTCATATAAAAAAATTAAGGAGATTCCATTAATGAAATAATTAGCCTTTGGAATTTATATATAAAATCCAAAGAATGAATGTAGGGGTGACATGGTAGTGAATATCTTGTGTTATTTTTAAATAATATATTTTTCTATTAATTTTTATATTATTTTTAAAACAAATAAATATTGTTCTTATTTTTTATTGGTGTGTATATGACAAAAATATATAGCGAAGACAATGTGTGTATTTTTTTTAAATTTTTTAGTCCTCCTATCACTTCAATAAAAAAATCAATAAAATTAGATGATATTTTAGTAAGAGAACATAAATTATATTTATTTAGAGAATAAAAAATAATTGATTATATAAACATCATAATAATGATTATTTATGGGTAAAACTCTATAGTCTAATAGTATAAAATATATGTCCATTTTCATTTACTTATTTGGTTTTTATATCAAAATGGTTTCTCATTATATTCAGTTATGGTAGTATAAAGATATTTTTTGAATCAGACACATGGATATCCAATAAATTAATGACACATGATATCAATTATAAACATGTAATACATTACAACATAGATTTGACAAATAACTTTCATATTATAGTTTTTTATTATTTTTACATTCATTCATAAGGATAGGATATTGTTATTTTATCATACAAAATAAGGTATTATAAATTACAATGCTCAAAATAAACATATAGAAATATATAACTATATAATTACTAAGGTATATATAATAAATATTGCTATAAGAACATGTATAAAAACAAACCAAATATTTTTTTTTCAATATATCTATGTTGTTCAAAACTAAATAATCACTTTAATTTTTGTACTTAAAATTTTCAAATTATGAATGATACCAAATTATATCGATAATCTAGAAAATCCAAAGTGGTATTTCAATAAAAATTAAAATTTCATTTAAAATTATTTATTTAATATTATAACCAATATTGTATCTAAAATTATAGTGTATTACATAATAAATATTTTAAAAAAGAGTAATATTTCTTTTATGAGTGGTAAAATTACAAGGTCTAATAATTTTTAAGAACATCACGATGAAGTGGGTTTCGATCAATTTTTTAATTATTTTAAAATGACATCATGATTTGGTGGTTTATGTACAACTTATTTAGATAAATTATCACTTAAATAACTATCATAATTGGTGAAATTTATTTTAATTTTATGTAATTAGAATATGTTTATATAACCTTGAACAATGATTTTTACTATATATTTAAAAACATATCGATTTGAAAAATTGTGAACGCCAATGGTATTGAAAAACAAATTCTGTTAAAAATATTTATTTTAACACAAAACACAAGAAACATACTCAAAATCAGGCAACCATTCTTTAATTTTCACGATACATTTTAACAAAAAAAATTAATACATTGTGATTTGTCAGAATTAACCACAATAAAATGTGAAATAGGGTGTGACTATTATGATTAATGTTGATGTTTTGGTTAAAAAGTGACATTTTATATCAAAACTACTGTTACTTATACAAAATAAGGAATTCTCTCTTTGATTGTATAAATACAGTAGGAAATTGATAAATGAATACATTATGACTTATAGTAATTAAATTTATATCAATATGACACAGGGTGTGTCACATATGACTGAGAGTTAAAATTATGAGTTAAAAGTAACAATTTAATTCAAAAAATGCTTCAATTAATGTAAAAAATTGATTTTTTATATTTATCATGGTACCTAAATAAAATTATCCTTCTTTTCTTTTTATCATGTTCCAATTATCAATATATTAATAACATATTACATTTGACATGTACAGTAGAAATTTCTGCTTTTTAATTTAAAAAAATGAATTTTAGTTTAAAACACACAACACATTGTTAAAAAATAACATGTATTCAGTTAAATGTGATAATTTGGGAAAATATATTTATATCCATTTAATATTTAAAGAAATAAACCACACATAAGTCTGAATTATGGTGTAATTGGTATATAATAAATTAGTTCATTTACTCAATATAGAGTAATTACCATGGTAGTGCCATATAAGATTGTAATATATTCCATTTATGTGTTTTTTATCTTTTTTATTTAAATATTAGTTTTTATTATTTGTACATCCATTTTAATACTTTCTTATTTATGATTCACTATACTATATTAATGTTTTATTTTTTTCATTATAATATTAATAAAATAACTATTTATTTTTATTATTTTATACTTGATTATATTCTTGAATTTTGGTTTGATCTACGTAGAAGGTCCCCAATGGGTTGGATTGTTTATGAGTTGGTAGGATATTTTAAATATTTGAAATACCATGTATATTTAAATTATATTATATTCTATAAAACATATTTTAAAGAAAATATATATGTTAGTACAACTTAGAATAATGTGATATTTTATAATTTTAATGTATTAATTTTTTATACTCATTGGATGGTGTAGTGCATCGATATTTTATTATTATTGTATCTTTTATTGAGCTAAAATGTACTTCAAATGAGTATTTTTATCATTATTTGAGAAAAAAAATATAAAATAAACTATAATATGTGTTAAAACTACATCTGATAGAAAATGATTATATCAAATCCAAATGTCATGAAGATAAAATATACCTTTTATCAATACTAACACCATCATTGATAAAACCTCCTTTAATGACAAATTTTTCTATCCCTGATAAATGTTCCTGAAATTTATCATTTTCGGATACGTTTGATCTTTTTTATCACTAACAAGTCTGATATCATATTCCAATAATAAGATAATACGTAGGAGTGTTGTAGGGAATTTGGAATGACATTGGAATTCTTTTAGTTTGCAGGTCAAAACTTAGAGAAGAGTTGTGTAAAATCTATCGTGGATTTCTAGATGATTCCATGAACGAGCTACCTTCATAGATGAATAATTAATAATTCAATATATACGGTAAAACATAGGGTAAAACCGTAGAAAATAACATACTATTCGATAAAATTTTCCAGTAGAAATAAATGTTTATTTTCCAAAAGTAATTAGTGATATTGTATCAGAGAAATAAAAAACTATTTTTTTGCAAGTGTATGAATTTACCTTATAATGTTCAAGGTTGTATGATTATTTCATTAGAATATATTAGAGTGTGAATATTGAACATGATATCCATATGGATATGTGGATTGAGTTTTTTATATAGAAATTATATAAAGGTGGGATGAATTTAATGTTCATGATTTTGATGTGATAGTAACTTGACTTGTTCTCCAAATGAGATTTATATTTTCATTCAATTAAACTATTTGTATTAAATATTAAATAAATTAACGTAATATGATTCAATTATTTGATATATATACTTATTAAGGAAAATAAATAATATAAAAATTATAAATAAAAAGTTCTTCTTTTGGAAAATTGAATGTATCATGAACAGAAAGACAAAGAATGATAATTTTTAGCGTTTCATTTCAATAGAAATTATGTTTTATGTATAAGTGAGATATTAAATTAATAGTCTATAAGAATATAAAAGACCAATTTTTTTACAATAAATATGTGTGAGACATCATATTACACCATTTATGGAATTAAATTCAATGAATTTTTGAATGGGGTTCCTAGGAGAATTCTAAAAATGGAAGCTTTATATCCAAGTAGGATGTTTAGAACACTATCAATTATTTTTATATGGATATATCATGAGGGGATAATTTAAAGTTTCTTACAAATTACATTACTAATTAGATTATATGAAACTAATATCATTGATTTTATTATATATATATTATTTATTTTTATTTTTTGATTTATTTCTACTCCTGCAGTGTAATACAAGATGAAAGAAATAAATATATCCCTAAACAAAACCACTCTATGCCATCGATCGATAGTTATATCAACCTCTACCCCATTCATAATGATATTATGTAATAACCACCATAAGTCAAATTATGGATCAACCATGGTGGTATAAATATTATATCTAGATACAATGAAACCAATCCAACTCTAAAAAAGATATGGTTGGACTCAGTTATCAATAGTGTAGGGAAGGAATTGATGATAGTAAAATCAATAACCATTATTGATTGTGTGTTTATTATAATTCAATATTAGATTCATTAACACCAAAAAATGATAATGTTTTTTGATCAAAAAATGATTAGAACTATTTTTATCAGTAATAATAGTTGTGTTTTATTTGCACTTATAATAGTAGATTTTATTAGCGATAGAGTTTGTGCTCATAAATTACATTTCAACTACATTAGTGTGTTTCATAGTAAACCAAACATTACAAGAACCAAATAAATAATTAATAAATAAATTAAAACTATATTACAAATAAATTTAGACTACAATAAATTATAGTTTAAAAAAAACAACATAAATATTATAATACAAAAATATTAAATAGATTTGTATAATTTTTTACAATCATTTACCATTTACAACAAACTAAATGATAATTAATTGTGGAATTTTATTATTTTTATATTCGGAATGACTTTAATTAAAGCTCAATCATGATACTAGTTATCGAACACCACACCCCCATCTTTAAGATATAAATAAAATAAATATAAGAATATTAATTAATTTTTTATTAATACTATGTTGAATAAAGAAATAATAGATATGATAAAACAAAAAGGAAATAAAGAAATTAAAAAGGAAAAATGAATAATATAACTCAATATAAAATTAAAATGAATAAATTAATAAAAAAATAAAATATATTATAATGTATAATAATCACTCGATGTGTTTTCATATTTTATTATGTCTTGAATTGCAGTCATACCGGTCAAATAGCATGTTTGATTTGTTAGGAGTTTATTACTACATTCATGATATTGAAAACCAAAATTTCTATAATGTATCATTAAAAAATGAATAAGTATTTTATAATTTTAAACGGTGAAGTATTTTTGGAAATAAAATTATTATTTAAAATACAAAAGCCAAAATTTTATTTATACGAGTCATAATTCATTTTAAATTGATATGTGGTTAACTAATACATTTCCAAAACAAATAATTAATAATTATCTAAAATTATTATAATAAGTCAATAATGTGTACTTGGTTTTGATTATATAAGATTAATTTTATAATAAATTGTAATTTTAGATAAACAAACCTAATTTAGATAATGTCATAGAATCATTGTGATGGATTGAAGTGTAGTAAATTATAACATATCCTTAATGAATTTGAAATTGTTATTCGAATGAATCAAGACAAATGAAAAATTTATTCTTAGTTTTCAGTTTATAAGGGATGTTGTTAGATAAAATTTTACATATATTTTTAAAATACATATATTGAGTCATACCAGCCACCTAATGTATCAGATCAGGGACCAGTTGATTCCTACATAGGTCATGTATTGGAATTTTACATAAATTTGAAGTTATTTTTTAGCTTTTTGTATTTTATTATCATAGTGACCTAAAATTATAATTTTTAACCAAAACACATCATCCAAACATGTATCACATCAATTTTTTAATAAAAATTAGAATATTGATTTCATGAAAAAATAAGTCTCCAAAAAACACTGAATTATTATAACCTATCCATTAAACTTAATTTTTCATCCTCAATGATTTGAAATTCAGAAAACTAACATACACAATTGTGTTCGCTATGATATTTAGAGTCTAATAAGACATAATTAATTTTTGTGGAATAGTAACAAACACTTATGAATAGTTATATGAAGAGTAATATGACCCATATGACTAGTTAATCATATTAATATTTTATTATCTATGGTTATAAGATAATAATATCTTGATTAATTTTAAAAGGTTATACAATACAAATTATAGTTTCACAATTGTTAATTTTGAAAAAAAAATTGATTTTATTTATAAATAATTTTATCATATTCAGAAAAAAATATTATAAAATTGTGTTTAACATTTAATTCCTAATTTTTGTATTATGTTATGCGGAATTTATGAGAATTTTATAAAATAATTTTTTTTTGAATACTAAAAATATAGTTTTGAGTTTTCAGTGTGATTAGTGACTTCATAGTGATTTAGTAATTAATATAAAATTATAGTAAAAACGTCTAAATAAAAATATCATATGAGGTGTCACATTTCTCTAATACCATGATCATATACCTTGTTCTAGCCAATTGTTTTTAAAATACCACTAATGAGGTGTCATTTGAAATTAATAAAAAACTACACTTTTTAACTATAAATACTCACACATTACTTCATTTTTTTAGTCAAAATACGTAGACCTAGAATGTATAGTATTTTTACCGCCCAATGATTCCACTTAAAGTTCCATCAATCCCCTTATATCCTAACATTATTGTTTTAGGAGTTACTCTATGAGGTAATGGAATCTACCTCCCTTATGTTTTTCAAGAACACCTTTTATGTTATTCTCTTTTAATTTCAATTAGATTATGTTGGGATATATAATTGCGTATCCCTATTACTATCCATATTATTTATGAATGAATTTAGACCCCTTTTTCACTCATCAATAAATTTTATGAATTTTTATGAGATGTTGTTAGGATACCACGGTTACATAAGAGATTTCTCAACTTCTATTTTTTCATTCAAGTTCCTTTATTTTTTTATCTATACTAATCTACCCTAATTCAAAAGTTAAGATAACAATATTACCTTACATATATTTTAATTTTGTTATTATAATTTTATAATTGAACATTATATTTCTTATCCCCTCCTTACAGACAAAAAATGAAATAATTGTCCTATATGTATTAATTTATCGCATTAAAAGAAGACTCTAATTCAATTAATATTTTAATTTACATGGATGGTCATAAGACCATTTTTAATATCGAATGAGATGATGATATGTGCATTTTAACATATTAAATATTCTTGTATAAGAGTATATACATAATACTAATTCAGGTGACCAAATAGTTACTAACCTTCGAGATATCACCGAAATATTCTATGTGGTTTACTCTATTGCTCCATCAAATAAATTAACCTCATACCACATGACCATTTGATATATATAACCAATTAAAATATGTGTGATCATTAATATTATAAAAGTTCAATTCTAGAGAATTATATCCTTTCCACATATACTCCATTACTATTAATTGATCGAAAAAATCATGAAAGAAAAGAAATGAAAAATCCAGAACGACATAATTTTATCTTATAACTTATCAATACATACATAAATGAACATAATAAAAAATTAATGATTAAAATATATTTATGTATGGTTATTAATTAGTTAGTGATGGATTTTATTTTATTATTCCCTGGACATTAAGTTTAAGTGCATAAGGTAAGGGTTTTCTAACCGAACCGCCATTTTCATTCAGGTTAATCTTATTCTATACAAATATCAATTAAATTATTATTCATAAATATTTAAATCTCATTATTTCTTTTTGAATTTTCTATATATGTATAACAACCAGAATCCTGCTATCATTTATGGGTAGTTATATATTTTTATTGTCTCTTTCAAAAATTCCTCAAAAAATAGAATCTTGATTCAATGAAATTTCTCAAATTATTTATTATTTCAGAGAAATCCTATAATATTTATTTAGAAACAGTTATCATTGTATAATAAGATATTTTTTTGAAAATAATATCTAACTTCACTACTGGTTTTATGGATATAATTTTCTAGAATAACTCTACAATTCAAAGTAAAAGAGTATTTATCTCAAGAATTACTAGATGATTTTATAAGAGTATCTTCATCTATATTAACAATCTTGATTATTATTATGTATTATTGGGAATAATATTAATCATATCATATACCATGTTTAATTTAATTTTTTAGGAATAGTTTGACTATGAATGTTCTATCTTGAAACCATTCACCATTTTACTCTGAATGGTTTGTGTTTGGGGAATGTTATTTACATTTTATATGTTATTTTCTATAAGAATTCATATATTAATTATGTTTATACCCATTAATATTATGAAATAATTTAACATAGTAAGTGACAAGTGGGGCTAGTTATGGACACTAAATGAATCATTTGGTTTCATGTAACAGTATACAGTCTTGGTGTGTGGCCTTGAAAAAATGTTTATTTATGGTCTTGGTATGTGTACATAACTATATGGTTATGATGTCAGGAATTATGAATTATCACATTATGGAACTTGCAATTGAGAATTCTTATAATTATTTTTCATGTATAATACCCATTATTATACATTATTATGACATTATTTATTTATCCATTATTCCATCGATATTGTGTTCAATATTATATATAAAGGACCGCGTTTTTAATTATTATATGTGCGTAATATTTATGATTATTATATATTCTATTGTATTTATTACGTTTTCTATATTTTTATCTCGCCCCTTTCAAAATTTTCAATTTTCCAGGACATAAAGAGGTTTATAATTAATGACATGAAGGGATAACCTAGGAGTTTTGGATACTGACAAAAAAATTCTATGTTTAATTTTCTTTTGAAGTAGTAATGATAAAAATATATATGTATCATGTTTACCAAATCATCAAAACTATTTTATCCATCAAGATACGACATTCTTGTAATATTTCTAATGTAATAAATTAAGGCACTGGCTCCAGGAAATTGGGGCCAGGTCTTTATAGTTAGTATCAATGGATGATTAGTATAATACATGGGAACTAGATTTAGAAAACATATATTAGGGGAAAACCATATAATAGACATTAATGTGTGTGTCCCATATAGGGATTTTACTATGATAATAGATAATGATGTTGGATATTCTATTGTGACTTGCGTTTAGCAACTTATTGTTATACTGGGACTACTGACTTATGTTACGATAATTAACCTTTCCAGTAAGGTGCATCCAGATCCACAATGTGGAGTAACTATGTCAAACCACATTATGTGACCACATTCTCTCTCGTTCAATGGGAATACAAACCAATTCATATAGGAATAGTGTATAAGTTTATTAGTGAATATATTTCCCGCATTGTGTTGTAATAAAATAGAGAATGTTTTTATGGAAGTTTATTGTCTATCAGGATATGTGGATTACTGGTGGTATTTAATTCAAAACACAAAGGAGGAGGATGAAATAGAATAATTTGGATGGATGTATTTTTAAAAAATATTCATAGAACTATACGTCCCTCATGAAAAGTGACATGATATGGAATGGTAGTTTCTATATATGAGGAAAACAAAGAGTGAGAATGTTGAAAATATGACTCTAACTACACATTGTAATCATAACATGTAGGGGAATACATATGTAATCTAATGAGAATATTTTATCCTTTCATTGATGGTTTAAAACCATTCCTCTGAATAGATCTATTCTCCCAAATTTTCTCATCATATGAGGACATAGTCTCATGTGTATTTCCTATTGGAATATCTGGTACTCATATTATACTACTGGATATTACCATTGGAGTATATCTTGTGAAAGTGCCACAATGTCCTATGAGACTCCACTTCTGATATCATATATCATTTGTGTCCCTCAAATGATATCATTGGACTATAGAAAATTTATTCCAGAATATTGTCGTAGCACATCCGGGTTGTCATCATAACGGGAAATTGGTACGGCTTTTTTTAGAAAAAAAATTCTTAAGAAATTATGACAAACTATGTTACACAAAACAATAATCATGGTCAGAATTTTTTTCAATTAATATGCAATACCATTCATTCATTTAATCATAAAGTACACAAAACCGATTCTAGAGAACAGACTCAAACACACTCCCATGTTAACTAGAGTTGAATGCAAGATACCATCAGTTCATAGGCTCTCAGATGACACACATTCTTTTGTTGAGATATTCCTTAATTAAAAGGGCCTTCTAGATTCTATTTGGTTGGTACTGTTCTTAATGAAAATTAAACCCTCTTTTGGAAATTTCAAAAGAGGTGATACTTCCAGAGTATATTCTTTGTTCATTGATGTTCCTTGTCTCTTTTGAAATACCCATAACTTCTATATTATCAAAATAAAATGTAATAGGGTCTTTAATACTAGATATGAAATCTAGCATAGTCAATGTTCCATATCCTAAAGGATTTCTGGGCTACAACAAAATCCTCTGTATACATTGAATATGTTGTAGAATCCATGAAAAATAGTTTCGTAGAACAATTTGAGCTCAAAAATCATCCATTGAGATAGACAACATATACTAATTACAACATCAGTTCATTATGTTCTGTTTAACAACTGGACTCTCTGTAACCCCAGATGGAAACTCCTCATATCCTCAATACAGCATGAACATAACAGTAGTTCTACATAGACACTCAATCATATCCTTAATAGTAGACCAATGTTGTTCTCCTGAATATTTTTATATCATCCTTCCATTCACAATTCATAGGAAGAAACTATTCTAGTACATAAAATTTCATACATGATTAATCCAATCATTAAAGAATATTGGATTGTACTAATTATCTCTTTCTGTTGTTATTTCCGAGGAAACATTTTATTAGAAAGATGTAATCCATTTGACATAATAACTGATCCCCTCTTGTATTGTTCCATAATAAAACCATTTAGTATATATTCAATATATGTAAATTGTCAAAGTCCATGCTCCCTCTTAGATCTATAATGAATGATCTTGATATCTAAAATATAGGCTGCTTCAGCCATTTCCTTCATTGAGAAAAACATGTTCAACCAGTCCTTAACTAAATGTAATATTGTTATATCAATTACAATAAGTAATTTGTCATAAACATATACTACAATGATAAAGAATACATTTATACTAAATCAATTGTAAAAAGAGTGTTTAAATTCTTTCTTAATGAAACCAATTCATTGAAGGCTTGATTAAATCAAATGTTCCATGACAATATAATTCCTACAATCCATAAACAGATCGCTATAACATGAAAATTTTATTGGCATCACCTAGAGTAACAAACAACTTCTAGTTTTGTCATATATAATTCTTTCAAAAGGTTCCTTTTAAGGAATGATGTTTTTAAATCCATCATCCAAAACATATTTTTATGGTAATCTACTATAATAACTATAATTATAATGGAAATAAACATGGAAACAAATGAAAAAATATCATCATAGTAAATTAATTGATTTTATATAATCCATTTAGCCACTATATTTTCTTTATAGGTATTTCCATTTCCTTTCTTGTCCATTTCCCTCTTGAATTCCAATTATTACCCAATGGCCGATATAAAAATTATAGTATCAACTAGAACCAAATATTTGTTCTAATATGTAGAATGTATTCTAGAATTCATGGATGCTATCTATCTTGAAGCTTCTGAACTCTTTAATTTCCGATTCAATGATATAGGTTCATTATTTTCAACAAATAATGAGTCACCATATTTTGTGACTATAAAAACATTTCCCTTTCTTTCTCTTACCTCTCTTACAATCAAACACATTACGTGTGTTTCATGAATTACATCTCCCATGGAGTCCTATGAAATATGATCTTGTACAAACTCCAATGTATCTTGAGAGTCAAATTCATCAAATAAAATCTATATACCACAGTCCTTGTTAAGGATGTTATCCCTCTCAAGAATGACTTCTTTTATGGTGAACATAAATTTCTTGTCTGATAGGTTGTGTAAGATTTATCCCATTATTTCTTGAGATAATCTATAAATATACACATTGGGACCTAGGTTTCTTTTTTTGTGAAGGGCTTATGAAATTTGTTGAAACCCCATACACATGTGTATGAAAAATTGGTTACATTCCACTCTATATATCTAAGGGAATTCCATTTGATGATTTAGTTGGTACTCAGTTTAATGTGTATACAAATGTTTTTAATTCATATCCCTGAAATGATAATCGAATATCTGCATGAATAATGATTGACCTAACCATTCCTAATTGGGTATGGTTTCTCCATTCACAAACACCTTCCCACTGCAGTGTTTATGGTTTACTGAGTTAATATAGAATCCAAAATTCTTATAGAACGTCAATGAAATCTTAATTACAACATTCACAACCTCAATCCAATCAATGATTATCTATCTTCATACAAATTTGATTATCTACTTAATTCTGGAATTCCATGAATATCTTAAAGATCAAAAATTTATACCTCATTAAGAATAAATATCCACATATACACAATTCCTTATTAAAATTTATAAAGTAAAAATATCCACCTATAGAATCTACTAGAAATGGTCAACATAAATCCTTTTTTACCAATCCAAGAATCTCTATGGCCATTTTAAAATGTTCAAAAAATACTTGTTCTGTCATTTTCCTTTATAAACAAGCATGAAATCTATCAACTGGTTTGAGCTCCGAATAGTCTAAATATCCATCTTGATAACAATTTTTCAAATAATTATTGTGTATATTACCATAAAGGTAATTTCATATCTAGGTGTCAAATGAGTCATTGGAACATGATTCATTATCAATTTCCAGATCATGGATATCATAATTTAAAACATATGTACCATTTTTAAAATATTATATAATGTAACATATATTTTCCTTATACAATATAAACTATTTATTTGAATACCTAAAAATAAATCCATAAGTATAACGACATGATATATAAATAATGTATTTTTTAACTGTATTTATATAATAACAATCCTTAAAAAATTGTTTTCAATGGTAATGAGAGGTGGTAGTCACCAATGGCCAGAGAAACCCTCCTCACATAATTATCATATCTCAATTCCAACATTCCTCTAAAAATCAATCAGAATCAACCTGGTTCATGTACATTGATTATGTTGTGAGTCCCACAAGCAGTACCTAATACCCTATGTGTAGATATTGAATGATTACACAATTTAGAGAATAAACATTTAACATCCTGATACTTCAGGGTGTAGTTCTATTTCATGTGGCCAAACATTCCACATGAAAAATATACTGCCACTTTTTCCTTTCCCATCCACTATATCATCTAATTCTTGTAAGGATAGTGGTAAAAATATTTAGACTATTTTTTATTTTTAGACCAATTTTCCATGTTCTTCTTTTTCTTATTCCCCATAAGGACTATGATTTTTCCTCACCCAATGTAATTATATACTTGGGGAAATAATATAAGAAGTTCTAAATGAATCTTATATATTGTAATTGATAACAATCCATGATAATGTGTTGGTGAGTGATAAATTTATGAGATCTGTATGCAACACGGTTGGGAATCTAATCCCTAAGGTTTCTAGAAATTCAATTTAGAAAATAAACGTGACTAAATTAGCCACCATTAGAAAATACTCTCTATGATTATGTTCTATGAAATAATTGTAGATATATTAACTCTCTTGTACCTCCATCTTTTAATAGATATACTGAAGGTGAGGCATCAGTCTACATGTATTTATATCCACATGTATCTTCAAATGATCATTGGACGTAGATGATATCATGAAAAATTGATCATCTTTAGAATTATTAAGAAGTTTCTCAAAAAGAGATAACTCTTTTTCACATGGATCATTATGAGGTGAAACTAGAATTCGATGATCCAACACATATAATTTCGTTTCATGGATATGGATGACACCTAAGATTTATTTTTAGTCTTATAAATTTGTTCTATTGAGATGTTTTTCCGAATCATGTATAGATTCGAAAGATATGTCTGACTTCATTTTAATTCGATTTCAGAAAAATATAATAAGAAAACTATTAGTAAATTATATGATATGATTGAGACAAAAAATAAATTTGATAATTATTTGTCACAAAATATTTTATCAAAACCCAACATCGCTGACTACATGTTATGCATTATCCTATTTATGGGAGAACTTAGTGGAATGGATCCATATTCCCTGTAATGACCCAGACCTCTCTGGTCAATTCATTTGTGAAAATGTAGTGATGTAGGTGTTCCGGGAGGTCAAGGTGTCTTGGAGGTGTGTTTGGGTGGCATTTTTAATGAATACTGGAAGTTCTGTAGATTTCGCACGGTTGACGCACTGTTTGTCTAACCGTGCGGCCAAAACATGCGAGATAGGTTTGATGGAAGTAGAGACCGCACGGGAGGCGCATGGTTTGTCTAAACCGTGTAGCCAAACCGTGCGATCTGGGTGGCCAATTTAGGGTCAACCACATGGTTGGTGCATAGTTTTTCTAAACGTGCGAACAAACTGTGCGGGAACGTAATGTTAGATCCTAAAATTTGGGATCTTGATCGTTTAGCCTCTATCTTGCTCGTTTAAGTCACTAATCTGCCAAAACACTGCACTACCTTTCCTGGGAGGTTGGAGAATCTCTCCCAATCATTTTGGAGGAGTCTGGCGGCTTCCCTTGCAAAATCGGAGCCGATTTCTTGAGGTATGTGATCCTTTTTGTTGGGTTTCTTAGATCTACATAGATCTACTCATCCTATTCTTTTAGGATCTTATATCTACGCCTGTTATGGGTAGATATATGTCTTTGGATATTTTTTATGATGATACTTGGTCTAGGTTGTGTTAGGGGAAGATATCTAGGGAGGATCCTTGGTGAATCGGCCCGGTCTTCTTGGGCGTTCTTCAACCGCTATGGTTCCTGTCAAATCTGTTTTGGTAGAGGATTCATTGATTCTCTTCTATATGGGTAATGACATCTTTATAATTTTGAATCCAACTAGATGATAATGGAATTTACCTAATAAATATATTTGAACTGGATAAATAAAAATCTTTGATCATTTTTTATTACCACTTGTTTACTAGATAGTGGGATATGTATGCCTTGCTTGTTCAGAATGTTGTTCATAAGTAAATATATAAAGAATGTAAAGTCGGAATTAATTAATATTTGGTTGGCTAAATATAAAGAGGCATGAAAACTGACCTGGTTCTTGTTTTAATTTGATATTGATCAAATTTGGCGTAGTAATCATGTTTAATATTCAGTGATAGCTTACTGAATTGGTTCATGATGTTGGAACCAACGAATTGGATTTTTTAAATCAAGACGGATTAAATAACTTGATTGATTTAATTCCATGAATGGTTATGAGTTACCCTCTTGTTTTGAATTATGAATAAAATACCATTTTATGTGGGGTTTTTTACCTGCTGCTTGTGTTGTGATGTGACACTAGAGGGGTGTTGTGATATGTGGAGGTAGGGAGGCCTTGTGGTTGTGGTAGCAGGTGGCGCCTAGAGTGGCGAGATGCATCAGTTTATGCATGTGGCTGTCACGGTGGACACCAGGGATGATGGAGTGGCGAGATGCATCGGTTAATGCATATGGGTGCATGGGAGGACACCGAGGATGATGGAGTGGCGAGATGCATCAGTTTATGCATGTGGGTGTCAGGGAGGATAACGAGGATGATGGAATGAGATGGATGTGGTTGTTGGATGCTTGGTTCTTTGTTTGGTTGTTTATCTTCTATGCTTTTCCCCACTACTCAAGGTTGCTAGTCTTTCTTACCCTCCTTCCGAAGGAGTCAAAGACATGCGGGGTATGGCACGTGCTTTCCATTTTTAGCCTCTCGACGGAGGATGGATCTATTCTCTTGCTATAGGCGGAAAAGACTCAATGGGTACTACATCTACTCACCGTGTTGAGCCCCCTTGTGTTTAGTAGCATATGTTACTTTTCTAGAATGTATGGGAATATGGAAAAGTAATTTCTATAATGAATGATTGATTAAATGGTGATAATCCACAGGGATGGAGATGCTGGAATTTAAAGGTGATGTTGAATCTTATAAGGAGCAGTTGATTTTTAATGTGATGACAATGAAGTTTAATGTGGTTGTGTTAATGGTTAATTAATGTTGGAAGAATTAATTAAAGCACAGTGGAACTGATAAAAACAGAATGAGGTAACCTAATAAGGATCTTTAAATGGTTGTGTTCTTATAGGATACCTAGTCTTAGAAGTGATAGCTCAGAGTTCGAGAGACATTAGCTGTAGTTGTTTCTATGACTAGGTTATGACCATAGTGTGGTTGTGAGTTATATATATTCTATAATTCTTGTGTTCTATATGCTAATCCACCATGTCGGTAAGGGAAACTGACACCCCTGGGATTCTATGCCCTCGGGGTGTTTTCCTTAACATTCTTATGGGAGGATGAATGGATGACTACCCCCTTTAGCCCTGCTCTCTTCTCATGGTAGATACTAGTGCATTTGGCGCAGCGGTTAGTTCTCCCCATATATGTGTGTAGAGGGATGTAATGTCTTGTGGTTGTTTCCACACATATATTCTGGATATTGTATCCTATGGGCTACTATAGGTTTAACGTGTATAGGATTTAGTTTCTTGAAGATCTTGACTCAGTGTATGGGATGTAATGGCTAGAGGTATAACACCCGACGTATGATACATGTTATGCAAGATGTGGTGACTCCTGAAAACTCCCTGGTTACTTTTGGTTGTGAGGATGGTGTAGTTCTTAGCCCAGGTGTCTGCGACAATGACTTTTTGGTTCACATGGTGCAGATTGTGGAGCTTATCCCAGGTGTATTCGGGAAAGCCTTTGAAGAGAGATGCACATGACCTCTGTCGTTGGGGAAAAGAGGCAAACCAGTGGGGAAGTAGTATCTGGGTACACATGATATTATTTACTATATGATATATTCTTTTATTCGTTACTTGGTTAGAGTAGAAATGGTGAGGTTGGTAACATAGTATACTTGATTAGGTGAATATTTTGTTTCACTGTTGTTCACTATGCTTTAGCATGCTTTATTTACATTTTCACGAGAGGCTTCAAGGAGGATCCTACTGAGTATACTATTATACTCACCCTACATATATATAAACTATTTTTCAGGTTACTTGGAGCAGGTTGGAGACCAGGCTGGTTACTACTACCTTGTGGTTGTAGGATATTTTCGGGCTTGAGGTCACATTTGTATTTATTTTCTTTTGCATACTTGTTGTTTTTCCCCTTTTAGTTGTTGTACTTTGGCATGACATTTCATATATGTACATGTGATTCTTATATATTTTAGTCCTGATTTGGATTTGTTTGGTGTCTATCTTATCTCTCTCTTCCGCATGTATTCTCTCAGAGGGTAATGCCTCCCATTTGTGTGTTTATTATACCCTAAGTTCTAGTCTCCAACACGAGGACTACTGGAGGCGGGACTCGGGGGTCATTATCTCCCTTTTAAAATTTCGATCCCAAGAGGGGTACACTTTTTGTGGAGTGGGTCATGAAAGAGTGGTATAAAAGGTATGGTTGAGGGATAGGATGGAGTTTGGACCTAGGCACGGGTGAGGATACATGGGTTGGTATAGCAATATTGTCATTCATGTTTAGCAATTGAGGTAAAAACTGGAGATCGACTAAGACATAGGCATTTAGGGACCCCTTTGATCTGATGTAGGGCCCCTTTGTTTAAAATGGATACTAAACAAGGTGATACTAGTTGCAAGGTAGAGATCTATGAAAGGATCATGGATAATTCTTCTTTGTGCTTCTGTTTGAATGGGTAGACCATGGGATAGGTTATCGTAAAATTAATAAAAGAAAACAATTAATTAAAAAATTTTGAGTCTTCCATATTCCAAGTTTAGGATCTCTAATGGATTTTTTGTTTACATGTATGGCTCCAGGACAACGTCCTCATCAGGATTGCGTACAAAATGTCCAGCAGTCTATTTTAGCAGATCGACATAGGGTAGAGGTTGATGATGACGACCCTTGGAGGAAGACACATTGAGAGTTTCAGCACCATAGTCTGCAGAAGTACGAGGGATTTGTTTCAGATGTAGTCACGGAAGACCGCTTGGACGAGGTCGAGAAAGGCTTCAGTTCGATCTGTGCTTGGAAGGAGCACTGGGTGCCCTTTGTTCTGATGATGCTATGTGGAGCAATGAGGCAGTGGTGGTTCTTATTCCTTGGATATCGTGATGAATTAGTGATCTCATGGGAGGAGTTCTGAGACAAGTTTAGAGTCGAGTTCCATTATTCGACTATGAAGGCATCCAGTCATCATGAGATTCTTACCATTTAACAGGGGGGATCTAGTGTTCGAGATTTTGGAATCCATTCTAGGAACCTTTTACTATATGCTTCGAACCTGTTACTAGATGAAGAGGCCAGGGTGAGGCATTTTGAGGAGGATATGCATCCAGAGATCCAGCGTTAGGTCACCCCATTTATGTTAAACCCGTATCTTGAGGTGCTAGTGAGGGTAGAGGTTGTTGAGAGGTCTATGGCCAGGACAAGATCATCACAATAGGGGAATCAACATGATCCCTAGTGAATCAAGGTTGTGGTCTGGGGTTCCCGGTATTTAGGGAAGAAGGGTTTCCTTTCAGCTGGGGGTAGGTCTCAGCCCTTCACATCACGTTTCCCTGGAGGCAGTAACTCTCAGGCATATGCCATGAGATCAGGATCTTGTTTTGTTGTGGTGGTCATGACCATCAGCAGCGGGAGTGCCCGACCTTTAAGAGAGGACATCGGGCACCAGGTGCTATGCTCCAGGTTCCTCTGTTCAGGCAGTACCATCCGAGGAAGCAGCATCCTGTTACACCAGCTTTAGATCACTAGAGGGGAGATGGGGCGGGAAGAGGAAAACCCCATGATGCTCCCTGTCCTTAAAGAGCAGAGGGTTTCCATGGTGGTGGTCATCATCAGGGAAATAGAGGTCGTGGAGTAGGTCATGGTTAGCTTCATCATCAGTACCCTTGCCATTGATTATGCATGTTGGAGGTCGAGCTGACTTGTTTGAAGTATGTAGAGATTGTGAGCTAGTGTTCGGGCATCACATCTCTTTGGGATATTTCCTATGATTACTAATACTACCATATGATTTCGTCCTCAACATGGATTGGTTATATTCGGTACAGGCTATCGGGGATTGTTTCAGGAAGGAGGTCGTTTTCTTTGGTTTGGATGGAGAGCAAGTGGTGTTTGTGGGTGAGAGAGATCCTTGGATGGTCCATCGGCGTGTTTCGTCCTTATAAACCATGGAGGCTAAGATGATGCTAAGTTCTCTAGAGGTTCACCAGTTGGAGTTTCCTAGGGTCGTATAGGAGTACCCTGATGTCTTTCTAGAAGAGGTTATAGCATTACCCCCTTGACGAGAGATTGATTTTGGGATCGAGCTACATCCAGGAGCGTCTATTATCTCTATGTCTCCATATAGGATGGCCCCTTCTGAGTTACGAGAGCGACATATACATTGTTATGGTATATTATAGTGTTGTTCAATTCGTCCAAGGGTGTCACCATGGGGTGCACTAGTTTTTTTCATGAAGAAGGTTGACGAACATTTGTGGTTGTGTATCGATTATCGTCACTTAAACAAGTTGACAATAAAGAATCATTATCCTCTTCAGTGGATTGATGATTTAATCAATCAACTTAAGGGTGCACGTTGGATCTCAAAGATCGAATTGCGGTCAAGATATCATCAGATGTGTTTGATGGATGAAGATATCATGAAGACTGGTTTCTATTGTCATCATGGGCATTATGAGTTCATTGTAATGTCGTTTTGTGTGACAAATGCTACAGCTATGTTCATGGGTTTGATGAATGCTATGTTCTGTGAGTTCCTAGACAGGTTCGTGTTAGTTTTCATCGACGAAATCCTTGTGTACTCCACCTCTGAAGAGGAACATAAAGAGAATCTACGAGCCATTTTGGGAGTTCTTCACCAACATCAGCTATTTGGGAAATTGTCAATATGTGAGTTTTGGGATCGAGAAGTCCGTTTCTTGGGGCATGTTGTGTCCTAGCGTGGAGTAGCTATAGAGCCGTCCAAGATAGGAGCTCTTGTGTCTTGGTCATCACCTAACACAGTTTCAGAGGTGTGAAGTTTTGTTGGGCTCGTAGGATACTACACAAGGTTCATAGACAATTTCTCATGGGTTGTGACTCCTTTGTCAACTTTGACTAGGAATGATCATGCCTTAGTATGGATTGTACAATGTCAAGAGGGTTTCGAGTATCTAAAGGAGAAGTTATTAAGTGCTCCAGTTCTTTTTCATCGAGATGAGGGACTTCGGGTTGGGGTTTTCTACAATTATTCACATCTAGGGTTAGGATGTATCCTCATGCAACAGAGGTCAGTCATTTCATACCGGTATTGGCGGTTGTGTCCCCATAAACACAACTATGCCACCCATGATCTTGAGTTGGCAACTGTGGTGTTTTCTCTGATGTTGAGGAGACATTACCTCATTGGTGAACGCTTGTTGGTTTTCACTGATCATAAGAGTTTGAGGTATGTTTTCTCTCAGCGAGACTTGAAGTTTCCAAAATAATGGTGGATGGAGTTATTTCAGGAATATGACTTCGAAATATCACATACACCTGGAAAAGGGAATGTTATAGCTGATGTGCTGAGCCGAATGTCACGTAGTGATGCTATGCGTGAATCCGGGGATTCATGGAGAGTAATGGAAGAACTGTTAGCATTACATCTTGATATGGGACAAGTCGGAGGTAGTTGTCTTCTTTTTCAGATGACGGTGCAATCATACCTGATTTAGAAGGAGGAGGAGTCCTAGTGGGGTGATCTGGAAGTGGAATTTTGGAGAGACCGTGTTGTTTTTGGTGAGGCCCCAAATGGTTGGTCAGAGGATGAACAACACTGAGTGTTGTATCATGGAAGTTTTTTGTTCCCTTGATGATGCGCAGGACGGTTCTCCAAGTGTTTCATTGTTCACCCTTAGCGGTACATCATGGCGTGACAAAGATTAACCGATCCTTGAGGAGTCAGTTTTGGTGGCATGGGCTGAAGCATGTGATTGCAAAGTTTGTGTCTCGTTGTTTGGTCTGCTCAAAGGTGAAGTCCGAACGCCGTGTTCCTGGTGGTCTTCTCCAGCCATTAGAGATTCATTAGTGGAAGTGGGAGGACATCTCGATGGACTTTGTTACAGGTTTTCCTTGGGATCTGGGAGGATGTGATGCTATTTCAGTGGTAGTGGATAATTTAACGAAATTATCCCACTTTATAGCAATCAAGGAGTCAAGTTCAGTGGAAGCTTTGTCGAGGCAGTATCTGGAGCAGGTGGTGATACTTCATGTAGTCCCTAGGACAATCATTTCTGATCGAGATCCTCGTTTTACCTCACGGGTGTGGAGAGGTCTCCAACATTCTATTGGTTCTTGAATGTTCCTTATCACTTCTTTTCATCCTCAAATGGATGGTCAAACAGAGAAAACCATCCAGACTCTTGAGGACATGTTCCTCTCTGGTGTTCTGGATTTTGGAGGATCATGGATGAGGAACTTACCCTTGGTGGAGTTTGCCTACAACAATGGTTTACACTCAACCATTGGTATGACGCCATTTGAATCCTTGTATGGCCAGCCTTTCCATTCTATATTATGCTGGGCTGGGGTCGGAGAGTCAGTAATTCTCGGACCGTAACTAGTGCAGAATACAACAGAGATGGTTCAAGTGATTCATGAAAGGATGAAGGCAGCACAAGATCATCAGAAATCATATGTTTATCAATGGAGGATACCCTTGGAGTTTAATGTTAGGGACCATGTGTTTCTAAAGGTGGATCCCCGTTGTGCAAGCTTTCTACCCTGTTTTTCAGGTCGTTCGAGGTTTTATCTTGTGTTGTAGCTGTGGCATATCGAGTAGCACTTACCCCTCATATGAGTTGGAAACATGATGTCTTCCATGTATCACAGCAATGTCGTTATCTTCTTGACGACTCCCACATCATCTATTGGGGAGATATCAATGTTGATGATGATACCACCTTTGAGGAGTGACCTGTGGAGATCCAATACTGCAAGGAGAAGGTGTGGCGTGGGTGTTCTATCCCCTTAGTTCATGTCTTCTGGTGACACGGAGGCATGGAGGAGAGTACCTGGGAACATGAATCACAAATACATGCTCAGTACCCAGAATTGATTGATGGTTAAATCTTATCATGTATCATTATAGCTGATCTGGTAATGAAAAATTCGTGTTTATGAGATGGAATCCTTTTTTTCATTGTTGGCTTGCTCTCTTTTGAGAGTTATCTCGTTGGGTGGTTGTTCAGACCCTGTTTCGTTTCCTCTTTAGGTGGTTTTTGGATTCTCAGGGATTAGAATTTATTTAGAGGTATCTGATGTAATTTACCGAACCTCTCTAGTACATTACATTGTGAAAATTTAGTTCTGGAGGTGTTCTGGGAGGTCAAGCTGGCTTGGAGGTGTGTTTGGGTGGCCTTTTCAAAGAAAACTGGAAGTTCTGTAGCATTCGCACGGTTGGCGCACAATTTATCTAACCATACAGCCAAACCGTGCGAGATGGGTTTGATTAAAGTAGAGACTACACGGGAGGCACACAGTTTGTCTAAACCGTGTTGCCAAACCGTGCGAGCTGGGTGGCCATGGTAGCGGCAACCACGCGGTTGGTGCACAGTTTGTCTAACTGTGCGAACAAACCATGCGGGAACTTAATGATAGGTCCTAAAATTTATGATCTTAACCATTTAGCCTCTATATTTCTCGTTTAAGGCCTTATTCTGCCATAACTCAGGATTACCATTCCTGGAAGATAGTAGAATCCCTCCCAAGAATTTTGGAGGCAATCTGGAGGCCTCCCTTGGAAAATCGGAACTGGTTTCTTGAGGTATGTGATCCTTTTTTGTTGGGTTTCATAGATCTACCTATATATACTCCTCCTCTTATCTCTTGATCATAGATCTATGACCTTTATGGGTATATCTAATTGTGTGGATGTCATTTATGATGATCCTTGGTCATGGTTGTGTTAGTAGAATAGATCTAGGGAGGATCCTTGGGGAATCGGCCCGGTCTTCTTGGGTGTTCTTCGACCGTTGTGGTTCCTGTCAAAACCGATGAGGTAGGGGATTCATTACTTCGCTTTTATATGTGTAATGGCATCGATAGCATGTTGAATCCCCCTTGATGATAATGGAATTGACGTAATTAATATATTTGAACCGGATAACGAAATTTCATTGATCGTTAGTTATTACCTCTTGTTTATTAGATAGTATAATATATATGCCTTTCTTGTTAAGCATGTTGTTCTTGAAGAAATAGATAAAGAACGTAAAGCTATAATTAATTGATAATTGGTTGGATAAACATAAAGAGTCATGAAAATAATGCTGGTTCTTGTTGTAATTTTATATTGATCAAATTTGGCATAGTAATCATGTTTAATCTTCGGTGATAGATTACTAAATTGGTTCATGATGTTGGAACCAACAAAATTGAATTTGTAAATTCAATATGGATTAAAGAACATGATTGATTGAATTCCATGAAGGGTTCTGAGTTAACCACTTGTTTTGAATTAGGGCTAGTATCCCATTTTGATTTGGTGTTCTTTTTCCAACTGCTTGTGTTGTGATGTGACCGTAGAGGGGTGTTGTGATATGTGGAGGTAGGGAGGCCTTGTGGTTGTGGCAGAGGATAGCGCCTAGAGTGGCGAGATGCATCGGTTTATGCATGTGGGTGTTAGGGAGGACACTAGAGATGAAGGTGTGGAGAGATGCATTAGTTAATACATGTGGGTATCAGAGAGGACACCAGGGATGATGGAGTGGAGAGATGCATCTGTTTATGCATTTTGGTGTCAGGGAGGACACCAGGGATGATGGAATGGGATGGATGGGGTTGTTGGATGCTTGGTTCTTTGTTTGGTTGTTTATCTGCTTTGCTTCTCCCAACATCTTAAGGCAGTTGGTCTTTCTTACCCTTCTTTCGAAGGAGGCGAAGACAAGTGAGGTATGCCACGTGATTTCCGTGTTTAGCCTCTCGAGGGAGGACGGGTCTACGCTCTTTCTATAGGCGAAAAAGACTCGACAGGTAGTACATCTTCTCACCGTGCTGAGAGCCATTGTGTTTAGTGGCATAGGATTCTTTTTTAGAACACCTGGGAATATGGGAAAGTAATTTCTCTAATGAAAAATTGATTAAATGGTGAAAATTCATGGGGATGGAGATTCTGACATTTAAAGGTGATGCTAAATCTTAAAAGGATAAGTTGATAATGAATGTGATGCCAATGAAGTTCAATGTGGCTATGTTCATGGTTAATTTATGATGGAAGAATTAATTAACGTATAGTGGAACTGATAAAAAGGAAATGAGGTGACCTAATAAGGATCTTTAAATAGCTGTGTGCTTATAGGATACCTAGAATTAGATGTGGCATCTCGGAGTCCGAGAGACGTTAGCTGCAGTTGTGTCTAAGACTAGGATATTCCCATAGTGTGGCTGTGAGTTATATATATTCTGTACATTATGTTTTCTATATGATACTCCTCACTTTCGGTAAGGGTAACTAACACCCTGAGGATTCTGAGCCGTAGGGGATTTTTTCCCCAACATTCAGATGATATGTTGAATGGCTAACTACCCCCTTTAGCCCCGCTCTCTTCTCTTGGTAGATACTAGTTCCTTTGGCATAGCGGTTAGATTTCCCCATATATGTGTGTAGAGGGTTGTAATGGCTTGTGGTTATTTCCACACATATTTTCTAGATATAGTATCCTATGGGCTACAATAGGTGTAACGTGTATAGGATATGATGGTTTGAGGATCCTTACTCAGCTTATGGGATGTAATGGCTAGAGGTATAATAACTGATGTATGATACACATTATGTGGGCTGTGGTGGCTCCCGGAAACTACCTAGTTACTTTTTGTTGTGAGTATTGTGTGGTTCATAGCCCAGGTGTCTTCGGGAAAGTCTTTGTGGTGCACGTGGTGCATATTGGAGAGCTTAGCCCAGGTGTATTCAGGAAATCCTCTGGAGAGAGATTCACATGATGTATGTCATTGGGGAAAAGTAGAAAACTAGTGGGGAAGTAGTAGTAGGTTACCCTTGATATTTTATACTATATGGTATATTTTTTATGCGTTACTTGCTGAGAGTATCCATGGTGAGGTTGGGAACATAGTATACCTGTTTAGGTGACGAGTTTGTTTCAATGTTGTTTACTGTGCTCTAGCATGCTTTCTTACTTTTTCACGAGAGGCTTCAGGGAGGATCCTACTGTGTATACTATTATACTCACCCTACATATATATAAATTGTTTTTCAGGTCACTTGGAGCATGTTAGAGACATGGCTGGTTACTACTAGCTTGTGGTTGCAAGAGTTGTTCGGGCTTGAGGTCGCTGCAGTTTTTCCTATCTTTTGGGTACTTCCAGTTTTTTCACTTTCTGTTGTGGTGATTTTTCATGACATTTCATATATGTATTTTGGATTATTTTATATTTCAGTCCTGAGTTGGAGTTGGTTGGTGTCTATCTTATCTATCTCTTCTGCATGTGTTCTCATAGAGGGAAATGCCTCCCATTTGTGTGTTTATTATAACCTCGGTGCTAGTTGCCAACCCAGGGCCTACTAGAGGCTGGACTTGAGGGTCATTACCTCCCTTTTCACATTTCCAGCCTATGAGGGGTACAATTTGTTGGTAGGGGTCATGAAATTCCCCTTATCTTTACCCCGTGAATTTTTCTCAAGAAACATGAATGGATTATTGTAGGCATTCCATATTCTAATATTATGAACATACATTTCCTTTAAACATAGAGTGGAATCATAAGTCATTAAATACATAAAATGTATTTACTCAACCATTTCCTATTAATTTCACAATTTCATACATTGTTAGTCAACCCTAGATATGAAATTAATTAATTCAAATAATAACATCAACTAAGAATTCCCATATCATTTAATGCACCCCAACATTTGATGGTCATGCATATTGAACTATGGTATGATTTTAATTGATGTAATTATACTTTGTAACTAAATAATATTTTATTAACGTATTTTACCCTTTGATGCATAAATTTATAATTATTATCTATTTTCAATTCATCTTAATAATAATCTCATTTTCTTATGTTAATAACCAAGTTGTAGACAATATTTACACATCATCCAGTTTATTTTAGTTCTATCTTCCACGGTCATTAATTGATGAATTATGTGATCATGAAAGAATATCCATTAAGATATAACCATGAAAAATGAAAGAAATAAAATAATAAATTGGTATAATAATGAGATTTACTAATGGTTAGTTTACTTAGAAGTTGATAAATTAACTATTTAACTTGGGGAAAACACCATTAACCGATTAAGGTTCATGTTAGGACTTTCCACATGACAACCTATTTATCTCATTGGATTTATTTTACCTTTGATATAAACTTGAGCCATCTATACTAGATTGGGAGCTATAACCATGACATATACTTTTACTTGAATGAAAATGAGGTGAAAGGGGTTTATATAATAGATCCAAGGGTATGCATGCACAACTTAATAAGGGGATCAATGGAAAGTAGGCACACATTAAATTTAATAATAAATAAAATTAAATGAAACCATTCATATACAAATTTATGGTCTATACTCATGATCAACCATATGCATGCAAAGAATTACTCATTTAATAATACTAGTACTCAATTATTAATCTCTCTCATTTAAGATAAATCACTCTATAATAAATTATTTATCAAATTTAATTAATCATTAATTTTATCATAATTCCATCTAAATTTAATTGAGATTTGTATCACATATATTTTTTAATAAAATAAATAAATTCATTCAAATTTAATTATGTATATAAATTTACCATGGTGGAAACATGGTGATTAACCGTCCTATTCTACCCAAGCTTTATTATAGTCATATATTGTTTTACTCTTGTGAAATATCAAATACAAGACTTATCACAAAATTTCACAATATTTACTTCATGGATGACTAACAAATTACATTATTATTTAGTCACATGTTATGATTCAATTCTCCTTGAGTAAAAACTTGTAATATGTCTAATGCATCATATGTTAATCGCAAAATTATCTAGATATTATTTAAAATATTAAATATTTATGTATATAAAAACCTATCACATGGAAAGTCATATATTTACAACCACATGCGAGTACATGTCTCAAGGTTTATAGAGAAAATAGAAAAATATTGAATTAGTGTAATTTAGTATAAGGGAAATGTTTGTGTAGTTGAACTACATGGTGTGTACATCTCTCAATGTGTATCTAAAGAACATTCCAAGTGACTCGGCGTTTAAATCATTACTTAGAAAATTAGAGTAAATGGTGTGTTTCATGGACTACAATGCTTGTTAACTCCATGTAGCATGGTAACTGATCTAGTATGTCATGTATGGTAATACAATTCCATTATATGACACTAAGTGACTACATGCCATTTATGTGGGCTCCATGAATTTTACTCTAGATTACAGTGCAATAATCTGTCCCGGTCAATATGTGGTTTATGAAATAACTACATCACATGTAATCAATTCACATTGTTTGAGTAATTTAAGAATTAAATATTATTGAATTAAACATAAGTACAAGACCTAGAACTATGGTTACATAGAATTTAACATTTTGTTACCCATCTAGAATCATTAACACCTCAGGGTGACATCCACATTTTTAATTTAATAATAATACTAATCTCCTTAATTAGATCTACGAGAAAAAGAGGAGGGGGAAGAAGATCTAGTTACTCAGATCAAAATAATGATTAAACTTGAATTTTAAGGACTAAATTAAAACATGTAAGTCACTAATAATCATTAAAAATTATAAATATGTATGTAATATTTCATTGATAATACTTGTAGGTTTCGAGCGCAACAGAAGCGTGTGACGGTTGGTTCAAAAATTTTATTTTTTTCCATGATCGATGAGTTATATGACATTTTACACAATGTTTCATATAGTGATAAAATGAATTCAATAAATTAATTAGAAATTAGAAATCAATTAAAACCTACAGGGAATATCATTACCTATTATTTAAAGTTTATTTTATTAATAAATAATCAACATTGTTGGAATTCATTATTCATTTATGGATATAGTAATTTATTTTCAAAGATTCGTCGTTGTGATATAAGAATCAAGTAAAAAAATTCACTCTATTGGTGATCCAAACATATTCCAAGAATCTCTTGTCCACATAAAAATAATATAGAAGATATAGCATGGTAGATCCTTCCACTTGAATATTTTACATTTATTCGCTATGAGAACAACATTGAAATCATTCCCCTTGACATTGTAGAGAAATTATTAAAAACTATATTTGGAGAACTCTTGGATAAAGAAGATATTTAGGTATTGAGAGAAATAACCAATTCCACTATGAAAAAGAAAGACTAAATGAGTTGGTTATTTTTGATAAAATATCAAAATTGGGCTTATATATCAATAGGGTTAATATAAATTATTCCACAGTTACCCTCACTTATTTATTTAAACCTAATGAAACCCCATGTCATTTAATAATAAAATTACTATTATTTTACAAAAAGATATTAACTTATAAATTATGATTAGAAATATTTTAATCAAATATTATTCAGTAGTTATTATTTTCTTACATATGCTTTTGAAAATGGCCAACCATTCCTGCACAATATTTATTTGTTCTTAAATAATTTCTATTTATTTACTAATAATATATCACTACATTACTGACCAATAAATAAAAAACATATTATATTCATTAAATAACATATAAATATTTATTAAATATTCAACTCATATTTTATTTTGACAAATAACAAGTGAAAATATAAATCTAATCAAGCTTAGATAAATAATTATTAAACTATATTCTAGAATAATATTTATTTACCATTTAAAAAAAAAATTAATATATATTATTTAAATGAGATTCTAGATACACGGAGGGTGTGACCCTCTTTGCCTCGTTCTCATTGGAATTAGGAAAAGTAGCCTAAAGTCCGAAAACAGAATATAAAAACACCAAAAGTCAGCCATGGAGATTAAATTAAATGCCACAATGACATGTTAGCTCATACAGATGTTGACTGTGTAATATAATACATTAATCATGATATCTCTAATCAAGAAGGTTTCATGCATGATCCATCATCATATGTGATCAATGTTATTTTCATTGACTTCTTGATATTTGATTAGTCTATATAAAATAATGGCTATGTATTTTATTAGGATATAGTTTCTTTTAATGGTCCAAAGATATCAACTTCCATTAATAAATAGAATGTGCAATCCCTTTCTAGTATTACTAATTAATTAAATCTTACTTGTTCTACACCCAAGATATCCTACTCATCCATGAACATCAATAATAATAGTTTTTATAAATACATATAATTTCTTTACTCATAAGACTCATTAAAAACAAACATAATTTATGAGGACCAATACACACATCTATATATAGGAACATCAAATTAGACATATCAATGTGGATTTCCTACTGGAGGGTCTCGTTCTTATAATATCTTACTGGATGATACATAGGGAATACTTCATGACTAGGTTCTTCAATGTCATATGAGTCTCCTACCTCGATAGACTATATCATTTGTTTCCATTAAAGTATATAATCCAGTTTTAGATCATTTCTTCAATAATAGTGTTTTATCACATTCTGTTTCTTACCATAGTGGGGAACTACTAAGACACTTTAGTGTGATGGCTACCCTTAGGACATTATCACATAATATGTTATCAGGAAGAATAATAATTTTGTGATTACTAGTTTATTAATATTAAAAACCATGAATACATGTTATCGTAATGTTCATAGAAGTTGGTTCTATTGAACCAACTCCAATACATTATAATTTAATTTATATTGATAATATTTTACACTGTTATTGATGTGTGTCACTCCCAGACATATTGAGAAAGTGTTGACCTAATTTAAAAATAAAACAAGTCATTGGGGCCGTACGATTGATTCTCTATGATAAGAATTATTCAATAGGATATGAGTTCGGGATTATTATATCATATTACGGGAACTTCATTATGAATTTATGACATGTTGAAATATTTAGGATATTTTCATGAATCCTTACATGTAATGGTATCAATTTTGGTTACCAATATACAAGTGATTAATTTAGAAAAGTTAATATGAACATTGATATATGTCACTTTTTATCTATAATTACTGTAAATATAGATTATATTATGGTTTAAAGACACACAACATGGAGGGTTTCTGTTTTTCACCACATAGGGATTCCCTTGGCTCATAAAGAAATATAAAATATGTATGATACATGGTAGAATTTACTCCAAAACTGTGATATGGGAAGACTATCCCAATAGTGGGATCAAATAGTTGTATTATATTTCTAGTCGGTGGCATGGGATAAGATTCAACAATTTCGGATGTCTAGGTGTAGTTTCACCCATGTAGGATACCTACGGAAATTTCCACCTATGTAGGAGGCATGGGAAAAGTTTTTAACAAGTGGGAGTCCTGGGTGAAGTATCACTGATGTGTCATAGGGCTCAATGGTCTAGAGATCATTTTTTACTCGTCCATGGGAATAAAAACTCACTGTGGTATAAAACTAGTTATTGAATCTCACATACCTCTAGAACCAAAAAATCCTATAATTAGGTTTTCCATAGAACCAAAGATTCTTACGCCATTTTAAATTATTTGTTTTAAAATTAAATAAAAGATGTTTTTATTAAATATTTAGGTTTTTATAATGGATATCCTGACACTCATGTGATACATGTCCTTTATCTCTCAGTTATGTAGTCAAGATTTAAGGGACCTCAGGTGCTTTTATTAGAAAACCTAGGCATGGTTTTCCAACTGTTTTGCTAAATTCCATTGGAGACATTGAATTGGTATTGGTCCATATTGTAAAGTATATATCTAGGGTGTTTGTGGTAGGGACATGTATTTTTGGAATGTGAAGATAAATGAATGGATATGTGCCTAAGGCATCAATCTAATTCAATTATATAAATAACCTATGACATTAAAAGATTATAATGTTTTATATTGGTGTTGTTTTTTCTTCCATCATCCATTGAAATGAATACAATAAAATATTTATTTCTTAATGGAATAGGGCTTTCATTATTAATGGGGTTTAAAGGTCACGATGTTTAAAAATGAGTATAAATAGGAGGATTATGTTTCTAGTAACTTATTCGTCATTAAAGGATAAAATATATGTCATATTTCCAGTTAAAGGAACTGACTGGCACATCACTAAACAGGGAAAGATTTTGATGAATCATCACTCCTATGTGACTGTGAAATATTATGACACATGAAAATTTAATGTAAATCATATATATTAAAATTGATATATTAATGTCTACACACAACATCGACAATCTTATTAAGGACTGCATCATAGGTTTTGTGGAAAAATTTGAGTCCCACATTATCTTGTGGCAAAAAATTAATTAAAAAATATTTAAAATGAAATATGTGATAAAAAAATAATCATTATAAGAAATGTATATTTTTTTCAAGATAATGTAATCATTATGTTTTAAATATAAACAAAATTCTAAGTGTACACAAAACCCAAAAATTTTAATTTTGTGTTTATTAATATTTTAATCACATGAAAATAAATTTTTGATAGAAAAAAATATATCCTACATTACATATAAACAAAAAATACGTAGATTTCATTAATGAAATGATTAGCCTTTGTAATTTATATAGAAATCAAAAGCATGAATTGTGGGGGTGACATGGTAGTGGATATCATTTGCTAGATTTTAATAATTTATTTTTCCATTAATTTATTTATTATTTTTATTACAAATTAATACTCTTCTTATTTTCTATTGTTCTGTAGATCACATAAATATAGAAAAAATACCATGCGAGGATTTTATTTATTTATTTTTTAGTCCTCATGTCACTTCAATAAAAAATATAAATGAAATGAGATGATATTTTAGTAAGAGATCATTAATTAGATTTATTTCATGAATAATACATGTTGATTATATAAAATTCATAATAATGATTATTTATGGGTAAAACTCTATAGTCTTATGGTATAAATTCTATATCTATTTTCAACTCAATATTTTGTTTTTATATCACAATGGATTCTCATTATATTCAATTAGGTAGGTCTAATGATATTTTTTGAATCTAACACATGGATATCCAATATAGAAATGACACATGATATCCATTATGAACATTTAATACACTACAATAATGATTTTACAAATATCCTTAATATTATAGTTTTTTATTATGTTTTGACATTCACTTTTTAGGATAGGATGTTGTTATTTTAACATAGAAAAAAGGAATTAGAAATTAAAATGCTCAAAAAGAATATATAGAAATCTATAACTATGTAAGTATTAAGGTATATATAATAAATTTTTTAATAAAAAAATTTATAAAAACAAATCAGATATTTTTTTCAATCTATCTATAGTGTTCAAAAAAATAATCAATTTTATTTTGAGGCATAAAATTATTAATTTATAAAAGATACCAAATTTTGTCCAGAATCTAGAAATTCAAAAAAGGTATTTCACAATAACATAAAATTTCCATCAAAATTATTTATTTACTATTATTAACAATATTACATCGAAAATTATATTGATTTCATTAATAAATTTATTAAAAAAAGGTAGTATTTTTTTATGAGTCGTAAAATTACAATGTCTTAAAAATTTTATGAACTTCATGATGAAGTGGGTTTCAATCATTTTTGTAAATTTTTTTCTAATGATGCCAGGATGTGGTGGTTTATATACTACTTATTTATATAAATTTTTACATCACTAACTATCAGTATTGGTGAAATTTATTTTAATCTATGTAATCAGAATATTTTTAAAGAACATTGTACAATGATTTTTAATATAGATTTAAAAACATATCAATTTGAAATATAGTGAATTCCATTAGTATGGGAAAAACTTTTTTCCTTTGAAAATATTCATTTTAAGTAAAATCACAAGAATCATACTCAAATTTGGGCAACCATACTTTTAATTTGATGATACATTATAATAAAAACTCAAATATTAAAATTTCATTTTTATGAATTAACCTAAATAAAATATGACATATGGTGTGGCTATTCTGATTAATTCTTATGTTTTTGTTAAGAAGTGATTTTATTTAAAAACTTGTGTAACTTGTACAAAATTTGGAATTTACTCTTTGATTGTACAAATATTTTTGGAAATTAATCAATGATTACATTATGACTTATAGTAACTAAATATATATCTATATGACACATGGTGTGTCACATATGACTGAGAGTTATCATTTTGTGTTAAAATTGAAAATTAAAATAAAAACATGTTTCAATTTATCTAAAAAATAGATATTTTTTAATTTCCATGGTACCCAAATAAAATTATCCATCATTTATTGTTATCATGTTTGAATTATCTAGACATTTATATCATATACCATTTAATATGTACAACTGAAATTTCTATTTTAAATTAAAAAAAATGTAATTTAGTTGAAAACACACTACACATTGTAAAAAAATAACACGTATTCAGTTCAATGTGATAATTTGGGAAAATTAATTTCTATCTTTTTAATATGTAATGAAATAAACTGTACATTACTCTGACATGTGTTGTAATTGGTATAACATAAATTAGTTTATTTATTCAAAATAGAGTAATTGACATGGGAGTGTCATATAATATTGTAATATATTTAATTTATGTATTTTTATATATTATATATATATATATTACATTTTATTATTTATTCTTCCATTTTAATATTTTATTATTTTGGATTCACTATACTATATTAATGTTATATTTTTTAATTATAATATTACTAAAATAAGTATTTATTTTTATTATTTTGTACTTTATTACTTTCTTGAAGGTTGGATTGTTCCATTAAGAAGGTCCTTAATGGGTTGGATTGTATATTAGTTGCTTGGATATTTTAAATATCTGTAATAATGTTTACATTTAAATTATATTATATTCTATAAAATTTATTTTAATGAAAATATTTATTTTAGTACAATATATAATAATTTAATATTTTATAATTTTAAGTTATTAATTTTTTATACTCATTGGATGGGGTAGTCAATCAATATTTTATTATTTTTGTGTCTTTTGTTTAGCTAAAATGTACTTCAAATGAGGATTTTTATTAGTTTTTGAGATAACACGTAATAAATTAACTATAATATTTGTTAAAACTACATCTGATAGAAGATGATCAAATCAAAGCCAAATGTCATACAGATAAAATATACCTTTTATCAATACTAACTCCATCACCGATAAAACATACTTTTATGACAACTTTTTCAGTTCAAGATAAATGTTCATGACATTTATCTTTTTTGGTTTCATTTGTTCTTTGTTGTCACTAACAAATCTAATATTATATTCTAATAAATCGAGAAAACGTAGGAGTGTTGCAGGGAATTTGGAATGAGATTTGAATTATTCTAGGTTGCAGGTAAAAAAACATAGAAGAGTTGTGTAAAATATGTCATGGGTACCTAGATGATTCCACGAACGACTTACATTCATTGATGAATAAATTAAAAATTCAATATATAAGGTAAACCATAAGGTTAAACTGTATAAAGTACCATACTATTAGATAACATGAACAAATAGAATTAAATGTTTATTTTCAAATAGTAATTAGTGATATTATATCATTGAAATAAGAAAAATATTTTTTGAAATAGTATAAATTTACCTTATAAGGTTCATGGTTGTATTATTGTTTCATTAAAATATAATAGATTGTGAATATTTAACATGATATCAATATGGATAGCTATATTGAGTTTTTTATATGGAAATGATATAATGGTGGGATGAATTTAATGTTCATGATTTAGATGTGATAGTAACTTGACTTGTTCTCCAAATGAGATTTATATTTTCATTCAATTAAATTATATGCTTTAACTATTTACTATATTAATTTAGTATGATTTATTTATTTGCAATATTTACTTTTTAATGAAAATAAATAATATTCAAATTATAATGAAAATGTTATTCTTGTAGAAAATTTAAAATATCAGGAACATAAAAACATAGAATTATAATTTTTAGTGACTCATTTATTTTGAAATAATGTTTGATAAAGATGTGAAATTTTTAATTCATATTCTACAAGATAATAAAATACCCATTTTTACAATAAATATCTATGAGACATCATCTTACACCAATTATGTCATTAAATTCAATGAATATTTTAATGAGGATCCTAGAATAATTCTAAATATGGATGCTTTATCTCCAAGTAGAATGTTTAGGTTAGTATCAATTATTTTTATATGGATATATCACGGGGGAATAAATTATGGTTTTTTCCATAATTACATTACTTATTAGATTATATTAAACTAATATCATTGATTTTATTATATATAAGTAATTTATGATTATATATTTGATTTATTTCTACTCCTATAGTGTAATACAATTAGCGAAAAAAACATATATACCTAAAAAAACCAATATATGTCATTGATCCATAGTTCTATCTACCTATAACCCATTAATCATGAGATGGTGTAATAACCACCAAATGTAAAATTATGTGTCAACCGTGGTGGTGTAAATATTCTTTCCAGATACCATGAAATAATTCCAACTCCAAAGAGGAAATGGTTGGACTAAGTTATCAAGACTGTAGGGAAGGAACATATGATAGTTAAATCATTCTCCATTATAGATTGTGTTTTTATTATCATTAAATATTTTATTTATTAGCTAGAAAAAAATAAAATGGTTTTAACTAAAAAAGTTAAGAACTATTTTTTCAGTAATATTAGTTTTTTTTCATTTTCACTTACAATAGTAGATTTTATCAGCGATAAAGTTTGTGCCCATAAATTACATTTTAGCTCTATTAGTGTTCTTTTCCGCAACCCACACATTACAAGAAACAAATAAAATTAAATAAATTAATTAAAAGTATATTGAAAAAAAATTTACATTAAAATAAATTATAATTTCAAAAAAATAACAATATTAATATTTTAATACAAAAATATTACAAATATATATATAATTTTTTAAAATTATTTACCCTTTACAACAAACTAATAGACAATTCACAGTGGAATTTTATTATTTTTATATATTTGATGTCTTTAAATAAAGCTCAATCATTCTACCAGTAATCAAACACAACACCCCCATATTTGAGAAAAGAAGTAAATAAATGTAATAATATAAATTCTTTTTTAATAATACTATGTTGAAAAAATAAATCATAGATATGATAAAACAATAGTTAAATAATAATAAAATTAAAATGTAAAAAGGAATAATATAATTCAATATAAAAATAAAATGAATAAATTAATAAAAATTAAAATATATTATAAAGTATTAGAATCCCTAGATGTGTTTTCATTTTTTATTATGTCGTGAATTTCATTCATACCGGTCATATAGCATGTTTGATTTATGTGGGGTTAGTTACTAAATTCATGAAATTGAAAACAAAAATTTATATAATGTATCATTAAATCCATAGTACATATTATATATTTTTAAAAGGTGAATTATTTTTGGAACTAAAAATATTATTAAAATTAAAAAAACATAGAGTTTTATTGATACCAGTAATACATCATATTAGATTGATATATGGTCAATTAATACAATTCCAAAAATATAAGGAATCAATGTCTAAAATTATTACAAGAATTCAACAATATTTTCTTGGTTTTGAGCATATACGATTAATTTTCAACTAAATTTTAATTTAAAATGAACACACATTATTTATATAATGTCCTATAATATTTGTGATAGATCGAAATGTTTCTTAATTTTAATGTATCAGAAATGAATATGAATTAGTTTTTCTAAATAATCAAGAGAATTCAAGAATGTGTTCTTAGTTTTGAGTCTCTAAGGGATGTTGTTAGATAAAATTTTACATAAATTTTGAAAATACATACATTGAGTCATACCAGCCACAAAATGTTTTCGATGGGGGATCAGTTGATTCCTACAAATTATAAATAAATTATAGGTCATGTATTGGAATTATACATAATTTGGGTGATTTTCTTTTTTTTATTCTAATTTGATTGTAATAGTGACATAAAATTTTAATTTTTAACCAAAACACATCATCTAAACATCTAACACCCCATGCATTTTATAAAAATTAGAATATTGATTTAATGGAAAAGTATGTCCCCACAAAACACCATATTATTATAATCTATCCATTAAACATAATATTTCCACCTCTGTGATTTCACTTTCAGAAAAATGACATACATAATTTTGTTCCCTAAGATATTTAGAGTCTAAAAAGACATAATTAAGTTATGGTGAATAGTAACATAAACTTATGAATAGTTATATTAATAGTAATATGACCCTTATGACTAGTTATTAATATTAATATTTTATTGTCTTATGGTTATAAGATAATCTGATGTTGATTTATTTTTAAACGTTATATAAAAGAAATTATAGTTTTAAAATTGATATTTTTGAAATAAATTATGTTTTTTTTAAATTAAATTAATCATATTTCGAAAATTATTTTCAGAAAATTTTATTCATTTTTTAATTCTGAATTTATATATTAGTTTAGGCTGAAAATATGATAATTTTATAGAAAACTTTAGTTTTTTTGAGTTGTAAATGTACAGTTTTGAGTTTTTAGTGTGATTACTGACTTCATAATGATGTAATAATTAATATAAAATTCAAGTAAACTTGTTAAAATAAAAATATGAAATCATGTATCCCATATAGACAATAAAATGTTAAAATACCATGTGAAATCCCATTGTTTTTAAAATAACACTAATGAGGTGACATTTGAAATTAAAAAAACTACACTCTTCTATTATAAATACCCACTCATTCCTTCATTTTATTCAGAAAAAATTAATCAACCTATAATATATGGTATTTTTACCTCCCTATGATTCCTCATAAGGTTTAATCAATCCCATAAGATCCAATAAATCATGTTTAAGGGGTTACTCTAAGAGGAAAGGTAAGCTACCTCCCCTATGTTTTACAAGAACACATTTTATGTTATTCTCTTTTAATATTAATTTTAGTATCTTAGGATATAGAATTGTGTATCCCTGTCACTATCCATATTTTTTTAATGAATTGAAAACAATTTTTCTCTCATAAAAAACTTTTATGCATTTTTAGGTGATTTTGATAGCATACCATAGTTACATATTGGATTTCTCAACATCTCAATTCTCATTCAAGTTCCTTTAATTTTTTTCTCTCAAAAACTACCCTCTTTAAAAAGATTAGATAACTATATTACATTACATATATTTTAATTTTGTTTTTATAATTTAATAATTCATCACAATCTTTCTGTTACTCTATTTATAGATAATAAAAGAAATCACTGTCCAAGATGTGTTAATTTATCGCATTCAAGGACTACATGAATTCAATTTATATTTCACTATTCAAGGTTGGTCATGAAAAAAAATTTATTATTGAAATATGATATATTATGTTTATTTTAACCTATTAAATATTCATGGACCAGCATATATTAATAATACTAATTCATGTGACAAACTAGTAAATAACCATCGAGATATCTGCCAAATAATCTATAAGGTTGCCTCTATTTTTCTGTCTAACAAATCAACCTCATACCACGTGACCATTTGATATATATGACCATTTACACTTCTATATGATAATAAATATCATATAAGGTCATTTTTGGACAATTATATGCATTCCACATATACTCCATTACTAATAATCAATCAAACAAATCATGAAATCAATGAAACGAAAACTCCAGAACGACATAATTCTACCTTATAACTTATCAATACATACATAAATGTACTTAATAATACACTAGTGAATCAAATATATATATATATATATATATGTAAGGTTATTAAATATTTATATTAAGTATTTAATTTTATTATTCCATGTACATTAAGTTCAAGTGCCTAATACATTCGGACATAAGGTAAGGGTTTTCTACATGATACTCTATTTTCATTCATATTCATTTTATTCCATATATACATCAATTAAATTTTTATTTATTCATATTTTCATCAAAAAAATTAATTTTTATGTTTCTATATATCTGTACCAACCAGAATCCTGGAATCATTTATGGGTAGTTATATGTTTTAAAAGGCTCTTTCGAAAATTCCTCATGAAATACAATCCCGATTCAATGAAATTTATCATATTCATACCAATTTTTAGGCGAAGCCTGTAATCATTGTTTAGAAACCATTATCATTGTAAAATCAGTTATCTTTTTAATGAAAATATTATATAACATCACTTCTGGTTTTACGGTTATAATTTTCCTAAATAACTCTACATTTCAAAGTAAAAGAGAATTTTTCACAAGAATTACTTGATGATTTTATAAGAGTATCATCATCTATTACAACACTCATGATTATTATTATGTATTATTGGGAATAATTTTAATGATATCATATACCATATTTTATTTAATGGTTTATGAATAGTTTTACAATGGATGTGCTTTGTTGAAACCATTCACCATATTCCTCTGAATGGTAAGTGTTTGGGGAATGTTATTTACATTTTAAATATTGTTTTCTATGAGAATGTATATATTAATTATGTTTATAACCATTCATTTTCATAATTAATTGGACATATTAAGTGACAAGTGGGGCTTGTTATGGACCGTAAATGAATTTGATGGTCTAATGTGACAATATATGGTCTTGGCGCGTGGCCTTGACATAATGTTTATTTATGGTCATGGCATGAGTACTTGACTGTATGGTTAAGATTTCCATCAAAAGGAATAATCACATTACGAAATGTGTAACTGAGAATTATTATAATTATTTGCCTAGTATAATACCCATTATTTTATAATATTATGACATTATATATTTATCCCTTATTCCATCGATAATGTGTTCAAGATAATTTCTAAAGGAATGAGTTTTTAATTATTTTACATGGCCAAGGTGCATGATTATATTATATTGTATTGTATTTATTACTTTTTCTGAGCATTTAATCTCACCACTTTCAAAATTTTAAATTTTTTAGGACATGAAGAGGTGTATTATGAATGACATGTGGGGATAACCAAGGAGTTATGGATGTTGTAAAAGGAATTTCTATATTGTATTTCCTTTGAAGTAGTAATCCTGAACTTATATATGTATCTTGTTTTCCAAAACATCAAAACTATTCTGTCCATCAGGATATGAAATTCTTGTAATCATTACAATGTAATGATTTAAGGCACTAGCACCATGAAATTGGGGTCAGGTCATTATAGTTAGTATCAAATATGTTTAGTATAAAAAATGGAAAATAGATTTAGAAAACATATACTAGGGGAAACCCTTATAATAGACCTTGAAGATAAACATACCCAAAAATCTTCTAATTTTTTTTATGAAATTGAATATGTCTATATTTCTAGAAAATACATCTTAGACTACTTACTACAATTGGATGTGGTTCTCGCACATATGTACCTATGAGTAACAACATCATCATTGAATTTTGGGAATGATCTGAGGTATCATGGTACACGGCAATGGGCCGTATTGCGCAACAGGTTTCACATTCTCAGAAGATATATTTATGATAATTATCAATTTACTTAAAATCTATTATGAGGGATATATGTGTTAAATAAATTCTCAAAGAAAAAGTGTTTTTTAGTATGATATTATATTTTTATAGGATTCCTATTTATGATAAGAAATTATCTACATTAAGATTATACATTTTGATTCATATCCCAATCTACTGTATGGAATTATTTACATATGTTTCCTATGAGAAGGAATGGAAAACACATGAATATGTGTGTCCTATATAGATATTGTATTATGATAGGATATAATGATGTTTTATATTCTCTTGTGACTGGTGTGGGGGAACTTATAATTATACTAGGACAACTAACTTAAGCTATGATAATTAAACTTACCGGTAATGGGAATCCATATACATAATGTGGAAGAACTATGTCAAACCACTTTAGGTGACAACAACCTCTCTCATTCAATGGGACAACAAAACCATTCATACACGACTAGTGGATATGTTCATTAGTGAAGATATTTCACACATTAGGTTATAAGAAAGGTGAGAAGGTTTTCAAGGTGATTTATCATCTATTAGGATATGTGGATTAGTGGTGCTAATTAATTCAAAACACAAAGGATGAGGAAGAAATATAATAAATTTAATGAAGTTATTTTAAGAAAATATTCATAGAAAAACGAACCCCTCATGAACTGTGAAAATATATAGAAAGTTAGTTTCTGTATATGTGGCTAACAGAGGATGAGAATATTGAAAATATGAAGCTAACTACACATTGTTTCATAACATGTTAGGGACTACCTATTTAATATAATATGAAGAGATTGATCAATTAATTTGTGGTTTAAAACCCTTCATCTGAATGGATCTAGTATCCAAATGTTTCTCATCATATGAGGAAATAGTCTCATGTGCTATGACGATGGAAAAATAATTCTCTATATCTTATAATTTTAAAGTAATGCAAGAGAATAATATGGTTTATAAAAACTATAGAAAGGGAAATATGGAAATGGGGATGAAGGGGAGTGTTGATCATACACCATGTGATTATTTGGGAAAGAGACACCCTGGTACTTGCCTGAAGGGTATGAGTGTTTGTTACAAGGGTGGAGAAAACTTCCCCCTTATCAAAGGATTTTAAGGGGAAGATAGAAGCTTCTAATGTTCAATGATAAAATTTCAAGGAGATGTGATATTATGAAAATTATTGTCTTATTATTCAAAGGAAGCATTCCACAATGAAGGATGAGGGAGCTAGTCCAATATTATGTGATCACAAATAGTAATATTGATGTTCTTAATGATGTGGTAGTCGATACATCAATTGTTTCCTAAAAAATTTCCAACATATTATTATATTCTAGATCGTCATATTCATTGATATCATCCTAGTTTTCAATGAAAATTAGATATTTCAAATTTGATTTAATAATTGAGTTTTCAGCCAAAATCCTATGTAAAGTATCATTACAAAAAAATATGTGTTATGGAGTCCCCATTATAGAATAAAAATGTGTTGTATCTGCTAATTTTTTTATCATACCCATGATTGAATTTGACATAATCCAATGTATGAATTAGATTTATAATCCTGATATGAAAATATATTTCAAGAAGATAGGAGGTTAGAATTTTTGAAAAAGATATAGAATCCATTATCATTAGGTCAAAAACACCATCATCTTATTGTCATATAGATCCACCCTTGGTAGCTCTCGTGGATTAAATTCTTGGGAAGGATGAGAACTAAATATATATTAGGGAAAAATAAAATTTTTTAATTGTAGAGTAAACTATTATGCATGAATATAATGATTTAATTTTCAGAGAATTTACTTATACATCCTTCGGAAATGGTTGTTGAGTTCAATATAGATTTAATTCAACGTTCAAGGACTATATCAATGAATCATTATAAAAGGGACATTGTCGAATTATTTGAATGGAATAAACTTCTAGAGGACTTTGGAGATAAAGTATTTATTATCTCTACTGTCTTTCCATGGGGTGTTCATACTTTATTTGTTAAAATTAATGATGGATCCATGAGGCTTTTCATTGTTTACCGAGAAATAAATTCTATTACAATAAAAAAAGCATCCCCTACCTCGAATAGATGACATATTTCATCAACATAACAAAGCCCAATATTTTTCGAAGATTAAACTCTAATCTGGATATCATCAGTTGCATGTGTGGAGGGAATATATTCAAAATATTTCATTTCAAACTATGTATGTGAATTAATAGATCATAATAATTAGTTTTGGACTGAGTAATTCCCCCTTTATCTTCATTGATATAATTAATAGAGTTTTCAAAGAATATTATGGTGGCTTTTTGGGGGTATTTATTGATGATATCTTGGTATAATTCAAAATCAATGAAGATCATTAATTCCACTAGGGAACTATTCTGAAAACACTAATAAGAAAAAAATTATATGGGATGATTAGAAATTGTGAATTTTGGATTCAATCAGTTTAATTTCATGGACACATTTTCTCTAAAGATAGAATATTTATTGATCCTATGAAGATATAGACTTTTCATGAATGGAATCCTCTAACCAACATAACTGAGGTAGGTATTTTTATTGGGTTAGCATGTTATTATCTGTGTTTTATTCAGAAATTCACCTATTTTTTCAACCGAATGACCAAGATTACAGTTAATGGGGTTAAGTACATATATACAAAAGAATGTGGGGAATATTTTGAATAATTAAAGAGGATATCATGGAATGGTTTGATCCTAACTTTACCATCAGGGAATGGTGGATTGTGATCTATAGTGATAAATCAATTAAATGACTAGTTTGTTCCCTTATGAAGAATAATAGAGTTATTGACTAAGCATTACATATGTTAAAAAATCATCAATAGAACTATCTAGATCATGATATTGTGTTTTTTTTGTAATATTAGATCTAATGATATAGAGATGCTATATTTATAGTGAGTTAATTGAGATATATAAGGATCACAAGAGTTTAAAATATATATTATCAAAAAAAGAACATGACCTTAGGCCAATAAAACGGCTCAAGAAACATAAGGATTATGATTGTTCAATAAAATACAACTCAATAAAGGAAAATAATTTAGTCGATGCTTTGACCAGCAAGGATCAAGTAGTTTTTAAAAAATGAGTATTTAATGGGATATTGTATTTATTGATCAAGAATGATTGTACCTGGAAATTATCAATGAAGGTGAGACATCATTAGTTTTTCAATAGGTTTAAAACCATATTTTTAGAAACAAATTAAAATTTCTCAACCTAATGATGATAATAAGAAAAAAACAGTGATGTAGATGATGTGATGTTTCAATACTTCATATATAAAGGAGGATTTCCAATGTTTAGGAAGAGGATTTATGATATAGCTGTACCCACGATAAAAATGGGGGTATTTGATTATTCCCATAGATTTAATTTCCTAATACACCCTTGTAGCACTAAAATGTATAGGGATTTTATGGAACATATTTAGTGGGAAAATATGAAGTGGAAATTTTCTAAATATATATCAATATGTTTAGTCTTTCATCATATGAATTTTAGAAGACAACATCTTAGAAGATTCCAGAAACCTCTAACTATTCTTACATGTAAATAGGATTACAACACCTTGGATTTTGGTACTGGTTTACCCAAAACTACAATAAAAAATGATCTAATTTGGGAAATTGTAGATCGACTTACCAAATTTGAAACATTCCACACAATATGGGAGGATTTTTAATTAGATCTCCTTACATGACACTATTTCAATTAGGTTGAACACTTTATGGAGCACGTATTTTAATACTTTCTCATTGAGACCATCAATTTACATAAATATTCTGGAAAAGTATTCATAATGCATTGGAATCTGAGCTTCATATGAGAATTTATAATAAACTTCTATCTTCTTGGCACTCAGAAAATATGATTAAAACTTTAGAATACTTGTCTAAATCATGATTTCATTATTTTCAATGTATATGGGATCAATATTTACATTTGTTGGTGTTTTTTCTAATAAAAGTTTCGATTATAGCTGTTAAATGTCCTTATATTATGCATTGTATGAAATGAGATTCCACACACAAACATGTTAGGATAATGTCTATGAAAGGAAGTTTGTGGGAACAAAGCTTATGGAGAAAACAACAAAAATCTTAATTACTATTCAATCCCATATGTCTGAATCTCATATCTAAAAATATCTATGATGCTTATTGAAGGATGTATTCAGAATATCATGTGGGAGATCATGGAATCATAAAATTATCTCTATGGAAGGGAGTTATATGATTTTTCAAGAAAGGAAAATAGAGACCTAGGTACATTGTCCCTATTAAAATTCGGGAGAGACTTTATGTTATGTATGATCATTAGGAAATGCATCCTACCATGCCTAAAGTACACAATGTGTTCCATTTCTCATTATTGAGAAACTACATGCCAGAAAAAAAATAATTTCTTCACTTCTAATGGTATAGAATTGGAACCAAACTCATCATATTGTGAAGAGACTATCATGATTCTAGAAACTAATGAATAGGTATTGAGTAATCATATGACTCAACTGGTAGTGATACCTTTTAAAAATAATTAAATCAATGAGGCAACATGGGATCCTGAGGTGCTTATGATGATGAACTATCCAATTCATTTTGTGAGGTGACATTCTGGTAATTTTGGAGAATAAATTTTTTGAATAGTTGGGAAATATAACACCCCTAGGTTTTTATAAAAAAATTTATTATTGAATACAAGAAACACTGAGTCTTTATAAAACACCACATTGTTGTGACCTAGCTAGTAAACATAATTTTCTCACCTTTGAGATTTGAATTTTGAAAAAATGATATGACAGTTGCGTTGAGTAAGCTATTTAAAATCTGATAAGACTAACATAATTTTTGGGGAATAATAACATAACCTTATGCATAGTAATATGAATAGTTATATGACCTTTTTGAATATTAAATCATATTATAATTTTATTGTCTTGATGTTATAAGATAATAAAATCTTGATTAAATTTTCAAGGTTATAAGAAATGAATTATAGTATTAAAATTTTTATTTTAAAATAAAATATGATTTTAAATAAAAAAATGGATCATATTTTAAAAATTATTTAAAAAAAATGATGTTAATTTTTGAATTCCGATCATTGATATTATGTAATGCTGAATTGATGAGAATTTTATAAAATAATTTTGTTTTTCAGGAATATTAATAATACAATTTTGAGTTTTCATTATGATTAATGACATCATAATAATGTAATAATTAACATAAAATTATGTTCATCTTGTGTATATTAAAATATTATATATTTTGTACCCATTGTTCAATACCATGGGAGAATACCATGGTCAAGCCAATGGTTTTTCAAAAACCACTCATGAGGTGTCATTTAAAATAAATTCAAAACTCATTCACTTTTACTATAAATACCAACTCATTCCATTATTTTCATTCATTCAAAATTCATAATCCTCTATTGTATAATAATTTTAAGTCTATATAAGTCCTTGTATGGTTTCCTCAATCCACCAAGGTCCCAACATTCAAATTTTAGGAGATACTCTACAATGTAAGGGAATCTACAACCCTTCTCTTTATCAAGCACTATTTTTGTATATGATTCTCTTTTAATTTCAATTGTCTTATGTTGGGATATGTAATTACATATTCCCCTTAATATACATATTATGTACGAATGATGAGATACATCATTTTCCCTAATCAAATTTTTTTGGAATTTTTAAGCGATGTCGTTAGGAAGAGTGATTTTCAAAATGGATTTCTCAAATTCTTTTTTTTCATTCAAGTTCCTTTATTTTCATTTTATTGAATAATATACCATAACACAAAAGATATAATAAATATATAATATTTTATATATTTCAATGTCATTATGATAAAGTAATTATTCTTCATCTTTTATCATTTCCCTTCCTTATATTAAAAAAATGGAAAGATCGTTTGATATGTGTTAATTTACCACATTCAAGGATAATAGGTTTTAAATTTAAATTACCATATTCATGGTATGACATGAAACCCTTTGAATTGTTTAGACAAAATATTATAATTGTATTATTACATATTAAATATTTTATAATCAGTTTATAAATATAATACTAATTCATGCAACAAACAAGTATGTAACAATCGAGATATCGCCCAAATAATCTAAATGGTTATCACTAATGTTGTATCTAATACATTTTCTTCGTACCATGTATCCATGTGATATATATAACCAATTACACTTCTATATTTTAGGCAATAATTTATACGTTCAATTCAATAGAGTTATATCCATTCTACATTGACTCTATTACTTATAATCAAGCGAACTGGTCAACTAATCAAGGAAACAAGCACTCCAGAATAAAAGAATTCAATCTCATAACATATCAATAAGAACATAAATTAACATAATGAAACATTAATGAATAAAAAATATATATATATAATGTTACTAATTAGAATATTTCTTTATTTAATTTCAAATTCTTACTTATTTTCAAGGGAACTCTATATTATTTTTTATCAAACACTATCTATATATGAATTCTAATTTTATTATAAAAATACTATCTATCATAACAAAAAAATTTATACAAATATATTTGAAAAATAACTCTTCTATCCAATTAAAACTATATTTTTCTCAATAATTACTCATTGGTAATATAAGAGGATTTCCATATTTTTCAACAGTCTTGTTGATTCATTATTATTATTGGGTTTAATATTTTATGATATCATATGAAATATTTAATTTAATAGTTAATTCTTAGTTTTACGATGGATGTAACATCTCGAAGCCACTCACCACATTACTCTAAATAGTTAGTGTTTGGGAAATTATATTTACAATTCATATATTAGTTTCAATATTAATGTATATACTACTTATGATTGTCTTCATCCATGTGAGTAAATAATTGGACTTAGTAAGTGCTGGGGGTCCCTCTATATCCCCTCGATGCATCAGTAGTTTTCATGAGAAAAACTATGGTCATGGCATGAGGCCCAACCAACTGTTTATTTATGGTCCTAGAATGATGCCATGATGATATATTTATGATTTATGATATTATGATTTCCCTATTTATGAAAATTGTAATTGAATGTTATTTTGGTTATTTTAATTATTTAATACCCCTAATTATTCATTATTATGATATTACTTATTTATCTCTTATTCCATCCATAATGTGTTCAAGATTATTTTTAACGGCATGAGTTTTCAGTTATTCCCCTGGCCCAATATTTATGTTTATAAAATATTCACCTGTATTGATTACTCTCTATAAGTATTTTAGATCACTCCATTCATAGGTTTCATTTTCTCCGGACATTAAGAGTTATATTATTAATAATATGTCGGTTTAACCTAGGAATTATGGATTTTATCATTGGAATTTCTTTAATTTAATTCCTTTCAAGTTGTACTGATGAACATATGTATGTTTTTGGTTTTTGAAATCTACAAAAAAATATTTCCTTTACAATATAAATTTATTGTAATCATTCAAATATAATGAAATCATGCTCCGGCTGTGGGTAATTATGGTTGGTTCTTTACCAAACTAACAACATCAAGTCTTAGAAGACATTAAAGTTATTCCCTACTCTTCCAAAATTAAATGTCATGATTTTTCATATATTATTAATGAAATTTGAAAAAATTATATTGAGTTATAGTGTATGATGTTAATTTTGATAGATAAACTATTTTAGTTTAAAAATATAAGCATTATATAATAATTTAACTCATTATTTTTTTAGATAAATATGTAGTTAATTAATATATTTCATGAATCCAATACCAATAATTTTCTAAAATAATCATAACACTAGTTAAAATGTACCTTTTCACATTGGGTTTTTTTCCTTTTAATGTCATTTATAACACAAATTTATTATTGGATATTTTTTTGAGATGTTTTTAGTGTTGGTTGATAAAACATTTTGTTGATATTTTTGTCATTCACATTTTCATGTTTTTTTATATCATATGTGAAAAGAACATCACCAAATTAGTTTTAGAAATAACATGGAAAATACTTTTTAATGTAAATTATTTCATATACACTATGAGAAGCCAATACTTATTGATTTTTTGCATCTTTTAGTGCATAACTAGAATGAAAATCCTGTAATAATTGAGTTTTCTCATTGGTTATTGAGAAAATATTGTGACAACTCAATTCAAATAAGATTTTTCTTGTCTTTTCTATGATAACAGACTTGAATGATGACTTTCAAAACCAGGTTATAAGAAAACATACGTCGTAAAAGTTTTAAAATAATTTTTCACATTGGTTAGTAAATAACTAATGTGAAAAATAATTTTTTCTAATAAATATATTCTAATTATTCCCCTCAAAAGAAGACTATAGTAGAACACCAGTAGAAAAAATAATATAATAAACCAATATAAAAACCACAATAGAAACATATACTAGTTAAACATTCAAGTTAATAATATATATTAAAAATAAAATAAAATTCAATAAAACTAGTTAAATGATTATCACACTCAATATATAAATGCCTATTTTAATATATATTATAATTAATAGGGCCATAAGATAGATACATATTACAAAATAAATTCTCACTTATTGTGGATAAAATGAATGAATTATTATGTAAAATTTTTTAAGTAAATATAACATTGTGGAACATCATAACTATAATAGATTAAATTATTTCAAAAATAAATCTTAATAAATTGTATCCACAATAATTTAGTCCTTGTTTATTACATTTTTTTAAATGAATTTGATAATTAAAAACAACATTTTAATGTCATACATCCAAAATTTATTAATTTTAAATAAACAATCACCATTTCTTTTACATATCTGATCATGGAGATCATATTTATTATTTTATATGAAAATAAATTCAATTACCTATTTGAAAATAATATGAATAAGATAAATATCATTTTCAGTATAATATATTAACTAATTAAAATATTCAAGAATACATCTTAAATACATTCAGTAAATTTTCTGACACTTCACCATGGATAGAGCGTAACTAGTAATGTGTCTACTCCTTTGTAAAAAAATACTCAACATCCACATACCACGTATATTTAAAAAAAATAGGTCCATGGTTATTATATTAAGTGATATATTACACATTATAAAAAATATGTTTTACACTCTTCATGATAACGGATTAACTAACATTGAATAATTGAATTCTTTTGAAATCTTTTAGAAATATAATCAATTCATTCTACATTAATCATTTTCCTCGATAAAGGTGAAATAATGTGTGGGTATATAAATTCATATACTTATGTCTTCTCATTATGTTTAAAATTATATAAATATACATGATACAAAAAAACCTAATTATAAATTTTGAATAAATTTAATGTACAGAAATCTTCTTGTTAATCAATTTACATAGAAGAGACGAGCATAATGATGGTTCCTAAATAATATCATGTTAAAAACTCCACTATCTACTTTTTTATAACCATCATAATTATGTCAATATCAAAATGATAGATTCCCATGGAATCTCATAACATCCAACAATATTTTGGAATATATTGAAAATCTATCAAGACTTGTAGAATTTCAATATGAAGTTATAAAATGTTCTATTTTTTGTGTTTCTATAAATTATATCATTACCTTTAAATTAAAACCTCAAAAAATAGTTAAATATATAAAATTTTAAATTTTAATAAAAATTTAATATAGCATTTATGTAAAATATATAATATACACATACTATTATAGTAATTTAATGAACAAGTCAATAATAAAAAAATAAAAATTGGTTCAAACATTTAAAATACAAAAACAATAATTAAAAAAAACTAAAATAAAATAATTAAATCATATTTTTATAGTTAATTAATATTATAACAATAATGATGAGAGATTATGTGAAATAATGGAATGATAAAAACCATAAATATTTTGATTGAATAGTAAAACTCATCCAATTTATAACACTATTTTTTCAAAGAAAATATTATTCATTAAATATATGAAAAATGATCCAACCAAATTTAAACTAGACTAAAAGAATTATATTAATATTTTTTCCAAGTGGTTGATTAAAATACTAACAACATTAATAATATATGAAATTGCATAAAATAATTAGAAAATCCCAAAAATGGTGTGTAATAGAAAAATTAATCCATCAAAAGTTGTCAATTTTTTTAATAAATCCATTTTGTTAGATACAAATTATAATTGAAAAATGGTAAATTAGAATAAATTAATGTCATATAAACAAATAATTTAACTTATTATTAATATTATGTGTATTTATATTGAAAATAAAACTAAATTATCTAAAATTTTATGAAATTTTAAAAAGGAAACAATAAATAAACATATCTTAACTATAATATTACGAATGTACAATAGGAATGTATTCAAAATTTTCATCCCCTTGAACATTTTGTAATGAAAAACAATGTCTATGATGTTTTCTTTAATATTATCTATTAATATTTCCCTGGAAGATGTGATCTTTCATAAATCATCATCATCATAAAGTATATCACTATAAATATACAATTTTCCATTGTAAAACAAAAAATACAATTTCATTTCTGATTTATCAATCAACATAGAATAAATATTACTATATTTACATGATTAAATATTATTTATGTATTCCAATTTATTCACATTAACTTGTGTTTTTTCAATTTCATCATGTTTGACACTTTTGTACTGATCTACCATTTGTATATAAAAATTTAACTTGAAATTCCATGAAACCGACCTCCCATATTTATTAAATGTCTCAAATATATTAATTTAATGTGTATATTGGGTTTTTGTCACTAGCACATGGGAAATTAATTTCTTATTCGAACCCCAATACACAATTATTCTGAACAAGACTTCTGTTATCCTAATAGTTCATATGAAATGTATATCCTTTAATTTAATGCCTAGATCATGTTATTAAATTCAAACATGTACTACAGAATAATCATATCAATGTTCATATTTCATCTCATCTATCTTGAATATTCTCATTAATATATGTTTCTTTTTTTTCTCTTTCAAAATGTACATAACTTTGTTCATTGTAGAACCATATTTATGCAAATTAATATGCTATTTTATATATCTCTGAGCATCATATATGTTATTCATGATGTATAATTGTTCATTAATTATATATATACATGTCATTGATTTGACTTTCAACCCATGAATCCCCTTTCCCCTATAATTGAATCGTTCATGGAATGGTGTAGGAAAATTGATGTTCTCCACTGTTGGGAAATAGCTTGTAAAAAACTCTTCAACCTCCTCTGAAATACATTTCGTTAAAATTGATGTTTGAGGTCAATATGGATTCTTAAGTCACACTATAAATATATTTATATACCTTTCAAAAGGATACATCTAATATAGATATATAGGTTTGAAATGGATTCATTATCACCCCAAATGAAACATTTATTGCACCAAGATTTTATAAAAATTATGGAAGAAAATTCATTTCCAATAGATAATGTATTTAAATCTATTCATTATCTAATTTGTTCAAATAATTCATATAAATATATTTATTATAAATTTAATTTAAAAAAACACCCCTTTATAACTATCATTTTAACATAGTTGATAAATATTCCACACAATACCACTAGAATGAGATGATGAATAATAATGTGAAAATAATGAGATTTCATACATTTAAAATTCAAATACTATTATTTTTTTTTACATTTAATGAATATATCTAAAGAAATTTTATATCATGAATAAATTTGTTAAAGTTATTTTTCTACCACAGGGATAATATAAGATATTATAGGGGAATTAATTGTTTAATTTTGTCAGAAGTTTTAAAAAACTCCAAATGTATTCCTATTGACAGTAAATCCAATAATACATTCAAGACATATTCAATCATTTCATTAATGTATAACAGTGTGCCAATAAATTTTTTAATAGATATTTTTCTCCACATTAATGACATTGATGTTATGTTTGACCTCATGATATATCAAATACGGTAACTAAAACAATATTAACGGTTTCATATAAATTTTTTATTCATTAAATTTTTTTTTTCATTTATGAATGTTAAATAAATGATTTTCACCCTCAATATTCAGACCAATGGAAAATTATTTAGGAGAAATATGCAATTAATGTGATCTATTAAATTCCTTTTTTACTCATTGATAATAGTGATCCATTATTAAAATAATTTAATGAACCATGTATAATGGTTTTCTACAATGATTTAGTTGATAATATGATCTATGTTGTTCACAATTTTTATAGGATTTATGCACCTTAACACTATATGCATAAATATTTACATATTATGGGAAGTCATTTATAATGAACATAATCATTTAATAAAGTTCAAAATTTTCCACATTTTAGTAATCATACACACTAATACCTTCCTCTCATCAATGATTTAAACAATAAATTAATGTTGAAAAGAAAATATCAATAAGATTTCAAGGTTTTATTGGATATGAGATAATTAAAATCACTGTGACATGTTTTCACTACATACATTATTCAGGATATAAGTTGTAAACTACCAATAAAATAGTGCATGAACTACGTATGATACTAAGGATTCGATATGGATTTATTAAATCCATTAAGATTATATGTTTTTTATTTCTAAAATCATTTCCAAATACTGGTTACCAATGATGAATTTTTAACCCCTTTGGAAAATTAGCTGAATGCCATAATTTCCTATCACATATCTTCTTATCTGTATGCCTTCATAAAATTATTATATTATTGGAATTTAAAAAAAACGTGTGAAATGATGAATTATATGAAGATATAAAAATTATTTTTGAGTTTCTCTATAACTACTAAATCATCCTATAACTTATCTTTAAAATTATTTTGTGACATGCCACATTTCGGACACATTGATTGTATTATTTATTATATAGAAGAAAATAATTTGGGACTACATGTATTTTGTTGTACACTAATCCCTTTGGGGGTAAATTTTTTTTAACATTATAATGCGAATATAGAATATCCTTGTGTTTTGTATGAATTACACAGAACCATCATAGAAACTATATAAAACTGTTTTAATTCGAGCCTCATTTTAACTTCCTGTTAATCAATCTTAACTGCGTTGAAAAAACCAAAAGTGTCATACAATGAAAGAAAAATGGGTTTTCCACATCACCATTTAGATGAAAAATTTTCTTCTATTTTCAATTTAATATACATCAATTCCATGAACCATTTATTCCATTTTATCGGATTTATGATCTTGCATTGGACCATCATTAATAGATCTGAAATTCAACCCATTATCACAATTTCATCTGAAGGTGTTTTAACTCAAATTAAAACCATTATAAATTAAATGATATATGGCCTCTATTCTTTTCAATTTCATTATATTTAATAAATTTTACTCATAAATAGAAAAAATGTCATTATTTTGAACAATTATATTAGAAAATTCAAAAATATCATCAATACTTTAAATATATTAATAATTATTATAAGTGATGTAATCTGACTTCAAATAATTCTTTTCTATAAAATAAAAAAAATAAAATGATTTAAAAAAATATAGTTGTGATAATAGATATTTTGAGATGGAAATAGTAGATTGTTATAATGATAATAAAAAAGACACACTTGTTGTATTTTTAATTTGTAAAGTGATTCTATGATTTTCAATGGCAGAGAATATAATTTTAATAACATTTGATATATAATTTTATGTTAAATTGAAATATTATAAAATCTAATTTAAAATAATGTTAGAAAACTTATATTAGTAGTGTCGCAAATAGATTTTTATTGGAATAGAAATAATAAATGAAATCCTATGAAGAGTGACTAAATAAATAGAAATATTAAAGGAACATTTCATTAAATTTAATGTAAAAAAATAACAAAAATATAAGTTCAATATAGACTAGAATAAGGAATTTTAAGATAAACGTTTTGTTACAGAAATATTGTAAAAAATTGTAGTTTCTAGAAAAAAGAAGGAGTTTGATGTTAACATTCTCAATGTAATTTTTTTACATTAATAGTAACTCTAAATAAATTTACTACTAAAAAATATTGAATATTCAGAATTTTTTAAATAAAATATTACCTTTGATGATTAAATTTCTAAGAATTATCATTTTTATATTTTATTATTAGATTTTTTATCCAATGAAATGAAAAATTTCTTTGATCTTAATGGTCAATTTTGTAAATTAATGTATGCTATAATTTTTAATCAAACCTCATTATTGAATAATTTGTTCTAAAGATTGTAATTTATATTGTAGGCATGATTAGTAAATTTAATTTAAAATTATTTTCAAAAAAATTAATGTAATAGATACTAAATAAAAGATATTATGGAGAAATTATAGTTTATATAATGTATAGAATAATAAATACTTAATGGTGTTGACTTAGATGAAAATTTAATTATAATAAAATTATAATAGTACATCGAGAAATTAGAATATATTACATTTAATTTTGTTATATGTCGTTTTTTAAAAAGAGAGCAATTTATAAAATATATAGAATGGAAGGAAAATTGAAAAATCTAGAAAACAGATAAGGGAAACATTAAAATGAAAATAAAAAATCTTTATTATAAAATTTATTCATGTGGAAGGAATTAAAAAATTTATTCATTTCAAAAAAAATTGAAAATAAAAATAAAAATAATAAAACCTCATAAAATTATAAAAACATATACAATGATATCCAAAAAACAATATATTGAATATATACACGGGTAAGAATGATTCTGATTTTACAAAATGAGATTAATAACAGAAAACATATATGAAAAAATAAGTTTTTTTATTACACAATGTTATTATAATAGGTAAGATGAGATTTAAAAATCAAAATGTAATGATTACACTAAACATATGTAAATTGAAATATAACATGACATTTTTCAATAAATACCATTCTTTCTTCATTATCACCTAGTTACTCAAATTTTATTTATAAACAAATAATAAAAAATATCGATAAACCCCATTAATATACTATGGGAAATGTTCTACATGTCTATAAAACATAGTTAGGTTTCAATAATTTATGCTTATATGGAATAAATTGAATGGTATGTTTCAAAATCCCATTAATATTTCTATATCAATGGATCTTATGTAATATATATCTGTGAAACCAAAGATAATGTTTGATGGCCTCGAACAAGATTATATTTATTTTGAATGTGGACTAAAAACTACTAGATGAAAAACAATATTGAATTGAATTAAAATCATTAAGAATATTAAACTTCATTGATATTAGTCAGTTTTTAAATTTCTAATTTCATTTTCATTTTAGAAATAATTTTTTTGTGACCCATGATATTATACATACAATGTAACTATGTATGTTCAATAATGTTAGAAAATTACTATTTATTCTACCAGTAGTGAAGGATGATTCTATTGTTACTAAAGAAAAAATAGCATATTTTTTCATGTTCATTGATTATAGTTGAACTAATGTTAACAATTAAGAAGTATCAAAATATTATTATTATGATTCCCTTGGATAGTTCAAGATATCATTTCATTTTTGAATTAATATTAATTACTATGTATAATAAAATCTATTATTTTAGTAATTAATGAAATAGTGATAATAAAGAATGTTTATAAAAAATAATAATTAATAATATTCTGTTTTGGAAAGGTAATTATTTTTCATTAAATATATAAAAATTTTATTGAAATACCAATAAGGTTGTGTATATTCATAATGAGTTAAAAAATTTATTTGTGATTTTTTTTGTGTTTGAAATTACCATGAAACCTCATGTAGTAAAGGTGAAAAAAGGTTGAAACTTGTATAACTATACAAAAAATATACATTTTAACTTATTTATGTTGAATCTAGAAGTAAATTATTTTTCCTCATTTTATTCCTCTAAAAAAATATTTTATGTAAAATTAATGAAAATAATTTACTTTATATAAGGTATTTAAACTTCTAGGTGATCTAGTTGGAGAATTTTAGTATAATATTTGAACAAAAAATAACTTGATTGATAAATCCTGAGGTTGTATGAAGATAGAATTGTGATATTGGAGTCAACTATATCGAAGAAGGAGGGGTTGAATTTTTTTTTCATGGAACAACCAATAGAGAGAAATACTAATATTTGAAAATTACAAAAGATAAAAGAAGAAAAATCTTACATATACACAAATTGACATAATGAGACCGCAGTGTTTATGAATATCATAATAGTACATTAGACTCCAGTACATGAAAGAAATGAGAGGTAGGGATTCACCACATTTGAATTCAACAATTATCACTATAATAAAACACAAAAAACAAATCTATATGATGATTCATAAAATTTTTAATCATATATAACATCATTTATTCTATAATTAATATGAAAATTCATGAAAATTTTATTTTTAAGGTTAGATATATTATAACATAATTTAAATGGCCTAGTAAATTGGGTTATCAAGTTAGATCGAAATTATTAATGTGAAAAATGAAAAACGATATATTGTTTATTACAAATATGACTATCCAAACATGCTTGATCAATTTTTACTATCTAACACATGTTTTGGATCTAAAATGTTGAATCAAATGGAATGAATGTAATTACTATACTATTTTTTAGTTTACACTATTTTCAAATTATATATTTCATATAATGTCCTTTGATATTTTTATTGATCATAATATAATAGATCTAAAATTTATTTTCAAAAAAAAATTATTCCTAATTATAATAAAACTAACAATGTAAGTATTATATAGAATGTGTACTCAGGAACATTATGAAATAAAAAAATGCAATCCAAATTGAAATCCACCTCTTCATTGTGTAAATAATCATTGTAACACTATGTAAGATGGACACTCATTATGAAACAGATAAATTAATCCTTTTGAATATTTAAATTAGGGATATTCTTAGTGGTTCTATAAAAATAGATTAAAAAACAATAAATAATTTTTTAATGAGGTTATAATTAAATTTAAATATACCAACTTGGGAATGCTAGTTTGTTTATTTTATATGATATATTTTACATATTGCAATTTATAATATGCATAATTGATGTGTTAATTTTTTTGGTCACATCATAAAAACTATACAATCTATGATTTGTTTATATATATGCTTAAATAGTGAATTATGATTATATATTCCATAATATTTATCTATATAAAGAAGATATAGTGTTCCTATTTCTATTCTCCATCCTCAAAACATGATTTTTATGTAAAATATAATTCACCAAATAAAAATATGACTGTTAAAATATAATTTTAAACATATAATTATAATTATATTTGTAATGTGTTAGATTTAGTTTATTCTAAATTTATAATGGGCATCATGTGTGGCTGATTTAAAAAAATAATTTCATTGCATCCAAAAAAATAATTAGAGTATCCAAATTGTTCACCACAACCTTTCATATGTCAATTTTTCAAAAGATAAAATGACTAGAACATTAACTAATGAAATTGAATTTTTTTATTAAATAGATTCCTTATAGTTATAGAAAAAATATGTACTACATTGGTTATTTTTTCTCATATAGCCTATTGAATTTAAAATAGCATTATGTATCACAACTGTTAGTAATATAGTAAATGTAGAGTGATTGATAATATTATTAAATGTTAAAGGTTATGATAAATTCCATTTGGTATTGATTTAAGAATATATGGCCACAAATAATAGGTTTTTATCTCATGAAGCTCATATATTAGAGTTTCTATTAAGGATGGAATCAAATGGAAATAAACCCAACCAACACCAGTCTAGGATTCAATAAATGAATCTTGATAAAATATATTTACAGGGTAAGATCTTTGTTAACGAGATCATGATCCAACCCAAATTCTTGAACCACCCCCAAGGGAAACCCACCATCATGAACCATACACTTCCTATGTTCATATGTTTAATATAGGGTTATGTATCTAATCAATATTAATATGAATTTATTTTTTAAAAATAAAATAAGAAATATAATGTCTTGACCCATTCCCTAGGGCATGTGTCGTGACTACCCAAAGACTGACTTCCATAGACTAGGGATTGGAGACTAGCACTAAAAATGTGTATCCCTAAAACCAGAAGGTATTCCTTTAAACCTATACCCAAACACAACAAAATGAAACCACGAAGTAAAAATTCAGTAGTAAAAGTGTGTACCGAAAGTAATGGGTCCAGAATACAAGCCCAAATGAAATGATACAATAGAAAATAGGAAATAGTTATAGAGATCGTCCACCAAGGATAAAACATGAAGGATAGTAAAATCTCATCACTATAGCTCTCCAAGTCAACTGTCACCACCATTTACCGCCTGGTCTTGGCTTCTATAGTCTCAACTGAGCTGCTCGTCGTCATCACAAGACACAACAAGGAGCGGGCAAAGCCCGTGCATGGGTGAGTATAAAAATATAATTTAGTGACCCCGAGACCCCTAATGGACTCCCATATTTTCACAAAGGAAAACCAAAAACCATGATCTCAATCAAAAATCACAAAGCAAAAGACTCATCTCAAAACCTGGTATAACATTAGTACAGAAGTACAGATGATTAGTCCTAAAGCTATATCATCTAATTCAGTCATGGGTTTTGTTACTGATCCACATATGATAATTTAGTGATGATCCACACTGGATTTCTAGTTACTAATCCACACAGGATCTCTAGGTGCGGATCCACATAGGATCGTTAGGTGCTGAACCACACAGGATCCCTAGGTGATGATCCACATAGGATCTCTATGTGCTGATCCACCCAGGACAACAATTCATTCTTTACATCTCATCCATCCACTAGATTCTTGTGTATATTACGCTTGACTCTGGTATGATCTGCCCCTCACGCCATCCGTCATACATCAACTGGCATAACATCCCACATAGAAGTAACCCAATGATCTTTCATGTAATAAGGGTTCCAACTCAATAGACAAAACTTCAATCGGATGCCCGGTCTGAAATTTATAGGCATTTATGTTCCAAGGCCCTGGTTGGATTCTAGTATGATCCAACCCAACCACACAACAAATTTCAGTAATACTCTGATGAAGCATCTCAAAAGGACTGTCTCATTTGAAGGATTTCTTCACTGAAGATGGTTCGTAAAATGGACGTCTCATTTGTGAGATATGGCCATTTAATCATGTTTTGGCTGAAATGGGTATCGGTTCTGTCCAGCCTGGTCAGACTGACTCAGCCTAGCCCGACCCGTCCAAAACTGAATGGGCCATGGACTAGCTTGGCCTGAACTGGTGGGGCTCGATGATGGCGGGCTCGACCCACTGGGCATCGAATCGGCCCGGCACATAGGCTGGCGCGACCTGCATGGTTGGTCTTGCGGTCCCTCCTTCCCTAACAGTATAAAGAGTCGTTCATCTCTTTAGTACCTAGTGGTGCCATGTGGTGCAACCTCAGCTAGAAGCAGGACACGCAGGGCCACCATTCTACTATGGTCAGCCGCTGTTGGCCACCATCCTCTTCCACTGGTGCTGGTCACCAGAAATTCTTCTACAGGGATCCTACATCACTTTGGAGCTACGTTTTGACTCATATCTACGCCTATATGCCACTTGGGATGTGGTCGTTACTGTGTGCCTCTCGTTTTCCAGGTTATGTCATGTTGAGAATACCATCACCGAAGAATGAAATGATAAATCAAGTGGTCAAGGGTTTGAGCCTTTACTGTTTGGCCACACCCTACTCTTTAGAATCGTAACATAGGTGAGATTAATTCCTCTTCAAACACATAGAATTAATCAATACGAAACATGTATAATTAATCAAGACAAAACCCCATACCTTGGGAATCGTTGGAGGTCTAGCGATTGTGGTCGAAGAAGGGTCTTCGTTGGATGGAGTTGCCAAAATTCGTCGATCCTGGATTGTTGCAGCCCAAGATTTCATTTATAGATGGTGGCAGTTCCCGCAGTACATTGCCCGAGGTTCCTCTCTTGATGAATTCATGTCAAAAAACCCCACCCGAACTTATTATAATTTTATTATGAGAGTGATTAATTCATTGAAATACTTAATGAGGTTTATTAATAATTTTCATATTAATGAACCACTTAATTACCAAAAATGTGTTTACACAACTAAAGAGTCATGCCATTAAATGGATAGACAACTCCTCGGTCCCACCATCACTTCTCAACGAAAGGTAGGATAGTAAAATTACAATTTTTATGTTATTTTATTATTTATATAAAAGATGCAAAAAATTAATTTTTCACCAGAACAACTGCGGTCAATGTCAAGCTTCCAATAAGCGAATAATAGAGCCATAGAATCATCTGTGCCTTCTGATGTTTAATCTGAGGATCATTTTAAAAGATAGAAGATTATTCCCGCTCGTTTACCAAACAGACATTAAAATTCGTTCAAAAATACATTTCAGGCACACTGAGACGCAAAATCAACACAGACTTGTAATAATCCCAAAAATTTGGAAAATATATTTGGAATTTTTTGGTCTTTACATATTATAATCCTTTTTTATCTAATTATAAATGATTATATCATGTGTTTGAGAAATATTTCATAATGAAAAAATGAAATTAAAATTGAATTTTTGGAAAATTTATGTTATTAAAAAACACTATTTTTATAAATTAATAAAATTTTAATAAAATATCAATTTCTTATAATATTATTATTGAATATTATATATATTAAAATTATTATTTAATTTAATTATGTCCTATGTATCCATTATAAGGGTTAGAAAATTTTAAATGTTGGAAAACACATTTTTTTCAAGTAAATAAGGAAATTTATATAAAAGTGAAAAGTATTATGTATATAAAGTTGTTGTGGTCAAATAAATATTATTTTTGAAATGACTATGTCTTTACTATCTGGTTATAATATTTTCATTAATTTTTTTGGGAGTGGATTTTTTTAGTACAAAATATACGGTATAAATATATGTTTTGTATTAAGACATCATCACTGACCAGAAAAGACGTAATGAACTATATAAATAGAATCCATGGAAAAAATGTAGGCTTACCCTTATAATAATGTTATTAATTATTAATTAATTAATTTTATAATCCATTAATGAATCCTACCAAATTTATATTATATTTTATGGTTTCAAAATGAATTTCTTATAAATTTGACACACTATTAAATTACCAATAGTATTATTTTAATGAGTTAATTTTTTTATAATAAAATAATTTAAAAAAACCGTATTGGGTAAAAACCATGGGTTTAACCATTATATGTTTTATAATTTTATAATTTTATCATGAGTGTCTAAAAACTCAGTTTAGAAATTAATAAGGAATTCCCCTCTTTTTTGCTCAAAATACCATCCCATTATCCCACTGCTCTTCAATAAAAAACAAATTGATCCAAAATTTACTCCCATGTACCTCTCTAAATCCCTATTAAAGTGTTCTAAATCACATAACATTCTCCTATAATGATATTTGATGTTCCCTCATTAGGTAAGTGGATTTTATCATCTTTTTCATTATTCATGCACTCTCATTGAGTTATGCATTTTAGTTTCTAAATTTTCATATTCTAATATTGTCTGAGACATTTAATTTACTATACATATGATTCATATGTCATTATATACAACCATTAATGATCATTACAACTTCAATGGTTCATTAAATATATAATAACCCTAATCTATATTAAAAACATTAAGATGATTTATTACATAAAATTTTCACTTGATACAACATGGAAGATCGAGAGGAATAGTGTCATTGGGGATTTGGAATATTACATAAAAAATTAAAACATAAAACACAACCTCTTTATTGAAAACTTACATTACATTACCACAACATTCCATCATACTTAACATTGGATGGGATAATGTGAGGACACTTATAAGAAAAGGGTGAGCTATAAATTCTTGTAAGGGGTTAAACAATGTATAACTTGTAGAGTATAATAAATATTAGAAAATAGGGATTTCAATGGATCATAAAATAAACATGAACATAATGGAACGATATATAATTATTATCATAACAAGGAAATGTGGAAACAACATGTAACATGGTATTAGTAAGAGCCAAGGCTAATTGACAATGGAGAATTAGTAAACCCTAATTGCACATGAAATAGAATGAGTAACACCTCACTGAACATTAATTATCATGATTAAAACCACATTTCACTTGAATTATCCTTATACAAATCATTACCCAATGCATGATAGCACTATCAGGTTGCACCCTTTTTAAACATTTCATTTCATACATAAGTGTTCCACATGGATCATAAAACATAGTTTGATTAAACATCATCCTTCAATCCACTATAATGGAATATGGAATTCATACATAAAAAATAATAAAAAATAATAAAAATTTTAATGTTGTTGAATACCCTTGATAGAGAAATGGGCATGGTATTCACAACACAATGACTTCAGCCTGAGAAAAATCATGGTGCAATTTCGTTAGCAAAACAACATGACATTAGAATTAATAAAAATGTTTTATGAGGGAGAAATTGGTTTCTAAAAATATTTACATGAAATGGAAATAAATGGGGTGATATAGATACATGTCCCAACAAATTTAATTGACTTTAGATTCATAATACAAAACTATTGCATGACTGTGAATGAGAAGAGAGAAATTACTTAAGGAATATTGGCATGGTAACAGGTGAACATGGAAGGCATTAATGAGATATAGAGGGGTATCTCATTATTAAAATATAAGTAGGTCGGCATGGGGAGGTTCTTAATCATAACCCAACTTTTATAATTGATAAAAATTGCATAATAATATGAAAAACATGGGTAAAATTAGAAAGCACGGAATCCCTAACTTGGATGTGTGATCTCAATGGATTGGGAAGGGATTGAGAGAGGATTCCTTGGATCCTGGGGTTCCTTGTGATGATTCTAGAGAGGGGATTTCAAAGGTTGGTAGGGCTCCATTTTCTTTGGGTGAAGATGATGTGGGAGCTTGGGTAGGATTATATAGGAAACGAGAAGGGATTCTTTATTATTTAGGTTTTGACCACCACACATTAAATTAATTAAAAAACTGACCCTTGGCTTTTCCATGGTTTTTTACAAAGGGGTGTTGAAAAAATTATCTTATAAGGCCAATGACATAACAGATTAAAATATTAGGCATGCTTATGTAATGGTGAGTCACAGTCTCAATGAAATCAATTTAAAAAGTAAAAATGTTTCATAAGGCCTGAAGGGTCCACTAAATATTTTTAAAATAAATCAAATAAAACTAATATCACATTATTTTAATGTGAAAATATATATTGGCTGAAAATAATGTTTATTTTATTTTATTACATCACTATTGGGTAATTATGTTGTCATAAAACACATTATATATTTTAATGGTATTTAATTTTTTCCCAAAAAATACACCTTGTCAAAAAATTATGAAAGATTAACTGTTGGATAATTTCAATGTCTTATTTTTAAAATAGTCTTCATTTCATCTAAAGAAATTTATAAATATGTGAATTTTTACATTAATGATAAAAATAGATATTAATCAAAAATTCATGGGTTTTGATAGAAACAACATTCAATCCTTAATAAAATTACAATTGTATTAATAAAAAATATACGATCATTTACATTTATCAAAAAGTAATTTAGTAATAATATTTCTTTAAAATGTTATTTAATTCAAAAATCCGTTAATTAATCAAATATATATTTATTAATTGAATATTAAATAATGATAATATTTTTTCTTTAAAAACATTTACCATGTAAATATAATTATATGAATAAATATTCTCTATACCAAAATAATGTACATAATCATAGTGCTAGGGTCTTGGTAAATAACTGCTTATAACACCTTATTAATACCGATGGACATGGTGTGCGATAATGAATACTATTGGGGTGGCTCAGATAAAATCACGCGCATTGTAATCTCTATCAACATCCACTTCTCTTGTAGGAGATTACACTCAATCATAACATGTTGAACCTATGATTGGGATTGGACAAGAGAGTATCCCAATGACTCCACCTCCTGTTTGAGCTGTGAAAAATGGGATACTTATAGAGAATATCTACTAGATAAGGCCATCAGTTCATTTTTCTAATTAAATTGGATTTGTTAAAGCCCTATTTTTATACAAATCATGTGGTCACTATTCAAATAATATATTACCAATGGCCACAATTTTTTACGGTACTTTAAAATCCAAAAAAATAAAAACAAAGAAGTTCATTTAACCATTTTAATAATTCATTAAATTAGATCATGATGAATTTTCATTGATAAATGTTTTGGTCATTAAAATATTCCCCTCTTAAGGAATTAATCCCATTAAATTTCCTTTTCCCACAATAAATTATGTGTGGGTAACTTTGCTTCATCACTTCCTCTGATTTCCACATTGTTTCATTAAACTTGTGGTTTTGCTGCAACACATTGACGAGGGGCATTGCCTTATTTCCTAAAAAATTATCCCTACGATCTAAGATCTTAACATGCATATTTTTATAGGAGAGTTCATTATCAAATGATACCACCTCTAGATTGAGTACATGAAATGGTTATGGTATTTACTTCCTCAATAGTGATAAGAGGAATTCATCATGTACATGAGATAAGTTCGGTGGGAGTGCAAGTCGATAGGACACTGCTTCGATGCGATCAATGATCTCAAAAGTGATGATGTACCTTAGACTAAGATTTCCCTTCTTACTAAATCTCATAACTCTCTTCCATGATGATATGAATAGGAAAACCATGTCTCTAAATTCAAACTTTAGGTCTCATCAATGGTCATCAACATTGAACTTTTGTTGACTTTGAGAAGCATTAATGTGATACTGGTTAGTCTTATCCTTATCCACCAATTCCACATCCATTTTCAAACCTTTGAGTTTTCACTCCCCTACTTCATCCCAAAATTCTCGTGTTTTTCACCTCTTCCAATACAAGGCTTCATAAGGATCCATTTGGACTATTGAGTGTAAACTATTGTTATACGATATCCTAGCCAGAGGAAGAAGTTGATCCCATACTACTTTGATGTACATTGAGAATGATCTCAACATGTCCTTAGGTGTTTGGATAGTCTGCTAAGATTTGCCATCTGTTTGAGGATGATAAGTCATACTGAAGAATAGTTCAGTATCTAGATCATGTTGAAGAATCTTCAAAAATATAGAGTTGAATCTTGGATCTAGATCGGATACAATCGAATGTGTTACTCAATGTAGCTTTACCCTATCTAAAATTTATATTCGTTCAAGTTGATCTAGTGGGAAACCATCCCTAATTTCAATGAAGTGTGTAGTCTTTGTAAGAAGATCCACAATAACCCAGATAGCATTATATCCTTTGGATGTCTTGGGATGTCCGGGGACAAATTCAATGGTTGTGTTATCACATTTTAGTGTTGGTATGGATAATTTTTGCATCATCCCTGAAGACTTATGCCTCTCTTCCATCACTTCATGACATACTAGGCACTTGGATGCATACTTGACGATCTCCTTCTTCATGTTATCCCACAAGTATTTCATTAAGTGATCTTGATACATCATTGTGTTTTTTGTATGAATTTAGAAATTTGTAGTATGTGAATCATCCAAACTTTCTTTATATAACTCTAGACTTTATGGAACACATAGTCTTGCCAAAAAAAACAATTCCTTTTTCATTGATTGATAACTCTATGTAATTACCATTTCTGATCGATTCGACCTTCATCTAAATTTTCACTTCATTCTTCAGATCATCCTCTAACAATTGAAAAAGATACATTTGAGCAATCATTTGTGAAAGGATTTATGATGTTACCTTATTTATGATTCACATTTCCATATTCATTAAATATAATAATGTTGGATCCTTTTCAATTTTCATCAATGACAGAATTTTTGTGTCTTTTATACAAAGAGAATCTTCTACCTTGTTTGCTTTCCCATGGTTTTAATGGATTGGGAAATCTTATTATTTGGTCAGATCTATCCGTATTTATTGTCTCATGTTCAAATATTTCCTTGTGAATATATACTAGAGGCGTTTATGATCCATGTATATTTAACTCTTCTCCCCAAAGAGGTAATGCCGCAAAATTATCAAAGAAAAGATCACTACATCTAACACATGGTCATGTGTTGAATAGTTTTTCTCATTTACATTCAATTTTATTGAATCATAGGCAATGAATTTTTCATTTTTCAACAAAACACATCCCATTCACTTCTTTGAAGAATCACTGAATACCATAAAAATTACTCCAATTGTGGGTAGTGTGAGCACGTGCACAGTGATAAGCATCATTTTCAACTCCTTAATGCTTTCTTCACATTTATAAGTCTAAGAATAAATTACACCATTTAGAGTTGGCTTGGTTTGGGGGTTGGAAAATCATGAGAAATTTCTCAAACTTTGGCTATAAAATCTAGTTAAATCCAGGAAGCTACGCATATCTGTTACTGATGTTGGCCTCATCCATCCCTCAATTGCAGCTGCCATGGAGGGATCCAAAGATTTCCAATTAATTGTGATGATATGACCCATGAATGAGACCTCCTTCTACAATAACTCACACCTTATATACTTTTCAAATAGCTTATCCTTTCATATGGTCTCTTATATAGCTTATAGATTCTTCTCATTCTCCTCCTTGGTTTTGTATTATATTATAATATCATCCATAAATACTTCCACAAATTTTTCGAGGTAATTGATGAATACTCCATTCATCAATTGCATGATGATTTTTGAAGAATTAGTGAGATTGAAAGGCATTACTATGTATTCATAGTACCTGTACCATTATAAAAAGAATTATTGGGGATATCATCCTTCATCAACTTTACTAGGTAATATTCTGACTCCAAATCCACCTAGGAAAATTATTGTTCTCTAAGCAGTTGATCGATCAAGTAATCATTTCATGTTAGATGATACATGTTCTTTATCATGATATTTTTGAGATCACGATAATCAAGGAATGGGCACATTGACCTATCATTATTCACGATGAAGAGGAATGGTGCATCCCATGGTAAAGAACTAGGGCATATAAACCCTTTATCCAAATTCACATACAGTTATTTTTTCAGATTCTCACTCTCCAAAAATTCCATTCTATATGGAGTCTTGGATATTGGAAATGACCTATGTTTAAGTTCAATTGAGATGTCAAAATATCTTATAGGACGAAGACTGAGAAATTACTCAGGAAACACTTTCGTGAATTCCCTCACAATAGGCATGTCTTCAAGGATGGTTTCTTTTCTTAGACTCAATCATTTAATCCAAATACACATGCTCATAAGGCAGTAAATCAACACTTGAGATGATGGTGCTGAATAAGATTCATCTTCCTCCTTGCACATGTATATCATCGGGGGTCGATTTTCCATATATAGAGTGATTTCCCTCTCAAGGAAATTTATATGGGCTCTATACAAGGAAATCCAATCCATGCCGATAATTGCATCAAATTCCACTGGAGGGAGTATGATGATGTTCAATGGGAATATCAAACTAAAAATTATTTTAGGGGTGGATTTTTATTCAAGGGATTCCAAGAATTCCAAATTTTTCAAAATCACCAACATCTTTACTTCCATGATTTATAGTGGTGTTGGTATTTCTCTACTAAACATTTGAGATACAAAAGAAATCATAGAACTATAATAAAAAAATTATGTTTGTTATTATTTAATTAATAACTAGCATACCTATCACCACTTTGTTTTCGGGGTTCAATTCGGCGATAGTGATGCCAAAAGCTCACCTTTTCAGCCATGGAGGTTGTTGTTACCTCTAAAAACCCTTTTTTAGGGCACTGATTTCCATGGATCCCTAGTTCATTGCAGTTTAATTAATGAACATCACATTGGGGGTCTAATGGAGTGCTCTGAACCTCTGTTGAAATAGTTGGTTTTTCTTGTTGGTAGTTAATAGCTACGTTCCCTTCAATTCCACACCAAATGCATTTCCTGGTCCCCTTAAGGCAATTTCTGAGGTGATTCTTTCTACACCATTGGAAAATGTGGTTCTCTATTTTTTATCACCATTGGATTTATCCATCAAACTGCCAGAATTTAATTCCACCTTATGATTATTAGCTCATGATATCCCTGTGATTCTATTATATCTTATGTTGACATTGAGGGAACATTATAAAAAATCCTCATAGTTATCAATGTCATGCATCACTAGGGATTTTTGTATCCTATGTTTTATCCCACCAAAGAAGTGGTCAAGCATGCATTCAGGGGTACCAACAAAACAATAGGAAAATCGTGCAGGCCTTGTGATGTTTTCTCTCATACTCTCTGTTGAATTCATTATCATTATTATAAAGGTAATGGAAGTCCATTTAAATATTATGTCGAAGGTTTCATGGAAAATATTTTTTGAAAGTAATCTTCTTTGAATTCTTCCATTCGCACGCCTCAATATCCCAGGCAGGCTACGTATTTTTGATCAATGCCCACTGTTGATTAGATTTACCCACCATACGATAAATATCTAGAATAACCTTCTCATGTTCGAAACATTGGGGTACGAAGAATATCATTTCAATGGAGTTTATCCACTTTTCAACAATCAAGGGATCAGATGATCCATTAAAAGTTGTTGTCCTTTTATTATGAAGCTCTATGTTGTGGATTTATCATTCATGAGGGGGGGGGGGGGTTGAATGTTCTTCTTGAACCATGTTTCTTTTCAAATATTAAGTTAACTAAGAGAGTATAGTGAAAAATATTGCAATTCCCACACCCATTGGATTCGGAATCTCATAAGAATTGTTATTACATTGATCATCACGTCATCTTTTAGTCCGAGTCCTCCTTTTACCAGCCATTGGCTATAAGAAGAGAAATATTAAGGGTAACACATAAAGGGTAATCCAATGAGAAAAATAGAGGACATAAAAATAAAATTTATTAACATAACTTTTGATTCTATAGGCTTCAATCTATGCTATCCATGAGCTACATCCAAACATTTAATCCTAGAGGAATTTTTTTTATTCCTATAACAATGGTTCATATAAATCTTGTGAATATAACAATGCATATCCCCTGGGAGTGTCAGAACCAAGAGTGTTTCAAGGTCTGTTTCTGTGTACTAAGATACCCCTTGTCATTCCCAAGACTCCTTTTTGGAGTTTTCCCTCCTAGGTAAATATGTTTTAAAGCTTCCTCTACCTGCCTGTATCCATACGGGGATGCATTTTCTTCAAAAAACACAATCTCAATACTCCGAAATATTTTGGGATGTTTTTATTTTACTTATTCTTATCTCTATTGATTCACTAGGGTTTTCTAATACTAATCACAAAATAACTAAACCAATCCTCTATACATACTATAACACATGTTCTCTTTATTAAAAAATTAAACATGATTTATTACATAAACTATAAACTTTATAAGACATGGAATATTGAGAGGTCTAGTGTCTTTGGGAATTAGGAACATTACATAAAAAATTAAAATACAAAACATGACTTCTATTTTGAAAACATCCTTTATATGACAAGAACATTCCTTCGTACATAACATTGCATGGGATAACCTAAAGACACATATAAGAAAAGGGTAAGCTATAAATCCCAATAATGGAGTAAACAAGGAATAACATGAAGAGTAAAATACATTTTAGGCAATATGAAAATCAATGGAACATAAAATAAAAATGAACATAAAGGAATGATATAGCATGATTATCATAACATGGAAATGTGGAAACAACACTTAACATGGTATTAGCATGAGCCAAGGCTCATTGCACATGAAAAATTAGTAAACCCTAATTTCACTTTAATTTTCATGAGTAATCCTTCATTTCACTCGCTTAATCCTGAGTAAACTCTCATTTTAATTGATGTATCATGATACTAATATTTACCTACTCCATTGGTGTGATATCCGGGTTCACCCTTCTTAAACATTCCAATTCATTCGTAAGTGTGCCACGTGGATCATAAAACTTCGTTTCATTAAACATCATAATTCATTCCACAACAAAGAAATGGTAGATTAGTACATGAAACTCTATAACCAATAATTAAATGTCCATAATGGTGAGTACACTTGATAGGGAAATGGGAATTGTATTCACTGCACAATGACTTTGGCTTGAGATAATCACGGAGAAAATTTGGCAGCATAATGATGTGATATAAGAATTCATAAAAATGGTTTATGAGGTAGAAAGGGGTGTATCATCATATGAACATGAAATGTACATTAAGAGAGTCATATAGATATATTTTCCAACAAAATTAATTGAATTTTGATTCATAATTCAAAGTAATTACTTGAATGTGAATGAGAAGTGAAAAATTACTTACCTAATTTTGGCATTGTAACAGGTGTATGTGGGTGGCATTAATGTGAAATAAATGGTTATATAATCATTTAAACATAAGGATAGAATTATTGGGAGGTGAATATTCTTACCCCAAAATTTATAATTGGAAATAAACAAGCATAACCATATTATAAAACATTGATAAAATGAGATAGGAAGGAATCCCTTACTAGTAAGTGTAATCCCAAAGGCTTGGGAGAGGCTTGAGATATGCTTCATGGGAGAATGGTTACCTGGGGAGGATTCTCCCTAGAAGACGTAAGAGTTTGGTCAAGATCAAATGATTTTAGTGAAGAGGAAGTGGATATTGGGTGGGTTTATATAGGAAAGGATAGTGATTTATTTATTATTTATGTTTTTTCCACTACACATTAAACTAATCAAAACTACCAAAATAAACCATGGTTGTTTCCAATGGATTTAGTAAAACGGGTGTGGAATGAATTATTTTACAAGTAAAATGAATGAACATCTTAAAATATAAGTCTTTATTGTGTAAAGGAGAGTCACACTCTCATGGAAATCAATTTAAAACGTTAAAATGATTTATAAGTCTTTGAGGGTTCACTAATTCTTTGTTAAATATATAAAATGAACCTAATATCATGTTATTTTAATAAAAGAACATATATTGGCCTAACATAATGTTAATAGTATTTTTAAATCACTGTTGGGTCGTTATGTTGTTTTAAAGCACATTATATATTTAAACGATATTTAATTTTTACCCATAAATTTGACTGTCTCAGATAATTATGAAAATTTCACTGTTGGATTATTTCTACATCCTAATTAAAAAATAATATTATTTTTATATAAATAATTTTTTAAATATATGAATTTATTACTTTTAAAATAAAAACTGATAGTTATAAAAAATTCATGTGTATTGACATATACATCTTTCAAAACATAATAAAATTACAATTGTATTCAGAAAAATTATTCACACTTTTATATTTAATAAAAAGTAATTTCATAATAATATTTAATTAAAATTTTATTTAATTAAAAAATAAATTAATAAATAAAAATATATTTCTTAACTGAAAATTAAGTAAAAATAAATTTTTTCTTAAAGAAAATAATTACATAGTCAAAATAATAAAATGATTTTATATTCTCTATTCAAAAATAATCTACATAATCATAGTGATACAGTATTGTTACATAACCCCTTATAACATCCAAAAAATACTAAAGGTTAACGTGTGCGATGGGGAAAGTCTCTTGTGGTGGCTCAGATAAGATCGATCATGTGGTAATCTTTATCAACTTCCACTTCTCCCATAAGGGTTCCCGCTCAAGCTTATTGTGATGAAGCCCAGCATGGGCTTGGTCAAGAGTGAAGCCCAAGGACACCTCCTCTTTTATGAGCTCCAAAAAATGGGCTTCGTATAGAGAAATTCTACTAGATGAGGCCCTCACTTCCCTTTTTTTGAGTAAATTGGATTTATTAATGCCCTATATTTATAATAATCACATGATCACTATTCAACGACTATATTTTCAATGGTCCCAATTCTTAACGGTACATTAAAATCCAAAAACATAAAACTAAGGATGATCATATAACTATTTTACATAATAATACATTTTATTAGATAAAGATTAATTTTCATTGGTAAAAGTTTTGGTTATTACAACATACCCCTATTATGATTCCCAAATTACCCATCAATTTTCCATAACAAACATTTGTGTTGTGAATACTGATTCCCATTTCAGATCAAGGGTATTCACCTAGATATATAAATTTTTCTTATTTTTTATATCCTTGTATATAAACCACACCTCATAAATGTTAGATCAAAAGTGATGAATGTCATTCTTATGTATTATGATCAATGTGGAACACAACTTCATGTACGTGATATGAATGTTATGGGTGGGCCTCCAATTATATTCCCCTCCAATCCATAGAGTAATGTTTTTATCTAGTTGGATACCATATATAGTTCACAGTATATTATCTTGAGAAACTATTTTATGATTTATTGATGGTTATCATTTACTAATGATTATGATGTAATGTTTTATATTTTTTCACATTCCCATGTTTCCTTGATGTTATCATCTAAAATCACACATCAATGTTCATGATTATGATTCTCATCTATTTTTTTAAATACTTTAAAGGATTAATGAATTATATTTATTACTTAAATCATATAATACATTTTTATTCCCACTATGGGGTTAAAGATCACCCCTTTCTTATATATGAGCCAATATTATCCTTTATATATTTAGAAGAGTGATTGTATATTAAGATCATATTACAGACATTAAATAATTTTTTTATCCCTATTTCATGTATTTATGTTATGTATCAAATTACACATTGAAAATATGAAATTATATATTATTTGATTTTATTTTGGGTGTCATTATATAATATTTCATGAATTACGATGTATTAAATATATGGGTTATCATAGTTGGTATCACATCAAATTTCTATTGAATTTTTTAGAATTACTAATTGAAAATTCCATTAAAATTCATAAGGTAAAAACTAATCATATTAAAAATTATGAAATTATATAAATTTATACATTAACTTTTTTAAGCAACAAAATCAAAATATGTATACTATAAGTTGATGTGGATCTAGAATATTTGTTAATAGGTATAATAATTTTTTAACATGAAGATTGGTCATTGACTCGTTTATAACTTGTTGAATGAAAAATAGTCCTTATTATAAACTTATTCTAAAACTCAATGGGGATATATTATTTTCAAATTAATATGAAATTTAGTAACCATAATGAAATAAACAAAAAATAATATAGACATTTATATTAATAAAAAAACCATTGGTGACAAATATAGTTTCTTAGAAAGCATAAGGTAAAGATGGTGTTTCCTTTATTAGTTACCCCTTCATTGTCCACAATTTCCCTTTTTATGTTTCATATTATTAAATTATTTCTCTCTTTAATTTTACCATTATTTTATTCAATGTCTGGAAATATGGGGAACCACATAAAAAATAGTGTGATGGGAAATACTAAAATTGTATGACCATCCTAATGAAAGTAGGAGTCTATATCTTAAATCCAATATATATTCAATTTACTAATGTTTTGAAAAGAAACATGAATTACGTGGAAAACAAAAATCCACCATTGAATGAGAGAGTTACAATTGAGACCTTTATGTGATAAAAGCCTCTGATTTCTAGAGGATACTCTAATCCGTAAAATAAAGAATAATGGGTTAATAATATTAAAAATATATTCTCTACACATAGATGATATTAAATGATATGGTCATTATGGTAAGTTAATGAATGAAGATGGATGATAATCAATGGTGGATATCAATCTTAAATAAAAATACAAAGGATTTGACAAAACTAATGGAGTAGAAATAATTTCATTAAATGGTTTTTATAAATAATTTCCATTCACAATGTGTGTTAAAACATGTAGTTATTTCCAAATCCTTAGTCGATTGGTTGATGAAATAATTTGGGAATGGAATGAGAAATTCCCCATACGTTCATTATATTCCTCCCCTATTGTTCGTATACCCTGAATGTAATGTTTACGATTTTTATGGTGATATAAATTATTTTATATGAAAATAAATGGAGATTATGTAAATTAATAGATATGTGTAATTTTTCAAATGTGACCTCTAATTTAATGTGGAAAAAAATGAATATCATGTTTCTCATGGGTTAGTATACACAAGTGTAGAGTGTATTTTAATTCAATCGATTTGATGTTGAATTCAAGTGTGATCAATGAATTCCAACATCCCACATTTGAAATGTTTCGAATGAAGAATCCCAATAAATTTTAAGGGGTGTATAGAAATGCTTTACTTGTGGGAATGAATGAAACCTAACTAGTGAATACTTATAGGAGTAAAAATATCAGTGGAAGAATTTAATGTTAAAATAAAAAATCATCCTTTTCAAAAAATTTCAATTTATAGGAACAAGGAAACTAGATAAATCGGTTCACTAAACTCAGGTTATCCTATGGTACTCTATAGTAACAACACTCAATTCAAATAGAGAAGGGAAGATCTTATATGAAAACAATTGATGATTTAAATCCAAAAAATCATGAGGTTTTATGTATGTTAGATATTAATGAAAGGAATGTGAAAAAAATAATTTATTCTTGATCAATGAATTTTTTCATATCATAAATGTTTATTAAAACTATTTTATAACTACCTAAAAAATGGATGTGGATGTATCTTTTTAAATTTATAGTGTGGGAATTATTTCATCCAAAGTATATAAAATATCCACTTTCGGTTATTTAATCATAAAATTACAATACAAACATATGATACTCCATTTAGTGGACTATGATGTAGATCATGTCATGGACTATATATTCAAATAACAATCAAAAATAAATTTATGAGGGAGATAAATCAAAACCTGTATTATAAATCTCCAACCACGTCTTTAAAATAACTATGTGAATGATGAATCTACTTTGGAATCATCATCTCAATCATGATTGTTAAGTCATTATGATAAATAGTATCTAGATAAAATGATTCAAACTAAGGTAAATATCATCCTTGATGATATTTCCATTTTACGAGAATATTCTAATGTGCTTCTGAATGAAATTTTTGGTCATCCTCCAGGGCATCTATTTTATTGGAAATCATTCTTATACATAGACAATGAGAAATATCCCAGAATCCTTAAAATATAGTAAATGATGAACATTAACGGTTGAAGAAATACTATTTATGATTCTAAAAAGAGGGATTATACATCCATGTTATACTACATGTGTTTTGATGGTCCTCTTGTTAAAGATGAAGTACGTGTCAATGCATACTTATTGATAATCAAGAGCAATGATAGTGATAAAGAATAAATATCATCTCCCACTAATTGATTAAATTTTATATTAACTACATGTGTCCTAGTAATTTTATATGGTGGATATTTTGTCATGATATTATGAAATAAATTTGATTAATGGGGATATCAACAACACAATTCTTTATACAGTGTATCAGACCTATGAGTTCTTAGTAACTCCCTTCAGACTATGTAATTCTCAAAAATCATTAGGGATATAATGAGTAGTGTCTTTATGGATTTCCTCAATAATTTTTATGAATTAATCTTATATTATATAATGATTTAATCCAAATGAAAGGAGTGACATGAATTGAATGGGAATGTTGTGATGATAAATTTAAGAATGGAATTTTTTTTTTCAAGTGATGAAAATTTTATATTATGATGGTAAAATTTATATTCATAGATTATTTTGTCACCATAGAAGGAATTTATATTTATCATTATAAAAAAAATTCCATTGAAGGATATACCAGACCAGTACCTATGATTTAAAGAAATAGTTTCCTTATATTAGCTATGTATTTTGGTGGTAATGGGAAATATTTCTCACATTTTTCAAGACCAGTAACTATGATAACCCATAAGCGAGTGATTATTATATAGTTCAGCGAAAGTAATTTGACATTTGAAATGTTAAATAAGAGGAAAATCATAGAACCCATGTTCATATTACTCCCAGGTAGGGAAATATTTTCTATCTGCATCAATGCATTCAAAAAGGGATTATATTTTTCACACATGAATAATGATACTGTGATAGTATGTTATATTAAAAAATTAACGATCCATGAGTATAACCTTATCAATATTGATCTAGATTTTGATATATTTATATTTTAATAGATGATTTAGTGAAATTATCATTGTGGAGTGAAGTGGAACATATATATTGATCAAAAAAATTTATGCATATATTGGAACAAAATTTGATCATTTTGTGTTAATGAAGGTGGATGGAGATGATGAATGATTACAATTTTTCAATATATTACAATAATTGGAAGTGAAAAAATGTGATGTTTCTATGACTATAAAGGATATTTAATCCCTATCCATGAATAGAATCGATGTTAAACCCATCTTTTTGGACATGTAATGGATATAAAATAGATTAATTAAAGTAACTTCATCCTACCTTTCAAAAAAACAAACCCTCCATAAATTCATAAGATGATTTATGTGCCCCAAAATATAATGTGAATCAACAAAAGAGTATAGTGAATATTACAATGTTTAACATTGCTAAAGTTGGTGTCATAAAGTTCAATATCATATATATGTCCCATAAAAACAATAGTGGAAGAGGACACTTCTTGATGTTGCACCCTGATTATCCTTCTCTATTCATTGAGGAAGAACTAATATGTATATGGATCTATAGAAAAACATTTTTTTAATTACAAGAATATATGGATTTCTGAATGTATGTGTCGATGGTTTATATGTCAGAAAGTGAAGGTATGATGATATAATACTTAGGATATGATATAATTATTTCCCATATGGGTTTGTAAATGGGAAAAAACTAATAGGGATCTCATTTTAGAACTCCCCAATACATATAATGTTAGTAACATGGTCTTGGTGGTATTAGAACACATTATAATGTCATCACATGTAACTAATATTTAGGAATATTTCATTTTTGACATTATTTTTATGATAAATGTAGTGTATGTTATAATACTCCAATAATTACCACTCTCTATTATATCATATTGAGATATTAGGATTACCAAATGGTTATCAAGATCCCTTTTGTAATATACTACTATAGAAAAGAGTTTTAGTATTTTAATCACCCACATATAGATTGTCAGTTTAGTAGAATCATACAATATTTAGTTTATATGTTGAAGTATTTTTCAATCGATTTCAATGGATTTTTGGATTAGAACATTCCCCTAATGGATTATTAAAATAACAATAGTTTCCTTTCTAGAATAAAAATGGATCCTTATTGTGTTATTTAAGGGAAAAGATATAGAAAAACAGAATGTTGGGATGAATTTGAATTGAAGAATATTGTCTGACTAAATCATGTCCAGGATATTAAAAAGTGTGTAAAAAGTAAATTTGATAAGAAATTGGCACAATATCAATAGAGAATATATGAAAACAATATTTAAAGATACCAGGGGTTTGAGGTTGTAGATAAGGTATTCCATTACATATCTTCAATGAATAAATTCATATTTTTTGGGATTAAGGGAAATATTAGTCCTAGAAAAAAAACTCTATTCTATCCTTCATCACATCATAGTCGTGGCATATCGACTAGAACTCCACCGAAACTATTCAAAGTAGATGATGTTTTTCATTTCTCTATATTGTGGAAGTACATACAAAACCCATACCTTGAACTAAAGCTATAGGTATCAACCTTGGAGGAAAATCATTTAAATAAGTTTTAGTTGGTGAATATTTTAGATAATTAATGAAATATTCCATGAAAGAAGAAAACTCACCTAGTAAATGTGTTGTGGAGGAACCACATGTTTGAGGAAGAAACATAGGAACTGGAAGAGGGGAGGAAATAGAGGTACCCATATATATTCTACTGTAAAAATTATATTTTTAGGATGACAATTCATATTTGGGAAGAATAAAATGACTCGACTATTTATCAATGAAATACCATTTTTTATGATTACTTTCCTTATATATAATTTAAAAAAGTAATATTTTGGTTATTTTTCAATTGTATAGTCTATAGGAATTAAAATATAATTAAAAATACTAATATTCCATAATATATATATTTTATAGATACCATTAAAATTTTTATATATTTATGGTTATGAAAAAGTAATTTTGAAAATAACATAAGAAGTGATGGCTTCTACCAATTGGATCACCCCCTATGAATCCCATCCTCCAACTCCTCTTTACTCAAAACCAGTTGATCATGAGATACCTCTACCCCTCCCTCTTCAAATCCCCCCCAATGGAATTCTTGATATTTTAATGTGACCCTATCTAAATATTATAACTTCCTTCTTATAGAATGTGGATTCTCCCTCATACATTTTATTTGAGAACACTCTTTGAGTTATGCCTTTTTAATTATCAATTTATCATATTAGAATATTGTTTTCCATAAAACTTTTTCTTCCTTTGTTATTTAAAATTATATGAAACCCCCTTTGCCATATATTAAACCCTTTAATGATACATTATTTACTACTATTATGGTTCCAATATTAACATATGAATTTTCAGGAAAAACATTTTTGTAGTGAATTACCGTCACCGTTTCCAATAAATGCTTTTTACCCATATGTACAAATCCTTAATTGATTGGATAAATTAATATAATTAACCTAAACTACATAATTATGGTATAAAAAGTGGTGAAAGAAATTCATATGTTGTGTTAAATATTTATCACACAAATTCATGAACAATATATGAATATTAATGGTGGGATAAGAATTACGTAGTCTACAAATACATTTGGTTATGTTTTTTGTCTCATAAGATACCAGTAATAGTGTATTGGATGTACTCCAAACCACACTACGCTATGATGTCTTAGTGTTTAGCCTTAAATTATGCATATGATTCCATTTATTAAATTGATTCCACATTCATATATTGCCTTCATGTTATAATATTATATAATGATGTGATGTTCATGATTATGATTCCTAGGCATTTTATGTCACATTTATATGTCAAATAAATAACATGTTTTACATTCATTGTGTAATTATTCATTAACCCATTACTTGAATTTATATCTCTCTACTTTTATATGTATGTCTCTTGGTAATCCCACAAAATTTTAGAATATAAGTTAAATTTTATGTGAATATTAGGGAGTATTAAATAATATTATTATATCCATAACTACAATTGTTTTGTTTTGTATACAATTACCCAAAGGCACCAGGCCTTTTAACCTTTTAGGATTTTATTATATGTGTATTTATGTAAAAATTTATTAGTAATTGTGTTTTAATGATATGGGTTGTTATAAAAAATTTGGTTATAGGGTGTAGTTTTTTTAAAATATAAAATTCATGCATTAGAATTTTTATAAAAGTGACATGAGTGAAGATGAATAATTTTATTATTTAAATGATATAACATTTCAATGGGTGTGATTTATATACTAGTACAATATATGATCAATATTAAATTATAAAGAAGATATTTTTTTAGTTATTGGTCAAACAAATTATGGAAATGTAGTTTATATATACATTCACAATCCATAATCCTAACCATCCATGAATGATAATCTCATCTATATTTAAAAATCCCATCAGGTAAATAATATTCTCCATATAAATTTTTTCATTATAATCATTGTAGCAAAAATGTTTATGTATGAATTTTAAAACTACATGAACAAATAAATTTATTGAACATTATTGTACAAATGGTGTGTTATAGGTACTCTTGGAAGGTACTCTTGAATAAATAGTTAATAATTTTTAATTTTCTAAAACTTACTTTATGCCTCCTATTTTTTGCCATTATATAATAACATGCATCAGTTCTGAAAATTTCATCATTAATTATAAAATGTTTTTAATACAAACTAAATTCAAAAGGAGATATATTTTTATTATCATGCATCATTTTATGGATACATTTCTATTATCTGAAATATCTGATATCACTTTTAACATAATGAAATCCATGATTATAAATTTTAAGAAGTATATTAGTGCTTGGATCAAGAGTTATATGAATTCCCAGACTGAAATGATCTTTTGGAATTATATTATTATGTATAATAATACATTGGACTATTTTTTACTCTACCAATCACAATAAGGATTGGATTTGGAGAACATATATATAAATCAAAATCAATTTCACTATATATAATAGTTTACATGAAATGAATTAGTAGTTTTTAGTCATATTTTAAAAATAATGTTACATAAAATTTGATTACCTCAGGAAAGGATTTTCATTGAGGGATAATGGAAATCCACAAACTAGGGTTTTTTACTGTTCATGATGTTGTTATTTCTATGCCAATTAATCTTATTGATTCTATTAATGAAACAAGATTATCACATCAACCAATAAAGTTATTTTTTCAATTAAACTATATATTAAGTATTCAATCTATATCATTAAAAAGAATCTAATTTTATAGTTATTATTTTTTGGATATTATATGGAAAATATTCAAGACTAGGCATTTAGACGTTATTCGATTCTGAGTACCAGTGATCCCAGAATGAATATTTGAAATTCATTTAACATATTATTACCAATCATGCACAATTTTCCAGAAAATTTTTAAAAACATTTAAATGACGGCCTTGATCATAAATTTGTGGTACCATTGAGTTTCGAATTTGTGTTTTACCTTAGGAATGAAATATACTTTATTGGTATAAAGGGCCTATTAAAAATAGGTTTCGGTCACAAAAGGCTAAAATAAATACACAAATTTATATATTTATTTTTTGATAGAGTAATTGATCACTCATATAGTTAAAGAGTTACGGGGATGTCTCAGGGCTGTCAGCAAAGCCATAGAGTCATAGAGATCCATTGAATAACATTCTTGGAAGATGAAATTATATACAATTAGGATCATGGACCAGTGTTCCAATATAAAATATGGATCTCACTAATGTTTGTTATGTGCTTTACTTCTTCATCAACATTTGATCTAAATAGATGTAGAATGATTGATCTATTATTCCTATCATATTCATTAATCCCGGACTAATGTGGATAAATTCCATGAAAGAGAATTTATTTGACAACAGGAAAATGAATTAATTGTGATGGGTCATTTGTGTGGAAAAAATGAACTTATCGTATTTTTTTATTGGGTTTCACACAACCTAGAACCAAAATCATTGGCGAAAAATTATTTTCAAAAAAAGGCATAATCCATAACAAATATTCTATCACAATAAAGCCATTGATTTAACATATGAGTCCCATCCTTTATCATATTCTACTCTTCCTCCTCCACTCCCTCTCTCACATAATTCCACCAGTCATCCTCTACATCGCACCATTGGTCCTCCCATAATCTACAACATGCCACAACCCCATGAAAATCATTCTCCCACTCCCACACAATCATGATTCATTCGTACCATCCAACCTCCATTCCTCTTCCTCAAATGTCACTTTCACTATTTTTTTACATATCTATGGTTGAATCTATTGTATGTATTCTTATTGAGTTCATTATTTTTTTATTTTATATTATTACATTTTATTTCATTTTTTCATTTTGGAAAACCCTATGTATAATAATTTATCTATTTATAATTCTTGATCTAGTATATAGTATTGTTGCAATGTTTTATTTATTATTTTCATGTAAAGGAAAAATAAAATGCTAATCTCGTTATTTTTTTATTAATCTATATATATTTTCTAATATTTTTATCTATTTATCATGCATGATCAGTTTCTTTAAACCGAGATGTAGTTATTTCGTTAAATTTTAATTTTGTTATTTATATTTATTGCTATATATATATATTTAAAATAAACATGTGTGATTCTATATAAACATGTAAGATTTTTAATATATAAATTTATATATTAGGATTAAATAAATGTCTAATTATATATATATATATAAAAATATATACATTGATACTTATATATATATATATTTCTGTTCTTATATAGATTTAATATGTGTACCTGTTTAAAAGTGTCATAATATATTTGATATATTTATATTACATAAAAATTCATGATATATAGATATATATAGACATGGACTAATATAAAACTTTTAAAAAATGAGCAGGGTTTTTCATATATATATATATATATATAAGATGTAAAAATTTGTTACTTTTTTGAAATAAATATATGAACACATAATATGTGTGTGTGGGTGTGTGATTATGTATATTTATAAGGTGATATATATATGCTTATATATTATTTATAATAATATATATATGCTTATATATATATATGTATATATATGTGCTTATATATATGTGTGATTACAATTTGTATATATTCTTATATAAATTGTAACGCGATGAACCTAGTTTCTCATGGTTAGTACATTATTACATAACAATGGCATGCTCAAAAGAGTTCAAGTCCCGAATGACCAATCAGATTAGTATCCTTGTATGTACTAGATACATACACAAGATTTACATTACATTATAAAAATAAAAAACAATGACATTGCGTCTCCTTATAACAAACTCATATCCATTAACATATACCTACAAGTCAATCATAATATAATTCTTTGTATCCTGGGAAAAATAAAACATAAGAAAGGGGTGAGGTCAGCTACCCAGTAATAATAAAAATATATAATAATCTATCATAAATAAGCATAAACATTTAAGGAAATATATTAGACTAAAACAGAAGCCGTTTTAACTTAATCTTCAACAAAATAGGGAAAATATAAATCAAATAACATCATTTAATTATTCACATGGATATTCTACTAGTTGAATAATCAAATGTAACATCTATATAAAATTCCCTAATTATTTAATTCATAATTTTGGACATCATAACAACATATTTAAGTCCTTAGGCCAAGACTACAAATAAATATTTTGTCAAGGCCTTGTGAAAATACACTAATTTTTCTCATGTGACCTACCGATTCATTGAGGGGATGTAGCGGTCCCCAAAAACCACTTAATAAGTCAAATGGATTCCTCATATGAAAATGGTGAAAAATAATCTAAACATTCATATAAAAACCATCATATAAAATTTAAATACTTTAACCACAAACCATGAATGGTATATAAATTTCACATCCAAAATCAAACATAAATCATTAAATACAATACGAAATTTGTGTTATATAAAATCAGCCTCAATCAAGAATAAAATACAATGATGGATTTTGAAATTGATTAAAATAATAAGTACAACTATTTGAGATAAATATCCTATTTTTCTTAAAAACGTTTAAAAGACGCACTATTTAACAAAGAAGTTGTTTAAAGAGATTTTTTAATCAAATTGTCCCAAAACACTTTGATAAATTTGAAAAGTATTTTAATTTTAAAACAATAATTTCAATATAAATTAATTCTTAAAACTATTTTTAAAAATTGATATTAATGGGAATTATTTTGATGAATAATTCCTTAGAACATTTAAAATGATATATTAGTTAGAGATCCTAATAAAATAAGAGACGCTTGAATACGAATAATTGATCTAACAAATACATTATAATATCATTATAATTATGAGATTTATTATATAGAATATAAAAATATACTATATACACCATATAAAAGTTCATTGTCCTATAATAACAAAAAAGTCCCAATGGAATGTTAACTAAGATGAAGTCCTTGATATAGACCAAATCCTTAGGTTAAGGATAAATCAATGAAATAATAATGTGTGAAAAATATAAATACACTAAATATGATTATATATTCCATGTAAATAAATCATAGGACATTCAAACATAATCTTGTAAAAACAGTATCATGACTTGGATGTTTAACTCAATGAATGAAAATTGAGTGTAGATTTATCTCATCAAGTTCATATCGATGACATAGGAATTTATCAATGGAGTGATTATGTGTATCAAACTTATTTCCACAATAAAGTGTGTGTAAATTAATAAATAAATAAATAGTGATTTCATATATAATCATGGAATAAAATAATCAATGAAGTTTCTATAAAACCCAACGAGTGGAAATTGAAATAAAAAAATTCCTTTACCAGTATGGTAAATTATGAGGCATATAACCCATGAGAGAAGGATAATATAATTAAAATGTAAATAAAGATAAATTAATTTATTTTACACAAACAATAACATTATGGAAAGTACATACACCACAAAAATGAAAATAGTTGCAAAGATAGATTGAATTAGATGGGAATAAAAAGTGAGATGAAAACCCATTACCGTTTACTTTTCCATAGTAGATGTTTTGATAATCATATTTATAATAGTTAAATCATATTTATTAAATTATAAATGATAAAAAAACATAAATATTATATCATATATGATCTTATAATATATCTTTGTTAATAATATTTCAGAAGTATCATTATTTCAGGTGTTAACTGATTCGTTTACCTTTCCATGTTTTCATACAAAAATAGTATTTTTTATGTTTAGGATGAACGTTATTCAAATATATAATGATATTAAGTTCATAAATATTATTTTTAATAATCAAATTAAAATTATTCTTGAATGGTTACAACGGTAAATGAAATCTCATCGCATTATGGAGATGTTAAGTTGTACGTACGCACAAGGGACAAAATCATTTTATTGATGGTGAAATCGTATGTAATTGGATGGTGTATAACGAATCATTAAAATGATATATTTATTATTTTCATAAATTAAACAAATTCTTATACGCATCCAAATAATGAATTATTGAATAAAAACTACCCCACGACATAGAGATGGTAAGCCGTACGTACGCACATATGGTGACATTGTCATTTAATGGTTGCAATGAATAATTAATATGATTGTAACATATTTATGATAACATCTCAGAATCTAGAAGGAAATTGATATGCATTTTTGGTGGGGAAACAACAAATAATGATGAAGTGGAAGAATAAAAGTACTTTGAATGAGCGGATAAAATAATTTACTCTTCGTTGGGCGCTTTCTTTTGGATTGAACAAAAGGACTCCTCGGGTTGTCTTTCGGATCCGAGTAATGCATCTATGTGTATGTGAGATTGGTTGGGAGGAAACTTGATCAGGCTTTTGTGGTACCAAATTTCTTTGGAGGTTTGAATTTTATGGAAGGCTAAGTACCTTTTTATAAGAGAGGTGAGGGGCACAATAAGAAAATCCTTAAATATTATTTTATTTAAAAAATAATTTTTAGTTTCTAGTGGTTCCAAATAGATTTATTTCAAGGATAAGGTGGGGATGCATAAAAAATCTCAACCAATAGGTTTTATTAATGTTTTGTTCACCATATTTACCTTATCATTTATATTTAACTATTAGTTAAATAGTTTAACTTTTACCATGTCTTCTTGTATTTTTAAATCACATGTTTAATTAACTTAATATAAAATTACAAGAGAACATAAAGTAGTTCATTAATGACATAACTATAATTTTATAATTCCGTTGGTGTAATCTTAGATTTTTACGAATATTAAATGTTTTAATAAAATGGAATTTGTTTTAAAAACTCATTTATGACAATTTTGACACTATTTAGTATATGGTTTTTTTAAAACTCATAACAATCTCATTTAATCAAAAATAATTACCTTAAATCAATACTAACATGTTATATTCGCCTAGAAAACTTTTGAAAAGAATAAAAAGTTTCAATTTACATTTATTTTTTTATTTATAATATCAAATATTTTAATCATTCATTAATAAGGTAATTACTACATAATCATTGGGTCATAAATAAATTTAATTATTTAATTTTAAAAAATTATAAAAAAATACCATGTTGTAGGAAAACGTTTTATATTTTTAATTAATATTTATAGTTGAAATTAACTTATTTATTATACTATATTGAAAATGTTTTTGTTATTAAAATTTTAATTTAACACTTTTAACTCTTATTTAAATAAAATAATAATAAATGACATAATCATATACAAGGGGAAAAAGGATGATATTTTATTAATAAGGTTTATTTAGGTGGAAATACACTTATCCAATAGAATTATTACATAATTTGGGGTAATTATTGTATCATTTTTACCATTCATTACCTGATTTACTTTTAATAGTAGTAAATAAAATTTAAATGTTACTATTCGCCAAAAAATTACATTCATCATATTGAACTACATTTTACTTATAGATATCAACCGTGTCTCTCATATTATTTAAATTCAATTCATAAAGTAGTAAATTTTCATTTTATGTAAATTTTCAAATGTGTCTAGAAGGAGGGTAAAATTCGTTTAAAAGTTAAATAAAATTTTATATATCTAATATTATTATAAAATTACTTCAATGAAATACATTGTAATAATATAAGTATTATGTATCTATTATTACTTCAAAATAACTTCAGATTAAGAATAATTATTTTAATGAACATGTCAGTTTTTATCTACATTGTAGTATTTTTCACTATTCATCAAAAATTGAAATTTTTCTGAAAAATGCCAAAACATAACTCTAAGATAACAATGATATTTCAAATTAAAAAATGAAATATATTTTACCAAATTAAAGACATATAAGATTCATTAGTTAATTTAACATTAATTCTTGTTTTGAAAACCGAAAACCGTGTTTTTGTAATGTTAAAATTATCAAATGATTGACATGTGTTTATATCCAATTTTAATGTGTAATTACTTATGATGACCAACGTTATGTTAAATGATAAAAATATAACCTGTATATAAATTAAAAAAATTAAAAGGATAATCTAACAATATATATAAATTGTGTGAAAAGCATGTTTTGAATTAAAATGCAGTATTTTATTTACTATTCAATAAAAATGAAACATCTCATAAAATTACCAAACATTCACAATAATCTAATATTGATATAATGAATTAAAAAATAATTTCAATTTCAAAAAATTAAATTTATTATAGTGTCCAGAGTTAATTTATTTGTGGTTCAAAAAATGACATAAGAAGTAGTTCCTTTATCAAATTATTACTTATATTTTTATTAAACTTATTCATTTCCATATTAATATAGATTATTTATGTGATAGAACTATAAATGAATTAAAAAATATATTTGTTACTCTTATTTTTACAATATTTAATTTTTATGTTATAAATATATCATTTGACAAATTATATTACATAAGTATTGTTTCGCAGAAACTCAATCTTGCATATAATGTATGCCAAGTCAGTGTTTCATTCAATATAAGATATTTAATTTATTTATTTATATAACTTACTATGAAATATTGGGGTGTTACATTATCCCCTCCTTAAAATAATTTCATCCTAGGAATTTAAGCTCAGAAACAAAAACATGGGGTTTGGAAATTCATAACAACATTGTCGAAATCCCACATCGGAAAAAGAGTCAATAAAATCATAAATTTAAAAAAATGAATGAGAAAAATAAAATATTACTTCTGATAATCCATACTAGGATTCCATGTTGGAAAACATGGATATGGAATAAAAATACAAATAATAATGTTCTGATGGAGAGTGATGGAAAACTTGATCAGCTGAATGTTAATTATGAGAAAACTATAAACTTGTGAAGGGATAAACGGTCTTTTATATCCCAAAAAGAAGAGTAAACAAGAAATTTTTTATTTTATGTTATATTGAATAATGTTGAGGAATTTATTTTTGAGATTGACTAAGAACATAAGGATATATACTACCTTTTCATGTAGAGTATCATCCTTTAATATATTTCTACCACAAACTCTTTTTTTCTTCAAATGATGAGTATTCAAGATAACTTGCTCACACCTAAAGAGAATGAATCATCATATAGAGAATCACATTATCCAAAAAAGATGAATTATATATTTTTCTTCTCTTTATACTTTAACCAAAACCAAAATGGTTGGTAAATGATCAGATAATCCAAAAAACGATAATCCTTTAAAGAATTAAATACTACTATTAATCGCCAAAATTAAAAAAAAATCCCAATCTCCAGAAAAGACCATTCGATAAACAATTTTCCATAAAATTCTTCTAAATAAAACAATATATTTTTAAATCCAAAAATTCAAAAGAATTTGATCCCATAGTCCTCTATGATAAATCATAACATTTATCTCTCAATAACATCAACTACAAATAATGGAAAATGCATAAAAGTAATTAAACTAAAAACATATTATCTAAAATAGGTTAATCATTTCCATAATTAACAGAAATCTCAATAATTACACAATAAAAAACAGGATTATTCCAAAATAAAAATACACAACTACTCTTCATATGAAATCACATAGTATACTATTTTCTTTAGGCATATTTTCTTCCTAAAAGAGCAAACATATACCAAAATAGAATTTATCACTTATGCACCAATTCAGTTTCCATGACTATAGATATCAAATTGATAAATTTAAAGATTTCAAAATCAACATATTCATGATGTAACGCACCAAACCCAGTTACCTAGATTCAGTGCTTTATTTTAAAACATTGGCATGATTACAAGGAATCAAGTCCCAAAAGACCAATCAGTTTAGGAGTCCTGGAAAATAGATTACTGACATGGACGTTACATTACACATTACAAAATATAACATAATATAAATGATCCTTTAATAACTCCATTAATCCCCTATATTAACCATGCTTATCAATCATAATAAACTTCTTGGAATCCTGAGAAAATTAAAACATAGAAAGGGGTGAGCTCAGATGCTCAGTAAATATAACAGTATAGAAGAGACTTTCATAAATAAGAATAAAATTTAATGCAATGAATAAGACTAAAACAAATGCCTTTCAAAAAAACTTCAGCATAATATGGTAATGATAAAATCAAATAATTCCATTTACTCACTCACAAGGATATTCTACTAGTCGAATAATCACATGAAATATCAATAGCCATATTCATAATGATGGAATGCAAAATTCCAGACTTTCATAACCACATAGTCAAGGCCTTGTGCCAAGACTACAAATAAAATTCTGTCTAGTCCTTGTGCAATGACACTAGTTTGTCTCAGGAGGCATACCGATGCATCGATTAGCTAAAGTGGGCTCCACCTGTCACTCACTAAGTCTAATGCATTCTTCATATGAACAGGTTTAAACATAACATAAACATTTGTATTAAATCTATAATACAAAATGTGAATAATTTCTACATCAAACATGAATGGTATAAAAATGACATATCCACTGTCAAACATATCATAAAACCTTCAATACACAGTGGAAGTTTTGTATCATAATAAATCAAATTCAAACAAGTTTAAAATCCATTAAAATATTTTGACATAGATGAAAAGGATTTGTAAAAATCTTTGAGAGAAATATCCCTTTCTCGTGAAAAAGATTAAAAGTCGCACAATTTAGAAAGGTAGTAATTTAAATATATTTTTTAATTATATTTACCTACACCACTTTGGAACTTTTTAATGTAATTAACATTTTAAAACATTAATGTCCTTTTAAATAAAACCTTATCTACATTTTGAAAACTTGTACCTTAATGATAATGGTTTAGAAGAATAAATCAATAAAACATTTAGATTGATGTTTTAGTTACAAGTCCATTTAAATAATCCCTTTGAAAACAATTTTATGAAACATGGACATGGATAATAAATATGTCCTAGTAGATACATACATAAAAACAACCTTGGATAATAAATAGATTGTGAAATTAACCCTTACCAATTTGGTAACATACGAATCATACACCCCATGAAAGAAGTATCATACAATTAATATGTTAATACACATAAATTAATGTGTATTACACAATTAATACAATTATGGGCAGTACATACACCACAAAAATGTAATAGTTTCATTATGGCATGAATCTCATGGAAATAAGGAGAAAGATCAAAACCCCTTACCTTGCACTTTCCATTAGTTGAGGATATGTTTAACCTCTTGTATGAAGATCATATTATGTTATTAATTTATACCAGAACAATATTAATATTTATTATATCATGCATCATTCATTTTTGACTTTATACTACCCATTTAGTAAAAATTTCCATGTTAAATTAATATTTCGGGTAATAATCGCTTTCTTTAGTGTACATACTTTATCTTGTTACTCTTGATTGTATCACTTAGACCAAGATTTAAATACATCCAGAATATAAAACATTATTTACATATCATATATATTTAGAATATAAATATGTATAATAGACATATATATGAAATGAAAAACACCGTTTATGGAGACGGTAGTCCGTACGTACGCATAAACGATGTTTCCGTTTTCATATCATATTGAACGGAACTAAGTGAATAAGATATATGTAAGTAAATACATATATAAATATATATATCTGAAGTAGAATTATTAATTCATATATAAAATACTTATTATTAATATATATTTTTATTATCGTCGATGAATTGTGATCGTGGAAATGAATCTCATCGCGTCGTGGAGACGGTAATCCGTACGTACCCATGAGCGACAATATCATTTCTTTAAAAGTGTGGAATTGGATGGTATATTAATTTTACAAAGACATTAGCATGTTATTTTTATTATTTATATGCATATAACTCATCATTATATGCATCCAAATAACATAGTGTTTAATAACAAATTACAACACGACGTGGAGACTGTAAGTCGTACGTACGCACGCATGGTGACATTATCATTCATAACATGGGTAGAATAATGAATATTGTTGTGCCGTATTTATATTAAAATAACAGTATATAGAAGATACTGGAGTTTTTATTTTAGAATGGAAACCACAAAGAAATAGTAAGTGGAAGAATAAGAGAACATGAAAGATGGTGGTGAAATCATTACCTTTTCTTCAGGTTCTTCCTTTTGATTTGATGAAAAGGGATCTTTAAGTTGGATTTATCACCAACCTAAGGCCTCTAGGATAAAGGTGGGATAGTTGGGAGGATATTTGAGCAGGGTTTGTTTGATCCAAATGTCTTTGGAGGTGTGATTTTGAGAGAAGGGGAAGTACCCATTTATAAGAGGGGTGAGGGTCACTTTAGGAAAAGATTAAAGTATTATTTATTATACAAACATATTCAGTTTATAATGGTTAAAAATTAATATATTTCGAGCCTTAGGTGGTTATGGATCAAAAAAATATCAACTAATAGGTTTTATACAAGTTTAGGTTTCCATTTTAACCTTATCATTTACATTTAACTCTTAGTTAAAAACTTTATCTTTTACCGTGTTATCTTGTATTTTTACTCTATTTGGTTAATAAACATACTCTAATCGTCCAAGAGAACCTGAAGTGGCTCATTAATGACATATATAAAATTATTTAAACTCTTTGGATGAACCATACCATTTTTAGAAATATTATATCAACCAATAATATAGTATTTGTTTTAAATATTAATTTTTTGTCGATTTTTACAGTATTTGGTATTTTGTTTTTGTGAAAGTCATCACAACTTTATTACTTCAAAAAAGATACACTGAATCATCCATAACATGTTTTAGTCACCTTAAAAATTTTTGTACTTCATAAAAACCTTTAAATTATATTTATTTTAATATTTATAATATCATTTATTTGATTCATTCATTAATAAAGTAATTACTGCATCATCATTGTGTCAAAAATAAATTTAATTATTGAATTTTTAAAAATTATAAATAAAATACCATGATGTTGGAAATATTTTTATCTTTCTAATGGATATTTATAGTTTTGTTTATCGTATGTATAACCTTATATTAAAAATTGTTTAGTTAATAAACTTTGAATTTAATACTTTAAACGCTTCTTTAAATTAAATATTAATAAATGTCCTAATCTAATCCAAGTGGACCTAAAGGATCAAATTTTATTCATAAGGTTGTTTTTGGTCGAAGTAAACTTATCCCATCGAATTAGGACACGTGTTAGGGTAATAATTATATCATTTTACCCTTAATTACTCTATTTACTTTTAATCACGGTATATGAAAGTAAAAAGTTACAATTCACCAAAAAATATTTTTATCTTATTGAACCAAATTTTACTCCTTGATATTAACCCTGTCTCTCTGATTTTTTAAATTCAACTCACAAAAGCTGTAAAATTACTTTTTATGTAAATTTGCAAATGCACCTATGAGGTGGGTAAAATATGGTAAAAAGTTCGATAAAATTTTTATATATCTAAAATTATTATAAATTGAATCAAACGAATTACATAAAATTTATATAGGTATTATGTATATATTTTAACTTAAAATAAATTTAAATAAAATAAGTTATTATTTAAGTCAAAATACGGTTTTAAATAACAACTCAGTGTTTTTCACTATTCATCAAAAATTGGAAGTTTTCTGAAAAATACCAAAAAATCAACCTAGGCTAATTTTTATTTTCCAAATCCAAAATGATTTCTATTTTAACAAATTCAAGACATAAAAGTTGCATTTATTAAATTAAAATTAATTCCTGTTGTCAAAACCAAAAGGGGTATTTTTAATAAATAATAACAATAAAAAGATTGACACTTGTTTATGTCCAATTTCAATGAAAAATTACTTAAAATGACCAGAATTGGATTAAATGGTAAAAATATAATCTATTTATACTTCCAAACCATGAACATTTATAATTTAAAACTATAAATTACTTTTATTAAAAAATTTGTTTTCAGTTAAAATATATTATTTTTCACTATTCACCCAAATATGAAAGTTATTTGAAATGCACAAAAAATTTATAGAAACAAAATTATCATGTCTCCATTTTGAAGAAGAAGTGTATTTTGTCATATTAAAAATATAAAAGTTTCAAATATTGGATTTAAAAATGGTTCGCCATTAAAAGGCGATAAAATTTAATTTTTTTAAAAAATACTTCTTCAATTGGAAAAAATGAATTTGTTCATAAATTATGTCTAAGAAACTCATTATATGGATTCTAAAATTATAAGGATTATATAATGTTTTAAATTTTCTAAATACTATTCATAACCACTTTTGAACGGCATGTTTGGTAAGTCGAGGTGCGCTTGAACTCATTATTGCGTGTAGTGAATGTTATTGAATTACTTTGAAGAAATTACGTACTATGAAATCTTTGGGTGTTACAGTATTCCCTCCTTCAATAAATTTTGTCCCCATGATTTGAAATTTTTTTTCGAAAATAAAAGGATAAAAATAGAAAATACCTTTGTTGGAAAACCGACATCGGAAATTGGGTTAATAAAATTTAGTCTTAATAATATGAAAAGGGGAATGAAAAAGTCACCAAAAAATTATCATATCTATTTTAAGAACATTGGAGGAAATTAGAGACACATAATTAGAAGAAAACATAAATATTTATAGGGAGTGATTGAGGTCATCAATCACGATCAATTGTAGAATTTAGGGCCTCAAAGCCATCAATATATGATGATTTAAAAGATAATCGGTTCAACAAAACATATGGTATTAGGATAACACTTCTTTAGTTTTAAGATTACTTAACTAAAGTCTAAGAAATAATTGGTTTTTAGAATAGGAGAAATATATATAGATATATATATATATATATGCATGACATGTAGAGTTTCATCCTTCAACTAATTCCTACCATAAACTCATATTTCACTCCAAATGATATAAACAAAATTATATTATCCTAAATAGTATAAGGTTACAAAAATAATGAATTTATAATTCATTTGACAGACTATTTAAAAAATTAAATTATACAAACCAGTACATCACGTAGTCCATTCTTAGGGGATGTACCTTTATCGCTCTTCAGTTTGGGGTTCAAGTATGACAGACTTTCCGGACGCGACTAGTTGTCGCCCGACCTATGGGTGGTCCTTTTTATAACAATCCAAAAATAACCTTAACAATAGTATCCAATTTCATACATAATCCATTACAACATTTAGATTTATCCAAAATACTTATATCCAAACTCTCAGTCCATAATATATAAGGAAGTTAACCATAATGAGGATCCTTTTTCCAGGTAATAACATGTGAACACCTTCATCATGTATTTTTTTACAACACCGCAACATGCAGAATTACTAAAATCAACCATCTATTATTCCAAAATAACTAATTCATTATTAGGACCATATTAAAGATTACATTTCCTTCAACCATGTATTTTCCAAAAATGTGTAGCTTACTATTAAGTCACTTTTCATAGAACCATATAATCTCAAATCCTCAATATAATAGTACTGTAGTACAATCCTTATTTATCTCTATAATTCATGTAACTAGTATAATGTTGATATAACACTCAAATGAAATAATTATATAATAACAACATAGGAAACCTAGTCATTCACATGCATCTGAGGTTGTATCATAACTTGATTATTATCAATAGCATCATTTAAGGTATACTCTGCTGACTGGGACATTGATTCGTATAGTGTCTCAACACCTTGTAGATGATTGATTTTACATTTGAAAACATTTTCTTACCCTGAAAATCATGTACTTGGTAACCTTATTCTCTACACTTATAACACACTCCAATTCCCTTAAAACAGTTACCAAGGTGATACATTTCACATTTATCACATATTAAAAAATCATTCTTTTCCCTCTTCCCTGCATCAATCACTCTCTCTTCCATCTTTTTCTTCTCTTACTTACCTTCAAAGCCATAGGACTCAGATAATTCTTTTCTTATCTTATTAACACATGATACTATATCTTCATATGTTGAGAATATATGGTAGACTATTTCCTTTATAAATGTTGGCTTAATACTATGAAAGATATGATCCTTCTTACTCTTTGGATCATACGTAGTGACAAAGTTCACATTCCTTCTACTGGGAACCATTTAAATACAATATCATACAGTAGGTTAATTTATAAATTGAAATCAATAATTCCAAACATGTAAAATACCTAAAATAAATTTAAAAGTTTATGGATATAATCCATAAAAATACTTTCTTTGAGGAGATATATACTCGTAAATCCTTCATAATTATTTTTAAAGAAGATGAGAATAATCCAAAACATATCTCCTGGAAGTGTCGTAACCAAGAGTGCAGTAAGGCCCGTTGTCCTGCACCAGTTCCCATTCGAGTCTTGATCAAAGTGGGGATTTCAGGGTTTACCCCTAGGCACATCTGTACCAGAGCTGCCTCTACCTGCTCGTATCTATACAATGATTTATTTTCATGGAAAACTCCAAATGTATCGACATCAGTAAAATTCTAGGAAGTTATTATTAACTAATCCTCAATGTCTATCTTAGGGTAACGAGATATAATCATTTTTTATCTAAATAATGTTTCCAAATTTATTGTTAGACTTCCTCTGATACCAACTGTAACGCCCCAACCCCTGTTTCCTAGGGTCAGAGCATTATTTAAATACATTGGCATGATTAGAAGGAATCAAGACTCAAAAGATCAATCAGTTTAGCAGTCTCGGAAAATAGATTACATTCATGGATGTAACATTACACATTAGAAAATAAATCACAACAAAAATGATCCTTTGATAACGCCATTAATCCCCTAGCTTAACCCTGCTTATCAATCATAATAAACTTCTTGGAATCCTGAGAAAATTAAAACATAAAAAGTGGTGAGCTTATATGCTTAGTAAGGATAACAATATAGGAGAAACATTCATAAATAAGAATAAAAATTTAAGAAAATTTACAAGACTAAAAAAACCATTTAAACGTGAACTTCAACATAATATGGCTATGATAAAATCAAACAATGCCATTAACTTATTAACATGGATATTCTATTAGTCGAATAATCACATGCAATATCAATAGCCACTATCATAATGATGGAATGCATAATACCATACTATCATAACCACATAGTCAAGGCCTTGTGCCAAAGCACTAGTTTTTCTCATTAGACCTACTGATGCATCGAGGAGCTATAGCGGGCTCCACCCGTTACATAATATGTCCAATGCATTCTTCATATGAATAGTTTTAAACATAACATAAACATTCATATTAAAACGAGCATACGAAATATCAATACATTCTCCATAAATCATGAATGGTATAAAAATGACACATCCACTGTCAAACATATCACAAAACATTCAAAACACTATGGAAGTTTTGTATCATAATAAATCAACTTCAAAAAAGGTAAAAATCCATTTAAGGATTTTGACATAGATTAAATGATTTGAAAAACACTTTGAGAGATATACACATTTCTCATGAAAACATTTAAAAGTCACAAAATTTAGAAAGGAAGGCATTTAAATAAATTTTTGAATCAATGTTTCCCACACCGCAATGAACTTTTGAATGTAATTAACATTTTAAAACATTCATGTCCATTTAAATAAATCCTTAAAACCATTTTGAAAACATGTACATTAATTAGAATTTTTTAGAAGAATAAATCATTAAAACACTTAAAATGATGTTTTAGTAACAATTCCCGTAAAATAATCCCATTGAAAACTATTTTATGAAACATGGACATGGATAATAAATATGTCCCAGAATATACTTAAGTAAAAACAACCTCGGATAATAACGAGATTGTGAAATTAACCCTTACCAATTTGGTAACATAAGAAGCATACACCCCATGAAAGAGGTATCATACAATGAATATGTAAATACACAAAAATTAAATTGAATTACACATAGAATAAAATTATGGGTAATACATACACCACACAAAAGTTAATAGTGGAAATATGGCATGAATCTCATGCGGTTAAGGAGTGAGATGAAAACCCCATACCTTGCACTTTCCATTAGTCAAGGGTATATTTAACATCCAGTAGAATGATCATATTAGGTTATTAAATTATAACAGAACGTTATTAATATTTATTATATCATACAAGAATCATTTATGACATAATACTACCCATATAATAATAATTTCCATGTTAAATTATATTTCAGGTAATAATCGCTTTCTTTATCGTACCAGTTATAACTTGTTACTCTTGATTGTATCACATAGACCAAGATTTAAATACTTCCAGAATATAAAACATGATTTATATATCATATATATTTTGAATATAAAAATGTATAATTGATATATATATGAAATGAAAAACACCGTTTATGGAGACAGGAGTCCGTACGTACGGATAAACGATGTTTACGTTTTCATATCGCATTGAATGGAACTAAGTGAATTAGATATATGTAATTACATATATATATATATATATCCAGAAGAATTATTATGACATATATTACATACTTATTGGTAATATATATTTTTATAATCGTCGATGAATGGTGATCCTGAAATTAATCTCATCGCGTCGTGGAGACGGTAATCTGTACGTACGCACGAGCAACAATATCGTTTCATTAAAGGTGTGGAATTGGATGGAATATTAATTTTACAAAGACATTATCATGTCATTTTCATTATTTAAATATGTATTACTCATCATTATATCCATCCAAATAAAATAGTGTTGAATAACAAATTAACCCACGGCGTGGAGACGGTAAGTCGTACGTACGAATGCATGGTGACATTATCATTCATAAGATGGATAAAATAATGAATATAGTTGTTCAATATTTATAATAAAATAACAATATATAGAAGTTACTGGAGTTATTATTTTTCAATGGAAACCACAAAGAAAGAGTAAGCGGAATAATAAGAGAATTTGAAAGAGGGTGGTGAAATCATTACCTCTTCTTCGTGTTCTACCTATTGATTTGATCAAAAGGGCTCCTTAAGATGGCTTTTTGACAAATGTAAGGCCTCTAGGATGAAGTTTGGATAGTTGAGAGGATATTTTGGAAGGGGTTGGCCGAGAAAACTTTCATTGGATGTGTGATTTTGAGTGAAGGGGAAGTGACCATTTATAAGAGGTTTGATGGTCACTTTAGGAAAAGATTAAAGTATAAATTTATTATACAATAATATTCGGTTTATAATGTGTCCAAATAAATATATTTAGAATCTCAGGTAATTATGGGTCGAGATCCTCTCATCCAATAGTTTTTAGACAAGTTTAAGTTTCCATTTTAACCTTGTCTTTTAGATTTAACTCTTAGTTAAATATTTTTACTTTTACCGAGTCTTCTTGTATTTTTATTCTATATGGTTAATAAACATACTCTAAACTTCCAAAAGAACCTCAATTTTCTAATTAATGAAATATATAATATTATTTAATCCTTTTGAGAGAACCTTACATTTTTATGAATATTATATCAACCAATAATATAGTATTTCTTTTAAATATTAATTTATGTTAATTTTGACACTATTTGGTATTTTGTTTTTGTGAAAGTCATAAAAAATTGATTACTTCGAAAACGATACACTGAATCAGACCTAACATGTCATGGTAAACTAGAAAATTCGAGGATATCAAAAAAACATGATATTATACTTATTTTAATATTTATAATACAATTTATTTGATTCATTAATTAATAATGTAATTACGACATCATCATTGTGTCATAAATAAATTTAATTATTTAATGCTTAAAAATTATAAATAAAATACCATGATGTATGAAATATATTTATATTTCTAATTAATATTTATATCCATATTTATCTTATATATATCCCCATATTAAAAATGGTTTAGTAAATAAACTCTAAATTTACCACGTTTAACTCTTTTTTAAATTAAATAATAATAAATCTCATAATCTAATAAAAGTGGACCTAAAGGATAATATTTTATTCATAAGGTTGTTTTTGGTCGAATTAAATTTATCCAATATAATTAGGACATGTGTTATGGTAATAATAATATCATTTTAAACCTTAATTACTCTATTTACTTTTAACCGTAGTAAATAGAAGTAAAAAGTTACTATTAACCAAATATTATTTTTATCTTTCTGAACAACATTTTACTCCTTTATATTGACCATGTCTCTATTATTTTAAAAATCCAACTCAAAAAAGCTGTAAAATTATGTTTTATGTAAATTTGAAAATTCTTTTATGAGATGGGTAGAAGACGGTAAAAAGTTCGATAAAATTTTTATATATCTAAAATTATTATAAACTGACTCCAATGAATTAAATTGAATTTATATAGGTAATATGTATCTATTATTACCTAAAATAAATTTATATAAAATATATAATTATTTCAATGAAAATCTGGTTTTAAACAATAACTCGGTGTTTTTCACTATTCATCAAAAATTGAAAGTTTTCAAAAAAATATCAAAAAATCCCCATATGCTAATTTCAATGTTTTGAATCCAAAAATGATGTCTATTTTACAAAATCCAAAACATATAAGTTTCATTTATTAATTCAAAAATAATTCCTTTTGTCAAAACCAAATGGCGTAATTTTATGAAATAATAACTATCAAATGATTGACACTTATGTATGTCCAAGTTCAAAGAAAAATTACTTACAACGACATAAATTGGATTAAATGGAAAAAATATAATCTATTTATACTTCCAAACCATTAAAATGTATAATTTTACAGTATAAATTATTTTTATTAAAAATGTTGTTTTCAGTAAAAATATAGTATTTCTCACTATGCACCCAAATATGAATGTCATTAGAGAAACACTAAAAATTTATTGAAACTAAATTATTATGCCCCAATTCTGAATATGAAGTTTATTTTGTGAAATTGAATATATAAAAGTATCAATTATTAGATTTAAAAAAAAAATTTCCATTAAAAGGCGGTAAAATTTCATTTTTTGAAATATACTTCTTTTATCTAAAAAAATGTATTTGTTCTTACATTATGTCTAAAAAAACTCATAATATGGATTGTAAAATTATAAGGATTATTTAATGTTCAAAATTCAGTTAATATTATTCATAAACAATTTTGAACGGCTAGTTTGTTAAGTCATTGTGCGCTTGAACTTAGTGTTGTGTGTGGTTCAAGTTGTTGAATTACATTAAAGAAATAATGTACTATGAAATCTTGGGGTGTTACATTCTTCCTTCCTTCAATAAATTGCATCCTCAAAATTTGAAAGTGTTCTTCTAAAATAAAAGGTCAAAAAATTAGAATACCATCGTGGGAAAACCCACATAGGAAATTGACTTAAAAAAATTTTGTCTTAATAATAGGAAAAGGGAATTAAAAAGTCACCACAAAAATATGATCTCGATTAGGAGAACATTGGTGGAAATTAGAGACACATAATTAGAAAAAAACATAAATATTTATTGGGAGTGATTGAGGTCATTAATCAAAAACAATTATATAATTGATGGCCTCAAAGCCATCAATATATGAAGATTTAAAATATCATCGGTTCAACAAAACATATATTATTAGAATAAAACATATTTTGGTTTAAGATGCCTTACCTAAAGTATAATCATTTAATTATTCTAAGAATAAGAGAATATATATATATATATATATATATATTTGACACGTAGAGTTTCATCCTTCAACTAATTCCTATCACTAACTCATATTTCACTCCAAATGATTTAAAAAAAAAATATTAACCTAAATCATATAAGGTTCCAAAAATAATGAATTTATAATTCATTTGTCATACTATTTAAAAAAAACTAAATTGTACTAACCAGTACATCACGTAGTCCAGTCTTAGGTGATGCACCTGTGTCGCTCTTCGGTTGCAGGTTCAAGTCTCACAGCCTTGTCGGACGCGACTAGTTGTCACCCGACCTCTGGGTTGTCCTTTTTAAAACAATCCTAAAATAACATTAACAATAGTATCCTATTTCAAACTTAATCCATTCCAAACATTAGAATTATCCAAAATACTTATATCCAAACCCTCATTCCAAAATTTATAAGGAAGTTAAACATAAAGAGGATTATTTTTTCCAGGTAATAACATGTGAACGCCTTCATCATGTATTTATTTACAACACCTCAACATCCTGAGTGACTAAAATCAACTATCTCTTATTCCAAAATTACAACCTCATTATCACGACCATATTATGGATTTCCTTTCCTTCAACTATTTATTTTCCAAAAAGTGTAGCTAACTATTAAGTCTCTTTTCTTAGAACCATATAATATCAAATCCTCAATAAAATAGTGCTATAGTAAAATCATTATTTATCTCTTTAATTAATGTACCTAGTATAATATTGATACAACACTAAAATGAAATAATTCTATAATTACAATATATGAACAATATTCATTCCTCTTCATCTGAGGTTGCATCATAACAATATTATTATCAATAGCATCATTTATGGTATACTCTGATGAGTGGGACATTGATTTGTGTCGTGTCTGAACACCTTGTAGATGAGGCATTTTACATTTGATATCTTTTTCCTACCCATGAAATCACATAATTGGTGTCATTTTTCTCCAAACTTAAAAAAAATCTCATTCCCTTCAAGATTTTACCGAGGTGATTCATTCCACATTTATCACATATTGGAGAATCCTTCTTTTCCCTCTTCTCTTTATCCATCATTCTCTTTTACATCTTTTTCTTATATTGCATCCCTTAAAAGCCATAGGACTCAGAGAATTCTTCACTTATCTTATTAACACATGATACTATTTCCTCATCTGTTGAGAAAACATGGTAGACTATTTCATTTCTAAATTTTGGCTTAATACACTAAAAGATATGATGATTCGTACTCTTTGGATCATACGTATTGCTAGAGATTGCATTCCTTCTACTGGGAACCATTTCTATATAATGGATTTCACTAGTTCAGTTTATGAATTTCTATGAATATTTCCAAACATGTAAAATACCTAACTTAATGTGAATAGTTTATGGATATAATCCATAAAAATATTTCCTTTGAGGAGATATATACTCTTAAATCATTAATAATGATTTATAAAGAAAACAAGAATTATCCAAAGCATATCCCGTGGGAGTGTCATTACCAAAAGTGAAGAATGGCCCATTGTTGTGCACCTGCTCCCATTCGAGTCTAGGTCAAAGAAGTGTTTTTGGGTTTTACCCATACGTACATCTGTTCCAGACCTGCCTTTACATGGTCGTATCTAGATATGGATTTATTTTCATGGAAAAGTCACAAAATATCTCTATTATCAATATTTTAAGAAGTTCTTCTCTAATAATACTCAAATTCTATCTTAGGGTAATGTTCTATAATCAGAGTTTATCTAAATCTTGTTTCCAAGGTTATTGATAAAATTCATATAAAACAAAATGTAATTCCCCAAGGCAAGTTACCCAGAGTCAGTGCATTATTTTAATACATTTTCATGATTACGGGGAATCAAGTCCTGAAAGACCAATTAGTTTAGTAGTATTGGAAAATAGATTACATGCATGGACGTTACATTACACATTAGAAAATAAAAGACAACACAAAATATCCTTTGATAACCTCATTAATCCCCTAGCTTAACCATTCATATCAATCATAATACACCTCTTGGAATCCTGAGATAATTAAAACATATAAAGTGGTGATCTAAGAGGCTCAGTAAGGATAACAATATAGCAGAAACTTTTATAAATAAGCACAAAAAATTAAGGAAATGTATAAGACTAAAACAAAAGCCTTTTATACTTGAACTTCAACATAACATGGAAATGATAAAATCACATAATGAAATTTAATTATTCACATGGATATTTTACTAGTCGAATAATAACATTCAATATACATATCCACTATCATAATGATGGAATGCATAATACCAGGCAATCATAATCACATAGTCAAAGCCATACTCCCAGACTACAAATAAGATTTTTTCAAGGCCTTGTGCCAAAAAACTAGTTTGTCTCATGAGACATACCGATGTATCTTGGAGATATAGCAGTCTCCACCCGTCACTTACTAAGTCCAATGCATTCCTCATATGAACAGGTTTAAACATAACATAAAAATTCGTATTAAAACTATCATATGAAATGTCAATACATTATCCATAAACCATGAATGGTATAAAATTACACATCTACAGTCAAACATATAACAAAACATTAAATACACTGTGGATGTTTTGAATAATAATAAATCAACATCAAACAATTTTAAAATCCATTAAAGGATTTTGACATATATGAAAATTATTTGTAAAACTCTTTGAGAGAAATATCCCTTTTTCATGAAAACATTTAAAAGTCACACAATTTAGAAAAGAAGGCATATAAATACATTTTTAAATCAATTTTTTCCATACTACTTTGAAACATTTTAATGTTTTTAACATTTTAAATAATTCATGTCCATTTAAATAAATCCTTAAAACCATATTGAAAACAAGTACATTAATGAGAATGGTTTAGAAGAATAAATAATTAAAACATTTAAAATGATGTTTTAGTAACAATTACCTTAAAATAATTCCTTTGAAAAATATTTTATGAAAATGTTCGTGGATAATAAATATGTCCCTATAGATACTTATATAAAAACAACCTCAGATAATAAAGAGATTGTGAAATTAACCCTTACCAATTTGGTAACATACGAAACATACACCCCATGAAATAAGTATCATACAATGAATATGAAAACACACATCAATTACTGTGTATTACACCAAGAATAATATTATTGGCTGTAAATACACCACAAAAAAATTAATAGTGGCAATATGGCAGGAATCTCATGGGAATAAAGAGTGAGAATAAAAACACATTACCTTGTACTTTACTTTAGTAGAGGGTACGTTTAACCTCATGTATGAAGATCATATTATATTATTAAGTTATAACAAAACCATGTTAATTTTTATGATATCATACATGATTCATTTATGTCTTTATACTACCCATTTATTATGAATTTCTATGTTAAATTAATATTTCAGGTAATAATCGCTTTCATTATCGTACGTGTTTTAACCTGTTAATCTTGATTGTATCACATAGAAGAATATGTAAATAAATCTATAATATATAACATGATTTATATATCATATATATTTAGAATATAAATATGTATAATAGACATATATATGAAATTAAAAGCACCGTTTATGGATATGGTAGTCCTTACGTACGCATAAACGATGTTTCTGTTTTCATATCGTATTGAACAGAACTAAGTTAAAAATATATATGTAAGTTCATATATATATATATATATATATCCAGTAGAATTATTATGTCATATATTACATACTTATTAGTAATATATATTTTTATAATCGTCGATGAATGGTGATCGTGGAAATGAATCTCATCGAGTCGTGGATACGGTAATCCGTACGTACACACGAGCGACAATATCATTTCATTAATGGTGTGGAATTGGATGGTATATTAATTTTACAGAGACATTATCATGTTATTTTCTTTATTTATATACATATTACCCATCATTATATCCATCCAAATAACATAGTGTTCAATTACAAATTATACCACGATGTGGAGACGGTAAGCTGTACGTACGCACACATGGTGAAATTATCATTATTAAGATTGATAGAATAATGAATATAGTTGTGCCATATTTATAATCAAATAAAAATATATATTATATAATAGAGTTATAATTTTATAATGGAAACCACAAAGAAATATTAAGTGGAAAAATAAGAAAACATGAAAGAGGGTGGTGAAATAATTACCTCTTCTTCGGGTTCTTCCTTTTGATTTTCCCAAAAGGGCTCCATAAGATGGATTTCTGACCAAAGAAAGTCCTCTAGGATGAATTTTTGATAGTTGGGAGGATATTTGGGCAGGGTTTGGGCGAGACAAATGGCTTTGGAGGTGTGATTTTGAGAGAAGGGGTAGTGCCCTTTTATAAGAGGTGTGGGGGTCACTTTAGGAAAAGAATAAAGTATTAATTTATTATACAATAATATTCAGTTTATAATGGTTCCAATAGAATATACTTATATCATTTGGTTGTTATGGGTCGAAATCCTGTCAAAAAATAGGTTTTTGACAAGTTTAGGTTACAATTTTAACCTTTTTTTTAGATTTTACTCTTAGTTAAGTAGTTTAACTTTTACCGCGTCCTCTTGTATTTTTACTCTATAGGGTTAAGAACATTACTCTAAACTTCCAAAAGAAAATAAAGTGGCTCATTAATGACATATATAATATTATTTATGTCCTTTGGATAAACCTTACATTTTTAGGAATATTATATCAACCAATAATATAGTATTTGTTTTAAATATTAATTTATGTCAATTTTGACACTATTTGGTATTTTGTTTTTGTGAAAGTTGTGAAAACTTGATTAAATAGAAAAATATACAATTAATCAGCCCTAAAATGTCATAGTAATATTGAAGATTCATGTGTGTCATAAAAACATTGAAATTTTATTTATTTTAATATTTATAATACCATTTATTTGATTCATTCATTAATAAGGAAATTACTGCATCATCATTGTGTCATACATTAATTTAATTATTTAATGTTTAAAAATAATAAATAATATTCCATGATGTAGGAAACGTTTTTATCTTTCTAATTAATATTTATATTCGAATTTATCTTGTGTATATCTATATATTAAAAATGGTTTTGTTAATAAACATTGAATTTAACACTTTTAACTCTTATGTAAATTAAATAATAATAACTGTCCTAATCTAATCCAAATTGACTTAAAGGATCATATAATGCTCATAAGGTAGTTTTTGGTAGAATTAAACATATCTAATAGAATTAGGACAAGTGTTTGGGTAATAATAATATCGTTTTTACGTTAAATTACTCTATTTACTTTTAACCATGGTAAATAAAAGTAAAAAAGTTACTATTCACCAAAAATTATTTTTATCCTATTGAACAAAATTTTACTCCTTTATATTAACTGTGTGTATTTAATTTTCAAAATTCAATTCATAGAAGTGGTAAAATTATGTTTTATGTAAATTTGCAAATACTCTTAAGAGGTGGGTAAAAGACGGTAAAGAGTTTGATAAAAAAAATTTATATCAAAAATTATAGTAAACTGACTCCAATGAATTAAATTGAATTTATATAGGTATTATGTATCTATTTTTACAAAAAAAGTTAATAAAATAAATAATTATTTACATAAAAATCCAGTTTAAAACAATAACTCAGTGTTTTTCAATATTCGTCAAAAATTGAATGTTTTTCGAAAAATACCAAAAAATCACCATAGGATAATTTCGATATTCCAAATCCAAAAATTATGTCTGTTTTACCAAATTAAAAAAATATAAGTTTCATTTATTAATTTAAAATTAATTCCTATTTTTAAAACCAAAAGGCATATTTTTAAGAAATAATAACTACGAAAAGATTAACACTTGTTTATCTCCAATTTCAATGTAATATTACATACAATGACTAGGATTGGATAAAATGGTAAAAATATAATCTATTTACAATTCAAAACCATTAAAATCTATAATTTAAAAGTATAAATTATTTTGATTAAAAAAGTTGTTTTCAGTTAAAATATAGTATTTTTCACTATTCACCCATATATGAGAGTTATTAGAAAAACACCAACATTTTATTAAATCAAAAATATTATGTCATGACTCAGAAGAAAAGGTTTATTTTCTCAAATTGAATAAATAAATGTTTCAAATATTGTATATAAAAAGGGTTCACCATTAAAAGGTGGTAAAATTGCCTTCTTTGAAAAATACTTCTTTTATCTGAAAAAAATTATTTGTTCTTAAATTATGTCCAAGAAACACATAATATGTATTCTAAAGTTATAAGGATTATATAATGTTCAAAATTAAGATAATAGTATTCATAACATCTTTTGAACGATTAGTTGGGTAAGTCGTGGTGCTCTTGAACTTAGTGTTGCATGTAGTGCATGTTATTGAATTACATTGAAGAAATAATGTACTATGAAATAATGGGGTGTTACATTCTTCCCTCCTTCAATAAAATGCATCCTCACAATTTGAAATTTTTCTTCAAAAATAAAAGATTAAAAATAGAAAATACCTTTGTGGGAAAACCCACATTGGAAATTGGGTTAATAAAATTTAGTCTTAATAGAAGGAAAAAGGGAATGAAAAAGTCACCACCAAATTATGATCTCAATTATGAGAAAATTGGTGGAAAATAGAGACATATATTTGGAGGAAAACATAAATATTTATAGGTAGTGATTGAGGTCATCAATCATAAACAATTTTAGAATTGATGACCTCAAAGACATCAATATATGATGATTTAAAATATCATCAGTTCAAAAAACATATAGTATTAGGATAACAGATATTTAGTTTTATGATGCCTTATATAAAGTTTAAGAGTTTATTTCTTCTTAGAATAAGTGAATATATATATATATATATATACTTGAAAAGTAGAGTGTCATCCTTCAACTAATTCCTACCACTAACTCATCTTTCACTCCAAATGATTTAAAAAAAATTATATTTACCTAAATCGTATAAAGTTACAAAAATAATGAATTTATAATTCATTTGTCAGACTTTTTAAAAAACTAAATTATAAAAATCAATACATCATGTAGTCAATTCAAAGGTGATGGACCTTTTTCTCTCTTCGTTTGTGGGTTCATGTCTCATGGCCTTGCAGGATGCGACTAGTTGTCACCCGACCTCTGGGTTGTATTTTTTATAACAATCCAAAAATAACCTTAAGAATAGTATCAAATTTCATACATAATCCATTCTGACCTTTATACTTCTCCAAAATACTTATATCCAAACTCTCAGTGAAAAATTCATAAGGGAGTTAAATATAACGAGGATCCTTTTTTCCAGGTAGTAACAAGTGAACGCCGTCATCATGTATTTTTTTACAGCACCGCAACATCCTGAATTTCTAAAATCAACCATCTCTTATTCCAAAGTCACTAGATAATTTTCAGGGCCATATTAAGGATTACCTTTCCTTCAACCATGTATTTTCTAAAAATTATAGCTTACAATTATGTCACTTTTCATAGAACCATATAATCTCAAATCCTTAAAAAATAGTACTGCATTACAATCCTTATTTATCTCCATAATTCATGTAACGTGTATATTGTTGATACAACACTTAAATGAAATAATTCTATAATAACAACATAAAAACAGCATTCATTCCTCTTCATCTGAGGTAGTATCATAACATTATTATTATCAATAGCATCATTTATGGTATACTCTGATGGCTAGGACATTGATTCGCGTAGTGTCTCAACACCAAGCAGATGAAGCATTTTACATTTGAAAACTATTTCTTACCCTTGCCATCATGTATTGGAGTCCTTTTTCTCCACACTTATAACAAACTCCCATTCATTTCAAGCTTTTACCAAGGTGATTAATTCCACATTTATCACATATTTTAAAATCCTTCCTTTCCCTATTCCCTTCATCTATCTTTCTCTCTTCCATCCTTTTCTTCTCTAGCATCCCTTCAAAGCCATAGGACTAAGAGAATTATTTACTTATCTTATTAACACATGATACTATTTATTCATATTGTTATAATACATGGTAGACTATTTACTTTGAAAATTTTGGATTAATACTATGAAATATAGGATCCTTCTTATTATTTGGATCATATGTATTGTTGGAGTTCACATTCCTTCTTCTGGGAGACATTTCTATACAATGTCATACACTAGGTCAGTTTATGAATTGCAATGAATAATTCCAAACATGTGAAATACCTAACATAAATTGAATATTTTATGGATATAATCCATAAAAATAATTTATTTGAGGAGATATATACTCGTAAATCCTTCATAATTATTTGTAAAGAAAATGAGAATTATCCAAAGAATATCCCATGGGAGTGTCGTAACCAAGAGTGCAGCAAGGCCCATTGTCGTGCACCAGTTCCCATTCGAGTCTAGCTCAAAGCAGTGTTTTCGGGTTTCACCACTAGTTTCATCTGTTCTAGAGCTGCCTCTACCTATGCGTATCCATGTAGGGATGTATTTTATTGGAAAACTTACAAAATCTCTACATTTCCAAAATTCTAGCAAGTTCTTCTATTTGAATCCTCAAAGTCTATATTAGGTTAATGTTCTCCAATAAGAGTTTATCTAAATCTAGTTTCCAGGGTTATTTCTAAACTTCCTCTGATACCAACTGTAACACCCTGACCCTAGTTACCCAGAGTCAGTGCATTATTTTAATACATTTGTATGATTACAAGGAATCACGTCCCAAAAGAACGATCAGTTTAGCATTCTTGGAAAATAGATTACATGCATGGATATAACATTACACTTTATAAAATTAAACACAACATAAATAATCCTTTGATAACACCATTAATCCCCTAGCTTATCCCAACTTATCAATCATAATACACCACTTGGAATCCTGAAAAAATTAAAACATAGAAAGGGGTGAGCTCAGAAGCTCAGAAAGGATAACAATTTAGCTGAACCTTTAATAAATTAGCATAAAAATTTAAGGAAATGTATAAGACTAAAACAAAATCCTTTTAACCATGGAATTCATCATAATATGGAAATGATAAAATTAAATAATTTCATTCACTTACTCACATGGATATTCTACAAGTCGAAAAATCACATGCAATTTCAATAGCCACTATCATAATGATTGAATGCATAATACCAAACTATCATAACCACATGGTCATGTCCTTGTGCCAGGAGTACAAATAAGATTTTGACAATGCCCAATGCCAAGACACTATTATATCTCATGAGACCTACTGATGCATCAAAGAGATATAGTGGGCTCCACCCCTCACATACTAAGTCAAATTCATTCCTTATATGAACAGGTTTTGACATAACATAAAAATTTGTATTAAAACTAGAATACGAAATGTCAATACTTTATCCATAAACCATGAATGGTATAATAATGACACATCTACAGTCAAACATATCACAAAACCTTCAATACACTATGGATGTTCTGTATCATAATAATTCAACTTCAAACAAGTTTAAAATCCATTAATGTATTATAACTTAGATACAAATAATTTCTAAAACTCTTTGAGAGAAATATCACTTTTTCATGAAAACATTTAAAAGTAACACTATTTAGAAATGAAGTCATTTAAATACATTTTTTAATCAATGTTTCCCATACCAATTTGAAACTTTTTAATGTAATTAACATTTTAAAACATTAATGTCCATCCATATAACATAGTGTTGAATAACAAATTACAGCACAGCGTGGAAACAGTAAGCTTTACGTACGCACACATGGTGACATTATCATTCATAAGATGGATAGAATAAAGAAGATATATGTGTCATATTTATAATAAAATAAATGTATATATAAGATACTGGAGTTATTATTTTAGAATGGAATCCACAAAGAAAGAGTAAGTGGAAGAATAATAGATCATGAAAGAGGGTGGTGAAATCATTACCTCTTCTTTGGGTTCTCCCTTTGATTTGATTAAAAGGGATCATTAAGTTGGCATTATTACCACATTAAGGCCTCTAGGATTAATTTAGGATTGTTGGGAGGATATTTATGTAGGGGTTGGCCATTCCAAATGGCTTTGTATGAGTGATTTTGAGGGATGGGTAAATTTCGTTTTATAAGAGGTGTGTGGGTCACTTTAGGAAATGATTAAAGTATTAATTTATTATACAATCATATTCAGTTTATAATGGTTCAAAATGAATATATTTAGAGACTTATGTGGTTATGGGTCTAAATACTCTCAAACAATAGGTTTTTGACGTGTTTATGTTTCCATTTTAACCTTATCTTTTAGATTTAACTCTTAGTTAAATAGTTTAACTTTTAACGTGTCCTCTTGTATTCTTACTCTATATGGTTAATTAGCATATTATAAACTTCCAAGAGAACCTAAAGTTTCTCATTAATGACATATATAATATTATTTAATCCATTTGGCCTAACCTTACATTTTTAGGAAAATTATATCAACCAACAATATAGTATTTGTTTTAAATATTAATTTATGTCAATTTTGACACTATTTGGTATTTTGTTTTTGTGAAAGTCAAAAAAAATTGATTACATAGAACAAGATACAATTAATATTCCATAACATGTCATAGTCACTGAGAAAATTCTTGGATTTCATAAAAACATTGAAATTATATTTTTTAAAAACTTATTATACAATTTATTTGATTTATTCTTTAATAATGTAACTACTGCATCATCATTGTGTCATAAATAAATTTAATTATTTAAAATTTAAAATTTATAAATAAAATTCCATGATGTAAGAAATATTTTTATCTTTGTAATGAATATTTATATACTAATTTATCTTCTGTATAACCCTATATTAAAAATGGTCTAGTTAATAAACTTTGAATTTAACACTTTTAACACTTCTTTAAATTAAATAATAATAAATGTCCTAATCTAATCCAAGTGGACCTAAAGGATCATATTTTATTCCTAAGGTTGTTTTTGGTCGAATTAAACTTATCAAATATAATTAGAACATGTGTTAGGTTAATAATAGTATCATTTATACCCTTAATTACTCTATTTACTTTTAGCTGTGGTAAATAAAAGTAAAAATTTACTATTCACCATGAATTATTTTTATCTTATTGAACCAAATTTTACTCCTTGATATTAACCATGTCTCTTATAATTTTGAAATTGAACTCACAGAAGTGGTAAATTTATGTTTTTTGTAAATTTGCAAATGCTCCTAGGAGGTGGTTAAAAGACGGTTAAACTTTCGATATAATTTTTATATATCTAAAATTATTATAAACTGTCTCCAATTAATTATTGGAATTTATATAGGTATTATGTACAATTTTGACCCAAAATAAAATAAAATAAAATAAAATAAATATTTAAATAAAAACTGGTTTTAAACAATAAATTAGTGTTTTTCATTATTCATCAAAAATTGAATGTTTTCAGAAAAATACCAAACAATCACCCTTGGATAATTTCGATATTCCGAATCCAAAAATGATGTATATTTTACCAAATTAAAAACATATAAGTTTTATTTATTAATTTAAAATTAATTCCCATTGTCAAAACCCAAAGGCGTATTTTTAAGAAATAATAACTATCAAAAGATTGACAGTTGTTTATGTCCAATTTCAAGGTAAAATTACATTCAATGACCAGGATTGGATTAAATGGTAAAAATATATTCTATTTATACTTCCAAAACATTAAAATTTATATCATAACAGTATAAAATATATTGATTAAAAAATTTGTTTTTAGTTAAAATATAGTTTTTTCACTATTCACCCAAATATGAAAGTTATCAGAAAACACCAAAAATTTATTGAAACTAAATTATTATGTCTTGATTCTGAATAAGAAGTTTATTTTGTAAAATTAAATATATAAAACATTCAAAAATTGTATTTAAAAAGGGTTCTCCATTATAAGATGGTAAAATCACATTTTTTGAAAAATACTTCTTTTATCTGAAAAAATTTATTTGTTCTTACATTATGTATAAGAAACTCATAATAAAGATTCTAAAATTATAATGATTATATAAAGTTCAAAATTCAGTTAATACTATTCCTAACCTCTTTAGAACAGCTAGTTTGGTAAGTCGTGGTGCGCTTGGACTCAGTGATGCAGGTAGTGCAAGTTATTGAATTATTTTGAATAAATAACGTAAAATGAAATCATTGGGTGTCACACATGATCCATAAAACCAGTTTACTAAAAATAATTAGTCACCCTATCCCTGAACTTCACATAGTCCCATGGTAGGAGATAATTCCATGTCACACTTTGGTTGTGGGTTTGATTCCCACAACATTGTCTGACATGACGAGTTGTCACACGGTCTGTGAGTTTTCATTTTTCAAACAAAATATAATTTTATAACATTCCAAAAATGAGGTAAATTACAAAAAAAACAATTACATTTTTTAACCACAAATGTTATCTCATACCTCAAATTTTCATCCAAAATGTAATAACCTGCAATTTACTCAAATTCAAGGATCATATAAACCAAAATGTGTTTTTATATATATATCATCAAAAGAAAAGATAATTCGTCCTCAAATATCATTTTTGCATAACAAACATCTTGGTTACACATACAAAAGAAATGTTTTCCAAATTTATCCCATCAACAAATAGAATTAAAACAGTTACTAAGTTTTCAATCTATTTATTTCCACATAGGTTCTTCCATGACATAAAGGTTATCCTTTAAAGTCGGGCATTGACTCGGGTAATGCCTAGGTCCTCTACATCCATGGAAAATGACAATAAATAGATTCTTATGGTCATTTTTTTCTTTCATAGTTTGCTATAATTTTCCTAGGAATTTTTTTACTTTTTGTTCTTCTTTCCCATACATAATGCATTTCCTTGTTCTATTGATACACATTCCTGGGAGTACCCTTCTAAATTTCTTGCATGATGGAAATTGAGCTTTTTTCTCTATGGTATCCAATTCTAGAGATCTTATAATTATCTACATTTTTTTCGTTTTCATGTTCGGGAGTGGGTTAATGTATATGTTATTGATCATATTTTTGGAAAACTAATTTGGCATGAACACGATATCTTTTACACCTATCTACAATCCATTTTGCTGCTCATTTCCTCCGTCGTTCTCACATTGTAGATCATTTTCAATGTTACTGTGATTTATTTGGAATCTAGACATTGACTAAAACGTGAAAGCATTGTGTGATTAACAATAGTCATAAATTCATTTAGAGAATATTCTAACACCTTATATTCAATCTAAAATTTCGTAGGATTTACCATGGTTATTAATTCTTATATTGTATTAAAATCCATCAAATCAGTTTGTAATGGAAATGTGATTTATCCTTTGAATATTCACTTTGGAGTTTCAAACCATATTCATAGTAAGGCTCGTTGTCATATACCATGATACCTCGGGTCATGCCAGAAACTCCTTGTCTGAGTTTTCACTCTAATGTATATCTGTTCTAGAACCACATCCACTTATAGTATCCAGAAATGTTTTTTTCTTCTTGAAAAAAACACATAATATCAACATTACCAAAAAAAATTCGGATATTCTTATATACTAATCCTCATAGTCTATCGTAGGGTAATGTTCTCTAATCAGTATTTTTCTAAATAAAATTTCCAAGCACTGTACAAAACATTCTCTGATACCAACTGTAATTTCACAACCTTAGTTACCCAAAATAGATGCATTATTACATAACTGTGGCATGATCACGAGAGATAAATCCTTGATGACTGATTGGTTTAGTATCCTTAAATGTACTAGATACAAATAAAAGTTTTACAGTACATTGTGAAAAGGGAAAAACAACATTGGGTCTCTATATAACACACTCCTATCGATTATCATATCCTTAAAGGTCAATCATAATATAAATTTCACATCATGGGAAAAATAAATCATTATAAAGGGGTTATCTCAGATGCTCAGTAAGGATAACAATGTAGAACAATATATAATAAATAACCATAAACAAATTAGGATATATATAAGACAAAAACATAATAATTTTAAACATAATCATTAGAATAATACGGAAAATATTAATCTAATAATTCCATTTACTTATTAACATGGATATTCTAATAGTCTAATAATCACATGTAATATCAATATCTAATTTCATAATTATGGAATTCATAATGGCGGGCATCATAACCACATAGAAAATCCCTCATGCCAAGTCTAAAAATAATTACCTTTTCAAGTCCTTGTGCCAAGACATTGTCTTATGAGACAAACCTATTCATGGAGGGGCTATAGTGGGCACTTCCTGTCATATACTATGTCCAATGAAGTCCTCATATTAAAAGGTTGAAACATAATCTAAACATTTGTATTAAAACTAGCATAAAAAATGTCAATACTTTAACCACAAACTATGAATGGTATAAAAATAGCAATCCACAATCAAACATAAATAATTCCATACAGTATAAAATATTATATTATAATAAATCAATCTCATTAAAGAATAAAATACAATGAAATATATTTACATAGATGAAAATAACACGTAATACGCTTTGAGATAAATATCACATTTTTCTTGAAAACATTTAAAAGTGGCATTATTTAACAATGAAGTTGTTTTAAGAGATTTTTGAATCAATGTTTCCCATACCACATTGAAACTATTGAAAGGAAATTAAATTTTAAAACATTCATGTCAATATAAGTATATCCTTAAAACCATTTTTAAAACATGGACAATAATGAGATCGAATTAGAAGAATAAAGATTTAAAACATATTAAAGGATATATTAATTAGAGTTCCTAACCAAATGAGAGATTATTGAATTGAATTAATTGAGGTAATAAAAACATTATAATATCATTGGAATAAATGGATTATTTATATACTATGTTAATGTATAGTATATACACCATCTAAAAGTGAATTGGTGCATGAAAACAAAAAAGTCACAATGGAATATAAATTGAGATGAAATCCCTTATAAATACTGTATAATTTGGTGAAGGATAAATCAATGAAATAATTATGTTTCCGAAATATAAATAAACTAAAAATTATTGAATATTTATAGTAGATAAATTAGAGAACATTCACACATATTCTGGAAGAAACAACATCATGACATGGATGTTTTACTTCATGAATGGAAATTGAGTTAAGATTAATCTTATCAAGTTCATATCGCTGAGACATTAATTTATCAATATAGATATTATGTTTATAAAATGTATATACACGCAAAGGGGAGTGGAAACAACTAAATAAATAAATAAATAGTGATTTCAAACATTATCTTGGAGTAAAATAATCATGGAAGTTTCTGTAAAACCAAATGGGTGGAAATTGAAATTAATTGTTTTTAATGATTTGATAACTTAGGAAACATACACCCCATGATAGAATAATCATAAAATTATGATTTAAATAAGTCAAAATTAATTTATATTACTCAAATAACACAATCATGGGAAGTACATATACCTCCCAAAAGGAAATAGTGGAAAATATAGAATGAATCTCATGGGAATAAAAAGTGAGATGAAAACCCCATACCATATACTTTTCCTTAGTAAAGGGTATGATAACCAAATTTATAATAGCTAAATCATAGTTATTAAACTATAAAAGTACAAAATACATAATTATGATATCATATATGATATCTTAATACTTCCATGTTAATAAAATTTCAACAGTATCGTTATTTAGGGTGTTAACTATTTCATTTTCCTTTACATGTTTTAGTAAGAAAGTCATGTTTGTTATGGATAGGATGAATTTAATTCATATCCATAATCATATTTTGTTCTTATACATTATTTTTAATCATCAAATAAAAACTATTCTTTAATGGTTATGAGGGGAAATTAAATTACATTGTGTCATGGAGACTGTAAGTCGTACGTATACATGAGTGACAATATCATTATATTGATGGTTGAAATGTATATAATTGGACGGTGTATAAAGAATAATTAACATGTTATATTTATTATTTAAATAAATTATACTCATTATTATACACATCCAAATAATGAATTGTTCAATAACAAACTAAACAATGAAATGAAGATGGTAAGTCGTACATACAAACCTATGGTGACATTATTATTCATATGATGGTTAGAATAATGAATATGGTCGTACCATATTTATAAAAAAATTTCAGTATCTTGAAGGTACTAGAGATACTTTTTTATGGAAACAATAATGAAATAGGAAGTGGAATAAGAAAAGAACATTGATAGAGGTGATGAAATAATTACCTCTTCTTCGGTTGATTCTTTTTGGTTTGAATAAAAGGTCTCATTTGGGTGGATTTCTGATCAATTTAAGACATCTTGGTCGATGTGCGGGGGGTTGGGAGGATATTTGTGTAGGGTTTGGCCAAGACAAATGGAAATTTTTTATCTTCAATGTAGTATTTTTCACTATTTATATAAAATATTATTATTTTCAGAAAAATAACAAATATTAAATATATGATAATTTTCATATTTTAGATTGAAAAATTAAAAATATTTTACCAAATTGAAGAAATATATGTTTCATTAGTTAATTTAAAATTAATTCCTATTGTGAAAACCATTAATTAGTTATTTATGGAGTAAAAATAATAAAAAGATATAAATGTGTTTATATTCAATTTAAATGTGAAATTACATCCAATGACAAACAAAATATTAAATGATAAATATTTAAGATTTATATATTCAAAAACTTATTAAAAGGAAAATTTATAAAATTAAATAAACTGGGCGAAAAGGAAGTTTTGAATTAAAATGCCTTATTTTCACTATTCATTAAAAAATGACGCTTCACATATAATTTAAAAACATTCACCCTAATCTAATATTGATATTATGAACCAATGATTTTGTAAATTTTACCAAGTTAAATTTATAATAGTTTCTAAAATTAATTTTATTATTGTTCACAAAAGGACATAAGAAGTTGTTCCTTTATCAAAATATTACTTATATTTTAATAAAAATATACATTTCCTATTAAATATGTTTTATTTATGTGATATAATTATAAATTACATTTAAGATTTATTTTTTACTATTCATATTACTATATTTAATTGTTATGTTATAAATATATCATTTGAATAAATATAATACTAAAATGATATTTCATAGAAACAAAATCTTGCATATAATGAATTCCAAGCCATTGTTTCATTTAATATATGCTATTAAATTACATTAATGACATAACTAACTATGAAATCTTGGGGTGTTACATATATACATAAAATTTAATTTTTTTTATACAAATATATATAATTATGTTGTAAAAAAACTATTCCGGTTTTAAATATATATTTTTTCTTATATATATATTGACACTTGAATATGTATATATATAATATATATAATATATATAATACATATATGTATATATATATTTTATTTTTTATACAGATTGGATATGAATATTTGTTTAAAAAAGACCCAGTATATATTTTATATATTTCAATTGACTATGAAATGGTAATGAACATATTTATAATAATTTTAATAAATTTCATAATAATGAAAATAATTATTATTGATAATTACATAATTTATATCAATTACTAATTAATTAATCAATATAATTAATAAATAGTAAATTCTAAAGTATGTTTATATATATGTATATAGATCTAATATGTAAATTTATTTGATAAAATTTGTAATAAATAATTTTATGTAAATAGATTTCAATAAATAGGTGTTATATATATATCGTATGAAATAAATAATAATGACTATTTTTTAAGATTGATGATATAAATAATTTAATGAAATTTTCTTCAATAAACGTTATTTATAAGATTCTGTATATTAAAAACATTAAAATATTGGTTTTATGAAAAAAATATATGTAATATTTACTATAAATTTATATATTTATAATTAGGGTAATTTTTAATACATTATAGAAAATATATCAATTGTAAGACTTGTTAAAAATTCAGGAAAATTATTATTTATTGAAAATTTAGAATTAATTTAAATAATTTATAATTTTTGACAATTACTAAGCTGTTATTATTAATATATTTATATTATTATTGATAATTATAGAACAAAATAATAATTTATTGACACAAATAAAAACATATATTAATGTTAAAATATTAATAATTTTGATAAAATTACAAATAAAATTAAAATTATATTATTTTGGATAATTAATAATTACTTTTCCAATATTATTAATACATTGTAAATATAATTGTTAATTACAAAATTGTTATTATTAATATGAACATATGAGTAAATTATGAAATTTTATTAATATTTTTAAAAGAAAAAATATGAGAAATTTTTAAATATTCTAATATTTATTATAAATTCAAATTTTATATAATTTCTAGGATAAAACCCACACCCCAAACCCAATGATTGTCTCAAATTTATAATACAATACACGGTTTGATTGATATATTAAAGTTTTATAATAAATTATAAAAAAATATAAAATAAATGACCCTTGTGTGAAATGTCACTAAACAGCTAACACACACTAATGTTAGGTCACCCCAAGGGTAAACCCCACATCCTGGACCCAATCATGATATCAGATTTACCATGTGATCCATTGTTTTAATGATTTATTAAATATTTTAAAGAATTTATTATACAAATATTATCTGATTTACCCTCACCTACAATGTAACTAAACAAACAACGCTCACAACTATAATGTCACTTTTAGGGTAAACCCCACATCCTAGACTCAATAGTGATCTTTGATTAATCAAATTAGATACAATTCAAGAGATATTATATTAATTCCCAAAAATAGAATCTATCTAATATAATATATTTTATATTTTTATTTAATATACTATGAGCCTCTACATGCCTGTTATTATAGTTTTAACCTAGTGCCTAACTCTGCTCATATTCCATAGAATATTTAATGATGATAAAATATAAAAGTAATTTCAAACTAGTCAAAATGATCGCAAATAATTATTCTTATTCTAGTATTTTTTTAGAGAACTATGCACTCGAGAAAAAGACAAAAATATATATGACCAAAATGTAATTTTTAAATTATCTTGAAAATTTTATTTTATTCAATTTTTGATAGCCAGATTGTTCTTACTCTAGACTCTTGTGATAGTTATATAAGTGAGAGTATTTTTCATTTTGTACACAATAAAAGAATTTGGTCTATGGATAAGTAATGTTCTACCATTTTTTATCAGTCATGCATGTCACATTGTCCCAAATAGATATCAGCTTAGGTATGTGATGGGTTGTGCTCTTTCTCGCTAAGAGAGACTTTTTAGTGGAGAGAATCAACTAGACATCAGAATCGGGGGAGGAAAGAGGTCACCCAAAAGGATGGGATTCATAAATTTTGCATACATCGACGACATATGGTAAGTGATATTATTTATTAATATATATATATATATATATATATCATCTATAACATTTTTGTTATATTATATATACTACTAATCACCCATCTATTATTGAGTTTTTTGTTTATAAGAAGATGTATATTCATCCCCGTATAGAAAACGTTGTAGGAGACCGACATCTTTGTATTGTGAATAGTGGTTTTGTTTAAAAATCTCATGAATATTAATTTATTATTATTCTAATTTGTTATTACAGTTAAAAGAAACATATGAGTCTATGACATATCATTCATGGGGGAGTAAAGATGAGGTCTAACAGGATGTCACCACAGATTCACATTTTAATGAGGTTTCATGGATATATGTGACTTCACACAGTGTCAATAACTGGAAAGTGATTTATATTGGTTCTCCACTAACACCTATGAGTTATTATGGTACATTTGCGATGGAATAAGTGAGTGCGAAGGGTGCTCATGGAGATTTTTCTTCAATACCATCATCTACTCCATAATATGAGGGTTGGTCGAGAGCTCCAGATGAGAGGATATTGCAAAAGCATAATTAGAGGGAGGGGGATCATGTGCAAAATCGTTTGAGAGATGATGACATGATAAAGTATATATGGAGACATTCTCATGATATTGGTGTAGATTATCCACCCACTGGTCCTTCGAGTGATCCACTCCCTAGTCCTTAGAGTGATCCTCCTCTAACAGATGATAGTTGATTATTTATGATTGTTTATTAATTTTTTATACATCGTTAAGAAAAAACATTTATTTTTTATGTGACGTTTCACTTTTATATCTGTTTTAATTTTTTCAAAACAAAATTTGTATTAAATGTATGTAAATATATTAATGTTTTTTTAGAAAATTTAACATATTTTAATTAATTTTTTTTATTTATTCTTATATTTATTATTTATAATTATTCTCTATTTTTAATATGTTATTAAATATAAATAATTTTAATAATTTCAATTATTCAACTATAGTTATTTTGAAAATTAATTTTATTTTAATAAATATTTACACACACACATATATATTTTAAAAATATATTTATATTACTATAAATATATTTTTAATAATTTTATGCAATTTTTTATTTTTTATTTTTTGTTTATTTTTGGAATAAATTATTATTTATGGTGGATGAATCCAACCATCCAAAATAACCATATGAAAATTTTATGATAGATTGTCGCAAAAGGTTATTTAAAATCTCTTACAAAAGACTTCTTATATAGACACTTTTTTCCAAGAAAATAAATATTATTTGTGGGGTATATTTTGAAATAAACACATTTTTCTGCCACTATCCAAAATAGAGTATTTTTATGGACTCCAATCATAAATGACTTTTTTTGATTGGATTTCGTACCAAATACCCAATAAAAATTACGTTAAATTCCTCTTCTGTCTGCACATTGATGATGGATTTCAAATTTTGAGTTAATATTATTGATCATTGTTTATCTCTCCCTCTTCATTTATGTATTATATAATAATGGAGCAAGGAGGGATTACCCAACGACAATGCTCGTTCTTCACATCTTGTGGCTTATGGTTTTCTCCACATTGTAGTTTTAATTTCAACAAGGTTATTTCCCTTAGACAGTGGTTTAACGATTACCGAATATTAGATCATTATGTGATTGTTATTTGGTGAAAGTGATAAATAATTAATGTACAACATCAGATGGAGGATTGGATTTTGGAATTAGATATTATGATGGATGATTTGAGTTGTAATGAGACTATATCATACTAATTGTTATATTACCAAGAACTATATGTGATGGAAAATAATTGTTTTATAAGATTGGATAAAAGGAAATTTTTTTATCGGAGATTGAGGATCAGAATCTGGTGAACAGATGACATTGATGTTCGGAAACATCATATCAATAGACTATAACATGAACTATGGATCCAAAAATGAGGTGGATGTCATGGATAATGAAATAATTGATATGGAAAACATCATCTTATAAGGAATTTAAAATAGAATTACACACCGAGTGTGAACCCCTATGTTCCACTAGCATTTTTTGGTGAGTTAATATCACACAACATGTGACCCTATCCCCCAGTATGTGACATGTGATGAGAAAATTGACATGTATCTCATATGATATATGTACAAGGGTAGGATAAAGTAGATGCACAATACTAGAGTAAACGTCAATGTATACATATGAAATAACACAACCAGGTGTGCACTGCATAGCTATGTTTACACGTCTTCGTAAATGAGAAAGACCATAAATAAATGAGCATGGGAAGGTGGAAAAATAAATATTTAGGTGATATCTAAAGACCATGCACTACTACAATATTCTATGTATATGGATATTTACATATCTCTTAAAGAAGCACCAAGAATGATGATCAATGGAAAGCTAGACATGCCATGTACCCCTAGTACATAATGTGTACCCACTTTGAGGGTGATATTATCCAATAGACACTTCTGTATATTCCGAATCTAGTTGATTGTTTCCCATTGGTCTACTCCCTCAAACGTAAAATATATAATTATTTCCACATATCTAGAGTAATTTTGCCCTTTAATGGGTGATTCCCTGATAGGGTTTTTGTGTCCCACTGTAGTGCCACAAGATGAGTTCCACACCATAGTTCCTCGAGACGGTATGACATAATACCTCATAGGAATCACCCCATGTACTATAGGCTTCCAAATAGCAGACAATTCAATGTGTATGTCTGTGGGTAGACTATATAATAATTGATCATATAATAAAACAATATTAGATATATATAAGAAATATTATAAACAATGATAATAACCAAATATCAGTGTAAACTAATAGAAAAATATGAATTGTAAGGAAATAGAGTGGGTATGTTGAATAAATTGGAATAAGAAACTACGAATGATAGTGTTGATGTGTTACACAATAGTGACTATTTAGGGGTGGGGGATACATGCATATTCACAAGCTTCTTAAATAATAAGAAGATACAAAAACTACTACAGCTAGAGTCTCAATCATATGATATATCCTATAATCCCAAATCTATCATGGAAATGTAAATTGAGCATTTAAAAGCAGACTAGTTTTCTTTTTTTAACCACCTAAAATCATAATGACTAGCAGGGTACAATTGGGGCCCAAGTAGGTTGTGAGACAATATTTTAGTTGGTCGGCACCCATGGTGTCATGTCATTTCCATATAGTGCATTATAATTTTCATTATGTTCTATATATTTATACATTTTTTTAAATTAAATACAGAAATATATAAATAAATTCATTTAACTAGGATCCACTTGGAGACCCATCCAAAATACCTTCTTCGACCGAATCATGTGTGTCTGACCCGAGATATCCAGAACTAGTAAATTGATTGAGGTAAAATAATATAGGCTAATCATTCTAAAAGCTTGTGATCACGAATGGAGTATAATACCATATGATTTCACAAATAATTCACTAAATCTCCTTTCAAATCAGTTATTTATCATTGAATTTTTTTCTTATTTCATTATAATACCTGAATATATAGCTTGATCATATCCATGAAAATCTAGATAGAATATCCATATAACTCTCGATGGGTATAGTAAAAGACCAATGCCAAATATTGTCCATGGTGAACCAAGTATGATTTCTATGTTTCACTATGTCATGGTGTAAAAACATCATGAGTTGGACACCCAATTTTTTATTAGTATCTCATGAAGGGGTCAAATTCTCGATCATCAAATGGTATAACCATACATGACATCGAGAATGTACAATGGGTCTCCACTAGGGAATTTTTGTCACTCTTATAGAGGAAAAACAAATAATTTATGGAGAACCCATCACAAGAATAGATTATGTCATCCTTAATGTATTTAACTCAAATTTACATTGATAATAAGATGGAATGAGAGGTCTTCCAAGGGGTCCATAAATCGGAACTCCTTGTTTTACTCTTGTATCTATAGAGAAGACATTGAAAAAGAAAATTATAATAAAAAATCTCAATTAATGGTCCATTAAATTAAATTCAAGCCATTAGGCTACATTAGGCCTATTGTTGAAGGCCTCTTATTGAGAATTATCCATTTATGTTGAATTTAATATACAATAGACACATAGAAATTTCAAATTTAGTTCACTAAGCCATTGGTGGAATGGAGAAAGTCCAGTCACATGGATCAACACCCCAAGTGATGAAAACATAGCTCTAGGATCTTAATATAAAGTAATGCCCCTTGGAATAAATTAACAGACTAATGAAAAGGGTTATTTTACACATTATTGTTAGATCCCAACTGAGTTGGGTTTCATATCACAAGGTGTTCAACCCATGGGATTGGTTCACTATATAATCATGTTTCCAAGGGCTAGGTAGGGAATCGATTTTATTTTAATTAGAAAAATTGGGTGATAATCAAGAAATTACCATCCTATGGCACAATGACACAACATTTGAAATAAAATTAAATGATTGAAAAAGGGAATAACTACATACCTTAACGTCATGAAGGTTTCCTCATCTGGTGTTATTCTCTGATTCATGCTACGATGGAAAAAAACTGGGCGGCCATCCAATGACCTAAAAATGAGGAAAATTATCTTTCACCAAAATAGTGAAATGGATATATAAATAACCTACAAAATGATAAAAAAAGGTTTATATATTTCTCCTCTATCATTCCAATGGATCTAATAGTAGATGAATCAGAGATATAATGGAGGAGTTGCATCATAGACTAGATTGTTGAAGGAGGAGATGATTTCAATATTAGGGAGGTGAGATCCACCACTAATAGAAACAAAAGAGGAAGGAACAAATTATTTAATACATTAAATAGTGTAATTTTATTAAATATAACTATTATTAACAATGCACATAGTTCGGCAGCTTGGTTTGACCAAACCGTGTGCCAATTTTATTCCATTCACTACGACATTGGGATCATCGCAAGGATTGTCACATAATTTGATTAGCCATGATGAAACCATGAAAAATATATCTATAATAATTTATAGAAAACTCACATGGTCATGCACCCTGGTTCACACGGTTGCAAACAAACCACTCATCCCAATGTTTTCTTCCATTCTCGGGCTTTCAGGTTCCTCACAACCCTACAACACACCTGAGAACATTTGTACATTACTATGGATCATATTCAGGTATTTTTATATAATTTCAAACAAAAAATTAATAGTGCATCCCTTCAAGAAAATCAATGATCCTACAACTTCTACACTTTCTGACAACTCATCGCATTGTTTCCAATTATAGGGTAGTATAATGTCATATGAGAAGAGTTCTAGCCATTTATAACATACATCAGCCTCCCACTCCTAGTTATCTTCCAATATCCATATGTCTTCCAATGCACCATGACTATAGGGATTTATAAGAATAAGAGAACCTTCATGCTCCATTTAATGATATGCATCAAATGCTCCTCGAAAGACGCATCTGTGTAAAACTCGATATCTCTAGGGTCAAATGTTTGAGATGGGTGGACATTGTGTTGTTGAAGCTAAGATAAGTGGAATACATAATACATGGACCAATATCATTAATATTATATTAAGAAAACAACTAATATCCCATCTCTCTCCACTATCTTGATATTCCCAATATATCTAGTTAATAACATTCCCTTTCTCCTGATTCATTTTTAACCCAACCTAGGAGATATGTGTAGAGTGGCATGATTTTCCACCTCAACACCCATAGGTATATGGAATTGATCATAACATGATTTTTTTCGAGACTGATACATAACTATATTCTTATGAATTAGATCGACATGATCTAAAGTCTTCTGAAAAAGATGAGTACACTATGGAGCAGCCTCACCTTTCTCTAGCTAGGAAAGAAGTTTATAGAATGGTATACCAAATATTTCCTCATAATAATCCATCTAATTCATTGCCTTATAATTTTTGTTGTATGAAAACATGAAAACAGGAATATAACTCTTCGAAGAACCTCCAAATTCATGGATACATGCCCATAGGATATCCTCTAATACCTGTATCGTCTGCTTGGAAAACCCATCATTATGATGGTGATGTGTAGTAATCAAGATCACCTGTTAACCTAGTTCATTCTACAACACTTTGTAGAACTACAATGTGAACTGGTAATCTCTATTAATAATGATGTAATGTGTAACCCCATGAAGCCTCACAATCTCATGGATGTAAAGACATATTAACATGTCAATAGATAGGGTTTCCCATATCGGTAGGAAGTGTGTGACATTGGCCACTGTATAAATGATTACCCATATTTAATATTTTCTATTAAGTGATATCAAAAAGACTATAATTAATCCATTGTGGAATTTTTCTATTTACAATCAAGACTATACATATGCTATAGAATTCTAGCAGGCCGCTGGTTATCTACAATTTTTTAGTGATAGATGGAGTATTGAGTATTGATTCTAGAAATTTTCCTATCCATCTAGAGAGACCAATACTGATGATTCTTTCTTATATACATCAAAAAATCATTCCATATGTCAAATGGTATTCACACATGACAAAAGTATAGTAATGTCTCACTACCATCAACAAAATAACTAGGATTTGGATTCTCACATATAATTCCCTCCCTATAAATGAGTCCCTCAAAATTGGACAATTGTCACATCCATACTCACTCTAGAGTAGAGTTCATCACTGCAAGAACAAAAAAATATGTTTTCTGTAATTTTACTGAAAAAATGCGTCTCATAAAACAAAGATGTCCACTTCTACTCACCCAATACCTCTATAATGGTCGGCATCTATGTCTTCCATCTCAAGGTGAAAGTTATACAATTTACCATACTGAGTTTATACACATTCTCAATGTTGAACAAATATAGGTATTCCACCCACATGTTTTTTCCTCATATTATCTTCCTGCCGAGTGGTGATGTATTTGAGAAATTTATGGTCTGTTTAGATGATGAAATAGTACCCAAAAGGTATTGAATCTAAATTCAAACTGCATTAACCATGGTTTCATGATTGAGGTCAAGCGTAGGATAGTTCCACTCATAAGACCTTAGCTGTAGGGATCCATATTCAATGACTCGATCAACCTATATTAGAACTGCACCAATTATAATTCCAAGAGATTCATTGTAGAAAATATAGATTATACCCCACTCGGGAGGAATTTAAATCTAAGTTGAGGTGAGTCTACCCTTAAGCTATAGAAATTTTTTCTCACAAGATAATATATAGTAAAAGGTCACACCCATCTTGGAAAAAAACATAAGAGGCGCTTCCATGCATGAGAATTCGTAGATGAATTGCCTACAATATTCAGCTATCCATAAGATTTTAGGAAATTAAAACAGACTCTTGTGGTACTCACAGGAAACCGCATTACTCATATTATGTGGGACAAATGATACTCCTACCTCAGATAAGGTATAACCCATGAAGTGAACCTTGCACATCCAAAATTATAATTCACAGAGCTTCACATATATCATGTTCTCTCTTGGTGAACACATTGCGATCTTAAGAATATTTTAATACTCATGTGTAGAGAGTTAATACACCACAATGTCAGCTATGAATACTACCATGAATAAATCAAGATACAGATGGGAGACCCCATTCATCAACACCATGAAGACTGTCAGCATGTTTGTCTGACCAAAATACATAACTAGATAGTCATTCTTACAATACATTATCCAGAACGTTTTAAGTTGGATTTTGGAATTTCTCAAGTGAAATTGATGATAGAAAACCCTCAAATCAATCTTTTAAAAAATTGTTCCTCCTCATATATGTTTAAAGAGGTCATCTATAAGAGGTAGTGGATATATATTCTCTACTGTATTCTGGATCAATCAATGGTAGTCCACAAATAATATTAGGGTGACATCCACCTTCATAGAAAATATTTGTAAACCCCATAGATATGTTTTGGGTTATATGACACCCTTAGCCTCTAAGTCATCATGATTCCTCTTGAGTTACCAGGGATCTGTGGTTTCCATCATACATGGAGTTTTGGAAACTGCTGTCACACAAGGCATGGGATCAATGATGAAATCAATCACCCTATTATAAATCAAGATGATGAAATGTTCAATGAATATGTCTCTAAAACAATACATGACATGAGGGAATTCGGCTAATTGTATCTCATAATCACTCATAATGTGAATTACTATTTTAGTTTTCACACTTCCCATCCTGGTACGCGTTATTCAATCTCAACAATCCTATAGAACCCATTATCCAACTTTGATATATGTGTTTCACATAGGTGATATAAACATCACAAGATAGTTATAAAAATCTTCCTAGGATCCCTCCAACACATGCTAGTCGATATTGATAATGACTTCGAAGCCCATAATTTTGTGTACATTGAAACTCCACAGAAAATGATACCCACCTTTTTATGCGGAAATAAATATACTAAAATATTCCCTCCACTAAAAATCCCAATGGAGTTTTGAGGGTCTGAACACCATTTAATTACATGATCATTAATCCAGGACAAATAAATTTTGTAGCAAACAGAGAGGGTTTTGATGCGCCTTTATCAAATATATATGATAATAATGCAGAGGCTACCAAAAATAGTTCCTATAACTATAGATGGACCATGAATTTTCCCCTCTGGTGTATGCTGAATTGCCTATATATTTCTGGAATGGAGGCCCAGAGATACTACCCGGGTAGCCTGAGCATACCCACTCTACTGATGACGGAAATCTAAAGCCTTAAGACCTTGACCTTAGACCCCTTATGGGATTGAATGGCCCGTAGATATCTAGTTTCCTTCCCAAAGTTGTTATACTAACCCTTCACCTGAAGGAGGTTCTAGTATAAAACCTCATCCACTCTAATCAAAAGGAAAATATATGTATACATATTGTAGTTAATCCATCCCTACCACACATCAGCAACTCAATCAGGTTCCTCATACACTAGGAATTCTTGTTACATGGCCTTCTGCACTGCTAAAACACTATTAAATTATATTTTTGTTCAACCTAGATAGGGATTCTCCCATGTTTACCCTTTAAGTGTCACTTATTGACATAATTTATACCACAACTAGCATACTTGGAAGCTAAACATGCCTACTTCATGTCAACTTTCTCCCTCTATTTCCACTAAGTGAAAAGGTCATGGATAACGATCATTGAAGTTATGGTTAGGCAAAAGTCACTCACCTACATGCGTGTGAAATATGAAATACCAACTGTAACACCCTATTCTTCCATGGTACGCTTCTCTTTGAATAATACAGTAGTGTGTGTTGTACGCAACTTCGAGTTCTAACACACACCACAACCAATCAAACTAGCTGTTATGAATAGTAATACCTACTTTTTGAAATTTTGTAAATTTTATCTTTCAAAATGGACTTCATTTTTTTATTTGGAATATTAAAATTCTCCTAAGATGAAATTTTTGTAATTTTCTGAGAACTTCCAATTTTCTATGAATAGTAAAAAATAATTAAAAACAAATTTTTTAATAAAAATAATTAATAGTGATAAGTTATACTATTGAGTGGATTTTAAGTGTAATTAGAATATATTTTTACCATTTTATCAAATGGTGGTCATTATAATTAATTTCACTTTGAAATTGGACATAAACAATTGTCAATCTTTTCATTGATATTCTTTCTTAAAAACACGCTATTTGTTGTTACAACGGAAATTAATTATTAAATTAATTAATTCAACATATATGTTTTGAATTTTGTAAAATCGACATCATTTTTGAATTAGGAATATCTAATATATCTTAGGGTTAATTTTGGGTGTTGTTCCGAAAAATTTCAATTTTTGATGAATAGTGAAACCACTAAGTGGTAGTTAAAAAACTGATTTTTCGTTTAAATAAAATTTGACCACCTCTGTGATTTAAATTTCCAAAATATGACATAAATAATTTTCATTAGGAAGTAAAATGTGGCTCAATGGGATTAAAATAATTTTCGGTGAATAGTAACTTTTATGTTCTATTAATAATGATTAAAGGTAATTGGTGAAATTTAAGGAAAAAATGATATTATAAAAATATGAAAATATATTGAAACATGTCCTACACTTATTGGATGATTCATGTCTGACCAAGAGAATCCATGGGTCAACTTGGGGACCCCATGTAGCCACATGGTTATGAAAATGACATTAATAACTTTTTATTTAATGTAAAAATAATATTGTCACAAACATGTGTTGTTTTACTAAAACAATTATTACATGGGGTTATATAAGTTAACATTTAGACTATAAATATTAATTGGAAATGTAAAATGATTTCATACATCATGATATTTTTGTATATAATTTTTAGACATTAAATAAATTAATGTTTTTATGACACCATGATGATGCAGCGATTACCTCATTAATTAACGATTTAAATAAAATGAAAATATAATGTAAAATCTAAGACATAAACTTGTAAAAAACCTATTGGATGGGTATCTTTCGAACCCTTATCACCTTATCCTAGAAATATATAATTGTGGGACCTTTGAAATAATAAAATTACTTCCTCATAATGTAACATTTTATTACTTTCCAAGAGTGCCCCTCCTCTCCTCTTATAAAATGCCCCCACCTCTACCACCTTATTCACACCTTCAAAGCAATTTGGCTCGGACAAACTCTTCCCAAATACTCTATGAAATTCCCTCTCTTAATCCTAAAAGCCTCACTTTGGGCATAATTCTTCCCAAGGAACCCATTGGCTAAAATCAAAAAGAGTTACTCGAGTTTTAGTAATGTCTTCTCTTATGTTTTTTTTATTTTGATTCTCCAACCCCTTAAACTCTTTTTATTACTTTATATTGTAACAAGACCAGTATCTTATATATACTAGGTTGTTTTTCTGATATTTATTTTATTTACACTTACACGCACCATCGTCTAATGGTAAAATAAAATACTGTTTCTGTGGTTGGCGAATTCCTGCCTCACGGAACGATGATTGTTCAATCTTATTTTAACACCTCTCATAGTGGCCATTATGATGTCACTATATTTATATATGATATATATTATTTTTATGTTTTCATTATACTTCTTTATTTCTCATTTATGGCATACCTTTAGGATTTCCATTATGAGTAAACGCGATAATTACATTTTAGGAAGTGTGGACTACTGCCCCCTCAAAGTGATTTGAATCGTTAATGCCATATGTGGGATGTATAAAGGATGGATTAAATGATATTATATATGATATTATAATTTAATTATAATATACCTTTATATAATTATTATTTCATTCCATTAAATATGAAATAGAAATGAAAGTAGTGTTCATGCGTACGTACGGCTTACCGTCTCCATGAACGGTGCATTTCATTTCTTACCTCTAAATGTTACATAATATTATGAATCACTGTATATACTGGATATATATGATATATATGATATCAAAATCTTGAATATAATTCTGGAGATAATGTATATTCTACCACATAAACAACTTGTAATTATAAGAAGTATATTGTTGACTCAAGTACTAAAGAACGACAAAACGACCGTTATTAACTTAAATGACTACATAATTTTCGTAACATTGTAATAAATAATATAAAAGGGATAATGCACATGAAAATGTTCTTAAGCAAGTAGAGATTAACTCTAGTTTATTATTTAGGAGATTAAAGATCGGTCAAGTGACGTCAGACGTGAGGTAAGGGAACTTCTTAACCCAATTCCAATTCTTTGGGTTGAACATGTAATTATTATTTCTGTTGTTCATTGAATATGTGAGAAATGAATTTTTATATATTATCATTTATTTATACTTTATTTATGTGAGATTATAGTGAATAATCATGGGCGATCTATTTTATTTACAAAATGATCTTTGTAAAGGACTTCGTCTCAATCTTCTTTCATTGAGGCACATTTTGTTTTATACACAACTTTCCGTCATACGGTGTATAAACCTCGTTGACATTTTCTTCTATTCAAAAGGAATATTTTTATACGAATAGTTTTTACTATAATTCAAAATGAATGTTTTGTCTTACGTATGCGGCGACAACGACTTCTCCTCCGCCGTGACCATTATTTGATATTCGGCTTCCTCTACAAGCCATAACTTTTTTTAAAATGAAAAATAAATACCATGTTTTACTTTACTTTTATCTTGGTATTGAAAATGGTTTTGATGATGTTTTATTATATCAATTTTTTGTATTGATATATTGTGATTGAAATGTGGAAATGATATGTTTCCTCTATGCATGATTTATGTGACATGATTATGTTATTTTTTATGATATGTTTAAACCTGTTCATATGAGGAATTCATTGGACTTAATAAATGACGGGTGGAGACCGCTATAGCTCCTCGATGCATCAGTAGGTCTCATGAGACAAACTAGTGTCTTGGCACGAGGCCTAGGCTACATGGTTATGATAGCCTGTCATTATGCATTCCATCATTATGAAAGCAGTTATTGATATTGCATGTGAATATTCGACTAGTAGAATATCCATGTGAATAAGCAAATGGCATTATTTCATTTTGATTTTTCCATATTATGCTTATGTTCATGTTTAAAAGGCTTTTGTTTTAGTTATACATTGACTGAAATGATTATGTTGATTTATGAAATCTTCTGCAATATTGTTATCCTTACTGAGCATTTGAGCTCACCCCTTTCAATGTTTTAATATTTTCCAGGATATGAAGAAGTATTTTATTAATGACCTATAGGGATAGTCAGAAGGGGATATGAGTGCGGACTATGAAGACCATGTTCTTGTAGTTTTTCACTTTAGGATGTAATGTAACTTTTATGAATGTATCTAGTGTTTACAAGGCTACTAAACTAATCGGCTTTTCGAGACTTGATCTTTTGTGATCATGACAATGTTATGCAATAATGCACCGACTCTGGGTAACTGGGGTAGGGGCATTACAGTTGGTATCAGAGGTAGTTTAGTTCTATCCTTGTAAGATAGATTTAGATAAACTCTGATTAGAGCAGAAAGCCCTAAGATAGGCTTTGAGGATTAGTATAGAAGAACTTCCTAGAATTTTGGTATTATAGTGATTTTCTGAGTTTTCCAAGCAATACATCCCTGTCTGGATACGAGTAGGTAGAGGCGGCTCTGGCACAGATGTATCTAGGGGTAAAACCCGAAAACCCTGCTTTGAGCTAGACTTGAATGGGAACTGGTGCACGACAACGGGCCTTGCTTCAGTCTTGGTTACGACACTCCCAGGGGATATGCTTAGGATAATTCCCACTTTCTTTACAAACCATTATAAATGGTTTATGAGTATATACTTCCTCAATGAATTTTTTTATGTATTATATCCTTAAATAGTTTAATTTATGTTAAGTGTTTTGAAAGTTTGTTATTATGTATTTCGATTCACAAAATAATCTAGTTTATGCCATTGTTTAGAAATGGCATCTAGTGGAAGGAATGGAAACTGTATCAATGCACACACTCCATGTAGGTATTTCCCTCCTGCTCAAGAAAATTATAGTGGAGCTGGTGATACAACTAGTTCTTATCACCTTATCACCATACTGGGACAACTCAGTCAGGTTATGAATAAAAACCATACTCTTATGGAGCACCCTGATCTGCAATGTGTAGGATCAATGTTAGATTGTTTCATGAGTCAACAAATGCCAACATTTAATGGGGGTACAAATCCATTTTTAGCTGAGCAATGGATGAACTCTTTAGAGAGAATATTCCACACCATGGGGAGTAGCGAAAGGGAGAAGGTTATCCTAGCAGTTTACCACCTCACTGGAGATGCCGATCAATGGTGGTCGCAGATTCAAAACACAATGGAAGATGAAGAAGTATTAAGTATGTAATGTAGGGAGTTTGAGGAAATTTTCTTAGAAAAATACTTTCCACATGACCATCAAGCAGATATGGAAAGGCAATTTCTGAGTCTGAGGAAGAAGGAGGATGAAAATGTCGAAAAGTATGAGGCCAACTTTACAAGGTTAGCAAGACATGCTGCAGATTATATACGTAACCCAAGTAGTAGGATTGATCTTTTCTTTTATGGGTTAAAACCATTTCTCTGTCGAGCATTAGTATCACAATCTTTCTCAACATAGGAAGATATAGTCTCGTGTTCTATCAAGATAGAAAAGGAATTCTCTAAATCTTCTGACAATAAATTAAAGCAAGAGAAGAAGAGAACGGTAGAACAAGAGACAGATAAAGGGAAAAAGGGAATGAAGGATTTTCCATTATATGATAATTGTGGGAAGAATCATCCTGGTACTTGCCTGAAAGGAAGAAGAGTTTGTTATAAATGTAGAGAAAAAGGTCACCAGTCTCGTGATCGCAAGGGAAAGAAAGAGGTTATCAATGTTGAATGATATAATTGTAGGGAAATGGGGCATTATTAAAATCATTGTCCTAAGCATCATGGAAACTTACCTCAGAAAAGGCCAAGGTATCAAGGTCAATCTTATGTTGTTACTACAGTTGATGCGGAATAATTAATGTAATGGTGCTTTTGGACTGAAGGATTAAATTCTGGTTATAAGAATAATATGATATATATATATATATATAAGGATTTTACTGAAGTACTTGTTTTTCTCATTATGGTTTTAATATGATGATGGTAATCATATTTTTGTATGTGACAATATGAGAAACTTTTCTTTGTTTGAGGAATCTGATGATACAATTGATTTTGGAATTTAGAGACCATTTAGAGAAAGTCTGGACAGAGGTATTTTAGATAACTATAAAGGTTGGAATGGATTAAGTTGAACTTTGGATAATATTGTCTAAGGTTTAAACATTTCTGAAGATTATTTTTGGAATATTATAATACTATAGTTTTAGGAAAAGGACAACCTGCAGGTTGGGGGATAACCCGTCGTGTCGGACAAAGCTGCGGGAATCGAACCCACAACCATAGTGAGACAATCCTTTATTACCTACCATGAGCCTACACGAAGTCTCTCGTTATTACAAAATAGTTTTCATAATATAAATGGTATGTGTTAATATTTGTAACCCTGTACGATTAGGATGAATATAATATTTTTGAGTTCTATTATCTTTTTAGTAAAAGATGGGTTTGTGGTAAAATTTTATTAAAGAATAAAAGTCTACATGACAAGTATTTATATTCCCTTACGTTCTTAGTAAATCTCCTAAATAAATTCCTCAACTTTATAAAAGGTAACTTAAAAAAACGTTGGCGGTTAACTTTTCTTAATGGAGAATCAATGATCGTTTAACCCATCACAAGTTTGTGATTTTATTATAGTTAACTTTCTACTAACCTTGTTTTCTACAACCTCCATCAGAACATGATGGTCTGTTTTTCCTCCATATCCATATTTTCATAGAATCCTAGTATGGGCTATATCAGGTGACCTTTGTACTTCTCTTTCTTTCTTTTAATGTTATATTTTTGTTAACCTTATTTACGATGTGGGTTTTCCAAAAAGGTATTTCCTATTTTCAACCATTTATTTTATAAGAAAAAATTCAAATTGCGAGGAGGCAATTTATTGAAGGAGGGTATAATATAACACCCCAAGCTTCTAAAGTACTCTTCTCTTTGAATAATACAGTGGCATTTATTGTATGCAACTTCGAGTACTAACACACACCACAACAAATCAAACTAGCCGTTATGAATACTAATACCTAATTTTTTAAATTTTTTAAATTTTATCTTTCAAAATGGTCTTCATTTTATGATTCAGAATAATGAAATTATCCTATGTCGAAATTTTTCTAATTTTCTGAGATCTTCCAATTTTCTATGAATAGTAAAAAAAATACTTAAAAACAACTTTTTAAATAAAAATAATTTATAAGGATAAATTAAACTATTGAGTGGTTTTTAAGTATAATTAGAATATATTTTTACCATTTTATCCAATGGTGGTCATTAGAATTAATTTCACTTTGAAATTGGATATAAACAAATGTCAATCATTTGATTGATATTCTTTCTTAAAAACACGTTATTTGTTTTGACAGCGGGAATTAATTATTAAATTAATTAATTCAACTTATATGTGTTGAATTTATTAAAATAGAAATCATTTTGGAATTAGGAATATCAAATATATCTTAGGGTTAATTTTTGGTGTTGTTTTTAAAAACATCGATTTTTGATGAATAGTGAAACCACTATGTGGTAGTTAAAAAACTGATTTTTCGTTTAAATGAAATTTTACCACCTCGGTGATTTTAATTTCCAAAATCTGAAATACATCATTGTCATTAGTAAGTACAATGTTTCTCAATGGGATTATAATAATATTTGGTGAATAGTAACTTTTAAGTTATATTAGTTGCGATTAAAGGTAATTAGTGAAATTTAAGGTAAAAATGATATTATAAAAATATGAAAATATCTTGAAACTTTTCCTACACATATTGTATGAGTCATGTCCGACCAATACAATCCATGGGACAACGTGGGGACCCCATGGAGCCACTTGGGTAAGAAAATGACATTAATATCTTTTTATTTAAAGTGAAAATAAAATTGTCACAAACATGTGTTGTTTTACTAAAACAATTATTACATGGGGTTATATAAGATAACATTTTGGCTATAAATATTCTTTGGAAATATAAAAATATTTCCTACATCATGATATTTTTTATATAATTTTTACACATTAAATGAATTAAATTTTTTATGACACCATGATAATGAAGTGATTACCTCATTAAATAATGATTTAAATAAAATTAAATGATAATGTAAAATCTAAGACATAATCTTGTAAAAACCTATTTGATGGGTATATTTAGATCCCTTGTCACCTTATCCTTGAAATATATAATTGTGGGACCTTTTAAATCCTAAAAGTACTTCATAATAATGTAACATTTCATTACATTCCAAGAGTGCCCCTCCTCTCCCCTTATAAAAGGCCCCCACCTCTACAACCATAATCACACCATCAAAGCCATTTGGCTTGGAAAAAATCTTCCCAAATACTCTATAAACTTACCTCTCTTACTTTAAGAAGCCTCAATTTCGGCATAATTCTTTACAAGGATTCCATTGGCTCAAATCAAAAAGAGTTACTCGATTTTAAGGTAATGTCTTCTCTTATGCTGTTTTGTTTTATTTTGATTCTCCAACCCCTTAAACTATTTTTATTACTTTATATTGTAACAAAAAAAGTATATTAAATATACTAGGATGATGGTATGTGATGTATTTGATTTACACTTACACAAACCTTCGTCTAATGGTTAAAGAACATACTGTTTCTGTGGTTGGAGAATTTCTACCTCACAAAACAATGATTGTTCAATGTTCTTTTAACTCCTCCCATGGTGGACATTAAGAAGTAAGTATATTTATATATGATATATATTATTTTTATGTTTTATTTATGCATCTGTATTTCTCATTTATGGCATAACTTTATGATTTCCATTGTGGGTAAACGTGATAATTTCATTTTTGGAAGTGCGGACTACCGCCCCCACAAAGTGATTTGAATCGTTAATGCCATATGGGGGATCTATAAAGGATGGGGAAAATGATATTATATATGATATTATACTGTAATTATAATATACTATTATATAATTATGATTTCATTCCATTAAATATGAAATAGAAATGAAAGTAGCGTTCATGCGTACGTACGACTTACCATCTCCATGAACGGTGCATCTCATTTCTTACCTCTAAATGGTACGTAATATTTTGAATGAATGTATATACTGGTTATATATGATATATTGATATCTATATCATGAATATAATTCTAGAGATAATTAATATTCGACCACATAAACAACTTGTAATTATAAGAAGTATATTGTTGACTCAAGTACCAATGATCGACAAAACAATCGTTATTAACTTAAATGACTGCATAATTTTCATAACATTATAATAAGTTATATAAATGGGATAATGATCTTTAAGAAGGTTCTTAAGAAAGTATAGATTAACTCTAGTTTATTATTCAGGAGATTAAAGAACGGTCGAGTGAAGTCGGACACGAGGTAAGGGAACTTCTTTACCCAATTCCCATTCTTTGGGTTGAACTTATCTTTATTATTTATGTTGTTCATTGATTATGTGAGAAATAAATTTTTATATCCTATCATGTATTTATACTATCATTATGTGAGCTTATAGTTAATATGCATGATCGATCTATTTTATTTACAAAATGATCTTTGAATGTGACTTCGTCTCAATCTCCTTTCATTGAGGCATATTTTGTTTTATACACAACTTTCTTTTATATGGTGTATAAACCCCTTTGAATTTTACTTCTATTAAAAATGAATATTTTTATACAAAGCATTTTTACTAAATGACAAAAGGAAGGTTTTGTCTTACGTATGCGGTGACAACGACTTCTCCATCGCCGTGTCCATTATTTGAGTTTCGGCTTCCTCTACAAGCCATAACTTTTTTTTAAATGAAAAATAAATACCATGTTTTACTTTTCTTTTATCGTGGTATTGAAAATGGTTTTGATAATGTTTTATTATATCAATGTGTTTTATTGATATCTTGTGATTGAAATGTGGAAATGATATGTTTCCTTTATGCATGTTTTATGTGATACGATTAGGTTATTGTTTATGATATGTTTAAACTTGTTCATATGAGAAATGCATTGGACTTAATAAGTGACGGGTGGAGCCCGCTATAGCTCCTCGATGCATCGGTTGGTATCATGAGACAAACTAGTGTCCTGGCATGAGTCCTTGACAAAATCTTATTTGTAGTCTTGGCATGAGGCCTTGGTACATGGTTATGATAATATGGAATTATGAATTCCATCATTATGAAAGTGGTTATTGATATTGTATGTGATTATTCGACCAGTTGAATATCCATGTGAATAAGTAGATGGAATTATTTCATTTTACTTTTTCCATATTATGCTGAAGTTCAAGTTTAAAAGGCTTTTATTTTAGTTATACATTGCCTTAAATGTTTATGATGATTTATGAAAGCTTCCGCAATATTGTTATTATTACTGAGCATCTGAGCTCACACCTTTCAGTGTTTTAATATTTCCCGGGATATGAATGAGTGTTTTATGAATGACCTGCAGGAATAGTCAGAAGGGGATATGAGTGTGGAATATGGAGACCATGTAATTTTAGTTTTTCACTTTATGATGTAATGTATCTTTTATAAATGTATCTAGTGTTTCCAAGGCTACTAATCTAATCGGTCCTTCGAGACATGATATTTGTTATCATTCCAATGTTACACAATAATACACTGACTCTGGGTAACTAGGGTCAGGGCGTTACACCAAATTCAAATCACCTCGATGTTTTCAGATCATCACTAGTCAATGTTTGTGAAAAATACACAAATTATGTCAAGCGTGTGGGTTTTCCATCACAAACATTTCACCATTCTTATAATGCTTGAACTCCCAATATCAATACATTCTCAATTTTTGATGGAACATATATTTGCATGGTTGCATGGATTTATAACTAGATCATATGTTGATGTTGACTATAATGAGTCAAAACATACCACCAATGCATGGAGGAGGCCCATGATATATAGGTGACATGGATGAACCATCACTCTGGATGCATCTTGATGTGATAGAAGATTGAAACCTTAGCCCCCAAAAAATATTCCATAGCCTGAGGCCCTCCTTCCCTTGATAATGTGGGAGGATGATACTTTTGGAATTACATGGGAAATATAGTCAATGAAATCCTTGAACATATGGAATGAAGTGGAGAAAAATATCATAGAATTGGGAATCAATAGCCAGTGAAAGATCATTAAGAGGTGCCATATGTAACACCACGAGATTTTATGAAAAATATTCTTTTTAATTTCACTAATGTCTTGTGTTGTACGCTACACCAAAAGGAGCATTCACAATACACATCCATGATTTGCCTTGCATTACACGCAATCACGACTTTCCTCGATAGTGTGTGTAGTACGCAATAAAGAGTTTCACTAAACAACAATATGCTATTAAAATATTATTAAAACTAGCCGTTATGAATAGTAATATCCATTTTTGGAAATTTTGTAATTTTATTTTTTAAAATGGAATTCATTTTTGGATTCGTAATATCAAAATTAGATTAGGGGGAAATTTTGGTGATTTTCGGATAACTTTCATATTTTTATGAATAGTGAAAATTACTAAATTTTAATTAAAAACAACTTTTTCAATCGAAATAATTAATAGTGATAAATTATTAATTTGAGTGGTTTTAAGGTATATTTAGAATATATTTTTAAAATTTAATACAATGATGGTCATTGGATATAATTTCACATTTAAACCAGTCATAAACAAGTGTCAATCTTTTGATAGTTATTATCTCTTAAGAACACGCTATTTGTTTTGACGACGGGAATTAATTTTGAAATTAATTAATGCAACTGATATGTTTTGAATTTGGTAAAATAGAAATCATTTTTGAGTTCATAATATCAAATACAGCTTAGGCATAATTGTTGGTATTTTTCTGAAAACTTTCAATTTTTGATAAATAGTGAAACCACTAAGTGGTAGTTAAAAAAACTGATTATTCATAAAAATTTATTTTACCGCTTCTGTTAGTAGAATTTCAAAAATCCTAGAGACACGGTTGATGTCAGTAAGTATAATGTGGTTCAATGAGATGAAAATAATTTTTTGGTGAATAGTAAATTTTTACTTTTTTTACCACGGTTAAAAGTAAATAGGGTAATTATAGGTAGAAATGATATTATTATTACCCTAAAACATGTCCTAATTCTATTGGACAAGTGTAATTCGACCAAAATCAAACTTAGGAATAAAATATGACCATTTCGGCCCACTTGGATTAGATTAGGACATTTATTATTAATTTATTTAAAGAAGGGTTAAAAGAGTTAAAATCAATGTTTCATTACTAAAAATATTTTAATATGGGGTTATACATAAGATAAATTCGACTATAAATATTCATTAGATGGCTATAAAGATTTCCGTGCGTACGTACGGAATACCATCTCTACGCCATGGTGAAATCTATTTTCCACCACCACCTTACTTAGATGGGTATAATGGTGTAAATAATAACTATATATTATTTTTTTAAAGTGATATTGATTATGAAATAGTATACATACACTCCAATATAGGCCCACGATCATGAGACTGATATCATCGCTCGTGCGTACGTACGGACTACCATCTCCACGACGCGATGAGATTAATTATGCACTTTAAACCATTCATGAATGATTATAAAGTATAAATAATAAGTAATCATGAAATATATGACATAATAATGGTACTGGATTTATATGTATATATATGAATTTCATCTAATTAATTTTGTTCAACTCAATAAGGAAACGAAAACAGTGTTCATGCGTACGTATGGCCTACCGTCTCAATGAACGGTGTATTTCATTCCATTTATTGATTTATTATATATATGTATATTCTGAATATATATATATATATATATATATCATGTTTTATATTCTGGAATTAAGTAATTATGATCTAAGTAATCATATGAATAATTACAAGACAAAACACGAACGACAAATGAAACAATTTTACCCAAAACGCTCTTTAACATGGAATTTACAAAAGAATAGGTGATATAATGTCATAAGTGAACCATATATGATATAATAACAATGAATATGATTCTATAATAAGTCAATGACATTATTTGAATCATTATACAGGAGGTTCGGACACTTACGAAGCAAATCAGACCTAAGGTAAGGGAAATATCACAATCTCATTTGTATCCGAGATTGTTTATACTTTGGTATTTACTGGGGTGTATTTTATCATCCACATCCATGTTTCCTCAATATGTAATATTATTTCCATCCACCTACAATTTTTTTTAAATCCAATTTTATCCTTTGGTGAGTTTTTAGTAAAGAATATGAAAGGAATCTTTTGTCATTTTTCGTTCGAGGTACTTTTTGACTTTTCCGACAAAAGTACGAGAAGAATGCTTTTTTAAACTTATACGGCATTAATGGATTTTAAAAAACATTATTTCCAAGAATCTTCCTTTACAAGTTTTCAAGTTTATTTTTAATCAACTTCTTTTAATTTATAATTGTACGACATGTTAAGAAAGGAAAAGTGTTTTTGAAGCAGAAAGGATATTTTCCTCAAGAATGGATTACTAGTGTTTTATCAAAATTATTTTCCATCTAATATAATAAAGGGTTATGTTTCTATCCCTATTATTACATTTATTTGATTATATTGTTATGGAATTATATTTTTATGAATTCTTTTATCTTATATGAATTGTTTTATGATGTCACGATGTTTAAGATTCCCATTTTTATTATATTGGTTATTCTATGATGTATGGTTTATGATTTTGTGGCACACATAAGAATGGTATCATTATGAGATTAGTGGGACCTATATCTCCCTCCAATGCATTGGGTAAATATTTTATATCTCATGAGATAGAAATGGCTGGAACGGTAGGTTATACCAGTTCAGTGAAACAGGACTGAAACGAGGGTGACTCGGTTCAGAAAGGGACTTTGTCCACTAAGATAGTCTTGTCAATGAGTCTTGACTAACAAGAAATGATTCACTATGATTATGTGTGAATGCCACAAAGTTTCATGTTTTATGTTATGATTATTGTGATTACATTTCACTGCCATGATTTATCCCATGTTATGAAATTATGCTCTCTTTTGCAGGTTAAGATTTCCAAAATGTTATGTTCTTATGAATATGATGTGATTGATATTTCTTTTGTTTACCCTTACTGAGCATTTTAGCTCACCCTTTTATGTTTTCATTTACCCATGATAGAAAGAAAGGTTTTAGGTAAAAAAAGAAGATCTTTATGGGAGATGTTGAAGATCTTTCACCACGATTAGAAGATTATATTCCGAGTTTCCAAAGACACTAAACTATTACGATTCTTTTGTGTTTGCTTTTTTATGTACTATGTATTCTGCAAATGTAATGTAATGTCCATGTACGTCATGTTTCGGGTCTCTACAGTTGGTATCAGAGGAAATGTTTAGTCAACCTTTGGAAACTAGGATGCGAAAACGTTAGTGAGATCCCTAGATATATTTCTATGGTATGTCTAGGGATGTCTCTAAGGATAAGTATACGTATAGTTTATAGTCCTAGAAATATTGTAACGATATTAGATTAAACCAAAGATGTTAGATATTGAAGTTACTCCCCCTTTATTAATATTTTTTCCTCTCACACTATTCTTTTTGGGTTTTAGAAAATGGTTGGAAACAAGATGATTCACAATAATGGAGGATATGATGGAAAATGGAATGATATTCTTCATGAGAAACCAAATGAAATGGGATTTGGATGTCCAAACATCATTATTATGCCGAACCAGCAATCTCATAATATGATCAATAAAGTTAAATTTGGTAAGTTTCCTGACTCGGCTAATAAGAGAAAGATGGAGTTTCATGATGATCATAGAGGAAAGAAAGTTCAATTTCCCCTATGTAAATATTGTGGGAAGAGTCATCAAGGAGAATGTTTCAAAGAAACTGGAAGATGATTTGGGTGTGGAAAAGAAGTACACAAAGCCAGTAAGTGTAAAGGAAAAGGTTCAGTTAACACCAGGGATGAGGATAATGGTATTGCTATGACATCAGTAATGGTTAAATGTTTTAAATGTGGAATGTACAGGCATTATGCAAAACAATGCCCTAAGGGAAAGTCTCATGAAGAGAATCAGTATGGTCGTATGGGTAGTATTTATGTGGATGATGATGAAGAGACTACAAATGATATGTGAGATTAAAGAATTGTTGAAGCTCGGTCAATCGTTTAAGAATGTAGTGGAATGATTACATGTTTATCATGTGTAATGTTGTATAAGTAATCTCATGCTACTATGGAATAAAGAGACATCTATGGATTGTTACACTATTGTCTATCCTTGAGTTTTGAAAGTGTATGATTAATGTTACTAGTATCCATGAAAGGTTATTCAGATATTTTTGGAATGTATATGATATGCGCATAATGAAGGGATAAGGAGAAAATTAAATAATTGATAGTATTCATGAGCTCATGACTGATATAATGAGAAGGTTATATCATGGTTTGAGTATATAGAATTTTTGGATTTTGGTATGTGGAAAGAGTTAACTTTTGACAGCATTCATGTTTTCACTAAGGTTTAACGGGTATTCATTTTTCAAGAGAATACATCATTAAGGTATTCACATGATTAGAATGTGACCAACAAGATATATGGGAGATAAATGATGGTATTCACATTCTTGGTTGAAGACATTTCAAGTAATCATTTTCTTTATACTATGAGCTTAGACCGAAGTATTTTAGATAAGCCTAAAGATTAGAATGGATAATGTTGGACATAAGTTAGGATAAAACGTTTTTTTTCTCGATATTATTGATGGGATGTTATAGTAATATAGCTTTAGAAAAAGTACAACATGCCGGACGGGCGACAGCCCATCGCGTCGGACAAGGCTGTGGGAATCGTACCCACAACCGAAGTGCAACTGGCCTTTATCGCCTACCACTGGCCTACAATAAGTCCCTGTTTAGTAGAAACTAGTTTTATTATATTAAGCAGTATGATATATGAAGTATAAGTCCATTTTAGGAACAATATATGATTAATCTCACTATAGAATGACTTATGTATATTTAATAACTTTTGCTAACCTTTTGTTTGAGACAGATGGAATGACCAGTCATTCTATCACATGATCTGCTAACACTTCACGAATAACAAATTCAACTTCATTTATTTAAGAGATGAAGTGGAAATTGTTCAAGGCATGAACAACAGTGAGATTTTACCAAAATAAAGTAAGTATTTATTCTAATTCAAATTCTTCAACTTTAGGGAAACGATCTTGAAAACCAAAAATGTTGTCCTAGTGCTCTTATATCTGATTAATCGGATGGTACCTTAGATCGTCACAAGTTTATGGATTTGTGATTGTTGGATTTTCCATAGACATGTTCTCTACCACTCTCCATCATAACATGATGGATAGATTTTTCTTCCATATCCATATTTTCACCTATGTGGAAACCCAGTGATTAGTTTATTTGGGTAACCGTTACGTTTCATACTTTCATTTTTAAAGATTGGTTTTGGTATTCCTTTTTACGATGTGGGTTTCTATTAAAGAAAATTTCGAATAGTAAAACATTTATAACCCCGACGAATTTCAAGGGCGAAATTCATTTTAAGGGGGGTAGAATGTAACACCCCGAGATTTTATGAAAAATATTCTTTTTAATTTCACTAATGTCTTGTGTTGTACACTACACCAAAAGGAGCTTGCACAACACGGATCCTTGATTTTCCTTGCATTACACGCAATCACGACCTTCCTCGATAGCGTGTGTAGTACGCAATAACGAGTTTCACTAAACAACAATATGCTATTAAAATATTATTAAAACTAGCCGTTATGAATAGTAATAACCACTTTTTAAAATTTTGTATTTTTTTTTCAAAATGGAATTCATTTTTCGATTCGTAATATCGAAATTATCTTAGGGTGAAATTTTGGTGATTTTCAGATAACTTTCATATTTTGATGAATAGGGAAAATTACTAAATTTTAATTAAAAACAACTTTTTCAATCAAAATAATTAATAGTGATAAATTATTAATTTTAGTGGTTTTAAGGTATATTTAGAATATATTTTTACAATTTAATACAATGATGGTCATTGGATGTAATTTCACATTTAAACCAGACATAAACAAGTGTCAATGTTTTGATAGTTATTATCTCTTAAGAACACGCTATTTGTTTTGACGACGGGAATTAATTTTTAAATTAATTAATGCTACTGATATGTTTTGAATTTGGTAAAATAGAAATCATTTTTGAGTTCATAATATCAAATATAGATTAGGCCTAATTTTTGGTATTTTTCTGAAAACTTTCAATTTTTGATGAATAGTGAAACCACTAAGTGGTAGTTAAAAAAAACGGAATTGTTCATAAAACATAATTTTACCGCTTCTTTGAGTGGAATTTCTAAAATCCGAGAAACATGGTTGATGTCAGTAAGTAAATTGTGGTTCAATGAGATGAAAATAATTTTTTGGTGAATAGTAACTTTTTACTTTTTTTACCACGGTTAAAAGTAAAATAGGTAATTATGGGTAGAAATTATATTATTATTACCCTAACATATGTCTTAATTATATTGGACAAGTGTAATTCGACCAAAAACAAACTTAGGAATAAAATATGACCATTTAGGCCCACTTGAATTAGATTAGAACGTTTATTATTAATTTATTTAAAGAAGGGTTAAAAGAGTTAAAATCAAAGTTTATTTACTAAAACATTTTTAATATGGGGTTATACATAAGATAAATTCGACTATAAATATTAATTAGAAATCTAAAATGATTTCCTATATAATTTTATTTTATTTATAATTTTTAGACATTAAATAAGTTAATTTATTTATAACACAGCGATGATGGAGTAATTATCTTATTAATAAAATATTGACATAATTGATGTTATAAATACCCAAATAAATATAATTTGAGACTTTTTTTGAATTAAACTAATTTTATAGATTAATATGACATGTTATTATTGATTTAATTAACTTTTTTGAACCTATAATTCTGTTATGATTTTCACAAAAATCAATTACTAAATAGTGTCAAAATTGACATAAAATAGTTTTTAAATAAAATATTATATTATTAATTGTTATTGTATTCCTAAAAATCTAAGGTTCGGCAAAATTCCTTATATAAGGTTATATATATTAATAATAAACAATTTGGGGTTTGTTTGGCTTCTTATAGTAAGTGTATTAACCTTATAGTGTAAGAACACAAGAAGACACGGTAAAAGTAAAATTATTTAACTTAATGTTAAATCTAAATGATAAGGTTAAAATAGGAACATAAACTTGTCTAAATTATATTGGATGATATGATTTCGACCCATACCCACCATAGCCTCGAAATAAATCAATTTGGAGCTATTTAAAACCAAACTTGACTTTATAATAAAATAATATTTTTAGTTATTCCAAAGGTGCCCCCCCTCCCTCATAAAAGGGAACCTCCTCCCTCTCTTCCTCACACAACATTGAGCCTTCAAGATCGGCCAAAACCTGCCAAATTCTCTTATACAATTACCTAGAAACATCCTAGAGGTTATGGTCTTCCTCAAAGACCAATTTTAGTGCCCTAAGAAGAGGTCTCAAAGAGGCACTTCAAAGAAGAGGTAATTTCCATTACCGATTCTTTCACCTTTATTTCTTCTTCCACTTCTTCTTCTTAGGTTATTTAATTATGAAGTAATAACATCAGTATCACTCATATACTGATATGTTATTATATAAGTATGAAACAATCCTATTTCACCATCTATCCATCCTACGGAAAACGAAATCACCGCGCGTGCGTACGTAAGGAATACCGTCTCCATGCCGTGGTGAAATCTATTTTCCACCACCACTTTAATTGGATGTGTATAATGGTGTAAATAATAACTATATATTATTATTTTAATGTTATATTGATTCTGAAATACTATACATACACTCCAATACAGTCCCACGATCATGAGAACGATATCATCGCTCGTGCGTACGTACGGACTAACGTCACCACGACGCGATGCGATTCATTCTCCACTTTAAACCATTCATGAATGATTATAAAGTATAAATAATAAGTAATAATGAAATATATGACATAATAATTATACTGGATTTATTTCTATATATATGAATTTCATCTACTTAATTCTGTTCAACTCAATTAGGAAACGAAAACAGCGTTCATGCGTACGTATGGCCTACCGTCTCCATGAACGGTGTATTTCATTCCATTTACTGATTTATTTTATATAAGTATATTATGAATATATATATATATATCATGTTTTATATTCTGGAATTAAGTTATAATGATTTAATTAATGATATTAATAATTACAAGACAAAACACGGACGACAAATGAAACAATTTTACCCAAAACGCTCTTTAACATGGAATTTACAAAAGAACAGGTGATATAAAGTCATAAGTGAACCATATATGATATCATAACAATGCATATCATTCTTTAAAAATTCAATGACGTTATTTAAATCATTATATAGGTGGTTTAGACACTTACGAAGTAAATCGGACCTAAGGTAAGGGAAATATCACAATCTCATTTTTATCCGAGATTGTTTATACATTGGTATTTACTGGGGTGTTTTTTATCATCCACATCTATGTTTCCTAAATATGTAACATTATTTCCATCCACATAATTTTTTTAAAATCCAATTTTACCATTTGGTGAGTTTTTAGCAATGAATATGAAACGAATATTTTGTCGTTTTTCGTATGAGGTACTTTTTGACTTTTCCGACAAAAGTACGAGAAGAATGTTTTTTAACTTATACGGCATGAATGGATTTTTAAAAAACATTATTTCCAAGAAGATTCCTTTAAAAGTTTTCAAGTTTATTTTTAATCAACTTCTTTTAATTTATAATTGTACGACATGTTACGAAAGGAAAAGTGTTTTTGAAGCAGAGAAAATATTTTCCTCAAGAATGGAGTTCTAGTGTTTTATCAAAATTATTTTCCATCTATGATAATAAAGGGTTCTATTTCTATCCCTATTATTACATTGATTTGATTATGTTGTTATGGAATTATATTTTTATGAATTCCTTTATCTTATATGAATTGTTTTTTGATGTCACGATGTTTAAGATTCCCATTTTTATTATATGGGTTATGCTATGATGTATGGTTTATTATTTTGTGGCACACGTAAGAATTGTATCATTATGAGATGTGTGGGACCTATATCTCCCCCCAATTCATTGGGTAAAGATTTTATATCTCTTGAGATAGACATGGCTGGAACAATAGGTTATACTGGTTCAGTGAAACAGGACTGAAACGAGGGTGACTCGGTTCAGAAAGGGACTTTGTCCACGAAAATATTCGTGGCAATGAGTCTTGACTAACAAGAAATTATTCTCTATGATTATGTGTGAATTACACAAAGTTTCATGTTTTAATTTATGATTATTTTGATTACATTTCACTGCCATGATTTATCCCATGTTATGAAATTTTGCTCTCTTTTGCAGGTTAAGATTTCCAAAATGTTATGTTCTTAAGAATATGATGTGATTGATATTTCTTTTGTTTACCCTTACTGAGCATTTGAGCTCACCATTTTATGTTTTATTTTCCCCATGATACAAAGAAAGGTTTTAGGTAATAAAAGAAGATCTTTATCGGAGATGTTGAAGATCTTTCACCATGCTTAGAAGATTATATTCCGAGTTTTCAAAGACACTAAACTATTACGATCCTTGTGTGCGTGTTTTTGTTGTGTGTTAAGTATTCCGCAAAAGTAATGTAATGTCCATGTACGTCATGCTTCGGGTCTCTACACCATAGGTGGTACTATATGAGGTATCATGGGTGGATCAGGACACACCACCTCCGGAGTATTCTCATGCCACTTTCCTGCAAAACAAAATGAGTGTGTTGTGATGTTATATCCCTATAAATGCCTTGCTCATTCCTCAAATAGATTTATTATATATAATAAAAATCATAAATAAGAAAAAATAAAATCATTCCAATACTCATGTAAAACCCCCAGCCATCTCTCTGAGATATGCTTGGGTAAGAAGAAAGATCAACAGAAAGGAACAAGGAAATGTGGCCTATAACCCAATACTATGGTCCAGTTGTAACACCCCAAGATTTCATAGTGTGTTATTTCTTCAAAATAATTTAATAACTTGCACTACACGCAACACCGAGTTCAATTGCACCATGACTTACCAAAAAAAATCCATTAAAAGAGGTCATGAATAGTATTAACTAAATTTTAAACTTTATAATTTTAGAATCCATATTATGAGTTTCTTAGTCATAATGCAAGAACAGATTCATTTTCAGTATTGCACTTTTATCAACTTTTGATAGTGAAACCTTTTTAAATACAATATTTTAAACTTTTTGACTAAATGGAGACATCAAAAACTTTAAAATGAAACTTCCCAAGCTTCCACGGTACGCTTTCCTTTGAATAAAACAGTAGCGTGTGTTGTACGCAACTTCGAGTTTTAACACACACCACAACCAATCAAACTGGCCGTTATGAATAAGTAATACCTAAATTTTGAAATAATATATATTTTATATTTTGAAATGGACTTCATTTTTGGATTCGGAATATCGAATTTAGCCTAAGGTGAAATTTTGGTACTTTTCGGATAACTTTCATATTTTGATGAATAGTGAAAATTACTAAATTTTAATGAAAAACAACTTTTTTAATCAAAATAATTAATAGTGATAAATTATGACTTTGAGGGGTTTTAAAGTATATTTAGAATATATTTTTACAATTTAATATAATTTTGGTCATTAGACAAAATTTTACAATTAAACCGAACATAAACAAGTGTCAATCTTTTGATAGTTATTATCTCTTAAAAACACGCTTTTTGTTTTGACAGCGGAAATTAATTTTAAATTAATTTCTGCCACTTCTGTGTTTTGAATTTAGAAAAATTGATTCCATATTTGGAATCAGGATGTTCAAATTGTGTAAATAGGTAACTTTTATTTTTAGACATTTTGAATAATTACTGCGGTAAATATTTTATTTACCATGGTTAAGGGTAAATCCGGTAAATAAGGGTTACAAAATAATATTATAATAATACTAAATTACCCTAAAACGTGTCTTAACCCTATTGGTTGATACATGGTAGACCATGGGCATCTTTGGGTCGATTTTGGGACCCCATGGATCCACTTGTAAGTGATAATGACACTTTATTTTAATTTAGTTAAAATGAATACAAAAATGACACAAGCATATATCCTTTAGAACAACAATTGTTACATAGGGTTATATATGTTGGATTTTAGATTATAAATATTCATTAGAAAGATACAAAGATTTCCTACATAATGATATTTTATTTATAATTTTTAGACATTAAATAATTTATTTTATATATGACACAATGATGATGCAGTAATTACTATAATAGTGAAAAAATAAAATAATTGATATTATAAATACCCAAATAAATATAATATGAAACTTTTAATGAATTAAAATAATTTTCTAGGATAATATGATATATTAATATTGATTTAATTGACTTTTTTCGAAGTAATAAATCTGTTATGTGTTTCAAAAAAATAAACTATTCAATAGTGTCAAAATTGACATAAAAGAGTTCTTAAAACAAATATTATATTATTAATTGATATTAAATTCATAAAAATCTAAGTTTCGGCCAAGATACTTATATCATGATAGGTTCATAATTAATGTACCACTTTGGGGTCTCTTGGATGTATATAGTAAGTTTATTAACCATATTATATAAAAATACAATGAGACATTGTAAAAGTGAAACTAATTAACTTTGAGTTAATACTTAATGATAAGATTAATATAAGTACCCAAACCTGTCTAAATTCTATTGGTTGAGTGGTTTTCGACCTATACCCACCTTAACCTTTGGATAATCAACTTTGGAGCCATTAGAAACCGAATATGAATTTATTATAAATTAATATTTCTAGCTTTTCCAAAGGTGCCCCTCACCCCTCTTATAAAAGGGCACTCCTCCTTCTCATTTATTCACACCTTCAAAGCCTTTTGGTTCGGCCAAACTCTGCCCAAATACTCTCCCAACATCCCTCACTACAACCTAGAGGCCTTAGTTTGATCAGAAAGCCAACCTAAGGATCCCTTTTGATCAAATCAAAATGAAGAACCCGAAGAAGAGGTAATGATTTCACCACCCTTCTCGAAGATCATTTCTTCTTCCACTTCTTATTCCTTTGTTCATACCATTCTAAAATAATAACTCCAGTATCTCACATATACTGTGATGTTATTATAAATATGGTACAACCATATTCAGTATTCTATCCACCCTTTTGAATAACATGTCACCATACGTGCGTACGTACGGCTTACCGTCTCCACGTCGTGGTGTAATTGTTATTCAATATAATATTATTTGGATGGGTATAATAATGATGTGTAACTCATGTAAATAATAAATATAATATGTTAATGATTCTGTATATATGATATACCATCCATTTATATATTATTTTAATATCAAAAGAATGATATTGTCGCTCGTGCGTACGTACGGACTACCGTCTCCACGAACACGATGAGATTCATTCTCCATCGTATCCATTCAAGTATAATTATCATTTGATGATTTAAAAATGATGTTTAAGGACTGGATATCATTCTGGATATGAATAAGATACAACAACCATGGCTTATGTAACAAAACATATAAAAGAAAATGAGTAAGTTAACTCCCGAAATGACGATAATTCTAAGATATTATTAACAAATCAATGATAAAAGATCATATATGATATCATATTAATATATATGATTTTTTGTATAATTTAATAACAACTATTTCACCATTATACAGGAGGTTAACCTACCCCAACCAAGGAAAAGTACAAGGTAAGGGTTTACTTTACAACCTCTTCATTATCCAAGGTTGTTTATACGTAATAATCTACTGGGATCTCTTTATCATCCACATCCATGTTTCTTAAAAATGAATTTCAAAACATTTTTACTATTTACTAGAATATGAGTTAAAGTCATTTATACCCTTTTTGACTTTTATAAGTGGTTTATAAAGGAATCTTTCGGTCGTTTTCAAAACAAGGTCCTTTTTAACCTTTTCGACAGAATTAAGGTAAGAATGTTTTTTTAACTTATACGGCGGGTGCGGCTATTTTCCACCGTTATAAAATCTTCAAAGCTTTCCTTACAAGCTTATAAGAATATTTTCAAAGAAAATGTTTTATTTTGTATGGATCTTAAATTATTTCAAAATAAAAGGAGATATTTCTTTAAAAATAATTTTGATTTCATCTATGTCAACATCCTTTGATGGATTTCAAGATTATTTGAAGTTGATTTATTATGATACAAAACTTCTATATTGTATTGAAGGTTTTGTGATATGTTTGACTGTGGATGTGCTATTTTTATACCATTCATAGTTTATGGTGAAAGTATTGACATTTCATATGCTAGTTTTAATATGAATGTTTATGTTATGTTTAAACCTTTTCATATGGAATGCATTGGACTTAATATGTGACGGGTGGAGCCCGCTATAGCTCCTCGATGCATCGGTAGGTCTCATTAGACAAACTAGTGTCTTGGCACAAGGCCTTGACAAAATATTATTTGTAGTCTTGGCACGAGGCCTTGGCTATGTGGTTATGATAGTCTGGCATTATGTATTCCAACATTATGAAAGTGGTTATTGATTTTTTCATGTGATTATTCGATTAGTAGAATATCCATATGAATAAGTAAATGGAATTATTTCATTTTTACTTTTGCCATACTATGTTGAAGTTCAAGTTTAAAAGGCTTTTGTTTTAGTAATGCATTGCCTTAAATGTTTATTCTTATTTATGAAAGTTTATGCTATATTTTTATCCTTACTGGGCATTTGAGCTCACCCCTTTTCTATGTTTTATTTTTCCCAGGATGTGAAGAAGTAAGTTATGAATGACCTGTAGGGATTTTATGAGGGGTTAATAGTGTGGATTGTGGAAACATTATGTTGTTGTATTAGTTTTTCATTTTATGATGTAATGTAAAACTTATGAATATATCTAGTGTTTCCAAGGCTACTAAACCAATCGGTCTTTCGAGATGTGATCTTTCTTGTGATCATGCCAATGTTATGTAATAATGCACCGACTCTGGGTAACTAGGGTCGGGGCGTTACAGTTGGTATCAGAGGAAGTTTAGTACAAACCTTGGAAGCTAGATTTAGATAAACTCTGATTAGAGCACGCAGGCCTAAGAAGAACTTTGAAGATTAGTATAGAAGAACTTCCTAGAATTTTGGTATTATAGAGATTTTGTGAGTTTTCCGAGCAATACATCCCTGTCTGGATACGAGCAGGTAGAGGCGGCTCTGGCACAGATGTACCTAGGGGAAAAACCCGAAAACACCGCTTTGAGCTAGACTCGAACGGGAACCGGTGCACGACAACGGGCCTTGCTGCACTCTTGGTTACGACACTCCCGGGGGATATGCTTAGGATAACTCTCAATTTCTTTACAAATCATTTTGAAGTGTTTATGAGTATATACTTCCTTAAAGAAAACATTCTTATGATTATGGATTATATCCATAAATAGTTCAATTTATGTTAAGTGTTTTATAAGTATGGGATTATGTATTTTGATTCATAAACTGATCTAGTTTATGCCATTGTTTAGAAATGGCGCCCAGTAGAAGGAATGCGAACTCCGGAAATGCACATGATCCAAAGAGAAGGAAGGATCATATCTTTCATGGTCTTAAGCTAGAATTTATAAGAGAAATAGTCTCCCATGTATTATCATCATATGAAGAAATAATATCATGTATTGATAAGATAAGTAAAGAGATTACTGAGTCATATGGCTTTGAAGGGAAGCAAGAGAAGAAAAGGATAGAAGAGAGAAATATGGATAAAGGGAAGAGGGAAAAGAAGAATTTTCCCATATGTGGTAACTGTGGAAAGAAACACCCTGGAACTTGCCTGAAAGGAATGGGAGTTTGTTATAAGTGTGGAGGAAAAGGGCACAAAGTACGTGACTGTAAGTGTAAGAAAATGGTTTCAAATGTACAATGCTTCATTTGCAAGGAGTTTGGACACTACGCGAACCTATGTCCCAGTCATCAGACTATGACGCAAATGATGCTATTGGATAATAATCAAGTTATGATACTACCATAGATGAAGAGGAATGATTAGAGTTCTTATGTTGATTATGTCAATTGAGTGTTGTATCAACAATGTACTTGTTATAATAATTATGGAGTATATAAGGATTGTACTGCAGTACTATTTCATTAAGGACTTGAGATTGTGTGGAATAAAGAAAAGTGACTCAATAGCAGGATAAATTTTTGGAAAATATATGGTTGAGAGAATGATAAACCATAATATAGTTCTGATACCGAGGTAGTGATTTTCGAATAATACATGATTATTTTGGAAAAAATATATTGGATATTCTTGACTACCTTGGAACTGATTAATGATTTGTATATTCCATCATTGTTGGGGTTTAAAACATTTTTGGATTGATGAAGTATATCCAGCATTCTATATGGAATAAGGGAGCATGAATGTAATCAATAAGGAATATGGTAATACATGATGAAGGTATTCATATGCTATTACAGGGTAAAACGGATCTATATTATGTTTACCTTCCTTATAAAAGTTAGACTGTGAGTTTGGACAGAAGTATTTTGGATAGTTCTAGTTTGGATTATTTTGGATTGCCATAAAAGGACAACCCGGAGGTCGGGCGGCAACCCGTCGCGTCCAGCAAGGCTGTGAGACTTGAACCCGCAACCGAAGGGCGACAAGGGTGTATCACCTACCACTGGACCATGAGATGTCCTGGATTAAATAATGTAGTTTTTATTAAAATATCATGTAGATGAATTATAAATTCGTTTATTTTGGAACCCTATACGAATAGTGTAAATAGAATTTTTTTACATTCTATTATCTTTTAGAGTGAAAGATGAGTTTGTGGTAGAAATTTATTAATGGATAAAACTCTAATTATAAAGTAAGTATATCTCCTTGTGATCTTAGCCAATCTGATAAATAAATTCCTCAATATTAAGAAAAGAAACTTTGAACAAAAATGTTTTCCTAGATGGTACCTTAAATCATCACTAATTTATGGCTTTGGGATTGTTGGCCTTTTTATAGCCATGTTCTCTACCACTCTCCATCAGATAATTGATGGTTAGATTTTTCTTCCATATCCATATTTTCCTTCATGGAACCCTAGTATGTTTTATTTTCGGTAATCTTCATACTTTCGACTCTTTATTTTAAATAGAGGCCTCATTAATTCATTTTTCGATGTGGGATTTCAACAAGGATATTTTGAAACGTCAAAAATGTGTTATCCTAATACCCTATGTTTTTTTGAACCGATGGTATTTCAATTCATCATAGATTGATGAATTTAAGGACCTCAATTTTATACTTGTTTGTGATTGATGACCTCAATCACTACCTATAAATATTTACGTTTTCCTCCGATTATATGTCTCCAATTTCCACCAATGTTCTCCTAATCGAGATCATAATTTGGTGGTGACCCTTTGATTTCTCTTTTTCTCATATTAAGACTAAATTTTAGTAAACCAATTTCCGATGTGGGTTTTCCCACAAATATATTTTCTACTTTCAACCTTTTATTTTCGAAGAACAATTTCAAATTGCAAGGACGCAATTTATTGAAGGAGGGGAGAATGTAACACCCCAAGATTTCATAGTGTGTTATTTCTTCAAAATAATTTAATAACTTGCACTACACGCAACACCGAGTTCAATTGGACCATGACGTACCAAAAAAAAGCCATTAAAAGAGGTCATGGATAGTATTAACTAAATTTTAAACTTTATAATTTTAGAATCCATATTATGAGTTTCTTAGTCATAATGCAAGAACAGATTCATTTTCAGTATTGCACTTTTATCAACTTTTGATAGTGAAACCTTTTTAAATACAATATTTTAAACTTTTTGACTAAATGGAGACATCAAAAAATTTAAAATGAAACTTCCCAAGCTTCCACAGTACACTTTCCTTTGAATAAAACAGTAGCGTGTGTTGTACGCAACTTCGAGTTTTAACACACACCACAACCAATCAAACTGGCCGTTATGAATAAGTAATAACTAAATTTTGAAATAATATATATTTTATATTTTGAAATGGACTTCATTTTTGGATTCGGAATATCGAATTTAGCCTAAGGTGAAATTTTGGTACTTTTCGGATAACTTTCATATTTTGATGAATAGTGAAAATTACTAAATTTTAATTAAAAACAACTTTTTTAATAAAAATAATTAATAGTGATAAATTATGAATTTGAGTGGTTTTAAAGTATATTTAGAATATATTTTTACAATTTAATATAATTTTGGTCATTAGACAAAATTTTACAATTAAACCGAACATAAACAAGTGTCAATCTTTTCATAGTTATTATCTCTTAAAAACACGCTTTTTGTTTTGACAGAGGGAATTAATTTTAAATTAATTTCTGCAACTTCTGTATTTTGAATTTAGATAAATGGGTTCCATATTTGGAATCAGGATGTTCAAATTGTGTAAATAGGTAACTTTTATTTTTAGACATTTTGAATAATTACTGCAGTAAATATTTTATTTACCATGGTTAAGGGTAAATCCGGTAAATAAGGGTTAAAAAATAATATTATAATAATACTAAATTACCCTAAAACGTGTCTTAACCCTATTGGTTGATACATGGTCGACCATGGGCATCTTTGGGTCGATTTTGGGACCCCATGGATCCACTTGTAAGTGATAATGACACTTTATTTTAATTTAGTTAAAATGAATACAAAAATGACACAAGCATATATCCTTTAGAACAACAATTGTTACATAGGGTTATATATGTTGGATTTTAGATTATAAATATTAATTAGAAGGATAAAAAGATTTCCTACATAATGATATTTTATTTATAATTTTTAGACATTAAATAATTTATTTTATATATGACACAATGATGATGCAGTAATTACTATAATAGTGAAAAATTAAAATAATTGATATTATAAATACACAAATAAATATAATATGAAACTTTTAATGAATTAAACTAATTTTCTAGGATAATATGATATATTATTATTTATTTAATTGACTTTTTTCGAAGTAATCAATCTGTTATGAGTTTCACAAAAATCAACTATTGAATAGTGTCAAAATTGACATAAAAGAGTTCTTAAAACAAATATTATATTATTAATTGATATTAAATTCCTAAAAATCTAAGGTTAGGCCAAGAGACTTATATCATGATTGGTTCATAATTAATGTACCACTTGGGGGTCTCTTGGATGTATATAGTAAGTTTATTAACCATATTATATAAAAATACAAAGAGACATTGTAAAAGTGAAACTAATTAACTTAGAGTTAATACTTAAAGATAAGATTAATATAAATACCCAAACCTGTCTAAATTCTATTGGTTGAGTGGGTTTCGACCTATCTCCACCTTAACCTTTGAATAATAAACTTTGGAGCCATTAGAAACCGAATATGAATTTATTATAAATTAATATTTCTAGCTTTTCCAAAGGTGCCCCTCACCCCTCTTATAAAAGGGCACTCCTCCTTCTCATTTCTTCACACCTTCAAAGCCTTTTTGATCGGCCAAACTCTGCCCAAATACTCTCCCAAAATCCCTCACTACAACCTAGAGGCCTTAGTTTGATCAGAAAGCCAACCTAAGGAGCCCCTTTGATCAAATCAAAAGGAAGAACCCGAAGAAGAGGTAATGATATCACCACCCTTCTCCAAGTTCATTTCTTCTTCCACTTCTTCTTCCTTTGTTCTACCATTCTAAAATAATAACTCCAGTATCTCACATATACTGTGATGTTATTATAAATATGGTACAACCATATTCAGTATTCTATCCACCCTTTGAATAACATGTCACCATACGTGCGTACGTACGGCTTACCGTCTCCATGTCGTGGTGTAATTGTTATTCAATATAATATTATTTGGATGGGTATAATAATGATGTGTAACTCAAGTAAATAATAAATATAACATGTTAATGATTCTTTATATATGATATACCATCCATTTATATATTATTTTAATATCAGAAGAATGATATTGTCGCTCGTGCGTACGTACGGACTACCGTCTCCATGAACGCGATGAGATTCATTCTCCATCGTATCCATTCAAGTATAATTATCATTTGATGATTTAAAAATGATGTTTAAAGACTGGATATCATCTTGGATATGAATAATATACAACAACCATGGCTTATGTAACAAAAAATATAAAAGAAAATGAGTAAGTTAACTCCCGAAACGACGATAATTCTAAGATATTATTAACAAATCAATGTTAAAAGATCATATATGATATCATATTAATATATATGATTTTTGTATAATTTAATAACAACTATTTCACCATTATACAGGAGGTTAACCTACCCCAACCAAGGAAAAGTACAAGGTAAGGGTTTACTTTACAACCTCTTCATTATCCAAGGTTGTTTATACGTAATAATCTACTGGGATCTCTTTATCATCCACATCCATGTTTCTTAAAAATGCATTTCAAAACATTTTTACTATTTACTAGAATATGAGTTAAAGTCATTTATACCCTTTTTGACTTTTATAAGTGGTTTATAAAGGAATCTTTCGGTCGTTTTCAAAACAAGGTCCTTTTTAACCTTTTCGACAGAATTAAGGTAAGAATGTTTTTTTAACTTATACGGCGGGTGCGGCTATTTTCCGCCCTTATAAAATTTTCAAAGCTTTCATTACAAGCTTATCAGAATATTTTCAAAGAAAATGTTTTATTTTATATGGATCTTAAATTATTTCAAAATAAAAGGAGATATTTCTTTAAAAAGAATTTTGATTTCATCTATGTCAACATCCTTTGATGGATTTTAAGATTATTTGAAGTTGATTTATTATGATACAAAACTTCTATATTGTATTGAAGGTTTTGTGATATGTTTGACTATGGATGTGCTATTTTTATACCATTCATAGTTTATGGTGAAAGTATTGACATTTCATATGCTAGTTTTAATATGAATGTTTATGTTATGTTTAAACCTTTTCATATGGGAATGCATTGGACTTAATATGTGACGGGTGGAACCCGCTATAGCTCCTCGATGCATCGATAGGTCTCATGAGACAAACTAGTGTCTTGGCACATGGCCTTGACAAAATCTTATTTGTAGTCTTGGCATGAGGCCTTGGCTATGTGGTTATGATAGTCTGGCATTATGCATTCCAACATTATGAAAGTGGTTATTGATTTTTGCATGTGATTATTCGATTAGTAGAATATCCATGTGAATAAGTAAATGGCATTATTTCATTTTTACTTTTTCCATACTATGTTGAAGTTCAAGTTTAAAAGGCTTTTGTTTTAGTAATGCATTGCCTTAAATGTTTATTCTTATTTATGAAAGTTTCCGCTATATTGTTATCCTTACTGGGCATTTGAGCTCACCCCTTTTCTATGTTTTATTTTTCCCAGGATGTGAAGAAGTAAGTTATGAATGACCTGCAGGGATTTTATGAGGGTTTAATAGTGTGGATTGTGGAAACATTATGTTTTTGTATTAGTTTTTCATTTTATGATGTAATGTAAAACTTATGAATATATCTAGTGTTTCCAAGGCTACTAAACCAATCGGTCTTTCGAGATTTGATCTTTCTTGTGATCATGCCAATGTTATGTAATAATGCACCGACTCTAGGTAACAAGGGTCGGGGCGTTACACCTGTCAGGATAGATTCTCACATATTCCACATATGATAACTATTTCATTTTAGAAATTTTTTCATTTTAATCCTTTTCTAATTCAATTTTATTTTATCGTTTATTAGAAAGATGATCTAGTTAACAGAGTCAATATTTCTTACATGTAAGGGTATATACACCATATATATTGAATTCGGTTCATCGAATAACTGCATCCTAACCATTACTCCAAAAAACTGTTGTAAAATGCCATGATTTGTGTTTAAATTGGACAAGATACCCTTGGAAATCACAAATTAAAACAACTAAGATGGAATGGTTTTTAATTAGGAATAATTTTTCCATGAAGGAAAATAAAATCACATTACATCAAACAATTAATAAGGAACATACAACAATCATATGAAATAAAGATAATAAAACTGAAAAGTATATAAGGAAAGGAATTATTCCTTGAAACTCTAACCTATTGTGCCTAGTATGATGAACAGTTTTCATTTTCCCTCATATCATGTGGTCAGTGCTAAAAAACCAATCTAAAAAATTCAATATACCTAACAACATAAATCTATTGAGTCACTCAATGTTGAAATCCAATGAAACCATAACATGAGGAATAAATAAAAACATGTATCCATCCAAGGTGATTTTCATTTCCCCTTCATGTTGGGTAACTACTTCTAAGAATAGGCTCTTCGAGAAAATTTAATATCCTTTTATCTAGTTTAACACAACATTACAATGAAAATAAAATTCTATGTTACAACTTTTTAGTATCCCGCCCTGAGTCCAACATAATGGTTCCTTGAGAAAGTTGTACATAAGACCACATGAATATTTACAAAAAATACAGAGGTTGCCGAAAATCATGTATAAAATTGGGTAAGTCTATGGGGGAGATCATTCTCTTAATTATCAGAGGATTAAAACGTAGTATATATATAAGAATCAACTGAAGAAATGATAAAGACCCGATATTAGAAAAAATTAAAATCATAACATGAAATTTGTGTAAATAATGATTAAAATATGTAAAACTAAGAATGATAAAGTGATGATGATAGTATTTTAGTTTTTATAAAATTATTGACGAAGAAAGATGCAGGGGATATAATCATTAATACATGATAAAAAATAAAAAAAGGGACAAAAACCACTAGCATCTTGATCGTAGTCTCTATCTACTCCTCCCAACCCAGTATTAGAAAATTAGATCTAGTATTGGATGTTGGATGTTTCCCATTTTCAACATCATCAATCATAATGTCTACTAATGTACCATAGGCTCCCACGAAGGGTGTGTGACATAATCTCAGTAAGATGACACCCACACTGTCAAGTACATTCCATTTCATAAATTCTAAATTTAACAGTGCTCCATATAGATGTAAATATATAATTTAAATTCTTGAAATAAATAAATAAGTAAATGAATTAAACAAGGATCAACTAAAAGGATGATCCAAACTACCTACTTTGTCCTAATCCATAGTGTTTGAACTTAAATATCTGGAAATTGTGATGAAAATGAAATAAAATACACTAGGATGGACATTCCCATGTTTTTTATCGTGCTTCGATGATATGTACCTAAATTTTCTAAATCAACTATGGAAGTCCCAATGGAAATAATTGATTTATCAATAAAGTAAAATTAAAATTTCATTATACAACAAGTCGAGACACCTTGGGAATATCTATAAAAATCTGGAAGGTTCTTCCATGTATAGATCAATGGGATCAATAAAATTAACAATGCCAAGAGTCCATCCATCATGACCCATGAATGAATTCCCATGTGTCAATATTTCATAGACTGAAAATAGTATCAGATGACGTATGAGTCTATATCTTGGATCAAAAGTATTGTGTCGGGATTCTCTCATTGAATGTGACAACCAAACATTCCATTGAGACCGTTTATGGGGTCTCCCCTAGTGAAATCATGTCACTCACCTAGATAAATAATTAACATACAGTGAGCCCATATGAGGCATAGATGATGTGACCACCAGAATATATTTAAAAATCATTTACATTGATAATAGGATGACATGAGAGCCCAACTAGGGGGTCCTTAACTTAGAACCCCTTGTTACACTCTCAATACTAGAGGGAAAACAATGAACAAAAAATTCATACTCAATATGATCAATTGAAGCTCCATTACATTTATTTCAAGCCAATTGGTCAAATTAGGAAAATTAGTCAATTTATGAAATAGTGAATTTTTTATTTAAGTCACTTATAAAAAATGGAAAAGACACTTAGAAAATTCAAAATAAGTCCAAAAATCCATTTTTTCCATGAGGAAAGGCTAATAACTATGTTAAACACCCCCATCATTTAAAACATTGCTTTGGGAATTAAATGAAATTCAATAACACATTGAATCATTATTAATCCTATTGAAAGGGTAATTTTATTCATTATATGTGTATCCCAACAAAGTTAGGTGGAATATCACCAAGAGGTTAACTCGTAGGATTTGTTCACTGCATACTCAGGTCTCTATGGTTTAGTGGAGGCTGTATTTTTAATTTTATTTAATAAATTGTGGGAAATCTAGAAAATCCCAACATAGGACAATATAAAAAAATTATAAAATGATATTAAATTATGTGAAAAGTGAATGAACACCTACCTTATCCTCGTAATGATTTATTCATCTACTTTCAATCTTTGATTCATGTTAAGATGGATGAAAATAATGATACTGTCAAATGCCCTGGAAATGGGGAAAATGAGCATACACCCAAATACTAAAATAAATGGAGAGAGAACATTGAAAATGATTATAATAGATTTTTGGTCATACCTCTAGCATTCCATATCATTTGATGGTAAGAAAATCATAGGTATGGTGGTAGAGTTTCCTCAAGGCATTGATTACTGATTTTAGAGAGGCTTTTAATGTGGTGAATGGATGCTCGGGTGCTGGAAAAATATTGAGGATGGAATAATTCTTTAAAAACATTAAATATAATAATTTAATTAAATTAACAAATTTTTAACATTGTGCATGATTTGACAAACTGTGTGAAAACCATTAAAAATCTATCTTCTTGTGTATAGCAGTCAACTTTCATGGCCAATCACCCTAGGTCGTATAATGAAATATAAATTTTTCATCAATGTATTATCTTCACTTTTCTAGGATCAAGTTTCCAAAATACAACCATTAGCACTTTAGGACACATTGAAATGATTAAGCATCACATTAAAGTATGTTTCATGTTATTCAAAAGAAAATTTAAGGGTCAGTTCAATTATGAAAAGCTAGGACCCTACACAATACATGAGACTGGAGTTTGATCATATATCATCTATTAAACCTATGTTTGGTTTGTGGAATTTTTTCGACCTCCCAGAGTAGGTAGTTGATCCTAAATATATAAATATATATCAGTTGGGTTCATTGTATCATTATAAAATGACCATTGACGTAGCAGGTTGATCTTTATTGGGTTTGTGGTATCCCCCAACAGTTCAAGGTGTGACACTTGACCTGAGTATTGTGGTATTCAATGAAAAGTGACAATTCTTTGATAGGTAACAATTGATGATTACCAGTTGAACTATTGTCTCTATGGATTCTATGGATCATGGAGTTGATTATAATGTAATGTGAACAGATTTTAATAGAATCATGAAGTAATTATTTTGGTGGGTACCACATGGTGGTGTGGTGTCCTTCACGAGTAGATTATGTTTTTTATCCTTTTTATAAATTAGTTGATAAATAGTTTTTGTAAGATAAATATTGTTGATATTAATTGTTTTTTTATATGGAGTTGTCTAACTATGTATTTTTATACTCACCCCTGAATGAGCTATACCTGGACGTGTTATGTCATTAGCAGACGATGTGCATTTGATAGTGTTATCGATGTGTGAATTCATTGGTTTCAGTTTATTTATATTTTATAAATTTGTGGGTTTGGAAATGTGTGTTTGAATGGGTGCATTATGCTAATTCCTCCCATGTTTGGGATACTCCTAATCCACAATTTCCTCAATTTGATAACCTAATGGAAGCAATTTTTGGGATTTTATGGATTGGTCCCCAGTTTTTTGGTCATGATAGAGTGGTATCAAAAAAAATTCAATTTTACCTTAGTACCATAGTCTATATGATTGGTTTCAGAAAATAGGTTTAAGTTGCTCAATTCTTGATTTCTGAATATGATCTCCAGTGTTGTTACATCATCCTAAATATAAATACATTAGACCTCTATTTACCAACCATTAAAAATTGGTACATGTAGACATTGGATGTATGGGAAAACAATGGTAAATTAATCATATAGTAATGGTTTTTGGTTTGTATATATTTCTTTATTTTCCTCACTATATATACCATTTGGAAATCATACATCTTATTTATTTAAGGATTCTTCTATGAATAAAACTGACTGGTATTCTGTTGTGTGATTAGGGGGATGATATTATGAGTTATAGGGATTTAGTAAAGGGGCCTATACTAGTGTTATAACCTCCATGTGGGTTATAAGATATACCACAACCTGTGTAGGAAAATAAAGTGCATGTAATTCTAGAAAAGGACACACGTAGGGTTAGTGCACTGCATGATCACTATAGGTAGTGAAATCCAAGGTTTATGGGTATGTCAGAGTACACTGTGGACGAGGAATGGCTAGAGGTAGTTACTACATTATATGGACATCTGAGGATGCCTGATGTCTATATGACAGTACACATATTTAGTGTTAATTAAGAAACTATTGGTGCATGTTTGTGTTTATTGACTTGGTCACATGACTAGAAAACCATATCTTGATTCTAATTCATCTATCTAATCCATGGGGAGTTATCATCAGCCATGTTGATATCAGTGTGAATAAAAGAGATTCTACATCTACAATAGTGTGGTGTGACTATGGAAGTGTATTCAGTGAGGTTTACCAATCACTTATGACACTCCAATAATATTTTGTGGGATCCATTTTTCATAGAAAATTCTATAGAATAAGGCTTATGGAAAGATTATTGGGATTAGTTGTTTTATCAAGACATTACAACATATGATTGAGTGATTGAGTGGGCCTTAGTAGTGAAGATCTTCCTAGAATAGAAGGTGTTCACTGTGGGTACTAGAAGTGGTCACCAAGGAGCTGAGACCACAAGATAAGATATAAGATGACAGTTGTAGGTAAAAAATCTTTTAAAAACATTAGGAATTGTTACCATAACACTGATTATGAATTTTAGGGATCTCATGATGGATCAAATATACTGAGAGAGATGTGTTGTTCCCTCTAAAATTGATGGGGACATCAGGTATGGGATTTTCCAGCCTCACATACAACTAATTTAGGGGTGGTAGAAGGACTATAGATGTAGTGAAAAAAGGAAGGATTAAGGTCATACACATTGTATTGGTTGAGGACGAGTGTCATAGGAGTAGTTGGAGGTGGACAAATGGTTTAACCATTACCTCAACCACCCAAGGGTGTCTATTCCAACCTCAATGGGATGGTGTTAAGAAATGAGACCGGTTGCAGGCAATAAAGCCATTTTTTAGAGAGGATAGAGGGATGGTATATGGCATGATCAATTCCTTTTCTTCATTAGATAATGCATTTAAATAGGGGATTGTGAGGAATTATATTCATTCAACTTCTCTGTTTTGAGACATTGAGTTTCTAGTTGAGGCATTACCTTGAACCTTTCTCTTGGATTCTTAGAAAGAAGGTGACGTAGTGATAACACAATTCTACGAATAATGTGATATGATGATTGGAGTTGATAACATTGAAAGAGATATCTTTATAGAATCAAATTCGACTACTGATTTCATGTTATGTATAAATTATCTGTACACTATCCATGATAATATATACTAATTTAGGTACACGATGGGGGTTTTATATTGATTGGACATGATTTTCCATTTTGGGTGAAAATTAATACATAGAAGAGAAGGATGAGATCTGTAATATGAGAGTGAATATGATTACTCAATAGTTGTATATCTTGAATATTAGATAAGTTGGTGCTATGGGATACCAAATCCCTATAGTAATGTTGGATTGTGAGGATGTAATTCCTGATGAAGTTATAGGATTACCTCTCCATTGTGAGATAGATTTATACATTTAAATAATACCTAAGATGGCCCCAATATCGTTAGAAGTATATTTTATAGCTCTTATAGAGCTTTAATAGTATACATTGTAGTTAGGGGACTTGAAATAGAAGCACTTTGTTAAAATGAGTGTTCCCCCTCAGCATCCCAGTGTTGTTCGCCAAGAATGAGGATGGGAGCTTACGGTTATTTGTGGACTATCTGTGCTCAGACTAGGTGATCGTTAAAGATTAGTATCCAAATATAGTGGTCTATTTTCCCTTCTATTAGTTGATATGGAAACAATCATTATCGAAGATTTACCTCATAATAGGTTATAACCAGTTGGGTGTATATAATGAGGATATACAAAAATTGATTTTTAGGTGTCGCTACCGTCACTATGAGTAAATGGTGATGGCCTTCTTCATGTGGAAATACCAATTAGTGTTCCTTTGAATCATGAAAAAAATAATTCATCCATTCATCATGTCACGACCCATCCTTGGGGTCCATGCCTTAACTACCCCAAGCCCACCTTCCATAAGTCAGGGGCTGGCGACTATCACCAAAAGCATAAATCCGAATCACTGGGAAGGCATTGACATTATAAAAGAAAAAAAAACCCAACAGAGTACAAGAAGAAGTGAAACACTAAGTAAAAAAGGATGTGCAAAAATGTATGTGGGCTAGAATACAAACCCAACTGAATGTATAGCTACAACTGAACTAATGTACAACAGGAAAGAAAAACAACCTGAAGAAAAAAATAGCAGCAGCTCCGGGGTCGTCCACCTCAAATCCTACCTGAAGGGTAGGTATAGATAGCGAAACTCCTGGATTGTCCACCGTGGATCCTACCTGAAGGGTAGGTATAGATATCCTCCACAATGCTCTTGTCCATCCACCTCCACTGAGTATCGTCTAGTCGTGAAGTCCACATCCGGGTACCATCCAGTCCTTGACCACTTGGCCTCTGTCAGCACTGCTCGTCATCTGCAACCAACCCAACGAGGTGCGGGCATAGCCCGTGCAGGGGTGTGAATACGAAACTTAGTAGGGACTCCGAGACCCTCAAGGTCTCAATAAATCCAACAAGGATAACCACAAATAAGGATCTCAATGGATAACCCTTACTTAGGTATAAGCCCATACTTATACCTAAGTTATCAAGTAACCCATCTCAATCATGAGGAAACACAATGGTTACGATATCAATGGATAAACACTGCCTATTTATATTCCCATACATATACCTAAGTTATCAAGTGACCCATCTCCATCATGAGGAAAACACAAAGGACATAGACTCAGCTCAAACCAGGATTTTCATTATCGAAACCGTAACTGCTGAAAAGCCCCATCTCTGATGTGTATAGTGATCCTGTCATGACTCCGAGGTAATGCTCACTAACCTAATACTGCTGAGGTACTCCTCCTGTTGATTACCACAGGTCAGCCTCCCAAACACAGTAGTGCTTCCCGCCGGGGTCTACAACCCAAACACAGTAGTGAATCCCCCCTAATAGCCTGCATAGGTACTTCTCCTATCAAGTACTGCGGCTCTATTTCCTGCTACCAGGCGCTCCGTCCGCCATGGGTCTTCACCCAAACATAGTAGTTCTCCATCCACTGGGCTAGTCGACTCACTCCAAGTCGAGTCGGTCAAGCAGAGGTCAGGTATCAACCGGCTACGCGGTCTCCGTACTCCGCACGCTCGTCTCCGAGAGGGTCCACTCAACGAGCTACTTGTCGATACTCAATGTATCAAAAAGTCCCATGAATAATTATCTCAAAGGACTTCCTCGCCTTAGGGGTCTCAACGCTATAGACGGCGTGTCAATCGGACACCCGATCTGTGAGTTATTAGCCTTTTCGTCCCAGGATCTTGGTTGGATTCATGTACGAACCAACCCAGGCGTATCTCAACTATATCCCGAACTCTCATAGGGTATACTCATAGGGATCATTTCTCAACGTTATCACTAACACCACTGACGGTTCATCAAACAGACGTCTGGTTTGAATGTTATCGGCTTTTCCGTTCCAAGGGCTCGGTTGGATTTTGGGTACAATACAGCCCGACCACTATCCAACTGCGTCCAAATCTCAGGAAAAGTATTCCAAAAGTCTCGTCTCATCAACAGGAATCCAACAAAGTCGACAGCACGTCAATTTGACATCCTGAGCTAATGTTATAAGCGTTTCCGCTCCGAGGGCCCGATTGGTTTTGGGTTCGAACCAACCCGGTCGTACACAATGTTCTCCGAAACATTGAGTGTAATATACCAAAACGACTGTCTCGATCGAAAGATCACATCACAACTGATGGTGCATCGATCGGATGTTTATATCCCATGTTATGGGCATTTGAATGAAAAATGCCCGAAAATAGGGGGTTCCGGACCGGTCCGACCCGGCCCGAGACCCCCTGGGGCGGCCCGACCTGGGTCCTGTTCTGGCCCACTAGGGAGAGGCCCCGCCCGGCCTGGGCGGGCGGGGCGAAGCTATCGCTGAAAGGTGGGGTGGGGGGTGCTGGCCCCCTGATTGAAGTCGCGACCCCCCACGTGGGGCCGCTCCATTCGATCGTCGGGGGTTACGACCCCCGGTCTCCCCTCTGGACCCTTGTGGCCGCAGGACCACCGCCTGCCACCGGGAATTCAGCCGCGTCGGACCCTCTTGGCGGTGCGCCGGGCGCCGCCGTCTAATGGCGGCCGCCCGGTGTCGGCCGCCGCTGGCGCCGCCGTGCCGGCGCGGCGGGCCGACAGGCTCTTCCGCGGAACACCGGACGTGCTCCGGTGGTCCGTTTTTCCTCCGGTCATCGCCGACGGTCCTCCCAGGATCCGAACTTCACTAAGGAGGCTTTAAGTTGACTTTGCGGCCCCGTTTGTCTTTTCCCGTCTATCCGCGTGCAACGATCAACCAGCAGAATCATCGAATCGCCTCCACAGCCCCGACTCCGGCCGCAGTTTCGTTCGGCCTCAACGGTGTGGCGTGACAGCGCCACCCTTATTCGTCGCGTTCTTTCTTGTTTCTGCGCGGTGCCGTTGCACCGCACCACCTTTGTTCGAGCCACAACGAACAAAAAAATCAATGGGGGAGGAGAGTCAGCCGTGTTCGTGCGGTCTGATCTCCTCCTGATAAGTTGATAACAAGCGGCCCAAAAATAAAGATGAAGAATGACAAATGATATTTCACGAACAAAAATTAATCAACCCATACCTAGAAATTGTCGTCGCACGTCGTCGAGTCATAGAAGTCAAACGTCCCAGTAGTCTGGTGTCGTGGAAGAACGGTATCGATTCGTTCGACGTCGGAAGAAGAAGAAGAACTTTGTTGTTGGCGATGATCACCGCGGTCGGCGACTTCTCCCTTGAGGCGGAGGAAGAGAAGAGTTGTTGTCCATTCTTCGTCGAGAACATTCTATGTTTAATGGAAGGTTTTCTTCATCGAAGAAGAACCATTATTCATTGAAGATTCATCATTCTTCGTCGGAGGGAAGTTATCTTCTTCATCACAACAAAGTTCTCCCAAAAACTCCAGGACATTGTTAATGTTTTCTCACACACCCAAAAGCTCTAACACAAAATAATATCCCATGATATTATTTTTATTCACACCTCAAATATTTTAAAATTCAAAACAAACCACATAATTAATTAAATGAAGAGGCTCATCTAATTAATTAAATCATGTTGGGATGAATTAGTGGTAGAAGGAAAAGGAGAAGAGTTATACAAACTTAAAGGAGGAGGAGATTAAAGGGGAGTTGGCACATTAAGTGCAAGGGAGTTTTAAGTGGGTTATAAGAAGTTCAAGGGGTTATGGTCTCATGTGGGCCCCGTCACACTAAATTCTCCCATGGGAGGTTACGTGGGTGTGGGCCCCACCTCCCACATATTCCCAGATGGGAAGTTGGGTGGTTGTGGACCCCACCAACAACTTCCCATGTTATATTTTAACTTCCTCTAATATTAAAAATAAAATTGTTCACAATTTTATTTATTTATTCCTTATACCCCAAAATTTAACTTCTTCTACCATGTAAATGCACCTATGGTGAAAGTCCTCTTAAGCAAATATCGGACCTGCGAGTTCATTGATGCCCTCAGATTTCAATTCCGAGCACCAGTTTAAAAGATAGAAAACACTGCTCGTTCATTCACTGAACGTACTAGAGCCAAACTTCAGAAATTAATTCCGGGAACACCGGGCCTCCGAATCAGGCGCGATCAGAAATTGCATTCTTTTAAAATCCAAAAGAAATTAAGAAAAAAATTTCCTTGAAATTTCCGGGTCTTTACACATCATCTAGTTTTTTTGTGGTCATAATCAACGATATCGTATTTTATATATTTTCTAAGAGGATATGATTTAATACCACAATATTTTTTGATTTATAATTTTTAAAATAGATTTAATTTTTTGTATTAATTATTTTAGAGAACACTATAAATATTTCAATTAATATATTAATTCACTTTCTTTGACATTTTTATATGCTACACCGTAGTATGCTTGGGCTACAAGAAACACCGATATGGATTGTGTTACATGCCACACTTTGTTTTGTCAAAACTATACATTATTAATATAATTATTTAAATTAGATAGTTATAAACTAGTCATTAAAATTAAAAATATTGACAGTAGAAATTAATTTTAAAATTATATTTATATTAATATCCAATATATAAAACATATCGATAATGAAAAATAAAATTTTTGTTAAAATCTTTATATGGTTAAAATACTATTTTCTTAATGGAACTATGTATTTATGTTCTTCTGTGAAATATAAAAAAATCATATTAGAAACACATAGAATTTTAATTCGATAATTGTTTTTCATTTAATAATTTCTTAATTACCATAGGGATAATTTTTTGGATTTTATTAGGAAATATCATTTTTTTAGGAATAACAAAAAATATTGAATTTTAATTCAGAAATACATTTTTTTCTAATTTCATTATACAGTTAAATTATATTTTACTTTTCTTTTAAAGTAATAATAAATTAAATATACATATATTAATTAATTTTGGTCATTGGAATCGTTTTTATAATGAATTTATGTATAAAATCATAATGAGCCTTTCAACATTCCAACAATAACACCTGATTTCTCACCACGTATAAGGATTTAGAATTAAAATTAATTTCCCCTATATATGAATTTAATTAATAAAAATGTACATAAATGGTTGGAATAATTATGATATTTATATTCTAATTATATAAACATAATTATTGACCAAAAATATAAGTGAATGTGATTAAATTATTTATAATTATTAAGGTAATGGTAAGCTTAAAAAGTGACTAACCCTTAAACATAATTTAAAAAATGACCTATACACTTCTTTACAACCACTTTAATGGACATATATTATCCATTGAACATTCATTTTTTTATTTTTTTTAGTTTTTTGATAACCATTTATGTTAATAATGTTGTTATACCTAACCTTTTTTTGAAAATGCCCAGTGTGTCCCCTCCCTCGAGTATAAAAAAGGCAGTCAATCCTCAAACAACCTCACACATCTCATGAAAATTTTGATAGACCACACACTTCTGAAATTTATCTTAAAATTTCATCCCCATAACCTATTTTCCTTTTCTTGGGACTAAAGCAATCCTTGGAATCCCGGTAGTGAAAACCAAAATGAGTTACCTGATTAAGAGGTAGCATCCTTCCTCGTTCTCTTGAGTTTTATTTTCATTATCCACCACCAATATTATTATTAATACATAATTATATAACAAAACCAATATCACAAATATAATAATATTTATTTATTATAATGGTCATACCTACACTTATGCAAGCATCCATCTAATGGGCAATGAACTTACCACACTTGTTTATGGTGAACTATGTCGTCACAAAAGGATGATGCATGATTTTTATTTTACCACCATTCATGGATGGTAATTATTATTTACACACAATTTATATATAATATATGAGATAATTATATTTTATTTATTATTATTTGGTTTTTATATATAAAATACCTTTATTGTTTTTGTTTTTTAACTACGATAACTTCATTTGTGGTTGTGTGGACAATCACCTCCTATAAGAGATGTGATTCATTCGCAGATTGCATGGGTTGTATTAAGGATGTGATTATTAATGTTATATTATATATACTAGAAAATAAATATTTTAGAATGACATATATATATATATATATTTATTTCATTTTATTTCATTCTTTTAATATGATAATAAAACGGAAGCAGCATTCATGCGTATGGAAGATATACCTTCCCCATGAACAATGTATTTATATTAATATATCTATATTAGATATATTTTTATAAATAACTATATTATTATATATATAATATTTTTACCATTATTTATATATAATAAATATGTTAATAATGTTAGAAGTTATAGGATCATGAATAATAGGTCAGAACATATAAAAAAATTAAATTTGATATTACCCGAAACGTAACATTAACATAGTGTTGACAATAAATGGGTAATATAAATTCACAAAAAAATTATATGGAATTAGATATAATAATATTGATCAATAATAGATGAATAATAATATTATATTTATTATATAAGAGGTTTCAAAATTTGTGAAAAATTTAATGACATAAAATAATGGAATTTCATCTCACTTTTTTATTTTGTGACATACATGTCTTATTCACTAATCATTTTGTTTTTAAAGTCTGTATAATTAAAATGGTTGTATTCATTGATTTTTATAATTTAATTAATAGATATTCACATATTAATTTTATGATCATTCTTTTATGGGGTTTATTTTTCAAAAGATAGAAAATCGGTAAAGTCATTTAATCTCAATTTTCCTTCTTTGTGAGAAATGACATTTTATCGAACTATATTTTCTACTAGGTGTATATAAATTAATTTAATCAATTATATCATGAATCTAATTATTGTCATTGTATTACATGATTTTGGAAATTTCATTATTTCCATTGTATTAATATTTAATGATACCAAAATGGTAATGGTTTTAGATTTCATCTGATTGTTTATCAATAGTGTTTTTATGATTGTTTTCCATTGATGAAATATTATGATCTATATCTCTAGAAATATAATGAAATTTAATACCCACTATATATATATAGCTTAGGTCCATGTAATGGTACTAGTTTTCCACTATATGGTGTCAAATATAATTATGAAAATGTTTTCATGAAAATCTAGCATTATTTCTCATTTCAGTTAGAAATCTATATTCATTTAAAACATTGTTTTCTAATTTTTTTTACAAATTTATTACAATTATAATCTAAATTTTAATGGATAATTTACAAATGTATTATCTTTTTTTATAACATTCTTAAAAAATATTCTTTTTTGTTTTCTTATTAATAAACATTTCTGAACATTTAGGGAGAAAATGTAATATCAGTCATGTATAGACCTACCCACCATCATGACCATAATTTCCTTGATGATTTATTTTTATGTTAAAAAATTTATTTTTTAATCAATTTTAATTCCTAATATTATAGTAATTTGATACATATAAAATGGGTTTTAAAGAAAAGGGTTTCCAAATATGTTTTTATATTAAGAAATGTATTAAATTATTTTGAAATATTCTATTTTATGTTTTCTAAATGTTATTTTTAAAATAAAATTATTTCAATGATCCTAAATATTATATTATATTTTTGTATTTATTTTCAAGGGAACCAGTTTTCAAACTGGTTCTTGTTTCCTTTATATGTTTTCAAGTAATAAGGGTTTACAAATGTTTTGATGCTTGTATTTTATTTTTTCCTTATATTTTCAAAGAAAATGGTTCTTCAAAATATTTTATGAAATAATAATTATTTTCCAAATAAAAAATTATATTTTCATCAAGAATCATTTTAAAAATATATATGAAAATTATTTCCCATATAAAATGACATCTATTGATGTTACACGTGACTTTATAGGAATTGATCAAAAGGTTCTATTCATATTATCTCTCTGTGTGGTATATGTTATGATTGAATGATGTTTATGAAATCCTATTTCTCTTTAATATATTATAATCCTATGAAAACCATTTCTCTGTCTTGGATAATATTTTGATGAAACGTGTTCTTCTTCCGTAGTTTATACTCTTATAAAACCTGTTTCTCTTAAATGGGTTATACTCTGATAAATGATTATAAAATCCACATCCCTTCGTGGGTTGTTCTATAATAAAATGACTATGAAATATTTATTTTTTCCATAAGTTATGATTATATTAAATTTTTATGATTCTTTTTAATTTAATGGTTTATGATATGATTTTTTATTATGGGTCATGATATGATGCATGTTTGATTTCTTTATATCCTATGTATGTATGAGTTTATAGTATGATATGTGGGACCCATTTGTCCATCCAATGAATGTGGTAACGTTGGAGGAATCATTAGTATAAATGGTACGAATGAACCGTATTATATGATCAAAATTCTATGCATGAAACTAGTTTCATTTCTATATGTTTATATGTGAACCTGATTACATATTCAATATTGTATCATTGAACCATATTTAGCGTTAATAATGTTATGTGTGACCAAGATTCTAGGTTCACAATGTTATTCATTAAAATAGTTACATGTTTATATGTTATTCTTCAACCTGATTACCTATTCAAAATGTTATGTTTGAACAAAATTACAGGTTCAAATCATTATGTGTATATCTAGTTGAATGCACATAAGTATATGTGAGGACATTATTTCATCTATGTAACATATCGAGTGATCCAATTTCTAATTGAACATGTTCACAATGTTATACAATGATTTTTATTCCACAAACCCATTTTTTATTCCTATGTTTTTATTTCATGGTATGTGTTCTTGATTATCATAATATTTTTTCTTTTGAAATGATAATCTTTATACGATGATTCATGTTTATGATATTTTTTTAGGTTATGACCTTATAATGACACAATCATGTTCCCATGTCATTATATTCATTTTATACTTTTGTATTTCCTTTATTTAACCTCACATATGAGTCGAGCTAGCCCATTTCTTATGTTTAATTTCCCTAGGTTATGAGGAATAGTTTTATATAGGACTACAAAATGTTTTTATCATTAATGAATATATTGAAGAACATTCACCATAAAAGATTAATGTGATCCATGGTTCTAAATAAAATAAACTATTCTCACCCTCAAGGCATTTATAATTATAATGTGATGAATATTAAACTAAAATGAGGTAATATGGACATATGTTAAGACCGAGTCACTATAGTTGGTATCAATGTAATTTTTTAGTCAATCAATGGAAACTAGGATGAGAAAACAGTTTTGAGATCACTAGGTATATTTTTATGGATGTGTCAAGGATTTACTTTATGGATAAGTATGATGATTAGTTAATGTTTAGGAAAATGTAGTAGAATTTTGGTAAAGTATAGAGTGAGTGGTTTCCTAGAAATACATACACGTCCAGATAATAAAAGTGGACTTTGTGCAAGAAAAAATGTACTTTGGAGAAAAAACATTGATAAGGGGCATTAGGCTTGACTCGAACATATCTTGGTACACGACAAGTGGCCTATATAATTCACATGGCTATACATTACTTACTGTTTTGCATTTGGAATTCAAAAAAAAACATTACAACCCATCTTCAAGGATTTAAATATAATAAGAAAATTAATGACATATGATAAACCTACGGTTTCATAGATTAATGAATTATCTATCAATATTAATATATCTTATGAGTAAATATTTCCATGATTCTGTGGTTTAGTGATACAAATCGATTTTCTGAACCAATGATTTCTATTTTTAATCATTAGAAGGAACTGGATGGAACTACATTAACATTGACTGTTCAGAATATAGAACGTATGGGAATTATGGAAATCAATTTCCTAGGTGTAAATAACATGAAGTGAATTAGGATGGTGGTATGAGTATTGGTTAAACATCTAAATATAAATAGACTATTAACCATATGTGAAATGTAAAGGATTTTATTACACCATTAATTATTTTAAATATAAGAAGCACGCTTAGATTGAGGATTGTGAACCATAATACAAGATACATTTTCCATATATAAAAAATAGTTATTAATACACAATTTTATGAAGCCTGGGTAATGGTTTATGAATAATGATGGATAAATAATGTATTTATGCTTCATAATTCAAATTATGTGTTATATGAATCATGAAATATATAACTATTTTTAATATGGATTTTTCATTAAGAATGGAAATCGGTATGTAAGATGATTATGCATGTATATAAAATTTGATTAACATAAATATGATATTATTGTTACTGGATAGAAAACCATAATGTGTATATGACATAGTGAAAATTTTGTTTATATTGGATATCGATATGATTGTGTTTGATAATGTAAATTGGATTAAATCAATGACCATAAAACTAATTAAGTATTTTTTTATAGTAGACAATGTTATAATAGATTATTATTACATGTTCTTGTATTTACAGAATATATCCAGTAATCCTAATAATGAGGAAGAATATAACTAAATTATGGAAATTCATGATAATAACCTATTTCAAGAGAATTTATGTTGAGGGTATTCACAGGTTTGGAATGTGACATTTAATATATTCAATTTTTTTAATGGGAAGTCAATGATTTGATGATTTCATGACTAGATTTTTATTATTTATAATTTTCTTCTATTTGAAGTGTTGTAAGAATAACAATTTAGGGAATGATTAATTTACACATAAAATTTATATTGTGAGATTAATGTACTTTCTCACTTCATGAGTATTTATTAATAGTGGATAACTTATGGTAATCCATTTAGTTATAATAATGATAGATGAAATTCCATATCTTTTTATTTAAGGATCTTATGATCTCTTTTTTCCTTGAGGAATGAATTTTTTTTCTAAAATTCGTGATGTAAAATATGAAGTGTATGTTGATAAAGGATAAAAAAAGGGGTGTGATTTTTCCCATGAAGAGGAATAAAATTAATTAAGTACATTTTTTTATTTAATTATATATTAAAATATTTATTCTATGAAAACGATATTAGAAAAGATTTCTCCTAATACATTCCTTAGTGTTGAAGAGATGGTCTAATAAATCATAATAGATCTATTGTATTAAGGTACTTAACATTCCAATGATAATTCACTTGGTTATGATCAATTATTTGTTCCACTCTAAATATTTAGAATAAATTTTCATTTATGTCTAATATTCACTCTCAACAGATGTTCACATATATGGAAACCTAGTTAATATTACATTGGGTAGCAATTATATTTCCAAGTATTATTTTTAATGAAATTTTTTTATTCATTTGTATGATGTGTGAATATGTCAAAGTAACTTTCCAATATTTAATAACATATAAACTAGAAAATATTTTTTGATAAATTCATTTTCACTGGGGTAGAATTTAACATCTTGAGATGCCATGATTTTTTTCAAATTAATTTAATCTTTTTTTTATTTATATTTTCATGAAAAAATAATTTTTTTAATATATTAATGAAATCATTCAAAAAAAATTATACTTTACATCCTTTTAAGATTTCACTACACACAACATTGACTTGGCTTCCATTACACATAATAAAAAGTTTCTATGAAATAGAACTTTATTAATAAAATTATTTAAACGAGATAGTTATAAAATATCTATTATACATGGTAATATGGATTAAAATAATGAAACTTTATTTGTTATTTATAATTTTATAAAATAAATAAATCATATTTAAAATGAAACATATATTTTTCAGTAAAGTCATTATAAGATTAAAAAAAACTTTTCTTAAAGTAACTCCATTTTATTTCCTTCTATGAATAATAATAAAATTATTTTGAGACACTAATATAAATTTAATTTCATAAAAGAAACTTAAAATTTTTATTTTGTATTTCATAATTATCTTATAATGGATTTTGGGTATTTTTCTGAGAATCTTCATTTTTTATTAATAGTGAAAAAATTCGAATTTTAATTCAAAACTAATTTTTTTCTATTTTAATTATATAAATTAATTATATTTAATTGTTTTAAAGACACAATCGATCAATTATGAATATATATATCCAATTTAGGTCATTTTAATAATTTTCATATTGAATTTAGATAAAAAAACATAATGAAATTGTGAACATTCTCATTTAAAAACCAACTTTCTCACAACGTCTTTGAGTTTAACATTAAACATAATTTTACCAATTATATGAATTGAAATTCATACGAATAGAATTAATGTTTATAATCAGAATTATATTTATATTATAATATGATAAACATATATTTTGACAAAAAATATTAGTGATTTTTTTAAATTTTATTAAAATGACTATGAAAAATTCTATCATACCAAGGAACTAAACCTTAAATTTAATGGTAATAATGAAATATAAACTAGTTAAACATCCTTTTTATGAATATATTTCTCTCTAATACATTTGGATATTTATTTTAGAATGTTTTTTTAATATTTTTGGTAAAATTAGTGTACACCATACTTGTTTACAAAAATGCCAATTGGGACCCCTCCCTCTACTATAAAAGACACTGGCCCCTCCCACTTCCTAGCCAATCTCAAGACACATTGGATCAACAACGCTATTCCCAAATATATACTCAATATATTTCTCTTAATAATATAAGCATATTATTTCTAAGAAATAAATAAATATATTTCCTTTAATGAAAACAAAAAGAGTTACCCGAATAAGATATAGCATCCTTCCGAAAAACTATTTTGGTTTAAATTCAATTTCCTCCACCCCCATTATTATTATTTCATTGTAATATATTAAAAATATTATCATAAATATACTTATATTTTCTTAATCTAATTTTTCAAAATAAAATTAAATATAATTCTATCTAATTGAAAATGATCTTACCGTTCTTTGGTATGGCGAACAACTACCACACGAAATGATGTCGTCCATTTCTTCATTTCCACCATTCATGGATAGTAATTATGATTAACAAAATTTTTATATATTATATATTATATATTTATAATTATTTTATTCTTCTTAAATTTATATATAGAACATAAAATTATACTTTATATTCGGCGTATCTATGATAACTTCCATTTTGGAAGTGAAGACAACATTCTCCTCTAAGAAATGTGATTCATTTACACATTGCATGGGATGTATTAATGATGTGTTTAGTAAACATATATGAACTATATTAAAAACAATTAATGCAATTATATTTGATATATATATATATATATCATTTTCCTTATTTGGTTCAATATAATAATAAAACAGAAGTAGTTTGCATGCCTACGTACGACCTACTATCTCCATGAATGGTGTTTTTCATTAAATATTTTCATTTTATATACATTATTATAAATTAATATATAACAAATATATTATATATTTATACCATGTTTTACATTTTTGTAATAATTTAATCATTATCTATGTAAGATGATTAAGCATAAAAAGACAAAACATTAATGAAAAATATAATGAATATTACCCGAATCATAATGCTGACATGTAGTTGATAATAAATGGGTAACATAATGTCATAAAAAATATTTTATTGTATTACATAAAAAATATTTTCTTTAAAATATTTTCTATAGAATTATATTTATTATATATTATTTTTGAATGTGTGTGAATTTAATCAATACTTAATGTAATGGAATTTCATGTCACTTTTTATTTCGATGAGATACATGTCTTAATCACCAATCATTTATTTTTTGTGTTGTTTATAATAACCATGTATGTATTCTATGATTATTATATATAAATTTACATTTATTCTAATATCCATTTGATTATATTTCATTCAAGTGCTTTATGTTTCAAAAGTCATAAAATCAGAAATGTAATTTGTTCATGATTTCCCTCCATTAAGAAACATGGTATGTTATAATCCTATGTCTTTCAATGATGTGTATATGATGACATTGGAATTATTATATCATTAATATCATTGTTTTAATGATATTTTATGCTCTATTTATTTTTATTCTCTCCCATTTATAATTATTTAATATTATAAAAGTGGTAACGTTTTATAGCTTCAATCTAATTTGTTTATCAATATTTTATGTGATTATGCTATAATTTATGATATATTAGGATCCATATTTCAATAATACTCATGTATTTTATTACCCTAGGTAAATTCATTTTACATCAATGTAATGGTAAAATATTTATACTCTTCAGTACTTATGATTATGATAATTGTTTTTTATGAAAATATGACAATATTTCTTCTTTCGGTTGTAAATCTATGTTCTTCTAAAATGGTGTTTTCTAAAAAAATTATAAAATTATTTCCTATTATCATTTTTTCATTAAATGAAATACTATACCATGTATTATATTTTTACAAACCAGTTTTAAAATGATTGTTCTTGCTATTTTCCAATCAAAGAACTTTTTTAAAAATTTAATGTGAAAAAGGAATGTTTGACATATATGGGCATTACTGCCTTCATGAATATCATTAAATGATGTTTCCATTGTAAAATTAGAATAATATTATTTAGATAATCTATTTTTCTAACATTTGTTAAATTAATATATTTTAAAAAAACTTTCAAATAAATAGTTTTTCCAAATTATTTAATGTTTATAAATATTTCAATTGATTATCCATGATTCCATTTTATGATTTCAGAAATGATTTTTTCAATAGAAGGTATTTCAATGATCCTAAGGCTTATATTATATTATTTCAAATTATTTTCATGAACAATGATTTTAAAAATATTTTACGAATATATTATAAACATTCAAAGGAAATTGTTTTCAGAATGTTTCTAATATTCTTTTATATGTTTTGAAAGTATTTTTAATGAAAATGGTTTTTTATAATTGTTTATGTTTTTAAAATACTCTTTTAATGAAAAATTATATTATCTTCAAAAATTCTATCTAAATGATATCTAACAAATATTTTCTGTCAAAGATGTCATATTTTGATGTTCATCATTGCTTCCTGGGAAATGATCTGATGGTTGACTTTATGTTCTTCTTCTGAATGGTCTATTTATTAATGTCATTAGGTTTATAAAAACCCATTTCTCATTCAAGGGTTTTGTGTATATGAAAAAAAATCCTCATCAATGTGTTATGTTTATCTTAAAAATGTTTTTAATCCACAAATGATATTATTTTGAAACCTATTTTTAGTAAATAGGTTATATGATGATAAATGCTTATGAAACCCACAATGTTTCACAAGTTATTCAAGGATGACATCACTATCAATCCTATATATTATCCATAGGTTATGATAAGACTAAATGTTTGTGGCACCCATTTCATTTTAGGGGTTGTGATATAATATCTTTTTATGGACATTATGTGATTCATGTTTTATTGTCTGGTGAAAGATGTATTTTTGATTTTATTATATGATTGTGGGTATATATATATACCTCTAGTGAATTGGGTAATTATTTGTGAATTTTTAGTATAAATGCTATATGTGAACCAGATTACATGTTCACAAATTTATGTATATGTCTAGTTTTATTTAAATAATTTTATTCAGGAACCTGATTAAAAATTCACAATGATATGAGTGAACCTTATTATATGTTCATAGTTTTACTTTTGACCATAATTCCATGTTGACACTGTTATGAATGTACTAAGTTTCATGTACATAAGTAATGTTTGAACCAGATTAAATGAATAAAAGGTTATGAATGAACCAGATTTCATGTTAACAACATTATGCATGGACTAGGTTTTAGGTCTGTAAGTATATGTGAGGGCCAGATTTCATGTCCTTAACATAATGATTGTTCTTATTGAAACTTATACATGTCCATGATGCCATACGTTGATGTGTATGCATCATCTCCATGTATTATTCATATGTTATGACTTCATAGATTATGTTGTTGAGTATATTATGATGAGTATATTATGAAATGTTAATCTTTATTCTATTATTTATGTTTACGATCATTCATATAGAGAATATGACATCGTATTGTTAAGATTGTGTTATCATTAAATTTTATTCATGATATGTTTACATATTTATTTTATTTACCCCTAATAGTCATTCAATGTCACCCCATTGCTATATTTCCATTTCCCAGGACATGAAGAAATGTTTTTAGTCTGATTAGTAAAAGGTAGATTCTTTATTGAAGGAATTAAAGATCATTCACCATACTAGAATATTGTGTTTCATGTTTCTAAAGTAACTAAACTATTACGGTTCTAAAGAACTTATTTTTTCAATGTTCAGAATATTCGACCAAAATGATGTAACATTATTGTATGTTAAGAATGTGTTTCTATATATGAGACACATATGGATGGTCTGTGTATCACCCCAAAACTATAGTGTACAACATTGTATTCTATAGTGTGACTTAAACATGAAACCAAGCATGTAAGGGAATTTAATATCCTAATAATTTATAATATATTTACAATGTTAAATAAATAAAATATATTCCATAGTATATAATTCACACAAAACATAGTTATCTTATATTACATGAAAGAATGGCCTTTTTGATAGCTTGTGTTACAGACAATATTGACCATTTATGACAGCTTGTGTTACAAGCAAGGCAGTGTTTCCCCAAATAACAATGTATCAATAAAATAATTTTATTTAATATAATACGATATACCCTATCCATTACGATTATGGTTAAGCATAAGTATTAACTAAATTACGAAATTTTATGGTTTATATATTTTTAAAATTAATTCATGGGTAATGAGATAATTATAAATTAAAATAAATACCAACTGGATATAAAAAAGCAATATCATTATTTTTATTATTCTAATGACGTTTTTATTCAATAAACAAAATTAATTAAAATTAATTAAAATTAATTATTTATTTATATTATATATAAATTTTATATTTTAAATAAAATGAATTTGATATTCATCCATTGGATTTCATATAAAGAATATAATAACAAATCATATTCTACATATAAAACACCATATTTTCTAAATGATATTTTACTGGGTTTTAATGGAGAAACCATTTTAAATCTAAATTTTTAATCTTTTATTATTTTAATAAGTAAAAAATACTTCATTTTTAAAATAGAAGCAACAAAATTAGATTATGGTGAGTTTATTATAATTTTCTGTTAAAATTATTTTTTAATGAAAAATAAAAAATACTGAATTTTAGTTCAAAAATACTTTTTATCTAATCTATTTATATGGTTAAACTATATTTATGATATTTTAAAATTATTAATTATAAAATATTATGACAAATTAATAAAATTTATTTCATTGGAATCGATTTAAATTTTAATTTGATTTAAAAAACATAGAAAAATATTAAGTCATTTTTACTTTTAAAATGAGCTTTGTTATCCCTCATACATGATGATTTTTTAATCTATTCAAGAAAATTATATAAATTGAATTTCAAAAAATGGATTCTATATTTAGAGTAACGAAAATTTATACTTTCTTATAAGGTAGAATTAGATTTTGGGGAAAAATATTAGTGATTATAATTAAAATTAATCATAATGACTAAGGTATAATTAATCTAAATATGGAACTAATCCTTTTTATTAGCGGGGAAAATAACGTAGAAACTTTTCAGGTGATGGTTCAGCCCTTATGGATCTATTAATTTAAAAAAATCTAGTGTTTGTGTGTTCTGGATATAACTGTGACTCATTTCAAGAGTTTTTAAAATTATTATTTCTCCAACTGTAGCTCATCTGATAGTTGGTCATCCACAGGTAGGTCCTAATTGCAAGTCGCATTGGTGACTCACATCAGTGAATCACAATAGAAACTTAAACAGAGGAGTCTTATAATGTTGAGTTCGGAATGGATGGTCACTTATGGTGAGTAAGGACCATTGAATCACACCGGTGAGACATCCAACAGTGAGTTAGGAATGATCAGTTGCTGATTGTGAGTTAGAACTACTAAATCGGGAAAGTTAGTCATCCAACAGTTGCTCACTGAATGATAGGTAACTGAACATTGACTCATTGAATGGTGACTCGTTGAATGGATGGTTACCAAATATTTACACACTAAACCAATACTCTCTATTGGAAGCTCACACTAGTGACTCGCCCAATGATGACTCATTTCCATAGTTTGTTAAATTTTTTAGTTTTATACAGTTTATTTAGTTTCTCCCTATAACTTTTTATATGATGTAAATTGGAATTAAGGAAATTTTTATGTCTTTTTTCATCTGTTTTAAAGGATATTACTTATATTTTTAATTTCATAATTCTTAGAAGGTTTAGATAGCCAGAACTTGTGTTTTAGATTGTGATTCATATTTAATGGATTTTTGAATCATTATTCCATTGATATAGGATCTAGAACATCGAAATCGAAGATCCTTTCTCCATTGTATATTTTTACATAACTATTGAAACTGAGGGTCCCCAAAAACTTTCTTCCTAGAGGAACCAAGCATATTTTTTTCACCCTTGGATCATGTTCCCCTAAAGTGTTTTTCACCACCTATTTGGAACAAATAAGAGGTGATGATCATATGTTTCTAAAGGTATCCATCACATCTTTCCTCTTAGTTGTGTATCATGTGAGGAAGGTGTATGAATGTTTTCAAGGAGATTAAAATTGAATCAAGTTTACTAAACAAAATTGAATTTTCTTTTAACAAATAAACAGGGGCTAGGGAAAAGGGGGACATGATTCGGTTTCATTTTTTACTGATATTGTGATTTATATGGGCTATATGACATCTGAAAATCATCATCATTGTGGTTATTGTTTGTGAACTCAGGATAATTTTTGATTGATGATTTTTTATCTTGTGTTGAACAGATTTATATATTTTAATTACTAACTATTTATTTTTGGTAAAATAAATAGATGCCCCCATATTGAACTTATTTAAGGTTAACACTTAAATTATAAAAGTGTAATTAGATAGATATTGTTTTCTAAATTTGAATCAACCTGTATAGTTGGGTGTGGATATGTGTTGTGTGTGGTTTTGGCCTATCTTGATCCCTATGTGGTTGTGTGTTGCTGGGTAGATAGCATGGTTGTGTGTTGGGTGGTTTGAGTGTTGTAGTAGAATCATAGGTTGAGAGATTCATTGATTGTGTAATGGTTGAGCAGTTCTTGAGATGTGGTGTGATAGGCTCGAGTTGTGCTATGTTTATGTTTCTGTGTGTGATGGGTGTGGTGTTGTTATGCAGTAGGGAAACCAGGTTGGTTATGATGATATTTTCTAGTATGTTTGACTATTTTATGGTTCTTTTGTTGAGATGGTTGATTGGTCGGATGTACATTGAATAATGATGATGGTTGTGGTTGGTATGTGTGTTAAACAGAGTGAATATATGATGTTAATTTTCTTTATAGTTGTCCTCTTTTACCTCTTCATTGTTTATGTCTTGTGGATTTTTGTGTGTTGTGATTAGTAGATTCCTAGGTTGGTATGGAATTAATAAATGGTTTCCAAAATTAATAATAATAATTGGTTAAATGAGTAGGTTGGGGTATGTTTGAGTTGTATCTTTTTGGAATGGATTTCTTTTATCAACATTCAATGTGACTGTTTCAATAGTTTAATAATTCATTTAATGGTTGGAGAAGATTTGGTAGTATCATTGGTTGTTTATTTATTTGTTTGAGAACCCATTAGTTAGGCTTGAGTGATTGATAATATAAATCCTTATCAAAATTTTCCATCTGTTTTCTATATGCATCCCACCCTAGTTGATCAATATGTACTGAATACACCCATTGTCCCAGTGGAGGGTTTCTTTCAAAAACATCCCTTTGGGAGGATGGATGGATGGACATCCTCTATTCCCTGCTCCATCTTCATGGTGGTGATATCCCATGATTCTTCAGAAAGTTATTGGTTTTTTTGGCCCACGTGTGTGTGGGAGAGATGTTTATTCCCAGGTTTCTTGGGGATTAGTTCAATTAAAGTTTCCTAGTTTTCTTTAGGATGAGATGTTTTATTCTTTATGAGGTGTTTTTGGTATATAACAAGGTATGTAGAACAACTGTTTATGGTTGGTATGTGGTTGTGAGTCACTAGTGTGTGCTTGTGAGATGCAATGAGCATCTTTTTTTCCAAGTTAAGGACTATTTTTGAGGACTATTTGTGTAAGGGCATGTTGTGACATGGTACATTAGAAGAGGTGGGAGCTCCAAGACATTTTTCGATACAGTGTGGGAGTGTCTAATTAGTGGGAAAGTGGTGTTGGGTACCTTATAATTGACATTCTTTATATTACATTACATGCCTTGAATTATTTGATGAAAATTGATTCGGTTAGGTCGGGGTGGCTAATATACCATGTTAGGTGAGGTTAGATTCTTATATTTTCTCACAGGGGCATTAGTATTATTCTTTATATGTTCTTGAGAGACTTATGTTTTCCTACTATTTATACCTACATGCCCACCTTATGTTATAAAAATACATTCATCTCTCTATGAGAAGTATGTGGACTGTGTTGGTCATTACTCACTTGGACTCGGGGATAGTTATCAAGTCACATCATAGCTTCATTCTTTTTGCATTTAATTTTTAGTTTTCTATTTTATTTGTTGCAGTTTTACTTTAAAACAAACATATTGGAGGGAGTTTGGTTTATATTTTATGTACTGATTAGAAAAGTTTTATTAACCATCTTATCTCCTAATATAATTTTCTTATAAAATATGTAATTCCTCCAATTTCATGAGATTCTATCCCGTTGTTGTTGGTCGCCACCCTAGGGATGACTGGAGGATGAACTAAGGGGTCATTATTTATCTTCCTTCATTTAAAGCATATGAGGTGAATAATTGGAGGGAGGGGGTCATGATATAATTTTATCAGAGCCTAATGTATTAGAGAAAGGGTATATATTAAATTTAGGAACAATGAGTATTGAATGGGATGATAGGTAAATCGTGTTAGGTGATCTTGGTTTGTGACATTGGTGAGGGAAGACAGGTTGGGACACAATATTTATGGCCCCTCATAATCTGATGTAAGTACACTGAGGCTATATAAAGACTAATTAATTCTACAACGATTACAGTGTAGAAACCCAAGGAAAAGTACATGCATCATAATGAATTGTGTGCAAGATTTAATTAGGAATTTTTGGAAAGGTAAAAAAACAATGATTTGAAATCAATCTTTAATAAAATTCCATAATACTCAAGCTTGAGAATTACTTGATTACCATTCAACAGTAGAACCCAACCATCATCTTCATGTATTTTAGGTAGTGGTTGCACAAATGTCTGAACCATTTTTTGGATGAAGGGTTTAACCAGTGGTGTAGGATGAACAATGGAAGAAAACATTACATACTTTCCAATAACAGGCTTAGGGGAATTATGAGGGACTTTTTTTTTCATAAATGGAGATTGAGAGTGGGATCTAAGATCTTGTAATCACCATAAGCTTGATACAAGATCTGATAGTGAATTGGGATCCCTTGGAAATGATCTAGATACAATGAGATTCACATCATTGGTGGATTATATAGCTAGGGTAGAGGAAGGATGAAAATGATCTGTGTGTTGATGTGGTGAAGGATTTCTGAGAACAATTACTTTCATTGATCATGAAGGATGATAAGAGGTAGGAGATACTCTCCCTTTATCAGGATAGTATGTTGGTATAGGAGGTGGGGATCAAATTCAATGATCTCCAATATTTCGATCTGGATCTCTTTTTGTATAAGGAGCCTCATGCGCGATTCCTAGTGAAGGTTCATCGTTCTTCTCTCAAGTATGAGGTAAGTCCATTTAACCTTTTTTCATTGTTAGAGGCCAGGAAGAAGGTAGAGGTTGTTAAGAAGATTTACTCATGAGGAGGTCTATTGAGATAAGGGAGTCAGCATAGTTCATCAATGGGTAATGTTATTAGAAGCAGGTCTCAGGCACCATGTCTTTCGAGGCTCTAACTTGTGCGGAGGCGACCTTGGCAGTTTCAAATTCGACCTTCTGGTGCTCGAGCCTATCCTTTGGGCCAATTTACAGTATGTTTTATCTGTGGATTCCTTGGGAATATCAATAGTTAGTGCCCAGTGATCGTTAGAGCTCAGTATGATGGGGTGGGAAGGTATAGTTCCTACTTCGACATCAATTCCTGGTAAGGAAGTTCCAGTAGTAGGGACACTAGTCTCACTCTCCAGGAGGGAAGATTTAGTAGGAAGAGGATGACCGCAAGGAGTTCCTCAAGTACATTTTACCAAACATTATTGAGGTTCCTTTTCATAAAATAGGGTATGATGAGATTTTAGTGGTCAATTTCACACCATAGAGGCAGTAGTTCTAGCAAGGCTAGAGATATTTCAATGTATGGAAAGTCTGTTTAGTACTCTTGCAAGTGATTATTTTATTTAGGGTCCTCACACTCCATTTGACCTCCTATTATATCCCATGCTATGATAATAGAGGTTTAGAGGCTTTATGTTCCCTTAGTGTTGAGTACAACTGTCAAAAGCCAGGATTTCTTGATTGATGTATGCCGAGGATGTAGATAGATGATGTGGCCTCATCAGTGCTATGGGAATCCATTCATATTATAGAATAAAACATACAATGTAATCCATGACATAGATAGGTTATAATCTATGAATATAATTATCTATTGAATCTGTATGAGAGTTGTGTTTTTAGAAATGGATGGCCAACATGGGGGACTCATTGGAATGTTTAGTTGTCATATAGGAATTGGGCGTATGAAGCGCCTTATTTCCTTTTTTGCAGAGATGTCAGTGGAATCATTGGATAATATGATGGATGATGTTCCCAACATTTTTATGAGTTCCTAGATGTCTTCCCTGAGGATATTGTGACTCTATCCATTCTGAATGATGTTGTGTTTATAATAGCAATGAATCATGATTCTTCTCTGATTTGGATGTCAACATAGTGCATATAACCTTTTGATCTCTAGGAGTTGAGGATTCATATAGATGATCTGATGAATAAGGGATTTATCAGGCCTATTGTGACACTAAGGCGTCCTCCATTATTGTTGGAGAAAATAGTGGATGGTGGTTTGTGGTTGTTCATAGACTATCAGGTTTTGAATTTGGTAATGGTCATGAACTATTACCCTCTACCAATGATAGAGGATATTTTTTAAATGATAAGGGGTGAATGTTGGTTCTCTAAGATCAATCTACATTCCTAGTATCACCGGTTGAGTGAGAAAGAAGGTGATATCCTAGAGGCTAATTTCAGGTGAAGGTATGGGTATTTCATGTTTATGGATATGTTGTTCTGTGTTACAAATGCACCAGTCTTGTTCATGGGGATCCTGAAATCCATTTTCCATGAGTTCCTAGAATCATTCTTTTTCATATTCCCCAATTAAATCCAGATATACTCAATGTCATATGATTATTATACCGAGCATATCAAGACTATATTGGAGGACCTTTGATTCCACCAGCTCTATGAGACGTTGTCCAAATGTATGTTCTGGACAAGAGAGGTACACTTCCTTGGACATGTGGTGTCTTAGTAGGGTATAGCATTTGACATGCCAATGGTCGACATAATTTTTTTGGGTATCACCCAATAATATTCTATAGGTTCGTAGTTTCCTTAGTTTGGAATGCTATTACCTATGGTTTGTTCCAAATTTCATGTGAGTTGCAACACTATTAAAAGCTCTTACAATAAAGGAACATGTTTATTTTTAGAGTGAGCAGTGATAGGCATTGTCTTTTTATCTGAAATGTATGTTGGTTCGTGCACTAGTGATCCAATTTTAGGGGGAATGGGTGATGTTTGAGGTTTTTTTATGCTTCCCATCTAGTTTTGGGAAGAATTCTTAAGAAACAACATGGAGTGATCTCTTATTGGAAAAGGTAGTTATATCCCCACATACATAACTATGAAACCCATTATCTAGTTCTAGTAGTGGTCATGTTTTCATTGAAGTTATTGTGATATTAATTTATTTGGTAGAGCATTATGGTATTCAATGATCATAAGATATTTAGGTATATATTTTCTTAGAGAAATATGGACTTGGGATAGTGGAGGCAGATGGAGTTTCCCTAGTACTATGTCATCAAATTTTCCTACACCATAGAAAAGGGAAATTTCGTGAGGGTTTTTTTAGCTGGAAGTTATAGAAGGAGGTAGTTCGGGAATCTATAGATCCTTGGAAGGCAATGAAGTAGATAATTTCATTGTACGTAGATGAATGAATGGATGGAGGTATATGCTTCTTGTTTTAGATGATGATGCATTATACTATATTATAGAAGTAGGATGATTCTAAATGAAGAGACTCAATAGTTGAAGTGATGTGTGATTGTTTTGACCACGATGATGCTTCAGATGAATGGTCAGAATTAGATTTTGTGTCGTGGGATGATGTTTGTTCCAATATAAACGTATGAGGGATTAATCCATTCATTTCATAGGTATCCTTTTAAGGTAAAATAAGAAGTTTCAAATATTTATCATGGCTTCATGATGTAGTTTTGGTGGTCTGGAATGTTGTGGGAATGGGTAGAGTTTGTGGTGAAGTACTTAGTGTGATAGCTGGGGAAGTATGAGCACCGTGTTATCTATTGTTTGATGCAGAAATAGGAATTTTCTGAGTGGAAATGAGGTGACATTTTGATAGATTTAGTCATAGGGTTACCTATGTACTAGGGAGGATGTGATGAAATCAAGGATGTGATGGATTGGATGATGAAATAAGAGCACTTTATATTGATTAATGAGTATAGTGTAGTGGATTCCTTATCCAAGATGTATATAGATGAGTTGGTTTGGTTTTAGGGAGTTTTGGGATCCGTCACCTTGGATTGAGACAGGCATTTGGCCTAATGAGTTTGGTAGGGATTACAACATGATTTTGGAACTCATATAGGAATCATCCATGTATTCCACCCTTCGATAGAACATACTGTCTAGATATAGGAGAACATCTAGGGAGAATACATCTTGAACATTAGTGGATTTTGAGTATATAACTTTCTAAAGGTTTAATTTACTTACAATAATAGATATCACTAATCCATTGGAATTTACCCATTTGAGGTATTGTATGGGAGACCATGTATTTATTATATGGGATGGACAAGGGTTAGAGAGACATCTATTCATGGACCCAAGGTTTTTTAGAGAACAACAGATAAGGTTTATTTATTTTTAAGAGAGTATGAAATAATAAACAGACTAGAAAAAGTCATACACTGATTTCATGAGGATATCATTAGATTATTTGTAGGAGAACACATGTAATTAAAGATTTCCCCTTGACGTGGGTGGCAGAGGTTTTTTTTAAAGGGAGTAATCTTTCTTTAGGGATTAACGAACCCTTCAAGGTGTTAGGATGATTTTGAGAAGTGGTGTAGTAATAGGGACTTCCACCATATTTTGAGAAGTTGCATAGCATATTTTCCGTCTCTTAGCGTCATCATTAACTTCATGATGACTCCCATGTTATTGAATGGGGATATTTTTAGGTCAAAGATAACGTACTGCTCATAAAGGGACTAGTATAGATCCATGATCGTTAGTAGAATGTGTTACATGGGGACTATTCCATTAGTTCAATTTTTTTGGAGGATTTCATTCCTTGATGAGAGTTCATGGGAAATAGATATTCATATGTTAGTATGGTTCCCATAGTTGTTCTATGTGTTTCCATATTTTGTTTCCCATTTTAATGTAATTATTGAACAAATTTTGTTTCGAGATGAGTTGATTCATAATTCTTCATTATGTAATAAAATCTTGTCCAATAGAAATTGTGGGCCCTTATTCTTAATAGAAAAACATAAATGAAGTTTTGATTAAACCCATGGAGGTGAGTTAGCGTGGCCCAAAGTGTTTAGTATCATGACATGGAATAATAAATTCACCAATAAATTTATTTTTGATGGAATGGTTTTTGTTATTGTAGGGTGTGACTTATGTTCAGTTAGGATAGTATATATCAGAGGATGTGTTCTAGAATGTCCAGGTTTCAATCCATATTTCAAACAACATGGTGTGGTTTATCGTTGAACATTGACGTGCTTAGTATGTAGCAGCGTTTTATGAAAATAATGATCCATGGGAGGTATATTATTGGGTGGTTGTTTAGACCCCTCTTTATTCTGGGATTGTTTTGAATTATAAAGAGTGATAATAGTTTGACATTTATATGATGTTAAGGTCCAGACATCCTAGAACCATTAAATTGTGAAAATATGATTTTTGATGTTCCCTGGGGGTAATAATGACTCAGTTAAAGAGTTTTTCATATTTCTAGTTTTCCAACTATAGCTCATCTAATATTTTTTTCAACCACTGGTAGGTCACAATGTTGAGTCGTATCATCGAATTTCATCAGTCACTCACAATGGTCAGTTTCACAGATGATCCTTCTAATAGTGATTCTAGAATACTAGGTCTCTGATGGTAAGTCAGAACCAGTGACTCACCCGGGTGAGTCATCCAATGGCGAGTCATGAACTGTAGGTCACTGAATGTGAGTGAAGACCAATGACTCGCACTATTGAGTCATCCAACTGTGAGTTATCCAATGATAAAACATTTAATGATGACTCACTGAATGATAGTTCACCAAATGGTGACTCACATAATGGTGACTCACCAAACTGTGACTCACTAAATTGTTACTGACCACTAGCAGCTTACACGGGTGACTGACACAACAATGAGTCGTTTCCATCACTGTTCAAATTTTTTGTTTTCTCCAGTTTTTCTAATTTCACACTTTAACAATTTATTTGGTTCCAATTGGGTATAAATCAATGATTATGTGTTTTTGAAGACATTTCAATGGATTAAATTATATATATAATTTCCTAAAGGTTGGGAGGATTTTATATTGTCAAAATTTGTGGCCTTGATTGTGATTAGAATTTAATTTCTTTTAGAACCATTCATCCATTGATATAGGATCGATCCCTAAAAATGAAAAGACTCTTTCCCCCTGGGAATATTCTTTATACTATTTCTAAAGAGAATCCCCAGAACATTTCTTCCCTGATGATCCATATGTTTATGTTTAACTCGTGGATCATGATTCATGGAATCCTTTTACACCTAGTGTTTAGTGTTCAGAGGTAGTGTTGATCGTCTATTTCTCAAGATAGGGACTCATTCATCTTTATTATTTGTGTATCATGCAGGGTGGGTGTATGAATGATTTCCATGTAAAGGTAGTTGAATCCACATTTAATAAATAAAATTGTATACGATTTAAATTAATAAATAGGTTTTGTGGTAAAGTCATTCATGAATTTGTCTCATTATTTACTTATATTGTCCATTATATGGGATATATATGAACAAAAAATCATTGTCATGGGAATTCAATGTTTGTGCACTTGGGATGACTTGTGATGGGTTGTTCTTTGTTCATGTGTTGAACTTCTATATATATGAAATTGATTAACTATGTATATCTAGTTAAATAAATGGACTCCCAAGGATAGTACATATTCTGGGATAACCCCTAAATAATGCATGTGGAATTAAATAAAGAGTGTTTACTTTACTTGAATACACCGTTCCTTATATATTGTGAATGTGTGTTGTGTATTGTTTTGTTTTTCATTGTGCATTGTGTGGTTGTGTGGTGCTGGGTTTGAGAGCACGTATATGTGTGGGAGTGGTATGGGTTTTGTAAAAGGATATCAAAATGAGATATTTATTATGGTATGGTTGGGAAATGTTTCAGTAGTGAGGATAAAACCATAGGATGATCAATGATTATGTTTTTTGGGGTGATGGGATTGTTGTTGTTATGTAGTGGGGCTGGTAGTTTGGTTGGGATGGGATGTGATATTGAGTTTAACTGTGAGTTGGGGGGTTTTCGTATTGAGGTGGTTGATTGGGTATAATTACTTTGATGAGTGATGATGGAAGTGGTTTGTATGGTTTTCAAATAGAGTGGAGATATTATGTGAGTCTCCTTATTGAGGTTCTCCTTTTCCAGTTCTTGGTTTATGCTTTTTTTATTTTATCATGATATGATAGGTAGTTTCCAAGGTGGGTATGGAATGAGTAAATGATTCCCTTAATAAAGTAATATATTTTGTTAAATGAGTTTGATGTAGATATTTTTTAGTTGTGTATTTTTCTGAATTCATTTTATTTATAGACTTCCGAAGTGGTTGTCTGTAGTGTTAAATAATGAATTTAGGGGAAGCAGCAGAGTTGGATGTAACATTAGGTTGATTATTATTTGGTTTATAATCAATAGGTTATTCTTGAGTGTTTGATATTATATATACATACCTGTATTTTCCATGTGTTTCCTATATAAAAACCATCATAGATGAGAACTATGTGATGATCAACCCACTTATCACAGGTGAAGGTGTATTTCCCAAACATCCCATTTGGGGTATGGCTGGCTGGCCACCTTCACTTCCCGGATCCCACTTACAGGTGGTGATATCCCAAGATTCATTCGGCATATAGTGGTTTATGAGTCCCAGATGTGTGGATGGACAAGTTGTGTTTTCCCTGGTGTCTTTGCGATGAGATGAGTGGTGGATTATCAGGTGTCTTCAGGATGAGATGTGTTTTCTTATCATATGTGTTTTTATGATTTTTTGTGGTATGTGGGCCAAATGTATGTTGGAGGGATGTGGTTGTGATGCCCTTTTGTGTGTGGGTGATATGTGATGAGATCCATTTTCCCATGATTTCAGACTATCTACGAGCCTAGATGTATGTGGGTGGGTTGTGTCATGGTTCTTTTGGATGTAGTCGGAGCACCATGATATTTTTTGTTAGACTGTCAGAGTGTCTAATAAATGGGAATGTCGTGATGTGTACCCAATCATTGACATTCTCTTTATTACATTACTTGACATGGTCTATTTTTTAGTCTACATTTTGTGAGATTGGTGTGCCTAGTATACATTGTTAGCTTTGATTTTTTCTAGTGTTTTCTCACTGAGGAATTAGTATGCTTCTCCACTTGTGCATGAGAGACATAGTTTTTCCTACTGAGTATACTCTTATGATCACACAATGTTGAAACATTTCCATCATATTTATAGGTGGACTACATTAACCATGATGGGTATTATTTTCTTGGACATGTTGCTAACTATCATGTAGGTTCTTATATTTTTTCTCTTGCTGTTTACTTTGGATATTTTTATTTTATTTATTGATGTTTTACTTAAAAACATTTTTGTGGGGTATAATTTTTAATTTTTTTTTTTATTTCTTGGAGTAGTTTCGATATGTTCCATCTTATTTTCTGATCCATGTTTCTAATAAAAATCATAATGCCTCCCATTTCATGAGATTTTATACCCTTGGTGATGGTCACCACCCCGGGGCCTAATAGATACAAGACACATAGGACATTATCTCTCATCCATTATTGAAATCTCAAGAGGGGCATCATTGGATGGAGGGTGTCATGACCTGTACAAGATATATTCGATGTCCATAAGTAAACCAATCCTCTCTTTTCTATAAATTTTAATATTATTGAAGACACTATTAATGTGAACAACATTAATCGAATTACATTGTAGAAATATTAAAAGTGTTCCACCACTCCTCCACCTCTATAAAAATTAATCGTCTTCTCCAAATTCTAATCATATATCAAGCCAGTTTGTCTCGACCAAGAACATTCCAAATAGATCCTAAAAATTCTTCCACTGATCATAGAATACTTTCTTTGAAAACAAATAAATCCAAAGAAGCTTTTAGTTAAACCAAAAGGAGTTACCCTCATTAGATGAAACATTCTCCATTATCCTATTTAGTATTATTTTCCAATATCCCCACTAAAATATTATTATTATATTCTTCTATATAAAAATTATCCTCAACATACTAGTATTTTTTATTCGATGGGTTCTCTCTGCACTCACACACACTTCCATCTACTGGGCAATAGACATAATATATATTTGTATGGAAAAATTAATAGATGCCCCAGGATCAAGCTTATTTTGGGTAAACACCTTAATTATAAAAGTCAAATTATAGAGAAATTGTTTTATAAATCTAAATAAATCATACATAGTTTGGTGTGGCTACATGTTGATTGTGGTTTTGTTACATCTTATTCCCTATATGGTTTTCTGGTGCAGGGGTAGAGAGCATGAGTGTGTGTGGGGTTGAATGAGTGTTTTAATAAAATATTTTGTTGAGATATTGGTTGATTGTGGAATGGTTGAGCAATGTTTGATCTGTAGTTCTATAGGGTCGAGTTGTGATATGTTTATGTTTCTAGGTGTTATGGGTGTGGTGTTGTAATAAATTAGAGAAACTAGGTTGGTTTTGATGAGATTTTCTACATTGTTTGACTATTTTGTGGGTTTTTGGTTGAGATGGTGGATTGGTTGGAAGGTCATTGAAGAATGATGATGGTTGTGGTTGGTATGTGTGTTAAACGGAGTAGAAATACGAAGTTAGCTGCATTATAGTAGTTCTCTTTTACCTCTTAATGGTTTAAGATTTTTGCCTTATTGTGTGTTTTTATTTGTAGATTACCAGGTAGTTATAGAATTAATAAATTGTTTCCTTAATAAATAATGATAATAGGTTAAATGAGTTGGTTGGTGTATGTTTGAGTTGTATCTTATTAGAATGGATTTCATTTTTCAACATTCAATGTGACTATTGCTGTAGTAAAATAATTCATTTAGTGGTTGAAGAAGATTTGGCAATATCATAGGGTGTTTATTTATTTGGTTCAGAACCCATTGGAAAGGCATGAGTGATTGATATTATACATTCATATCAATATATTCCTTCTATTTTCAATATGCATCCCACCATAGTTGATCACTATGTGACGAATATCCCCATTGTCCTGGTTCATTGTTTCTTTAAAAACATCCCATTTGGATGATGGATAGATGACCACCCTCTCTTCCCTGCTTCAACATCCTAGTGGTTATATCCCATGATTATTCAAGGAGGTAATGGTTTTTCTGGCCCACGTGTGTGTGGGAGAGATGTATTTTCTCAGTTTTTTTCCAGATGTGTTGAGTTATAGTTTCCTAGCTATCTTCAGGATGATATGTGTTATTATTTACGAGGTGTTTTTGGTATGTAACATCATATGTGGAACATGGGTCTATGGGTGGGATGTTGTTGTGAGTCACTGGTATGTGCATGCTAGATGTGATGAGAGTTGTTTTTTCCAGGTTTGGGACTAGATGTTAGGCCAATGTGTGTAAGGGTGAGTTTTGGTATGGTACTTCAGCAGAGGTGGGAGCTCCAAGGCATTTTTTGTTACGATGTGAGAGTGTCTAATCAGTTGGAATGTGGTGTTGGGTACCTTATCATCAATTTTATCTATATTACATTACATTTATTACATTATTTAATGAGCATTGTTTTGGTTAGGTTGCAGTGGCTAATATACCTTGTTAGAAGGTGTTATATTCTACAATTTTCTCAGAGGGGAATTATAATGATTCTCTACATGTGCATGAGAGGCATAGGTTTTCCTACTATTTATACTTATATTCCAACCCTATGTTATAAAAATACATTCATGTTTATAAGATATGTATGTGGATTGTGATGGTCATTACTCATTCGGACTTGGTGATAGTAATCATGTCACGGCATAGCTTTGTTCTTTTGGTATTTACTTTAGAGGTTTTCATGGTATTTGTTGAATTTTTTACTTTAAAACAAGCATATGGGATAGAATTTGGTTTATATTATATATAGTGATAAGAGTTTTGTGATTTATCAACCTATCTCCTAATATTGTTTTATTAGAAAAATGGTAATTCCCCCCATTTTATGAGCTTCTGTCCCCATGGTGTCAGTCGCCACCCCGGGGCCAACTGGAGGAGGGACTAAGGGGTCATTATCTCTCATCTTTCATTTCAAGTAGAGAAATGGAATCATTTGAAGGAGGCGGTCATGATATAATTATATCAGAGCCTAATGTATTAGAGAAAGGATGGATATTGGTGTTTGGAACAATGAGGATTGAATGGGATGGTAGGAAAATTTTGTTAGGTTATCATGGTTGGTGACCTAGGTGAGGGAAGAAAGGCTAGGACACGAGATTTATGGCCCCTCATAATCTGATGTAAGGACTCTGGGTCTATATAATGACCTATGAAGTCTATAATGTTTTCAGTTTAGACACCCTAGGAAAATTACATGCATCATAATGTCTTTTTTTCTAGATTGAATTGGGAATTTCGGTGAATGTAAATAAATAATGATTTAAAATGAATCTTAAATAAAATTCAATACTACTCAGGATTAAGAATAAATTGTTTACCATTAAACTATAGAACCCAACCATCTTATTCAGGTATTTTTGGTAGTGATGACACAAATGTCTGAAGCATTTTTTTGAAGGGTTGAACCGGTGGTGTTGGATGACCAATGGATGAAGACGTTAGGTGCTTTCTAGCAACAAACTCTGGGGAATTAAGAGGGAATGTTTTCATACATTAAGACAGAGAGTAGGATCTCAGATCTTGTAATCCCCATATTCATGATCCAGGATCTGAGAGAGAATTTGCATCCCATGTAAATGATTCATATATATGGATTATCACATCAATTTTGGACTTTATAGCTAGGGGAGAAGAAGGATGAAAATGTTTTGTGTGTCAATGTTGTGAAGTATTTTAGAGAAAAATTACTTACATTGACCATTATTGTTGATAAGAGGTAGGATTTACTCTCCCATCAGTCAAATAATAAGTTGGTATAGGAGGTAGGGATAAAATTCAAGGATCTCCTATATTTTGATCCGGGTCTCTTTTTGGGTGAGGAGCCTCATGGGAGACACCTTGAGAAGGGACATCTTTTTACTCTCAAGTATGAGTTATGCCGATTTACCTTACCTACATTCATAGAGGTCAAGAAGAAGGTGGAGGCTGTTAAAGATATTCACTAATGAAGAGGTCTATCATGATAGGGGAGTAAGCCTAGTTCATCAATGAGAAATGTTATCAGTAGCAGGTCTCAAGCACCAGGTATTTTGAGGTTCAAACTACTGGGGAGGCGACATTGGCAGTTTCTTGATTCGTCCTTCTGGTCCACGTTTCTATCCTATTGGCCTATGTTCAGTATGTTTTATCTGTGGATTCCTTGGGAATGTCCATAGATAATCCCTAGTGATCATTCAAGCTCAGAATGGTGGGGGTGGGTAGGTCTAGTGCCTGATTCAGAATCAGGTCCTGGCAGGGAAGTTCCAGTAGTAGGGACAGTAGTCTCACTCTCCACTGAGGGAAGATTTAGTTGGCATAGGATGACCATAGGGTGTTCTTCAAGGATAGTGGACTGAGAATGATAGAAGTGTCTATTCTCAGAATTGGGTGAGAGGAGAATGTATGGGTCCGTTGCACACCATAGAGGAAGCATTTCTAGAAAGGTTTTAGATTGTTCGAGGTATGGAAACTCTGTTTAGTACTCTTTCATGTGATTTAATTGATTTAGGATCCCCACACTATATTTTATTACCTATTATAGCCCTTTATATGAGAATAGAGGTTATATGCTTCATGTTCCCCTAGTGCTGAGTACAACTGTCTGAGGATTGACTAGATATTTTGATGTATGTTGGGGATGTAGAAAGATGATGTGGTTGTATCAGTCCTGTGGAAATCTTTTCCTATTATAGATGAAACTATATAATATAATCCATGTCATTGATAAGTTATAATCTATTTATACTACAATAGATTGAATCTGTAAGAGAGTTGTGTTTTTCGAAAGGCATGGCCAGCTTGTGGCACTCATTGTCAAGTGGAGTTATCATATGGGAAGTCAGCGTATGAAGCCCCTTATTTCCATCATGTCTGATATATCAGTGGAATCATTGGATCCTATGATTGATGATGTTACCAAATATTTTTAAGAGATCTTGGCTGTCATCCCTAATGATATTGTGACTCTAACTGTCGGAATTATATTAAGTTTAGGAGAGACTTGAATCATGTTGCTACTCTAATTTCAATGTCTCATTATTGCATAGAACATTTTGAGAAACAAGAGTTGAGGACTCAAATAGATGATCTGATGAAGAAGGGTTTTATCTGGCCCAATGCTTCTCCAAGGGGTCATCTATTATTGTTTGTAAATATGGTGGATGTTGGTTTGTGGTTGTTCATAGACTATTAGTTTTTGAATAATGTAATGATCATGAATTATTACCCTCTACAAAGGATATAAAATATTTTTAACTAGATAAGGGGAGAATCATGGTTACCTAAGATCAATATACATTCATTGTATCCCCATCTATGGGAGAAAGAAGATGATATCATGTAGGCTACATTCAGGTGTAGGTATAGACATTTTGAGTTTGTGGATATGTTGTTCAGTGTTACAAATTCACATGTTGTGTTCATGGGGATCATTAACTCCATTTTCCATGAGTTCCATGACTGGTTCGTTATCATATTCATCAATTACATCCAGATATACTTAATGTCATTTGATGAGCATACTAATCATATCAAGACTATCTTGGAGGTCCTTTGATACCACAAGAACTATGAGAAGTTTTCCATGTGTATATTCAAGACAAGAGTGGTACAATTCCTTGGACATGTGTTGTCTTAGCAGGGTATTGCATTTGACGTGTGAAAGGTCGAAATTGTTTTTTTGGGTATCATCCAAGAATATTCATGAGGTTCATAGTATTCTTAGTCTGGAAGACTATTACATGATGTTTTTCCCAATTTCATTGAGTTTCAACCCTATTGAAATCCCTTAGTAGAATAGACCCTGATATTTTATGGAGTGAGTATAGATAGGCAGCATTTGTTTATCTGAAAGGCATGTTGGTATGTGCTCTGGGGATCCATTTTCAGGGGGAATGGGTGATGTTCGAGGTGTTTTTTGATGCTTCCCATCCAGTATTGGGATGCATGCTTAATAAATAGCATGGAGTTATATAATATGGTTCTATGCATTTATTTTCCCACAAGCATGAATATGGATTCCATTATCTGGTGCAAGTGGTTCTCATGTTCACACTGATGTTATTGTGATATTACTTCATTGGTTAGAGGTTTGTGGTCTTCAAGGATCACAAGATCTTGAGGTATATATTTTTCATGAGATATATGTACTTGGTACAATGGAGGAAGATGGTGTTTTTCTAGTACATTGTCTATAAAATTTCCTACACCTTAGAAAAGTGAAACTTTTTGAGTGATTATTTGAGTTTGAAGTCAAACAATGAGTTAGTTCAGGAATCTGTAGATGCTTGGAAGACAATGGAGGTGTTATCTTCATTGTACATAGATGTAGGAATTGATGGAGGTAGATGCCTCTTGTTTTAGATGATGTTACATTCTTATACATTACAGTAGATGGATTTGATTAAATGGGGAGACTCAAATTTAGAGGTGTTGTGTGATCGTGTTGACCATGATGATGCTTTAGAAGAATGATCAGAATCAGATTTTGTGTCATGGGAGGTTGTTTGTTCCAGTACAAATGCATGATGGATATATCTATTCATTTCATAGTATCATTTAATGGTACAATCTAATGTTTCCAATATGTATCTTGCCTTGAGGTTATTGGATTGGTTGTTTGTAATGAAGTGGGAAAGGGTCTAGTTTATGTTGAAGTACATAGTGTTACAGCTGGTGAAGTATGAGCACTGTGTTCTCGATTGTTTGATATGGAAAATAGAATTCCCTGAGTAGAATTGGGGTGACATTTTGATATATTTTTTTATATGGATACCAATTTATTAGGGGGGATGTGATGAAATCTTGGTATTGATGGATTGGATGATGAAATCTACACATTTTTATTGATTAATGAGGTTTCCATAGTGAATTCCTTGTCCAAGAGGTATCTCGATGAGGTGGTGTGGTTCTAGAGAGTTCTGGGATCTATCATCTTGGATTGAAACACACATTTTCTCTAATGAGTTTGTTGTGTATTACATCATGATCTTGGAACTCATCTAGGAATCATCCTTGCATTCCCTCTTTAGATAGACCAGACTATCTAGATATGGGAGAACATTTAGGGAGAATGCATATTGAATATTGGTGGATACTAGGTATGCCACTTTCCATTGGTATAATTTACTTACAATAATAGATATCAATCACCCATTGGAATGTACCCATTTGAGGAATTAAATGGGAGACCATGACTTTATCAGCTGTGCTGGACAGAGGCTTGAGAGATAACTATTCTTGGACCTAAGGTGGTATAGAGAACAACAGATAAGCTTAATCTTGTTAGAAAGAGGATGAAAGCATCACCAAACCAGAAAAATTCATACACCGATCACATGAGGATTTCATTTCAGTTCGTGGTAGGGGAACACATGTTCTTAATGGTTTCCCCTTGATGTGGGCTTCAAAGATTTTTTGAAGGGAGTAATATTTCTTCATGGATTATCAGACCCTTCAATGTGTTAGGATGAGTAGGAGAAGGGGCATATTAATAGGTATTGACACCATATTTTGAGAAGTTCAATGACATCATTCACGTCTCTCAGTTTCATCAGTATCTTCATGATGACTCTCATGTTATTGAATGGGGATAGTTTTAGTTTAAAGACGTTGTGCTGTTCATAAAACAACTAGTATAGATGCAGGATCATCAGTAGAATGTGTTTTATGGAGACTATTTCATCCATTCACATTTTTATAGGCATGCTGGCCTGGATGAGAGTACATGGGAAATAGAGATGCAAATATGAGTACAATACCCATACTTGTTCAGTTTTTTTCCATATTATGTTTTCTATTGTAATGTAATGATTGAAACATGTTTTTTTAGATGAGTTGATTCATAGTTCTTCATTATGTGATAAAATCCAGTCATATGGAGAGGTTAGGACCTTATTCATAAAAGAAACAAATAAATGAAGTGGTGATTAAACCCATGGTGGTGAGTTAGTGTTGCCCAAATTGTTTATTATCATGTCATGGATTAAGAAATTCACCAATTCATGTATTCCAGATGGAATGGTTGTAATTCTTGTGTGGTGAATCTTTGGGTCATTTTGGATAGTAGATGTCAGATGATAAGGGCTTGTATGTCGAGGTTTCACTCAATATTTCAAACAACACGGGGTGGATTATCATTGAAAATTGATGTTATTAGTTGGTAACAACATTTTAGGAAAAGAAATATCCCTGAGAGGTATATTATGGGGAGGTTGTTCAGGACCTCTTTCTTCTGGTATGGTTTTGAATTATCAAGGATGATAATAGTTTGAGAGTTATCTAATGTAACTGTTCGAACATCCTCAAACCATTACATTGTGAAAATATGTTTTTTGAGGATCCCTGGTGGTAAAGATGACTCATTTAAAATGTTTTTTAGATTTCCAGTTTTCCAACTGTAGTAGATCTAATAGTGGTTCATGCACTAGTAGGTCTCAATGGGGAGTAACATCGGCGAATTAAATCAGTGACTCGCAATGGTAACTTTAACTAATGAGTCTTTTAATGGTGATTCTGTAATGATAGGTCTCTGATGGTATGTCTGCAGTTGGGACTCACACTAGAAGCTTTTCCAATTGTGAGTCATGAATTGTAGGTCACCGAAAGTGAGTGAAGACCAGTGACTCACACTATTTAATCATACAATGGTGATTCATCCAATGTTAGCTCACTGAATGGAGACTCTGTGAATGATATGTGACAAAATGGAGACTCACAAAATGGAGACTCACTGAATTGTGACACACTAAATGATGACTCACCAATGGCAGCTCACACGAGTGACTCACAAAAAAATGAGTCATTTCCCTAGTTTTTCAAATATCTAGTTTTCTCTAGATCTTCCAATTTCTCCCATTATCATTTAATTTGGTTCCAATTTGGATTAAATCTATGATAATGTTTTCTTGAATCCCATTCATTGTATATAAATTGTATATCTAATTTCTTAATGTTCTTAAGACTTTTATATAGTCAAAACATTTGTCCTTGATTGTGATCCGACTTTAATTTCTTTAGGAACCATTCATCCATTGATATAGGATCAATCCCTTAAAATGACCAGATCCTTTCACCCTAGGGAATCTTCTTTATTCTATTTCTAAAGAGAATCCCTAGAACATTTCTTCCCTGATCATCCATATGTTTTTGTTTCACCCATGGATCATGTTTCCCAAAATCAGTGTACACCTTGTATTGGGTGCAAGGAGGTGGTGTTGACCGTCTATTTCTCAAGATAGTGATTACCTCATCTATATTATTTGTGTATCATAAGAGGTGGGTGTATGATTGATTTCAATGTGAAGGTATATTAATACATATTTAATAAATAAAATTTTATCGGAATTAATCTAATAAATAGGTGTTGTGGTAAAGTGTTTCATGATTCTATTTCATTATTTACTAATATTGACCATTATATGGGATATATCTATACAAAAAACCTTGGTCATGGGAATCCATTGTTTGGCCACTCGGGATGAATTTTGATGGTTCGATGTTGATCATGTTTTTTAACTTCTTTATATATGAAATTGATTAACTAGTTATATCCAATTAAATAAATTGATGCCCTGGGATAGGACATATTCTGGGATAACCCCTAAATAATCCATGTGGAATTAAAGAAAGAGTGTTCTCTATATCTAAATACACCCTTCCTTATTTACTTTGGATGTGTGTTATGTGTGGTTTTGCTCTACCTTATGCATTGTGTGGTGGTGTGGTGTTGGGTTTGAGAGAACGTCTCTGTGTGCTGGTGGTATGGGTGTTGTAAATGGATACCAAAAAATGATATTAATTTATTATGGAATTGATGGGTAGTGTTTTAGAAGTGGGGATACAAACTTAGGTTGTTCTATGTATATGTTGTTTGGAGTGATGGGTTTGATGTTGTTATGTAGTGGGGCTGGTAGTTTGGTTGTGATGAGATGTGATATTGAGTTTGTAATGTCCCGGTTTAGGGTGCCACTCAACGGGTTCCTCGTACCCGGTTCACCACATGACTTCAAGCATATTTCCCCAAACCCTAGAGGCTACCGACTAACAGTGAGGGCCTAGGTCTTATAGTGGGGAAACTATGCCCTCATATGTTAATTTTTAGCGCAATGGAATAAATTAGAAAGCATACAACAAAAGTGGATTTAGTAAACCATACCCATTTAAAATAAACAACTGCAATAAAAGATAACCAAAAGCTATATAGATGATGATGCAACATGTCTTAAATTCTAAAAAATCATCCAGAACATGTTACACAACAGTATAGTAGAATACAATACATAGTACAAGAAGACAAAACAAAATAGCTGGTAGCATCGCCTGCCTAAGCCCTGTCCCATGCTCCCCAACCCCTAATCAGCAATCAAGTACCTGTATAGGAACCCTTTCCCTTATCCAGACCTACAGAAACATAATCAGTTTGGGCCGAAAAGCATGACCCAAATAGGGTGTGAGAAATAATCTCAGTAGGCACCCACCAAAGGCTCGTGACCAACTATGTGTAAACATGAAACAATAGTGTGCAGTAGTAAAATGAAATAAAGTAAGAAGTACTGAAATGTAACTTACATAACCAGTTATATTGCCATTTTAAAATCCATTTAATCATTTAAATATAACCACATTAAATATTCTAAGTAAACAGCAAATTTCCTAAGAAACGTAAACCCCTACCCTCAGGAAAAGAGAATCCAAACTCAAGAATCTACCCACAGGCATACAGATATTTCCCACAGGTGTAAGAAGTTTCTCCCACAGGCACAGAATCATCTTCCCACAAGCACAAAAGAAGTTTCCCCTAGGCAAAGTATTTCTTTTCCCACTGGCTAATCACAACACTACCATTAGGCTAAAAAAGTAACCGGTCATTACAACATGTAACAAGAAATAAACATGCAATTTATCTCAAAGCAATTCTAAAATCATGGTAATAAAGCCATACCCTCGGGTATCCTTGCCAAATGGTTATATAGAGGAACACACCCCTGGAGTTGTCCTGGATCCAAGAAATGATCCCAAACAGCAGTTTAATATCTCAATCAATTACTTATTCCATTCTTGGTATTTAATCCAACACGGCCTCAACCATTTGACACCCCATTCATGGGCGCGTATTACAACGGTACATAAACTGCACATCAGTTAGAAAATTAAAGACCAAGCCACCTACCTTAAACGCCATTGATCAATATAATTGATCGTCGATTCCATAAACGCCCAAAAATAAAGTAGATCTGACATAGAAGAAAACCTTTTCAAACTCAAATAACTTCTATTAGAGGAAGAATTGGATTGAACTACGTAAGGAGAAGAGAGATCATACCTGCATGGTTCGAACGTGATTGACGGAAGCAGAAATAGTTTCCCGATGCGCAATCTGGAGATTCCCGATGATTGGTCGTCCCCTCCCATGATCACATCTGATTATAAGCCTTACCTGTGAACAGGGCTGGCTACTACCCATCTTAAGAGAAAAAAATTACACGGCGTGTACTTTTGACTACATGGCTAGTACTTTCATCATTTAAATGTTCCTCTGGTGGCACCACCAAACTCTTCATCCGTCGAAATGGGTACACGACATGTATCCTTGACTACACGGCATGTACTTTCGCCTAGCTGGTGACTACTTCCACCGCCTTCCGATTTGCCTATCAATTGACTACACAATGTGTAAATAACTACTACATGGTGTGTAGTCAGTTTTCACACTTTTCATCGCCGACATGGCTACACTCCCTGTGTACTCATCCCACATGGCCAAAATCACATGACGTGTAGTCCCAAAATTTAGGATTTTTTCCAATTTTCCTTATTTTCTCAAATACAATTAATGAATGGAGAAAAGACAAAACTCGTACCTCAAAACTAAGAACCGGGTTCTTACAATCTTCCCCCCTTAAAGAAATTCGTCCATGAATTTCCCTTCCAAGGGTGGTGAAGCTATAGTTGTGAATAACTCTGGCCACTGAGCACATACTTTGGTGTCCTGCTCCCAGGTTTCATACTGCACTCGGCCATGCTTCCATAGCACCCATACGAGAGGATCTGACCATCCTCAGAAATCATTTGTGCTCCTATAAATGATAAGAATCGGAAGCTCCACAAAGGACACATCTACCTCAAGCTCAACCTCCTCAGGCTGAAATATTTGAGACGTGTCTGAATGATAGCGGTGAAACTGAGATACATGGAAGACGTCATGCATGGCGTGGGACCTCTGTGGTAACTGCAACTGATAGTAAATCGTCCCCACTCTCTCCATAATCTAAAATGGCCCCACATACCTCTGTTAAAGTTTACCCTATCTCCTGATCCGCCTGTGTCCCAACCTCAGTGAAACACGCAAGAAAACCTGATCCCTAACCACTAACTCCAAGGTTCATCTATGACAATCAACATAAGATTAATGAAGATACAATGCAGTATCCATCCACTTCTGATTCAAATGGACCTTCTCAAAAGTCTCCTATATGAGCCGTGGTCCCAGTAAAGCTGCCTCACCTGCCTCTAACCTGCACAAGGGTGATCGGCATGGCCTACCATATAAATCCCCGTAATGTTCCATCTCGATAATTTCATGAAATCTATTATAATAGAAAAACAAGACTAGGGGTATATGATTATCCCAGGATCCCCCAATGTCTAGGATGCATGCACGTAGCATGTCCTCTAGCACCAATATCATACGCTCTGACTGACCATCGGTTTGAGGGTGGTAAGCTGTGCTCAGAAGCAAATGTGTACCCAGTGCCCACTGAATACCCTTCTAGAACTGAGACATAAAATAGGCTTCCTTATCTGAAATGGTAGAATTAGGGACCCCATGAAGATGTACGACCTCTCGGATATAAAACTTTTTGAGCTCATCAACAACGAAGGTCACCTTGATTAGCAAAAAGTGAGCTACCTTCGTGAATTATTTCACAACAACCCACATGGCATCATTGCCTCTAGGGGACCTCGAAAACCCATTCAAAAAGTCTATCATGACATCATCCAATTTCCACTTCGGGGTGGGTAACTATTGTAACAGTCTGGTTGGCCTCTGATGCTTTGCCTTCACCTACTGATAGGTGGAACACCTCATAACAGAACCAACTACATCTTTCTTCATACCAGGCCACCAGAACTGATGTCTCAAGTCTTGGTACATCTTGGTAACCCTTGGATGAACTTCCAATGATGAAGCATGGATTTCCAAAATCATCTCCTCACGTGTATCCCCTGCAACCCACACTCATCCATGGAAACAGAAAATTTCATCAATGCCTATCGTCCAACTAGGAGGAGGGTCCTCACTTGTAACTGACTCCCATAGAACTAGGCCTTCCGGATCAGACAGCTGTCTCATCCTCACTCGATCCAGGTGGGTAGAAGTCACAGCTAAAGATGAAAGATAGGTCCACCCCTGACTGTCATGCACCTCAAAATTCATCTCAAAGAACAAAGCCATAAGCTACCATTCACCACTGGCATCCTGCATTGCATGTATCTGAGTCTTCTTGTTCAGTGCATCAACTACTGCATTACCTTTACTAGGTGTATAGGCAAGACCAAAATCAAAGGAATAAAGGTATTCGACCCACCTTCACTGTCTCAGCTTCAAGTCACGCAGAGTAAAGATATATTTGAGGATTTTTTGGTCGGTGAAAACCACAAAATGATCTACCAAGAGATAATGTCTCCAACTGCGCAACGCATGAACAACTTCAGCCAAATCTAGATCATGCGTCGGGTAATTCCTCTCATGTTTCCTCAACTGCCGAGACCCGTACACAAATACTTTATCGCCCTGCATCAACACATCTCTTATCCCAATAACTGATTCATCACAGTAAACTGTATAGATCTTCCCCTACTCTGGGAGTATCTGGATCAGTGTTGATGTCAACATTCCCTTAAGCCCCTAGAAGGCTATCTCGCAAGCTTCTGATCAAAGTAAATTTACACCCTTCTTAGTCAAACCTCTCAACGGCGCTACTAAGTGGGAGAAGTCATGTATGAAGCATCTATAGTAACCAGAAAACCCTATGAAACTTTGTATCTCAAACAAGATCTTAGGATTCTCCCAAGAAACGACTACTCTCACCTTCTCTAGGTCTACTAAAACTCCTACCTCTAAGATGATATCACCCAGGAAGTGTATCCGGTCCATCAAAAAGTGGCACTTTGAGAGCCTAGCATATAGTCGATGCTCTCACAGTGTACTCTACATGATCTCAAGATGGGTGGCATGGTCGTGTCGAGTGTGAGAGTAAACCAAGATGTTGTACATGAGTACTACCACAAAATAATCCAGATAGGGATGGAAGACATGATTCTTCAGAGCTAGAAAAACTGATACTGCATTCGTGAGTCCGAACAGCATAACTGTATACTCGTATACACCATACCTGCTCTTGAATGCTTTGAGAGGTATACCAGATGGTCTAATGCATAGTTGATGATATCCTGATCTCAAGTCAATCATTTATAGCACTCGTGCTCCAAGAAGTTGATCAAAAAGATCATCAATCCTAGGTAAGGGATATCGGTTCATAACCGTTAACTATTTCAACTTCTGATAATCCACACAGAGTCTTAGGGTACCTTCTGACTTCTTCACAAAGAGGACCATCGAACTCCAAGGAGAAGTACTGGGTTGGATGAAACCCTTTTCCTGTATCTTATCTAACTATCTCTTGATCTCCTCCAGCTCTGGTGTAGCCATCCTATAAGGAGGAATGGACACCGGTGCTGCTCTTGGCATGAGCTCAATAGAGAAATCCACCTCTCACTCTGAAGGTAGACCTAAAAAGTTGTCCGGGGAAACATCCAATTAACGATCAACCATTGGAGGGAAAACTGCCTGACAAGTCACCTGATCTTTTTGATATAAGTTCACAATCTGGACTGTGACACCACCTCGCCCACGATGCTCTGGTCCAGCTCTAATCGCTTAAACATCCCATTCGCCCTTGTATAAAAACTCTCCGCCCTCTAATGACGTCAAACTCACCCTGGGGCGATAGCAACACACAAAGGCTCGATAAGGAACCAACGAGTACATCCCATGAATGACACCATAGCTCATCATCTCTAAGACATAGAGGTCCCATATGAAGTGACACCCTTAAAACTCAAGGGGGAACTCCTTGCAACGATGCACACCAGCCGTTTTAGATCCCAACAGATTGTATAGCGTCATGATATCAGAAGAAGTAGAAACATAGAGCACAATGATATCCGCAATGGGCACATATATAAAACTATGTGTAGCACCCATATCGAAAAGTACTGAAGATAAAACAGAAGATACTATAATAGTACCTCTAACTGTAGAAGGTCCGAGAACCTGCTCCTGCTAGGTATGTTTCACTGCATATGCCTGACCAGTGCCGCGACCCTGTGACACAACCTGTCTACCCTGAGGTATCCCGCCCTGCTGCCTCTGAGATCCTAGTGTTTGTCTACCACGACCATGTCCACCATCCCTGCCTGCATGCCCTGACTTATTCCAGTTCCCCGACTGGAAAGAAGATCTTGGTACTAACCCCGCACACGGAGTCTACACAGAACCCCACTCACTAGCCACTGGTGGAAACGCCCTCCAATAGTGTTGCAGATGACCCATCATGCTGCAACCTCGACACTCCACTGGGTCTCGTGGACACTACGGTCTCATGTGCCCCTCCTTACCACACTGGTAGCACAAGACATGGCCACCTAAAACATTCTTCCAGCTGGTACTGCCACCCTGAGAGAAGTCCATCTGTCTCTTCCTCTTACCAGTAGAAATAGTACAAGATACTGGTGTTGAACATCCCAGGCACACACCACTAGCTTCCCACAGGTTCCTTTCTGTAATCAGTGCCTAGTTCAAAATAGCATGTATAATAGGAAACATAAAAACATTCAACAGTTCTCGGATGTCATTAGGAAGACCATCCTCAAATCGTCTATCTCTTAGTGTCTCATCGCCCACCAGAATGGGTGCAAAACACTGAAGCTAGGTTAAACGAGCAGAATAATCCATCAACGACATAGCGCCCGGTTGTAGATTCTTGAACTCTCGACCTCTATCTGATCTAAGCGTCTCTGGGAAGAAGAAGTCATAGAAGACTGCCTAAAAATCCTCCCACGCCATGTCTCTGTGATGCTCTAACTGGGTGGTGACATCCCACCAACTGTTAGAGGAATCACGCAACATATATGTCGAGAACTTGAACCTCCACACTAGAGGCGTCTCTAGGTGCTAAAAAATACTCTGCATGAACCCCAACCAACAATTCCCAGCATGTGGTCCTCCATCCCCTAAGAATGTAGGTGGAAGATGCTGCTAGAAGATACAAGTCCGCACGAACATAGATGTGTCATTCGGTGGTGCTCCCTGAAAGGTCTTCATAAACCGCATAAAGCCTTCATAGAACTGTGCCTCCATGCCTGTGTCTAGTATAACAGCTTAACACTCATCTGGCATTGCTGGAGGGTCCACTGGTAGCCCATGTCCCACCATTTCTGGAGTAAACTCGTTGCCGCTCTCCTGGAGAACAACGCGAGAACGTCTCGGCAGTATGACACTACAAGGTCAAACACACACCTTAGATCAATATAATCATAATATGAAAAAGAGGGAACAATAATGGGAACATGAGGAAGAATGCATTTCATGATTTCAAAAACAAGACTACATGGCGTGTACTTGGCTTCTATCCCCTGCCTGGGTCCTTCTACGTGGCTATGCTCCCTGGATCTCGTTGAACAAAACTACACAATGTGTATATATAATCTACACAGCATGTATGGTTTAATTTTTCCAACTGCCCATGTCATTTGTGACATGGCCGACTACTCAGCTTGATACCACACGGTGTGTTACACCCGCACACAGAGTGTACACTACCTCGTTTCCCAGCCACACAGAGAAGTCCACACGGCCTGTCCTCGGACAAGACTACACAGCATGTCCCACAGGTACACGGCGTGTACACAAAAGGATTACACCGACCCATGTTGTTAGTTACACGTATGGATCCTAGGTCAGACTACACGGCTTGTTCCATAGCCGACACGGTGTGTATGTCTTATGTTCTCCTCCGTCCGTGTTGTTAGTTACTCGGGCGGATTCCGGGTCAACACTACACGACGTGTACAACCGGTACACTAAGTGTTTTCCATAATAATCTCCCTTCACCGTGTCCCCGCCCACATGGTCTATGACACAGGAAGGACTACACGGCATTTACTTAGGGTACACAACATGTACTAAAGTGTTTTATTTTTCTTCCCGAATAGAAGAACATACACGACATGTTTGAGGTACTACATGGCATGTATACTGGGGTTTATGGACATTATGCCTCAGAAACATCCCCGAAACCCATAAAATACTGAAAAAATAACACCTAAGTGCCAAATTGCTATCCGTGAGGGTCCATACTCCCCACGAATCAAGGTTTGGCATCTCATCTATGTTATAACAAAATATATAGCTAATGATCCACCAAATTCTGGTCAATGAGGGCCAATACTCCCCAAAACCAATTGTTTGGCATCCATTCTTTCAAATGACTTATACGGAAATACCCTATCACATAGCCGGTATTTATCAAGCAGTTTTCACAACAAAATTCTTTTTCTAGAATAATATCTATCACAACAACATGCAATTTATAATGCACCTACATGGCATGGAAACTATGCATGACATGTTATTTCTTAGAATGTGCCTAAAAGATGCATGAGATGGCATACCCTCATCTCATCATGTTGAAACTAGATAGAACCCACGAATAAAATAAAAATAGCACAACCACAAGTGTGTCACCCTTCGGTGAAAATCAATCTAACTGTAAAATTACAAAATTAGAAAAATGGCAACATGAGGTAAATTGGATTTTCCCTTCACATGGGGTAGCTACGCCCGGGCACAACTTATTACCAACTACCGTTCTCGTCCTATCCTTGAATAAGGCATGAAATAGTAAGTCAATGAAAAGAACTCCTCTAATACCACTTTGTAACGTCCCGGTTCCGGGTGCCACTCAACGGGTGCCCCAAACCTGGTTCGCCACGTGACCTAAACCACATTTCCCCAAATGCCAGAGGCTGCCGACTAGCAGTGAGGGCCCAGGTCTGATAGTGGGGAAACTATGCCCTCATTTTTCAAAGTGTAGCATAGCGGAATAAATTATGAAGCATAAAGCAACAACAGAAGTAGTAAACCATACCCATTTAAAATAAACAACTGCAGTAAAAGATAACAAAAAACTATATAGATGACGATGAAACAATTCTTAAGTTCTATGAAAGCATCCAGAACATGTTACACAACAGTACAATATAATACAATATAGAGTACAAAAACAAAAACAAAACAGCCGGTAGCATCGCAAGACTATGCCCTGTCCCATGCTCCCCAAATCCTCATCAGCAATCAAGTACCTATATAGGGACCCTTTACCTAATCCATACCTGCAGAAACGTAATCTGTTTGGGCCGAAAGCATGAACCAAATAAGGTGTGAGATATAATCTCAGTAGGCACCCACCAAAGTCCAGTGCCCAACTATGTGTAAACATGAAACAAGAGTGTGTAGTAGTAAAATGCAATAAAGTAAGCAGTACTGAATAGTAACTAACTTAATCAGTTATATTTCCATTTTAATATCCATTTAATCATTTAAAATATCACAATAGTGAAAATTCTAAGTAAACATCCAATGTCCTCAGACACGTAAACCCCTACCCTCTAGTAAAGTGAATCCAAACAAAAGAATCTACCAACATGAATATGGATATTTCCCATGGGTGTAAGAAGTGTCGCCCACAGGCACAGAATCAACTGCCCACAGGCATAGAAGAAGTTTCCCACAAGCTAAGTAGTACATTGCCCAAAGGCTAATCACAAAACTGCCCTCAGGCTAAACAAATAACCAGTCATGCCAACATGTACCAAGATTTAAACTTGCAATTCTTATAAAGGCAATTCTATAATCATGGTTATAAAGGAATACCCATTGGTATCCTAGCCAAACAGCCAAACAAGGGAACACGCCCCCCGGGGTAGTCCTGGATCCAAGAAACGATCCCAAACAACAGCTTAATATCTCAATTAATTACTTATTCCATTCTAGGTATTTAATTATACATTAACTCATCCATATGAAACCCCATTCATGGGAGCGTATTACAATGGTACACAAAACACACATCAGTTGGAAAATTAAACACCAAACCACCTACCTTAAATGCCCCTGATCAGTATATGTGAATGTAGTTTCTAGAAACGCCTAAGAATGATGTAGATCTGACGTAGAATAAAACCCATTCAAACTCAAATAACCTCCATTAGAGAAAGAATTGGCAAGAACTACGCAAGGAGAATGGAGAGAATACCAACACGGTTCCAACATGATCGGCGAAAGTAGAAACGGATTCCCGACGTTTGATCTGGAGACCCAGAAGATTTGGCCATCCCCTTCCAATATCTCATCTGGTTCTATTCATTCCCTATAAATAGGGTTGGCTACTTCCCATATTATATGAAAAAGACAAAGTAAACGGTGTGTACTTTTGACTACATGGCGTGTAATTCCCTCATTTAATTGTTCCTCTAGAGGCATTGCCAAACTGTTCATCCATTGAAATGGGTACAAGACGTGTATCATCGACTAAACGGCATATACTATCTCCCAGCTGGTGACTACTTCCACCGACTTACTATTTTCATGCCGACTTACTACACGGCGTGTAAATACCTACTACCTAGCATGTAGTCAGTTTTTACACTTTTCATCGCCGATATGGCTACACGCCCTATGTACTCATCCCACATGTCCAAAAGTACATGGCGTGTGGAAAAGTACTAGGCGTTCAGTCCAAAAATTTATGAGTTTTCTCCATTTTCCTTATTTTCTCAAAAACAATTAAGGAACACAGAAAAGAAAAACACGTACCTCCAAACTAAGAACCGGGTTCTTACAGAGTTTAACTACGAGTTGGTTGTTTTTTTTTTTGAGGTGGTTGATATATTGGAATGACTTTGATTAATGATGATGGATGTGGTTCATATTGTTGTTAAATAGAGTGGATATATTATGTGAGTTTCCTTATTGAGGCTTAATTTTTCTATTTCATGGTTTGTGCCTTGTGGATTGTATTACACTATGATTGGTAATTTCCAATATAGGTATGGAATGATTAAATGGTTTCCTTAGTATATTTTGATATTTTGTTAAATGATTTTGATGTTCATATGTTTTAGTTGTGGATTTTTGTGAATGAATTTCATTTATTAACGTCTAAAGTGGTGGTTTCTGGTGTGAAATAAATAATTTAGAGGTAGCAGCAGAGTTGGATGTATCATTGGGTTGATGATAATTTAATTGAGAATCCATATGTTGTGCTTTATTTTTGGATATTATATATATATGGTAATATTTACCTTTTGTTTTCTAAATTCAAACCATCCATGTTGAGAACTATGTGAAGAACACCCACATTGTAATGGGGGGCGGTGTCTTTACCAAACATCTCTATTGGGGTATGGTTGGTTGACCACCTTCTCTTCCAAGACCCCTCTTCCATGAGGTTATAGCCCAATATTCATCAGGCATGTAGTGGTTTGTGAGTCTGAGATGTGTGGATGGATGGGATAGGTTTTCCCATGTGTCATTAGGATGAGATGAGATGATGTTTCATAGGAGACATCAGGATCATATGTGTATTTATTTCTTGTTTGTTTTTGTGATTGTTTGAGGTATGTGGCCCAAATGTCTGTGGGAGGGATGTGGTTGTGAGGCCCATGTGTGTGTAAGTGATATGTGATGAAATTAATTTTTCATAGTTGTTAGACATTCTATGAGGACTAGGTTTATGTGGGTATGTTGTTACATTGTTCTTTTGGATGTGGTGGGAGCACCATGACATTTTCTGTTAGGGTGTGAGAGTGTCTAATCAATGGGAATATTTTGTTGTGTACCCAATCATCGATGTGCTCTATATTACATTACTTTACATGAGTTATTTTTTTTGGTACCTTTGGTGAGAGTGGTATGTCTAGTATACCTTGTTAGCTTCCATTTTTCTGATGTTTTCTATCTAATGAATTAGTATAGTTCTCTACTTGTTCATGAGAGACATGGTTTTTCTTAGTGAGTGTAATCGTATGCTCACCCAACATTTAAAAATTTCATTCATATTTACAGGGGGACTACATTGACCATGATGGGCATTAATAGCTTGGAACTGTGGCTAAATATAGGGTTCCTTCTTATATTTTTTCTTTTAGTGTTTACTTTGGATATTTTCAGGGTATTTTTAGATGTTTTACATTAAAAATTTCATGTGGGATGGATTTTTTACTTATTTTATATATTTCCTGGAGTAGATTTTATTAGTTCCATATTTTCACTTGATCTCATTTTAATATAAAAAGTATAATGCCTCCCCTTTTGTGGGATTCTATACCCTTGGTCTTGGCCACCACCCGGGGGCCTACTGAAGGCAGGACACATGGGACACTATCTCTCTTCCTTTATTGCAAGCTCGAGGGGGGAGTCCTTTGATTGTGGGGTCCCTGACATGTCCAAAATCCATTGGATGGCCATATGTCCACCAATACCCACATTTCTATAAATAGTTATATTAATTAAGACATGGTTAATGTGAACAACATTAATCGAATTCCATTATAGAAATTTTAAAAGAGTTCAACTCCTCCCCCTCTATAAAAGGACATCATCTTGTCCAACATTATATAATATCTCAATCCACTATTTAATGTCCAGGATCTACCCAAATAGACCATAAAAATACCACCCCTGATCCTAGAATACATTCTTGGAGAACAAATAAATCCAAAAAAGCTTTTAGTTTAAATGAAAACGAGTTACTGTCTTTAGATACAACATTCTCACTTAACCTTTTTTAGTATTATATTCCATTATCCCTCTTAAAATATTATTATTATACTCTTCTGTAAAAAAGGTTCCTCCATTTACTAGTATTTTTTATTCTATGGGTTACCTCTACACTTATACACACTTCCATCTACTAGGCAACGAACATATTATTTCTTTTTATGGAAAATTACAGCATCACGAAATGATAATTTATAATTTTTTCCATTAACACCTCAAAAAGTGGCCATTATTATAGAAAATATATTCATATGTGTATGATGTGATATTTATTACGTAATTATGCTTATTTAATTACTTTATAACACATATCATTGTACTTTCCAATTTGTAAAACTGATAAAATTGATTGTGAAAATGTGGACTACCACCCCCTCAATGTGATATGATTCATTCACACTATACATGGAACATAAAAAGTATGGTTAAATATATGAGACCTAAAAGACAAATATATTATATCCATTCCTTAATTAACACAATATATATATATATATATCATTTTCGTTATTATCATTTTACACCCTAAAAAGATATAATGATATTCATGGATGTATGGACTATCTCCTCCTCGACATGATGTGAATCCATTTACATCGTAATAATTATATATATATATAAGTAAATATGACATAATAATATTTTATTTATCATATAATTATCATTATAGAATAATATTGTGTTACCTACCATATTTCTATAATGATCATTGAAAAATGAGAACGTTACTCATGCATAAGAACAACCTACCATCTCCCAGATTGAACCATTTGTTCATTCTATATATCCATATTTAATTATTGATTTTAAAAATAATTAATGTAAAAATATGTTTATTTTAAAAATATTATTGTTATGTAGGTGTTATATGATGACTTCTTTGACCATAATGAACCAACTAAAGATGGTTTTGACCCATAATCAAAATTCTGTCAAAACACGCAACATAATCATAATTGTTTATGTTTTTGTAAATAACATGATAATAATTGAAATATAATTAATGAGAAATATAAAAAAGGTTCTCGGAAAAGTATAAAATTAACATATGTTTTCTATACTATAATTTAATGGAAGTTCACCCAAAAAAACTCAAGGTAATTGATTTTTTCTTTCACTTTTTTACTTCTGTGAGTTAAATTCCATGTTTACCACTCATTTATTTTTTGTGGTGTCTCTACTAGAAAATTATATATATTATATCATGAATTCCATTATCTTCATGGAATTTAAAGTGTTAACTTAATATTATTCCTTCATGAGGATTATGATTTAAATTGTTTTAAAGTGGTATAGGACACTTTATAATGATTGAATACTATTTTCCCAAATAATAAGTAAAGGATCCTTCAATGATATTTCCATTTAAGGAAATAATTTGACCATTGATCAATAAAACATTACATTTTTATGACTTATGTTTGTTCATTAAGGTTTTCATGTATTATTACAATTTTCCCACTCTTTGGTTCTCAAAATTTGATAAAAAATGTTTTTTAGAAAACTCGACATTATTTCTTTCTTTAATAAAGGAACATGTGTTTTTCATGAATAAAATGTTTTTTAAATGATTTTGAAATTTTTTTTACTATGATTTGATATTGATATTTTTACCCTTTTATGTCTTTTACCAATTTTTTCAATGGAATCATTTTATCAATTTCCAAATAAAGCACTTTTCTAACCATTTTCTATAATAAAGGAACCTTATTTTTACCTTGTATGACTTGAATAAAATTTCCCATGAAAATTTAATTGGTAATTCATTTAAATGATTGAAATATTAATTTTTAAATAAATTGTTTTTAAATTTTATTACCAAGGAATTATTTTTCAAATGGGTTTTCAAAACAAAAAAATATCTCCCTCAAGAATTTTTTTTGAAAATGATTTTTTATATTATTTTGATTCATCAATAAAGAATTTTAACCTTCACATGGTGTATTTTATATTGATACCATCATTTATCATCATCTACATGGTTTATGATTAATTTGGATAAGGATAGAAATCACATTCACTTCATTGATTTTTTTATTCCCCTTTAAATATTCAGTTTCCTATGATTATTGAAGATGGAATTTACCTTAATTATCCATATCATCTATAATTGATATCTTAATTTCCTAAAATATATTAATTTTATAATATTATGTTTACTATGAATTTTATTTCATTATTTGGTGAAATATTGATAAATATGTATATTTAATACAATATGGACAATTGATAAGGTATATTCTGTATTCGATATGAGGAATTCTTCAGAGAAGAAATACATGGGTTGGAGATTATTTAAGGTTGGCCCCATTGGTTGGGGATTAGATAATTAAAAAATATTGATGAGTCAGTAGTCTCCAGAGATGAATTTGTTAAAGTATTTGTAATATGTAAACTATCTCTTGATGATAATGGATCCATGTACCTAGGAAACATGGCATCAAATAATTAAGCATTTCCAATTATGTAGATATAGTTATTATTCATCCAAGAGATTTTACATAATCATATCTATGGTAATATTAAATTTTTAGTTGTTTATTTAAATATCATGTTTTTTAGTATCATACCTTCACATATTTATTTATCATTATCTCGTTATTTAAATGGAATGTGATTTCATCTAAAATTACATATTCTGTATTCACTTCCTTTAAAATCTATTGGTTTCATCAAATGCATGTTTAGTTAATTGACAAGACCTAATTAATATTCCAAATGATTCATTATTTCATCCAAAATAATACACAATTTCTGATCATCTGAGATCATTTTATTATGTTTCCATTGCCCATGAATCTAAGAAGAAAACTATGAATGATATGTTGGGATTTGTGGGATGGAAAGAGGTTATCTTCAGAGATAATTATTTTGTAGAGAAATAATATATTGAAATTAGTGTATTAATTTGAAAAAAAAATATTTACATACCGGTATTAATAATACTAATAAAATCTTAGTCCATTATGATTTTATTCCTTGTAATCATTGCAATTTAGTATATAGCAGAGATCTCCTTTAGGAATTCTGTGGTCAGGTTGCTACTGTAGGTATTAATGGAGGATTAGTAGCAACATTGGGAACCGGTTTTAGGAAAACATAGGTTAGATAACATAACCCAAAGGTATAATTAGATGAGAAATATAGAATAAAATATTATGGTTTCAGTTAGATAGAGATAATGTGTCCTTTATAGAAATACATCCATTTATGGATACTATATGTGGATGTTTTTCTGGCATAGATGTACCTAGGAGTAATAAATTTGATAAGGTGTTCCAAGCCAATCTTGGGACAATATTGAATATGAAAATGGTCCTTACTGAACACATTGTATGACACTCCAAGGGGATGTGTTTAGGATAATTCACCTTTTCATTAGAAACCATTGTTTAGAATTTGAATGTATAATGATTGTTAATGACCTAGGATAATCGTATGGTTTTGAAGATTGAAGACAAATTGTCATGATTTAGAAATTCTATGAATGATATTATGGATAAAAACTATACCATAGAAGGTTCTGTGAGTAAATAAATGGATGAAGTATTTAGGTAATATGGTTTACTAATTTACATAGTAAAATGTTTGTATAGAGATTAAACTTATTTTTAGGATGCCTATAATATTGATGTTAGAAAATATATAAATATGTTTATAAAAAATAATAACATGTAAATTGGGAGACAACCAATCAAATCCTGCATAGCTCTAGGTCATGAACCCATGACCGATGATCGATAAAGTTTTCACTAAAACCACTAAACTATGTATTGTCCAAGTAAATGTTTCATTGTTTTTAGCTAAACAATTTCATGAAAAAATGATAATAATGAAACACTACAATCTATTTTTAGGAATAGAGATTGATATATTAACCATATTGGGTTTGGAAGATATTTAGATACTAATTGTTATTTTTAACTATTTTATCGGCATTATTTTCATTTAAAATTTTCTTTTAGTGTTTTAGGAATCCCTATTAAATTTTTAATGAATTTCAATTTGATCGAAACACAACCAAAACATTGGATTATTCTTATCAAACTGAAAACTATCATGTAGGAAAATTTCCTTATATTATTATTTAGTAAAAGAAATACCCAACATTAGGAAATTGAATTATAAGTAAAATGTTTTCCTAAAACCTTAATTTATATTTCACTGATTCCCATCCAAATCATAAAATATTTATGGATTTGAGGGCCTCAACGTTATATTGATCATTAACTTTTTTCATTGATTACATCAATCACCATTATAAATATTTACTATTTTCATCCATATATGTAAATCAACCTTGCATTGATTTTATACTTCATTGAGACCTAGTTATATGTTATTCTTTATGACCATGTACATCCCATTCTCTTCTTTCTATATGATTTGTTTTCAAACCCATATCATGATGTGGGGTTTTATTCATATGAAATATAACATAATCTATTATCAAAAAAGTGTTTAAATTAGGAGGACGTGATTTTATTAAGGTGGGGAGAATGTATATAAATAGTTTTCCCTATAGACATCACATTCACCCCGCATTAACATGGTTGTCTAGTGCTAGACTTTTAGGTACAACCAGTTGCCTTGCAGACACGTGGTCCCCACATTGGAGCCCACCCACAAGCATGAATGGGAAATATGACTAATAAATGTTCCCTTATGCCCACACATTTCCTTTTTAGTGTGATTTTTTCTCACTCCCACAATCCCTGAGAATCTTCCCAGAAGGTCACCAATATTGATGGCTACTCTAGGCCAAACACGCTTAACTATGGAATTATAATCTGGTAGGCTCCCAAAAAGGATGTCTTACCTTGTTCACATGAGTCATATCATTTATTCATGTATCACTTTATCATTTATGGGTGTTACAATGTAAGAACCCAAAATTCTAGTTATCAACTTTATATTAAGAATTGTGCATGACACACGACACCAAGAACATAAGGGAATATAATATCTTCATAATTTATAAAATATATTAACTATCTTAAATAAATAAAATATACTCAAAAGATTATAATTAATGCAACACTGATTTATCTTATATTAAACGCAAGAGAAACCATCTTTAATATATTGTTTTTCAATCAATATCTACCTTCTAAGATATCTTATGATACATGTAAGGCCTTGTTTCCCCAAATAACAATGTATTATTTAGCTATTATTATTTAATGTAACATGATATATCTTAGCCATTATGTTATTAGTTTTGAGTATGTTTTTTCAATATTATTAATTTTTTTACTATATAGATAGAAAATTAATTCTTCTTTTACCAATTAAATATAAATTAATATAATAACCAATTGGATTAAAAAAATATGTTATTTTTATTATTCTATAATAGTTTTGTCTTAATAAAAAATAATAATTAAAATTTGATAAATATTTTAAGGAAATATATATGTTATATTTTAAGTAAAATATTTTGTATATTTATCTATTGGATTTGATATGCATAAGATAAGAAAAATCCCTATTTTTTACAAAAAAACCAATATTTTAATGAAATTTTTGATCCCTTTAATGGAGAACCTAGTTTAAATATAAATTTTCAATATTTTATTTATTTAATATGTTAAAATAAAATTTATTTTTCATATGGAAACCAAAAATTATTAGAAGTTATTTTTTAGTAATTTTCCTTGAAGATTCATTTCTTAATGAATTTTTAAATATACAGAATTTCAGTTCAAAACATCTATATAATGAAATTTATTTATACAGTTAAATTATAATTTGAATTGGATTGAAAGATAAATTATATAATATTTTTATCACTGAATAAAATTTATTTCATTAGAGTCAATTTCAATTTGAAATTGATAATAAAAACATAGAAAACTCTGAAAAGTTTTTACTTTGAAAACCTGCATAGTGACTTTCCCATTGGTTGGATTTTAAATTAATTTTTTCCATTTCAATTATTGGAATTTGGAAAATTTATTAAATATTTAGACTCAACACAATTTATATTTTATAATATTTTCAACCTTGTTTTGGATCCAAAATTCTAGTTAAATTAATGAAAAATAATCCTAACAATTAAGGTAAAATTAAAAAGGGACAAACTGATATATTCACTATCAATAAAGCCACTTTATGTCCATATTTCGACACAATACCCACTTTTTTCAAAATTTGAAATTTATTAGATCCAAATGTAATGTGAAATATGTGAAACTATTTACAATGGAAATATATTATAAGAGGGCCACTCCTCCTCTACAACAAAAGGACATCCTCTCCTCCAACTTAATCACATCACTCGAGAAAATTTAGATGGAACAATATCTTTTCAAATTTATATTATAAATCCTTCAGCTCATCTTATAAGCTTCCCCTTGGGAATAATTAAATCCAAGGAATATTTTTGATCAATCTAAATAGAGTAACCGGGTTTAGAGCTAATATTTTTCCTTAACCTCATTATTATTTTTTACATTCTACACCCTAAACTCGACTTATTATATGATAATATAAATACAAAATTATACTCAATATACTAGTTTGTTATTATTCTTAGTTCTTAACTACACTTTCACACACTTCCATATAATTAGTTTGACGAACATAGTGTTTCTGTGTATGGAGAACTACTGGATCACGAAACAATGAATTTTCATTTATATTTATTATTTATTTATTATTGATTAATTATTTTAAAACACCTATATTTATAAATTCATTTAAAAATATATAACATCATTTGTGGAAGTTTAGAATTCCACCCACTAAAAGTGTGGTCATTCATTCACACTATAGTGTAAAATATAAAGGATGTTAATAAATGAAAATGTGAGACATACACAACATCTTTGTTATACTCATGTAGTTATTACATTTATAGATATATATATATACATATATAATTTTCATTATTATCCTTTCAAACACTAAATAGTTATAACGTCATTCATGGACGTGTGGACTATCACCTCGTCAACAAGATGTGACTCCCTTTACATCACATTAATCACACACATATATATATGACTAAATAATATGTTATTTATTTTATATCGACCATTATTAAATAATATATTGTTACTTAACTTTTTTCCATAAGGATCATTGATAAATGAGAACATTACTCATGGATACGTATAACCTACTATCTTCATGATTGTAACATCAGTACATTTTTCATAACCAAATTTAAATATTGATTTTAAAATTATAATTAATGTAAAAATATGATAGTTATGTCATGATAATTATTAAAGATATGTTATATAATGACCCTTTTTACCTTAATTAATCCACCATAGTCATTTTTTACACGTAAACTAAATTTGGTCATAAAACCGAATATAATAATAATTGTTTAACTAGATTCCAAAAATATGATAATATGAGAAATAGATATTTTTGGGAACAACAAAAATATTCTTAATAAGAAATAAATTTAACTTATGTTTATTACACATGATGTTAGTAGATTTCCACCAGAAACGAATCTCTAGGTCATGGATTTTTTATCTATCATTTTACTTTTATGAGAACAATGTTATGTTCACTGCTCACTTATATTGTGATATGTATCTACTAACTATTTTTTTATTATATTAATAATTCCATTATCTTAATGGTATTTAAAACATTCATTTAATGTTATTCCTTCATTAGGTTTATGATTATTTTTTTTTATTTGAATGGGATAGTTTGGAATCGTTAAAGATTATTTTCTAAAATAATAACATTAATGATGATTAAATTATCTTTAAATACAGGAATGTTTTATGGAAATTTTTCAATAAAACCATTAATTTTAATCTCTTTTTGTTATTCAGGACCTTTTATGTATTTATATAATTTTTTCACTCTTTGGATCTTAAATGTTATAGAAAAAGTTTTCAAGAAACATTCCTTTTATTTATCTCTTTATTTGGGGATCATTTTTTCATCTAAACCCAATTTTTGTTTAAAATGTATTAATAAATATTTTAAAAATGAATTGTTAAAGATATTTTTACCATTTTTTACAAATTTGTTTAAAGGAATATTTTTTCCATTTTCCAAACTAATAATTCTATTTACCATTAATCATGAAAAAGGAATTTTCTTCATCTTATTGCTTGTATGGATTTACCCACCATCATTTCCTTGAAGCATAATTTTCATGTTTAAATGGATAGTTTTTAAGGAAAAAGTTTTCAAAAATGATTTTAAATGAAAAGTATTCGGAAAATGATTTTAAAAATCATATGATATTTTCCACAATAATGTTTTTAAAAAATAAAATTTTTATATTATTCCCTTTCATCATCAATAAAAAATGAATTTCACTCCATATGATGTATGTCCTGTTGATTGCATCTTTATTCTTCATATAGATGGTTTATGATTGATTTGTGTATAGATAATAATCACATTCACTTCATTAATTCTTTTTTCTGTCCCCATTAAATATTTCATTTTATATGATCATTAAACATTGAATTACCCCTAATTATACATATCATATATCGAAATAAGTTAATTTTGTAAACCATATACCATTTTTTAAATGATATTAACATTAAAATTTATTTAATTATTTGGTTAAATATTTATAAATGTTTATAATTTGTTAAATAATGTTATTTGATGGAAAATATTGTGTATTTTATTTGTGAAATTCATTGGAAATTAAAAACACAGGTTGGGTCGTTTTATAGAAATACCAATGGGTCTAGGACTAGTGAATGAAACCCATTAACACATCAGTTGTCTTTTTAGACAAATTAGTTGCACAAATTTGAATGGGTAAAATATATAATAATGGTAATGGTTTGATGTACCTTTTAATCATGACTTCCAATGATTATAAATTTTCCATTATTTAGTTTTAGTTATTAATCATCCATGAAAAATTTCATCGAAATACTAGTCAAAACATTTTATTTTTAGTTTATTATTTAATTGGAATGTGTTTTTTTATTACATTGAGATATTTATATTTCATTATCCTATTATTTGAATGGAAAGGGTTTTCATTTACCTTTCCTCATTGTTTATTCACTTCTTTTTTAGCTTACTGGGTACATGGAATGTGAGTTCATTTAATTAACATGGAATAAATAGCATTCGTATTGATTCATTATTCCATTCACTATCCTCTACCCATAAAAAGAATTTCATATCACCGTTTTATGTCTCCTTTCCCCAAAAATCAATTATGTGTACTACGAAAGATATGAAAGGATTTACTTGATTGAATAATGCTATCCCCAATTTTGAATGATTATTTAGAAAAAAAATTATAATTAAAGCATTCATTTGAAATAGAAGACACATATTTCTATCAAGTTTACCAATACTACCAAACCTTTGGTCCTTTCGGATTTGATTCCATGTAATCATGACAATGTGATTGATAGTAGGCACTATCTCTGGGATTTCTCAGGGAAGGTTGCTATAGTACATGACACACTCTATGATGAACATGTTTTGGTGGTTCTCTTGAAGTGTATGTTTTTGAATCGAGGGGTTCACATCTAAGGAAACATTAACATTGAGTTTGGAGTTGGATTGTACATGATGAAGGGTGGGGATATGCTAACTTGGGATCCACAGAAGTGTGTTATAGAGGCGAGATGTTTTCATGGGTATGAAATTTAATATCGGAGGATTGTATATGCTTTCTACATAGTGGAATCACCATTGACAACTTCCAAACCAATGATATAGACATTCATATGGATAGAAATGTTCAAGTAGTGCTTTTAGAAATGGAGTATAGGTTTACGAGCACTCTAATAATTAGGCCTTTAGTGGAATCTTTTTATAACCTTGTGTTCTATGATTCATTAAGGACTAGACCTGATTGTATTCTAATTCATAGGCAAGCAGAGATTTAATATAGCACACATTAGTTGAGACTATATGAGAAGAACTATTTATAAAACCATCGTGAGCTAGTATCAGTAGTCTACTCACTGATGATGTGGTAATACCACCTAATGGGTTATAATTGTATCATCTACTGTAATTATTATGTCTCAATTATATCCTCTACTAGGAGGATCATAACTCAGATAGTCGTAATGGATAGATTTACACTAGGAATGTGACTTCAATATTATATATAATCATATGAAGGGTAATGTGGTGGATGATACCATAAAAAATGAAATTGTTCTCAATGGATGAAATATTAATTGGAGTAGTTATCCTTAATATATACTTCCTCATTTAAATGGGATGATGCTTCATTTATTTAGTCAATGGTTGTTACCACTGTTCCTTCATAGTGATTCAATGATTATCGCCATAAAGATACCAACTGTGAGTCCTTAAGTACCAATATACCCAATAGATATGCTCTTGAAGGATATTATGAATCTGCGTAGAGAACTATCTTTTTAAGGGGGTGGAGAATGGAATAATTAAAATATTGGGAGGAGTTTACGATGTATTTTATAAATCATACTTTTTGGAAAATCTAGGTGTGGAAATGATATACATAGACCTTTGATTTCCATACTAGTGTACCAGAGAGATCAGCTGTGTTTCTGAGTTTTTATCTTAGTTAATCAGTTTTTAGTAAGTGAATGTTGTGTACCAAGTTACAACATGTTTATCTCATCCCCTAGAGGTTCTATAGTATATGTTGGATGACATATCCATGTACATCATGATGGGGTTACCACGTCCATCAATGAGACAATATGTCATCTGGGTGATCATAAACAAACATGCCATGTTATAAAACATCCTAGAAATTTTGGAACAGTGTTCAAGATAAAAATATAAATGCCTTTATATAAAAGAGTATCTATCTTCAATGATATTAATCACCGATCATTACACAAAAAGAAGATCTCTCTATATCGTAATTAAGGATGGGATTGCTGGAGGCCATTGCGACATAGTTTCACATGAGAATAGTGTTTCAACCTCATATTGATGGCCAGAATGGTAAGACCATTTAGGATTAGAGGACATATTGTAGGCATTCATATTGGATATTGGTCACAGATTGGAGGATATTATACACCTTTTGGATTTAGTTTACAACAACAGCTACAATTACACCAACAGTATGGAACCATTCGTGTCCTTGTACGAGATACCATGTTGTCAATATAGTATTGGTTTGATACATGTGATTCAGTACTCATGGATACAAATTTAGTTTTAGATACATTAGAGAAGGTACATATCACCAGACAGAGTACGTAGATAGAATAGGGCCATCAAAACTCATATGTCAACCGATCCTAGAGACCTCTGGAGTAAGAGGATGGAGACTATGTGTTCTTTAGAGTACCACATCAAATTGGATTGCATAGATTTGTCCACTATGAAAATATTTCTCTATGATTCAGTATAACCATCTAGATTCTACATAGACATGGCGAGGTGTCATACCACAAAGTACTAATGCAGAAATTGATCAGCTAGTCGATGGCTTATATGGGTCGCAACTAAGGAACTGTGTGCATTACTTTTCTCATGTTATTTTCTAGGGTTGTGTGGACATTGAAGATGGAATCAAATTTGGTGAGTACACATTGTAGATCAAGGATTCATTTTATAGGATTCATCATGGGTGATTGATTAACCTATATCATGTATTGTGGAAGCATTGGAATCATCATGGGGTAACCTAGGAGTGGATGATCTAGATGTGATCTCAGAAACCTCATCTCTTTATATTTGAATTTTCATATTTCTAAAACAAATAATTGTAAGGTGGGGAGAATTTAATGAAATGGATTTCTTATGTTTTAATTTTAAATTATATTTAATGTTTTTTAAACCGTGCATTGAGACGAAGAAAAATTTGGATGTCCAGTGATCTTAGAATGAATGATTGAAATATATTAAATATATGAATATCATGCACATAGATTATTCTAAAAAAATTAGAATAATTACTTAAAGGATGAAAATTTCAAATATATAAGAGAATCATTGTGATTATATTTTTATTTACACCCTAGAAATGACATGAAATTTTCTAATAACAACTGTTTGTAAAAACGTTTTTACATGTGCTAATGAAAAATATTAAATAATTAGTCATTTATTTTATTTGTTATAAAATTGTAATATAGGTCTCAAATATATACAATGTTATGGATATTTCTCTTGGTTTACATATAAACCATTGAGACTTAGTGGACAATCATATAGAATTCTTGTCAGATTTCATCAGATTAGATCAAGACCGAGGACTAGTGTTCCAACGAAACATGAGGATCTCAACAATGATAGTGATGTGTGATTATTCTTCCTCAGTAATTAATCCGTACCATGGTAGAATATTTGATATGTGATTTAAATCTGGTTAATTAGTCAGGGATGAAAAGTACTCAATTGAACAAAAAATTATTGATTCAAACATCAATGGTAGATTTAAATTAATTGGTTTATTTTATTGTTCATTGTTGTCAATCAGTCTTCATTCATAAATTCTATAAAAATGGATAAAGGCATTATAAAATCCAATATTTGTGACTCACATCATGCGTATTATTTTTGTCATCCCCCATTTATTCAATCATTCATCATAGGTGTTTTATTTTTCACTTTGTTCCATAATTACTCAGTATTTGATAAATGTGGGACCATTCCATGGCACAAAAAAATCAATAAAATGGGAATAACAAGAAATAGAGGTTTTGATTTTTGGATTAATGATAGTGGAAGGTTATTTTTAGAGGAATGAGACCATACCAGACCAAGATTTACATTCTCAAAAAGGATAAACAATGAAGAATCGTAGAGGTGATGGATCAAGATGAAATATTATTTTTCGAGAAATATGAGTATTATAATTTTCTGAGTAGGCAACGTCATGGTCGAGTGACCCTTGATAATTGGATTACAATGAGAATGGTGTCCAAAGAAATTTAGTATAAAATACAGAGGATAATGTAGATGATATATATGATAAGGTGTTATAAAATGAGTAATGTGGAATCACATGCCTTGTTGGACCATGCTACGGAACACCAGGTTATTTACTGTGAGTCAAATCTCTCATACCACGTGAACCAATCACATTTTGTGCGATAAGTGTTAGTGGATTGAGATTTATCTTAGAGGATACAAAGGAATGAGAATGAAAAATTACATAAAAATGACCATATTACATGTCCAGGTGTTCACAAGAATAGACACGACCATGTGTACATGGGCATGTCCCTATGTACATGAGTTGGTCAATAGGCACAATCAACAATACATGTTCATGGGGAGATAAAACATGAAAAATTATGATCTATCTTGAAAATTTATGTATAACTCCTTTCAACGGTGTATTTGGAGATTTACATATTTTGTGAGGAATCACCACATGAAGAGATCATGGGTCGTTTGGGAAATCCATGTACCCCAATTATATGTTTTTCACCACCATTGAGGTAATTTTAGACCATAGTTTTTTCTTTTTGTACAAGAATTACATGATTTTTCCAACTTGGTCTATTCAATCTAGTGTATAGTGTGTAATTATGTACATGTCCCAAGATTGTGATCCCCTATATAAGATGAGTCTCAGGTAGAGTTCATGGGGTCCCTCAGTGAGACTGAAGTGTAATCATCTATCCTATTTTTACCCTTGTCGGTATATTTGTTGTAAGCATGACCACCATGAGTAGGGTTTCGATCCTCCATCTAGGATGGTTGATCAGTAGGTTTTGGGATCTCATTGAAATAATATCCCATATATGGTGGGTTAATCAATAACGGGTTCATCAAGTCCCCCAATGGTTGTGGGTTTGAACCCATATATGAGTATCAAGGTGTTCTAAAACCAATACGATTTCATGGGTGGGAAATAACAATTAATGACCTCTTCGAAACATTTCTTCTGTAATAGAATGCTCTATGGAGTGGATATTAATTTAATGAGAATTTCTTAGAGTCGAATCATATGACTACAAGTTTGGTGGTGACCTTTTGGAGATTCATTTTCTTTCCTATGTATATATGGGGCTTTCTCGCTATTATGCATTGATTTTTAAATCATTGTTATGAGCTGAATCTTTCTTATGTTTCTTGTTTAGTGTTTTTGGTCTGTCATACTGGGTATTTATATACCCCACCCATTATGGGATCTTCATACAAGTATCATTTATTATGTAGATTTTGGCCCATTTCATGATGTCCTTTGAGGATAGGGGGAAGGTGGAGCATATCATGTTCTTGATAGACTGAGGTGTTTTCAAATGCTTGAATTTGATCATAGACCTAATCTTTCATGTAGGTTGTAATTTAATTAGTTTCTGTACGGGATTTTATTTGTACCATTTTCACTTTTTGAACATTACTATCATACTATTAATGTAGGATATTAGATGTATTTATAAATTATTTTTAGTGGTTTTGCATTTCAGAATATGTTGTACTTTGTGATTTGTTTGAGTGTATATAAACATTATGATGATTCCTCCCATGTGTCAAATATGAAAACTTGATCCATGTCTCTATCCCATGGACTATAGGTGGCAAGGATGGGGTATTCCAGGTTCAGACTCCATTGGTCCATGAAATGGCAATCAATTTCTCATTTATGTCCCTTGTATTATTTTTTCCCATTGTTTACTCTATTTTACACCCCAATACCAACTCTGCAAATAAGAATACATTGTTCTAGAAGCATCATATCCAATGAAAGTAGTTATTCATTTTCAAAAGTAGATGAAAAAACATGAATCTAAACTATATGAAAAATATATTAATTTAAGCATTCATTATAGTGTAGTACCATTTTAAATGAGAGAAAATTTATATTAGTTACTTATTTCAAATGATTTCTGAATTTTAGTGTGTTCTCCTCTAATACATGTAACATTAAATTAAATGATAATTTTTCCATGCGATATAAAATATAATAGAAGTGTCCTGATATTTATATTCATCAAAATTAAAAAATAAAGTGGAATAAAATTATGTTTTTGATTAACGTCACAAAAATATTTTACTATATATTTAAAATAATTTTTTTTTATTTGAGATATCTATACCCTATATTTTATTTATTATATGGGTATGGTGGTTTCAATGTATGAATATTTTTTAGAAACTCTTTTTATGTTCTATAAATTATATATTCAAAATCAATGTGAGTAATCCATGTAATTATAAATAAAATAAATCGATTTATAATATACATTAAATGATTTATCCTCCTCTCAGCTGATGAAATCATCTTATACTTCTGATTCACAGAAGATGGAATACATAATATGTGGTTGGGGTATATTTTTTCTCAGAATAGTAGTTATGATGTTCTATAATAAGTTATTATAGTCTTCCATGATCATATCATTCAACATTTGTATAACGTTATTTCACAAATATACCATTATAATTGTACTATATAATGGATTATAAAGAGTAAATAAATTTATCCTTTTTTTATTATTTAGGAAAAATGTAGAAAACATAACATAATATTACAATAATATATTCCAAAATAATTTCATCTAGTTAAGGGACACCATTGTTTCATATATCAATACAAAATGACACTTTTAATCAAGTATGGACCCTAATGTAATTAATGAAAATTAACATGTTCGGTTAAATATATTTACCAATTAAATTACATCTAATTGTTATTTTTTTACTTTTACTTTTCCCCATAATATTATTTACTAACCCATTCACATTTCCCCAATTCTATGTTTTTAGACAAATATATCATTCCCCCACATTCTCACATTCATGTTATTAGACTCATCCAGAATATTTTTACAATAATTCCCCAAGCTAAACATGCCTCTAATTTATATAATTTACAATATTTAAATTGATAAATTTTAAAATTTATAATATTCCAATTACTGATATGTTCAGTGTTATTTGAGAATCGTTATTTAATAATCTTATTTTACAAAGATCATGACAATTTATCTTTAAAGGCACTATAACATACCATCTTATTGAAAACACATTAGTAATACTCATTCTAAAAATGAGAGGATTAGAAAAATAATAATATTTTGAGATCAAACATACATTAGGGGAATAATAATTATTTTATCAAAGATGAGTTCTTTATCACATGTGAAAAACATTAGAATAAATGAAATATAACATCAGCTTGATTGATAATCATAGGAAATAATTGATCTTAAATGTCAATGGAATAATAATAGTAAGAATCAAAAGATAAAATTTGAATTGTAATTTCTATATCTTTACATATAAGTGATTATGATAATCCTCAAATAATGATATCATTATTTTATTATTAATAAAATCATTTATTTGTGGAATAACATTAGAAAATGGGAACGATATGTTTTTGAGCCACACATTCATTTCCCATACTCATGTGAAACTAAAATGTACTCATGAATACTTATATCGTGAGATATAAACTCAAAATATATATATTCTATGGTGATATAGGAACCCATGGGAAATTCATCTATACCTACGTGTGACACATAACAAATAATTCTTTTTTCACATAACAAAAAACCCATGGAATAACAATGTATTTTATAAAACATCCATCGAAAAATCATTCTCATTTAAAAAAATAATGATAGAAAAATAGATTTCAAAAAAAAAATTAAATTAAAATAAACAATTTTTAGTAAATAAATAATGGAATGAAATTTTGTTTCATAAAAAGTCTGAATGATATAAAATAAAATCATGGCATAAATAATTTGATACTGAAAAATATGATAATTAAAAAGATTTACATGATTATGTAAAAATATCATGTGAATCATTAAATATAACTCCATTAGAAGAAGAAAACATTCAATAAAGGGATTAAATTGAATTTCAAATTCTAAAAATAAATTTCCTAGAAAAATTTTATTCACTAATGTAAAAGAAATAATTAAAAGGATTTTTTTCAAAAGGTATAATTTTTAAATAATATGTGAAAATAAAACCTTCCATGGAAAATGATTTTGTTGAAATAGAATTTTCTATATATAAAAAATATATAAATTCATTAAAAATGAAAATTCATGAATGAAAAAAATAGGTTCAATAATAATCTACATATCCCAAATAAATGTGCATGAGTAAACAAGTCCCATACCTCTACCATTGATTACAATGAACATTCCTTGAAATTATAGAATATAAATATGAATTTCTTAATTACATATTTTGTGACCATATTCTTACATAAATCCATTTTTAGTCATTATTAATTAGTATCTACTCATTTATTTTTTTTAAACCACTTTATAATATCGAGCATTAATAATCATGAATATTTTGAACTCGCCACATTGATTAAGTTTCAATATTACTTTTTATTTTATGTATATCTTTAAAAAACCATTAAATGTACTGTAATTTATTATTTATAAGTACATATAAAATCATTGTCCCATTAAATGAGTTATTTAATCATGTTTCATTACGATGAAATCAATATTGAACTAGATTTATGTAAATTACAAATATCGATGGATTACCTTATAATGATAATTTCCTTTCATAATATCAAAAACTAATAATTATAATGTTTTGTAATACTAATATATATAATATTTTCAAAAAAATAATATAACCATCAATGTTGATTTTAGGGATAAATAAAATTCATTATTTTTTGGAAGAGATAGCCAGCATTTACACATTGATGCTGATATTGTTTTCCATAGAACAAGGATATTTTTTAATATGATTTGTGCTCTATGAATAAAAAATATATAATAAATTCAATAAAATTATATTATATTAATTATTATTACCATAAAAATATGGAGGTGAATGAAATCAAAATATTTTGTGTCTGTGAGGTTGTAGTCTTCATTTACAAAAGATTCATAGTTTCATTTGTCAGAAATGAAAAGTGAAAGGTGTTCAACGCAAGTACCATATTGATAATAAAAATTAAAATTTTCAAATTATATTAATTTTATCAATTCAATATGGTAGTATTTATTTTTCATAAGAAATTTTGAAAAAACAATTAACGATAATGGATTAGTTAGAAAATTATAAAATAATTTGTGGATTATATTGTATTAAAAGGGGGTGAAGTCATTAATCACTTAAGAAAAAAACCACATTACGGTATAAATTAATGACTATTATAGGATAGGTTTCACTTCTTGATGAACTATGTGGGTTTATGAGTGGGTGTATGAGAGGATGTTAATTCTCCTTTTAAATGTAAAAAGTTGTGGTTTTTTACTACATACCGATAAATTTTTAACAATTTGATGTCATACTAAATTAATGAAGCTTGGAAAATTGGAACATAATGTTCAGGGGATGGTATAATTTTAAGAAAGTCCTCAAACCCCAATTTAAACAAATTTTAAACATTTTTTTGATCATTTCATATTTTTTAAACTATAATTAACCTTTTTGATAATTAAAAAGATAACATGATTTTACTCAATGAAATTTTTCGTTTATAATTGAATCTAAAATGGATCTCATTAAATAATTTAGACCACATGATTCCAAAATTTATCATTAAATTTTAAAATATTAACTTTTAAAAATTGTGAAAATAAACTAAAATATAATGAATGTAATCATTATTTTTTTGAAAAATAATAAATATGTAAGAATATTTTAAATATGTGTTTTTAATTTAATTACAACACTATTAAATTATACATCCACTTATATAATAATTATTTTTCTTAAAAAATTGTTTCATGAATTTATAATTCGTTATTAAATATTAATTGTTTCATACAAGTTATTTTATTTGAAAAACAATATATTTTATATATATATATAAATAATTTTTTTATTTAAATTCAATAAAATCATTTGACAAAAATATTTTTATAATTAATTATAAATTGATTTTATTTTATTACAAATTCAAATTATATAATTGAAAAGAATACATTTAACGTGATAACAAAAATTACTTTTAAAAATATTATATTTATATAAAATTGTTTTTTGGTATGTTTACTATGATTTTAATTTTTTTTAATAATCATAAAATTTTCAATAATGAATAACATGTATTTTATAAAATAAATTTTATGCTTCAAAATTCATTCATATATACTTAGTTGTACTAACTGAAACAATATTAAATGTTACCATAACTTCAAAATCCAAATATAACTATATAAAAAATCTTATTTAATTACTACTATATGTTTCTCAAAATCTATTTCAATAAATAAAATTGTGTCCATTTAAGTTTTCTTATTTTGTGTCAAAAAAATTATGAAAAAATTGTATTTATTTATATAGAACCATTTTATTAAGACTTAGGTTATGGAAATATACCTTGTAATTCCAGAGATATTCTAATAGAGGAACATAATCTTTGATACAATATATGACACCAAACTAAAATAGTAGAAGATATTTAACAATTTTAGTTTTTTATATTTGTTAATTCAATCCCTTTGATATCTTGTGATGCAAGAAACACTAGGTTAAAAAGAAATAATATACCCTTTTATAATATTAATATTTATACAAGACAATTTTAACCAAGATTTTATGTTTTAAGGTAAGAATATGAATAAATGAATGTTGAATTTTTTTTTGTTTTACACATATATAAATTAAATTAAACGATTAGGTATTAATTATAAATAAAAAAAGATTCATTTAAGAGTGAACGAAGTTTCAAAATAACAATATATTTCTGAATGGTGGATTAGTTGTACTTTTTAGAGATAATTAAAAATAGAATTATAGTACTTTTAGAAGATATATTTTAAAATAGAATTTTTTTAAAAAAAATATACAATTCAATATTATATTTGGTAAATTTTAGTGAAATGATAATAAAGTTTAATTTTTTGATGAATAGTGAAAGAACAGATTTTTAATAAAAACTATCATTTCATTTAAATTGTTTATATGAATAGATTATATACTAAATTTAGTTTAAAGTATTATAATAAGAATTATATATAAATTTAGAAAATTATTTTCATTTCAATGAATTAAATATGGAACTATGGTATAAAAAAAATTTAACATCTGAAGGGTTTTCTTTGGAAAAATAATTTTTTCAATGTGCCAGTGAGTTAACATTTTAATTGAATTAATCATATTATATGAAGATAATTTGAAATAATCTATCAAGTATTTTTAATTACATAACTTTATATAATTTAGTCTTGTTAAATTAATTTTTTTACAATATTTAACAATGAAAAATGTAAAATATAATAATAATAGTTAAGGATAAAATGGGGTAACCGAGTGTTTAACGAAGATGATATTGGTCTAAAATGATCTAATTATGTTTAAAACCCCAATTTATGGAATCTTTTATACCTAATAACATCTTATGATTGATAATTACTCATTTTAGAGGCTTTTATGAGTTTAAAAATATAGGTATCACTTTTTATTTCCAAAATTCCATTTTTCCATCTCACCCACTTATAAAGGGTCACACATCCCCTCCCCTATTCACACTTACTAATCTCTTTGGTTCGGAAAATAACTACCCAAATATCATTCTTACATCCATACATACATTTTATATTCTTTATATTATTTAATATTCCCTTCTAATAGGCCTTTAATTAAAAACCTAAAGAGCCTCCTAAAAGAAGATGTGGTTTTCTTCAACATGTGTATTTGATTAATTTATGTTTCCTCCTTGATAAAATCATGTTCAAATATTATAATACAGTAACACTAGTATTTTATATATAATGAGATTTTATTATTTTAATGTTAAAACACAAATCCATATCTTCTTCCATCAAATGGGATATTAAACTCTCGATCGTGTGATTGGTGGATTACAGCCTCATGAGCAGATGAAATTTGATTACAATCACCACCATTCAAAGATGAGTATAACAGTGTATTGTAAATATGTATATTAAATTTATTAAATAATTATTATTATTTAATTATGATATAACATATTCTTTATCACTTACCATTCTGATTGGGATACAACAACATAACTCATGTGTATGGTAGACTATCACCTAGTGAAGTGGAGTAATTCATTTAACTCATATGTTTTACCTAGATAGTAGTATGGATAATTTTAATGAGTAAAAATGATATGTATGTCATAAAAATTATGTTGGGAATTTATTATCACACATAACTTCCTACCTTACCATTAGTTATAAAACAATAACATTGCACATGTATAAGTGTAGACTATATCCTCTAAATAGAAATGAGAAATGTTTTTCATTATATACATGGATTTTTATATGGATGACAGTTTTTAAAAACTGATATATATATATATATATTAATAATAATAATGACACTATAAAGGATATTAACATATATTTTCTTTTGATTCCAGCTATTGTGAAGAAGGAATCGTCATTCATGTGTAAGTATGACTCGCCATCCCAATTAATGGGGTAATAAATTTCCTATATATAACTTTTATATATTTCAATATTTTTATATATAATGAATATATATGACATATACCTCTTGAATAACATTATTTTTATTATTGGAACAAGATCAATATAAATTTACAAATATTTCCAAAACAAAACATACATGAAAATGAAGAAATTATCAAAAAAAACTATGATTTTATCAATGAAATGTCAAGAAATATGTGGTAAAATAATATAAGTAAATCATAAATGTAATAATATATATTAGTACAATTATTTTAATAATTTATAATAATCCTATATATATTATATATTATTTTCAAACAAGAATTATAAAAATCAGACATGTCCTAAAGGTTTTCCATCTCATTTTTACTTCTACGAGATATATGTCATATTCACAACATATTCCAATATATGGTCTATGTAGTAAACCTTTTAATATATTATCTCATTAATAAATTTCTCATCATTTAATTTAATGTTTCATAGGATGTTATTTATTTCATGATGATTATGATTCCTCAAATACCATTGTGGAAAGAGTTTATTTCATAATATCGTCATTAATTGGGATTTTATAAAGAGTACCATGGAGAATTAATTTCTATTTATTTCATAAAACCAATATATTTAGATATAATCTAGTAATACATGATATTTTCAAATTATATTACCATTATACCATTATTTTTTACTTATTATTATTTAGAAAAGGTTTTTATGGAATGCCTACATTATTTCTCTTAACATTTTAAAATCCCTTTTCATCCGAAATCATGTTTTACTGAAATATATTTCAAAATTTTGTTAAAATTATCCAACTAGTTTATTCATGATATTTTTACCCATATTTTAATTTTTACATTTTTAAGGAATCTTCATGTCATTTTCCATATTTTTTTAAATTTTCATTTTTCGAAAATGTTCATGGAATCATTAATTGATTAAGAAGGGAAGGAACTAAATTTTCTCACCTCATGACCTATCATTTTTTAAAGATCATTTTATAACACTTCAAAAAGTTGTATTACATTAATGATATTTTCAAAAAAATCTATGCCCAATTTTAAGAGAAATTGATTTTAAATATAAATTGGAAATTTTCCGCAATAATATTTATAATGACATTTTTATGGAATTTATATTCCTAAATGACATCAATAATTTATTGAACATATGATACAATGCAGATATATAGTACTGATGTCATCTATATTATTTCATTATATTTTTTACGATCAATTTTAATGAGGATGGATAATATTATTACCATTAACCCTATTTCTAGAGATGTTTAATGATTATGTTTATTTTCATGGACTATTTATTAACTGTTATTTTGTTATATTTTAAAACAATAATATTTATGATGATTTATCATCAACCAATTCATATAAAGAATGCATCATATTTATTATTTGATATTTTTAGCACAATTATATGTATTATGTTGAATAATTAATGGGTCTCATTAGAAAAGTTTTTTGGCTAAATAAAATGTGGTTTTACCAACAGATTTAATATGCCTTTTGAATGGTTTTGATAGTATGATTCAAATGTCTATCATTATGAATTATCTCAGTATGATATTACTCCATGATGTTTATGTTATTATTATTTTGTAAATAATATCTAGGAAAGTGTATCAAGCTCTTGTTATTATGTATATGAAATTATTTGATCATTATTTTTTCCAACAGTATTACAATCATGATGTTCATTAAATGGAATTTCATTTACTTAGTTACATTTACATATTGATTATTATTTACTAATTCATAGTTTATTCTGTAGAGATACCCTTACCAATGATCTAATCTCACCCAATTATTTGTGGTTATTTCTATTCGATATTGATATGTGATGTATCATTGACTTGCAGGGATATGCTATGAGGAAATATAGAGTTCTCAAGGAAATCACGTTGTTTACATTATGTCCTTATTTTTAATATAAATTTCATTTCTGTATCTTTTTAACCAATCATATTAAACTATTATTTCTTTAATGGTTAGATACCATGTATCTAGAAATAATTTAATTATGTAACTACTGACTATGGCCTACTTGGGTCAGGGCCATTATAGTTGGTATCAGAGAAGTTTTAGTAGAACCATTGGGATAATGATTTAAGAAAACATATATTACAAAAAAACTATTTGACAGTCATTAATGATATATATATATATATATAAGAATGTCCTTTGTTTTATTAAATAAGATGTTACATGAATTTTCTTATAAATACATCAATATACAGATACAATAAGTAGACATTGTTCTGGAACAGATTTATGTAGTGGTAATAACTAGTAAAAAATTAGATCAGGATTGACACGAGTGTTACTTGGTATAATTAAATTAGTCTTCATATGAAATGTGTTTTAAAATTCTAAGGGATATTATTTGGTTAATTTTCATTTCTATTAAAATAAATTAAGAATAATTTAATAATATTTTCAGGACTAGAAAACATTCCCAATGAACCCATGTTTATGATCATGAGATAAGATAATATTTCATTTCCATTTTTGTTATGTGTTTCACTAGTTTTGGGATTATACATTATTATTTATTATATTATGTTCTAATTTATGTTATTATATTGTATAGAAATGTATATTATTATATGGAATAATAAAAATATCAATGAGCATCATACAAAGTGTCATAATTATTATTTCTATTATGGGATTAATCGAATAATTTGATGGGAAATAGTCTACAAAATATTATCATCAAAAGATGAAATAGATTCACATGTTATCAATAAACTGAATAATTATATTAGTGTTAAATCTTTTAACTGATGTAAGATAATAAGAGGAAAACTAAGGAAAAATGGATAAGGGTAATTAGGGAATGAAGAAATTTAAAACATGTAATAATTGTTGAATGAAGCAGTTTTGTTCTTTCTTTTGGGGAATGTGTGTTTTATGCATGTCTAGAGTGAAATTCCAACATGATCATGATGGAAAGGTATGATATATTCTTCTAATATTACATTTTTCAATTATAAAAATATGGGTATTTACCTATATAAATTCCCTAATCATAAATAGGAATATACCTCCAAATGAGCTAATGGATCAAGGGAATGGTTATGATATTTCTGATGAAAAAGAGGAATGATTTGTGTGGTTCTGTTGGAATAAATATTTATGTTGTATGATTACTTTACCAATGATATTCTTGATACAAGAATTATGAAATGTATAACCATTGTAATGTAAAACTTTTTCATTAAGTATTTGATATGATATGTTGAATGGTACAGATTTGTAAGAGTTTAGGTTCTGTGTAAAATTTAAATTTTTGGAATTTTCATGATTACGGTTAGATAACCCTTACTATTTTATAATTACTGATATAATAAAGATAAATAGAATTTTATTGGTTAAATTTGGGACATTGATTTTGGATTGGGATTTTTTTATGTTATCCATGGTGGAATATATTAAACAATTTTACATTTTATTATTTATATCTTGTATGTTTTCCTTTTTTTTTCAGTTTTCATGGTATTGAAAATTTTTAATATGACAATAATATGTAATTATTATTTTTAGTTGATAAAATTATAACTTATTGACTATATAAATATTGGTGATTATAAATGTTTCATATTAATTTTTGACAATTTATAAGGTTATTGTCTTACTAAATCAATTAAGTTTAATTTCATGATTTAATTTTGAGGTTTAAGTGATTAATATATTATATTGGATAACTATTTTAACATTTTTTTCATTAGTATGTGATGAAAATAGTGTTTCTATTTTATGTATCTTATGGTCTATTAAAAGATAAATTTAGGGTTTCACGCAAAATAAAAAACCACTTTGGGTTATTCATTTCATGGGTTATGATTTGAATTTTAAATTGTTTAAATAACAAACAATGTTTGAAAATTTTCTTATGATATAGAAATATGTAAGGTAATTATATTTAATTATATTATTAGAATGTAAAATAATTCATCAACACTAGGAAATGGATCATGACACATGAATGTTTTCATGATACCTTAATTTTTTATTAATCTATGTTCTTTTCATCCTTTACATATTTATTTTTTTATTCATTAACCTTCTATAGATCACCCAATTACTTTTGATCAATTATCTTTATCACCTTCCACGATTATTTAAGCTTGCATACCATGTCTATATCCTTACTTCCCCATAATGTTCTTTTATTTGAAAAAAATAGTTATGTGTTATTCCATATGACCATCATATTTTTATTTATCTCTAATATATAGTATATTATATTAACCCTATAATGATATGGGTGGTTCAACATTGATATTTATAATTTCATACTCATGACTAATAGGATCGTATTTAAATTTCAAGGAATCAATTTATTAAAGGCGGGGATAATGTAACACCAAGATATTTTAGTAGATAGAAATCATCTTTGATGGAGTATAAAACAACACAAACCATGATTAGAAGATAACGTAACATAGTTATAAAATTATAAAAAGTAATTGAATTTCATTGATAGATTGTGATTAATATAACACCAGATTTAAATTAAATGTGAAACTCAATTAAAATATTATTATTTATGAATGACCATTATAACCATGCAATTAATTTTATAGGTATTAATAATACTAACTAAATTATAAAAATTATAGGGATTAAATAGGTAAAATAATTAATTAAATGTTTATCAAGTTATTTGAAATAAAATATAAACCATTTGAAAGAGAAATAAGAATTTTCTGACAAACAAAATATTTACGAAATAAAGAGTTGTCATACTTTGTGTGCACAGAATAAATTTATTTTTTAAATATTTTATTAAATTTATTTTTATAAATAAACTTCATTTTTAAATATAAATTTCACTTTTACCATTGGGTATTTATTTCAATTTTTCTAAAATAATAATTTTTTTATAAATACTCTAAAATTATGTTTTTTAATGAAAACTACAGTTTAATTTAAATTATTAATGAGGGTAAATTATATTATAAATTGGTTTTGTTGTCAAATTAGATAAAATATATTATAATTTATATAATTTAAGTCATTATAATCAACAACATGATAGATTATGATATAAAAATATTTTATTTTCTTTGAAAAATTTTCATTGGATAAATAACTTTTTTGATGCGTCATGGGTTAAATTTTAAATAAAATTATGAAAATACCACCAATTTTATTTTGAAGGCATTTTTCCAGATTTTTAATCTATATAACATATACTACCAAATAATATAAACTTAATATTTTTCAAAAATTTAATGTGAGAACTCTAAAATTTTTACCATGGTTAAGATATAATTAGTCTATATGGGAATAAACTAAGAGGATACTGGAGTAGAATGAAATATAAAATTCTCAAAACCACTCATATGGACTTATTTATACATTATTAACTATATAAGGGCTAATTTTGGAGGCTTGTTTAAAGGTAAAAATGTAGGTGTACCATTATCTTTTCCAAATTACCATCCGTGTCCTCTCCCCCTCTAATAAAGGACCACCCACTCTTGTCACCTAATCACACTTACAATACCATTTTTTTTAAACAATACATATCAAAAATTTCATAATTATTTCCATTTCCACAAACTAGTGTCCTTATTCTGAATATTAATCCCTTTTAGTAAATCCTTAGGTAAAAACCTAAAGAGGCACTCCGAAGAAGTAGAAATCTTCGTAAACATGCATGCTTGTTTTATTTCTTCTTTACACATCATAAAATAATTAAACAAATATGATAATATAATATTAATATTATTACCTTTATTTTGATATTTTATTACTTATTTGGAATAACATATATCCATCTACAGATCAATTAAATGGGAAATGAAACAACCAATCTTGTGTACATTGGTCTACCACCTCACAAACTGATATAATTCGTCTTCCATCATGAGAATTAAAGGATGTTTATTTTTATGTATTTAAAAATAATATAATATATTTATTAATTTTTTATATTTATATAATTCTTATATCACATAAACATTATTACATTCTTTATTAGTGGGGATAGGATAATGTTTCTTATCTATACGATAGGCTGTAGTTATGAGAAGTGGTGCGATTCCTATTCCGCCAATAGTTTACAAAGAAATAAGTATGTATAAAGTTGAAATAATATTATATAAATATATTTTATTATAATATTTTTATTAATATTATATCACATATATCTTCTTACATTCCAATCCATTTGAAATATGTAACATGTCTGGTGCATCCATTTGGAATAATACTTCTCTCTATAGATGTGAAATGTTTATCAGTTTTTATATGGATTGTATAAAGGGTTTATTTTATTAATAAAATTCAATATATGTCATTATATTTATTCTTTTAAGGTTATTGAACAATTTTTCCCATTAATTCCATCCCCTATAAATAATGTAAAAAATGATAATATGTACGTACAACTTATAGTATCGATGAGGGGTAAAATCCATTTTCTATCTATAACTATTATAGATTTCACTAAATATGAATATAATTATTATATATAATATTTACATAACGGTTAAAATTATGTTTATTATGTAATAATTTTAATAGAAAATTGAATAAAATTAATCAAGAAAAATATACATGAAAAACGTTGCAATTATCACATGAAAGAGTGATTTCCACAATGAAAAGATAATAAATAGGTGATATTAGAATTTAATTAAAGAATATAATGTATGAAAAATATGATTAAATTTATATAATATATTTATAATAAAACTATATTTATTATATAAAATGTTCCAAAATATAATTGGAAAATTAGACATAATTTATGGGTCTCTTACCTTACATTTAAATCCATGAGACACATACCATATTTATAACATATTTCTTTTTGTGGTGTATATAATACCAATTATTTTATTTTATACAATGAATATATTTCTTTTCGATGTATTTAATAAATTGTTTTGTTTTATTTCTTTTTAAATTATATTAATTTCAACATTACCAAAGTGGGAAAGGATTATTTCTTAATGCAATCAATATACATGATATTTTTATTTAAGACAAACTTTGTAAATTATTTTGTATTTATATAAAAAATAGATTCAATTGTATTAGATCATTTTTATTGGTGAAAATTTCAAATCATAGTTTAATTTTCCCTCTATTTTGTCTATAATTTTAATGAGAATTTTTTTTTGAAAAAACAATATTATTTGTGTTTTAGAAAAAAAAAATTCCTTGAAATCCATGTTTTCTAAATTTTTTTTATTAAATTTCATTATAATTATTGAAATGATTTATTAATGATATTTTTATCTGTAAAGCCCCAGAAATTCTGTTGAAATTTTTTTCTTAAATTCACGGGGTTTTTACGAGTCCGTGAATATTTACGACGCTTGATTCCGAGGCTTGGTGTGACCAGAATAAATTTCTGATATTTTTTCAATAAGTTCAGTAAATGTATGAGAAAGATTTTATATCTTTTGAACCGGTGCTTGGAACTGAAAAATGAGGGCACCATTGAACTTGTAGTGTCGATGATTTCTTAGTGAGACCTTCAACGCAGATGCGTTCTGACGGGAATGAGAGTTAGTTTTTTGGAGTTTATAAATAAATTAAATAAAAATAAGAGTGGAAATTATTTTTATTGTGGAGGTTAAAATATCTAGGAGGTGGGTGGAGGTGGGGGCCAGCACACCATAACCTACCATAAGTGGTTATGGTGGTGGGGCTCACCCGCACATAACCTCCCTTGTAAGGATAATTAATGTGGGGCCCACACGAGCATTAATCCCCCCTATACTCCCCATAAAGGAGTGTGAAACTCTTCACCTTCCCCCACTAATTAAATGTGGAAACCCATTTAATTAATTAATAGAACTCTCTTCATTTTATTATTTTTCACCTACTGAATTCTTTTAAATTCATGCCAAAATTAAATAATAGATAACCAATTGTTTTATTTGAGTTGGCATAATTTTTTTTGGGAGAATTAAGAAGAGGATTAGTTATTGGAGAACTACATCTTCCAAATGAAGAACACCCCCCTTCAACCAAAGAACGATAGACACTATCTTCGATCTTCAACCGTTCCAAAAGAGAAGGTGTCGACCATGAATAACCCCATCATCGACATCATCACCTTCGATCACTTTCTGACGCATGAGCGTGAGAATTGGGAGTTCATGATGAACGTGGTGAACGATGAATCGACATACGCCATTTTTCTGACATCATCAAAGAACGGCAAATATAAGGTAGGAGTTTTTTTTTGGTTTGGGAATTATTGTTTCTTCCTTCCATGTTTAATTGTATTTCTCTAGACCTGCTTGCTACCGAATTAAAGCGGAGGGACCAGGCCATACTAACACGTCCCGATTACCCCATCGTTCCTATGAATTTTTGGTGTGTTCTTCACATTCTTCATGGGTGACGAACAATAGATCGTTGCGAGTTCATTGTGTGGCACAACAATTCAAAATTGAAGACCTAAAATCACGATGACCTAGCGGTGGTGCGGCGACGAAAGTGGTTGGCGGGGCGGACCAGAACCGGAAGAACCGTCCCTCGACCGTTCTTCGAGAAGATGAATCAAATCATTTTTTCAGAGCCTATTTGAGGCCTGAAAACACTAGAGATAACTACAAAACAACATGGAGACTTAGTATCTGAAGTTTCATGATGAACAAACCATCAGAACGAAAGACGGTATTCACGGGAGGCATGCTGGCCGGAGGCATCGTTTCTGGAAAATTCCATAATACACGATGTGTACTTCTGACTAACACGCCATGTAGTATAGGAGTTTTGTGGAATGAGTTTCGAATGTTAGACAAGAAACACGGAGCATGTGACACTGGTCACACGTTGTGTATTCTCTGCACAAAATAGAAGAAGCAGCTTCACGAGACTCAGCGTGTAACCCAGTGATACATGGGAACGGGGTGGAGTACACGGGAATGTAATCCACCGCATGGCCAGACATGGCTAGTGGTATAGGCTACCCAGTGTACCAGTTAAAATATTTGGAGAACATGGGATGAAGCCGTGTACGAGCAGATGGCCAGCGTACACGGAGCTGACCCTGTTTTCATGGACACGGCGTGTTACCATACCACATGTCGTGTACTTCAAAATCTACACGACCAGTTTCTTATGTCAAGGACCATTGTACACGGGTAGTACCCTATGTTTTGTAGACACAGTGTACAACAATACCACACGTCGTGTACTTTTCCACATGACTCGCCCTTCGACATGGGCCGTTGTACATGGGCAGTACCCATGGTTTGAAGACACAGTGTGTAACCATACAAACACAACGTGTAATTTTTGGGAAATGGATGGTTCACGTCATATCTATGTCTTGGACATGTATTTCTTGTATTTTCCCCCTTATGACGAGGATGACCATTGAGATACTTCTACTTGGTACTTCGTGACACTTGGAGTATCGACCAGTAGCTCGTGGAGAGGATCCTTTCGGTGATGAACAGACAGAGTACCGAGACCTAGTAGCTGGATGAGACCTAATAAATGATTGAACAATTAGATTCGGAGTGACTCGAATAGCCTAGTGGGGAGCACCTCTATGTGACGCGGCATACCCATAGTGGAGGAGAACCTCTCTGTGAGCATGGTAGACCTGTGGTACTCGACAGGAGGAGTTCCTTTGTATGCTATTAGTGGGAGAGACTCTATGTGACGCGGAAAACCCTTGCTAGGAAGCATCTCTTTGTGACGTAGCTGACCCATTCTACTCGACAGGAGGAGTACCCCAGCAGTCTATGGATAGTGGAAAGCACCTCTGTGTGTCGCGGTAGGACCACTATACATGATAGAGGAGGAGTATGACGTCAACAGTGGTTTCGATAATTACAATCAGGGTTTGAGCTGAGTTAGTGACTTTTGTTTTTACCTTGTGAATGAGATGGGATACTAAATAACATAAGTATATGTATTGAAATATACCTACGTAATGGTTATCCGTTTAATATTTACTTTGTGGTTATCCGTGTTGAATATTTTGAGACATTGAGGGTCTAGGGGTCCACACAGAGTATCGTTATACTCCCCCCTACACGGGCTATGCCTGCATGTCATTGTGTTGGATGCAGATGACGGACAATGCTAAAGGAGGCTCAGAGCGCCAGAACTGGATGGTACCCGAAGGTGGACCTTACAACATGTTGGTACACAGAGGAGTCTGATGGACGTGGAGTGCTGAGGTGTCCATCTGTACCTACCCATCAGGTAGGAATCCAGGAGGACGATCCAAGAGTTTCTCTTTACCTTTTAGCTATTTTTTTTTCATTTTTAGTTCTACTTTCATTCAGTTGAACATGTACTTTAATTTTGGGCCTATATTTCCATCCCCTTTTTCATTCCATCACTTCTTCTGTATAAAATATTTTTTAGTGTTCTGGTTTTAGTTGTGTACTATGATTGTGTGTGTTTACTTTTTATAAAGGCAATTCCTTCCTAGTATAGGGATTTCGGCCTTTGGTGTTAGTCTCCAGCCCCTGGCCTAGGGAATGTGTGCTTGGGGTAGTCATGATATGTGTCTTGAGGGACGGGTCGTGACAAATTAGTCTCAGAGGAGTTGGTTCTACCATAGGACTTATGACTCTGATATCTCCTTTTTGTGAAGCAATAGTTTTAAGGGTACTGAGTGTGGTTTTTAGTTCAGGGAGTCCACTGTTGTTGTGGCGGACGACGTATCCATACACATGGACACTGTCTTCTGATTTTCATCTTAGTGCACTAAAACACAGATTGCATGTGAGTTTTCAAAAGTTTGGTTTAAGTCATATCAACCAAGTCAACTCACCAGGAATAAATTCTTTGACAATGTCATATCTATTTCTTTCAGGATTCCTCCCCACAGATGACCAGTTAGAGCCTCGAGAGTAGTACGCACTGATATCCCACCAAGCGACGATGCCTTAGTGCAGGGCCCTCTTCTAGTTGAGGCACAAGAGGAGGCACCAGTGGCCCAACTTCCTATTGGCCCACTGATACCACTTCCCCAGAAGCAGGCGATGCATGCCGCTTGAGCGCGTTGCCTAAGTTCCAGCACCCGAGGCCACCCAGGTTCCGGGAAGACTCGGACCCACATGCGACTGGGGATTGGATGGAGGGTGTGGTGAGAGCCATTAGTCTAGTAAGGACACCAGAAAACATCATGGTGATCCTTGCTTCCAGTCTCCTTCAGGAAGTAGCAGTCAGATGGTGGAGCCTGATGCTCTAGGTGTATGATGAGGTGACACTTCTTTGGACAGACTTTGAGATCCTATTCTGGACGGAGATTGTTCCAGCCACCCTTCGAGTGGTGCGGATATAGGAGCCACTTCATCTGCAGTAGAGAAACATGAAAATTGGGAAATACTCAGTGAGGTTCACTGAACTATCGCGCAACTCCACACATATGGTGAGAGACCCATTATTCAGGTCCTTGACCTTTTTTAGGGGCTCAGTTGAGAGATTAGGGCATCGATGATCTCCCACAGCATTCCGATGAAGGAAGGAGTGTTGGAGAGAGTCGTCCTAGAATAGAGTTTCTTGGCTTAGCAGTCACTAGCATTGAGACCCACTACTCGTCGACATGGAACATAGTCTTCTACAACAAGAAGTAGATAGATATCTCAGAGTTCCAAGAGTATTAGATTGACAGGTTGTCGACCACATGACTCGGGATCAGTTGTGTGGGGCACACAGGGAAGAGTCACACCTTCCAGGGACAGGCAGCACTACTCTTGTGGGGGGCATGGTCACATGGCTCGTGACTGTCTGAACCTCCATCCAGATGATCAAAAGACTATAGAGGGACCTCCCAGGTAGAGGCAGAGGTTCGATCAAGGCGGTCCATAGGGTGCAGGTGGACGTGGCAGAGGAGCTGGACGTGGAGTAGGCAGGGGACGACGTTACGAGGTTCTACCGCCACCAACACCAGGAGGTCCACCATGACCCAAGGGAGTAGGTGGACAGGGCAGATCTCATCTTCAATCATCTGAAGCTTATGACCATGATGCTCTGGATATGATTTGAGGTATGATTTGTGTCTACTCCACCTTAGTTTTTGTTCTTGTAGAAATAGGTGTCAGTCACTCTTTCATAGCCACTACCCTCATTTTGAGATCGGAGATTCCAATGGAGCTGTTGGCTTGATCCATACGGCTAGAGCCTCTTACGAGAGTAGACTCAATGTTTATGTAGAGGTGCAGACTATATGAGCTTACTATAGGAAGCGAGAACATTGGCTGGGATCTCCTCATAGCAATGTCGAGGTCTTACAACGACATATTGGGTATGGACTGGCCAACTACAGTCCATGTCTTGATCGACTGTATTAGGAGCAAAGTGTCGTGTGTCTGCATAGATGTGACCTTGTTCACTTTCACCAGTGAGAAGGGAACCTTTTCACCACAAGACGGACTAACTTGTAGGAGGGTGCAACCAATAACTCACCAATTTTCTTGCCTTACCCTGGGAGCAGTTGATGTGGAGTGTCTGAATTATCCTGTAGTGGTGGATCAGTACGTGGATGTTTTCCATAACGATGTTCTAGGACTATATCCTCACATATTGGTGTATTTATAAATTTACATGTACCCCGGGATGACACCGATATCTACTCCAGCATATCGGATGGCTCCTGCTGAGCTTCGTGAGCTGCGGGTATAACTGAAGGACTTGTAGGGGAAGGGATTAAACCGGCCCAATGTTTCTCCCTGGGCAGCCCCGATTCTATTTTCCAAGAAGTTGGATGGGAGCTTGTGTCTTTGTGTGGGCTACCGTAAAATGAACCGGGTGACTTTAAAGAACAAATATGACATCTTGAGGATTGATGACCTCTTTGATTAGCATAAGGGAGCATGGTGGTTCTCAAAGATAGACCTCGGATCAGGGTATCACCAACTCAGAGTTCGAGACGAGGATGTGTAGAATATTGCTTAAGAGTCGGTATGGTCACTAAGAGTTCTTGGTTATGCCCTTAGGCAAAAAAAAACTCCAGTATTGTTCAAGTGTCTCATGAACTGGATCTTCCAGCCTTACCTCGATCACCTTGTCATGGTCTTCATTGATAAAATTTTGATCTACTCGACTACTGAGGTGGAGCATTCATACCATATGTAGGAATTACTGGACACACTCCGAGAGAACCAGCTTGATTATAAGCTCTAGAAGTTCTAGATTTGGATTCAAGGGGTTCACTTCTCTGGACATGTCATCTGGGAGGATGGAGTTACAGTAGATTCAGCGAAGATTGAGGCGCTACTTTATTGGGAGCCACCAATAAGTGTGACGGATGTACGAAGTTTCCTGGGCTTGGATGTATAGTACCAGAGATGTGTTCCGGACTTCTCTCGAGTTGTAGCACGACTATCATCCTTGAAGAATAAGTGGAAACCCTTCGTGTGGACAGAGAGATTCTAGCGGAGCTCTCAAGAGCTGATGCAGAGAGTGACTGATGCCCATATCATGAGACTTCTAGAGGAAGGCGAAGGGTACATAGTCTATTGAGATTCATCAGGGACAAGACTTATGTGTGTCCTGAAGTAGGAGTGTACAGTGACCACGTATGGTTCTCGGCAATTGAAACAGCAGGAGAATAACTACGCTACCCATGAACTAGAGTTAGCAGCTGTGGTTTTTCATTAAATATGTGGTGGAACTATCTTATTGGCAAACGTTTTACCATGTACTCTGATCACAAGAGTCTCAGGTATATCTTCCCTCAGAAGGACCTGAACCTGAGACAACGGTGATGGCTTGATTTCTTCTAGAAATATGACATAGAGATATTATATACTCCTGGAAAGGGGAATATTGTAGCAAATGCTCTCAATAGGAGATCGGGCATTTATCTATGATGAGAGGTGATAGATCATATGGTAGTGTTGCAAATATCCTTTGTGGATAGAGATGGAGCAACCATTCTATAGTCTCTCACAGTCACTCCTCCACTTCTCCAGGGAGTCAGGGAGGCACAACATAGAGACACTGACTACGAGACACAACGTGCTTAGATATCCACAGTGGAGGGACCTAATGGATTTTCTGAAGGTGGGGAGCACGTCATCCTTTTCATAGGATGTACTATAGTGCCTGTTTCATTTCAGGAGGAAGTGTTGAGAAAGTTTCACATGTCCCCTCTAGCGGTACATCTAGGAGTGGAAAAGATTTATTAGGACCTTTGATGACCGCAGTGGTGTCAAGGTATGAAGAAGGAAGTAGCAGAGTGTGATTCACGGTGCCTCACTTGTCAACAAGTGAAGGTAGATCACCAGGTACTAGAAGGCTTGGTTCAGCCCATAAAGGTCCCATAGTGGAAGTGGGATAGGTTATCCATGGACTTCGTGACGGGTCTTCCACGTACATCCAAGAGTCACAATTTGATATGGATGATCGTGGACCGACTCACCAAGTCGGCCCACTTCCTACCAATCAGAGTGCAGTGCTCAGTAAGGAATGTGGGATGCCTCTATGTACAGGATATTGTGCATTTTCATGGAGTACCTACTTATATTGTCTCAAACCATGACGCACAGTTTACTACCAAGCATTAGAAGGGGTTGCAGGAGGCTTTCAGGACACAGCTTCGCCTGAGCACTGCCTTCCATCCTAAGACGGATGGTCAGAAATAGAGGACTATCCAGACCATCAAGGACATGCTCTGTGCTTGTTTCCTTGACTTCAGTCGTAGCTAGGAGAGTCATTTACATTTGGTGGAGTTTTCCTATAACAATAACTATCACTCCACCATCGGTATGTCACCTTTTAAAGTCTTGTATGGTCAACCATGCAGATCGCTATTGTGCTGGACAGACCCAAGGGAGTCAGCACTAGTGGGGCTAGAGATCGTGCTGGCTACCACAGAGATGGTGCGGATCATCCAGAAGCGGATGAAGACTGCACAGAGCCGACATAAGTCATATGATGATAGGAGACAGAGACCTCTAGAGTTCGAGTATGGCGAACACATCTTTCTACGGGTCTCACTTTGATGAGTTCTACGGAGATTTGAACGAGGCGACATGTTATCTCCATGATTTATCAGACCTTTCTAGGTCCTCATCAGAGAAGGAGAGGTGGCCTACCACTTAGCTCTTTCACCTCAGTTGGATCGGGTGCACTGTGTCTTTCACGTATCTCAGTTGAGGAGATACGTGCACGACCCTTCCCACATCATCGACCACAGAGAGCTGGACATCGATGTTGGGGAGACATTCACAAAGGTTTCAGTGGATATTGAGGATCGAAAGGAATGGGTACTACATGGATGGTTGATAACTCTGGTGGTCATTCGTTGGAACCAAGGGGACCTCCAGGAGAGCACATGGGAGCGTGAGGCTCCGATTCGTGCTCAGTACCTCCATTTGATACCATAGTTTGAGTTTTTGCTTACAAGGACGTAAATCCCTGAGGTTGGTAGAATGTAACGACACAGAAATTCCATGTAAATTTTTTTTTCTTAAATTAAATGGTTTTTTATGAGTCTGTGATAATTTATGGTGATTAATTTATAGGCTCAGTGTGCCCGAAATCAATTTCTAATGTTTTTTTTGGGTACGTCATGTAAACGTGCGAGCCTAATTTTATATCTTTTGAACCTGTACTCTGAAATGATATCTGAGGGCACCGTTGAACTTGCAGAATCGGTGATTGCTTAGTCACACCTTCAAATCAGATGCATTCTTATGGGAATGGGAGTTAGTTTTGGGGGGTTTTAAATAAATTAAATAAAAATAAGTGTAAAACTTATATTTATTGTGGCAGATAAAATCTCTAAAAGTTGGTTGGTGGTGTGGGCCACCACACCATAACCTCCAATAAGAGGTTTTGGTGTTGGGGCCCACCCTCATATTACCTCCCTTGGGAGGATAATTAACATGGGGCCCACACGAGATTTATACCCCCATTAAGTCCCAATATAATATGATTAAACTCTTCACCTTCGCCCCACTAATTAAATGTGCCAACCCACATAATGAATTAATTTTACTCTAATCATTTAATTATTCGTAACCTTTTGAATATTTTGAATTAATGCCAACAATTAATTAATTGAAAAGATATTATTTTATTTGTGTTGGCATAATCTTTTGTTGGGATAATTAAGGAGAGGATGAGTTCTTGGAGAACTACATATTCCAACAAAAGAACACCCCCTTCCACCAAAGAATGATGAAAAATGTCTTCGATCTTCAACTGTTCCAAAAGAGAAAGAATTGACCGCGAAGAATTCCATCTTCGACTTCATCACCTCTGATCACTTTCCGATGCACGAGTGTGTGAATTGGGAGTGTGTGATGAATGCGGAGAATGAATAATCGACGTTCACCCTTTTTCATACATCGTCAACGAATGTCAAATATGAGTTAGGGGTGTGTTTTGGTTTGATTATCATTATTTCTTCCTTCCATGTTGAATTTGTTTTTTCTCTTTACCCACTTGCTACTGTATTAAAGTGGAGGGACCGTGCCAAACTAACACGGCCCGATTACCCCACCGTTCGGGTAAATGCTTGGTGTGTTCTTCAAATTTTTCATCGGTGACGAACAAAATATCATTGTGAGTTAGTTATGTGATTCAATGATTCCCAATTTATGTCCCAACATCATGACAACCTAGAAGATGTGGGTCGACGAAAGCGGGTGGCAGGTCGGACTGTAACATAAAGAACCGTCCCTCAAAGACTATTTGAGAGGATGAATCAATTTGTGTTTTCAGAGCTGATCAGAGGCCCAAAAACACCAGAAATGACTACAGGACAACATGGAGACCTAGTATCTAATGTTTTGTGAGGAACAAACAATTAGAACAAAATACTGTCCTCACGAGAGGCGCGTTGGCTGGATGCGTCGTTTTTGGAAAATTCCAGAATACACGGCATGTACTTCTGACGAACACACCGTGTAGTGCATGCATTCTATGCCGTGAGTTCCAGACGTTAGACATGCAACACATGGTGTGTGACCTCAATCACACAGAATTTCTTCTCTGCACAGCAGGGCAGAAGCGGCTTCACTAGACTCGGTGTGTAACCCTGGGATACACGGACACGGGGTGGAGTACATGGGCATGTACTCCACCACACGACCACACATGGCCAGTGGCACGGGCTAACCCATGTACCAGTTACATGGGTTGGAGACCACGGGATGAAGACGGGTACGGGCACATGGACTGCATACATGGAGCCAACCCCATTTTCATTGACACGGCGTGTAACCATACCACACATTGTGTACTTCCTTTTCTACATGACCAGTTTCTTATGTCACAGACCATTGGACACAGGTAGTACCCGAAGGACTGTAGATGCGGCGTGTAACCATACCACACCCCATGTAGTTACTTTTCCTCATGACCAGATTTTGGACATGGTTTGTTGTACATGGGAAGCACACGAGATCTGAAGGCACGATGTGTAAGCATACCAACACACAGTGTACATTTTGGGAAATGGCTGGGTCATCTCGTCTCTGTGTCTTGGACACGTATTGCATGGATTTTCCCCCTTATGATGAGGTAGACCATTGAGATACTTATACTTAAGACTTTTTGAAACATGAAGTATCGACTAGTAGCTCATGGAGAAGATCATTCCGGTGACAATTAGACAGAGTGCAGAGACCTAGTAGCTGGATGAGAACTGATGAGTTCTTGAACGATTTGATTCAGATGAATCGAGTATCCTAGTAGGGAGATCCTCTATGTGACACGCCAGACCCATATAGGAGGTTCACCTCTATGTGAGAACGACAGAACCATGGTACTCGATAGGAGGAGTACCTCTCTTGGATATTAGGGGGAGCGCCTCTATGTGACGTGGCATACCCTTGGTGGGAAGCACCTATATGTGACACTGCTGACCAATGGTACTCGACGGAGGAGTACCTCAGTAGTATAAGGATAGTGGGAATCACCTCTGTATGATGTTTCAGGACCACTGTACTCAATAGAGGAGGCATACGCCATCAGCCATGGTTTTGATAATTAAAATATGGGTTTGTGTTGAGTCAATGACTTCTGTGTTTACCTCATGAATGAGATGGGTTACTAAATAACATCGGTATATGTGTGGTCATATAACTATGTAATGCTTATCCATTGAATCATTACATTGTGGTTATACTTGTTGAATACTGTGAGTCCTTGAGGGTCTCGGGGTCCCTAATGAGTATCATTATACTAAACCCTGCATGGGCTATGCCAGCACCTCGTTGTTTTGGATGCAGATGACAGACAGTGCTGACGGAGGCTGAGAGTGCCAGGACTGGATGGTACCCAGAGGTGAACCTTACCTCAAGTCAGTATACAGAGGAGTCTGATGGACATGGAGTGTTGAGGTGGACATCTGTACCTACCCATTAGGTAGGAACTCTAGAGAACAATCTAGGAGCTTCTCTTTACCTTTTAGCCATTTTTCCCTTCTTCAGTTGTACTTGCTTTCAGTTGTACCGGTAATTTACTGTTGGGCTTGTATTTTCGGCCCCATTTTCTTTCCATCGAATCTTCTTTAAATGGTATTGATTAGAATTCTGCTTCTAGTTGTGTACTCTGATTGTGTGTGTTTACTTTTTATAAAGGCAATACCTTCCGAGCTTAGGGATTTAAGCCTTTGGTGCTAGTCGCCAGCCCCTGGCCTATGGAAGGCAGGCATGGGGTAGTAATGATATGGGTCTTGGGGGACGGGTCATGACATTATCCATGAATTCATTTTTTATTATTCTTTTGAATGTAATATTCATTTTGTTTTCCAAACAAATATATTTTTCGATATTACAAAAAACATGAAAGGAATCATTGTTTTAACCAGTACAACATGAAAAAAAAATTCCTCTATCTTTACAAAATAATATTTAAAACCTTATTTGAGTTTTTCTATATAGTTATATTAAAGTAAAGGTATTTTATAATTTTTCATTAAAATTTATTTTTATAAATTACATTTCAATGTGAAATGGTTATTTTCCTCAAGAACGTTTTAATAACATTTTTATTGTATTTACAATTCTAAAATACAATAAACAATATATATAATTTAAAATAATGGGGTTATGTATAATCAATATCATCCTTACCCACTATTTGGGTTTTTTATGATCAGTTTGATAGAGGATGTACAATTTGTTTTACCACTCACCATATTTATCTAGATGGTTTATGAATATTGTTAATATGATGGTGAATGTATTAACATTTTTCATGATAGATGTTCAATATGAATGGTTATTCTAATTTTGATTCACCCCTTTAATACAAGGAATGCCATGGACTTACTGAATGATCAATGGCCCTGAATAAAGATATCCCATTGATGCATTGAAAGGCATCATGAGGTAAATTAGTTTACCAATATAAATTTCTATTTTAGCTATGTTTTTAAACATTATTAGGAATGATATTAACAGTATGTTTCAAATATCTGCCATTTTAAATTCCATCATTAAGAAATTTTTCATTTATGCATGTGAGATTAAATGAATGTTAAGAATATCAATTGAAATTATTCAACAACATGGGATTATGTATATGGAATTATTAGATCATTATTTATTCCTCGAATAAAATGGCTATGTTATTGATTATAAGGAATGTGTTTCAGTTATTTAACTTTCCATATTGATTAGGTTTCATGTATTCATAGACTTGTTTTACTCTTTCCCTTGTTGTGGATCTGAACTAACCCATTTCTTATATTTTATTTCCCAATGATACCTTGCATTGTTTTCTAATTGTTATACAATGATATTCTAAGATTAAATATAGTGTTCTCAAATATTTTTTTATTTTATATTATGAATTGTAATAAGAATTTAAAGTATTTATCTACTCTACAAATACTAATAAACTATTTAGTCCCTTGATTGAAAATACCTAGTATCAAATGTCAAGGTAAAAATGTAACCATTAGATGTGAGATATTCGGGTTAGGGTATTTATATTCAGTATCATAGAATGAATAGTATAAACAATGGTAAATTGATTTTGTAAAAAAAATGATTAGGTAACATGATTCTATGATTGAAATTGTGGAGAAGTATAGAAGAGTATCTTAATGATATTATAAAGTAGAGACTATACTGGTTTTTATTGAAATAGATATATGCCTTGATTATTTAATTTGTCATGGTTCCAGAAGAGATGTACATATGGGTGATAACATTTTAAAAGTAATGATGGTATTGGCTCGAGTGTTAACTATTACATAGAAATGGGCCTTACTACACACATATTTGGAAACCACAAAGGGATTTGATTAGAATCATTAAAATTTCCTTCACAAATAGTTATGAAGGATTTTACAATATTTTATGAGTTTAAAACATTGACCACTAATCCAAGTTTATGATTATTAAATGAGCGATGACTAATTTTATCAATTAATGTTAAGCGTTTAACGAATATTTGGATTATAAATTATGTTTCGAAAACAGATAACATATTCTAGTGTATTCAGTTATGTATAGATGGATCCTAGTGTATGGTATGTCAACCATATCAATACAATTAATCTAAAGATAAAAAATTTAATCTCATTTATGAGAATGATAAACACATTCAAGGGGAACAAGCCTTTTAAACATTCTCCTCACATGAGTATATATTATCATGTGATATCAAGATGGAAATAGAATTTCCTATGTATTGTGGATTCGAAAGGAAGAATGAGATGTATATGATGTAAGAAAAAAATGGAAATGGGGTAGAAGAGAAAGAAATATTTTTTCAGATATAAAAATTGTGGAAATAATCACCTAGTTACTTTTTTGAATCGAGTTATAGTATTCTCCAGGTGTGGAGTGAAACCACACAATGATAATTATTTTGAGGGTACAAATGAATCCAAAAATTTTTATATCAACAACTGTAATGAGATGTGTAACTACAGAAATGAATTACACAAGATTCAAGTCACTATACATCAAAAGGATCTAAAATATCATGTTCGACCATATTCTATTACTACTAATGATTTTTGATGAATAATTTTCAAGTGTTTGGATTAATTAATTACATTATAAGAGTAATGATTCAATGATATTATGGTTTTATGAAATATGAAATGTATAATGATTGAACATTAAAAATTTTCCTCTATAGATTTGAGAGCATATATTAAATGAGACGGATTAGTATGAAAATTGATTCATTGGAATATTGACATTTTTTATGAAACTTAACCGAGATAATATAAATCTTAATATGATTTAATTAATGAGATAAAAATAATATATATATATATATATATATCTATGGGATACTATTGGTTTAATTGAAATTGGATTGTTAATTGATAGTTGGCATTTTCCTTTATTAAATATATTTAAAAATCTAGAATTTTATTGTTTTAAAAATTCATTTTTTCATTGTGATTTTATGGGGAACATGGTATTCACATATCTCGAATACGACAATAATAAATAGTTTATATATTTTTTGTAATATAATAATGATTTAGTGTCCTTCCATATAAATTTGTTTACTTTGAATTTGGTAGATATATTTGGGATGATTCCTACGGTTAACAATTAATGAAATGGATTAAGTTAAATTTTGACAGTTACAATTGTGATATTCGATATTGATGTATTAGATAGGATTTTTTTCTGACCATTTTAATTTTATTAAATACCTCAAGAATAACTATTCACTCTTTTACAGATCCGACAATTTTATAAATGATAATTTCAGTGTTTCAGAAATAAACAAAATTAGTTTTTTGTTTTTTATTTCAGGGCTTTAGAAAGGAATTGAAAATTAATCAATGAAAAAAAATTATGGAACTGTACTTATGAAAAAATAACATATCATGTAATTGTAATTCTTAATATTATTTGACAATAATAGATTTTTCCCAACTATACAAAAATCAAAATAAATTTTTTTCTATTACTTTCATTTCTGATCAACTGATGGTCATTTGACCCATTAAATATTTACAGGTTTATAGTCACTATAATTTTATAAATCACCCACCTTCAATAAGGACTGATGATTTTCTTCCACATCTGTATCATTACATCCCAACAAAGGTATCTTATTTGGAAACCTATTTATGTGTTATATATATATCTACATCATTTTTCCTAATCACTGTGAAATATATTAGTTTATTAATCATTTTTATGTCCATTTTTTATAATTTTATTTCAAAATGTCAAACATCATATCCCTAAGATCATGTTATAATTGTTATTAATCATTTTATTGAAGATAGGGAGAATGTAACACCTTAAAACAATAATCAAGGACCATATTATTTTAAAATGTATATAAAGAAACCATGATTATTGATGATTAAAACATAGTGTGTATTTTTGATATATTAATTCAATTTATTCAACTACATGTGATTCAAGAAACACCATGTTTAAATGAAATGTAAAAATCTAATAAAATATTTTTATATAAACACTATGATGATAACCTAGATGTTATGTTGATGGGGGTATGAATATGACTAACTAAATTTAAAAAAAACTCTATGGTTTACACATGTAGAAAATAAATTAAATTTATATCTACTTAATAAAAATAATATATGAACCATTTGAATGAGAGAAAAATATTTTATACAAAACATGTATTTTTTAGACTAAGGCTAGTTATGTTTTTCACACGTAATTAAAAAATAATATTTTTTTTCCAATTTTAGATAATTTATTTTAGTGAATAAACTAGATTTCTTAAAACAATAAGTCAAATATATATATTATATATATTTTGGGATAATTTTTAAAAGTATAATTATTTTTATGAATAGTGAAAATATTGATTTTTAATGAAAAAATCATTTTAATTTCAATTATTTATATAGAATTCCTTTTAATAATGTAAAATTAGTTCAATTATATTTCAGTATATCCATTACTTTCATTTTAATAAATTTAATATATAATTATTATAGGAAATCATTATAAACACTTTAATGCATTTCTTTAGAAAAATAATTTTTAGTGACCCATAGGCTAATATTTTCAATTAGATTTTGACAAATCTATTATAAAATTTTCAAAATGGATATAATATTTTGGATAAAAATAATGTATTATAAATTATATTCAATTTTTTTTACCATAAGGAATGGTGAGATGAATAAAATTGAATTATAGTTTCTGATGTAAAAATTTATTTACCATAGTGTAACTAATATGTAAATAGTTTAAAATAAATTAAAACATGTATAAAAGAAATTTTATTGATATTTATCAACCATATAACTTATGATGTTATATAATGACTTATTTTTTAGACATATTATATGAGTATAATATTTTTATCACTTTATCATTTCAGAATTATAGATATTTCCTCTCCCCCACTTATTAATGGAGACTTTTTATCCCCCAATCCTGACACATAAATCCACTTTCGTTCATAAAATTCAGAATAAAGTGTCTTCCATAGTTACCTTCATGTATCCTAAAATCCGTTTTAAATTGTAATCCCTCTAAATTACGAATTAGGCTGAAACATAATAATGCTCTCAGAAGAAGAGATATAATTATTAAATATGTGTATTTGTTTTATTTTATATTCCAAATCCATTAAATCTTATAAAAATATTACAATATAAGAATGAATAATTAAATATATACTAGTTTTTTAATATCTCAATGGAATAAACTAGATCCATCTCTACATCTATCAAATGAGAGATTAATCCTTTAATCATGTGTACAATGGAGTGCCACGTCATGAATATATTTCATTATTTTTCTATTACAACTAATCATGTCTAGATAAAAATATCTATTTAGAGTTTTTATTTTTTATTTATTGAAATATTATTATTATGAAATTAATATATCACATATACCGTCATATATAACATTCTATAGTGTGATACTACAACGTTTCCCATGGGTACGATAGACTATCACCTCACACTATGGAGTAATTAAATTTCCACGAATGATTTACAATGATTGTATTAGGGTTAATGATTATGAATTAATTTTTTATTTATGAACTAAAAATTATGATGAATATTTAATATCAGAAATATATTCTTACAATCTAATCAATTATATAATAATATCATCAGTTCTATTTTTGTGTGGACCACCACATCCTTGTAAAGATATGAAATGATTATCATTTAACTTCTACATGGATGGTAGAAGGAAAAAAAATTAATATCTTTTTTATATATGAATATAAAATAATTATTTAATGGGAAATTAATATTTATTTTCCATTCATTAAATTCTTTTTAAATATTGAATACAATGTTCATGTGTATGTATGAAATACCATCCCAATGAATGGTGTAATTCATTTTAAATATCATTGTTTTATAAATTTATATACATGAATATATAATGAATATATATGATAAACATTTATTGTTAAAACTTTTGAGAATATTTAACAATGATCGATGAAAAATGAACCAAATTACAGAAAGAATATATATAAGAAAAATGAAGCAATTATAACTCAATATAACAATTTTACACAAAAATGATAATAAATGAGAAATAAAAGTTTATTATAAAAAATATATGGCATGAAATATTTGATTATGGTTCTGAAATATATTTTTTGTGAACTTATATTTATTATACAATATCGTAGAATAGATATGAAATAAATCAATGCAGAGGTAAGGGTATCTCGAGTAACTCATACATCAGTAAGACATAATCACTATTCACTACATATTACAGTGTGGAGAATATACTACCCATTTCAATATTATATATAATGAATCTATTTATTTTAAACTTATATTATGTTTCATTTGATGTTATTTAATTCATGAGTGTTATAATTCACAATATTCCAAACTGTTAATGGTTTATTTTATAATGTAATCATTATTTGGGATTTTTGTTTACATACATCTTGAGGAAATATTTTTTATTTATATAATGAAACCAATATATTTAATTATCATATATTTATTGATTAAATTTTCCAGTAATAGTCCCATTTTTAAACTATTTTGTATTGAAAATGGTCATAAAATTGTATTTATGAAATGATATAATTTGTTAGATTTTCACCTAAAAATCAATTTTTTCCCAAATTATGTATTTAAAAAAATTGAAATTTTTTTAGAAATTATAAAAATGATTTAGTGATGAAATTTTTATCCATTAATTATTTTTTAAAAATATATTTTTATTGGATTGTCATTATTTTTTTTAGAAAATTACTGTATTAATTTCACCAAATATTTGAATTGGATTATTATTTTACCATGTAGGGACTAAACGAAATTTTCTACCATCCTTACCAATTTATTTTTAAAAGATTATTTTTCATTTTTTATATGGTAATTGAAATTGAATGGTTACTTATAAAAATGATCTTTTTTGACAAAGATATTTTCAATGATAATATTTTATATTCCTCATGAAAGTTTTTTATAAATTTTTTGTTGTATTTATAATATAAAATGATATAAACCCTTCATTGTTAATAAGATATACTAGGGATGTGTTTTATTATAATTATATATATGATTTATTTGTATGTTTTATAATAATTTTGACTAAGGATTTTCAATTTTATTACCAACCACTATATTACTATGGATGGATGATTAATATATATATGTGTTAGGGTTATGCACTAAAATTTCAAATCTTATCTTTTCAATATGAATTATTATATTTATAATGTTTTTACCCATTAATTTGATGAATTAATTAGAAATAGTTAGTGGTGGGTGGGGTCTGATTATAGATATCTCATTGATGTATTTACAAGTCTCATGAGAAAAATCAATTATCTAAATTAAAAGATATTTTACCCATAATTTTAAATATACTTGTGAATCACTTGGATAGTATGTTTCCAATGCTAATAATTATGAATGCCCTTATTATGTTGTTATTAATTGATGTCCCTTTGATTATTCCATTATTTATAATATCCATGGAAAACGATTCAAGATCACATGATTATGTATATAGGATTATATGATAATTTTTTATTTCATCCATATTATGGTCATGTTATTGATTAAATAGAATGTGTTTCTATTATTTTACTTTTATATTGATTATTATTTAATGATTCATAACATTTAATGATGGATCACCCTAACTAAGAATCTTTGCTGACTCTTTATTTATGTTTGATTTACCCAGGATACCAAGAATTGTTTTGTGAGTGATAAGAAAAGATATAGTTTGGGAAAATATGTAATTATCAATGAAAATATTTTTTTGTTTTCAATTTTAATATTAAATTCAAGTATATATATAATTTAAAAATAATATTATGCTAATTGGTCCTTCAGGGCACACAACCTTATATCTTGTTCCAATGTACTAAATTAACCACAAACTCCAACCTATCATGGTCAGGGTCTTCATATACCCCCTAGTAGAATTTTTTCATAAATGAATTTTTATATGGTAGGAAACTTGGGATGGTAATTTTAATGTATAGCATTCATGGTAACAATATATTCTTGTAAAACATATGATTTCTGCATAAAATATTAACTATATGAGTGGTATTATTTTTTATCCCCTTATCCCTTCAACCAAGGATCTATACAGGTTATTCATAATTTGATATATTTCATTCCTGATGTATGAATATCAATTTCAATAAATGTGATGGGTCAGTTATATACTTTCATGATTGTTAAATAGGTAACAAACAGAATATGTTGGAATGCTATAAAGGGAGTTGTATGTGAATATAAATAGCCCAAAAAAGACTAAGGAACTCTAAAAGATTAATTTACCAAGGGATAATGTTTCATTTCTTCCCAAATATAATTACACACTTCCATGAAGATATATGGAGGATCCCCATATCAAAATCATCAAACTCTATATATCACCCATGGCTATATTTATAAATCCATTTTTGAATGGTTATTTATTTGATGTGATATTAAATGGTTTGTACCTTCACCAATATTTCATGAATAATGTTTGTTATTCTTAACTCAATTTCACAAACATCATCACAACATATTAGATTCTAGAATATCGTTCATGAATATAGTCACATCTCGTTCCATGTTAACTAATAAAGGGTAACTATTAGTATTTGAGAACATCAATAGGGGGACATATTGATCCCAATAGCACTGGAACACCATTTAACAAAATCTAATATTAAAATAATGGTTTTTATGGTCTTATTTGACTGATCATTCATCTATGGGTCATAAAAGGTACAAAAATAAATTCATTCTCTAATTATTTCACAATATTTATAAAAAATATAGAGGAAACCCAATGATATTGATTAGATACTAGATAGAGTGAAAGTCCAGGTATGCATAAAACGTCACTTATGTATACATTGGTGAGTGGTCAAGAGATAAATCATATTTTATGGAAATAAAATGTGCTAATTTCATATACTGAATGACTATAACACATATATCATTACAGACATTAGATATATTGGGGAGACCGGTGATGAATTCCATGGTAATATTTTCCCATTTTCATAATAGTATAAGTTTATAACATACCCTTATTCCTTTATGGTATGCCATAATTTGTTTGTTTACTATGTATAATGTTATATATTCCACAATCTCCCACTTCATGTTTTCCAACAGATATTTTGATTTAGATCTCTAAACATCATCATTATTATTGGATGAATAGATAAGGATAATCTATTTTCATAATCAATATGTTACTTCTAAATTGTTTCAGGGCAAAAATTAGAACATAATATTTATCAAATTTAATCTTCAATATATTGTGTACCTTTTTATATTTCTCAACATCATTTTCCAGAGCAACATTTATCTACACATGTATGGATTTTTGAGTAGTAGATTTTGTAGAATATTATTTATAATAATCCCTTAGGAAAAAAAGGATCATCCAATTAATATTTATGAATATAAGGTCTGTATCAAACCACATCACATGCATGGTAGCAGGATATTTCATACTGAAATCATTGACCACCTTGTTGACCATCCCTAGGTAGAAAAGTATTTAGTATAAAATGTTTTTAATCCATTCTTAAAATACCCATTGGATAATATTTATAACATTTTATTTTGAAAATATATTTTTGTCTATATTGATCAGAACATATATATTACTATTTCCTAAATATATATAATCTAATTAAAATCATAATGAAAATACCAAAAAATTTAACTCCAAATCCAGCATTGGGTAAATTTCATAGCAAGTATTTAAATTTCATGTGACATAATAAATTAAAATTCATCTCACATGAGAGCATAACCCAAACCCTTTATCAAAGAATCACTTTATTTAAAAAATAATTCTCATGTTACTGTAATTTATGTACAATTGTTTTGATCATTTTCGTATTCAGTTCCTTAAAAAATTATTCATAGTTCTACATCCAAAGAAATTTAATTCCCTTATTTTTTATTATAGTTAGTGGATCTCCCCCAATGATTTTTAAAAAAACATTGATAATATAAAAAAAATTGAGATAACTATGGATTTAGGATACTATGTTTTTATTGGTCCATTTGTATATATATTTTTCATTTATAGTATCTTGATATATTAAATTTTTGGTGATTACATATCCCATATATAATACATTGTGTAAGAAAAATTCAATCATTCTAAATATGAAGAAAATATCTTTTCCTATAGTTTTCAAAACAATCCCAAATTGATATTATTTATCTTATTCTATATTTTAAATATAAATAATAACATCTATGAATAATGTATGAAGCTTATCAAGGTAGTGTCATAAGGTTCTAATCATTATATCTATGATTATTGTTGGGATATTGTTCAATATGGATAGAATCACTATAAACTCATAATGTCCGTAGCCAATTTGGAATACTCCCTTAGAAATATATTCCCTTTTGAACTTTACATAGTTATATTCAGATAATAGGTCATTTTTTGTAAATAATTGACCTCCTATAAGATAATAGTAAAGGTATTCTTTAATTGGTATATAAAACAAGTTATAAATTTTTAACTTATTAATATGAAGATATTCAATTCAATGTATCATCTATCCATTCTTTTTTTACAAAAGTACTGGATCGCACTATGGTGAAGAACTAGGTTAAATAAAACAATTGTCTAGATTTTATTTTAAATACTACATTAATTACACCAACTAAATTTTATCCATTCTATATAGACTCCATTTAATAATAATAGATCTAGGAATGAGATCTATTGAAAACTCAACCTTTCAATCTAGAGGATGAATAATTAGTTTATCTTTACATATGTATATTCTCATATAATTGGTATTAAAAATATGATAAATTATTATAAATGAATATGACATAGATATACCACAAATTTTATAGAAAAAATAATCATAATACTTATTAAGGTTAATATGGTCAATTAATATATATCCCCTAAGAGGGTCTATGGAGTTGTGCAATTTGGCCTATTTGTTTTTATTCTAGTGATGATCATGTTAAAACACTATCCTCTTTTTCAAGGTCATTACCATTAAGTATATATATTCTACAATCTTCATCAAAATTTAGTATCTAGATATGAATTTAATTTTTTGGTTAACCATAAAAAAAGACGTTATAAATAAATTAATATATCATTCTTCACATTGAATCATATCTAGGGTTTCCATAAAGGTTTTTTAACCCCAACATAAAAAAATATCATCTATAATTTTTTAAAAAAACTGACCCTTTTTCTGGATAGAAACTATAGTGGACCAAGATTAATATAAATTTATTTTGATCCTAACTTATTATTTTCAAAAATAAATTTAATAAAAAATATTATCCCAAGTACTGATAGATTTAGTGTCTTTGGAGTGTACCTAAACAATAAGTTTATTTAACTTAACTCACTAACATTTCTATATAAATGTTCCTTAAAAGACAATATTATAGAAATATCATTTGTAGTAAAACCCTAAATACATAGGGAATCAAATCATAAAAAATGGTGAGTTATAATACATAGTAAGGGTCAACTAAACAATTCTACATGGATGAGTCTATAAGTATAAGTTAAAAGCAAGAGAATAAGTGAAATATCATTTCTCCAATTATAATAATCATAAGAAATAAATGACATTATAATTACAAGGAATACAAACAAGAATCCATAAAATATCAACATAGAAGAATAATATCCATATCATTCTATACAATAACTTAACCAAAACCTTGATTCATCTATTCATAAAATCATGATGAATAAATATTTTATAGACATTATCAATGGGAAAAATTAAATTCTTGAGGGATAACATCAGGTCTAGTGATTATAAGAATCTAAAATTCAAATTTGAATACTTATCATAGCTGCAAAATATATACAACTGAATCATATGGGGACATAGAACTATACCACCAATTAATCTATATATAATCATTTCCACTTAAAATCATTTAATATTCACATCCTGAATATCACATGAAAATAAAACAGGTTTAATAAAACCATTATGTGAAAATATTTAACCATTAATAAATAACATAGTCAAATAAATGGGATTCATGAACAATCCAAATGGAACTGTTTCATATTTTATAAATAACTCATTGATAGAACATACGTCACATTAAACATCTAAATAGTTTTAAATAACATCAAAAAATAAATATATTTTTACAAAAAATATGACCTAAAAAATCACATAAGGAAATAAAAAATATAAGGTTACAAATGAGATATAACTTCCTACAAGTTATATAATATATGATATATAGAGAAAAATGAAAAAATTACCATGAAAATATATTTCATGAAAATATTTTGTATTTATTGACATATATGTCATTGTTATGGGATTTTTATAAAAAAATTGACTCTATTTCATTAAAATATGTGAAAATAAGTCTTTTCATATGAAAAAATTAGTTTAAAAAAATTATTCATGAGATATAAACATATAAAATAATTAAAATTTTAAATTATTGATGAAAATGTATAGTAATTAATTGTATATGTCTCAATATGGACTCTGAGTTACAGAGTCTCTTAACGTTAACTGTGATTTCCATAGATGTTATTTAACCTTTTGATTCCTAAATATAAACTTATCAATTTCTTATTTTAGAACAATATTCATATAAAATTCATTTTTTTAGTATTAATTAACAAAAACTATCCCAGAAGATTAGTTTTTTATAATATATTTTCAACCTCATGTGTTAATAATCTGGACAGTTTAGAACAAGGCTCATAGAAGTGGTTTTAGTATTACTTATCCAAATAAATTTAATTATTAATAAAAAAATAACTAGAATTTATGTTCTATACTTTCTTATAATTTTATAATTCCACGACATTGGTGTCTCAGTCCCATTGCATGAAGATGAAAGTGTTGTTAGACTAATTTCAAGTTACATAAAAATATTGATAGATTAACTTGTAATGATTATTTCCAATATTGTTATATATATATATATAAATTTTCATGATATATATTTATTATATATATATATATAAATTAACACATAATATATAAAAAAATATATGATTATGGTAGTGAATATTAAATGAATCCTTCTATGGAGACAAAAGCCGCATGTACCCGTCGATGATGATATTATTTTATCTGGATGAAGTAAAAGGTGTAATCTGGTTTATCAATTCAGAATATAAAAAATTTAATAAATTTACTAATTATATATTAAAATCCCCCTTAGGACCATAAATTTAACCTAGTAAATGAATGTGAAACACATTGCGGAAAGAAAGTGGTAGTTCGTAAGCCACATGATTCACATTTTCTTTATTAATGAAAAGGGAATGACAATTAATCCTCATACTAATATTATAAATAAATTTAAATGTTAAAAATTATAAATATGGTATAATTTAAATATTTATAATGTAATTTGGAGAATAATTATATGACATAAATAAATAATAATGATAAAATACTGTTTTGAAATTAATAAATCACTTCATGGACTATTTCTTTTCTAAGAGGATTATTTCTTTAAGAGTTTAAACTATGAAGAGAAAACATTATTTCAATTTTCCCTTATAATTATTATGATATGTTTCCGTATATGTTTTGATGATGAATGTGGAATGGGTATTAGGGGAAGTGAGTCTAATAGTTCACCCTTTATAATTAGTGTGATGACATTTTTTTAAATACCAAACAAATTAAAATAACAGGAAGTAACTCTCAAGGATAGTTTCTCTAATATTTACATATTATAAAGTCCTCAACCACTAACTACCACACATGTTTTAAATATTTATTTGGTAATTATCTATTTTTTTAACAATTTCCAACCATTTTTTATGAAGATAACTATTTTTACAAAATTAATTTGTCGTCTATGATAAAAAATAAAATTTTCCATATTAATTAACTTGGACATAATAATTCCAAATATGAAATAAATTTTATTATATAAATGTTCATAATGGGGTAAATACAAATTTTATTTTAGTAAATGTGTATGTGTTATTATTTTATTTTAATAAATATATATTTTATTCTTAAATGTCAACTATGGGTTTGAAAATTATAAAACACATTTTCTAATGCTGATGTATGTTGATAAATACATATTTTGTCTTATAAATAGGTTAACTTTATTCATATTAAGAGAACCAATATATTTTATACATTTTTTTTCAGTATATATTATTTAATTATACACATAATACAATCTGATAAGATAGAGACCTCCACTATGATTGGTGAACTATATAAATTCCATATAATCCTAAAACAATGATAAAATGACATAAATTTAAAATCAATAACATTCCCATAGAATTTAATAGATATTATAAAAGTACGTAGGAGGACATGGGGACATACATATGAAAGGGGAGAGATATAAATCCCCATAAGGGAGTAATCAAACAATAACATGTGGAATGTAATACAAGTAACCAAAGAGGAATATCGTGGTGAAAAAGTTAATGAGATTCACAAAATTGAACATAAAAATATTATATAATATGATAACATAAACAAAATATGTTAATATGGGTACAACATAAAACATATCATCATAAGAATAGGTTAAGTCAAATCAAATGCACATCATAAAATAGCGTGCTTAGGATAACGTCTCATGCACCATTCCTGGTAAATTATGAGATGAAAACATTTCCCAATTCATTGGAGGACAATATAATTCTATTACCACTCATCCCAATCTTATAAATTTCACATATTTATGTGCCAAAAATATCAGACACTATGAAGATATTTTTCATCAAATATAATCCAATGATTAATGAGTGTGTGTTATATCAATGGGATTACAAAATAATGGAAGTATAAATACCTATTTTAAAACTCATGAGAGTCAAAAGTGATATATATAACAAAAAAATTATTAGCATTGACAATCATGAGATAATTAACACTTCATTATGGTGTTTCTTAAATGGATTGTCTAAGGGTTTAATGATAATAAAATATGGAATCTTGATATGTTTTCATCCCTAGGATTGTAAAAGGATGTGTTTCAAATATGAAATATTGGAAATAAAAAGTAATAACATGAATAATGATCTTGAATAAAGAGGATGAGAGAATCATTTTCCTTGAGTGGGGCATCTAAGATTTTGGGAGAAACCTCTTAAGTTCTTGAAAACATCATATGATTTCCATAGAGATGTATAGGGAGGGGAAAATCATACTACTTGGGGTTTTAGATAGGTTGAATAAGAAGTTGGGTGTTTATTTATAGTAATTGAGTGTGGAATTTTTTATTAATTTCTAAACATATGGTTTCAGTCTTGATGAAAGAATAATCAAAACAAATAACCATTATATGGTTTTTTCAATTCATCATGCCATATAGAAGTGGTCTCAAATAATTTATAAGGGTAATAAAAGAGCATTTTAAAATAATTACCCTTGTAATGTGTATGTGAGTCATGTTCGTAATGAATTTATTTTCAAATATTAAAATATAAGATATGATTTTGAGAATTCAATAAGGGTTTATAGAAATAATCAAATAACATTATAAAATTATTTTAAAAGGGAAATATATCTTTTGTTATCGATGAATTTAATTTTATTTATTAATTTTTTTGGTTATCATTGTCTCATAATAAATAAAATATATTAATAAAATATTAAATTTTTACACCAAAAAAAAACTTCTTAATCAACTATAAAAACATCACCATTTGATAATTTTATATCATAATTTATGAATTATTAATTAGTTTCTCAAAAATAATTTTTAAAATATGAAAATTTAATAATTTAAATAATTATCCTTGTTCATTTAAAAATTCATTTATTTATGACAGTAAAAATTTTGTATCCCTCGTAAAGATTATATGAGATATAAATAAATTAAATAATGTTTTTTATATAAATAAATAATATTTAATATTAGTATTATTTTAATGAAATATTTATTTAAAAATTATTAATTTATATAAAATAGTGTTAAAACTATATATTTTCATAATATATAATTTTGTTTTCTTCATATCAAAATATGATTTCCAGCAATTCATATATAATTTTATATCTAATGTTTTAATTAAAATTGGAGAATTTAAAATAATATTATTACAAAAAAACAAATAAAATCATACTACTAAGTTCTATATACATAACCCCAAATTATCCCAACAATCCCTCTAAGGGTAAGGTGTGTGTTGGTTTTATTTTACATGGGTTGTACAAAAAACATGGTTGATTTTGTGATCTTGATAAGCATGATGTTTTTTCATAATTTGTTCATTTTTTTGTTTATTTTTCAACATTAATGTTAGGATTTTGTGAAGGGAAAATATAGTTCACTCAATATCTATTAGATTTTATAATAATTTGGTTTTATAGGGTGTGATCCTACCTTTTGATTCCATCAGTTCCTCCATCAATATCAACAATTCATTATTATAGCCATTACTATTTCCTAATATTAACATACACTATACAGTGAAAACATTATAAATTTTTAAGATTCTTAATGATATTTTAAATTTCATTACATAAATTTTATAATGGTATAAATTGACTAATGCTGTGTATGTGTTTAAGATAACTATATTACATAATAAAAAATTATTTCAATCAAAGGGTTATTTAATTAATGAATATTTTTATTACTAAATATATATTCTAATAATTTAATAAAATTCATGTTATTTGTAAAATTTTAACTTCCTCTATTTTGCTACAAATCAATCATTAAAGAAAAAAAATTAATGATTGGTGTTAGCGTTCTGGAAAAAATAATTTTTCATTGATTACTTCTATATTCTAACATTTTTATTTTTAATAAAACATATTAGTACATATTTTTCATTGTTTTTTTACTTTAAATTAATAGTGTCCTATGAAATATGTCAGAGTGACAAGGTCAATGAAGTTCACAACTATCATGAGATCCTTAATGAGATGTCATGATATAATTTAATATAGTTCCCTGATTGGATAACAAACTATGATATGTACCATAGTATGTATACAGTTTGGTGTGATTACTCATAACTGGATAAAGAGTTTTCTAATGAATAATTAACTAGTAATTATATAATATAGCAGGTAATAAGAAAAGACCTACCAGATTAAATTATGCCCAATTTGCTTACATTAGATATTTCAATATGTGACAATGTGTAACGGTACTTAAGCATTAATATTAAAATTTATTAATGTCAAGACTCACCAACAAATATTTACTAACACAAACATTCATCCCATATATTGGTTAAACGTATTTTTGAATGGGGGGGTCACAAATGACATGTTAGTAATGGATAATTTGAGGAACAATTTATCCCTTCCATCTTTATATTAGTTGGAACATCTACCCTTTTATTGGAATATAATCGTGATAATAAATTTATTCCTCTTTGCCTGAGGATGTGTTTATGTTATATATTTAATGAAATACTTGTCAATTATACAGTTTTATGACAGACATGTGAGGCCTGCATAATGAGATATTAAGAAAAAGGATCATATTTCATAGTAAAGTCTTCATATGAGGTTACTGTAATGAAGAAATTTTTTTATTTCTATAGGGTTATTTCACCCTTTTCTATGTAATAATTTTTATGTTTTGGAAATTCCTTCTAATAAAAAAATAAAAGGATCCCTGAGGGTCAAACAATAAGAGTTTTTTTTATCTTGAATTATTTCTATATGAATTAATAAATTTAAATAATTATTTTTTTTAAATTCCTGGGAATAAATTTATTCAAATTTTATTGATCACTAATATCATTGAGATAATAAATAATTCGTTATTTATAGAAAATTATTTGATTATGTGAATATATAGTAAAATATTTATTTTATGTTTTTTTTAAAATATTTATTTTATTTATGAAATATATATAATAAAAAACTATTCACCCGATTGTGAATAATATTTTTATTTTATTATTCAATACAATGATGAGGAGTTTCAAAAGACCATGATCATGTTTGGTGATGATTATTTATTTACAAGACAATAATATAATATGTTTTAGGGTGGAAATTTCTATTCATCAGAAAATAATATTAATATATTTATTATTTTATGGAATGTCGTTTATTTAATATTTTAATAATATTTTTGGTTCAATACATAATTATATAATATTTTAACATAAACCACTGATCTATAAATAGATATATGTTTCTATTGTACAGGATTAATGACGAATGGAGAAGCATTCTGCCAAATAGAAATCTATCTGCAATACTTATACGCCTCATCACAAGAATGTGAAAGAATACCTCAAATTAGAAATATCGTAGACCAATCTAATAGGATACCACAACGATATTGATTCCTAGTGACAGAACCGTAGAAGGATTATTTACATCAGTCCTCAAATATTAATAAAGGTAATTCAGAAAAGTCTTTTCATATGATAGACACCATATTCATTAGATTAATTTTAAAAGATAAAGTAACCACTTCTTCTTTTCATAAATAAATTAATTATTAATATAACATTAAATTATCCCCTAAAGGTTCACTATTTTCCTTTCATCAATTTGTAGTGGATGAAGTTTATTGGTCATGATATTTATGTCAATGAAAATCTTATGAATGAGCCATCAGATAGAATTTTTTTATTCTCACCCATCATGGTGTTTCCACTATTCCTAGAACACACATGTGGTTTTAGAGTTGTCATGTTGAATTTTTTAAATTATTTATTTAATTTTAGATGTAAATATAAATTAGTGGGTAGGTATTTAATTTCAATATTGTCATTCTTTAATTTGATTTTAATTGAAATTTTATAAAAAAAATTATTATCATCATTATGGTTATAATATTTCTAATGGTCTATAAATACATGAATAATAACCAGATATAATATTAAGACATTAAAAGTATTTGGGATGACAAGACTAGGTTACACGATTATTGGATGGATTACACAATGTTTACTAGTGTGAAATTTATATTGTAATCCCATGAGATACATATCATACCAAAAAACAAGTACACCTGGTAAATTTTTGACACACTCTATGTAGACCAATACAAAATGAAACATGGCATTTTAAATTATACAATGTATAACTCGGGTACACATTATGTAGTATACAAAGTTTAGAAATGATATTTTTATATCATGGTACATCATATACATGGTCAAAACCGCATGAGACTAACTCCCTAGATTAATGATGACAAAAATGGCATATAGATGTAATTCAATGTCTATGTGGTTCATTATTTCTGAAGTTCAAAATACACACTGGTCACATCTATGAGTCAAGAAGACCCATAGAAACTAGAACACACAACATGTAGTTTCATTCCTATCATGTGGTTTCATGGATGAAGAACAATTTGAGTATATTATTTGGTAATGTATAAACATGAAAATAGTGTTACATTATGTGTAGTTGTATTATTATAATCTTGCGGTCCATATGAGAAACAAGATAAATCCTGAGGCAGGTCACCTAAGTACCCAACATTATAGGTACATGGAATGTACCTCATAAGTACATGCAGTGTAGTATCCCAATAATGGAAGGAATTAAAATTACATGAAATATTAAATTGAAGGACTAAAACCTTATTATATATATTTTTATCTTTTCTTTATGAAGTATTAATAATTGTTATAATTTTTTTCAATTATAAATTAATTTATTATGATTGTCTTTAATTATTGTTCCTACCTTTTTTTAATGAATTCATTATTGATGGGTATCTCAAAATGAATTATTATGGTTATTAGAAAAAATTAAAATAATTAATTAATTAATAATTAATTATTCAATTCAAGAGAAATTATCATAATAAAAATGAATGATTAAAAATGAATGTTAATTAGGTAAACATATTCATAATAATTTCATGTGTATGACAGTTACTAGTCCTAACAATTACATCTGTATGTGTTAGATATATTTAATTTTATTTATTGAATGGGGATTAAATTATTAGTAGTTAAATTAAATAAGAATGCATACAAGTCATCCCTCCCACTTTTATCATGTTGGACATGTGATTCCATAGTTCTTTATGTAATACCACTTAACCAATCCTTTTGTTTCCCTCACATGAATGTGAGTAATAAATACCTATAATAAATATAGTGACCCGTGTATTGGGGAGAAATATTTTGAAAATTATTTGATTATTCCAACAAAAGTGATACATAGGATGATTACTGGAATAATGAAACTCATGCCAATACTGTATCATTGACTTACATTCCAATTATTAGGGGTTAATTTATCTTTTCCTCAATAAACCAACCATTAGATAAGATCATGTCCAGTTCCTTTATTTACTTTCTTTTCATTCATTATTTATTTTTTCGTTGAAATACAATGACCACATAATCCAATGAATGAATATAAAATGATGGGGAATAAATAAATAGATTGTGTGTAATTTTTTCATGTAACATGGTTTATTAATTATCTAAAATCCACATAATATTAACATGATATGTAATGGATAAAATATTGAATGTTTTTGCATAATAAATTTAAGTTCATAAAATATATATTATGTAAGTGTTTTACAAAAATTAATTGATTAAGAACAATATCCATAGAACTATATGTTTGACCAACCACTATTGGATGACTTCCTTTTATCGTGGAGTTCATATAAAAGTTTTAGTTTTACCTAACCATATTACATCAAGATATGTATCGCTATATATATATTATATAACACGGCGGAATGTTTTGGGGAAATCCATGTATGGGTGTTAGGATTGGGGAATCTACTCAAAATATAAATGATTTTCATGTCTGCAGTTCAAAAAGGAATACATACCTAAATTGAGTCACGTCGCATGACCAACATTCATTTGTGTTTGGTGAAGGGACATATGCATATATTAAGTTATAATTTCATAGTATATATGAATTTGGATTTCAATGTTGAGGTGATTTTAATACATGAGAAAATATTTGATGATTAATGAAAACTAGTTCTTAATATTTCTCAATCAATAAAATATACAATAATATTGTCTTTTAAATTGAGAATAAATGTCACATTTTTATCCACACTATCCCTACTATCAATACAAGAGACATAATATATCCTCACAAGATGTATCATAAAGTATTCATGAACATGAATGATTTTATTTTTTCATGGTGAATGGAAATATATTGTGATGAACTCCTAATTTAAAGATCTTAATATGATGGCAGAATATGATGAAGTTTTCCATGTCGATGAAAAATATTTGAGTGAGCTGTTTGATGATCAATGTTTGATGATATAATATATGTCATTTAAACCCATATAGTATTATGAAAATAGGGATTCATATTTCATGCATGAGAATCACTATGGTATTTACCATGAGAGGGTAATATTTTAATAGTTTGATATTTTCAAAGAAATATTTCAGAATAAAATTGTTGAGGATGGGCATGCTAGGCCTTACAATGTTAGGCTCACTGGATATACAAAAAACCAAGATTTTTTAGGGTTTTTAACTCTTAAATAAAATTTTCACCCGTATTTTTCATGTAATAGTCCCCCATATCTTCTCAATAATTGTTATATATTTAAATACAAAAAATTGTAATATGATTCTAATAGAGATTCTAACTCTTATTTAGTATGCTATTATGGGGATGAAGCATAAAATGCCTTCAGTTATTCAAATGATAAAATGGAAAGAGAATGGGAATAAAACTATATATTAAAATTATTCAATCACATTTAATAATAGAAATATAAATAGGAATAAAATTGGGCATGATTCAATTTTTTTCTCACTTGGAAAGAAGGGATAGGGGAAGAAAAACTACATATAATCAATGAGGCAAGAAGATCCTTCATTTGTGTTTACTATCAAGTGAAATTTATCAATATCTATAAATTTATAATTAAATATAAAATTTTTAACTAATATATTATTCAAATTTAGGAACAATATAATTTATAATAAGATATAAAAGGTTGGTAGATTTAAAAATTTCAACCATATCTAAACTTGATGAATTTGATATCAGTAAGAACCACTCCATAATTCCATTGGGTATGATAAGGTTTGTGGATAATTTATATATTCTACCATATGTTACAAAAACCATTATTTCAGTATCCATATTTGATATGGATGGATATATATTCATTATAAGAAACAAATATTTCTTCATTAAGGAATATAATATTTTTTATAGTAAATTATATTTCAATAACAAATTTTTTTTTGTAAAACACAAACCCGGTTTTGTAAATCGATAATGAAACTACATCACATAACACCTATTACACACAAAATTTTAATCATATGATATATCATGTAAAAATAAATTTGAATATATTTAGTAAATATTTATATATAGATTCCTTTGAACTAAGACCAATGGGTGTAAGTTATACATGTTTACATGGAAAAATGTGCGAAGCCCCATTTGTGGAAAATTTTAAATGGATAAAGAGCTTAAGTAATTATTTCATACTGATCTATAGGGAAATTTTTATTTTCAAGTGGTGGGTAATAAAACATTATAATATTTAATAACTTTCATTTACATTTGGATATATATACTAGATTATGTGTATTTTACATTCCATTAAGAGTTTTATGAAATACATGAATGATGTTAAGAACATGGTTGGTAATAAAATTATGAAACTCAATTGCAAAAATGGGGGGGTATCTTAATGAGGAATTAATTTATTATTTATTAGATTTTGGGATCATATCCCAAATCACTACTCTTTATAAACATTAGTGGAATAATGTACAAAATATCATTATCTGGAACATGTTGCAAATGGTGAGATCAATGATGATACATGTGAGTATTTTAATTATCTTTTTGGGGATACACATCAAAAACAGAATAAAATACAAAAAACGTGGAAATTAAAATGGATGTAATTATATAATAAATTTTTTTATTATGGAAGGAATCCAAAGATGATATACATGTGGGGGAAGAAAATATTTTTTAAGGCATGTTTACGTATTTATCTTTCACCCCATAGAAAAAATGGTGCCTTTATAGGATAATCCATGGAAACAAGGGATTACTAACTATGTGAACCCTAAAAAAGATATTGTGGAAGGAAACATATATTAATTTAGATGGTTATAACCTTTAATATATATATTTGGACCAATATATACATTGTTTAATTCGAGGCACATATTGTATAAGAGTTGGAATAAGAACAAATTCAAAAAATCCAAATGAAAAAAGTAATTCCAGAGATATAAGTACTGTATAAAAGTACAAGAGAGGTTACAGATCAAGAATGATATGATATTATATTAACTAAGGATGATTACTTGATATTAGTTGATTATAATGGTCTTCCAAACTAAATTTAATTATTATGTTACATTAATATTTCCAATGTAAAAAATGTCCTGAATTCCAAAACGCATTCCTTGTACGAAATTGATGTTTTGTTTTTCATATATTTTAAAATTTATAAATATTATTTTTTTATAAATTTTTATTAAATAAGAAATTATACATTTATATGAATTTATGCACTTATAATGTATGACTAGTTTCAATTTGGTTTAAATGGCATCAATTTAGTGAAAATTATGAAACCCTTTTAGAAGTCTATTGTTGAAATAATTAAAAAATTAACATTCCATTATCGAGTTAAACTATTATGAGAGTTATAAAATGTATAAAAACATATCCAAACATAATTGGAACCATCATTATGATTTATTCACAACCCACCCAGAAGGATTTTTTACACCTAAGTATCCTAACATGTTTTAAAAATAACCAAAATCTATTTTAGAATTAAATGTTTCAATAACATTATGGAAAATTTGGTATGATGAGTCCATAATTGAATGTGATTTCATATTAATTATGATATTTATTTAAGACTATTTATTGATGAATTATTATATATTGGGGTCCAAATTCTAGTGTTACAGTATGTTAAAACCACGTTGAATAAATTCTTGTCCATTAAGTTATTAGGTAATGTGGTATATATTCTTAGTTTCTAGATCCTTTTCTATAGATCCAAATGAAAACTCAGCCTATGTCAAGGTATATATTATCAAAAAATACTGATTTTCTTCATTGTGTATAATTAAAAGAGGGGATTTCTGATGATTCACATGCAATTATTCATTTTATGTAATATTTCTCTTCAAACAAACGCTGAATGTAATATAATGGATAGGATTCTATAAACGTTGGTGATTGAATCGGGAATGTTTTTTATTATATATTCTAGAAAATATTTTTCTTACTTGTTGAGAATGGTATGAAGTTATCAAGCTGATCCTGGTTATCTCCATTGGATATAGGTCAATACTATAATTAATAATCTAAGTCGAGATTATCATATAATCAACGTTTATATATCATATTAAGATTTATTCATCACGGGATATAAATATTATTGTTTCAATATATTTTTATATGATCTAATATATCATATGGGATACATGGTCACATTTAATAGGGTTGATTTGAGTCGTAAGAGCACAAATCCGGCAATGGTTGGATACTCTAAAGTAGAGTCCATGTTTATTTAATCTTTTGGGGAATAAAAATATTTAGTTTGAATAAAAAAATATTCCATGATCATGATGTGTAACCTGAAAATAAATATCAAAACACAGTTTATTTTGATAATACATTAGTGGTCTATCTCATAAAGGATCTAATGTTGCATCAACAAAAAGATAATATAATTTGGAAGTATCATATATTAAGGGGATATTATATGAGAGTTGAAGTAACAATGAGAATAAAATATATCGATGAAAACAAGGTGGATACCTTCAACAAATCGCTATTTAATTTGAAACATGATCATATTGGGTGGTTCAAAAGACAAATAGGCAAAGGAAGTTGGATCCAATCATGGAAAACGGTTATTTTATTAGGTGTTCTTGAAAAAATATATATTAATATGATTACATGTATATTAAAAAATTATAGTATTAAAAAATCATATTTAAAATTGTTCATTGGTCTATATGAAATTAATATAATAAGGACTTGTGGAATCTTCTTCATTTAAATGTCCATAATAGTATCATAAACATTTAAGGTAATGTATTAGACAAAAGCATATTAATTTTAAACATATTCATCAGAATAGTACAGAAAATATAAATCTAGTAATGCCATTAACTTATTCACATGGATATTCTACTAGTCGAATAATCACATGGAATATCCATATCTATTTTCATAATTATGGAATGCATAATGGAGAACATCATGACCACATAGTAAATGCCTCATGCCAAGACTAAAAATAACTATTTTTTCAAGGCCATGTGCCAAGACACTAGTTTTTCTTATGAGATCATCCTATGCGTGGATGGGATATAGTGGGAAGTTCTTGTCACATACTATGTCCAATGCAGTCCTCATAATAAAAGGTTGAAACAGAATCCAAACATTCGTATTAAAACCAGTATAAAAAATGATAATACTTTAACCAAAAACTATTAATGGTATAAAAATAGCAATCCTAAATCAAACATAAATCATTCCACACAATATAAAATATTTTATTATAATAAATCAACCTCATTAATGAATAAAATACAATGAAGTATATTTACATAGATTAAAATAATCTATAATAATATTTGAGATAAATATCACCTTTTTCTTGAAAACATTTAAAAGTGGAATTATTTATCAAAGAAATTGTTTAAAGATATTTTTGAATAAAACTGTCCCATAAAACATTGAAACTATTCATAGGAATTTTAATTTTAAAACATTCAAGTAAATATAATTATATACTTAAAACCAATTTTAAAACATGGACAATAATGAGAACGATTTGAAAGAATAAATCTTAAAAACAATTTAAACGATATATTAGTTAAAGATCCTAAAAAATGAGAGATTATTGAATACAAATAATTTATATAATAAAAACATTATAATATCTTGGGAATAAATGGATTCATGATATACAATGTCAATTTATAGTATATACACCATCAAAAAGTGAATTGGTGCATGGCATCAATGAAGTCTCAATAGAATATAAATTGAGATGAAATCCCTTATAAAGATTATATCTTTTGGTTACGGATTAATCAATGACACAATTATGTGTCAAAAATATAAATACACTAAAAATTATTGGATATTTATAGTAGATAAATCAGAGAACATTCACACATATTCTTGAAGAAACAACATCATGATATGGATGTTTTACTTCATGAATGGAAATTGAGTTAATATTACTCCTTTAAAGTTCATATCAAGGAGAAAATAATTTATCAATGGAGTTATTATGTTTATAAAATGTATATCCACACAAAGGGGTGTGGAAAATACTAAATAAATAAATAAATACTTAATTAAAAACGTATCTTGGAGTAAAATTATCGAGGAAGTTTCTGCAAAACCCAATGGGTGGAAATTGAAATTAAAAATTTATTTAACGATTTGATATCTTATAAAACATAATAAACATTATATAATGATCATAAAATTAATATTTAAATACCCCTAAATTAATTTATATGTCTGAAATAACACAATAATGGGAATTACATACACCACACAAAAGGAAATAGTGGAAAATATAGAATGAAACTCATGGGAATAGAAAGTGTGATGAAAACCCCATACCATACATGTTTCCTTAGACAAGGGTATGATAACCTCATTTTTAATAGCTAAATAATAGTTATTAAACTATAAAAGAACAAAAAACATAAACATGATATCATATATGATCTCTTAATATTGCTTTGTTAATAATATTTCAGTAGTATCATTATTTATGGTGTTAACTGTTTCATTTTTCATTACATTTTTTTTATTTAAGTCATGTTTGTTATGTATAGGATGACTTTTATTCACATTAATAATGATATTATGTTCTTAAACATTATTTTTATTCATCAAATGAATTCCATTCTTTAATGTTAATGATGGGAAATTAAATATCATTGTGTCATGGAGACAGTAAGTTGTAAGTACACATGAGTGACAATATCATTATATTGATGGTAGAATTGTATTTAATTGGACTATGTTTAAAGAATAATTAAAATGTTATATTTACTATTTACATAAATTATACTCATTATTATAGAAATTCTAATAATGAATTTTTCAATAACAAACTAAACTAAGAAATGGAGATGAAAAGTCGTACGTACGCTTATATGATGACTTTGTCATTCATATGATGGTTAGAATAATGAATATGGTTGTACAATATATATATAAAATATTAGTATCTTGAAGTTACAAGAGATATTTTTTATGGAAACAACAATTGAAGATGATGTGGATGAAGAAAATAACTTTGATAGAGGTGATGAAATAATTACCTCTTCTTCGGTTCATTCCGTTTGGTTTGAACAACTGTCCCCTTTGGGTGGATTTCTGATCAATGTAGGAAATCTATGTTAATGTGCAGGGGGTTGGGAGGATATTTGATCAGGGTTTGTCCAAGACAAATTGCTATAGAGGTGTGAATTTGGGAGATGGCGAAGTACCCTTTAATAAGAGAGGTGAGGGGCACCTTATAAAAGAATGAAATATTATTTTATTATAAAATAATTTTTGGTTTTTATTGTCTCCACGTGACTTTATTTCGAAGATAATGTGTGGATCAGTTGAAAAACTCGCAACCAATATGTTTTTAAAATTTATTTTCACCATATTAACCTTATTATTTAGATTTAACTCTTACTTAAATAGAGTAACTTTTACAATGTCTTTTTGTATTTTTAAATTACATGGTTAAAAAACGTACTATAATATGTTATGAGAACCTAAAGGGGTTATTTAACGACATATCTATTATTATATAAGTACTTTCTCCAAATAATATATTTGTAGAAATTTTATATCATTTAATAAAATATTATTATTTTAAAAATACATTTATGTCAATTTTGATAGTATTTAGTATTTGGTTTTTGTAAAGTAATAATAATCTGATTTCTTATAAAAAAATATATCGAGTCAATCCTAACATGTCATATTCATCTAAAAAATTCTTGTATGGAATACAAATTTCTAATTTACATTTATTTTAATATTTATAATATCAATTATTTTAATATTTCATTAATAAGGCTATTACTAAATTATAATTGTGACATAAAATAAATTTAATTATTTAATGTCTAAATATTATAAATAAAATATCATGATGTAGAAATTTTCATATCTTTATAGTGAATATTTATAGTCTAAATCATATTATATATAACTCTATATTAAATTTTTTTTATTTATTAAAAGTTGTATTTAACACTTTTAATTCTATTATAAATAAAATAATAATTAATATCCCAATACAATCCAATTTGATTAAATAGGGTCACATTTTATTAATATGATTGATTTTGGTTGAAATACATTTATCCAATACAATTATGATATATGTTGGGGTAATTATAATATATATTTTACCATTAATTACCCTATTTAGTTTTAACCATGCTAAATAAAATTCAAAAGATACTATTCACAAAAAAAATTTCATCCAATTGAACATAATTTTACAAACTGATATCAACTTTGTCTCTTGTATTTTTTTAAATTCAATTCACAGAAGAGGTAAAATTATGTTTTATGAAAATTTGAAAATATGCCTAGAAGGGGGGTAAAAGACGTTAAAAAGTTCAATAAAATTGTATATATCTAATCTTATTATAAAATGACTCTAATGACTTATATTAGACTAATATAGGTATTATGTATCTATTTTTACGTTTAAATAAATTTTGATATAAAGTAATTCTTTAAATGAAAATTTCAATTTTTATCTACAATGTAGTGTTTTTCACTATTCATATAAAATTTTTATGTTTTCAAAAAAAATAACATAAATTAAACATAAGATAATTTTCATATTTTAGATTTAAAAATTATGTACATTTTACCAAATTAGGTTTTTATGAAGTAAAAATTAAAAAAAGATTGAAACTTTTTTTATTCAATTTAAATGTGATATTACATCCACTGAAAATAATTATATTAAATGATAAAGATATAATAAATATATACTCAAAATCCAATTAAAAGGAAAGTTTAACAAATTAAATAAAATGGGTGAAAATGTAGTTTTGAATTAAAACACACTATTTTCACTCTTCATTAAAAAAATGAAACTTTGCGTAAAATTTCCAAACATTCACCCTAGTCTAATATTGATATTATGAATCAATAATTATGTGTATTTTACGATGTTAAATTTATAATAGTGTCTAAAATTAATTTTATTATTGTTCACAAATGGACATAAGATGTTGTTCCTTTATCAAAATAGAACTTATATTTTAATGAAACATATACATTTCCTATTAAATATGGTTTATTTATTTTATATAATTAGAAATTACATTTAAAATTTATTTTTTACTATTCATATTACTATATTTAATTGTTACGTTATAAATATATCATTTGAACAAATATAATACTAAAATATTATTTCATAGAAACACAATCTTGCATATAATTAAAGAAAAGTTGGTGTTGCATGTAATATAAGCTATTAAATTAATTTAATGACATAACATACTATGTAATCTTGCGGTGATAAATATATACACAAAATGTAATTATTTTATATAAATATATATAAATAAGTTGTAAAAAACGATTATTGTTTTAAATATATTTATTTTCTAATATATATTGACACCTGAATATGTATATAAATATAATATATAATATCTTAGGTATATATATATTTTTTTAATATAGATTGGATATGTATATATGTTTAAAAAAGACCCAGTATACATTTTATATATTGAAATTGACTATGAAACAGTAATGAACTTATTTATAATAATTTTTAAAAATGATATAATTATGTTAATAATTATGACTAATAATTACATAATTTATATCAATTACTAATTAATTAATCAATATTATTAATAAATAGTAAATACATAAGTATGTTTATATATATATGTATATAGATCGTATATGTTAATTTATTTGATAAAATGTGTAATAAATAATTTGATGTAAATAGATTTCATTAATTAGGTGTCATATATATAATGTATGAAATAAATATTAATGACTATTTGTTAAGAATGATGATAAAAATAATTTAAAGAATTTATTTCAATAAACGTTATTTATAAGATTTTGTATATTAAAAACATTAAAATATTGGTTTTATGAAACAAATATGTAATATTTATAATAAATTTATTTAATAATAATTATGATAATTTTTAATACATTATAGAAAATATATCAATTATAAGACTTGTTAAAAATTCATAAAAAATATTATTTATTATAAATGTATAATTAATTTAAATTATTTATAATCTTTAACAATTTCTAAGCCATTATATGTAATATATTTCTATTATTACTGATAATTATAATATTAAAATAATGATTTATTGACATATATAAAAACATATATTAAAGTTAAAATATTAATAAATTAAATAATATTACACATATAATTAAAATTATATTATTTAGGATAATTAATAATTAATTTTCCAATATTATTAATTCATAGTAAATATAATTTCTAATTACAAAATTATTAATAATAATTTGAACATATGAGGATATTATGAAAATTTGTCAAAATTTTTAAATGAAAAAATATAAGAAGTTTTAAAATATTTATTTTATTTGTTATACATTCAAATGTTATATCATTTCTAGGATAAAACCCACACCCAAATCCCAATTATTGTCTCAAATTTATAATAGAATACACTGTTTGATTGATATTATAAAATTTTAAAATAAATTATAAAAAATATATAAAATAAATTACCCTTGTGTGCAATGTTGCTAAATAGCTGACACACACTAATGTTATGTCGCGGCATGGGTAAACCCCCCATCCTGGACCCAATCGTGATCTATGAATTACCATGCCATCCAATGTTTTAATGATATATTAAAAATTTTAAATAATTTATTATAAAAATATTATATGATTTACCCTCACCAACAATGTAACTAAACAAACGACGCTCAGAACTACAATGTCACATTTAGGGTAAACCCCACATTCTGGACTCAATGATGAAATTTGATTTATCCAATGAGATACAATTCAAGAGATATTCTATTAATTTCAAAAAATAGAATCTATCTGATATAATATATTTGATATTTTTATTTAATCTACGTTGAGCCTCTACATGCCTCGTAATATAATTTTGAACTAGTGCCTAACTCTGCTAATATTACATATAATATTTAATGATGATAATATATAATAATAATTTCCAAATAGTCAAAATGATCATAAATAATTATTCTTATTCTAGTAGTTTTTAAAGAACTATGGACTCGAGAAAAAGACAACAATATCTATTACGAATATATAATTTTTAAATTATCATTAAAAATATATTTTATTCAATTTTTGATTTCCAGAGAGGTCTTACTCCAGAGGCATGGGATAGTTATATATGTGAGATGATTTTTCAATTTGTACACAACAATGGAATGCGATCTGTGGATAAAGAATGTTCTACCATTTTTTATCAGTCTTTCATCTCACTTTGTCCCGAATAGATAACAGCTTAGGTTTGTGATGTGTTGTGCTCTTTATAACTAAGAGAGACTTTTTGGTTGAGAGAATCGACTAGACATCAGAGTCAGGGGAGGAAAGAGGTCACCCTTAGGGCCTAGATTCATAAATTTGTCATAAATCGATGATATATGGTAAGTGATATTATTTATTAATATTTATAAATATATTATCTATAACATGTTTGTTATATTATATAGACCACTACTAACCCATATATTATAGTGTTTTAAGTTTATCAGAAGATGTATATTGATCCCCGTAAAGAAAATGTTGTAGGCAAACAACAACATTGTATTGTGAATAATGGTTATTTATTAAAATCTCAGGAATATTAATTTATTATTATTATAATTTGTTATTAAAATTAAAGGAAACATATGAGTCTATGATATATCATTCATGGTTGAGTCAAGATGAGACTGAACAAGTTGTCACTGCAGATTCTTTTTTTTATGAGGGAGATTGGATACAGGTGACTACTCAGAGTGTGGATAAATGGAAAAAAAAATTATATTGGTTCTCAACTGACACATATGAGTCATTATGGTACCTTTTTGATGGCATAATTGAGTGAAAAGGATGTTCTTGGAGAGTTTTCTTCGATACCATCATCAAATCCATAATATGAGAATTGGTTGACAGATCAAGATGAGAGGATACTGCAAATGCATAAGTAGAGGGAGCGGCATCATGAAAAACCGTGTTTGAGAGATGATGACATGATAAATTATATGTGGAGACATTTTCATGGCATTGGTATGGATTATCCACCCACTGGTCCTTCGAGTGAACATCTCCCTAGTCCTTGGAGTGATCCTCCTCCAACAGATGATAGTTGATTATTAATGATATTTTTATTATTTTTTATACATAGTTAAGGCAGACAATTTATTATTTATGTGATGTTTCACTTTTATGTATGTTTTAATTTGTTAAAAAAATTAACGAGTTTTAAATATTTGTAAATTTAATAATTGTTTTTAGAAAATTTATCATTTTTTTGTTTTTTTAATTAATCTTATATTTATTATATATTATTATTCTATATTTCTAACATGTTATTTAATATCAATAATTTAAATAATTTCAATTCTTATAATATAGTAATTTTGAAAATCAGTTTTAATTTTTTAAATATTTACACACACACATATATATATATATTAAAAATAATTTTATATTAATATATATATATATATAATAATTTTTATAATTTTTTATTTTTTATTTTGTGTTTTTTTTGTAATAATTAATAATTTACAATGGATGATTCCATCCAACCAATATAATCTTCTGAAAATTTTATGATAGATTGTCGCAAAAGGTTATTTAAAATATCTTACAAAAGTCATTTTTGATACAAACTTTCTTCATAGAAAATAATTTTTATTTGTGGGGGATATTTTCAAATAAATATATTTTTATGCTAGTACCCACAATGCGGTATTTGTTAAGGACTCCCATCATAAATTACTTTTTGTGATGAGATTCCATACAAAATACCCTAAAACAATTACGTTAAATTCCTATTCTGTCTGCACATTGATGATGGATTAAAAATTTTGAATTTATATTATTCATCATTGTTTATCTATCCCTCTTCATTTTTCTATTATATAATAATGGATCGAGGATGGATGACCCATGGACAATGCTCTTTCTGCACATCTTATGGCTTATGGTTTTCTCCCCTTTATAGTTTTAATTTCAAAAATGGTATTTCCCTTGGACATTGGTTTAACGATTACCCAGTATTAGATCATATTGTGATTGTTATTTGGTGAAAGAGATAAATAATTAATGTACAACATCAGATGGATGTTTGGATCATGAGACTGGAGATTATAGTGGATGATTTGAGTAGGAATGATACAAGATCAGACTAAGTGTTATATTCCCATGAAGGATATGTGATGGAAAATAAATTTTTTATATGATTGGATTGAAGGATCATTTTGAACATAGATCGAGGATCAGAATCTGGTCAACAGATGACATTAATGTCAGGAAACCTCATATCAATAGACTCTAGCATAAACTATTGATCCAAAAATGAGGTGGTTGTCATGGAGAAAGAAATAATTGATATGGAAAATATCACGTTAGAGGGAATTTAATGTATAATTACACAACGAGTGTGACCCCCTATGTTCCACTAGCATTTTTGAGGTGAGTTAAATATCACATAACATGGGACCTTGTCCCCCAGTATGTGACATGTGATCAGAAAATCGACATTTATCTCATATCAAATGTGTTCATGGGTATGCTAATGTTCATGCACAATACAAGAGTAAACGTCCATGTGTACATGTGAAAAAACACAGCCAGGTGTACACGGGCATAATTAGGTGTACACATCATGGTAAACAAGCCAGATTAGAAATAAACGAGCATGGGAAGGTTGATGAAGAAAGATTTAGGGTGATCTATACATACCATATACTACTCCAATATTCCATATATATAAATATTTACATATCATCTGACGAAGAACCACTAAGGAAGATCAATGGATGGTTAGACATGCCATGTACCCTTAGTACACAATGTCTACCCCATTTGAGGGTGATTTTATCCCTTAGACACTTCGGTCTAGGCCAAAACAATTTGATTGTTTCCCACTGGTCTATTCCTTCATAGGTACATTGTATAATTATGGCCACACATCTAGACATTTATTCCCTTTAAAGGGTGATTCACTAATAGAGTTTTTTTGTCCATATGTAGTGCCTCAACATGAGTTCCACTCAATAATGCCTCGAGATAGTAAGAAATAAGACCTCAAAGGAATCACCACATGCGTATTGGATTCCAAATAGCAGACAATCCCTTTGGTATGTGTAACACCCCGCCCCTACCTCACTGTCTAGAAGAGGCGGTGAGTGCTACTTGGCCTTAGGCGGCGTTCCCAAGACACCCAAGGATGGCAATAAATACTGTGGGCTTCAAGATCAATTTGTGAATTTTTTTTCCCTTAAGTCAAAACCAACCAAACCATTAATTAACAACCATTATATGATGCATGTCAATTAAATTTCCCAACCTTGCATTCCCAATAGACAACCAAATTGTTCCACAACACAACTCAAAACCAATTCAACCAACAATATCAGAGTACAAGCGGAAACTAAACAACAAACACTACAAGCCATGACACCAACACAACTCCACACCAAGCTCCAAGCTCCAAGCTGCACTGAGATATCACAAAGCTCCACTAAAGGAGGGATATGCCTTACCATTTCCCACATCACATTATACAACATCTACAAAGACAACAACATGCCAATGCAGGGGGTGACTACTAAAACTCAGTAGGATTTCCCCAAATTACTTCCCTACACACACCTCTAGGATAAAACCGTTAGCACATTTATATAAAATAGTTTATATAAAATAATCACAAGTTCAACCATTACCCTAATCCAACCATGCTCTTACCAATCCATCACACCCAACCCAAGAAACCAAAGGAAAGGAAACCAAATATACCAAAAACCATTTCATCATTTATACGTTAGCACAAAAACTTCCATCTTGAAAATAAATGCACAGAAAAGAACCAAAATGGTGGGACTTCCGCCCAACCTGTTCACCCATTCACACAAAAACAATCAAAACGGCAGGACTTCCGCCCAACACGTTCACCCATTCACGAGTAGCAGCACTTCAGACCACTACCCATATAGTGGTTCTTCCGACTAATATCCATCACCCATTTACAGTGTGACATCTTGCACACTTGAACACAACATTTGAACATGAAATTTCAACCAAGCATAAAACCCATCAAGGTCACAACAACATGAAATCAACTAATTTACATTGCATAACAATCGACTTCAATAAATAACCCATTTATTGAAAACCATTTTCCATTCCAAAAACTATTTCAATAAAACAACATTTTTATTGAAAACCATTTCCATCAATCATTTTCACAAATCAACCAAAGAATCCCATTTTAAAATCTCCATTTTAAAATCCATAACAAAAGAATTTCACCACAAAACCCTCTTTTACCCAAAAATCCCCAAAACATCACCCAAGGGATTTTCCACCAATTTCTCACATCAAAACCTAATTAATTACAATCAAAAACTTTAATTTTAACAAGTAACCACTAGTTATATCCATGTAGAGTAGAGAGAGAAGCCACCAACCTTTAGGGTTCTCGTGGAAATGACCCACAGGCCACCACACCACAAAACTGGTGAACAAACCACCAAAACCTCTCTAGATCCTTTTCCGTAACATTCACAAGCCTTAATATTAACATAAAAGGAAAACCTAACCCTATATCTACAGAAAACAAGTGTAGATCAAGAAAACCAAGAAATAGAGGGATGTATATATAGATGAAAACACAAGAGAAACAAGAGGAGTGACTTAATCGGGAGAAATCGCCTTGAATCCACCTTAAAACCCCTTCGAATCGCTTCCAAAACATGTGGGAGAGCCTCTCCAACCCTTGAGAAATGAAAATCCCGAGTGAGGCTCGAGTGGGAGGAAGAGAGGGGTGAAATGAGGAAATCATGAGTGAGCCCGGGTTTTAAAACCCTAACTATAAGTTGAAGCACGATTAGCCCACACGGTTTGGCAAACCGTGTGCTAACCATGCGCACGCCACTACATCGAGAGCCAGTGTCTACATGGTTTCCTCGCACGGTTTGGAAAACTGTGCGTAGGCCATGCTGAGCCAATTGTGTCCCCCTACACGGTTTCTTGGAGCATACACATGGTTTACACTAACCGTGCTCAAACCTTGCACCCCTTTAAAATCCTCAAAACTCATCTGAAACCATTCCAAACTGTCCCATCCTTTTCCCAACTCATTTCGTGCACTATAAATAAATAAAAATGCATAATGAAAGTCCACACACCTCAAACCGGGGGTGCTACAGTATGATTGTGAGGAGACTATGTACTAATTGATCAGATAACAAGACAATAGTAGATATATATAAGAAATATTATAACCAATGGCAATAACCAAATAGAAGTGGAAACTAATAGAAAAATGTGAATTATAAGGAAATAAAGTGTCAAAGTTGAATAAATTGGAATAATAAATAGAGTATGATAGTGTTGATGTGTTACAGAATAGTGACTATTTAGGGTGTGGAGGAAACATGCATATTTACAAGCTTCTTAAATAATTAGAAGATACAAAAACTACTACAGCTAGAATCATGAGCATAGGATCTATCCTCTAATCCCAAATCCATCATTAATATTTAAATTGAGCATTTAAAGTAGACTTGTTTCTTTTTTAACAACCATAAATCATAATGACTAATAGGGAAAATTTGGGGCTCGAGCAGGTTGTGAGACAAAATTTCAGTAGGTCGGCACCCATGGTGTAATGTCTTTTCTATTTAGTGCATTATAATTTTCATTGTGTTATATATATTTATACATATTTTTAAATTAAATACAGAAATAAATATATAAATTCATTAAACTAGGATCCACTTAGAGACCCATCCAAAATACAATCAAAGACCGAATCATGTTTGTCTAACCTGAGATATCCAGAATTGGTAATTTGAGTGAGGTAAAATACAATAGGATATACATTCCCCAAGCATGTGATTATGAATATAGTATAATACCATATGATTTCTCAAGAAATTCAACAATTCTCCGTTCAAATCAGTTATTTTTCTATGATTTTTTTACTTATATCATAATAATATAATCAGATATAGCTTGATCCCATCCATGAAAATCTAGATACAATTTCCATGTATCTCTCAATGGGAAGAGTAAAATAACAATGCCAAAAGCTTGTCCATGGTGAGCCATGTATTATTTCCATTTTTTATTATGTCATGGTGTAAAACATAATGAGTTTACCACAAAATTTTTTCTTAGTATCGCATGTAGGTGTCAAATTCTCTCTCATCAAATGGTATAAACAACCTTGACATTAAGAATGTACAATGGGTCTCCCGTAGAGAATTAGAGTCACTCCTATAGAGGAAAAAGAAATATTGTATGGAGAACCCATCACAAGAATAGATTATGTCTCCCCCAATGTATTTAACACAAATTTACATTTATAATAATATGGAATGAGAGGCCATCCAAGGGGTCTATAAGTCGGAACACATTTTTTCACACATCTATCTAAGGAGAAAATATTGAAAATAAATTTATAATAAATTTTTTTATTAATGATCCATTAAATTAAATTCAAGACATTATTCCACATTAGGCATGTTTTTCAAGGCCTCTCATTGAGAATTATCCATTTAAGTCGAATTGCATATAAAATAGACATATAGAAATTTCAAATTTAGTCTACTAATCCATTAGTGGAATAGAGAAAGTCCAGTCACATTGATAAACACCCCTAGGGACGAAATCATAGCTCTAAGAACTTAATATAAAGTAATATCCCTTAGAATAAATTAACAAACCAATGAAAATGGATTTTTGTCCACATTATAGTTTGATCCCAACTGAGTTTTGTTTCATATCACAAGGTGTTCAATACATGGGTTTGGTTCGATGTATAATAATTTTTCAAGGGCTAGGTAGGACATCAATTTTATTTAAATTAGAAAAATTAGGGGATAATCAATAAATTACCGTCCTATGGCACAACGACACAACATATGAAATAAAATGAAATGATTGAAAAATGGCATAACTACCTACCTTAAACTCATGAAGGCTTCCTCATCTGGTGTCATTATTTGATTCATGCTACGATGGAAGAAAGCTGGGAGGGCATCAAATGACCTAAAAAAGAAAAAAATGATATTTCACTAAAATAGAGCAATGTATTTATAAATAACCTTATAAATTATCAAAAAGGTTTATATATTTCTCCTTTTTCAATGAAAAGGATACAATAGTAGATGAATCAGAGATATGATGGAGGAGTCGCATCATAGACTAGATTGTTGGGGGAGGAGATGATTTCAATATCATGGAGGTGTGATCCATCACTAAGAGAAACAAAAGAGGAAGGAAGAAATTTTTTAAAATATAAAATTGGAGAATTTTACTAAATATAACTATTATTAACAATGAAGATGGTTCGACCACATGGTATTACCAAACCGTCGGCCAATTTTGTTTCATTCACTTCTACGTTGAGAACATCGCAAAGTTTGTCACATAATTTGACTATCCATGATTAAACCATGAAAAATATTTTTATAATAAATTATAGAAAACTGACATGGTCATGCACCCGGGGTCACACGGTTTCAAACAGACCTTTCATCCCAGATTGGTCTTCCTTTCTCGGGCTTTCAGGTTCCGGACAACCCCACAACAAACCTGAGAACATATTGATATTATTATGATTCATATTCAGGTCTTTTTATTGATATTTAAACAATAAAGTAATAGTGCATCCCTTTAGGAAATTCCAGGATGTTACAACCTCCACACTTTATGAAAACTCAGACTATAATTTCCAATTATAGTGTAGTAAAACGTATTATGAGAAGAGTTCTATCCATTTAGAACATACATTAGCCTCCCACTCCTAGTTCCCATCCAATATGAATATGTGATTCCATTAAACCAAGACTAGAGGGATTTATAAGAATTATAGAAACTTCATGATCCATTTTATGATAGGCATCAAATGCTCCTCAAAGGACACATATGTGTAAAACTCGATATCTCAAGGGTAAAATGAATGAGATGGGTGGAAATTGTATTGTTGAAGCTAAGATATGTGGAAGACATAATTCATGGACCAATATCTTTAATTTAATAGTAAGCGAAAAACTAATGTCCCATCTCTCTCCACTGTCTAAATATTCCCGATATATCTGGTCAATAAAATTCCCTTTCTTTTGACTCATTTTTAACCCAACCTAGGATATATGTATAGAGTGGCATGAGGTTTCACCTCAACAACCATAGGACTATGGAATTGGTCATTACATGATTTTTTTGAGATTGATGTATAACCATATTCTTATGGACCAGATGGACATGCTCTAAAGTCAGCTGGACAAGATGAAGTCACTATGGAGCTGCCTCACCTCTCTCTAGCAAAAAAAGAAGTTAATAAAATGGTATACCAAATAGGTCCACATAATGACCCATGAAATTAATTGCCTTATAATTTTTGTTGTAGGAAAACCTGAAAAGAGTAATATACTTCTCTGAAGAACCTCCAAATTCATGGATACATGCCCATAGGATATCCTCTAATACATGTATCATCTTCTTCGAAAACCCATCATTATGATGGTGATATGTAGTACTCAAGAGCACCTGTGAACCTAGTTCATTATACAACCCTTTACAGAAGTATGATGTGAATTGGGAATCTCTATCCATAATGATATAATGTGTAACCCCATGAAGTCTCACAATATCGTGGATATAAGACATATTAACTTGTTAATAGATAAGGTTTCCAATATCGGTAGGAAGTGCGTGACCTTGGCCACCGTAGCTATGATTACCCACATTTAATATTTTCTATTAAGGGATATCAACAAGACTATAATAATTCCATGGTGGCATTATTCCATTTACATTCAAGATTATACATAGGCTATAGAATTATAGAAGGCCGCTGGTTATCTACAATTATTGAGGGATAGATGAAGTATCATGTAATGAATCTTGACATTTTCCTATCCATATTGGGTGACAAATACTGATGATGCTTTCTTATGTACATCAAATAATCATTCCATATATCAAATAGTATTCAAACATGACGAATGTATAGTAATGTCTCACTACCATCAACAAAACAACTAGGATTTGGATTCTCACATTTAATGCCCTCCCTCTAAATGAATCCCTGAAAATTGGACAATTGTCACATCTGGACACACTCCATAATAGAGGTCATCAATGCAAGAAAAAAATAGGTTGTTTGTTCATTTACTAAAAAAAAAGTTTATCACATAAAATAAAGTTGCCAACTTCTCACACCCAAGACCTCAATGATGGCTGGCATTTATGTCTTCCATCTCAAGGTGGAAGGAATATCATTTACCTTACCTAGTGTATACTTATGCTCAATGTTGAACAAATATAGGTATTCCACCGATATGTTTTTTCCTCAGATTCACTTCCTCTAGAGTGGTGATGTATTTGAGAGTTTTATAGTTCGTGTAGATGATGAACCATTAACAAAAAAGTAATGAATCTAAATTGAAATTGCATTGACCATGGTTTCATGTTCGAGGCCATGTGTAGGATAGTTCCACTCATGATACCATAGATGGAGGGATCCATATTCAACAACTCGATCAATATATATTTGAACTGCACTGATTGAAATTCCAAGAGACACGGTAGAAAATATAACTTCTGCCCGACTTAGGAAGAATCAAAATCAATGATGAAGTGAGTACACCATTTAAATCATTAATTGTTTTTTCATCATATACTCCCCAATAAAAGCTCCCACCCTTCTAGGACCGGCCCATAAGAGGTGCTTCCATGCGTGAGAATTCATAGATGAATTACCTATAATATTCAGATATCCCTAAAAATTTGGGAAATTCAAACACACTCTTACGGTACTCAAAGGAAACCACATTACTCATATTATTTGGGACAACTGATACTCCTAACTCAGATAAGATATAACCCATGAAGTTAACCTTTCACATCCAGAATTCTAATTAAATGAGCTTCACAAATATTATGTTCTCTCTTGTTGAACAAATCACGATCTCAAGAATATTTGAGTAGTCATGTGTAGAGTGTGAATACAACATGATGTTAGCTATGAATACTACCATGAATTAATCAATATACCTATGGGAAACTCAATTCATCAGCACCATGAAGACTGTCTGCATATTTGTCTGAAAAAAATACATAACTAGATAGTCACTCTAACTATTAATTATCCTGATCATTTTAAGTTGGATTTTTGTTCTTCTCATGTGAAATTGATGATAGACAGACCTCAAATCAATATTATAGAAAATTGTTCCTCCTCAAATATGGTTGAAGAGGACATCTATAAGAGGTAGTGGATATTTTTTCTTCACTATATTCTGGTTCAATCAGGGGTAGTCCACACATAATCTTAGGGTTCCATAAACCTTCATAGAAAAAAATTGGTAAACCCCACAGATATGTTTTGAGTTATATGCCACCCTTAGCCTCTATTGCATCATGTTTCCTCTTATGTTACTAGGGATCTATAGTTTCCATCGTACAAAGAGTATTGGAAACTGCCGTCACATGAGGAATGAGATCAATAATGAAATCAATATTTCTTTTAGAAATTAAGATGATGAAATTTTCAGTGAAGATGACTCTAAAAAAATCCATGACAAGACGGAAATTCTGATAACAGTATCCCTCGATCACTCAAAATGTGGATTACAATTTGAGTTTTCATACTTCCCATTCTAGTACACTTTATTCAAACTCAGCAAGCTGATAGAACCCATTATCCAATTTTGATATACGTGTTTCCCATAGGTGATATAAACATCACAAGATAGTGATAACCGTCCTCCTAGGATCCATCCAACAAAATCTAGTCAATATTGATAATGACTTTAAAGCCCATAATTTTGTGTACATTGAAACTCTACATAAAATGATACCCACCTACCTTATGGGAAAATCTTTTTACTGGATTATTCCCTCCACTCAAAAACCCAACGGAGTGTTGAGGGTCCGAACAGAAGTGAATTACATGATCACTAAGCCATGAAATATAAATTTTGTAGCAAACAGAGATGGGTTTGATGCACCTGTATCAAATATATAAGATAATAATGTAGAGGCTACAAAATTTTTTCCTATAACTATAGATGGCCCTCGAAATTTCTCTACTAGTGTAGGTTGAATTGTATATATATTTATTGAATGGAAGCCCTATGATACTGCCTGGGTATCTTGAGAAGACCCACTCTACTGATGATATAAATATGAAGCCTTAAGCCCTTGACCTTAGACACCTTATTGGATTGAATGGGCTGTAGATGTCTAGTTTCCTTCCCAAAGTGGGTTTATGAACCCTTCACCGGAAGGAGGTGATAGTGTAGAACCTCATCCACTCCGAACTAAAGGAAAATATCTGTATAAATATTTTAGTTAACTCATCCATACCACTAGTTTGGAACTCGTTCATGTTCCTCGTATACTAGGAATTCTTGTTACATGGCCTTCTACACTACAAACATAGTATACAACTATATGTTTGTTCCACCTAGATAGGGATTCCCCCATGTCTACCCTTGAATAAAATCTTATTAGCACAATTTATACCACAACTAGCCTAAATGGAAGCTAAACGTTCCGAATTCGTGACATCTTTATCCCTCTATTTCAACTTAGTGATAAGGACATGGATTAGGATCATTGAAGTTATGGTTAGACAAAATTCATTCACCTACAAGTGTGTGGAATATGAAATCCCAATTACAAAGCACCTCGATGTTTTCAGCACATCACAAGTCAATGTTTATGAAAAATACATAAATTATGTCATGCGAGTCGGATTTCCATCACAGACATTTCACCTTTCTTATTATGCATGAACTCCCAAAATAAATGCATTCTAAATTTTTGAAGGAATAAATAGTCTAATGGTTGCATGGATATATTACTAGATCATACGTTGATGTTGACTTGATTGAGTCCAATCATCCCACCAACGCATGGAAGAGCCCCATGATATATATTTGAAAAGGATGAACCATCACTCTGGATGCCTCTTAATGTGATCGAAGATTGAAACCATAGCCCCCAACAAATATTCCATATCCAGAGGCCCTCTTTCCCTTGATAATGTGGGAGGATGATACTTTTGGAATTACATGGGAAATAAGGTAAATGAACTCCTAGCACATATGGCATTAAGTGGATTAAAATATCACCGAATTGGGAATCAAAAGCCAGTGAAAGATCATTAGGAGGTTCCATAGGTGGTTCTATATGAGGTATCAAGGGTGGATCAGGACACACCACCTCTAGAGTATGCTCATGCCGTATTCCTTCAAAACAAAATGAGTGTGTTGTAATGTCATATCCCTACAAATTCCGTGCTCATTCCTCAAATAGATTTATAATATATAATAAAAACGACAAATAAAGAAAAGTAAAATCATTCCTATAATCTTGTAAAACCCCTAGACACTACTCTGATCTATGCTTGGGTAAGAAGAAATATCAATATAAAGGAACAAGGAGACATGGCCTATAAACCACTACTATGGTCGAGTCAGGATAGATTTTGACATATTCTACATATGATAACTATTTCATTTAAGATTTTTTTTCATTTTAAACCTTTTCTAATTAAATTTTTTTCTGTCTGTTAATATAAAGATTATCTAGTGAATAGAGTCAATATTTCCTACATGTATGGGTATATACACCTTATATATTGAATTTGGTGCATCAAATAACTACAACCTGACCCATAAACCAGAAAACTGATGTAAAAATTCATGAGTTGTATATAAATTGGATAAGATACCCCTGTAACTCACGAATTAATACAAATGAGGTGGAATAATTTTTAATTTGGAAAAATTATTCCATTAATGAAAATAAAATCACACTTTATCAAATAATTAACAAAAAACATAGAACCGTCATATGAAATATAGATAATAAAACTGAAAAGTATTTACTAAAAGGAATGATGCATGGAAAGTCAAACATATTGTGCCTAGTATGATTCTCAATTTTAATTTTCCATCATATCATTTGGTCAGTTCTAAAAAGACCAATCCTGAAAATTAAATATACCTAACAACATACAATTATTGAGTCACTGAATGTTGAAATATAATGAAACCATAACATGAGGATGAAATGACAACATTTATCCATCTAAGGAGATTTTTATTTCCCCATTATGTTGGGTAACTACTTCTAAGAATAATCACATAGGGAAAATTTCATGGACTATAATCTAGTTTAACACAAAATTAAGATGAAATGAAAATTCCATGATTCCACTTTTTAGCATCCAGCACTGAGTCCCCCATAAACGTTCCTTGAGAATGTAGTCCATAAGACCACAAGAATATTTACAAAAAAAAATAGAGGTTGCTGACAATCATGTAAGAAATTGGGTAAGTCTACAAGGTATATCATTCTATTAATTATCATAGGAGTAAAACATAGTAGATTTATAAAAAACAACTGACGAAAAAATAAATACCTGATATTAGAAAAAAATTAAAATCAGAACATTAAAGTTAAGTAAATAATTTTCAGAAGATGCAAAACTAAGAATGGGAAAGTGATGATGACCGTATTTTATGTTTCATAAAAAAGAGACAATGAAAGAGGCCGGGGATACAAACATTAATAAATGATAAAAACAATAATCAAACGGGAAAAAAACCTATACTACTATCATCTTGATCATATTCTCTATCTGGTACTCCAGAACTGGACTTAGAAAATTAAATCAAGAATTGGTTGTTGGATGCTTCCCATTTTCAACATAAAAAATCATAATGTCTACTAAAGTACCATAGTCTCCCACGAAGGGTGTGAGACATAATCTCAGTAGAATGACACCCACACTGTTAAGGACATTCAATTTCATTAATTATAAATTTAACAGTGTTATATGTTTATTTAAATATATAATTTAAATTCTTGAAATAAATAAATAAATAAATGCCTTATACAAGGATCAACTAAAAGGCTCATCCAAACTACCTACTTTGTACTAATCCATAGTGTTTGAACTGGAAGATCTAGAAATGGTCATGAAAATGATATAAAATACCATAGGATGGACTTACCCATGTTTGTGATCGTGCAGCGATTATATGTCCCTAAATTTTCCAAACCAACTGAGGAACTCCTAATTTAAATAATTGATTTATCTTTAATGAAAAATTAACATTTTATTATAAAAAAATTCAAGTCACCTTGGGAATATCTATACAAATCTAGAAGGATTTTCCTTGTATAGATCAATGGGAACAATAAATTAACAATTCCAAGAGTCTTTCCATCATGACCCCTGGATGAATTCCCAAGGTTCAATGTTTCTTAGTGTGAATATAGTATTAGGTGACCTCAGAGACTATAACTGGGATCAGAAATAGTGTTCCAGGTTTCTCTAATGGCATGTGACAACCAAATATGCCATCGAGAACGTCCAAGGGGTCTCCCCTAGGGAAATCATTTCACTCGATTAGAGAAAAAGTTAATATACAGTGAGCCCATATGAGGAATAGATGTTGTAACTACTAGAATATATTTAAATATCATTTACATTGATTATAGGATGGCGTGAGATACCAATGATGGGGTCCTTATCGTAGAACCCCTTGATACACTCTCAATACTAGAGGGAAAACAATGAACAAGAAAGTCATACTCAATAAGATCAATTGAAGCTCTATTGAATTTATTTCTAGCCATTTTCTCACATTAGGAAAACTACTAAAATCATGAAATATCGAATTTTCTGTCTAATTCGCCTATAAAAATTGGAAAAGACACTAAACAATTCATTTTTAGTCAAACAATCTATAAGTTGCATGAGGAAAGGCTAGTAACAAGGTTCAACACCCCTATTATTTAAAACATTGATCTTGGAATTTAATATAAATTAATAACACATAGAATCATTTTCAATCCTACTGAAAGGGTAATTTTATTCCTTATATTTGTATCCCGACAAAGTTTGGTGGAATATCATAATGAGGTAAACTCATAGGATTTTTTCACCGCATAATCAGGTTTTCATGGTTTATTTAAGGCTTCAATTTTAATTTAATTTAATAAATTGGGGCAAATATAGAAAATCCCAACTCAGGAAAATACAAAAAAATTTATAAAATGCAATGAAATTATGCAAAAAGTTAATGAAAACATATCAGCTGATGCCCTGGAAATTAGAAAAATGAGCTTATGCCCAAATAGTGAAATAGATGGAGAAAAAATGTTAAAATTAATTATAAGAGATTATGGGTCATACCTCTAGCATTCCATATCATCTGATGGTCGGAAAATCATAGAGATAGTGGTGGAGTTACCTCAAAGAATATATTATAATGGTAGGAGAGGTTTTTACTATGTTGGATGGATGCTCGGGTGCTGGCGAAATATTGAAGATGGAATAATTTTCTAAAACATTTAATATAATAATTTAAGTATATTACAATTTTTTGACAATGTGCATGATTTGACTAAATGTGTGAAAACCATTAAAAATCTATCTTCTGTGGATAGGAGAAAACTTGTATGGCTAAGCACCCTAGGTCGTATAATGGAATATAAGTTTTTCATCTATGTATTATCTTCCCTTTTCTAGGATTCAGTTTCCAAATGACCACTATAATCACTCAACGACACATTGACAAGATTAAGAATCACAATAATGTTTTTCTAATGTTATTCAAAAGAAAAGTTAAGGGTTAGTGCCATTATGAAATTCTAGGACGTTACACACTATATGAGACTGGAGTATGGTCATATATCATCTATTAAAACTATGTTTGGTTTGTAGAATCTGTGCGACCTCCAAGAGTAGGGAGTTGATCCTAAATATAGAAATATATATCAGTTGGGTTCATTGAATCATTATAAAATGACCATTGATGTAGCAGGTTGATCTGGATTGGGTTTGTGGTATCCCCCAACAGTTCTAGGTGTGACCCTTTACCTGAGTATTGTGTTATTCAATGAAAAGTGAAAATTCATTGATGATGAACAATTGATGATTAAAAGTTGGACTAGTGTCTCTAGAGATTGTATGGATCATGGAGTGTAATATAATGGAATGTCAAAATATTTTAATAGAATAATGTAGCTAGTAATTTGGTTGTGACTACATGGTTGTGTGGTGTCCTTCTCAAGTAGATTGAGTATTATCTCCTTTTTATAAATTAATTGATAAATAGATTTTTTGAGAAACATATTTTTGATATTAATTATTTTTTTATATGGAGTTGTCTAACTATGTATTTTTATACTCACCCCTGAATGAGCTATACCTAGATGTGTTATGTCTTAAGAGGACGATGTGCATTCGATAGTGTTGTCAATGTATGAATTCATTGTTTTGTTTTTATTTATATTTCATAAATTTGTGCGTTTGGAGATGTGTGTTTGAATGGGTGCATTATGTGAATTCTTCTCATGTGTGGGATATGCCTACTCCATAATTGTCTCAATTTGATAACCTAATGCAAGAAATTTTTGGGTTTCTGTGGATTGGACCCCATTTTTTCTGGTCATGATAGAGTTGTGTCAAAAAATAATAATTTACCTTAAGATAATAGTCTCTGAGATTGGTTTCAGGATATAGTGTTGCGTTCCACAATTTCTGATTTCTAACTATGAACTCCAGGGTTTGCGCAACAGCCTAAATATAAATACATTAGGACTCTAATTACCATCCATTAAACATTGGTACATATAGACATTGGATTTATGGGAAATCATTGGTAAATAAATAATATAGAAATGGTTTTTGGTTTTTATATATTTCTATATTTTCCTCATTATATATACCATTTGGAAAGCATATTTCTCATTTATTTAAGGATTATTCTATGAATAAAACTGATTTTTATTCCATTGTGTGATTAAGGGGATGATCTTATGAGTTATGAGTATTTAGTAAATGGTCCTATAACAGTGTTAGAACCTTTATGTGGGTTATAAGATATACCACAACCTGTTTAGAAAAAGATAGTTCATGTAATTCCAGAAAAGGACACATGTAGGATTAGTGCACTGCATGATCACTATAGGTAGTGAACTTAATGTTTTAGGGGTATGTTAGAGTACAATGTGGATGAGGAATGGATATAGGTAGTTACTAGATTATATGGACTTCTGAGGATACCTGATGTCTAGATATTAGTACACATATTTAGTGTTAGTTAAGAAATTATTGTGGCATGTTTGTGTTTGTTGACTTGGTCACATGACTAGAAAACCCTATCCTAATTCAAATTCATGTATCTTCTTCAAGAAGAGGTATCTTCAGCCATGTTGAGGTCAATTTGCATAAAAGATATTCTACATCTACAACAGTACGGTTTGACTATAGAAGAGTATTCAACGAGGTTTACCAATCACTTATGACACTCCAAGGATATTTTGTGGGATCAATTCTTCATAGAACATTCTATCGAACAAGGATAAGGTTAGGATTATAGGGATTAGTTGTTATATAAAGTCATTCCCGAATATGATTGAGTGATTGAGTGGGCCTTAGTAGTGAAGATCATCCAAGAATAGAAGGTGTTGACTGTGGGTACTGGAAGTGGTCACCAAAAAGATGAGACCTCAATATACAATATAAGATTATAGTTGTACATAATAAATATTTTTAAAAAAATTAGGAAGTGTTCTCATAACACTGATTAAGCATTTTAGTGATCTAATGATGAATCAAATCTACTATGAGAGAAGTGGTGTTTCCCCTACAATTGATGGGGACATCAGGTATGTTATTTTCCATCCTGTAGTACAACTAATTTAGGGATGGTATATGGACTGTAGATGTATAGAAAAAGGAAGGATTATGGTCATAAACATTGTAGTGGATGAGGAAGAGTGTCAGGGGAGTAGTTTCATGTGGTCAAAGGGTTTAACTATTACCACCACCACCCAAGGTTGTCCATTACAAGATCAATGTGCTGGTGTTCCAAAAGGAGACCAGGTGCAAGCTATGAATACATTTTTTTGAAAGGATAGTGGGATGGTATATGGTATGATAAATTCCTTTTCTACATTATATAATGCATATAAATAGATGTTTTTGAGGAATTATGTTATTTCAACTTCTCTATTTTGAGACTTTGAGTTTCTTGCTGAGGCTTTACCTTGACCCTTGCACTTGGATGCTTATAAAGAAGGTGAAATAGTTATTACAGAATTTTGCGAATAGTGTGATATTATGATTGGAGTTGATAACAATGAACAAGATATCATTATATAATATATGTGGCCTAATGATTTGATGTTATGTATGGACTATTTGTACACTATCCATGCCAAGACTTACTAATTTAGGTAGAGGATGGGGGTTTTTATATTGATTGGACATGATTTTCCTTTTTGGGTGAAAATGAATACGTAGAAGAGAAGGATGATATTAGTAATATGAGAGTGAATATGATTAATCAATAGTTTTATATCATGAATCTTAGATAAGTTTTGCAATGGGATACCAAATCACTAATGTAGTGTTCGAGTGTGAGGATGTCATTCTTGATGAAGTTATAGGATTACCTCTCCATCATGAGATAGATTTATACAATTAAATAAAACCTCAAATGGGCCCAATATCTATAGAAGTATATTTTATGGATCTTATAGATATTGAATAGTATATGGTGTAGTTAGGGGACTTGTACGAGAATCAATTTGTTAAACCAAGAGTTCCCCCCTCAGCAACCCCAGTTTTGTTGACCAAGAAAGAGGATGTGATCTTAAGGTTATTTGTAAACTATCGGTTCTCAGAATAGGTGATCGTTAAGGATAGGTATCCAATATTAGGGGTCTATTTACTCTTCTATTAGTTGATATGGGAACGATCCTTCCCAAATATTGACCTCAGATTAGGATATCACTAGTGGGGAGTATATAATGTGGATATACAAAAATTGATATTTAGGTGTCGCTATTGTCACTATGAGTAATTGGTGATGGCCTTCGTCATGTGGAACTACCCATTAGTGTTCCTTGTAATCACGAAAAAATAATTCATCCATTCATCATTTAGTTTTTTGTTGTGTTAATCGACGATATCGTATTTTATTTATTTTCTAAGAGGATATGATGTCATACCCCAAATTTTTGTGAATTATATTTTATGAAATAGAAAAAAAATTTATTTATTATTTTACAGAACACAAAAAATATTTATTTTAATATATTAATGCACTTTGTCAAACATTTTTATATGCTACACCAACGTATGCATGGGCTACAAGCAACACTGACATGGCTTTTGATACATGCCACACTATTTTTTTTCAAAACAATACATTATTAATATAATTATTTAAATGAGAAAGTTATGAACTAGACATTAAAATTTGAAATATTGACAGTAATGATTAATTTTTGAATTTTATTTATAGTAATATCCAATTTATAAAACATGTCAATAATGAAACATATAATTTTTGGTAAAGTCTTTATATGGTTAAAATACTGTTTTCATAATAGAGCTTTATTCTTATGTCCCTCTGTGAAATATAAAGAAAATCATTTTAGAAACAAATAGAAATTTAATTAGATAATTTTTTTATTTAAAAATTTCTTAATTATCTTAGGGTTAATTTTTGGGATTTTATTATGAAATATCATTTTTTATGAAGAACATAAAAAATATTGAATTTTAATTAAAAAATAAATTTTTTCGTTTAATTTATTTATACAGTTAAATTATATTTTATGTTTCTATTAAAGTCATAATAATTAAATTATAAATATATTAATTAATTTAGGTCATTGGAATCATTTTTATAATGAATTTAGGTATAAAATCTTAATGAACTTTTTAACATTCCCACCATAATACATGCTTTCTCACCACGTATAAGGGATTAGCATTAAAATTAATTTCACCTATTATATGAATTTAATTAAGAAAATTGTACATAAATGTTTATAGTAATGATGATATTTATATTCTAGTAATATAATCATAATTTTTGTCCCAAAATATAAGTGAATGTGATTAAAATTAATTATAATAATTAAGGTAAAGATAAGCTTAACAAGTGACTAACCCTTAAACATTATTTTAAAAATGACATATACACTTCTCGAAAACCAATTTAATGGACATATATAATCCATTGAACATTTATTTTTTATTTTTTTAGTTTTTTGATTAACTTTTATGTTAATAATGTTGTTATACCTAACGTGTTTTCCAAAATGCCTAGTGTATCCCCTACGTCGAGTATAAAAAGGCCTCACACCTCATACATCCTCACACATCTCAAGACACTTTTGATTGACCAGTAAATTCTGAAATTATTTATAAAATTTCATCCCCATAACCGATTATCCTTACCTTGGGATTAAATCAATCCATGGAATCCTTATAGTGCAAACCAAAATGAGTTACCCAAATAAGAGGTAACATCCTTCCTTAAGCTCTTGATTTTTATTTTCATTATCCACCTCCTATATTCTTATTATTTCATAATTATATTACAAAACCACTATGAAAATTCTAATAATCTGTATTTATTATAATGGTTAGACCTACACTTACACAAACATCCATCTAATGGGTAATGATCTTACCACTCTTGTTTACAGTGAACTATAACGACACGAAAGGATGTTGCATGTTTTTCCTTTACCACCATTCATGGATGGTAATTATTATTTACACACTATTTATATATTATATATGATATAATTATAAATTATTTATGATTATTTGGTTTTAATATAGAACATACCTTTATTGTTTCTGTTTTTTAAATATGACATCTTCATTTGCGGAAGTGTAGACAATAACCTCCTATATGAGATGTGATTCGTTCGCAGATTGCATGAGATGCATTAAAGATGTGATTAGTAATGTTATATTATATATATTACAAAATAAATCTTTTGGAATGATATATATATATATACTTCATTTTATTTATTTCTTTTAATATGATAATAAAATTGAAGCAGTATTCATGCATATGTAAGACATACCGTTTCCATGAACGATGTATTAATATTAATATTTCTATATTAGATATATTTTTATAAATTAAAATATGTTTATTATATATTATATTTTCCCCATTATTTGTATCAAATAAATATGTTATGAATGATATAAGATAGAGGATCATAAATAATAAGTCAAAACATATTCCAAAATTATATTTGATATTACTCGAAACATAACATTAACATGGAGTTGACAATAAATGGGTAATATAAATTCATAAAAAAAATATTATATGGTACTAGATATAATAATATTGATCAATAGAAGATGAATCATATTATTATATTTATTATATTAGAGGTTTGAACATTTTTCTCAAATGTAATGACATAAAATACGGGAATTTCATCTCATTTTTTTATTTTGTGAGATACATGTCTTATTCACAAATCATTTATTTTTAGGGTGTGTATAATTAGAATGGATGTATTCATTGATTTTTATAATTAAATTAATGGGTATTCAAATATTGATTTTATGATATTTCTTTTATGGGGTTTAATTTTAAAAGTTACTAAATCGGTAAAGTCATTTAATCTCAATTTTCCTTCTTTGTGTGATATGACATGTTATCCACCTATGATTTTCAATTAGGTGTATATAAATTAATTTAATTGATTATATAATGAATCTATTATTGTAATTATGGTACATGATTTTTGAAATTTCATTATTTCCATTGTATTTATATTTAATGATTCCAAAGTGGTAATGGTTTGTAGCTTTAATATGATTGTTTATCAAGTGTGTTTTTATTATTTTCCAGCCTTTGTTGAAATACTGTTATCCTTATCTCGAGAAATATAATGAAATTTTATACCCTATATATATTCAGGTTATTTCCTGGTAATGGTACTGGTTTTCCACTATACGGTGATGAATATAATTGTGAAAATGTTTTTATGAAGGAATAAAATTATTTCTCATTTTAGTTAGAAATCTAAATTCATTCAAAACATTATTTTATAAATTTTTTAAAAATTTATTATGATTATTATATAATTTTTAAATGTAAATTTACTCTTGTATTATCTTTTAAAAAACATCCTTAAAAATAATATTCTTTTTGTTTTCTTATTAAAGAACTTTTCTTCACATTTAATGAGAAAATGTAGTATCAGTTATGTATAGACCTACCCACCATCATGACCATAATTTCCATAAAGATTCATTTGTATGTTAAAATTTTATTTTTTAAAGAATCTTTATTCCTAATATTTTATTAATGTGTTACTTATAGATTTTTTAAAGAAAAAGGATCTCCAAAAATGTTTATTTATTTAAAAATGTATTGAATTATTTTCAAATATTCAATTATATGTTTTATAAATGTTATTTTTAAAATAAAATTATTTCAATGATCCTAAAGATTATATTATATTTTTTAATTTATTTTCAAGGGAACTAGTTTTCGAAATGATTTTTCTTTCTTTTATATGTTTTCAAGTAAAAAAGGATTACAAATGTTTTAATGCTTGTATTTTATTTTTTCCTTCTATTTTCAAAGAAAATGTTTCATCAAAATGTTTTATGAATTAATAATTATTTTCTAAATAAAAATTATATTTCTATCATGAATTGTTTTTATATGATATATCCATATTATTTTCCATATAAAACAACATCTATTGATGTTACTCGTGACTTTATAGGAATTGATAAAAAGGTTCCATTTATATTCTTTCTTAGAGTGGTTTATGTTTTGATTGAATGATGTTTATTAAATCCTTTTTATCTTTAATAGGTTATAAGCCTATGAAAACCATTTCTCTTGCTCAGATAATATTTTGATGAAACATTTTCGTCTTCGATAGTTTATATTCTTATGAAACCTATTTATCTTCAATGGTTAATCCTATGATAAGTTCTTATAAAACCCATATCCCATCATTGGTTGTTCTATAAAAAAATGATTATGAAATATGTATATTTTCTAGAGGTTATGATTTTACACAATGTTTATGATTCTTTTTATATTTAATGTGTTATGATATGATTTTTTATTATGGGACATGATATGATGCATGTTTGATTTCTTTATGTCCTATATATGATTGTGTAATAATATGATAGGTTGGACCTATATATCCATACAATGAATGTGCTAACGATTGATGAATCATTAGTATAAATGTTATGAATGAACCTTATTATATGTTCAAAATGATATACATGAAACTGGTTTCCTTTCTATATGTTTATATGTGAACCTGATTACATGATCAATATTGTATTATTGAACCATATTTTGTGTTAATAATGTTATGTGTGACCAAGATTCTAGGTTAACAATGTTATTTATTAACATAGATTCATGTCCATTTGTTATTCGTGAACCTGATTACATGTTATAAATGTTATATTTGAACAAAGTTACATTTTCAAAACATTATGTGTGGATCTAGTTGAATGTACATAACTATATGTGAGGACATTATTTCATCTATATAACATAATGAGTGATCCAATTATTAATTTTAAATGTTCACAATGTTAAACCATGATTTTTATTCCACAAAACAATTTTTTATTCATATGCTATGATTTCATGGCACATGGTCTTGATTTGTATATTATTTTTTCTTTTGAAATGCTAATCTTTAGATGATGATTCCTGTTTATGATATTTTATTTTTATGATATTACCTTCTAATGACACAATCATGTACCCATGACATTATGTTCTTGTTATACCTATTTATTTCCTTTATTAAACCTTACATAGTAGTCGAGCTTGCCCATTTCTTTTGTTTCCTTTCCCTAGATTATGAGGAATAGTTTTATGTAGGACTACTAAATGTTATGATCATTAATGAATATATTGAATATCATTCACCGTAAAACATTAATGTAATCCAAGGTTCCAAATACAGTAAACTATTCTGGTCTTCAAGGCATGTATATTATAATGTGATCAATATTAAACTAAAATGATTTTATATGGATATATGTTAAACCTATGTCACTATAGTTGGTATCAATGGGATTTATTAGTCAATCACTGAAAAATAAGATGAGAAAACATTTGTGAGATCACTAGGTATATTTTTAAGGATGTGTCAATGTTTTCCTTTATGGATAAGTATGAATATGGGTTGATGTTCAAAAAAATGTAGCAGAATTTTGGTAAAGGATTGAGTGAGTGGTTTCCTAGAAATAAATACATATCCAGATACTAAAAGTGGATGTTTTTCTATCATAAATGTACCTAGGTGTAAAAGAATTGATAAGAGGCATTAGGATTGACTCGAACATATCTTCTTACACAAAAAATGGCCTATACAATGCACATGGCTATACATTCCTTAGTGTTATTCATTTGGAATTCAAAAAAAACATTACAACCCATCATGGGGGATTTAAAAATAATAAGAAAATTAATTACATAGGATAAACCTAAGGTTTTATAGATTAATTAATTATCTATCAATATTTAGATATATTATGAGTAAATATTTCCCTGATTATGTGGTTTTGTGATATGATATGTTTTTTGGAACCAATGATTTCTAGTTTTAATCATTAGCATAAACTAGAAGTAACTACATTAAGTTAACTATTCATAATTTAGAAAGTACAACAATTGTGGAAATAAATTTTCTATGTGGAAATAACATGAACTGAATCAAGAAGGTGGTGTGAGTATTGGTTAAAAATCTAATGATAAATTTACCATACACCATAGGTGAAAAGTACGGGATGTTATTACAAAATTAATTATATGAAATATAATAATCATAATTATATTGAGGTTCATAAACCATAATACAAGATGCATATTCCATATTATAAATAAATATATATTAATACACATGTTTATGTATCCTGGGTAATGGTGGGGTTGAGATCATTTCTGTGTGTAATGTGGTATGAGTGTTGTAATTGAATCTTAGGTGGACATATTGATTGATTGTGGAATGGTTGAGTAGTTCTTGAGATGCGATGTTATAGGCTCGAGTTGTGCTATGTCTATGTTTTTGTGTGTGAAAGGTGTGGTGTTGTTTTGCAGTAGGGAAACCAGATTGGTTGTGATGAGAATTTATCAGATTTATGACAATTTTATGGTGTTTTTTGGTTTAGATAGTGGATTATTCGGGAGTACATTGAATTATGATCATGGTTGTTGTTGGTATGTGTGTTAAATGGATTGGAAATAAGACGTTAATTTCCTTTCAGTTGTTCTCTTTTACCTCTTCATGGTTTATTTTCTGTGGAGTGTTGTGTTTTGTGATTAGTAGATTCTTATGTAGGTATGGAATTAATAAATGGTTTCCTTAATAAAGAATGATAATTGGATAAATGAGTAGGTTGGGGGTATGTTTGAGTTGTATCATAAAGGAATGAATTTCATTTATCAACATTCAATGTGACTATTTCTATAGTTTATTAATTCATTTAAAGGTTGCAGAAGATTTGGTAGTATCATTTGGTGTTTATTTATTTGGTTGAGAACCAGTTGGTTAGGCTTTATTGATTGATAATATACAACCATATCATAATTTTCCATCAGTTTTCTATATGCATCCCACCCTAGTTGATCAATATGTACTGAATACACCGATTTTCATGGTGGAGGGATTCATTCAAAAACATCCCATTGGGAGGATGGATGGATGGCCACCCTCTCTTCCTTCCTCTATATTCTTGGTGGTGATAGCTCAAGATTCTTCGGACATGTATTGGTTTTTGTGGCCCACGTGTGTGTGGGTGAGATGTGTTTTCCCAGGTTTCTTCAGGATTAGTTGAGTTATAGTTTCTTAGCTATATTCAGGATGAGATGTGTTATTCTTTACAATGTGTTTTCGGTATGTAACATGGTATGTATAACAAGTTTTTATTGTTGGTATGTGGTTTTGATTCACTCGGGTGTGCATGTGAGATGCGATGAACATCATTTTTCCAGGTTAAGGACTAGTTGTGAGGACCTTGTGTGTATGGGAATGTTGTGACATGGTACCTTAGAGAGGTGGGAGCTCCAAGAGATTTTTTTTGGGTGTGAGAGTGTCAATTTAGTTGGAATGTGGTGTTGGGTACCTTATAATTGAATTTATTTATATTTCATTACATTCCTTACATTATTTGATGTACATTGTTTCGATTATGTTGGGGTGGCTAATATACTATGTTAGGTGAGGTTGGATTCTTCAATTTTCTCAGAGGGGAATTAGTATTATTCTCTATATGTGCATGAAAACTTAGTTTCTCCTACTATGCATACTTACATTCCCACCCTCTGTTATAAAAATACATTCATGTTTCTATGAGAAGTATGTGGTCTGATTTGGTCATTACTTGCTCGGACTCGGGGATATCTATCGTGTCACTGCAAAGCTTCATTCTTTTTGCAATTAATTTTGAGTTTTCCATTTTTTTGTTATTTTTTTACTTTAATACATTCATATGGGATGGAGTTTGGTTTATATATTATATACTGATTAGTATTTTTTTGTGATTGACCATCCTATCTCTTGATCTTTTTTTCTTATAAAATAGGTAATGCCTCCCATTTTATGAGATTATATCCCGTTGGTGTTGGTCTCCTCCCTAGTTTTTACTTGGGGAAGAACTAAGGGGTCATTATATATCTTCCTCCATTTAATGCATAGTATGGGAATCATTGGAAGGGGGGGTGTCATGATATAATTTTATCAGAACCTAATGTAATAGAGAAAGTATATAGAATAAAGTTAGAAAAAATGAGAATTGATTGGGATGGTAGGGAAATATTGTTAGGTGATCTTGGTTTGTGACATTGGTGAGAGAAGACAGGCTGGGACAAGGGATTTATGGCCCCTCATAATCTGATTTAAGGACATTGAGGCTATATAAGTACAAATTATGTCTACAATGTTTACAGTTTAGAAATTCAAGGAAAAGTACATGCATCATAATGACTTGTGTTCAAGATTTAATTTTGTGTTTTGGGAAAGGTAAAAATATAATGATTTGAAATGAACCTTAAATAGAATTCCATACTAATCAGGCTTATGAATTACTTGTTTACCATTCAACAATAGAACCCGACCATCGTCTTCATGTATTTTAGGTAGTGGAGGCTCAAATGTATAAACCTTTTTTTTATGAGGGGTTGAACCAGTGGCGTAGGATGTACAATGGAAGAAAACATTTCATACTACACAGCGACTGACTCAGGGGAGTTATGCAGGACTTTTTTTCATACATGGAGATCGAGAGTAGGATCTAAGAGCTTGTAATCACCATAAGATTGATCCGTGATCTGACAGATAATTGGGATCCCTTAGAAATGATCTAGATAGAGAGATATTCACCTCATTGGTGGATGATATATCTTGTGTTGACGATGTATGAAAATGTTTTGTGTGTTGATGTTGTGAAGGATTTCTTAGAACAATTACATTTATTGATCATGATGGATGATAAGAGGTAGGAGTTACTCTCCCTTTAGACAGATAGTTTGTTGGTATGGGAAGTGGGGATCAAATTCAATGATCTCCAATATTTTTATCTATTTCTCTTTTTTTATGTGGAGCCTAATGCGAGATTCCTAGAGAAAGTACATCATTATTCTCTCAAGTATGTGGTAAGTGCATTTACCATTTTTACATTCCTAGAGGTCAAGAAGAAGGAGTATGTGGTTAAGATTATTTACTCGTGAGGATTTATATTGAGATAGGGGAGTCAGACTAGTTCATAAATGGGCAATTTTATTAGCAGCAAGTATTAGGCACCAGATTCTTCGAGGCTCTAACAGGTGGGAAGGTGACCTTGGAAGTTTCAAATTCGACCTTCTGGTCCTCGATCCTATCTTTTGGGCCTATGGATGGTATGTTTTATCTATGGATTCGTTAGAAATATCAATAGTTAGTTCCCAGTGATCATTCAAGCTCATTATGGTTAGGGTGGGAAGGTCTAGTTCCCTCTTCAACATCAATTCTCGGTAGGGATGTTCTAGCAGTAGGTACAGTAGTCTCACTCTCCACTGAGAGAAGATTTAGTAGGTAAAGGATGGTCGTAGGGTGTTCTTCATGGAAAATGTACCGAGCATTATTGAGGTTCCTTTTCATAATATAGTGTATGATGAGATTGTAGTGGTCAATTTTACACCATAGAGGTAGTAGGTCTTCCAAGGCTGGAGATCGTTGAAGGTATGGAAAGTCTGTTTAGTACTCCTGCATGTGATTATTTCATTTAGGAGCCCCACACTCCATTTTACCTCCTAATATAGCCCATGCTATGGGAATAAGGGTTTAGAGGCTTTATGTTCCCATAGTGTTGAGTACAATTTTCAGAGGTCATGCTAGCTTGTGTGATGTATTCTAGGGATGTAGATTGATTATGTGGCCTCATCAGTCTTGCGAAAATCTATTCATATTATAGATGTAACAATACAATGTAATCCATGGAAATGATAGGTTATAATCTATGCATAAAATTATCAACTGAATCTGTAAGGGAGTTGTTTTTTCAGAAATGGATGGCCAACATAGGGGACTCTTTAGTGAGTGGAGTTGTCATATATGAATTCGGCGTATGAAGCCCCTTATTTCCTTTTTGGCCGAGCTATCAATGGAATCATTGGATACTATGATGGTGATTTTACCAACATTTTTATGTGTTCTTGGATGTATTCCCTAAGGATATTGTGACACTAACCATTCAGAATTATGTTATGTTTATGATAGACATGAATCCTGATGTTTTTCTGATTTCAATGGCCCTTTATTTCATAGAACCTTTTGCGCTACAGGAGTTGAGGATTCAAATAGATGATCTGATGAAGAAGGGTTTTATCAGGCCCATTGTGACACCAAGGGGTCCTCCATTATTTTTTGAAAAATTGGTGGATGGTGGTTTGTGGTTGTTCATAGACTATCAGTTTTTGAATTAGGTAAGTTTCATGAACTATTACGATCTACCAATGATAGAGGATATTTTTAAAAGGATAATGGGAGCATGTTGGTTCTATAAGATCAATCTACAATCCTTGCATCACCAGTTGAGGGAGAAGGATGGTGATATCCTAGAGGCTACTTTTAGGTGAAGGTATGGGTATTTCAAGTTTGTGGATATGTTTTTCTGTGTTACAAATGCACCAGTCTTGTTCATGGGGATCATGAAATCCATTTTCAATGAGTTCTTGGACTGCTTCGGTATCGTATTCCACAATTACATCCAGTTATACTTAATGTCATATAATGAGTATACCAAGCATCTCAGGACTGTCTTGGTGGACCTTTGATTCAACCAGCTATATGAGAAGTTGTCTAAGTGTATGTTCTGGACAAGAGAGGTACACTTCCTTGGACATGTGGTGTCATAGTAGGGTATAGAATTTGACCTTTCAATGGTCGACATAATTTTTTTTGTATCACCTGTGAATATTCCTGAGGTTCGTAGTTTCCTTAGTTTGGAAGGCTATTACCTGAGGTTTTTTCCCAATTTCATGAAAGTTGCAACATTATTGATAGCTCTTACTAGAAATGAACATGTTTTTTTGTGGGGTGAGTAGTGATAGTAAGTGTTCGGTTATCTGAATGGTATGTTGGTTCGTGCTCTAGTGATACAATTTTATGGGGAATGGGTGATGTTTGAGGTGTTTTGTGATTCTCCCCATCTAGTTTTTGGATGTATGATTATGAAACAACATGGAGTGATCTCTTATTAGACTAGGTAGTTATATCCACACAAAAATAACTATGAAACCCATTATCTGGTGGTAGCGGTGGTTGTGTTTTCACTATAGTTATTGTGATATTACTTCATTGGGTAGAGCATTGTGGTCTTCAATGATCATAAGTGATTGAGTTATATATTATCTCAGAGAAATTAGGACTTGTGATAGTGGAGGCAGATATAGTTTCCCTTGTACTATGTCTTCAAAATTTCCTACACGATAGAAAAGTGAAATTCTATGGGAGATTATTTGAGTTGAATTTCATAGAAGGGTGTAGTTCGGGAATCAATAGTTGCTTGGCAGGAAATGCAGTAGCTAAACGCCTTGTACGTAGATGCATGAATGGATGGAGGTAGATTCTTATTGTTTTAGATGATGATGCATTCTTCTCTATTATAGTAGTTGGATGCGTCTAAATTCGTAGACTCAAAAGTAGGGGTGATGTGATTTTGTGTTGACCATGATGATGCTTCAAAAGAATGGTCAGAATTAGATTTTGTGTCGTGGGAGGACGTTTGATCTAGTATAAATGTATAACGGATTAATACATTCATTTCCTAGGTATCCTATTAAGGTACACTCAGTTGTTTCAAATATGTATCATGGCTTGATGTTGTAGATTTGGTGGTCTAGAATTCTATGGGAAAGGGTAGAGTTTATTTTGAAATGCTTAGTGTGACAACTGGGGATGTATGAGCATCGTGTTCTCTTTTGTTTGATGAAGAAACTAGAATTTTCAAAGTGGAACTGAGTTGACATTATGATGGATTTAGTCATAGGGTTACCTATGTATCAGGGTAGATGTGATGAAATCTAGGCTGTGATGGATTATCTGATGAAATTATCTCACTTCATAGTGATTAACGAGTTTAGTGTAGTGGATGCCTTGTCCATGATGTATATGGATAAGGTCGTGTTGTTTTTGGGAGTTGGGGGATCCTTCATCTTGGATTGAGACAAAAGTTTTTCCTAATGAGTTTGGAGGGGACTACAAAATTAATTTGGTACTAATCTGGGAATCGTCACTAAATTCCACCCTTCGATAGAACAGACTACGAAGATATGGGACAACATCTAGGGAGCATACATCTTGAACATTAGTGGATATTTTGTATGAAACTTTCCGTTGGTATAATTTACTTACAATAATAGCTAGCACTAATCCATTGGAATGTACCAATTTGAGGCATTGTATGGGAGACCATGTATTTATAAGATCGGCTGGATAGAGGTTAGAGATAAATCTATTGTTGCACCCAAGGATGTTTAGAGAACAACAGATAAGGTTCATCTTGTATGAGAGAGTATGAAAGAATCACCAGACTATAAAATGTCATACACCGATTGAAAGAGGTTATCATTAGAGTACGTGGTAGGGGAACACATGTACTTAATGGTTTCCCCTTGATGTGGGCAGCAAAGGTTTTTAGAAGAGAGTAATCTTTCTCCAGGGATTATCAAACCCTTCAAGGTGTTAGGATGAGTTGGAGAAGTGGTGTAGTTATAGGCATTTCCACCACATTTGGAGAAGTTACATGGAATCCTTCCCATCTCTCAACATGACCAGTATCTTCATGATGAATCCCATGTTATTGAATGAGGATAGTTTTAGGTCGAATATGACATTGTGCTCATAAAGAGACTAATATTGATCTGGGATCGTTAGTAGAATGTGTTGCAAGAAGAATATTCCATTGGATCACATTTTTTAGAGGCTTTCATTCCTTGATGATATTTCCTGGGAAATAGAGATTCAGATGTGAGCCTGGTTCCCATAGTTGGTCTATGTGTTTCCATATTCTGTTTCTCGTTGTAATGTAATGATTGAACCAAGTTTGTTTCGAGATGAGTTGATTCATAATACTTCGTTATGGGATAAAATCCTGTCATTTGGAAAGTGTGTGACCTTATTCGTAAAATACACACATAAATGAAGCTGTGATTAAACCCATGGAGGTGATTTAGTGCGGCCCAAATAGTTTAGTATCATGACATGGAGTAAGAAACTCACCAATTAATGTATTTCAGATGGAATGGTTTTTGTTCTTCTGGGTTGTGTCTTTTGTTCAGTTGGGATAGTAGATGTTAGAGGATGTGTTCTTGAATTTTTATGTTTTTGTCCATATTTCAAACAACATGGGGTGGTTTATCATTGAATATTGATTTTCTTAGATAGTAGCAATGTTTTATGAAAAGAAAGATCCTTGGGAGGTATATTATGGGGTGGTTGTTCAGACCCCTCTTTCTTCTAGGATGGTTTTGAATCATCAAGAATGATAATTGTTAGATAGTTATCTGATGTTAATGTCTGGACATCCTCGAACCATTAAATTGTGAAATATGATTTTTGAGGTTCCCTGGGGGTAACAATGAATCATTTCAAGAGTTTATCAGATTTTTATTTTTCCATCTATAGCTCGTCTAATAGTGGTTCATCCACTGGTAGGTCTGAATGGTGAGTCACATCGTCGAATTGCATTAGTGACTCGCAATGGTCAATTTCACAGATGAGCCTTATAATGGTGATTCTGGAATTCTAGTTCTCTGACAATAAGTTAGAACCTGTGAATCACCATGGTGAGTCATGAACTGTAGGTCAAAGAAATTGAGTGAATACCAATGACTCGCACTAGTGATTCATCCAAAAGCGAGTCATCCAATGTTAGCTCATTGAATTGTGACTCACCGAAGGATAGGTCACAAAATGGCGACACACATAATAGTTACTCACCAAACCACGACACACTAAATGGTTACTGACCACAGGCAGCACACATAGGTGACTCAAACAACTATGATTCATTTCAATCATTTTTCAAATTTCTTGTTTTCTCCAGTTTTTCTAAATTCTCACTTTAACATTTCATTTGTTTCCAATTGGGTTTAAATCAATGATAAAGTTCTTTTGAAGCCATTTCAATGGATTTATGTTATATATATTTAATTTCCTAATGCTTGGGATGATTTTATATTCTTAAAATATGAGTTCTTGATTGTGATCCGACATTAAATTCTTTGGGAACCGTTTACACATTGATATAGGATCTATCCCTTAAAATGTAAAGATCCTTTCTCCCTTGGGCATATTTTTTCTACTATTTCCAAATATAATCCCAACAACCATTATTCCCTAATGATCCATAGCTTTATGATTCGCTCGTGGATCATGTTTATCAGATGCCTTTTACACCATGTTTTTAGTTTAAGAAGGTAGTGCTAATCGTCTGTTTCTCAAGATAGGGATTCATTCATCTCACTTATTTGTGTATCATGTAGGGTGGGTGTATGAATGATTTCCATATATAGGTAGTTGAATCCATATTTAATAAATTATATTGCGTCAGATATAAATAAATAAATAGTTGTTGTATTAAAGTAATGCATGATTTTTTTCATTATTTACTAATATTGACCATCATATGGGATATATATGAACAAAAAATTCTTGTCATGTGAATTCATTGTTTGTTCACTCAGGATGACTTGTAATGGGTTTCTCTTGATCATTTGTTGAGCTTCTGTATATATGTAATTGATTAATTATGTATATCTAGTTAAATAAATGGATTCCCAAGGATATGACATATTCTCTGATAACCCTTAAATAATAAAAGTGGGATTAAAGGAGTGTTCACTAGATCTGAATACCCCCTTCTTTATTTAGTGTGGATGTGTATTGTGTGTGGTTTTGTTTTTCCTTGTGCATTGTGTGGTTGTGTGGTGCTGGGTTTGACTGGATGTCTATGTGTCGGGGTTTTAGAGGTGTTGTAAAAGGATATCAAAATGAGAGATTTGTTGATTATGATATGGTTGTGAAATGTTTTATTAGCGGGGATACAACCATATGTTTTTATATGTTTATGTTGTTTGGGGTGATGGGTTTTTTGTTGTTATGTAGTGGGGCTGGTAGTTTTGTTGTTATGAGATGTGATATTGAGTTTATATGTGAGTTGGGGGGTTTTCGTATTGAGGTGGTTGATTGGGTGTAATGACTATAATGAATGATTATGGAAGTGGTTCATATGGTTGTCAAACAGAGTGGATATATTAAGTTAGTATCCTTATTCAGGTTCCCTTTTTCCATTTCATGGTTTATTCTTTGTGGATTTTATCCTTCTATTATTGGTAGTTTCCAAGGTAGGTATGGAATGAGGAAATGATTACCTTAATAATGTATGATATTTAGTTAAATTAGTTTGATGTAGATATGTTTTAGTTGTTTATTTTTGTGAATACATTTTATTTATCAACTTATGAAGTGGTTATTTGTAGTGTTAAATAATTAATTTAGGGGAATCAGTAGAGTTGGATGTATCATTGGGTTGATTATTTTTCTTGATAATCAATAGGTTATGCTTGAGTGTTTGATATTATATATACATACCTGTATTTTCCATGTGTTTCCAATATAAACCTCATCCTAGATGAGAACTATGTGATGAATACCCCCTTTGTTACGGGTGAGGGTGTCTTTCCGAAACATCTCATTTGGGGAATGGATGAGTGTCCACGTTCTCTTCCATGATCCATCTTCCAGGTTGAGATAACACAAGATTTGTTAGGCATGTAGTGGTTTGTGAGTCCCAGATGTGTGGATGGATGAGTTGTGTTTTCCCAGGTGTCTTTGGGATGAGATGAGTGGGGGTTTCCCAGGTGTCTTCAGGATGGGATGAGTTTTCATTTCCTGTGTGTTTTTATGACTTGTTCAGGTATGTGGCCCAGATGTTTGTTGGAGGGATGTGGTTGTGAGGCCCTTGTGTGTGTGGGTGATATGTGATGAGATCCATTATTCCATGTTGTCAGACTATCTACGGGCCTAGGTTTATGTGGGTGGGTTGTGTCATGGTTCTTTTGGATTTGGTGGGAGCACCGTGACATTTTCTGTTAGAGTGTGAGAGTGTCTAATGAATGGGAATGTCATGATGTGTTCCTAATCATCGATGTTCTCTATATTACATTTCTTGAAATGCCCTATTTTTTTAGTGCTCGTTTGGTGAGATTGGTGTGGCTAGTATACATTGTTAGCATCCATTTTTTCTAGTGTTTTGTCAGTGAAGAATTATTATGATTCTCCACTTGTGCATGAGAGACATAGTTTTTCCTACTGAGTATACTCTTATTCTCACACAATAGAAAAAAATTTCCATCATACTCATAGGTGGACTATATTGACCATGATGGGCATTACTTTCTTGTACATGTGGCTAACTATCATGTAGCTTCTTAGATTTTTTCTCTTAGTGTATACGTTGGATATTTTCATATTATTTTTAGTTGTTTTACTTTAAAACATTTTTGTGGGGTATATTTTTTACATATTTTATATATTTCATGGAGTAGTTTTGATATGTTCCATCTTATCTCGTGATCTACGTTTCTAATAAAAATCATAATTCATCCCATTTCGTGAGATTTTATACCCTTGGTGATGGTCACCATCCCGGGGCCTACTAGAGACAGGACACATAGGACATTATCTCTCTTCCATTATTGAAAGCACAAGAGGGGAATCATTGGATGGAGGTGGTCATTACTTGTCCAAAAGCCATTGGATGCCCATACGTCAACTAATCCCTGCTTTTCAATAAATTGTAATAGTATTTAAGACATTATTAATGTGAACAACGTTAATCAAATTCCATTGTAGAAATATTAAAAGAGTTCCACAACTCCTCCTCCTCTATAAAAGGGCATCGTCTTCTCCAACTTCTTATCATATCTCAAGCCACTTTGTCTCTACCAGGAACTTTCCAAATAGATCCTAAAAGTTCTTCCCCTGATCCTAGAATACATTCCTTAAGAACAAATAAATCCAAAGAAGCTTTTAGTTTAAACCAAAAGGAGTTACGCTCTTTAGATGAAATATTCTCCCTTAACCTATTTAGAATTATTTTCCAATATCCCCACTAAAATATTATTACTATATTCTTCTATAAAAAATGTTTTGTCAATATTGTAGTATTTTTTATTCTATGTGTTCTCCCTACACTTACACACACTTCCATCTACTGGGCAATGAACATACTATATCTTTGTATGAAAAAATAAATCGATACCCCCAGATCGAAGTTATTTTTGGTAAACAACTTATTTATTAAACTGTAATTAGATTGAAATTGTTTTCTAAATCTAAATACAACCTAATTAGTTGGGTGTGGATATGAGTTGGGTGTTGGTTTGTTCTATCTTATTCCCTGTATGGTTGTGTGGTGCTGGGGTAGGGAGCATGACTGTGTGTGGGGTGGTCTGAGTGTTTTAATATAATCATAGGTTGATAGATTGATTGATTATGTAATTGTTAGCTATGTTAGAGCTGTAGTGCAATAGGAAAGAGTTTATCTTTGTTTATGGTTTTGGGTGTGATGAGTGTGGTGTTTTTATGCAGTAGAGAGTTTAGGTTGGTTTTGATGAGATGTGCTACAATTTCTGACTATTTTGTGTGTTTTTGGTTGAGATGTTGGATTGGTAAGAAGGAAATTGAAGAATGATGATTGTTCTGGTTTGTGTGGCTGTTAAATGGAGTTGAAATACGAAGTTAGCTACATTATAATAGTTCTTTTTTACCTCTTAATGGTATATGTTATGTGGATTATTATGTCTTGTGATTGGTAGATTCCTAGATATGTACGAAATTAATAAATTGTTTCCTTAATAAAGAATGATAATAGGTTAAATGATGTTGTTGGGGTATGTTTGAGTTATAGATTTTTAGAATGGATTTCATTTTTCATCTTTCAATGTGACTGTTGCTGTAGTTAAATAATTCATTTAGAGGATGAAGAAGACTTGGAAGTATCATAGGGTGTTTATTTATTTGGTTGAGAACCCATTGGAAAGGTATGAGTGATTGATATTATACATTCATATAAGTATTTTACTTCTATTTTTTATATTCATCCCTCATAGTTGATCACTATTTTCCGAATATCCCTGCTGTCCTGGTGGAGGGTTTCATTAAAAAACATCCCATTTAAAGGATGGATGGATGACCACTTTCCTGCTTCATCTTCTTAGTGGTGATATCCCAAGATTCTTCGAGGAGGTAGTGGTTTTTGTGGCCCACATGTGTGTGGGCGAGATATATTTTCCTAGGTTTATTCAAGATGAGTTGAGTTATTGTTTCCTAGATGTCTTCATGATGAAATATGTTATTCTTTATGAGGTGTTTTTGGTATTTAACATCATATGTGGAACTTGTATCTATGGGTGGAATGTGCTTGTGAGTCACTGGTGTGTGCATTAGAGATGTGATGAGTATTGTTATTTTTAGGTTTTGGACTAGTTGTTAGGCTGATGTGTGTAAGGGTGAGTTTTGACATGTTACTTTAGCAAGGTGGGAGTTCCATGGAATTTTTCGATAGGGTGTGAGAGTGTTTAATCAGTTGGAACGTGGTGTTGGGTACATTATCATCAATTTTCTCTATATTACTTTACATGTGTTAAATTATTTGATGAGAATTGTTTTGGTTAGGTTGGAGTGGATAATATACCTTGTTAAGAGATGTTAGATTCTTCAATTTTCTCACAGGAGCATTAGTATGATTATCTATATGTGCATGAGGGACATAGGTTTGCCTACTATGTATACTTATATGCCAACCCGATGATATAAAATTACATTCATGTTTATAGGAGAAGTATGTGGATTGTGATGGTCATTACTTGCTCGTACTAGGTGATAGTTATCATGCTGCTGCATAGTTTTGTTCTTTTGGTATTTAGTTTAAAGGTTTTCATGGTATTTGTTGAAGTTTTACTTTAAAAAATTCATTTGGGATGGATTTTGGTTTATATTATATACAATGTTTAGAGGTTTTAGTGATTTATCAACTTATATCCTAATATCGTTTTATTAGAAAAATGGTAATTCCCCCCATTTTATGAGATTCTATCCCCTTGGTGTCATTCTCCACCCCGGGGCTGACAGGAGGAGGGACAAAAGGTTCATTACCTATATTCCTTCATTTCAAGCATTGAAATGGCATAATTGGAAGGAGGTGGTCATGATATAATTTTATCATAGCCTAATGTATTAGAGAAAGGATAGAGATTGGTGTTTGAAACAATGAGGATTGAATGGGATGGTAGGGAAATAGTGTTATGTGATCATGGTTCGTGACATATGTGAGGGAAGAAAGGATAGAACATTAGATTTATGTCCCCTCATAATCCGATGTAAGGACTCTGAGTCTATATAATGACCAATTCTGTCTACAATGTTTGTAGTTTGGAAACCCTAGGAAATATACATGCATCATAATGTTTTCTGTTATAGATTGAATTGGGAATTTCAGGGATTGTAAAAAAATAATGATTTTAAATGAACCCTAAATAAAATTCCATACTACTCAGCCTTAAGAATTACTTGTTTTCCATTCACGTTTAGAACCCATCCATCTTCATCAATTATTTCAAGTTGTGCCGACACAAATGTATGAACCTTTTTTATGAAGGTTTGAACAAGTGGTGTAGGATTAACAATGGATGAAAATGTTACATATATTCCGGCGACAGACTTTGGGGAATTAAGAGGGAATTTTTTAATACATTAAGACAGAGAGTAGGATCTATGAACTTGTAATCACCATAAGCATGATACAGGATCTGAGAGATAATTTGGTTCCCATGTAAATGATTCAGATACAAGGAGTTTCACATCAATGGTGGACTCTATATCTAGGGGAGAGAAAGGATGAAAATGTAATGTGAGTCAATGTTGTGAAGGATTTCGGAAAAATATTACATTTTTTGACCATGATGGATGATAAGAGGTAGGATTTACTCTCCCTTTAGAGGAATAATATATTGGTATGTGAGGTAGGGATCAAATTCTAGGATCTCCTATAGTTTGATCCGGATCTCTTTTAGGATGAGGAGCCTCATGCGAGACACCTGGAGAAGGGACATCGTTTTTCACTCATGTATGAGGTAAGTAAATTCACCTTACCAAAATTCACAGAGGTCATTAAGATGGAGGAGGTTGTTAAATGGATTCACTCATGAGGAGGTCTATCAAGATAGGGGAGTCACCCTACTTCATCAATGGGCAATTTTATCAGCAGCAGGTCTCAGGCACCAGGGCCTTCGAGGTTCCAACTACTAGTGAGGCAACATTGGTAGTTTCAGATTCAACCTTCTCGTCCTTGTGCCTATCCTATTGGTCTATGTTCATTATGTTTTATATGTGGATTCGTTGGTAATATCCATAGTTAATGACCAGTGATAATTCGAGCTCAGTATGGTGGGGGTGTGTAGGTCCAGTGCTTGCTTCAGCATCAGTTCCCGGAAATGGAGTTCAAGTAGTAGGGAAAATATTCTCACTCTCTACTAGGGGACAGTTTAGATGGTAGAGGATGACCCTAATCTGTTCCTCAAGGACTTTGGACAGAGCATGATAAAGTTTTCTATTATCTGAAGAGGGTAATAGAAGACTGTAGGGGTCAGTTGCACACCATAGAGGCAGCAGTTCTAGAAAGGTTGGAGATCATTCGAGGTATGGAAAGTCGGTTTAGAACTCTTTCATGTGATTTATTTGATTTAGGAGCCACAAACCCCATTTTAGAACCTATTCAATCCCTAGATATGGGAATAGAGGTTTAGAGGCTTCATGTTCCCCTATTGTTGAGTACAACTGTTTGAGGTCTGACTAACTTGTTTGATGTATGTAGAGGATGTAGACAGAAGATGTGGATGTATCAGTCCTATGGGAATCATTTCCTGTTATTGATAAAACTGTACAATGTAATCCATGGTATTTATAGGTTATAATCTATGCATACAATTATTGATATAATCATTAGGACAGTTCTATTTTATGAAATGGATGGACAGCATGTGGCACTTAGTGGCGATTGGAGTTGTCATGTGGGGAGTCTGTGTATGAAGCCCCTTGTTTTCATCATCGTCAAGCTATCTACAGAATCATTGGATCCTATGTCAGATGATGTTACGAAAATTTTTAGGAGTTCATGGATGTCTTACCTGAGGAGATTGTGACTCTAACATGTCGGCATTATATTGAATTCAGGATAGACCTGAATGATGTTTCTTCTCTGATTTCGATGGCTCATTATTGCATAGAACCTTTTGAGCTACAGGAGTTGAGGATTCAAATATATGATCTAATGAAGATGGGTTTTATCAGGACCCATGTTTCACCAAGTTCATATCCATTATTGTTTGTGAAAATGGTGGATGTTGGTTTGTGGTTGTTCATAGACTATCGGTTTTTTAATCTAGTAATGGTAATGAATTGTAACCCTCTACAAAGGAGTGACAATATTTTTAACCTGATAAGGGGACCATATTGGTTACCTTAGATCAATATGTGTTCACTGTATCACTAGCAGAGGGAGAAGGAAGATAATATCATGTAGGATACTTTCAGGTGAAGGTATGGACATTTTGAGTTTGTGGATCTGTTGTTCATTGTTATAAATGCACATTCTCTGTTCATGGGGATCACTAACTCAATTTTCCATGAGTTCTAGGACTGGATCATTATTGTATATATCAATTTCATCTAGATATAATCAATGTCATATGATGAGTATACTAATCATCTTAGGACTATCTTGGAGGTCCTTTCATTCCACTAGCACTATGAGATGTCTTCCATGTGTATATTCAGGACAAGAGAGGTACAATTCCTAGGAAATGTGTTCTCTAAGCAGGGTATTGCATTTGACCTATGAAAGGTTGAAATTCTTTTTTTGGTTATCACCCTATAATATTCAAGAGGTTTATAGTATTCTTAGTCTGGAAGGATATTACAGGAGGTTTGTCCCAATATCAAGCGAGTTGCAACCCTACTGAAAGCTCTTACTAGAATGGAACCTGCTTTTCAGTAGAGTGAGTAGTGATAAGTAGTGTTTGGTTATCTGAAAGGTATGTTGGTCTATGCTCTAGTGATCAAATTTTAGGGGGAATGTGTGATGTGCGATGGGTTTTGTGATGCCTCCAATCCAGTAATGGAATCCGTTCTTAATAAATAGCATTTAGTTATATCTTATGGGTCTATGCATTTATATCCCCACAAACATAACTATGGATTTTATTATTTTGTGCTAGCGGTTTTCATGTTCACACTGATGTAATTATGATATTACATCATTGGGTAGATGTTTGTGGTCTTGAAAGATCACAAGAGCTTGATGTATATATTTTCCTAGAGAGATCTGGACTTGTGACAGTGGAGAAAAATAAAGTTTTTCTATTACTATGTGTATAATGGTTCCTACACCATAGAAAAGCAAACGTTTGTGGGTGATTATTTGAGTTTGAAGTCAAAGAAGGAGGTAGTTTGTGAATATGGTAATGATTGGACGGAAATGGAGGAGTTAGCCACATTGTATATAGATTTAGGAATGGATGGAGGTAGATACCACTTTTTTTAGATGATGTTGAATTCGTCTACATTACAATAGTTGGATGATCTTATATTTGAAGACACAAAGGAAGAGGTGATGTGTGATCGTGTTTACCATGATGATGCTTCAGAAGAATGGTCAGAATCGGATTTTGTGTCATGGGAGGATTTTTGTTTCAGTATAAATTTATGAGGGATTTATCTATTCATTTCATAAGTATCCTTTAAAGGTAAACTCAGAAGTTTCTAATATGTATCATGGATTGATGTTATAGTTTTGGTGGTCTGGAATGCAGTGGGAAAGGGTATATTTTATGTTTAAGTAATCTATGTGACAGCTAGTGATGTATGAGAATCGTGTTCTCAATTTTTTGATACAGAAACTAGAATTCCTTGAGTGGAATTGGGGTGAAATATTGATGGATTTTGCCATATGGATACCAATGTATTAGGGAGTATGTAATTAAATCTATTTGGTGATGGATTGGATGATGAAATCATCTCATTTCTTAGTTATTAATGAGTTTAGCGTAGTGGATGCCTTGTCCAAGAGGTATCTCGATGATGTGGTGTGGTTTTAGCGAGTTGTGGGATCCGTTATCTTGGATTGAAACACATGTTTTTCACATTGAGTTTGGAGGGGTTTAGAGCATGACTTTGGAACTCATCTAGGAATCATCCCTGCACTCCCCCATTAGAAAGATCAGACTATCTAGATATGAGAGAACATTTAGGGATCATGCATATTGAACATTGGTGGATATTGGGTATGACACTTTCTATTGGTATTATTTACTTAATATTATAGATATAACTCATCCATTGGAATGTACCCATTTGTGGAATTGCATGGGTGATGATGTCTTTATTTTCTGTACTGGACAGATGTTCAAGAGACAACTATTCTTAGACCCAAGGTAGTATAGAGAACAACAGATAATGTTCATCTGGTCTGAGAGAGGATGAAAGCATCACTGAACTAGAAAAATTCATACACTGATCACATGTGGATTTCATTAAACTTCGTGGTAGGGGAACACATATTCTTAATTTTTTCCCCTTGATGAGGTATCTAGAGGTTTTTGTATGGTAATAATATTTCATTAAGAATTATTGGACCCTTCAATGTATTAGGATGAGTTGGAGAAGCGGCGTAGTAATAGGCATTGAAACCATATTTTGAGAAGTTCAATGACATCTTTCACATCTCTCAGCTTCATCAGTATCTTCATGATGACTCCCATGTTATTTAATGGGGATAGTTTTAGTTTGAAGATGACGTGGTGTTCATAAAGAGACTAGTATAGATCCATTATCGTTAGTAGAATGTGTTGCATGGAGACTATTCCATTGGTTCACATTTTTTATAGGCATTCGGGCCTGGATGAGAGTACATAGGAAATAGAGATGTAGATGTGAGCCCAATACCCATAATTGTTCAATGTTTTTCTATATTATGTTTCCTAATGTACATAAATGATTGAACCATGTTTTTTTTCAAGATGATTTGATTCATAGTTCTTCGTTATGTGATAAAATGCGGTCATATGGAGAGGGCATGACCTTATTCATAAAAGATACACCTAAATGAAGTTTTGATTAATCCCATGGAGGTGAGTCAGTGTGGCCCAAATAATTTAGTATCGTGAAATGGAGTATGAAATTCATTAATTCATGTATACTAGTTGGTACAGTTGTTGTTCTTGGGTGGTGAGTCTTTTGATCAGTTGGGATAGTAGTTATTAGAGGATATGTGATTGTCTATCGCAGATTCAATCTATATTTTAAACAACACGGGGTGGATTATCATTGAACATTGATGATCATAGTTGGTAGCAGAATTTTAGGAAAAGAAATATCCTTGAGAGGTATATTATGGGGTGGTTTTTTAGGCCCTATTTCTTCTGGGTTGGTTTTGAATTATCAAGGATGATAGTAGTTTGACAATTATCTGATTTTATTGTCCGAACATCCTCGGACCATTAAATTGTGAATATATGTCTTATGAGGTTCTCTAGGGGTAATGATGACTAATTTAAAATTATTTTTAGATTCCTAGTTTTCCAACTGTAGCTCATCAAATAGTGGTTCATCCACTAGTATGTCCCAATGGGGAGTCACATCGGCGAATTGCATCGGTGACACACAATGGCCACATTCACTTATGAGTATTCTAATGGTGATTCTGGAATGGTAGGTATTTGATGGTATGTCAGGACCAGGTACTGACATTGGTGATTTTTCCAATGCTGATTCATGAATGGTAGGTCGCTAAAAGTGAGTGAAGGCCAAGGACTCACACTAGTGAGTCATCCAACGATGAGTCATCCAATGTTAGCTCACTGAATGGTGACTCTTCGAAAGATAGGTCACCAAATGGTGACTCACAAAATGGTGACTCACTAAACTATGAAACACTAAATTATGACTCAACACTGGTAGGTCACACGAGTGACTCACACAATACTAAGTCATTCCCATAGTTTTTCAAATTTCTAGTTATCTCCAGTTCTTCCAATTTCTCCCATTAACATATTATTTGGGTCAAATTGGGTTTAAATCTATGATAATGTGTTTTTTAAGCCATTTCAATGGATATAAATTATATATTTAATTTCATCATGTTCGAGAGGATTTTATATAGACAAAAAATTTGGCCTTGATTGTGATCTGACTATAATTTATATTGGAACCATTCATTCATTGATATAGGATCTATCCCATCAAATGACAAGATCATTTCACCTTGGGGAATCTCCTTTCTACTATTTCTAAAGATAATCCATAGAACATTTCTACCCGGATCATCCATATGTTTTTGTTTCACCCATAGATCATGTTTCCCTAAAGCCTTGTACACCCCGTGTTTGGTGTAAGGAGGTAGTGCTGATAATATGTTTCTCAAGATAGTGATTCATTCATCTCTCTTATTTGTGGATCATGCAGGGTGTGTGTATGAATGCTTTCAATGTGATGGTAACAGAATCCACATTTAATAAATATAATTTTATCAAATTTACACCAATAAATTGGTGTTGTGGTAATGTGATGCATGATTCTATTTCATTATTTACTAATATTTACCATTATATAGAATATATGTGTACAAAAACTCCTGGTCATGGGAATCCATTGTTTGTGCACTCAAGATAACTTTTGATGGGTTATTGTTGATCATGTGTTTAACTACATTATATATGCAATTGATTAACTATGTATATCGTGTTAAATAAAATGATTCCAATGGATAGGACATATTCTAGGATAAAACCTAAATAATCAATGTGGAATTAAAGAAAGATTATTCTATATATCTGAATACACCCTTCCTTATTTAGTGTGGATTAGTGTTGTGTGTGGTTTTGATTTTCCTTTTGCATTGTGTGGTGGTGTGGTGATGGGTTTTAGAGCACGTATCGATGTGTTGGTTGTAGGGGTATTGTAAGTGGATATCAAAATGAGAGATTGATTGATTATGGAATTGATGGGTAGTGTTTTAGTAGTGGGGATACAACCTTAGGTTTTTCTATGTTTATGTTGTTTGGAGTGATAGGTTTGATGTTGTTATGTAGTGGGGCTGGTAGTTTTGTTGTGATGAGATTTGATATTGAGTTTAACTATGAGTTGGTTGATTTATAATTGTTTTGTTTGATTGGAAGGAATGACTCTGATGAATTATGATGGATGTGGTTCGTATGGTTGTTAAATATAGTGGAAATAGTAAGTGAGTTTTTTTATTGTGGTTCTCTTTTTATATTTCTTGGTTTATTCTTTGTGGATTGTATCATGCTGTGATTGGTAGTTTCCAGTGTAATTATGGAATTATTAAATGGTTTCCTTAATATAATTTTATACTTGGATAAATGAGTTTGATGTATATATGTTTGAGTTGTGGGTTTTTGTGAATTATGTTCATTTATCAGCATCTGAAGTGGTGGTTTCTAGTGTAAAATAATGAATTTAGAGGGAGCATCATAGTTGGATGTATAATTGGGTTGATTATTATTTGGTTGAGAATCCATATGTTGTTCTTGAGTGTTTGATATTATATATATATAAGTATTTTCCTTTTTTTTCTAAATTCAAGCCATCCTAGTTGTGAACTATGCGCTTAACACCCCCAATGTTATAGGGGGGTGTCTTTAGCAAAAATCTCATTTCGGGTATGGATGGATGACCACATTCTCTTCCCGGATCCCTCTTCTAGGTGGCTATAGCCAATAATTCGTCAGTAATGTAGTGGTTTGTGAGTCCCAGATGTGTGGATGGATGAGTTGTGTTTTCCCAGGTGTCTTTGTGATGAGATGAGTTTTTGTTTCCCAGGATTCTTCAAGATGATATTTGTATTTATTTCCTATGTGTTTTTATGATTTGTTGAGGTATGTGGCCCAAATGTCTGTGGGAAGTATGTGGTTGTAAGTCCCATGTTTGTGTGGGTGATATGTGATGATATTTATTTTTCCATGTTGTCAAACTATCTATGAGGACTAGGTTTATGTTGGTGGGTTGTGACATGGTTCTTTTGGATGTGGTGGTAGCACTGTTACATTTTCTGTTAGGGTGTGAGAGTGTCTAATCAATGGTTATATTGTGTTTTGTACCCAATCATCGATGTGATCAATATTAAATTACTTTACTTGATTTAGTTTATTATTATGCCTTTGGTGAGAGTGGTGTGGCTAGTATACCTTGTTAGTTTCCATTTTTCTGATGTTTTCTCATTGATGAATTAGTATGAATCTCAACTTGTGCATGAGAGACATGGTTTTTCATACTGAGTATAATCGTATTCTCACACAATATTAAAAAATTTCATTTATATTTATAGGGGGACTACATTGACCATGATGTGCATTACTAGCTTGGACATGTGGCTAACTATAGTGTCAGTTTTAATATTAGTTCTTTTAGTGCTTACTTTAGATATTTTCATTGAATTTTTATATGTTTTACTTTAAAAAATTCACATGTGATGGATTTTTTACTTATTTTATATATTTCGTGGAGTAGTTTAGATAAGTTAGATCTTTTCTCCGGATATCCTTTTCCTATAAAAATTGTAATGCCTCCCCTATCATGGGATTTTATACCCTTAGTATTGGTCACCACCCGGGGGCCTACTGATGTCAATACACATTAGAAACTATCTCTCTTCCTTTATAGCAAGCTCAATAGTGGATTCATTTGATTGAGGGGACCCTAACATGTCCAAAATCCATTGGATTTCCATTGGTCCACAAATCCTCATATTTCTATAAATTGTAATATTAATGAAGACACTATTAATGTGAACAACATTACTCGAATTCTATTGTAGATATTTTAAAATAGTTCCACTCCTCTTCATCCATAAAAGGGAATCGTCTTGTCCAAATTAATATCATATCTCTATCCACATTGTCTTGACCAGGCTCTACCCAAATAGATCCTAGAAATCACTCCCCTGATCCTAGAATACTTTCATTAAGAACAAATAAATCCCAAGAAGCTTTTAGATCAATCCAAAAGGAGTTACTATCTTTAGATGCATCATTCTCACTTATTATATTTAGTATTATTTTTTATTCTACCCCTGAAAATATTATTATTATATTCTACTATAAGAATGATTCCTCAAATTACTAGTATTTTTTATTCTAGGTGTTCTCTCCACACTTACACACACTTCCATCTACTAGGCAACAAACATATTATTTGATTGTACCGAAAACTACTACATCACGAAATTATAATTGATCAGTTTTCCTTCAACACATCGCACAATGGACATTATAATATAAAATTTGTTTATATGTGTTTGATATGATATTTGTTATGTCATTATGATTAATTAATTACTATATAAAATATATCACTGTACTTTTCACAATGTAAAACTGATAAAATCGTTTGTGGAAAGGTGAACTACAACCCCCAAAAAGTGATATGATTCATTCACACTATACATGAAAATTGTAATGATTGTTTATCCATATGAGACCTAAAAACATATATATTATATCCATGACCTAATTAACAAATTATATATATTTCTATATCATTTTCCTTATTATCCTTTTACACCCTAAAAATAGATAATGATATTCGTGTATGTATAGACTATCTCCACCTCCACATGATGTGATTCTATTTACATCATAATAATTATACATATATATATAAGTACATATGACATTATAATATTTTATTTATTATATAATTATCATTATAGAAAAATATAGTGTTACTTACCATATTTCTATAACCATCATTGAAAAATGAGAACGTTACTCATGCGTTGGAACAACCTACCATCTCCCAGATTGCACCATTTGTTCATTCTATATATCCATATTAAATTATTGATTTTTAAAATAAAATTAATGTAAAAATATTATTATTTTCAATATCTAATTGTTATCTATGTGTTATATGATTCCATCTTTGACCATAGTGATCCAACCAATGACTGTTTTGACACATCATCTGAATTCTGTCAAAACACCCATCATTTTCATAATTTGTTATGTTTTTGTAAATAACATGCTAATAAGTAAAATATAATTAATGAGAAATATTAAAAGGTTTCTGAAAAAAAGTATAAAATTCACATATGATTACTATAATATAATTTAATGGATGTTCACCCTAACAAACTCAAGCTAAGGGATTTTTTATTTCACTTTTTACATATGTGAGATAAATTCCATGTTCACCACTCATTAATTTTTTTGGTGTCTCTACAGAAAATTTTTATATATTATATCATTAATTACATTATCTAAATGGAATTTAAACTATTAAATTAATATTATTCATTCATGAGGATTATGATTTAAAATATTTTAAAGTGGTATAAGACACATTAAAATGTTTGAATATTATTTTCCCCAATAACAACTAAAGGATCCTTCAATAATATTTCTAATTAATGAAATTATTTGTTCATTGATCAATAAAACCTTACGTTTTTCTGTCTTATCGTTATTCATGAATGTTTTCATGAATTAGTACTACTTTCCAACTCTTTAGTTCTCAAAATTTTATTGATAATGTTTGCATAAAACACAACATTATTTCTATCATTACTCAAAAACATGTGTTTTTCTTGAAACAAATGTTTTTTAAATGATTTCAGAATGGTTTTTAATATGATTTGGTATTGATATTTTTACCCTTTTATGTATTTTACCAATGTTTTCAATGGAATATTATTATCAGTTTCAAAATAAGGCACTTTTCTGACCATTTTCTACACTAAAGGAAAAGTATATTCACCTTGTATGACTTGTATAAATTTTCCTAAAGAAATTAATTCATACTTCATTTTAATGTTTGAAATATTAATTTTTAAATAAATTGTTTTTAAAAGTTATTATCAAGGAATTATTTTTCACATGATTTTCCAAAAATAAATATTTCCCTCAAGATTTTTTTTGAAAATAATTCTTTATATTTTTTTGATTCATCAATGAAAACACAATTTATAAACATCCCATGGTGTATGTTATATTTATACCATCATTTATCTTCATCTACCTGGTTTATGATTAATTTGGATAAGGATGGTAACCACACTCACTTCCTTGATTATATTTTAGTCCCCTTTTAATATTCTATTTCCTATTATTATTGAAGATGGAATTTACCATAATTATCCATATCATCTATAATTGATATGTTCATTTCCTAAATAATATGAAATTTATTATACTATGTTTACTATGAATGTTATTTTATTATTTGGTTAAATATTGATAAATAGGTATATTTAATTCAATATGGATAATTGATAAGGTATATTCTTTATTTGATATGAGGAATTATTTAGACAAGAAATACGTGGGTTGGGATCAATTAAAGGTTTTCCCCATTGGTTGGGTATTGGTTAATTAAAAAATATTGATGGGTCATTAGTCTCTAGAGATGAATTATTTACAGAAATTGTTATAGCTAAACTATCTCTTGACTGTAATGGATCCATGTACCTAGCAAATATGTCATAAAATAATTAGGCATTTCCACTGATATAGATATAGTTATTATTAATCCAAGAGATTTTACATAGACATATCTATGGTTATTTTAAATTTTTAGTTGATTATTTAAATATCATGTTTTGTAGTACCATACCTTCCCATATTTGTTTATCTCTATCTAATAATTTAAATGGAATGTGTTTTCATTTAAAATTACTTATTTTTTATTAACTTTCTTTACAATCTATTGGTTACATAGAATGCATGTTTAGTTAATTGAAAATCCATAATTAGTATTCCAATTGATTCATTTGTGCTTCCACAATACTACACAATTTCTAAACATTTGAGATCATTTTATCATGTTCCAATTTCCCATGAATCAAAGAAGCATACTATAAATGATATGATGGGATTTATGGGATGGAAAGTGGGAATCCTCTGAGATATTTATATTTTAGAGAAATAATATATTGAAATTAGTGTAATAATTTATAAAAAACATATTTATGTATCTGGATTAATAAGACTAATAAAATCATGGTCCTTTATGACTTTATTCTTTGTAATCATGACAATGTAATATATTGCAGACATATCCTCTAGGATTTCTATTGTCGGGTCGCTACTGTATGTATCAATGGAGGACTAGTAGCAATATTGGGATTTGGTTTTAGGAAAACAGAGGTTATAGAACATAACCCAGAGGTATAATTAGATGATATATATATAAAAACATATTATTGTTTCCGTTAGATAGAGATAATGTGTGTTTTTAGAAACACATCCATTTATGGATACTATATGTGGATGTTGTTCTTGTATAGATATACCTAGAAGTAATAAATTCGATAAGGTGTTCAAAGCCCGTATTGGGATAGCCATGAATATGAAAATGGGCCTTAATGCACAGATTGTTTGACACTCTGAGGGGATATGTTCAGGATAATTCACTACTTCATTAGAAACCATTGTTAATAATTTGAATGTATAATGATAATGAATGACCTAGGATAATCCTATGGTTTAGTATATTGAAGTTAAATTTTCATGATTTAGAAATTATATGAATGATATTATGGATAAACACTATACCATGGAAGGGACTATGAGTAAATAAATGGATGATGTATTTATGTAATGGGGTTTACAAATTTCCATAGTTTAATATTTATATAGTGATTAAACTTATTTCTTGTATGTCTATCATAATGATTTTGGAAAATATATCATTACAACTATAAAAAATAAAAACATGTAAACTGGGAGACAACCAATAAAATCCATCATGGCCCTAGGTCTTTAGCCCATGGCCGATGAACGATTAGGGGTTCACTACAACCACTAAACTATGTATTGTCCGAGATAATTTTGCATGGTATTTTGTTAAACAATTTCATGAAAAATGATAATAATGAAACACTATTGTCTCTTTTTAGGATTACAGTTTGATCTATTAACCATATTGGTTTTGGAAGATAGTTAGAGACCAATAGTTATATTTTTCAATATTTTATAGGCTTTATGATCCTTTAAAATTATCTTTTGGGTTTTTAAGGAATCCATATTTAATTTTTAATGAATTTTAATTTGATCAAAACACCACTGAAACATAGGATTATTCATATGAAATTGAAACCTACTATGTAAGAATATTTCTTTATATTCTTGTTTAGTAAAATAATTACCCAAAATTAGGAAATTGAATTATAAATAAAATATTTTCCTAATACCTTATTTTATATTTCATTTATGCCCATCCAAATCATAAAAGATTTATGGGTTTGAGGGCCTCAACGTTATATTGATCATTCACTTTTTTTTCATTGATGACCTCAATCATGCCTATAAATAGTTACGATTTTACTCTATATATGGATATCAACATTGAATTGATTTTCTCCTTCATAGAGACTTAGTTATATGTTTATTTATTACCATGTACATCCCATTCTCTCCTTTCTACATGATATTTTTAGAAACACAACTCATGATGTGGGGTTTTATGTGTATGAAATATAAAATAATCTCTTATCAAGAAAGAGTTTAAATTGTGAGGACATAATTTAATTAGTGTGGGAGAATTTATATAATAATTGTGCCTTATAGACAACACATTCACCTCGCATTAACATGGTTGTCAAGTCCTAGTTTGCTACGTACAACCAGTTGCCTCGCAGACACGTGGTCCCCACCTTGGAGCCCACCCACATGCATGAATGGGTAATATGACTAATGCATGTCCCCATATTCCAACACATTTCCATTTCAGTTTTCTTTGTTCTCACTCCCACAAACCCTGAGAATCATCCCAGAAGGTCACCCATATTGATGACTACACTAGGCCAAACATGCTTAACTATGGAGGTCTAATCCGGTAGGCTCCCTGAAAGGATATCTCGCCTTGTTCACATGAGTCATATCATTTATTCATTTATCGCTTTTTCATTTTGTGGTGTTACAATGTATGACCCCAAAATTCTAGTTATCAACTTTGTATTAAGAATTCTGTATGGATCACGACATGAAGAACTTAAGGGAATATAAAATCCTGAGAATTTATAAAATATATTTACTCTCTTAAATAAATAAAATATAATCAATAGATTATAATGAACGCAACACTGAATTATCTTATATAAAATGAAATGGAAACCATATTAAATATCTTGTTTTTCAAACAATGTCTACCTTCTAAGATATCTTATGATACATGCAAGTCCGTGTTTCCCCAAATAACAATGTATAATTAAACTATTATTATATAATATACCATGATATATCCCATCTATTGTGGTAGTAGTTATGATTTTGTTTTATGAATATTATTAATTTTTTTACTATATAGATAGAAAATTAAATCTTCGGTTACCAATTAAATATAAATTAATATAATAACCAGTTGGATATAAAGAAGAAATACTATTATATTTATGCTTCTAAATGAGTTCTGTCTTAAAAAAATAAATAAATAAAATTTGATAAATACTCTAAAGAAATATATATGTTATAATTTAAATAAAATATTTTTTTGTTTTTATCTATTTGATTTGATATCCATAAGATAAGAAAAATCCATATTTTTACATAAAAACCAATATTTTAAGCAATTTTACATCCTTTTAAGGGAGAACCTTGTTTAAATATAAATTTTGAGTATTTTATTTAATTATTATGTCAAAATAAATTTTATTATTTATATGGAAACCCCAAAATTATTAGAAGTAAATATTTATTAATTTTCCTTGATGATTCATTTATTAATCAATTCTGAAATATGATGATTTTTAGTTCAAATCATATATATAATAAAATTTATTTATGTGGTTATATTATACTTCTAATTTTTTTGAAAGATAAATTATATAATACTTTTATCAATGAATAAAATTTATTTCATTGGAGTAAATTTCAATTTTAAATTGATTATAAAAACATATAAAACTCTGAGAAGTTTTTAGATTGAAAGACTTCATTGTGACATTCCCGTTGGATGGATTTTAAATTAATTTCTTACATTTATATTATTGGAATTTAGATATTTTATTAAATATTTAGAATGAACTTAATTAATATTTTATAATAAGTTCAACCTTGTTTTGGATCCAAAAATCTCGTGAATGTAATTATAATTAATCACAATAATTAAGGTAAAATTAAAAAGCCCCCAAATGATATATCCACTATCAAAAAAGACACATTGGGTCCATATTTTGACACTATACGCACTTTTTTAAAAATTTTAATATTATATGATCCTCATGTAATGGGAAATATGTGCAATTAATTCCATTGTAGATATATTGTAAGAGGGCCACTCCTCCTATACTATAAAAGGACATCCTCTCCTCCAACTTAATCACACCACTCAAGACAGTTTAGATTGAACAATATCTACTCAAATATATCTTAATAATCCTTCTCCTCATCTTATTAGCCACCCCTTGGGCATAATTCCTTCCAAGGATGATTTTTGTATACTTCCACCCCCTAAAAATGAGGTGATTCATTCACACTATAGTGGAAAATATAAAGGATGATAATAATTTAAAATGTGAGACATACACAACATATTTATTATAATAATGTATTAATTACCTTTCTAGATAGATATATATATATATATATATATAATATTCGTTATTATCCTTTCACACACTAAATAGATATAACATCATTCGTGGACGTGTGGACTACCACCTCGCCAATAAGATGTGATTCCATTTACATCACATGAATCATATATATAAATATATATGTTTAAATAATATGTTATTTATTTTATATCAACCATTATTCAATTATATATTGTTACTTAACTTCTTTCCATAAGGATCATTGTTAAATGAGAACATTACTCATGAGTACGTATAACCTACTATCTCCATGATGGTTACATCAGTACATTTTTCATAACTAAATATAAATATTGAATTTAAAAGTTTAATTAATTTAAAAATATGACACTTATGTAATGACCATTTTTATAGATATGTTATATAATGACTCTTTTTTACCTTAATTAAACTACTATAGTCATTTTTTACATGTAAACTAAATTTGGTCATAACACCCAATATAATAATAATTCTTTAACTAGTTGACAAAAATATGAAAATAAGTGAAATAGATATATTTTCAAACAAGAAAAAGATTATTAACAAGAAATAATTTTATCATATGTTTATTACACATGATTTTAATGGATTTCCACCAGAAATGAATCTCTAGGTAAGAAATTTTTCATCTATCATTTTACTTCTATGAGAACAATGTTATGTACACCGCTCACTTATATTATGAGATGTATCTATTAAAAATTTTAATATTATATTAATAATTACATTATCTTAATGTTATATAAAACATTCATTTAATATTACTCATTCATGTGGTTTATGATTTTAAATTTTTCATAATTTAATGCGATATTTGAAATAATTAAAATTATTTTCTAAAATATTAACATTAATGATATTTATGTGATATTCAATTACTGAGAATATTTACGAATTTTTTTCAATAAAACCATTAATTTTAATCTGTTTTTGTTATTCATGAACTTTTTGAGTATTTATATAATTTTTTCACTCTTGGGTTCTAAAATGTTATAGAAAGCATTTTCAAGAACCATTCCTTTATTTATCTCTATAGTTGGGGATAATGTTTTCTTCTAAAACCCAATTTTGGTAAAAATGTATTAATAAATATTTAAAAAATGAATTGGTAATGATATTTTTACCATTGTTTACAAATTTTTTTAAAGGAATATTTTTTAAATTTTCCAAAAAAATAATTATTCTAACCATTATTCATGATAAAAGATTGTTCTTTTTTCCTCGTATTTATTGTATGGATTTACCCACCATAATTTCCTTGAATATTATTTTTCATGTTTAAATGGATTGGTTTTAAAGAAAATGTTTTCAAAAGTGATTTAAAATGAAAGGTATTTAGAAACGTATTTTGAAAACCAAATGATATTTTCAACAAGAATGTTTTTAAGGAATATTATTTTTATATTATTCCCTTTCATCATCAATAAAAAACTAATTTCACTCTATATGGGTTATGTCATGTTGATTGCATCCTTAATCACCCTATAGATGGTTTATGATTGATTTGGGTATAGATAATAATAACATTCACTTCCATGATTCTTTTTTTAGTCCCTTTTAAATATCTATTTTTATATTATCAACATTGAATATCTCTTAATTATCCATATAATATATCCAAATAAGTTATTTTTGTAAACCATATACCATTTTTAAATGATATTAACATAAAAATTTATTTCATTATATGGGGAAATATTTATAAATGTGTATAATTTATTAATTAATGTTATTTGTTAAGAAATATTGTTTATTTCATTCGAGAAATGCATTGGAAATGAAAAACACAGGTTAGGTCATTTCATAGAAATACCAATGGATTTAGGACTGATTGATGAAATACCATTAATGAATCCGTAGTATTATTAGAAAAATTAGTTTCACAAATTTGAATAGGTAAAATATGTCATAATGGTAATGGTTTGATGTACCTTTTAATCATGACATCTAATTATTAAGAAATTTCCATTATTTAGTTTCAGTTATTAATCATCCATGAAAATTTTCATCGTAATAACTATCGAAACGTTTTATTTTTAGTTTATTATTTATGTGGAATGTGTTTTTTATTACATTGAGATATTTATATTTCATTATCCTATTATTTTAATGGTATGGTTTTACATTTACCATTCATCATTGTTTATTCACTTACTTTTTAGCTTACTCGGTAAATGGAATGTGAGTTCATTTCATTATCATGAAATAAATAGCATTGGTATGGATTCATTATTCCATTCACTATCCTCTACCCTTAATAAGCATTTCAGATAACTATTTTTATGTTTCCTTTCCCCAAAAATCAATGAAGTATACATCGAAATATATGAAAGGATTTACTTGATTGAATAATGTTATCCCCAATTTGGAATAATTATTTAGAAATAAAATATTTTATAATTAATGTACTCATTTGATATAAAAGACACATATTTATATCTAGTTTACCAAGACTAATAAACCCCCAGTCCTTTGGGATTTTATTCCCTATAATCATGAAAATGCAATTAATATTAGGCCCTATCTCTGGGCTTTCTAAGGGTGGGTTTCTACAGTACTTCACCCCCTCTATGATGATCATCTATTGGTGGTTCCCTTGAAGTGTATGTTTTTGAATTGAGGGGCCCACATCTAAGGAAAAATTAACATTGAGTTTGGAGTGGGATTGTACTTGATGAAGGATGAGGATATGCTAACATGGGATCCCCACAAGTGTGTTATCAAGGTGAGATGTTTTAATGGGTAGGAAATTTAATATCAAAGGACTATACCTAATTTCTACATAGGGGAAGCACCCGTTACAACTTCTACCTAACAAAATAGACATCCATGTGTATAGAAATGTTCTAGTAGTGCTGTTCGAAATGGAGTATAGTTTGACAAGCACTCCAATAATTAGGCCTTTAGTGGAATGTGTTGATTACCTAGTGTTCTATGATGCATTAAAGACTATACATGATGGTATTTTAATTCGTAGGGAAGCAGAGATTTAATATAGTTCACATTAATTGAGACTATATGAGAAGAACTATTCATAAAACAATCATGAGATAGTATCAGTAGTAATCTCACTGATGATGTGGTTATACCACCTAATGAGTGATAATTATATCATCTACTATAACCATTATGTATCAATTATATCCTCCACTTAGAGGATCATATCATCAGATAGTGTTAATGGATAGATTTCCACTAGGAATATGACTTAAATATTGTCTATAAACATATGAAGGGGAATGTGGTGGATGATACCCTCAAAAAAGGATATTGTTCTCAATGGTTGAAATATTAATTGGAGTAGTTATCCTTATTATATATTTCCTCAGTTTAATGGGATGGTCCTTCATTTATTTATTCAATGGTTGTTACCCCTATTCCTTTATAGTGATTCAACGATTATCACCATAAAGATACCAACTATGAGTCCTTATGTACCAATATACACACTAGATATGATCCTGAAGGATATTATGAATGTAGGGCGAGCACTAATTTTTTAGGGGTGGAGAATGGTAGAATTAACTTTTTGGGAGGAGTTTAAGATGGATTTTTTACATCCTACTCTTTGTAACATCTAGTTGTGGAAAAGATATATATATATACCTTTGATGTCCATACAAGTGTACCAGTGATAATAATTGTGTTTCAAAGTATTTTTCTCAGTGAATCACTTTTTAGTAAGTTAATGTTGAGTACCAAGTTACAGTAGGTTTACCTGAACCCCTAGGGGTTCTATAGTTTATGTGGGATGTCATATCCATGTACATCATGATGGGGTTTCCACGTACATCAACGGGACAATATTTCATCTGGGTGATCATAGACAAACATGCCATGTTTTACAACTTCCTATAAATTTTAGAAAAGAGTTCATGAGAAATATTTTGATGCCTTTATATACAAGAGTTTTTCTAGCTCCAATGATATTTCTCACCGATCATTACATAAAAAGAAGATCGCACCATGTCATAATTATGGATGGGATTGCAAGAGCCCATTGGGACATAGATTCACTTGAGAATAGTGTTTCACCCTCATATTGGTGGCTAGAATTGTAAGACCATTGAGGTTTATAGGACATATTATAGGCATTCATATTGGATATTGGACATAGATTTGAGGATAATATAAACTTTTTGGATTTTGTTTAAAAAAACATATACCATTCCACCATTGGTATGGAACCATTCATTTTCTTGTACGGGGATACAATGTAAGTCACTACATTATTGAATTGATACATGTGTGTCAGTACACATGGGTCCAAATTTAGGTTGAGATACTTTAGAGAAGGTATATATAACCCGACATAGTACGCTGGTAGAATAGGGTCATCAAATGTAATATGTCAACCGATCACAGTGACCTCTGGAGTTAGAGGAGGGAGACTATCTGTACTTTGGAGTACCACATCAAAGTGGATTACATAGATTTGTCCACTATGAAAATATTTCTCTATGATTATGTAGAACTATATTGATAATACAAAGAGATGGTGAGGTGTCCTATAACACATCACTAATGTAGTAGTTGATTAGGTAGATGATGACTTCTAGGGGTCGCAACTAAAGAATTGTGTGCATTATTTTTTTCATGTTATTTACTAGGGTGGTATGGACATTGAAGATGGAAATACATTTGGTGAGCACTCATTATTGATCAAGGATTTGTATTGCAGGATTTTTTCATGGGTGATCGATTCACCTATATCATGTAGTGTGGAAGCATTGGAATCTTCATGGGGTCACCTAGGAGAGGAAGATATAGATGTGATATCAGAAACCTCATCTTTTTTATATATCAATTTTTAGATTTCTAAAACAAAGAATTCCAAGGTAGGGGGAATTTAATGAAATGGATTTTTTATGTTTTATTATTAAATTATATTTAATATTTTTCAATCCATGCATTGTGACGATGCAGAATTTGGAGGCCGAGTGATCCATGAATGAATGGTTTGAATATATTAAATATATGAATATCATGCCAATAGATTATTCTGAAAAAATTGGAATAATTACTTAAAGGAGGAACAATTCAAATATATAAGAGCATAATTGCAATAATATTTCTATGTATACCCTAGAAATGACATAACACTTTATAATTTCAACTGTTTGTAAAAAAGATGTTACATGCGCTAATGAATAAAATAAAAAAATTAATCATTGATTTTACTTGTTATAAAATTTTAAACTAGGTCTCCAATATATTAAATGTTATCGATATTTCTCAAGGTTTACTTATAAACCATAGAGACTCAGTAGACCATCGTATAACATTCTTGTCAGATTTCATCAGATTAGATCCTGACCGAGGACTGGTGTTCCAACGAAACGTGAGGATCTCAACAATGATAGTGATGTGTGATCATTCTTCCTTAGTAATTAATTCAAATCATGGTAGAATATTTGATATGTGATTTACATCTAGTTAATTATTCATGGATGAAAACTAATAAATTCTACAAAAAAAGTACGGATTCAAACATCAAAGGTATATTAAAATTGATTGGATTATTTTATTGTGCATTGTTTGTGAATCAGTCTTCATTCATAAATTCTATAATAATGGATAAATGCATAGAAAAAAGACAATGTTTGTAACTCACATCATGTGTATTATGTTTTTATTCTCCCATTTATTCACTCATTCATCATAGGTGTTTTATTTTTCACTTGTTTCAATAAAGACATAGTATTTGATAAATGTGGGACCATTCTCTGGCATAGAAAATCAATAAAATGGGTATAACATGCAATGGGGGTTTTGATTTTGGAATCAATGATAATGGTAGATTATTTTTAGAGGAATGAGACCATATCAGACCAAGAGTTCCATTATAAAATAGGATAAAAAAGGACAAATCGTAGAGGTGATGGATCAAGATCAAAGATTATTTTTCAAGAAAAATTGAGTATTATAATTTGGTGAGTAGGCGACGTCATAGTGGAGTGAACTCTGATACTTGGATTACAATGAGAATGGTGTCCCAAGAAATTTATTATATAATATAGAGGATAAACTAGAGGATATATAAGATAAAGTGTTATACAATGAGTAATGTGGAATTACTTGACTTATTGGACCGTACTATGGAACATTAGGTTATTTATTGTGATTCAAATATCACATACCATGTGACCCTATCACATGTTTTGTGATAAGTGTTAGTGGATTGAGATTTATCTCAAAGGATACAGAGGCAAGGGAATGAAAAATTACATACAAATGACCAGAGTACATGTCCAGGTGTCCACAAGCATAGACACGACCATGTGTGCATGGGCATGTCCCGATGTACACGAGTTGGTCAATAGGTACAATCAAAAATACATATTCATGGGGAGATGAAACATGATAAATTATGATCTATCTTGAAATGTTAGGTATAACTCTTTTCAACGGTGTATTTGGAGATTTACATGTTTTGTGAGGATGCACCACATGCAGAGATCATGGGTCATTTGGGCAATCCATGTACCCCTATTATATGATGTTCACCACCATTGGGGTAATTTTAGCCCATAGTTTCTTCTTTTTGTACAAGAATTACATGATTGATCCCCCTTGGTAAATTCAATCCAGTGTATAATATAGAATTATTTCCATGTTCCTAGATTGTGATCCCCTATATAAGATGAATCTTAGGTGGATTTCATGGGGTCCCTCAATGAGACTGATGTGTAATCATCTATCATATTTTTACTCTGGGAGGAATATTTGGTATTATAATTACCACCATGAGTAGGATTTTGATCCTCCATCTAGAATGGGTTATCAGTAGGTTTTGGAGTATCATTGAAATAAGATCCCCTATATGGTGGGTTAATCAATATTGGGTTCATCAAGTCCTCCAATGGCTGTGGGTGTGACCCCAAATATGAGTATCAAGGTCTTTTGAAACCAAAAAATTTTCATGGGTGGGCTACAACAATTCATGACCTTTTGGATGAATTTCTACTATAATAGCGTGGTATATGGAGTGGATATTAATTTAATGAGCATTTTTTAGAGTCAAATCATATTACTAGAAGTTTGGTGGTGACCTCGCGAAGATTCCTTTTCCTTCGTGAGTATATATGGGACTTTCTTCCTATTATGCAGTTATTTTATATCATTGATATGAGATGAAAATTCCTGATGTTTCTTATTTAGTGTAATTTGGTTGTCCTAATGGGTATTTATATACCCAACCCATTATGGTATCTTCATACAATTATAATTTCTTATGTTGATGGTGGCCCATTTGAAGATGTCCTTGGAGGATAGGGGGAAGGTGAAGCATAGCAAGAGCATGATAGACCGAGGTGTTTTCAAAGGCTTGAATTTGATCATGGACCTAATACTTAATGTAGGTTTTCTTTTAATTAGTTTTTGGATGGGATTTTATTTAGAACATTTTCACTTTTTGAACATTACTATCATATTATTACTGTAGGATTATATAAATTATTTTTAGTGGTTTTTCATTTCATAATATTTTGGCCTTTGGGATATGTTTGAGTGTATATATACATTATGATGGTTCTTCCTATATGTCGAATATGAATACATGATCCATGTATCTATCCCTTGGACTATAAGTGGCAGGGATGGGGTAGTCTTGGTTCAGACTCCATTCGTCCAAGAAATGGAAATCATTTTCTCATTTACGTCAGTAATATTATTTTTTCTCAATGTTTACCCTGTTGGACACCTGAATACTAACTCTGAAATTATGAAAAAGTTGTTCTAGAAGTATCATATCCAATGAAAGTAGTTATTCATTTTCAAGAGAATATGAAAAATAATGCATCTAAACTAAATGAAAAATATATTAATTTAAGTATTCATTTTAGTGTAGAACAATTTTCAATGAGACAAAATTTATATTAGTGAATTCTTTCAATTGATTCCTAGAATTTTAGTGTGTTATCTTCTACTACATGTCTCTTTAAATTAATTGACAATATGTCCACACTATATAAAATATAATAAAAGTGTTTTGATATTTACATTCATCAAACTGAATAAAAAATGGAATAAAATTATGTTTTTGATTAATGTCACAGAAAAATTATAGTATATATTAAAAATAAATATTTTTATTCTAGATATGTTACCCTATATTTAATTTATTATATGGGTATGGTGTTTTCAAAGCGTGAATATTTTTTATAAACTGTTTTTATGTTCTATAAATTAGATATTATAAATCAATGTGAGTAATCCATGTAATTTTAAATAAAATAACTCTAATTATAATATACATTAAATTATTTCTCCTCATCTCAGTTGATGAAGTCATCATATAGATATGGTTCAAATATTATGGAATACATAATATGTGGTTGGGGTTATATTTTTTCTCAGAATCCTAATTATGATGTTTTATTATAAGTAACTATAGTCTTATAGGAGAATATCATTTAACATTAGTATAACATTATTTCAAAAATATACAATTATAATTGTACTCTATAAGGGATTATAAACAATAAATATTTTCATCTTTATTTTATTATTTTAGAAAAATTTAGAAAACATATCATAATATTACAATAATATATTCCATAATAGTTTCATCTATTTTAGGGACACCATTAGGTTATATATCAATAAAAATTGACACTTTTAATAATGTATGGAACCTATTGCAATTAATGAATAATAAACATGTTTGGTTAAATATATTTACCGACTACATTATATCTAATTTTTATTGTTTTACTTTTACATATCCTGATAATATTTTTTACTAACACATTCACATTTCCCCAATTCTATGTTTTTAGAAAAATATAATTTTCCCCCATGTTCTCACATTCACGTTATTGCTCTCATCCAAAATATGTTTTACAATAATTCCCCAAGCTAAACATGCCTCCAATTTATATATTTTACAATATTTTAATTATTAAACATTATAATTTATGATATACCAATAACTGAAAATATCAGTGTTATTTGAGTTTTGTTATTTAATAATTTTATTTTACAAAACCCATGACCACTTATCTTTAAAGGCACCATAATAGAGCTTCTTATTGAAAACTCATTAGTAATAATCATTCAAAAAAATGAGGGGATTAGAAAAATAATAATGGTTTGAGATAAAACGTACATTAGGGGAATAATATTTATTTTATCAAGGATGAGTTCTTGAGCACATGTGAAAAACATTGGCATAATGAAAATATAATATCATCATGATTTATAATCAAATGACATAATTGATATTTAATGTAAATGGAATAATAATAGTAAGAAACAAAGGATCAAAATTGAATTGTAATTACTATAACATTACATATACGTGATTATGATATTCCTCAAATAATGATATCATTATTTTATAATTAATAAAATCATTTATTTGTGGAAAAACATTAGGATATGGAAACGATATGTTTTTTAGCCACATTATCATTTTCCATACTTATGGGAAACTAAAATGTACTCATGAATACTTATATCATGAGATATAAACTCAAAAACAATATATTGTATCATAATATAGGAACCAATAGGTAATTCATCTATACCTATGTGTAAAGCATAACAAATAATTCATTTCTAAAATAACAAAAAAACCAATGGAAAGTCATTGTATGTTATAAAACATCCATCAAAAAATAATTCTCATTTCAAAAAATATTGATATAAAAAATGTATTTCATAAATAAAATGAAATTAAAATAATTTTTTTTTAATAAATAATTCTTGGAATGAAATTTTGTTTCATAAAAATATAAAATGGTATAAAATAAAATCATTGAATAAATAATTTGATATTGAAAAGCAAGATTACTAAAAATATTTACATGATTAAGTAAATATATCTGATAAAAAATTAAATATAACTCCATTTGAATAAGAAGACATTCAATAAAGGGAGTAAATTGAATTTCAAATTCCAAAAATAGATTTTTTTAAAAAAAAAATTCACCAATGTAAATGAAATAAATAAACGGATTTTTTCAAAAGGTATAATTTTTAAATTGTTAGTGAAAATAAAACCATCCGAGGAAAATGATTTTGTTCTAATAAAATTTTATATATATAAAAAGTATATAAATTAATTCAAAATGAAAAATCATGAAAGCAAAAAATACGTTCAATAATATACTACACATCCCAAAATAAATGTGCCTGAGTAAACAAGTCTCATACCCCTACCATTGATTTCCATGAACATTTCATTAAATTATAGAATATAAAAATGGATTTCTTATTTACATATTTTGTGACCTTATTCTTACATAATTCCATTTTTAATATTTATTAATAATGATCTATTCATGTATTTTTTGATAATCAATTTTTAATATCGAGCATTAATAATCTTTAATATTTTGAACTATCCATGTTGATGTAGTTTCAATATTCATTTTCATTTTATGTATATCATTAAGAAAACATTAAATGTACTATAAATTATTAATTTTAAGTACATATAAAATCATTGTCCCATTAAATGAGATATTTAATCATGTTTCATTATGATGAAATCAATATTGAACTAGATTTAGGTAAATTAAAAATTTCGATGGGTTACCTTATAATGATCATTTTCGTTCATAATATCAATAAATAATAATTAAAATGTTTTATATTACTAAAATATGTAATACTTTCAATATAAAATAATATAACCATACATGATGATTTTAGTGAAAAATAGAATTCATTATTTTATGGAGGAGATATCCTGAATGTACACATGGATGCAGATTTTGTTTTCTATAGAACATGGATTTTTTTAAATATGATTTTTCATTTATGAATCTAAAATATATAATAAATTCAATAATTTTATATTATATTAATTACTATTACCATACAAATATGGAGGTGAATGAAATCAAAACATTTTGTGTCTTGGAGGTAGTAGTCTTTATTTACACAAGATTCATAGTTTCATTTGTCAGAAATGAAAACTGAAAGGTGTTCAATGCATGTACCATCTTGATAATAAAAATTAAAAAATTCTAATTGTATTAATTTTATAAATAAAATATGGTAGTATTTATTTTTCATAAGAATAAGTGAAAAAAATTAACTCTAATGGATTAGTGAGAAACATATACTTTAATTTGTGGATTATATCATTTTAAAAAGGGGATAGGTCTTTAATCGCTTAAAAGAAAAAAACCATGTTATGGTATAAATGAATGAATATTATCATAGAGGTTGTAGTTCTTGATGAACTATGTGGTTTTATGAGTGAGTGTATGAGAGGATATTAATTCTCTTTTTAAATGTAAAAATTGGGGGCTTTTTGATACACACCAATAAATTTTTAACAATTTGATGTCATACTAAAGAAATGTAACTCTAAAAATTTGAACATAATGTTCTGGGGATGGTATAATGTTGAGAATTTCCTCAACCACCAATTTAAACAAATTGTAAACATTTTTTTGTTCATTTTCTATTTGTTAAACCATAATTAACCTTTTTGATATTTAAAGAGATACCACACTTTTACTCAATGAAATTGTTCCTTTACAAATGAAAATAAAATCGATCTCATTAAATAATTTAGACCACATGATTCCAAAATTTAAAAATAAATTTTATAATATTAAATTTTCAAAAGTGAGAAAATAAAATAATAAATAATTTATGTAATCATTATTTTTTTTGAAAAATAATAAATATGTCTGTAAATTTCAAATATGTTTTTTTAAATTAATTACAACACATTTAAATTATAAATATACATATAAAATAATTATTTTTCAAAGAAAATTGATTCATGAATTTACAATCCATAATTACATATTAAATGTTTCATAGAAGTTAATTTATTTGAAAAACAATATAGTATATATTTATTTAAAAATATTTTTTTTATAGAATTTCGATAATAACATTTGATCAAAATATATTTATAATAATGTATAAAATGAATTTATTTTTTAAAATTTAAAATTATATAATATAAATGATTTCCTATACCATGAAAACAAATTTTGTTTAAAATATTATATTTATATAAATTTTTTTTAGTATGTTAACTATTATTCTAAAATATTTTGATAATCATAAAATTTTCATTCATGAATAACGTTCATTTTATAAAATAAATTTTATGCATCAAAATCCATTCATATCTGCTTATCTGTACTTACTAAAACAACATTAAATGTTACCTTAACTTCAAAATCCAAAAATATGAATAAAAAAAATTTATTTAACGACTACTATAAATTTTTCAAAATCTATTTCACTAAAAAAAAATGTGGCCTTTTAGGTTTTCTAATTTTGTGTCGAAAAAATTATAAGAAAATTGTATTTATTTATATAGAATCATTTTATAAAAACATAGGTTGTTGCAATCTACCTTGTAACGCCCTTGATATTATAATAGAGGAACATAATCTTTGATACAATATATGACACAAAAATAAAATAATATAATATAATGAAAAATTTTGAGAGATTGTTATATTTATAAATTTAATCATGTTGACATCTTGCGATACATGAAACACTCGGTTGAAATGAAATAAAATACACTTTTATAATATTATTATTTAAACAAGATAATGTTAACCATGATTTTTTGTTTGAAGGTCTGAATATGAATAAATAAATATTGAATTTTTTTTGGTTTACACATATATAAATTAAATGAAATTATTATCTCTTAATTATAAATAAAAAATAATCACTTAAGAGTGAAACAAATTTCAAAAAAACAATATTTTTTGAATGGTGGATTAGTTTTACTTTTCACACGTAATTTAAAATTAAATTATAGTACAGTTAGAAGATACATTTTTAAAATAGAAAATTATTTTTCAAAATATACATTTCAATATTATATTTTGGTAAATTCTTGTGAAATGTAAATAATGTATATTTTTTTATGAATAGTGAATGAACGGATTTTTAATAAAAATTGTCATTTCATTTAAATTTTTTATATGGATAAATTAAATATTAAATCTATTTTAAAGTATTACAATAAGAATTATATTTAAATTAATAAAATTATTTTCATTTCAATGAATTGAATATGGAACTATTGTATAAAAACATTTTTAACATCTGAATGGTTTTCTTCAGGAAAATAATTTTTCCAATGCACCAATGAGTTTACATTTAAATTGAATTCATCCTATTATATGAAGATAATTTGAAACAATCTATCGAATATTTATAATTATATAATTTAATATTTTTTTATTTTGTTAAATTAAATTTTTATAACATGTAATAGTGAAAAAAGTAAAAATTATTTACCATTGTTAATAGTAAAATGGGGTTACCTAGTGTTCAACTAAGAAGATATGGATCTAAAATGATATAATACTTTTTAAAAAACCAATTTATGGAATATTTTAGACCATATAAACTATTAATATTTATAAAAACTCATTTTAGAGGCTTTTAGAAGTTTAAAAATATAACTAACATTCTATTTCCAAAATTTAATTTTTTCCATTTCACCCACTTATAAAGGGTCACACATCCCCTCCCCTATTAAAACTTACAAAACTATTTGGATCATCCAATAACTACCCAAATATCATTCATACATCCTAACATACATTTTATATGCCTTATAATGTTTAACAGTCCCTTCAAATAAGGCTTTATTTATAAACCTAAAGAGAATTCTAAAATAAGATGTAGATTTATTCAACATGTGTATTTGATTAATTTATTTTTCCTCCTATATAAAATAATGTTAAAATATTATAATATAGTAACACCAGTATTTCATATAGAATTGGATTTTATTATTTTAATGGTAAAACATATATCCATATCTTCTTCCATCAAATGGGATATTAAACTCTCGATCGTGTGATAGGTGGTCTACCACCTCATGGACCAATGAAATTTGATTACCATCACCACCATTCAAAAATGAATATAACGGTGTATTATACATATTTATATTAAATTTATTAAATAAGAACTAGTATTTAATTATGATATAACATATTATTTCACACATACCATTATAATTGGGATACAATTGCATAACTCTTGTGTACGGTAGACTATCGCCTCGTGAAGCCGAGTGATTCATTTAACTAATAAGTTTTACATGAATAGTAGTATGGATAATTTTAATGAGTAAAAATGTTATGTATGTAATAAAAATTATGTAGGGAATTTATTATCACACATAACTTCCTATCGTCCCATTAGTTATAAAATAATAATGTTTCTCATGTGTACGCCCGAACTACAGCTTCTAAATAGCGACGAGAAGTGTTGTTCATCCTATACATGGATGGTAATAATGATGAACTTTTTTAAGAAATTTTATATATATAAATTAATCATAACAATTACACTATAAAATATAATTATATTTTTTTTATTCCATCTATTTTGAAAATGGAATCGTCATCCATATTTATATACGACTTACCATCCCAATTAATGGGGTAATCTATATTCTATCTATAACTTTTATATATTTAAATAATTATATATATAATGAATATATATGATATATACCCCTTCAATAACATTATTTTTATTATGGGAACATGATCAATATAAATGTAAAAAAATTTCTGAATGAAAACATAATGAAAAATGATGAAATTATCAGAAAACAATGATTTTATCAAAGAAATTTCAATAAATATGTGATAAAATAATATAAGTAAATGATACATGTCATGAAATATATTAGTAAAGTTATTTTAATAATTTATAATTATACTATATATAATATATTGTATTTTCAAACATAAATGATTTAAATCAGATAAGACCTAAGTGTTTTCCATCTCATTTTTACTTCTACGTGATATTTTTCATATTCACAACTTATTCCATTATATGGTGTATATAGTACCCATTTTGATATAATATATCATAAATAATTTTATCCTCATTTAATTTACTGTTTCATAAGATTTTAATTATTTCATGGTGATTATGATTCCTCAATTACCATTGTGGAATGAGTTTATTTCATAATCTCGCCATTATTTGAGATTTTGTAAAGCATACCATGGGGAATTGATTTCTATTTATTTCATAAAAACAATATAATGAGATATCATCTAGTAATACATGATATTATTTAAATTATATTACCATTATAAAAAAAATTATTTAAAATTATTTACAAAATATTTTTATGGAATGGCTACATTATTTCTCTTATCATTTTAAAATCCTTTTTTATCCAAAAATATTTTTTATTGAAATATATTTAAAAAGGTTGTTAAAATTATCCAACTAGTTTATTAATGATATTTTTACCCATGTTTTAATTTTTACATTTTTAAGGAATCTTCATGTCATTTTCCCTATAATTCCAAATTTTATTTTTCTGAAAATGATCATGGAATCATTAATTAATTAAGCATTGAAGGAACTACATTTTTTCACCTCATGACCTATCAATTTTTTTAGAGCTCATTTTATAATACTTTAAATAGTTCTTTTCCATTAAAAATATTTTGAAAAAAAATTATGCACATTTTTTGAGAAATTAATTTTAAATATGAAATGGTTATTTTCCACAATAATATTTTTAATTAAATTTTTATGGAATTTAAATTCATCAATATCATAAATAATTTATTTAAAATATGATTCAATGGGGATATATAGTACTGACATCATCTAAATTATTTCATTAGATGGTTTATGATCAATTTTAATGAGGTTGTATAATTTTATTACCATTAACCCTATTTCTATGGATGGTTTATGATTATGGTTATTTTCATGGGGTATGTATTAAATGCTATTTTTATATATTTTAAAACAATAATATTTGTGACAATTAATCTTATAACCATTCATATAAGGAATGCATCATATTTATTATTTGATAGGTGTGGCACAATTATATATATTCTGTTGAATAATTTTTGGGTCTAAATAGGAAAATTTATTTGTCTAAATAAAATTTGGTTTTACCAACCATTTTAAAATTTATTTTGAATAGTTTTGATAGTATGATTTATGTGTATATCATTATGAATTCTCTAATAATTATATTAGTCAATGATGTTTATGGGATTATTATATTATTTATAATATCCATGGAAGTGTATCAAGCTCACATTATTATGTATATGAAGTTATTTGATCATTATTTTTTCCGACAATATTACGATCATGATGTTCATTAAATGGAATTTCATTTAGTTAGTTACATTTACATTTTGATTATTACTTATTAATTCAGAATTTATTCTTTAGAGATACCCTTACCAATTATTCGATCTCACCCAATAATTTTTTTGTTATTTCCCTTGAATATATATATGTATTCTATCATTGATTTACGGGGATATGCTTAGGGGAAATATATAGTTCTCAAATAAATCACGTTTTGAAAATTATGTCTTTAGTTGTAATATGAATTTCATGTCTGTATCTTTTTTACCAATCATATAAAACTATTCTGTATTTAATGTTTAGATACCATGTATCTAATAATAATGTAATTATCTAACTACAGACAATGGTTTACTTGGGTCAGGGCCATTATAGTTGGTATCTAAGAAATTTTTGTAAAATTACTTGGATAATCCTTATGAAAACATATATTATAGAAAAAACCATTTGATAGTTATTAATTACATATATATAAACATAATATGCTTTTTTAAGTAATATGTTACATGGATTTTCCTGGAAATAAATCTATATACATATATAATTGGTGGACATTGTTCTGGAATGGATGTACTTAGTGGTAATAACTCTTAAAAAAGTAATTCAAGATTAACACAAGTGTTACCTGGTACAATGAAATGAGACTTTATATGAAATGGGTCTGAAACTACTATGGGATATGTTTTGGTTAATTTAAAATTCAATTATGATAAATTATGAAGGATTTAATAATATTTTCATTACTAGAAAACATTCCCAAAGAAACTATAATTATGATTATGAGATAAGACAATATTGCTTTTCCATTTATGTTATGTGTTTCACAAGTGTTGCGATTATACCTTATGATTCATTATATTATTTTAAAATGCATGTTATTCCATTATATAGAATTTGATATTAGTATATGGAATGGGAACCATATCAATGAACTTAATAGAAACTCTAAGAATTATTATTTCGATGATGGGATTAATCGAATCATTTGATGGGAAATATTATACCAAATATTATCATCAAATGATGTAATAGATTCATGTGTTATCAATAAACTGAATAATTATAATAGAATTGAATATTTTAAATAAAGTATGATAATAAATGAAAAACTAAGGTAAATGGACTAGGGGAATTAGGGAATAAAGACATTTAAAACATGTAATAAAGGTGGAATGAATCAGTTTTGTTCTTTATTTTGGGGAATGAGTGCTTTATGCATGTGCAGAGTGAAAGGCCAACATGATCATGATGGAAAGGTATGATATATTATTCCAATATTACATTTTTATATTATATGGAGATAGTGAACTAACTATATAAATTCCCTAATCATAAATGGGAATATACCTCTAATGGATCAAATGGATCAAGGGAAAGATTATGATATTACAGAGGAAACAGATGAATGATTTGTGTGGTTCTATTGGAATAAATATTTATATTATATGAGTACATTCCCAATGATATTCTTGTTACAAGAATAATGAAATGTTTACCTATTATAATGTAAAACTTTTTCATTAAGGATTTGATAGGATATGTTGAATGGTACTGATGTGTAGGAAATTAGGTTCTGTGTAAAATTTATATTTTGGAATATTCATGATTACAGTAAGATAACCCTTAATATATGATAATTATTGAGATTATAACGATAAATATATTTTTATTGGTTAAATTGGGGACATTGATTTTGGATTGTTATTTGATTGTTTATTTTATCCTTGGCGGAAAATATTAAATAATATTACTTTTCATTATTTATATCTTGTATGTTATCCTTTTAAATTTTCAGTGGTCATGGTATTGAAATATTTTAATATGACAATAATATGTAATTTTTATTTTTTAGTGGATAAAATAATAACTTATCGACTTTCTAAATATTGGGGATTATAAATTTTTCATATAAAGTCTTGATAATTTATTTGGTTATCATCTTACTAAATCGATTAAGTTTAATTTCAAGATTTAATTTTGAGGTTTAAGTGATAAATATATTATATTGGATACCTTTTTTCAAATATTTGTTCATTAGTACATGATGAAAATCTTGTTTCTCTTTTATGGAACATATGGCCGGTTGAAAGATAAATTTAGGGTTTCTTGCAAAATAAAAAACAATTTTGGGTTATTCATTTCAAGGATTATGATATGAATTTTAAATTTTTCAAATAACAAAGAGTGTTTGAATTTATTCTTATGAAATAGAAATATATCAAGTAATTATATTTCATTATATTATTAAAATGTAAAATAATTCTTCAACACTAGAAAAAAAATCATGACACAGGAATGTTTTCATGATACCTTCATTTTTTTTATTAGTTGTTCTTTTCATCCTTTACATATTTATTTTTTTATTCATTAACCTTCTATGGATCATCCAAATTACTTATGATCAGTTATCTTTATCACCTGCAACAATTATTTAAGCTTTCTTTCCATTTCTATATCTTCACCTCCACAAAATATTCTTTTATTTGGAAAATTAGTTATATGTTATTCAATATGAACATCATACTATTATTTATATATAATATATAGAATATTATATTAACCCTACTATGAAATGGGTGTTTCAATAGTGTAATTTAAAATTTCAAACTCATGACAACCAGGATCACATATAAATTACGGGGAAACAATTATTAAAGGTGGGGATAATGTAACTCCAAGTTAATTTAATAGATGGAAATCATCTTTGATAGAGTATATAGCAAAAAAATTATTAGAAGATAATGGAACATAGTGATACAATTAGATATATTAATTCACTTTCTTTGGTATATTTTGATTAATATAACACCATATTTAAATTAAATGTGAAACTGAATTAAAATGTTATTATTTATGAATGACCATTATAACCATGCAATTAATTTTACTGGTATGAATAAGACTAACTGAATTATAAAAATTTTAGGGTTTACATTGGTAAAATAATCAATTAAAGAGTTATCATGTTGTTTGAAATAAAATATGAACCATTTGAAAGAGAAATAAGTATTTTGTGACAAACAAAATTTTTAAGAAATGAAGAGTCATCATATTTTGTGTACACAAAATAAATTTATTTTTATAAATAAAAATAATTTTTGAAATATAAATGTCATAATTACCATTGGGTATGTATTTGAGAAATTTTTTGAAACATTAATTTCTTTATAAATACTGTAAAATACAGATTTTAATGAAAACTACAGTTTAATTTAAGTTAATTATGAGGGAAAATTTTATTTTAAATTGGATTTGTTGTCAAATTATATAAACTATATTACAATTTATTTAATTTAAGTCATTTTAATCAACAACATGATAGATTTTTATATAAAAACATTTTATTTTCTTTGAAAACATTTCATTGGATAAATTACTTTTTTTATGCGATGTGGGTTAAATTTTAAATAAATTACGAAACAAACAACAATTGTATTTTGAAACATTTATTCCAGATGTTTATTTTATATAACATATACTATAATATAATATAAACTTAATATTTTTACAAATATTTAACGTGATAACTCTAAAATTTTACCATGGTTAAGATATAATTGGTCTATAGGGGGATAAACTAAGGAGATACTAGAGTAAAATGAAATATTAAATTCTCAAAGGCACTCATATGCACTTATATAAACATTATTAATTTTTTAAGGACCAATTTTGGAGGTTTTTTTCTAGATAAAAATTTAGGTGTACCTTTATCTTCTCAAAATTACCATGTGCATCCTCCCCCCATATAATAAAATAATACCCACTCTTGCCACCTAATCACACATCCAATACTATTTGGTTTAAACAATACATATCCAAATATCTTCCTTATTTCCATTGCCACAAACAAGTGTCCTTATTCTGAATAGTAATTCCTTCTAGTAAGTATTTAGGTAAAAATGTAAAGAGGCACTCCGAAGAAGTAGAAATATTATTAAACATGCTTGCTTGTTTTATTTCTTCTTTAAACTTTATAAAATATTCAAACAGATATGATAATATAATATGAATATTATTAATTTTATTTTGGGATTTTATTAATTTTTTGGAATAACCTATATCCATCTACACATCAATTAAATGGGAAATGAAACCACCAATCTTGTGTACAGTGGACTACCACCTCATGAAATGATATAATTCATCATCCATCATGAGAATCCAAGGATGAATATTATTATGTATTTAAAAATAATATTTGATATTTTTTAATTTTTTTTAGAATTATAAAATTATTATATCACGTAAACCTTATTACTTACCTTATTATAGGTGATACGATAACATTGATCATTTGTACGGCGGGCTGCTATCATGAGAAGTGGTGCGATTACTTTTTTGATAACATTTTAAAAGAAATAATGAAGTATAAAGTTCAAAAAATATAATATATCTATTATATAATAATATTTATATAAATATTATATCACATATATCTTCTTAAATTCCAATCCATTATAAATAAGTAACATGTATGGTGCGTACATATGGACCAATACCTCTCTGTGTTGATGTGAAATGTTTATCAGTTTTTATATGGATTGTATTAAGGATGTATTTTATTAATAGAAGGGAATATATGAAATAATAGTGATTATTTTACGGTTAATGATCATTTGTTTCCCATTAATTCCATCCAATATAAATAATGTAAAAAATTTTAATGTGTACGTACAACTTATAGTATCGATGAGGGGTAAAATCCTTTTTCTATCTCGAACTATTATAGATTTCACTAAATATGTACATAATTATTATATATAATATTTACATCATGGTTAATATTACTTTTATTATGTAATAATTATCATATTAAAATGAATAAAATTAATCAACCAAAATATACATGAAAAACGTTGCAATTATCATAATAAAGAGTGATTTCCCCAATGAAAAAATAATAAATATGTGATATTAGATTTTAATTAAAGAAAATAATGTATGAAAAATATGATTACAGTTATATAATATATTTTTAACAAAACTATATTTATTTTATATGAGGTTCAAAAATATATTTTGAAAATCAGACATAATTTATTGGTCTCTTGCCACACATTTACATCCTGGAGACACATACCATATTTATAACATATTCCTTTGTGTGGTGTATATAATAAAAATTATTTTATGTTATACGATGACTATATTTATTTTGAATTTATTTAACTACTCATTTTGTTTTATTTCTTTTCAAATATTAATAATTTCAATATTACCAAAGTGGAAAAGTTTTATTTCATAATGCCATCATTATAAATGATATTTTTATTTGGTACATACTATGTAAAATTATTTTTTATTTATATAAAAAATATAATCTATTGTATTATAACATTTTTATTAGTGAACATTTCAAATCATTGTAAAATGTTCCCTCTATTTGGTATATAATGTTATAGATATTTTTTTTATGAAAAGATATCATTATTTGTGTTTTAGAAAAAAGAATTTTTCTTTGAAAACTATGTTTTCTAAAAATGTTTTATTAAATTTTATTTTAATTATAGATATGATTTATTAATGATACTTTTACCTGTAAAGGGTTAGAAATGACGTGGAAATTTTTTTCTTAAATTCAGGGGGTGTTTACGAGTCCGCAAAAAATTTACAGCTCTTGATTTCGAGGCCCAGTGTGTTGGAATAAATTTTTAATGTTTTGTTTGGGTAAATTTAGTATACGAATGAGTGGGATTTTATAACTTTTGAAATGGTGCTCGGAACTGAAATCTGAGGGCACATTTGAACTCGCAGTTTCGGTGATTTCTTAGTGAGACCTTCACCGTAGATGCGTTCTAACAGGAATGAGAGTTAGTTTTTGGGGGTTTTTTAATAAATTAAATAATAACAACAGTGAAACTTATATTTATTGTGGCAGTTATAATCTCTAGGAAGTGGTTAGAGGTGGGGGCCACCACACCATCACATCCTATATGAGGTTATGGTGGTGGTGCTCACCAGCACATCACCTCCGTTATGAGGATAATTAACATGTGGTCCACACGAGCTTTAAACCCCCCTTAACTCCCTGTAAAAATGGATGAAACACTTCACCTTCCCCCACTAATTAAATATGCCTTCCCACTTAGTGATTTTATTGAACTCCCTTCATTTTATTATTTGGAACATTTTGAATTATTTTTAATTCATGCCAACAATTAAATAACAGAAAACCAATTATTTTATTTGAGTTGGCATAAATTTTTTTTTGGGAGAATTAAGGAGAGGAGTTCTTGGAGAACTACTTCTACAAAAAAGTACACCGCCTTCTATAGAAGAACGATAAACACCGTCTTCAATCATCAATCATGCCAAAAGAGAAGGAGTCGACTGCGATGAACGCCATCTTCGACTTCATCACCTCCAATCACTTTCTGGCACACGAGCGTGAGAATTGGGATTGCGTGCCGAACACGGCGAATGACGAATTGACGTCCTCCCTTTTTTTGACATCGTCAAGGAACGAGAAATACGAGGTAGGGGTGTGTGTTGGTTTGAGAAATGTTTTTTCGTCCTTCCATGTTGAATTGTTTTTATCTTGACCCGCTTGCTACCAAATTAAAGCGGGGGGACCGGTCCAAATTAACATATCCCAATTCCCTCATCTTTCTAGTGAACGATTGGTGTGTTCTTCACGTTCTTCACGGGTGACGAACAACGAATCGTTGTGAGTTCGTTGTACAAAGCAACAATTCTACATTAATGTCCCAATATCACGATGACCTAGCGGAAGTGCGGCGATGAATGCAGGCGGCAGGTCAGACCGGAATGGTAAGAACCGTCTCTTGACCGTTCTTCGAGTGGATGAATCAAATCATGTTTTTGAAGCAGATTGGAGGCCCCAAAACACCATAGATGACTACGGGACGACATGGTGACCTATTATTTGATGTTTCGGGATGAACGGACCATCTGAATGAAAGACATTATTCATGGGAGGTGCACTGGCCAGAGGCGTCATTTCTGGATAATTCTAGAATATACGGCATGTACATCTGACTAACACGTTGTGTAGCACAGTTGTTCAGTGGCATGTGTTTCGAATGTTAGTCAAGAAACACACGGCGTGTGACCCCGGTCGCATGGTGTGTATTCTCTACACAACATGACCGAAGTGGCTTTGTGAGACTCAGCGTGTAACCCCAGGATACACAGACACGGGGTGGAGTACATAGGCATGTACTCCACCGCATGACCAGACATGGCTAGTGGCACGAGCTACCCTGTGTACCAATTACCTGAGTTGAAGGACATGGTATGAATCCATGTACATGAACATGGCCAGCGTACATGGAGCCTACCCCATTTTCATGGAAACGACGTTTAACCATACCACACACTGTGTACTTCAGTTTCTACATGACCAGTTTCTTATGTCAGGGACCATTACACAAGTGCAGTACCCAATGGTCTGTGGACACAGTGTGTAACCATACTACACTCCATGTACTTAATTTTCCACATGACCTACCTTTTGACATGGGTCATTGTATAAAGGCAGTACCCGTGGTCTGAAGACACGACATGTAACCATACCAACACGCCATGTAATTTTTCAGAATTGGTTGGGTCATCTCAACTCTGTGTTGTGGACACGTATTTCTTGTATTTTACCCCTTATGATGAGGCAAACCTTTGAGATACTTATACTTGGGACTTCGTGACACATAGAGTATCGAATAGTAGCTCTTTGAGGGGTTCCATCCGGTGACGAGTAGAAAGAGTTCGGAGACCTAGTAGCTGGATGAGACCTAATGACTACAAGACCGATTCAATTTGTAGTGACTTGACTAGCCCAGTTGGGAGTTCCTCTGTGGGACGCGGAAAACCCATGGTGGGGGAGCACCTTTGTGTGAGAGAGACAGACTCGTGGTACTCGACAGGAAGAGTTCCTCTGTAGGCTATTAGGAGGAGCGCCTCTGTGTGACGCCATAGACCCTTGGTGGGAAGAACCTCTGTGTGACGTAACTGACCCACGATACTCGACAGGAGGATTACCCCAGCAGTATAAGGATAGTGGGAGGTTCCTCTGTGTGACGCGGCATGGCCACTATACTCGATAGAGGAGGAGTACGCCGTCAGCCGTGGTTTCTATAATAAAAATCATGGTTTGAGATGAGTCTATTGTACCTGTAATTTTCTGTGGGATTGTATTTCCCACCCCTTTTTCTTTCCAGCACTTCTTTTGTATATAGTATTCCATAGTGTTCTGCTTCAAGTTGTGTACTCTAATTGCGTGTGTTTACTTTTTATAAAGGAATGCCTTCCCATCATAGGGATTTAATCCTTTTGTGCTAGTTCCCAACTCCTGGCCTATGGAAGGCGGGCATGGGCTAGTCACGATACGGGTCTCGGGGGATGGGTCATGGAAAATTGGTATCAGAGGAGTCGGTGAAACCGTAAGACTTGTGACTCTAATATCTCCTTTCTGTGAAGAAATAGTTTTAAGGGTACCGAGTGTGTTTTTCAGTTCAGGGTGTACAATGTTGGTGTGGCTGCTGACATAACCATACACCAAGACCATGAATTCTAATTTCCGACTTAGTTAACGAAAACACTGATTGTATGTGTGTTTTAAAAAGTTTTCTTTAATTCATCGCAAACAGTTCAGGTCACCAGGCTAAATGTTTTGACCATGTCACATTTGTTTCTTTCAGGATACCTCCCTATGGATGACCAGTCAGAGCCCTGAGAGTAGTACGCACAGACATCCCCCCGATCGATGAGGCCTCAATGAAGGGACCTCTTCCTGTGGAGGCACCAGACGATGCACCATAGGTACTACAACCCTTTGAGCCACTAACACCCCCATACCTAGCTGCAAGAGATGCATGCCGCTTGAGCGCATTGCATGAGTTCCAGCACCAGAGGCCACCCAGGTTTCAGGGAGAGTCGGACCCACAAGCAGCTGAGGATTGGCTGGAGGGTGTGTTGAAAGACGTCCAGATAGTAAGGACACCAGCAAAATTCATGGTCATCCTTACTTCCAGTCTCTTTCAAGAAGCAACAGGCAGATGGTGGAGCCTGATGCTCCAGGTGCATGATGAGGCGAAACATCTTTCGACAGACTTCGAGAGCCTGTTCTGGGCAGAGTTAATTCTATCTACGCTTCGAGCGATGTGGATACAAGAGCTACTTCATCTGCAGTAGGGAAACATGACAGTAGCGCAGTACTCAATGAGATTCACTGACCTCTCATGCTACTCCACGGATATGGTATGTGAACTTTTCATTTGGCCCTGGAACTTCGAGCAGGGGCCCAGGAGAGATATCAAGGCATTGCCGATCTCCTTCAGCATTCCGACGCATGCGAGATTGTTGGAGCGATCCCACCTAGTAGAGAGTTTCCTAGATGAGTAGTCACTAGCAGTGAGACCCAAAACTGATCTACATGCATCTGAGTCTTCTGTATCTTGTAGTAGACAAATTTTGAAGAGGTCCAAGAGGACCAGACCTAAAGGTGGTCGACCACTTGACTCATGAATATTTGTGCGGGGCATAGAGAGAAGATACACACCTTCCAGGGACATGTCGTGATACTCTTGCAGCGAGCGTGGTAACATGGCTCGTTACTATCCGACCCTTCGTTCAGACGATTAGCAGATAGTTGAGGGACCTCCCATGAAGAGGTAGAGGTTCGATCGAGGTGGTCCACAGGGCACATGTGGAAGTGACAGAGGAGCTGGTCGAGCAGCTGGCGGTGGACGACGTTACGAGGTGCTACCACCACCACCACCAGGAGGTCCACCCCAACCACAAGGAGTAGGTGGAGAGGGTAGAGCTCAGCTTCATGTAGCTGAATCGTATGACCACGGTGATTTAAAGATTATTTGAGGTATGAACTGTTTCTACTCCACCTTATATGATGTTATTATAGACACAGGTGTCAGTCACTCATTCATATCCACTGCCCTCGTTTGGATCTCCAAGATTCTGATGGAGTCGTTGCCTCAATCATTACATCTAGAGACTCCGATGGTAGCAGACTCGACGATTAAAAACTGGTGTTGGCAGTGTGAGATTACCCTAGAAGGAAGGAGCTTTGGCAGGGATCTCCTCATAGCGGCATCGAGGAATTATGACGTCATATTGGGTATGGACTGTCTAACTATAGTCCATGACCAGATTGACTATATTAGGTGCAATGTGCGGTGCGTCTGCACAGATGGGACCAGGTTCACCTTCACCGGAGAGAAGGGGTCCTTTGGCGCACGAGACGGACATATTCGGAGGAGGGTGAAACAAATCACTCACAAGTTGGCTTGCCTTACCATCGAATCAATTGATGTGGAGGGTCCGACTTATACTGTAGTGGTGGATCAGTACACGAATGTTTTCCTTGACGATGTTCCATGGCTACCTCCTCGCAGAGAGGTGGACTTCTACAAAGACATGTACCTCAGGACAACAATGATATCTACTACAGCATATCAGATGGCTCCCGTTGAGCTTTGTGAGCTGCAGATATAGCTGAAGGATTGTCAGGGGATGGGATTCATTCGACCCAGTGTTTCTCCCTGGGCTGCCCCGATTCTGTTCGCAAAGAAAAATGATGGGAGCTTGCGGCATTGTGTTGACAATCGTCACCTGAACCAGGTGACTGTAAAGAAAAAATACCCACTCCTGAGGATTGATGAGCTCTTTGATCAGCTCAAGGTATCACGGTGGTTCTCAAAGATACATCTCAGATCAGGCTATCACCAGCTCAGAGTTTGATATGGGGACGTGCAGAAAATGGCCTTCAGGTTTTGGTATGTCCACTACGAGTTCACGGTTATGCCTATCGGCGTAACGAACTCTCTATAAATTTTCATATGTCTCATGAATAGGATCTTCCATCCATACCTCGATCTCTTTGTCATGGTCTTCATCAAAGACATTTTGATCTACTAGACTACTAAGGAGGAGCATGCATACCATTCGAAGTTAGTACTAGACACACTCCAAGAGAACCATCTTGATGGTAATCTCTCGAAGTTCCAGTATTGGATTAGAGATGTTTACTTCTTGGGACATGTCATCTTGGAGGCTGGAGTTGTAGTAGATCTAGTGAAGATTGAGGCAGTACTTTCATGGGTTCCACACAGGAGTTATACAGAGGCATGGTGTCCCCTAGGATTGGATGGATACTACCAGAGATTCGTTCCATACTTCTCTAGAGTTGCAGCACCACTATCAGTCTTGACGATGAAGAGGCAACCCTTTGTGTGGTCGGATAGATGCCAGCAGAGATCTCAGGAGTAGAGGCATAGGGTGACTAGTGCCCATATCTTGAGACTTCTAGAGGAAGTCATCGGGTACATAGTATAATGTGATGCATCAGGGACTAGACTCAGATGTGTCCTGATGCATGAGAAAATAGTGATCGCATATGGTTCTTGTTAGTTGAGACAACAGGAGCAGAAAAACTCTACCCATGACCTGGAGTAAGTAGCAGTGGAATTCTCCTTGAAAATGTGGCAGAACTATATAATTGGTGAATGTTTTACCATGTAATCGGATCATAGGAGTCTCAGGTATATTATCTCTCAAAAGGACATGAACTTGAGACAGAGGGGATGGCTTGAGTTCCTCCAGGACTATGACTTCATGATAGTCTATACTCTTGGAAAGGGGAATGTTGTAGAAAATGATCTCTACATGAGATTAGGCATTGAACTGCTAGGAAATTCTATGGAGATGATATCCACTTTGAAAATATCCTTTGTGGATATAGATGGAGCATCCATTATACAGTCTCTCATAGTCACTTCTCCACTTCTACAGCGAGTTAGGGAGACACAACATGGAGACGCTGACTCTGAGACACAATGTGCTACGATATCCACAGTGTAGGCAGATGATAGATTTTCTGAAGCTGGGGAGCATGTCATCCTCTTCAAATGATGTACAATGGTGCCATCGTCACTTCAGTAGGAAGTGTTGAGAGTGTTTCACATGTCCCCTCTGGTAGTACATACAAAAGTGGAAAATATGTATCCGGAACTTCGACGACTACACTTGTGGCCAGGTATGAAGAATGCAGTAGCGGAGTTTGTTTCACGGTGCCTCACTTGTTAGTAAGTGAAGGCCGATAACCGGGTACCAGCAGGCTTGGTTCAGCCCATTGTGGTTAGAGAGTGGATGTGGTATGGGATATCCATGGACATCATGAAAAGTCTTCTACATACATCCAGGAGTCACGATTCGATATGGGTGATCGTTGGCCGACTCACCATGTCGGCCCACTTCCTACTGATCAGATAGAAGGGCTCAGTAGAGAGCTCGGGATGCTTTTATGTGTAGGATATTGTGCAATTTCATGGATTTACTACTTCTATTGTCTCCGACCATGAAGCATAGTTTACTTCCAATATTTTAAGGGTTTTTAGGAAGCTTTTGGAACACAACTTCACTTGAGCACTGACTTCCATCCTCCGACGGATGGTTAGACTTAGAGGACCATCCAGAACCTCGAGGAAATGTGTCGTGCTTCTGTCCTCGACTTCGGTAGTAGCTGGGAGTTTCATTTACCATTGGTGGAGTTTTCCTCCAACAACATCTATCACTCCACCATCGATATGGAACCTTTTTATGCATTGTATGATCGACCTTTCTTATCACTACTATGCTGGACTGTCCCAGGGGAGTCAGCACTAGTGGGGCTAGAGATGGTACGACCTACCACAGAGAAGGTGCAGATCATCAAAGAGAGGATGAAGACTGCATAGAGACAGCAAAAGTCATATGCTGGTAGGATAAGAAGACTTATAGAGTTCAAGGATGGAAACAACATCTTTCAATAGGTCTCACCTCAACGAGGTCTACGGAGAATTGGTTAGGGTGGAATGTAATCTCCATGATTCATCATACCTTTTTAGGTCCTTAGCAGAGTAGGCAATGTGGATTACCTCTTATCTCTTCCACCTTAGTTGCACTGAGTGCATGACGTCTTCCACATATCTCAGTTAAAGAGATACGTGCATGACCCATCCCACATCATCGACCATGGAGAGATCGACATCGATGATGGGGCCACTTTCACAGAGGTTCCAATGAAGATTGAGGATCGACAGGAGTGGGTCCAACATAGATGGTCGATACCACTGGTGCACGTTCGTTGGCAGTATGGGAACCTATAGGCGAGAACATGGAAGAGGGAGGTTCAGATGCATGCTCAGTACCCCGAATTGTTACCTTGTTTCAAGTTGTAGCTTTTGTGGTCACAAAGCCCATAGGTGGGGAGAATGTAAAGTCCCAGAAGGTCCGAGAATTTTTTTTTCATAATTTCAAGGGTTTTTTATGAGTCTGAAAAAATGTACCGCGCTTTAATCTGAGGCACTGTGTGCCCAAAATCAATTTCTGATGTTTTGTTCAGGTACGTTCATTAAACATACGAGCATGATTTTATATCTTTTGAACCAGTTCTTGGAACTAAAATCTTAGGGCACCGTTGAACTCAAAACATCGGTGATTGCTTAGTGATACCTTTACTGTAGATGCGTTCTGACAGGAATGGGGGCTAGTTTTTGGGGGTTTTTAAATAAATTAAAAAAAATAAGAGTGAAACTTATATTTATTGTGGTGGTTAAAATCTCTAGGAGGTATTTGGAGGTGGGTTCCACCACACCATAACCTTCTATAAGAGGTTATGGTGGTGGGGAACACTTGCACACAACCTCTCTTGGGATTATAATTAACATGGGGAACACACGAGATTTAAACCCTCATTAACTCCCCATACAGGAGGATGAAACACTTCACCATCCCCCACTAGTTAAATGTGACACCCCACTTAATTATTTAATTTAACTCTATTAATTTAATTATTTGGAAACTTTTTAATTCTTTTGAATTAATTCCAACAATTAAATAATTGAGAAGCTATTATTTTATTTGAGTTGCCAAAATCTATTGTTGGCAGAATTATGGATAGGAGGAGTTCTTGGAAAACTACATCTTCCAACGATGAACACCCGCTTCCACCAAAGAATGATAAAAATCGTCTTCGATCTTCAACCGTTCCAAACAAAGAATGATTTGACCGTGAAGAATTCCATCTTTGACTTCGTCACCTCCAATCACTTCCCGAACCACGAGCGTGATAATTGGGAGTGTTTGATGAATGTGGTGATCAACGAATAGACGTATGCCCTTTTTTCGACATCGTCAACGAATGAAATATAAATGGTAGGGGTGTGTTTTTGTTTGGGAAACATTTTTTTTCCTTCCATGTTGAATTTTTTTCTCTTGACCCGCTTGCAACCGAATTAAAGCAGAGGGACCAGGCCAAAGTAACATGAACTGATTCCCCTGCCGTTCTTGTGAATGTTTGCCATATTCTTCACATTTTTAATGGGTGGAAAACAAAAGATCTTTGTGAGTTCGTTGTATGTTGCAATGATTCCATATTGAAGACCCAGCATCATGACAACCTAGAAGAGGTGCGGCAATGAATGTGGGCAGCGGGTCAGACTGGAATGGGAAGAACCATCCCTTGAATGTTCTTTGAGAGGATGAATCAAATTGTGTATTCAGAGTCAATATGAGGGCTAAAAACATAGGATATGACTACTGGAAAATAGGGAAACATCGTATATTATGTTTCGTGATTAACAGACCATTATAATGAACGACAGTCTTCATGGGAAGCGCGCTAGCCAATGGCGTTGTTTCTCAAAAATCCAGAACACACTGAGTGTACTTCTGAAGAACATTCCATGTAGTAAGTGCATTATGCAGTGTGAGTTTCGGATGTTAGAAAAGCAACACACGGTGTGTGACCCCAGTCACACGGCATGTCTTCTCTGCATAGCATGGTAGAAGAGGCTTCGTGAGACTCGACATGTTATCCTGGGATAAACAGACATGGGATGGAGTACCCGGTCATGTACTCTACCATAGGACTAGACATGGTCAGTGGCATGGGCTACCCCGTGTACCAGTGACATAGTTTCGAGAATAAGGGATGATGTCAGGTATGGTCACATGGCCTGCATACACGGAGCCGACCCCGTTTTCTTGGACACATCATGTAACCATACCAAACACTGTCTACTTCCTTTTCTACACAAAAAGTTTCTTATGTCACAGACCATTGGACACAGGCAGTACCGGAAGGTCTGTAGACATGGCACGTAACCATACCACACGCTATGTACTTACTTTTCAACATGACCAGAATTTTGACACAGGCAGTTGTACACGGGCAGTACCCAAGGTCTAAAGACTCGACGTGTAACCATACCAACAAACTGTGTACTTTTTGGGAAATGGTTGGGTCATCACTTCTCTATGTCTTGGACACATATTTCATGGATTTTCCCATTGTGATTGTGTATAACATTGAGATACTTGTACTACAGACATCATGACACTTGGAATATCGACCAGTTCCGCGTGGTGCAGATCCTTCCGGTGATGAGCAGACAGAGTACGAAGACCTAGTAGCTGGCTGAGACCTGATGACTACTTGACTGATTTTATTCAGATGACTCGAATAGCCCAGTGGGGAGCATGTCTATGTGACACGGCAGACCCATGTCCAAGGAGATCTTCTATGTGAGTACGACAGAAACAAGAAACTTGACAGGAGGAGTACCTCTATAGGCTATCAAGGGGAGAGACTCTGTGACCCTTGGTAGGAATCACCTCTGTGTGACATAACTGACCCACATTACTCGATAGGAGGAGTACCTCGGTAGCCAAATGATAGTGGGAAGCACCTCTATGTGAAGCGGAAGGACCAATGTACTCGATACTGGAGGTGTATTCCATCAGCCGTGGTTAAAATAATAAAAATCCTAGTTTGAGCTGAGTCAGTGACTTTTGAGTTTTCCTCGTGAATGAGATGGGTTACAAAATAACTTAGGTATATGTAGGGGCATATAAAAAAGTAATGCTTATACGTTGAATAATTATATTATAGTTATCCTTGTTGAATATTATGGGACTTTGAGGGTCTCGGGGTCCCTACTGAGTATCGTTATACTCACCCCTGCACAGGCTATGCCCGCACCTCGTTGTGTTGGATGTAGATGATAGACATCGCTGATAGAGCCTGAGAGAACCATGACTGGACGGTACCCAGAGGTGGACCATACCTCAAGTCGGTACACAAAGGAGTCTGATGGGCGTGGACTACAGAGGGAGCCATATATACCTACCCTTAAGGTAGGAACCCCGGAGGATGATCCAGGAGCTGCACTTTAACATTTAGCTATTTGTCCCTTTTTTAGTTGTACATGCATTTAGTTGTGCATGTAATTTACTTTTGGTCTTGTATTTCCAGACCCTTGTTCTTTACATCACTTCTTCTTTATACAGTATTGCTTTGTGTTCTGCATCCTGTTGTGTACTCTGATTGTGTGTGTTTACTTTTTATAATGGAAATACATTCCAAGCTTAGGGATTTACGCCTTTGGTGCTAGTCGCCAGCCCCTGGACAATGGAAGGCGAGCTTGGGGTAGTCACGATACAGGTCCCGGGGGACGGGTCTTGACATTACCCAGGGCTTTCTTTGTTTATTAATCTTTTGAATGTAATATTTATTTTGTTTTCCAAACAAATCCATTTTTTGATATTACAAAAAATCTGAAAGGAATCATTGTTTTAATAGGTACAACATGAATATAATTCTCCTCTATCGTTACAAAATAATATATTTAAATTTATTTGAATTGTTCTAAATGGTTATATTCAAGTAAATGTATTTTATAAATTTTCATTAAAATTAATTTTTAGAAACAATATTTCAATGTTAAATGGTTATTTTCCTCTAGAATGTTTTAATAACATTTTTATAGTATTTATAATTTTGAATTACATTAAACAATAATTATAATTTAAAAAAACGGGGTTATGTATAATAATTATCCTCCATAACCACTATTTAGATGTTTTATGATCAGTTTGATAGAGGATGTATAATTTTTTTACCATTCACAGAATTTCTTTGCATAGTTTATGAATATTGTTAATCAAATGGTGTATGTATTAACATTTTGTATTTTAGATGATGAATTTGATTGTTTATTATTATTTTGATTCACCCCTATAATACGAGGAATGCAATGGACTTACTGAATGATTGGTGGCCCTGAATATAGATATCCCATTGATGCATTGAAAGGAATCATGAGGTAAATTAGTCGACCAATTTAAATTAGTATTTTATTCATGTTTTTAAACTTTATTGGGAGATGTATTAATTGTATGTTTCAAATATATGCCATTTTGAATTCCATCATTATGAAATTAGTCATTTCTTCATGTGAGATTAATAGTATATTAAGAATATAAATTGAAATTTTTCAGCCACATCAGATTCTGTATATGGAATTATTAGATCATTATTTATTCCTTGAATAATATGCTCGTGTTGTTGATTAGATGGAATTTTTTTCAGTTATTTAATATTCCATATTTATTAGGATTCATGAATTCATTCACATGTTTTACTCTTACCCTTGTTTTGGATCTGAAATATCCCCTTTCTTATGTTTTATTTACTCATGATACCTTGACTTGTTTCTGATTGTTATGAAATGATATTCTAAGAGTAAATGTGGTGTTTCGAAATATTTTAATTTTATTTTATGTTTTCAATTATAATTATAATATAATGTATCTATCTATTCTACAAAGACTAATAAACTATTTGGTCCATTTATAGGAAATACCTAGTATCAAGTGTCAATGTAAAAATGTAACCATTAGATGTGAGAAATGAGGTTTTGGGTATTTATAGTTAGTATAATAGAAAGATTAGTAGAAAAAATGATAAATTTATTTTGAAAAAAAAAAGATTAGGTAACATGACACTATGATAGAAATTGTGGAGAAGTATAGAAGAGTATCTTAATGATATTATAAGGTAGATACTATGCTGGTTTTTCTTAAAAAATATATATGTTTTGATGAAATAATTTTTCATGGTTCTAGATGTTATGTACATATGGGTGATAACCTTTAAAATGTAATGATGGTCTTGACTCGAGTGGTAACTATTACACAGAAATGTGCCTTACTATACACATTTTTGGAAACCACTAGGTGATTTGATTAGAATCATTCAAATTTCCATCACAAACTTTTATGAAGGATTTAACAAATTTTTATGAGATTAAAACATTTACCACTAATCCATATTTATGATTATGAAATGAGCCATGCAAAATTTTATCAATTAATGTTATGCATTTAATGAATTTTAGGATTATAAATTATGATCCAAAAACATCTAACATATTCAAGGGTTTTGCATTATGTATAAATGGATCATAGTGTATGGTATGTCAAACATATCAAAACAATTAATCTAAAGATTCAAAATTTCATCTCATTGATGTGAATGATAAACAAATTCAACGGGAAAAATTCTTTTAAACATTCTCCTCACATGAGGATATACTATCATGTGATATCAAGACTGAGATAGAATTAACTATTTATTATGGATTCAAATGGAAGAATGAGAAGTATATGATGTAAAGAGAAAAAATTGAAATGAGGTATAAGGGAATGAAATATTTTTCAAAATGTAATAATTATTGAAAAATCACCTAGTTACTTTTTTGAATAGAGTTAGAGTTTTCTCCAGGTGTGGAGAGAAACCCTACAATGATAATTATTTTGAGGGTATAAATGAATCCATAAATTTGTATATCATCAACTATAATGAGATGTTGAACTATAAAAATGAATTAAACAATATTCAAGGAACTATACATCAAAAGGATATATGAGATCATGTTCGACCATATTCTATTACTACGTATGATGTTGAATGAATAATTTTCATGTGTTCGGATTAAGTAATAAAATTATAAAAGCAATAATTCATTTATATTATGGTTTTATGAAATATTAAATGTATAATAATTGAACTTTAAAAAATTTCCTCTATAGATTTTAGATCATATATTAAATTATACTGATCAGTATGAAAATTGATTCATTGGAATATTGATGTTTTTATAAAAAACATGACTGGGATAATATAAATCTTAATATGTTTGAATTAATGTGATAATAATGATATATATATATATATGTATATGGGATAGTGTTGTTTTATTTGAAATTGGATTGTTAATTGATTTTTGGCCTTTTTGTTCATTAAATATATTAAAAAATCTAGAATTTTATTTTTTGAAGAATTCATGTTTTCTTTATGAAATTATGGTGATCATGGTATTCACATATCTCGAATGTGATGATAATAAATAGTTTATATTTTTTGGGGAATATACTAAAGAATTTGTGGCCTTCCATCTAAATTGGTTTACTTTGAATTTGGTAGACATATTCGGGATGATTCCTAAGGTTAACCATTTATGAAATGGATTAAGTTCAATTATGATAGTTACTATTTGGATATTCGATATTGATGTATTATATATGATATTTTTTTTGACCATTTTAATTTTATTAAATACGTCATGAAAAACTAGTCACTATTTTACGGGTCCTACAATACTCTAAATGATAATTTTATTGTTTCAAAAAAAATTACTTTTTTTGTTTTTCTTTTCATGGAGTTAGAAAGGAATTGAAAATTAATCAATGAAAAGGTAAAGGATGGAACTGTACATATGAAATAAGAACATATCATGTAATTTTAATTACTTATATTATTTTACAATAATATATTTTCTCCAAATCTAAAAAACTTCAAAACAAAAATGTTTTCCTAATAGTTTCATTTCTGATGAACTGATGGTCTTTTAACCAATTAAATATTTACAGGTTTATAGTCACTTAACATTAATAAATCACCCACCTTCAACGATGACTTATGATTTTATTACACATCTATATTATCACTTCCCAACAAAGATATCTTATTTAGAAACCTATTTATTTGTTATTTATATATGTATATCATTTTTCCTAACCACGTTGAAATATATGAGTTTTTAAACCCTTTTATAATGTCAATTCTTTATATTTTTATTTCAAAATTTCGAATATTCTATCCCTAATATCATGTTATAATTTTATGAATCATTTTATTAATTTTAGGCAGAATGTAACACGCTAATATGTTAATCAAGGAACCTATTATTTTACAATGTATATAAAATAAAAAACCAAGATTGTTGAAGATTATAACATAGTGTGTATTTTTGATATATTAATTCAATCTATTAAACTACATGTGATTCAAGGAATACCGTGTTTAAATGAAATGTTATAATCTATTAAAATATTATTATTTAAATATTACAATGATAACCAATATATTATATTGATGGGGAATGAATATGACTATCTAAATTAAAAAAACAATATGGTTTACACATGTATAAAATAAATTCAATTTTAATTTAATTAAAAATAATAATATGTGAACCATTTGAATGAGAGATAAATGTTTTTTACAAAACCTATATTTTGTTAAAGGATGGTTAATTATGTTTTTCACACATAATTACAAAATAATAATATTTTTAAATTTTAGATAATTTATTTTAGAGAATAAAATTGATTTTTTGAATCAAGAAGTCAAATATATATTTTATAGATGTTTTGGGAAATTTTTAAAAGTATAATTAATTTTAAGAATAGTGAAAATATATATTTTTAATGAAAACATAAATTTAATTTAAATTATTTACATGGATATGTTTTCTAATAATGTAAAATTACTTCAATTATATTTCAGCATATCCATTTTGTTCATTTTAATAAATATTATATATAATTATTATAGGAAATCATTCTAAACACATCAATGCCTTTCGTTAGAAAAAACCATTTGTGGAGACCCATAGGGTTATATTTTCTATTAAATTTTGACACATGTGTTATTCAATTTTTATAATAGATATGATATTTTGGATAATAATAATTTATATTATAAAATATGGTCAAAATATTTTTCACTTATAAGGAATGGTGAAATGAATAAAATTTAATTACGGTGTTTAATGAAAAAATTGATTTACCCTGGTTAAACTTAGATGTAAATAGTTCAAAATATATTATAACATGTATAAATAAAATTTTATTGATATTTATCAACCGTATAACTTATTAAGTTATATAATCAATTATTTTTTATTATTTTTATTAGAGTATAATATTGTTATCACTTTATCCTTTCAATATTATAGATGTTTCATCTACCCCACTTATTAATGGCAACCTTATATCCCCCATCTTGACACATAAAAACCCTTTTGGTTCAGAAATAACAGAATAAATTATCTTCCATAGTTGCCATCATGTATCCTATATTCCATTGGAAATTTTAATACCTCTAAATTAGAAATTAGACAGAAACATAATAAAGCTCTCAGAAGAAGAGGTTTAATTACAAAATATGCGTATTAGTTTTATTTCATATTCTAATTCAATTAAATATTATAAAAATATAACAATATAATAAAAATGTATTAAATATATACTAATTGTTTATTATCTCAATGGAATAAACTACATCCATCTCCACATCCATAAAATGAGATATGAAACCTTCTATCATGTTTACAATAGAGTACTACATCATGAATATATTGCATTATGTTTCTATTACAAATAATCATGTCTGGCTATAAATATCTATTTAAAAATTTAATTTTGTATTTATTGAATTATTATTATTGTGAATATATTTTATCACATATACCTTCATATATAACATTCTATAGTGTGATACTACAACATTTCCCATGGGTAAGATAGACTACCACCTCACACTATGGCATAATTCAATTTTCCCGAATGATTTACATTGAATGTGTTAAGGGTAAGGATTATGAATTCATTTTGTATTTATGAACGAAAAATTATGATGAATATTTAATATCAGAAATATCTTCTTACATTCCAATCAATTAGATAATAATATCATCTGTTCTATTTGCATGTGGACCCCCACCTCCTTGTAAAGATATGAAATGATTATCATTTACTTTCTACATGGATGGTAGAAGGATAATTTTTTTTAATATAATTTCTATATATGAATATAAAATGAATATTAAATGAGAAATTAACATTTATTTTCCATTCATTAAATTCTTCATGAATATTGAATACAATGTTCATGTGTTTGTATGAAATACCAACCCTAGGAATGGTATAATTCATTTTAAATGTCAATATTTTATACATTAATATACATGAATATATAATGAATATATATGATAAAAAATATTATTAACACATTAGAGAATATTAAACCATGATCAATGAAAAATAACCCAAATTACAGAAAGAATATATATAATAAAAATGAATAAATTATAACTCAATATAATGATTTTACCCAGAAATGATAATAAATGAAAGATAGAAGTCTATAATAGAAATATATGGCATGAAATATTTTAGTATGGTTCTGAAATAATTTTTTTGTAAACATATATTTATTATACAATATCATAGAATAGATATTAATTAATTCAAACTTGAGGTAATGGTATCTTGAGTAACTTTTACATCAGTAATACATAAAATCTATTCACCACATGTTGGAGTGTGAATAATATACTACCCATTTTGATATGATATATATTGAATCTATTTATATTAACCTTATATTGTGTTTCATTTGATGTTATTTCTTTCATGAGTATTATAATTCACAATATTCCAAAGTGTTAATGGTTTAATTTCTAATCTAATCATTTTTTGGGATTTTTTTTACATATCCCTAAGGGAATTATTTTTTATTTATATAATAAAATAAATATATTTAATTATCATATATTTATTGATTAACCTTTCATGTAATAGTCCAATTTTTAAACTATTTTTTTAAATGGTCATGAAATTGTTTTTATAAAAAGATATAATTTGTTATATTTTCTGCTAAAATTTAAATTTCTTCCCAAATTATGTTTTTAAAACATTTAAAATGTTTATGAAATTATAAAAATGATTAAAGTGGATATGTTTATCCATTAATTATTTTTTAAAATAAATTTAAGGAAGTGCCAATATTTTTTATAGAAAATCACCCTATTAATTTCACCAAATATTTGTAATGAATTATTGTTTTATCATGTAGGGCATGAATGAAAATTACTAGAGTCCTTACCAATTAGTGTTAAATAGGTTATTTTTTATTTTTTATAAGGTAATTGAAATTGAATGGTTGTTTAAAAAAAGGATCTTTTATTTACAAGGATATTTTCAATGTTAAAATTTTATTTTCCTCATGAATGTTTTTATTAATTTTATATTGGTATTTTTAATATATAAATATATAAAGCATTCATTGTTATTAAGATATACTAGGGATGTGTTTTATTATCATTGTATATATGATTTATTTGTATGGTTTTGGTAATTTTGACTAAGGATTTTCAATTTTATTACCAACCAATATATTATTACGGATGGATGTTTAATATATATATATGTGTTAGGGTTATGTAATAAAATTTCACATGTTACCTTATCAATATGAATTATTATGTTGATAATGTTTTTACACATTAATTTGATAAATGAATTAGAAATATTTAGTGGTGGGTGGGGTCTGATTATAGATATTTCATTGATTCATTGACAAGTCTCATGAGAAAAATCAATTATCTAAATTAAAAGATATTTTACCCATAGTTTTAAACAAACTTGTGAATGTATTGGAAAATATGTTTCCAATATTCAAAATTATTAATGCCCTTATTATGTTGTTATTAATTTTTGTCCCTGTGATTATTCCATTAGTTATAATATCCATGGAAATGATTCAAGATCTTATCATTATGTATATGGAATTATATGATCATTATTTATTTCAGCCATATTGTGGTCAATATATTGATTTAATAGAATGTATATCTATTATTTAACTTTTATATTGATTATTAATTATTGATTCATAACATTTAATGAAGGCTCACCCTAACTAAGAATCTATGTTGACAGTTTATTTATGATTTATTTACCCAGGATACCAAGAAGTGTTTTGTGACTGATAAGAAGGGATATGGTTTGGGGAAATATGTAATTATCAATTAAAATATGTTTTTTTTCAATTTTAATATGAAATTAATGTATGTATATAATTTAAAAATAATATTACGCTAATTGGTCCTTCGGGGCACAATACCTTATATCTTGTTCAAATGTACTAAATTACCCGCAAACTGCAATCTACTATGGTCCGGGTCATAAAATACCCACCCCTTGTAGAATTTTGTCCTAAATAATTTTTCACATAGTAGGAAACTTTTGATGGTACTTTTAATGTATAATATTCTAGGTAACCATATATTCTTGTTAAACATTTGATTTCCCCATATAATATTAACTATATTAGTGGTACTATTCTTTATCCCCTTATCCCTTCAACCAAGTATCTCTTCAGGTTATTCATAATTTTAGAGATTTCATTCTAGTTATATGAATTTCAATTTCAATAAATGTGATGGGTTAGTTATGTACTTTCATGATTGTAAAATTGGATAGAAATAGAATATGTTGGAATGGTATAAAGGGAGTTATATGTGAATATAAATAGCCCAAAAAAGATCAAGGAACTCTAAATGATGAATTTACCAAGGGCTCATCATAAATTGCTTCCCAAATATCATAACACACTTCCATGATGATATCTGGAGGATCCCCATATCAAAACCATCACGATCTATTTATCATTCTTGGCTATATTCATAACTCCTTTTCTGAATGGGTATTTATTTCATGTGATATTAACTGATTTGTACCTTATCCAATATTTCATGAATAAGGTTAGTTATTCTCAACTCAATTTCACCAACGTTATCCAAATATATTAGAGTCTTCATGAATACAGTCACATCTCCTTCTATGTTAACTAATAAAGGGTAACTATTAAAATTTTATAACTTCAATAGGGGCATATTGATCCAAATATCATTGGAACACCATTTACAAAACCTAATCTAAAACTAAGGGTTTTTATAGTCCTATTAGACTGATCATTCTTCTATGGGTCATAGCAGGTATAAAAATAAATTTATTCTCTAATTATTTCACAATATTTATAACAAATATAGAGGAAACTCTATGATTTTGATTAGATACTAGATAGAGTGAAACTCCATGTATCCATAAGACGTTAAATATGTATACATTGGTGAGTGGTCAAGAGATAAATCATATTTTATGGAAATATAATGTGCTAAAATCATATACGGATTGACTATTACACATATATCATTATATACATTAGATATATTTGGGAGACTGATGATGAATTCCATGGTTAAATTTTCCTATTTTCATAATAGTACGGGTTTATAAAAAACCCTTATACCTTTCTGGTATGCCTTAATTTGTTTTTCTACTATGTATAATGTTATATATTCCACAATCCCCCACTTCTTGTTTTCCAACAGATATTTTGATTTAGATCCATATACATCATCATTATTATTGGTTGAATATATAAGGATGATCTATTTTCATAATCAATATGTCACTTTTAAGTTTTTGAGGGCACAAATTAGAACATTATATTTTTAAAATTTAAACTTCAATATATTATGTACCTTCTTATTTTTCTCAACATCATCTTCCCAAGTATCATTTATCTACACATGTATGGATTTTTTAGTATTAGATTTTGTAGGATATTATTTCTAATAATCACTTATGAAAACAAGAAACATCCTTTTAATATTTATAAATATAAGGACTCTATCAAACCACATGACATTCATGGTAGCATGATCTTTCATACTCAAATAATCGACCACCTTGTTGACCATCCCACATTGGAAATGTATTTAGTATAAAATGTTTTTGATTTGTTCTAAAAATAATCATTGGAGAATATTTATAACATTCTATTTTGAAATTATATTTTAATCTAGAATGATCAGAATATATATATATTACTATTTCCTACATTGATATAATCTAATTAAAATCATAATGCAAATACCAAAACTCTAAGTTCCAAATCCTTCATTGGGTAAATTTCCTAACGAGTATTTAGATTTCATGTGAGATAACAAATTAATATTCATCTCACATGAGAGCTCAACCCAAAGCCTTTAAAAAGGAATCAATTTATTTAAAAAATCATTGTCACTTTGCTGTAATTTATGTACAAGTGTTTTGACCATTTTCGTCTTCTCTTCTCTAAAAAATTATTCATAGTTCTCCATCCAATGAATCTTTATTCCCTTCCATGTTATCATAGTTAGTGTATCATCCAATATTATTTAAAAAAACATTTATATTATAAAAAAACTGAGATAAAAATGTATTTAGGTTACTATTGTTTTATTGGTCCATTTGTATATATGTAATTCATTTAAAGTATCTTTATATATTACATTTTTGGTGATTACATATCCCATGAATAATACCTTGTCTAATAAAAATTCAAACATTCTAAATTTGAAGAAAATATCTTTTAATATGGTTTTCCAAATAATCCAAAAATTATATTGATTCTATTATTTTATACTATTAATATAAATAGTATCATCTATTAATAATGTAAGAAGCATATCTAGGTAGTGTCAAAATATTCTATTCATTATATCCATGATTATAGTTTGGATATTTTTTAATCCGGATAGAATCAATATAAGCTCATAATGTCAATAGCTAATTTGGATTGCTCCCTTTGAAATATATTCCCTTTTGAACTTTAAGTAGTTATATTCAGATTATAGGGCATTATTTATAAATAATTGACCTCCAATAAGATAATATAATATGTATTAATTAATTGGTATATAACACATGTTATAAATTTTGACCTTGTTAATTAGATAATATAAAATTTAAAGTAACATCTATACATAATTTGTTTCATAAAAGTATTGGATCATACTATGCTGAATAACTAGGGTAAATACAACCAATTTCTATATTTTATTATAAATATTGCATTAATTACACCAATTAAATTTTATCCATTATATATAGACTCCATGTGATAATAATAGATCTAGGAATGACTTCTATTGAAAACACATCCATTCACTCTAGAGGAAGAATAAGTAGTTTATCTTTTAATATATATGTATATTCTCATATAATGGGTATTCAAAATGTGATAAATTATTACAAATGAATATGAGATATATATCCCACAAATTATATAGAAAAAAATAATCATAATAATTCATAATGTTAATTTTATCAACTTATATATATCCCGTTAGCGGGTCTATGGAGTTGTACAGTTTTTCCTGTTTGTTTTGAACCTAGTGATGATCACGTTAAAACACTATTCTCTTTTTCAAGGACATTACCCATAGGTACATCTATTCTAAAATCTTCATCAAATTTTTTTATCTAGATATGGATGTAATTTTTTTGTTAACCATAAACACCAGATGTTATCAATAAATTAAGATATCATTATTCACAATGAATCATCTCTAGGGATTCCATAAAGGTTTTCTAACCACAACATTCAAAAATATTATCCCTATTTTTTAAAAAACTGACCTTTTTTGGATACAAACTATAGTGGCCCAAGATTAATATAAATTTTATATGAACCTAACTTATTATTTTCAGAAATAAATTTAATAAAAAACAATATCTTAAGAACTGATAGATTTAGTGTCTTTGAAGTGTACCTACACAAAAAGCTTACTTTACATAACTCACTAACATTTATATATAAGTGTACCTTAACAGACCATATTAAAGAAATATAATTTTTATGAAAAACCCTAAATACACATTGAATAAATCATAAAAAATGGGGAGTTAAAATACATAGTAAGTGTCAACTAAACAATTATACAAGGATGAGTCTATAAGGTTTAGTGAAAGACAAGAGAATAAGTGAAATATCATATCTCTGATTAGAATCATCCTCAGAAATAAATGACTTTATAATTACAAGGAATACAAAAAAGAATACATAAAATATCAACAATGAAGCATAACATCAATATCATTCCATATAATAACTTAACCAAAACCTTGATTCATGTGTTTTTAAAATCTTGATGAATAACTATTTTATTGTCATTATAAATTTCAAATATTACATTTTTGAGGGACACCATGAGATCCATGATTTCTAAGAATCTAAAATGTACATTTGAATAATTATCATATCAGTGAAATATATACAACTGAATTATATGGTGACATAGAACCCTACCACCCATTAATCTATATACAATCATTTCAACTTAAAAATCATACAATTTTCACATCCTAAATATCCAATGAAAATTAAACAGGTATAATAAAACCTCTAAGTGAAAATATTTATCCATTAATAAAAAACATACTGTAATAAATGGGATCAGGAACCATCCAAATGGAACTGTTTCATATTTTATAAGTAAGTCATTGATATAAAATACGTCACTTTAAACAATTAAATAGTCTAAAATAACATTAAAAACTAATTTTTTTACCTAAAATATGACCTGAAAATATCACATAGAGAAATAAAAAATATAAGGTTACAAATGAAATATAACTTCCTAGGAGTTATATAATACATGAGATATATAGAAAAATGAACGAATGACAATGAAAATGTATTTCATGAAAACATTTTGTATTTATTGACATAAATTTCATTATTATGGGAATTTTACAAAAAATTCAACACTATTTCTTTAAAATATGTGAATATATGTCTTTTCATTTTAAAAAATTTGTTAAAAAAATTATTCTAGAGAAAAAAAGATAAAATTAATTTAAAATTGAAATTATTGATGAAAATGTTTCGTAATTAATTGTATATCTCCAAAAAAAGAGTTTGAGTTACAAAGTCTCTAAACATTACATGTGATTTCCATAGATATTATTTGACATTTTGATTCTTACAGATAAAATTACAAATTTATTATTTTAGAAAAATATTTATATAAAATTCCATTTTTAGTATTCATTAATAAAAATATCCTAATGGATTGGTTTTTTATAATCTATTTTCAACCTCATGTGTTAATAATCTTGAGAGATTAGAACAAGGATCATAGAAGTGGTTTCAGTATTACATATCCTAATAATTATAATTATTAATAAAAAAATAATATAACTAGAATTTAGGTTCTATACATTCCTATAATTTTATAATTCTACCACATTGGAGTCTTAATCTCGTTAAATGAAGAATAATGTGGTGTTAGACTAATTTTATGTTATATAACAATATTGATGGATTAACTTGTAATGATTATTTATTCTTATGTTAGATATATAGAACAATTTCCATGATATATATTTCAAATATATATATATATATATATATATTAACACATAATATATAAAAAATATATGATTATGGTAGAAAATATTAAATGAATCCTTCTATGTAGACAGAATCTTCCTGTACCTATGGATGATGATATTATTTTTGATGCATGAAGTAAAAGATGTAATATGGTATATCAATTGAGATTATAAAATATTTGATTAATTTACTAATTATATATTAAAATCACTATTTGAACCATACATATAACCTTGTAAATGAATGTGAAACACATTGTGTAATGAAAGTGGTAGTTCGTATGCCACATGATTCACATTTTCATTTTAAACGTAAAGGGAATGAAAATTAATCCTCATACTAATATTATAAATAACTTTAACTGATAAAAATTATAATAATTGTATAATTCGAATATATATAATGAAATCTGAAGAATAATTATATGACATAAATAAATAATAATTATAATAGATTGTTTTGAATTTAATACATCACTTCATGGATTATTTCTTTTTTAAGAGGATTATTTCTTTAAGGTATAAAATTGTGAAGAGAAAAAAGTATGTCAATTGTACCTTATAACTATTAATATATGTTTGTGTATATCTTTTAATGAGAAATGTGGAATGGGTATAAAGGGAAGTTAGTATAATAGTTCACACTTTATAATTGATGTGATGACATTTTAATAAATACCCAAAAAATTACAATAATAAGAAGTCACTCTCAAGGAATGTATATCCTAAATTTAGAAATTATAAAGTCCTTAACCACTGACTCCCACATATGTTTTAAATATTTATTTTGTCATTACCTATTTTTTAATGATTTCAAACCCTTTTTTCCAAGATAATGATTTTTAAAAAATTAATTTGTCATCTATGATAACAAAATAAAATTTTCCATATTAAATGATTTGGACATAACGATTCCAAATATGAAAAAAATTTAATATATAAATTTTTTAAATGGGATCAATAATAATTTTATTTTACTAAATGTGTATGAGTTATAATTTTATTTTAATAAATATATATTTTATTCTAACATGTCAACTATGGGTTTGAATATTATAAGGAACATTTTTTAATGTTGATGTGTATTGAAAAAACAGATTTGGTATTATAAATAGGTTAATTTCATTCTAATTAAGAGAACCAATATATTTTATACAATTTATTTAACTATATATTATTTAATTATACACATAATATAATCCCATATGATATATATTTCCACTATATTTTGTTAACTATATATATTCCATATAATCTAAAAATAATTATAAAATGACATAATTATAAAATCAAAAACATTCCATTAGAATTCAGTAGATCTTATAAAATTACAAAGGAGGACACAAAGACATACATAAGAAAGTGGAGAGATATAAATCCCAATAAGGGAGTAATCAAACAAAAACATGTGGAATGTTATACATGTTACTCCAGAGGAATATCTTGGTGAAAAAGTTAATGAGATTCCTAAAAATGAACATAAAAATATGATATAATATGGTAAAATCAACAAAATATGGGAATATGGGTACAACATAAATCATATCATCATAGGAGTAGGTCATGTTAATCCACAAAGACATCATAAAATAGCGTGCTTAGGATAATGTCCCATGCATCATACATGGAAAATTATGAGGTAAAAACATTTCCCAATTCATTGGAGGACAATATAATTCAAGTACCACTCATCCAAATCATATAATTTTCACATATTTCTGTGCCAAAAATATCAGACACTATAGGATGTAGATCATGAAATATAATCCCATGATTAAGGAGTGTGTGTTAAATAAATGGTATTACAAAATAATGGAAGTATAAATACCTATGTGAAAACTCATGAGAGTGACAAGTGATAGATATAACAAAAAAAATCATTGTCATTAACAATCACATGATAATCAACACCTCATAATGGTGGTTATTAAATGGTTTTTCTAGGGGTTTAATGATTATAAAATATGGTATCTTGTTATGTTTTCGTCACTAGGATTGTAAAAGTATGTCTTTCAAATATGAAATATTGGAAATAAAAAAGTCATAACATGAATAATGTTCTTGAATAAAGAGGATGAGAGAATCATTTTCCTTGAGTGGGGCATCTAAGAAGTTGAAATAAACCTCTTATGTTCTTGAAAAAATCATATGATTTCCATAGAGATGTATAGGGAGGAGGAAAATCTTACTACTTCGGTTATTAGATAGGTTTACTATGAAGATGGTTGTTTATTTATGGTAATTGACTGTGGAAATTTTTATTAATTTCTAAACATATAGTTTGAGTCCTGATGAATGAATAATCAAAAAAATAACCATTCTATTGTTTTTCCAATTCATCATGCCATATAGAAGGGTTATCAAATTATTTATAAGGGTAATAAAAGTACATTTTAAAATAATGACATTGGTAATGTGTATGTGAGTCATGTTCATAATGAATTTATTTTAAAATTTTAAAATATAAGATAGGATTTGGGGAATTCATTAAGGGTTTATTTAAATAATAAAATAACATAATAAAATTATTTTAAAATGGAAGTAAATTTTTTTTATAGTTGGATTTAATTTTATTTATTAACTTTTTTTCTTATCAATATTTCATAATAAATAAAACATATTTATAAAATATCAAAATTTTTATGAAAAAATAAAATAGCATAATTAACTTGAAAAACATTACCAATAGGTAATTTTTGTATTCTAATTTATTAAGTATTAATTTGTTTCTCAAAAAAAAATTTAAATATGGAATTTTTTTAATTTAAATAATTATCAATATTCATTTAATAATACATTTATTTATTACTGTAACAATTTTCTATCCCTCATAAGGATTACAAGAGATATAAATAAATTAAATAATTTTTTGTATATAAATAAATATAAATTACTATTAGTATTATTTGAATGAAATATTTATTTACAAATTATTAATTTATCTAAAATTTTGTTGTAATTAAATATTTTCTAAATATACAATTTTGGTTTCATTGTATCAAAATATAATTTCCATCAATTCATATATAATTTTATATCTTATGTTTTAATTAAAATAGAAAAAATTATAAATATATTATTACAATAGAATAAATAAATTCATAATACTAGGTTCTATATATGTAACCCCAATTTATCCCAACATGCTCCCTATGGGTAAGTTGTGTGATGGTTGTATTTCCCTTGGGTTTTACAAAATACATTTATGATTTTGTGATCTTGATAAGCATGAAATTTTCTTATAATTTGTATCATTTTTTTATTTTTTGACATTAATATTAGGATTGGTAAAAGGGAAAATATAGTTGATCTAATCTCCATTAGATGTTATAATAATTTGGTTTTATAGGGTGTGATCCAACCTATTGACGCCATACAATTCCTCCATCAATATCAATAATTCTTTATTATATCCATTAATATAACCTAATAGTAATATACACTATACAATGACAATATTATAAATTTTTATGATGCTTAATGAAATTTTAAATTTCATTAGCTATATTTTATAATGGTATAAATTCACTAATGCAGTGTATGTGTTTTAGATAAACATATTACTTAATAAGAAATTAATTTAATCAAAGGGGAATTTAATTTATAAATGTTTTTATTACTAAATATATATTCTAATAATTTAATAAAATTCATGTTATTTGTAAAATTTTAATTTCCCATGTTTTCTTACAAATAAAACATTAAAGAAAAAATCGCAAATAAAATTGCTTGATTAGAGTTAATGTTCGAGAAAAAATAATTTCACTTTGATTACTTCTATATTCTTACATTTTTATAATTAATAAAACATATGAGTACATATTTTTATTTTTTTTTCATGATATTAATTTAATAATGTCCTATAGAATATGTCAGAGTGACAAGGTCAATGCAGTTCCCTAGTATTATGAGATCCTTAAAGAGATGTGATGATATAATTTAACATAGTTCGATGATTGGATAAAAATCAATGATAGGTACCGTAGTATGTATAATTTTTGGTGTGAGTACTCATAACTGTATGAATCATTTTTAATGATTATTTAACTAGGTAATACATAACATGAGAGGTTATAAGAAAAGACCTACCAGATTAAATTGGGCACAATTTGGAGTCATTAGACATTTCAATATGTGACAATGTATAAAGGTACTTAGGCATTAATATTAAAATTTATTAATGTCAAGACTCACACATAAATATTTACTAACACAAACATTCATCTCATACGTTGTTGAGAAGTATTGTTGAATGGGTAGATCACGAATGACATGTAAGGAATGGATAATTTTAGGAACAATTTTTCCTTCCATCTTTATATTAGTGGGAATATCTACCCTTTTATTAGAATATAACTGTGATAATAAATTTATTCACCGTTGCGTGAGGATGAGTTTATCTTATCTGTTCAATGAAATACTTGTTAAGTATACAGGGTTATGATAGACATGTGAAGCCTACATATTGAGATATTAAGAAAAAGGATCATATTTCATAGTAAAGTATTCATATCTGGTTAATGTAATTAAGAAATTTTGGTATTTCTATAGGGATACTTAAACCTTTTCAAAGTAATAAGTTTAATTTTTTGGAATGGCCTTCTAATAAAAAAATAAAAGGATTTTTGAGGGTCAAAAAATAAGAGTTTTTATTTATCTCGATTTATTTTTATATAAATAAATAATTTTAAATACTTATTTTTTTAAATTCCAGGGAATAAATTAATTCATATTATATTGGTAACTAATATTTTTGAGATAATAAATAATTCTTTATTTATAGAAAACTATTTCATTATGTGAATATATAGTAAAATATTTATTTTAAGGTCGTTAATAAAATATTTGTTTTATTCATGAAATATATATCATAAAAAACAATTCACTCGATTGTGAATAATATTTTTATTTGATTAATCAATAAAATGATGAGGATTTTCACAAGACTAAGATTATGTTTGGTGATGATTAATTATTTACAATCCAATAAAATAATATGTTTTAGTGTGTAAATTTCCATCCAAAATAAAATAATATTAATATATTTACTATTATATGGAATGTAATTTATTTAATATTTTAATAATATTTGTGGATCAGTACATAATTATATAAAATTTTAACATAAACCACTGATCTATAAATAGATATGTGTGTCTATTGTATTTGATTAATCAATAATTGAGAAGCGTTCTGCCAAATAAAAATCTATCTGCAATACCTATAGACCTCTTCACAAGAATGTGAATAAATACTTCAATATAGAAATATCATAGATCAATCCAGTAGGATGCCACAATGAAATTGATTCATTGTGACAGAACCCAAACACCAATAGGAATCACTCAAATATCAAAGAAGCACATGAGTATCGTTGCTAGAATTGATTATTTACATGGATCCTCAAATAAAAATGAATGTAATTCAGAAAAGTTTTTTCATATGATAGACACCATATTCATTTGATTAATTTTAAAAATATAAAGTAAACACTTCTTTTTTTCCATAAATAAATTAATTACTAATATAACATAAAATGATTCTCTCAAGGTTCAATATTTTCCTTACATTAATTTGTAGTGGAAGAAGATTACAAGTTATTATATTTATGTCAATGAAAATATTGTTAATGACCCATCAGATAGATAATCATTTGTTTTCTTCTCTCCCATTATAGTGTTTCCACTATTCAAAGAACACACATGTGGTTTTAGAGTGGTCATGTTGAATTTTGTAAATTATTTATTTAATTTATGAAGTAAATATAAATTAGGCGGTACATATTTCATTTCTATATTTTCATTATTTAATCTTATTTTAAATAAACTTTTAGAAAAATATTTATTATCATCATTTATGTTATAATATTCCTAATGGTCTAGGAATATATAAATAATAACCAAATATACTATTAAAAAATTAAAAGACTTTGGGCTGATAAGACTAGGATACATGATGTTTGGATAGAGTGCACAATGTTTACCAGTGTAACCTTTATATTTTCATTCCATGAGATACATATCATACCAAAAAATAAGTACACATAGTAAATTTTTGACACACTCTATGTAAACCATGTCAAACTGAAACATGGCTTTTTATATTATTCAGTGTATAACGGGGGTACACATTGTGTAGTATACATAGTTTAGCAATGATATTTGTAAATCATGGTTGTTCATATACATGGTAAAAAACACATGAGACTAACACCCTAGATTAATAATGACATAAGTGACATATAGATGTAATTCAATCAATGTGTGGTTCATTATTTACCACGTTCAAAATACACACTCGTCATATCTGTGAGTCAAGAAGACCCATAGAAACAAGAACACACAACATGTAGTTTCCTTGAATATCATTCGATTTCATAGATGAAGAACAATTTGAGTATTTTATTTGGCCATGTAAAAACCTGAAAATAGTGATACATTATGTGTAGTTATATTATTCTAATTATGTGGTCCATAAAAAACATGCTAAATCCCGAGGCAAGTCACCTAAGTACCCATCAATAGAGGTACATGGAATCTAGCTCATAAGTACATACTGTGTAGTATTCCAATAATGGGTGTAATTAAAATTACATTAAATATTTAATTGAAGGACTAAAACCTTATTATATATATTCTAATCTTTTCATTATGAAGAGTTAATAATGGTTATAATTTTTTTTAGATTATAAATTAATTTATTGTGATTGTCTTTATTTATTGTTCCTACCAATTTTTCATGAATTCATTATTTATGAGTATCTAAAATAGAATTCATATGATTAATAGAAAAATATTATTTAATTAATAATTTAAAAATTAATTAATTCAAGACAAATTATCATAATAAAAAGGAATGATTAAAAATGAATGTTAATCTATCAAACATTTTCATATTCATTTCATGTGTGTAATAGTTACTAGTCCTAACAATGTCATGTGTACATGTTAGATATATTTAATTTTATTTATTGGATGTGGATTAAATTATTAGTTGTTAAATTAAATAGGAATTGATACAAGTCATCCATCCCACTATTATCATAATGGACCTATGAGTCCATGGTTTTTTATGTAATACTCCTTAACCAATCCTTTTGTTTCCCTCACATTCATGTGAGTAATAAATACCTATAATAAATATATTTTCGCATGTATTGGGGTGATATATTAAGAAAATGAATAGATTATTCCAAAAAAGTGATATATTAGATGATTACTGGAATGATGAAACTCATGAAAAGAGTGTATCATTGACTTAATATCCCATTATTAGTGGTTAATTTATTTTCTCCTTAATAAACCAACCATTAGATAACAACATCTTCGGTTCCTTTATTTAATTTCCTCGCATTCATTATTTATTTTTTCGTTGAAATACAATGATCACATAAACAAATGAATGAATATGAAATGATGGGGCATAAATTAATAGATTGTGTGTAATTTTTTTATCTAACATGGTTTATAATAATCTAAAATACACATAATATTAACAAGATATGTAATGTATAAAATATTTAAAAAATTTCCATAATAAATTTAAATACATAAAATATATATTATGTAAGAGTTGTCCATGAATTAATTGATTAGGAAAAATATTCATAGAACTAAGTGTTTGACCAACCACTATTGGTAGACTTCCTTTTATCATATATTTCTTAATAATGTTTTAGTTTCATATAACCATATAACATCAAGATCTGTATCTCTCTAATGATATTATATAACTTGGAGTAATGTTTTGAGGAAATCCTTTTATGGGTGTTAGGATTTTTGAATCTACTCGAAAAATCAATGATTTTCAAGTCTGAAGTTGAAAAAGGCATACATACCTAAATAGAGTCACATCACTTGACCAATATTCATTGGTGTTATGTGAAAGGACATTGGAATATATTAAGTTATAATTTCATAGTATATATAAATTTAGATTTTAATGTTGGGGTGATTTAAATACTTGACAAAATATTTGATGATTAATGAAAATTAGTTCTTAATATTTCTCAATCAATGAAAGATATAATAATATTATCTTTTAAATTGAGAATAAATATCAGTTTTTTTATCCAAACTATCCCTATATTCAATACTTGAGTCTTAATATATCCTCGCAATAAGTATCTTCAAGTAATAATTAACATGAATGAATTTATTTTTGCATGATTAATGGCTATATATTGTGATGAACTCTTAATTTTAAGATCTTCATATGATGGAAGCATATGATGAAGGGTTCCATGTTGATGAAAAACATTTGAGTGACCTGGTTGATGTTCAATGTTTGATGATATAATATATGTAATGTAAACCCATATATTATTATGAAAACAGGGGTTCATATTGATTGCATTAGAATATATATGGTATTTACCATGAGAGGGTAATATATGAATAGTTTGATATTTTAAAAGAAATCATTCAGAATAAAATTGCTGAGGATTCCCCTGTTAGGTCTCACAATATCAGGTTCGCTGGCTATACTGAGAACCAAGATATTTTAGTATTTTTAACACACAAATAATCTTTTCGTTAATATCATTCATGTAATAGTCCCCCAGATCATATTAGGAATTTCTATATATTTAAATATTAAAAATATTAATATGATTCTAACAGATCTTCTTACTCTTGTTCAGTATGCAATTATGGGGATAAAGCATAAAAACATTCAGTTATTAAAATGATAATATGTAAAGAGAATGGGAATAAAAAAATGAAATAAAATTATTCAATCACATTTAATAATAGAAATATAAATGGGAATGAAATGGAGCATGATTTAATTTTTTTTCTTCGGTGGAAAGAAGGGCTAGGGGAAGAAAAACTACACATAGTCAATGAGGAAAGAATATGCTTCATGTATGTTTACTATCAAGTGAAATTTATCAATATCTATACATTTAAAATAAATATAAATTTTTTAACTAATATATTATTCAAATTTAGGAACAATATAATTTATAATAAGATATCATAGGTTGGTATATCTTCAAAATAAAACCATATCTAAGCTTGATTAAGTTTTTATCAGTATGTACCACTACCTAATGCCATTGGGGATGATAATGGTTATGGATAATTTATATATTCTATCAGATGTTACCAAAAAAATTATTTCAAAATCCATACTTCATATGGATGGATATATATTCATTATAAGAAAAAAATATTTCTTCATTAATTAATATAATATTTTTTATAGTAAAATATATTTCAATAATAGAATTTTTGTTTTTAAAACACAAATAAGGTTTTGTAAATCGATAATGAAACTACATGACATAACTCTTAACACACCCAAAATTTAAATCATATGATATATCATGTAAAAATTAATTTGAATATATTAAATAAATATTTATATTTAGATTCATTTTAACTAAAACCATTGGCTGTAAGTCATCATGTTTATAAGGAAAAATGTTTAAAACCCCATTTGTGGAAATGTTTAAAGGGATAAAGAGCTTGACTAATTATTTAATACTGATGACTATGGAATTTTTTATTTTTAGGTGTGGGTACTCATACATTATAAAATTTAATAATTTTCTTATACATTTGGATATATATACTAGATGATGTATATTTTATATTCCATTAAGAGTTTTATGAAATACATTAATTATGTTAAGAACAAGGTTGGTTAAAAAATTATGAAACTCAATTGAAAAAATGGGGGGGGATATCTTAATAAAGAATTAATTTATTATTTATTAGATTTTGGGATCATATCCTAAATCACTACACTTTATACACATTAGTGGAATTTTGTATGAAAAATCAATAGCTAGAACATGTTGAAAATAGTGATATCAATGATGATACATGTGAGTATTCAATTATCCTTTTGGGGATACACATCACAAACCGAAGAAAATAAAAAAATATGAAAATTAAAGTGGATTTAATTGTATAATACAAAATTTTTTATGGAAGTAATCCAAATATGATATACATGTGGGGGACGAAAATATTTTTTATGGAATTTCTAGGTAATGATCTTTCACCCTATTGAAAAATAGTCACTTTATAAGATACTCCATGGAAATAGGGGATTACTAATAATATGAACCCAGATAAAAGATATTGTGGAAGGAACGATATATTAATTTAGATTGTAATAATCATTAAGATATATATTTGGACCAAGATATACATTGAGTAATTCAAGGTGCATAGTGTATAAGATTTGTAGTAAGAACAAATTCAAAAAAGCCATGTGAAAAAAGTTATTCGAGAGACATAAGGACTATATAAAAGTACAAGAGAGGTTAGAGAATAACAATGATATGGTCTTCTATTTACTAAGGATATTAACACAATATTAGTTGATTATAATGGTCTTGAAAACTATAATTAATTATTAATTTACATTAATATTTCCAATGGAAAAATTGTCATGAATTCAAAAATGCATTCCATATACCAAATCAATGAAATTTTTTGAAGATTCTAAAATGGATAAATATTATTTTTTATAAATTTTTATTCAATAAGAAATTATAAATTTATATGAATGAATGAACCAATAATGTATGACTAGTTGCAATTTGGATTAAATGACATCAATGTAGTGATAATGATGTAACCCTTTTATAAGATCTATTGTTGAAATATTTCAAAAATCTACATTCCAATATGGAATTAAATTATTATGAGAGTTATAAAAAGGATATAAACATATCCACAATTAATTGGAACTATCATAGAGATTTATACACAACCCACCCTGAAGTTTTTCTAACCCTAATGTATCCCTAAATGTTTTAAAAATAACCAAAATTTATTTTAGAATTAATTGTTTCATTCAAATTATTGAAAATTTGGTATGATGAGTCCATAATTCAATTTGGTGTCATAGTGATTATGAAATTTATTTAATACTATTTATTTATGAATTATTATTTATTGGGGACCATATTCTTTTGTTACATTATGTTAAATCCATGTTGAATAAATTATTGTCCATTAAGGGTTTAGGTAATGTGGAATATAATCTTAGTTTTTTGATCATTTTGGATAGATACAAATGAAAAATCAGCCTATTTCAAGGTACATATTATGAAAAATTAGTGAAGTTGTTCGTTGTGGAGAAATCATATAGGCGACTGATGATGATTCACATTTAATTCTTCATTTTATGTAATATTTCACTTCAAACCCATGATGACTGGAATATAACGGATAGGATTCTATAAACATTTGAGATTTAATCAGTCATGTTATTTTATTTGATGTTCTAGGATAGATGTTTCTTACATGAAGAGAATGGTATGCAGTTATCAAGCTGATCCTGGTTATCTCCATTGGATATAGGTCAATACAATAATTAATACTCTAAGTTGAGATAATGTTATTATAACAATTTATATTTCATATTATTATGTATTCATCATATGATATAAATATTATTGTATCAATATATTTTTATAATATCTAATATCTCATATGGGATACATGGTCACATTTGATTAGGTTGCATTGAGTCAGAAGATCACAAAGCAGGAAATGGTTGGATACTCTAATGTAAATTTAATTTATATTGAAACTTTTGGGGAATCAAAAGATTGAGTTTGGATACAAAACAAATTCCATGATCTTGATGTGTATCCTAAAAATAAATATCATCTCACCATCTATTTTGATAATACATTTGTGGTGGATCTCATAATAGATCAAATGTTGCATCAACAGAAAGAGAACATAATTTGGAAGTATCAAATATTAAGGGATTTTTATATGAGAGATGAAGTCACAATGTGAATAATATATATGGATTAAAAAAGGTGGATGCCTTCAATAAATATGTATTTAATATTAAATATGATCATTTTGGGTGGTCAAGAAGACTAATTGGAAAAGGCAGTTGTATCCAATCAATGAAACAATTTATTTTATTAGGTGTTCATGAAAAAATAAATTCTAATATGATTACATGTATATTCGAAAATTATAGTATTAAAAAATCATATTAAAAATTGTTCATAGATCTATATAAAATTAATATAATAATGTCATGTGCAATTTTCTTCATTAAAAATTCCATAATAGTACCTCTCTATGATGAGACCCCTAATGTGTTATAATTATATTATTAAATATATTTCTATGGATAGATAATGAACTATGATACAATACATATTTTAATCTTGTTTATTTGTGAGTACATTTATGTGGATGAGGTTTCTTCTCATGATGTTCATACATGGTAATAACTATAATGGGAGATTATGAAAATATACATACCAGAAAATATTCTATCTATTTTGGGGTCATAAGATATTATTTTATATGATCATGGGTAATATTTCTAATACATTACACTTAACATCGATTGATTTAGAGGATCTATCATTTTGATTTTCTCACAAACAACTTCATCAAAAATATATGAAATGGAAGTAAAATATTTTCATTTCATCAAAAATGACAAGTTAGTAAATGATAAATCATCGAACGATTTCCCCCTTCTATCTACATAGAATGTAATGTCTCAGAACTTTTTTTCGAAATGACCTATCAAAAAAAATTCAATGGATATGGGGAAACAAAGTGTTTATTTTAGATAGTAAGTGAAACATATATCTATAATATAGTTTCCTGAAAAAGACATCCAACATTATTGATGAGATATTGAGGCAAAATGAATATATTTCATAGAAAAATATATGTATGTGGTCGTCATAATTAGAAAATTATATTTTCTCTATTTGGATTCTTAAGGAGTCCCTAGATAGTAATCATGTAAATTATGCAACCCTTTTTTATTGAAATGATATTATATATTTATCAAATAAAAGAAATATATAATTGTGTAATTTGTTTTCACGCTATACTATTGATTAGTAGACTATTATATTAAATGTTGGAATTTAAATAAATATATTTATAAAAATTAATGTTTATAATATATAAATATATGTATATTATCAACGAATTAATTTTAACATTTTAAAAGAACTAATATTATTTAAAATAATATTATTTACCAAAAAAATGTATGAAAACTCGTTTTAGTTTGGTTGAGAGGGAATCCATTGCATGAATAGACATCTAAAAATTTATAATTACTAAAGGACAAGAAGAGAAAATCATTACATATACCTAGACCTAAGGCCCATGATTATGATAGTCTGAAATTCATTATTCATCATGTTTTGACGATAGATATCATGTTGTAATTCCCCCACTAGTGACATTGCAACACTAAATCGAATTTCGATAAATTTTTTAAGATAAATTATATTTATATAAATGAGTAAATATTAGTTACTAAGTACAAATGTATAAATAAATTTTAAAATATTAAAAAATATCTGTAAATAAAATATATTTATAATATATTATCAATGGTAAAAAGGTATATAATGATAGAAATATGTATAAAAATAATAATTCTATTTACTAATTTTAATAATATTTGAAAACTGTTATTAATTATAAAAATGAATAAATATTTAATATTATAAAAATGTATTATTATATTTACAAATAATATTAACTATATTACAATTTATTGATATAAAATTAAATATATTACTAATGAATGTTAAATTTACTACCGACCATATTTTAAATAATAGAAAACTGCAAATATTTTTTTGATAATATTTTTAAATTACCTATTAAATAATATAATATTATTTATCAATTATATAAAAAATTTGAATGCATTAATTTTATTCGTAAAATTTTTGTAATTATAAAATAATTTAATTAAAATTAATATTTTTAATAATTTTATATAATTATATATTTAATTTCTAATATATATATATATAACTTATTTCTAATAAAATAAATAGCTCTATATATTTTATTGACTATATATAAAAAATAATAATTTATTAAACAAAATAAAAATTTAGTGATTATAATAAAAAATAATATTATTTATATAAATGAGTGATTATTTTTAAGATATATCATTAATTACATAAATATATAATTATATTCAAAAATAATTATATGTATACATACTAAATAAATATCAGAGAAAATAAAGAAATATATAAATAATTAATATTTATGTTACTATTTATAAAAAACAAATAATAATAAATAATTATATTTCGAAATGTCTAATTTTATTTAAGAAAAATTTTAATGGAATAAATTTTTAGATATATTTTACTATATGTAAATCTGTAAATAAATTAGTGAATATTAAAATTTTCATCAAAACACAAAAGTTTTACAATAAATATTTGATAACATATATATATTAGTAATTAATTATTTAATATTAAAAATTAAAAATTATAATTAAATATATTTAAAAGAAATTGAAAACATTGGTTTAATATATTATTTAACACACAAAAATATTACAAAAATGATTAGTTACATTTGAAACCGACTAGGTTCTGAGACCCCCATTATTCGACATAAAATAAAATAAATTTATATTTAAATTTATATTAATTTTATATATGTGTGTAGAGTTATTAAGATATAAAAAATATTATAGTAAAATATTTCAATTTTTAAAAGTTTAATTGCATATTTTATTTAGGATTTAATGTTACCAATCCTCAAATAAACTAATAACATTCACATGTTTTACATTAAATAAAAAAATAGATATTGTATTATCTCTATTGTTAGTACTGATTAAATTTTCAAATATCTATCATGATATAACATTTTGATAAAGGTAAAACATTAATCACATCTGAAATTATAGTTTTCAAAGCCAACCACTACAAATTAATGAATTTATAGTAGTGATTAACAATGAAATCCATGTTCTCTAAAGACATAAAAATAATAAATATTAGTACATGAGTCGGTTATTCAGGGATGGTGTGGTAACATTATTCACTATTTATTGTTGTTTGAATGAAATACTAATTGGACTTGTTTGAATATTTCATTGTATGAAATGATTAAAATGGTAAAAAAATTGGAGATCAGTGATGGAATTAAAGGATTTAAGCTAAATCCTTGTAATTATAGAATATCATTGATACCTATTGGGGTGTAGGGGAGGTTCCCCCTCATAATGTAATATTTAGTTTTTGATTGGGTTTAATTATTTGTCATTATAAATATGAAATATTGTACCTGTATCATGCATCTTATAACACCCATTCTAATAGCCTAATTTTATCCTCCTTTAACCGTCATTTTTTCTTATTTGGGAGTTTACATGCCAATAATTGGGTTATTTATTTAATATATTCCTCTATATATCGTTTATTTTTATAACATTTATTCAATTCATAGAAAGAGTGTTTCTTAAGTGTCGGAGTGTTGTATTGTGGTTGTATCGTATGATCCAGTATAGGTATTACCATAAGAATATAAAAATTAGTTTGTCAATATATATTTATTTAATTTAAATTATATTTTTTATTATGTAAATTGATAAAAATTTTAATCAATGTATTTTCCGTAAACATCCCATGAAGAAACGTATTTGTATATGTAAAAAACCACTTGATTATTTACCGAAAATACTATACTCGTGTTAAGCATAATGGGTTGGTGCGATCCTAAAAAAATTACATGTTAATTTAAAGAACATTAGGAAATTGAGAACTTTTACACTCCACAAATAAGGTTCTTCCTATGCGAGCATGTACTTAATGTTTTTGTGGACCAACCAAGACAAAGTGAGAGTTGTGTTATATTGAAGTTGGTTCATCACTGACATAAGCAATGTGGGAGAAACATTCCCATAATTCTAGGGGGAAAAAGATCTCTTTTTTCAATCAAAAAATAGGTAAAATATACAATATTAAACACATTTCCATTTTTTACAACTGTGTAGTCCAATATAATCCATCTTCTAGATTATGAAATTTTTATTTTTAATTCAATTGGTATCATTTAATGTATAATAATTAAATTTATATATTTTTAAATTTCATTTAAGGATGAATCTTGATAGGAAAATCATTTGAATACTCTTCTGTTTATTTTTATGAATACATCATAATTGTTTCCTCTTATATTAAATTTCATATTCTTAATACATGATTTATGAAAAATTAAAATATTTAAATTTCAAAATAACATTACTGATATATGAAAATAAGATTTGTATTCATTAAATATAGGGTTAAAAATATTGGGAATATAATTATAATTATGATTATTTTAACATGTACTAAAATCAATTTACCCCAAAAACATATTTGATTGAATTTATTTTGATGAAGTGTAGTGATGACTCATTATTTTTTTAGAAAGATATAAATATGTAATAGTCCTAATGAGCTAAGTAATAACCATACTATACATTCAGTAATGAACTTTTTATACAACATGGTTGTTGTATGATGTGATTTTTTTTATTACTCAAATTATCAACTATAAATGGGTACGATGTCACTATGTGAGACTTGTTCTTTTTGGGACTAATCCGATGGTCCTCTATATATAGAAAAGTGATTATTAACTTATTAACTAAAAAACAATGATATATCCATTTAAATATCGAAAATAATAATATTTAAAGTTGACCTTGTGATTATGAATGCATAGTACGGTGATACTAATGATGAAATAACATATTGATCAATTAAGTGACCTATGTATTGTTTCTAATGGATTCAAATTTTGAAGGTGATGAATTTGATGAATGAAATTTTATTATAATAGTTAGAGTTTCATAGAGACAATGTTGTCTACTTGGTCTTCTATATATGACTTTTGGGATGGATTGATATATAATCTCCAATGATTTCATGTTATTTATCAGATTTCACTATAGTTCAATATAACCTTGTGTTTCACATCTAAAAAATAAATAATCCAAAATTATATATTCAGGAACTGTCAAGAATGATTATATAGTTATATAATTCACATATTTCTTTACATTTAATTTTTTAAGCATAGGTTGAGATCCTCTATATATTACTAAGGTGACTTATAAGCTCTTCAAACATGGGATCATGTGATTCACATTAGAGAAACATGTTGTTATGGAAATCCATTTCTATTAAATTGGGTCCTAATTATAAAATCCATTATCATGATGATTTGGTATTTCCTTTATCAGGAATAAGTTTTCAGTGTAGAATGATACCAAAATTGTTTGGTGATGTTGTACAATGACTAGTATTTTGGTTATATTTTTCTTAAAATTATATATGTATTCGTCATTATTTTTTATGATATTTGGATATAATATTTTTGGTAATACTAGTACTATTTTTTATGAATATTATATATCATTGGTCGATAGATATTAATTACAATGAGTTATTATATTTTATTATAACACCTTATAATAAAATGAGAATGAGATTCCCTCATTGTAAATAGTTGACCAAAATCACACTATAGAGGTATTGTGTTTTGAGGTAATCACTATATATTGTGATTTCATCCTCTTTTATAATTATGAATTAATGATATTGTATTTTTTATTTTATATTCCCATGGATATCCTACTGGGTTGGTGTAATCATCTGTGCATGGAATCGAATGGGATGATGTGCTTATGGGCTTTCAACAACAAAAATATTTTCAAATGTTTTAAGTTGTCATGGAAGAGGTGTTAATAGTTTATATAATTTTATTATATAAATTACTGGGGTTCTATTTTTTTTAGAGTATGTAATATTGAAGTCGAGGTTAAACTATGATGTGTATTTAAGGGACCCATATTCCAACAACGAATTTTTAATAAAGTCATCGTGTGATGGCACTGTTGTGAAAAATTAAAATATTTCAACAATGATAGTTTGGGGTGAATCATATTATTTCATTATTAAATAAATTACCATTAATATAATTAAACTATTTGATAGAACATCTTCCACTATTATAATGGAATTGTTTAATATCTCACTCGTGACGATGCTATATATGAAACATTAAAAAATAGAGAAATGAAAACATGATATACATGATTATTTTATGAGGTTAATAAGAAAGATGGTCTAAGGTGAATACACTGATGATGGTTGTAATTCCAAAAATAAATATACTGACATTTGATGGATTAAAAATTTTTCATAGTCAATTTATTCAATTTTTAACTACACATAAAAATTGTATGGATTTTTCACACCTTTCCCAATGGGATCTCCTTCTTGTTCCATTTCATACTCTATTCTTTTGAAAGGATTATTTAGTCTGTAGACATGATGATATGTCAAATAGTTTATAAAAATGTCATTCTACTACATATCATTATAAGGAATTGATGTTCATTGTATCTACATCTCTAAATCTAACATGTTTATAGATATAGTTTGTATTTCTTCTAATCCAACAGAACCAAGTGAGATAAAATCCTTATAAAGAGGTGACTTTTTGTATTACTCATCCCATTATAAATGATTATTCCCTCTTAATATGGGGGTAATCTCATTTATATTAAAAATAATAACATGAATGAATAAATTCTTATATATAAAAAATTTCCTTAACATTAAACATAATTTTTCAGCATTACATATTTGTAAACAATAATATATTTAAATATAAATTTTTACACTTCATCGATCCATATTCCAACAAAACATAATGATTTATGGAACATCATTATTTCTCATCCTTCACCTTTTTCTGAAAATATATTTTTCAATATCATTCAAACTATTTTTTTTTAAAAACTAATATAAGTAGAATTACAATTATTGATAATCTATAATGTTAACAAAGGTGTTGAATCTAATTTCATTATTTTAATGGATCCATGATCATTTCCCATCTATTTTCAATTATAATTGTGAAAACATGTATCATAAATTCAATTTACGGCATTAAATATCACTCTACATTCATTGGATTTTATTTAAGGTTGTTTCCATTTATTTCTGATAATCCCCATTATTAATCTGAAACATTCAGGTTATTATTTATTGATTTCCAACATAGAATGATCCCCATCATTATATGAAATATTTTATTATATCTACAATTATAAAATCATTAGTATTTTTATCTACATTGTGATATTTAATTTTCTATAAAATATGGAGATAATGATAATGTTAAATCATTCAACAATCTTATTCAAATAGTTCAACAAAATTCCATATCTTCATGATTCAAAAATGGGAATATTTAGTTTTATCAAATCCTCTATAAAATAATTCAGAAAAAATTGAACTAATTGTCAAATAATATTCATTCAAACTGAATACCATGTTTTTATATCTATTTAAATCTACAACCTAAATCACCATTAAATAAATTATTGAAAATTTAATGTAATTATTGAAAAAATAGATTTTTAATTTATGATGAAAATGAAAAATTAATTACTAAAAAAATAATCAAATTTATTAATTTTTATAAATCACCATATATATCTATATAAATTTTCAATTATATATATTCTCCAAAATTCACATGTGTTTTTGAATCATTATTTTAAATCTAAAACTATATAATAGGTCATCATTTTACTCATATGTGAGTTATGTACACATGGATTTAACTTGAATGGTGATTTACACTACTCATTTAAAACCATTTAATCCTTAAATTTAGTTGTATTCTATATCAGGTTTATTTATAAATAAACTATAGAAACATAAATTTATACATTAAAATAAACCATATTACCTGAAAAAAATTTATGATTATGATGAAAAAATAATTTTTTTTATTTTTCTAGACTTTATTTAATTTAGTGACTATATTAATAAAGAAACAAGTAAAATTATGAAACAATTTATTTTAAAAATATTAAATAATCGTAGGAATTGATAAAATGATATCTTAATAATGTTTTAAAACCTCACCTATATTTTGAAAAAAAAATTTGAAATTTTTTTATTAATAACCATGAAAAAATACATTATATAACTACAATTATTACAATATTAAAATATATTATTGAACACCTATATTTAAATTTAATTTTAAGATCTTATTTTTCAAAAATTACATTCAGACATATATATATACATACATATATGTATTTAGAATTGTTCTGTGTATATTAATGTTGAAAGTCCCCTTCCATTGTACAAGATGAACACTAACCTAATCAAGTCACTATTATACATCATTCATGCCTCCAAAAATACTAGAGGATAATTACTAGTAAGGTGTGTATTTTGTGGTACCATGGGTATAAAATACCTTCTTATAATCGTAAAAATGAAAATAAATAAAAGTCAAATCATATACATCAAGATAAATAAAACAAAGAATTAAATACATTGATGTGACAACAATGACCCATGTAGAACATGATATAATTGTTGAGACTATCTAATAAATGATTAACAGTCAAAAAATTAAAAAATAATATTTCACAAATACAAACAAAAGTAAACTAGGAAACCAGTGAAATGGTTTTTAGTCACACCTTGATCCAAAATTCACATTCTAATTAATTATATCCCCAACAAATTAAGGAAACATACTGAGAAAACTAATTCCAGAAATTATTTTTTATTCATTCCTTATTCATAGTGTGTAACCATAAGTATCCAAAATATGTATTCAGATGTCTTACATGATGATACATGGATAAAAAACTAGGTAATATCATAATACAACATATTAATTGAACAACATTTATCACATCCTTACCAACAATATTTTATTGATCAAAATTTGTTTTTTATTGTTTTATAGATATCATCTACTGATAAATAAACACATTTTTAATAAGTTAAATAATTTTTGACTTCCACTGAACATAAATTATCTAATATAAGTAAAGTGGTTTTTCTGTTTTGTAAACGTTATTTATTTTCATTAATTTTATCCATTCTAAAAATTTACCTGTAAATCACAGGTATACGACAATGTTAAAAATAAAAAAATTAAACCAAACATATATTAAAATGGATTAGGAAATAAAAAAAATTATTTTTCTACTGTAACATGATTTATATTTATAAATCGTTGGTAAATATAAATTCCTAAAAACATATATAGATTGTATCAATTGTTTTAAATATTAAAATATTAGCACATATAAGTTGGATATGATGATTTAAAAGAGAATGAATAATAAATGTGTATATATGATTGAAATTGAAAAAAAAATGAACATTATATTATTAATTTTGTTCACATTGAATGATCTTAACTCTATTATTCACTCTTATATTCTCCTTGAAATTAATAGTACTAAAAAAATACATAAAATTTGAAAATATATAAAACAATTTAAATACTACTTTGTTACTTTTAACTGGAGGAAAAACCCATATAATGCCTCCCTTTCTCTCTAAAAATGCACAATAATGAAAACTGGATCACATTTTTTAGATGTCGAAACCTAAATACTATATCTCATTTAGAAGTAATATTCTTCACTAGACAAAAATTTTTAGGGGAAATTCATAAACCAATCATAAAACACAAATAAAAATTGAAAATATTATAACAAAGAAAAATAGAATTATAAATGAAGATAAGAATGTACATAACGACTAAAATTGACATATCATTGAACATTTCTATAGAGAATGATCAAATGTTAAAGCTCGATTCTGATCATAGTATGAATTTAAGTCACTATATCAATGTATAATCCCAATTATATCTCCATTTTTTCTATATCATTCAATTATTGTCCCTCTCTGATTCTCTATTCATATCAAATTTTATCACATTCATCTAGAGGCAAGAGTTTTCAATGTAAACTTATTTAGTTTTAATCATCAAAATTATAATGAGAAATTACAATTCCATAATTAAAATATATTCTTGATCACTTGGGTGATATTGGATAAATAAACACAATAAGATACAATTTAAAATAATATAATCATTATATAATATTGATAATCTATTTATAGAAAAATCTAATTCTATTCAATCATAAAAAAATTAAAAATCACATTATATATTCTCACAAGAGTTTATGTGTATTTTAGAATTAATATAATATGAAAAATATATCATATATTAATAATGTAATTCAAAAATTTAATACTCTAAATTTAAATTATTTTAATAATGATTTTGAAACATTGTGAAAATTGTTTTTATAATTTTTATATTAACTGAAATTGTAAATTTTTTAGCTATGTTAACATTATTTATCAATAATAAGAAATTTTCTTTTATAATGAAGTATCACTAAGAACCAATTTAACAATATAAAATCATATCACCATATGGATGAATTTGATAATAATAAATCCTACATAAACATCATATCAAATATAAGAGTAAACATGAACTCTGTTTGAGTAAAACATAATTATGTCTGTGTAATCATCATATATAGCCATCATATTAATTTTATACAAAAGTTATTATATCATTTAATAACTAAGTTTATATAAGTATTCATTTCATAAAATGTCAATGATTAGTAATTTTTTAAATGTTTTTATGACATTGAAACTCATTTTCTATGTATTTCATGAAAAGTATGACATTATAGAAATTTTATCTTTTGGAATCATTATTTATGAATTTTTTACCATTATATGACATTGAAGACTTCATATGAAATTATGAAAAATGAGTATGAAATTATACATTTAAAAAATACAATTTCAAAATACATAGAAATGTTCGAAAAAAAATTATAAAAAATTATAACTACTAAACTGATAAAATATAATAATAATGTAATTTAATAGGGTTATAAGAAATTAAAATTATCCGAACAAATCATGTTTTGTGTTTTTTGAAAACAAGTGTTATTTTTAATATTCACAAAAATATAATCCATCATTACTAATAAACTACCCATCACTCAATCATAACACTAACAAGAAATAGAGTTACATAATAAGGGAATAATTCAAGAGATAAAAATATTCTTCAAATTACAAATAATAAAACTTAATAAAGACATGAAACTAAATAAAAAATAAAAAATTATATGACATAATTGGTTTCTTGAATAAAAGTCACATGTCCCCTATAGAATATATATTAATGTAGGATATCTGTGTTCATATCCCATCATCATATTTACTTTTAAAACCTTGTAATAAGAGGATAAAAACAATGATCTAGAAGTACTACAGGTTTCGGAATGGAACCTCGTTGATCCAAAAACCATAATGGAATGATATTATCCCAGTGATTATTTGGAAAAATAAATTTTATTTCCTTATTATAAAACATCTTAAACTAGAATATCAATAAAACATATTTTTATCCCCAGAACATATTTAATCACAATGATTAGAAGTAATATTATTACAATAGAATTATTTTATACTAAAAAATACATAATTTAATCACTAGTATCTCCGAAAAATAATAAACAAATAGATATACACTACGTCATAGAGGGTGCATTAAAATCTTGTAACATCATTAACAATATTTGATCCCATAGTCATAGTTATTCATTTATAGTCACGTGTTGTAAAATATTCCCTAGTATCTTCATGATAGATGTATTAATTTCAACTAATTAATCTGTATCCTATAATATTTATTCAATTATTACATTGATGAGGTGGTTTTATGTTGATTTATTATGGGCATGATTTAGAAGATGTTATTTAGAATGAATTTAATTTTTGAGAATAATTTCTAAAAAAATGTATATTAAGAGTTACATAAAAATTAGAAAAGTAATGTATTTTGATTTATAACAACTATGATCTGTATGATGAAATTTAATTAAAAAGAATACATGTTTTTTATAATCATAATAAACATTATTAAAGCAATGTTTTAAATAATTAAATAAAATTAAATATCTTTACTCTTTTGAATTACACCCCCATAGTATGTACTCTAAAGAACAATAATTCTCTCCTTAAAAATAAAATCCTATGGAATACTATAATTTCTCCTACATTTTCACAATAAAAAATAAACATATAGTTATAAATAAATACCAAAAATGGTAACATGGAATAAATTTTTTCATTCATAAAAAATATGTAAATTATAAACATGATATATTTTTCTTTTATGATTCCTAAAATTAAATCTATATTTTCTTAATTCACTACTCATATTCCTATTTTTTATGTTTTAGATATGAATTATCAGAATAAAATTTTCCAAATATCTCTTTCAAATAAATTCACTATTAGTAATGTTAATGAATCCATAACTACCTTTATTTAGTATACCAATCCACAATTTTCATTATTTGGATGTTTAAAAAAGTGATCTTTAAAATTTCAAAGATTGTACGTTTTTATTATTTAAAAATCAATAACATCGTTTTTATGATTCATGTCATTGAAAATGGTTACTATGACCTTTCTTGATACTCATTTATATAATATATTTTGGACGGGTGGAAACTATTTTTTAAGTATCTCTCGTTTATTAAATTCTTAAAATATATTAATCTCTAATACTCTTAACCTTATAAATGGATCATTATTAATCAACTTTTTAATAGATATTTCTAAATCCTCTAAAATTTTGTAACATAAATAAATTTTTAGATTTTTATCCATTTTCCTATATACATTATATGTATCTTCATAACATGCCAAAATAGTATTCTACCAGTATTTCTTCTTTCTTTTGACATAATCAATTCCAATAAGATAATTTAATTTTTTTTTGACCTTCCAAATCATTTATCATTTTAAAAAATTGAAATATAATAAATTGGGATTTAAATTAAATTTTACACATCTTATGAAAGTGAGTAAAATATTTGATCATCCAATAGTCATGTAACATGAACTTTTTATCATTATATTATAATTGTTTTTATTTAATTCACAGATTCATCATGTTTATTTTTACATGACATCCTTATAAAGGTACTAATACAAAAACAATTATCATATCTGAATGTTTTATGTAAATATCATAAGTAAATATGTTGATAAAAATTATTCATTGATTTTTAGTATCGATTTGGATGCTAAAATAGAGGTTATGTACACCCTTCATAATCACCTAAAAGTTACATTGCATACATTTTCAAACTATCTAAAATTGATTTTATGGTAGATCTAAAAATTATTTAATCAATTTACATACTTATGATTATTATATCCATAAATATTATAATGAAAAGTAGATTATGATTTATTATATTTTAAAAATGATTTTTTAAATAATGAATCTATAAAATCTAAAATATTAACCACATAGAACATGTTTCCGTCCACAACCATAATCAATTAGTTCAAATAATAATTTCAAAAAAATTCGATCTACATTAAGAATTTGTTGGTTAACATGAACTTATTTACAAGAATATCTATTGAAAAATGAACTATTTAAATCAATTTTCAATATAGTAAAGTAGAGATGAATAGTAAATTTGAAATTAATATAGATATATTATAATCTATCTACCAAAGTAAATTCCTCGGTATAGTAAGTGAATTCATATATATTTTTTTATTACATGACTATATTTAATTTTAAAAATGGTTTCATTTTGATAACACTTATTTCATAATAAAGACTTACTTCTTATAAACTGATGATATTAAGGTTGTTTAACCATGGTTAAAACGTAATATCATTAGAATGGATACAATCCCAAATACATAGTCACTATACAAATATCATCAATCAATGAATCATCTATCATTTTAGGATTGAATTGAGATAATATTAAATTATAATCATGCTCATTTGATAAGTAACTCATATTAATATCTAATTTTTCTATACGACTGATAGAATTGATAAGTATCTAATATTATTAACTAATATTATTAACTAATTTTTCTATACGTCTGATATCTAGTGTATTCCACAACTAAAATATACAATATATAATTTCCTCCAATACTGGGGGATATTTCATATCTGAAATGGAAAATAAGAAATAATTGTACAGTTTTATATTTTGAGATTACAAAAATATTTTTAAATTTTTAATATATTTAATCCTCTATTTGATATGATCTTAGTATTTATAATAATTAATCCATATTTATAGGTATATATTTACATAAAACATCACAAAATCATTTTTCAAGGTCCAAATATTATAGTGTTATACTATTTTATGACAAATCTAATAAATATCCAAAATTACACAATTGTAGCTGATGTATTATCATCTTAAGTGTATAGAAAATATCATGTTTATTAGTATATAAAACTAGAACACCTTTTGAACTTGTTACAGTATAATTATAATTCTTTAAAATCATGGAGTAACTATTATCCTATAACTTATTATTATCATTGGGTAAATGAATATTTTTTAAAATTAAAAATAACACTATAAATTTTGTACTCATTATTGATGGATATATCACTTATAGAAATTATATTACTTTTTCTCTTTTCTATAAAGGTAATATGTCCTGATTTCAATTTTTTTAATATTTAGGAGTTAGACTACTTTATAGTGATTTGTTTAGAGAAACCATTATCCATATACCAAGTGATTCTTTTATTAGTAAATTATATTTTCACTGGAAATATATGAAACAATAATTTGGTACCCATTCATGAATATGTTTTGAATTATTTGAAAATAAATTCTCTAGTAAGAAAAAATTTCCCAAATTTTCTCAGTTGAATTGTAGTGAGTTATTTAGTAACACATTAGATGACTTTTTTTGAAATATAACATATTTTTAAAGATTTATTTATTTTTTTACTAATATACAATTTCATATTTAGTGTAAATGGAATTTAATTTAAAAAAATTAGTTTTAATTATAATGTGAATTCCTGTATGAAGAAGAATAAATTATTTCTGCAGATGTAATGAATTTTTTTTGTCGAAAAAATTATCAAAAGTTTCCTCTATGAATGTAATGTGATATACAAACTTCTTCACAATTCCATATTACATTTTAAATTTTATAAATTCATTCTTATTTGTACTTGGAATTGAATAAAAAATTGGATTTTAATTTTACTAATAAGAATTTATGAAAAAAAATCATTATACTTGGGAAGCTATGTCATAATATGATTATATTTGTTTTAAAATATATATATTTCTCCTAAATGTATGTTTAATATTTATATATTTCATTAATTGATAGGTAATATAAATTCCCATCATTAAGAAAATTACTAGAATTTATAGACATGGTAGAATTGGATTCATAAAACTTTTCCCTAAATCATGTTTCAACCTAAGTTTCTTTAGGAATTAATTCTGAAATCATTCTACTATCAGTTTAATATTAACATCATTAGGTAGATGGGTTTTCACCATAAGTACATATATCTGGGTAATTGAAGATATTTATTCCTTTTTTACATTTAGGGTCATCTAGAATCCATATATTTTAATTTCGTCCTTGAAAAATACCAAATATTGTCTTAGATAACTACACTCCTTACATAACACATCACAAAAATATTTCTCTTCATATCACCTTCCTGATCTCCCATATATTTTCTTGATAGCTATTTAGTTTTTCTCCTAAATATTTATTTTCTTGATCATCATTCCAATCCATTTAACAAGATGATAATATTTATTCCAACTGAAAACCACATTAATTCGTAATATTTTTTCGATGATAATGATTTACATACCATCTTTATAGTAGGTTTCAACGTAGAATGTATATATGTAATATGAAACAAAAATCCATTATTAAAATTTTCATTATCATCATCTATCATGATATAATTACCATATTGAATTAATATTTCTATAAGCTCATTATGAATCAAACATGTTTGATATTTATTTTTTTCTATTTTCTCCTATTAATCTATTTTTCCATCACAATCACATGAAAAATAATTTATCCTATACGATTTTAATTAAAATATAACTCCACATTTTTTTAAGACAATTAATGATTTTCATAAACATATACCTCATTTTTATGAACTATAATATCAGTATGTAATGAAATTATTTATAATTTTTTTAATTAATTTTCAATATCTCATTCCAGTTCACTATATAAATTCTAACTAGACTGGTTGGTGATTAGAGAGCATGAATGCCTCCCCATATTCTAGAGGCTACTAACTAGAATAAAGGGACTATAGTTTATCTTTAAAAATATATTCCCTCATACCAGAGTAAGAAAAGATCAAAATAGTGAAATATTATCTATATAATAAAACAATCATAGCAAGGAAGTAATAAATTTAAACCAAAAAGGAATAATAATATAAAATGGAATAAAAAGAAAAAACATCTATATAATAAATAAAACAAAAATATCACACTTATATGATCACATATAATGGAATAAATTATCTAAATATAAGTATAATGATATTCTACTATCTTCTAGATAAACCATTTACCCTGTCTCTAAGACATTGTGGAGCTACTGCATGCTGATCATTGGAATCCATTTGAGTGGCTCCACTCAAAAAAGAAACTCTTATCCACATCCCTATATTATGTGCTTCATTTGTAATGTTGATGTAAAACATGTGTTCTACTTGCACACAGAGTATCACATATCGGGGTGGAGTAAATGTCTTATTAAACAACCCCCAAGGGTGACCCATAGTCTATTACCATAAGTGAATTCTCTTTCCATATGATCTTCCTTACTATGAAACTGACAATCTTAATAAAGAATCTAATAATATAAATTAAATAAACCAATACAAAGTTGATCATTTAATTTGATATCATGATTTATTGGACATTTGGTCATTAAATCATTACATTTTATATCAAACATGTCATGTCTTATGTGTTGAAGTCGATCATTTGGTATATGATCCAGGTCGGCCATCCCTATATCAGCCAGATATAGAATTTATGTGGGAAATATATTCCATAATTTGGGGACTTATTTACTATAATTGGTTAACAAATACTAACATCTAATTTATATGGATGACATATATCAACCATAAATCCTGTAAATTTGTTATAGAGCATGATGTCATACAACAAATGATTATTTAATCCCGTTTGATACCAGATTCCTAGGAAAAGTTTATATAAAGTCATGATATTACAACATTTATAATCCCTATAGTGGTGAAAATCAGTTAATATGTAAGGAATACTCCCCAAATATGTTAAAAAAACTAATAATCATTTAAGAACTAGATCAATAGACTCAGCACTAGAAATCTCTATGTTATTTACTAATGGTGTGTACACATAACCTTAGTGCGTTTTATTGACATCAATCCAGGACATCATCATCAATCATTAGAGATATCAATATCCCATGCTTGGGGTAAATGATCCCACCCAAAAACATTTATCCTCAACTATACCCTTGTGAGATAGTTATTTATCTACACTGTATTTTCATCAATTGAAAATTTATCTTCAAATGGTACAACCTCTATGCTCAAAACGGGAGACACACTACACATATATTTCATTACAAAAATATGAAAACATCATGTTATTATGATAAAGATGGATTCAAAGCTAATCATAATGCAATTGATCCCACCTTTTCCAAAAATTCATCTCTCAAAATAATCTATTCTCTTAGCCTTCTGTTTTTATTAAATAACATTACACCTTTCCAAAGAGATATTTAATAAAAACATGATATCCAACCTTGAATGAAATATATTACCTCCTATTATATTCAATACCATTTTTTCAATAATGATAATAAATTATGTTCTAATGGATCATTTATACCGTATTAACCATTTATTATTCTTGTAATGGTCTTAATGCATTTCTTTTAGCCACATTATCCCAATATTCAAAGGATAGTGAAATTTTTTCATATAATTCCTCGAATAGATTAATATGAATATTTTGATCAAAACCATCCTTATGAAAAATTGAAATAAATAATTATATAGATCCAAATGTCCTTGAAAATCTAATGGTAATTCATGATACATATCCTCTAATTTTTTGTTCTTAGAGTATGATTACACAATATAATGAGGTTGAAAAGATATACTAAAAATTAAGCCAATAATCATCTACCGATTATGCTCAGACAAAAATTTTGATTTAAATCATAGATCATGATCAGATATTTTGAGAGAAGAACTCCTTGTAACTATATAATCCCATTAAGTAAAAAATCAAACCAACATATCAAAATTCACGTATATCATATTACCAAAAAATGAATACATTATGTCAAATGATCAAAATTTCCAAAATCACAATTTTTCCTCAGGATTTCATGACTAATCTTACAATGAAATCCATGATTGAAATCTTACATTCCAATTTTGGAACTCACAAATGATAAATCATACAATTTGATAGTTTTTACCTCAATATATCATAATCCAATCATTCTGAGTCAAGACAAAACCACAAACCTTCAAAGGAGAACCATGTAAAACAAATAACACCCCATTTCATAAAAGAATTTCATAATCAAGTGAATTAACGATTATTATTTTATATTAGATAAAACAACTATATCATTTCTTCTTCCATATAATCATAATTGTATTATGAGTTAACATGGTAAATGGAATTGATAAAAAAGAAAGGTTATCCAAAATCTACTTGTGGTAACCCAATAATAAATGAATACATTGAATCTTAAATACATTCATATAACCCCCTTTCACTTTCAAAACTATAGTAAAAAATTAAAAAAAAATTCCCTATTTATATAGAGTATTTCATATGAAATAAATATATAGTACCAAAATAAAAATTTAATAATTTCTTTATAAAACCCCATTTATTATAATTTTTTGAAATAAATATTATATTTTTATCATCAAGATAAATTATTTTAGAGTATAGAGGAATATTATTGATAAAAACCCAAGTAATTTATCCATACACTAATGTAATTGTCTAGTTATTTGATCTATTACAAAATGGGTGTGTTTTTTAACATAATAGGAATAAAGAAAAACTCATTATGCCCAATCCTTATATGAAATTCCATATTCAAAATGTAATTGTACATTATAATTATCTCATGGTACCCAAATATTATATCTATATTTGAGTGATATTTAGATCAGTATTATTGAACAAATGATTCTTTTATAAGAGGAAATTGATACTTGTTCTTAAATAAAATTCTATTTACTTTTCTATGATAAACTGAATTTCTAATAAAACAACTATTCTATTTAATAATGGAAATAAGGTCATACTAAGTTGATGTTCTAGTTTTGGTGAAAGTAATAATAAGAAACAATAGTGATTACTTTTTCAATTCTAACTAAAAAATAGACTCCAATCTATAACGATGTTTAGAAATTTTCATAGCACCAAGAACCATGTCCAATGTACATTCAACATCACAGTCAATAATATCCACAGTAATTATTTAGAAAATGCATCCATATGTTCAATTAAAACTAGAAAATCTCCAATTTTTCTGGTTTTATTATTTTTAGTAATTGTATGAGAAATATTTCCCTCAAATAATAAATTTATTTCATAGATTCATGGTATGAAATCAATGTTATGATGTATTTATCATAAAGAAATTTTAATTTACTATGAGGATTGAATATAACATCCATATCTCCGTAATTTATATGATCATGATAAATTTCAAGCCAATACATACATAGTATAACATAAAATTCTAATAATAATTCGAAAAATGCATTTAAAGTAAGTATCATTCCACATATGATGATATAATCATTCCCATAAATCATTGTTTCTTTAATACTTCCACTAAGACCTTTTTCTAAATTTATTTATTTATTTATTTCAGATATATTATAATTTTAGTATAAATTTTATAAAATATAAAATAAATAAAGGATCCAAAATCAATCAATACAATGGAATACATTGACTAATGAAGAAATGTATCTATCACTGCATAATTTGGTGGCCTAGTAATAACCAATAGAAATTCCAAATCATTTTACATATGGTTATAGTAATTATTTTATTTCTGATGAATCATTAGAAACACCATCACATATTAACAAATCTAAATGCAATAAAAAAATATTTTCATATTTACTATTACCTGTAAAATAATAACCAATCCACACTTCTTTACTGTCTGAATTCAAGCATCTTCGAATATAACATCAGTAAAACAACCATGATTTTATAGGGCATTACATAGAATACTTTTTTCGTTACATTATAATTTATATAACAATAGATTTCTTGGATAAATAGTACATAATTTACTAAAAACTAGATATCTTATTATCCTTATAATTTAATAACTCAAAACATTCCATCTTAAAATTCAAACCATATAGTAAAATTAATTCATAAATTCCAGAAACAAGAGTGACATGAGCCCCCAAAAAACATATCTTCAATAAGTAGAAAAGTTGAACAAATTTATGATCTTGTTGTAAAATGAAATTTGGTGAAAACCTAGATAATATTGTAAAATTATCCTTATATTTGATAATAGCGTCTATATCCTATTACATAAAATCTAGGAATCTACTTTACTTTATGATATAATTAAATATTTGAAAATACTCTTCATGGAATAAAAATTTTAAAATACCATCCATTATAAGGAATATATATTTTGTATTTTGTATTATCTAATTATTAATATATTAAAACATATTAGATTCACTGTCGAAATTATAAGTAGAAAGGGTTGCATTTCAATATTATGAACATCCTAGAAAATCAATTATTAAGGAGACCCAAGATGTTGATTCCATTACATTGATATTGTATTTGATACCTTGCGACACATGAAACATTGAATTTACATAACACCAAACTAAAAGTAGTGGAAATATATTAAAATTTCTTAAGGACTATAATAATTAGAGAATAAAATACCAATACAAAATTAAAATTATTTTATATTTATATTTTTCAATAATTTTGAAATTGAGACTTTGTAATGAAATATTAAATTTTTAAAAATTTGGACCCCATATAATTTTATATTGGTAATATTTTGATTTATAAGACCATATATGGTCATTATACTTTTTGTTAATTTATATAAAATAATATTAAAGACAATTTGTATTTAAAATAAAATTATTTTTTACGTAATAAATTTTTCTTAATATTTTTTGTTTCAATTTACATGATATATTTAATAATTTTGGAATTTTTAATAGTATAAATAAACATCATTTAGTGATTTATAAATTAAACATAATTTTAGGATTATTTCATATTATTAAATAGATATTTTCATTGTGAATTGGTGTAATTTTTTTCACAAAGTATGCATTTTATAGGCTTATTATAATTTAATAATGGACTAAAAATTTATAATCTAATATAATTGGTAAAATATTCAATAATAGGTAAAATTATAAATTTTAAAAATAAATTATGAATTAAGAAGACCAATGAAAAAACTATGTAATAATTTTTAAAAACACATGGACTTGTGATAGTTTATTTTAATTAAATATTATTTTTTTAATATTAAATTTTGGGTTGATTTTCAATCCAAATAATTGATATTAATTTTTAATAAAATAATTTATATTACATGTAGAAATGAAAATAAATATTAATTTCATTAATGTGTTTATTTATTTTACGAGATGTAATGTTTCTTTATCGTAATATTTTAAAATAAACATATGTTTTTCATGGATTATAATTGTTTATACAAGAGAAGAGTTTGGTTATTTTTTATAGTCAGTTTAGATAATTTTTTTATTATGAAAATATATCCTTATTTAAAACTATATGAATAAATCTAATAGATATTTCTATTTATAAGATAAAATCCAATAGATTATGTCATTTATATATTGTTTGGTTCTCCCTGTATTTTAATTCATATTTAGTTAATAAATAGTGGATGTGGCTATAATAAAAATGAATGTAGGGGTAATCTAGATAAAAATATGGTGGATCATAAAATATATCTTCAATGTGTTGTATTATATGTGAGCCAAAGACAAGACACCTATATAGAAACTACAGCGGTATATGATTTAGATTAACCAAATCTACTTTATGTATGTTGGATTTGAAAATATTTTTTGTTGAACTCCTAGTGAAGAAAAAATGTATAACATATATTAAAATTCAGAGATTCACAATTTATCTAATAGAATAACTTATAAATACTTTCAAGGATTAAATATTAGTGGAACATTGATACAATTGTTTTCAATGTTTTTTGGTTATATAATATTTTAAAAATTTCATGCTAGTATTTGGGATTTTTATTTGGAAAATTAGTGTAATATATCCTAATATAAATCAAGGTAGACTAAATTGAATTGTTCTAAAGTTAACATTAATGTTTTAATATATAATACATCATATGATTGAGGTTTAATTTTAATATTATCATTTAATATGGTTTTATTGATAACCATTTCGGTTTACAATATTTGGTTGAGAAATGTATTTATATTGAGTAATATATTTCATATAACTTAACATATGAGAATATTTAAATGATCAATAATCATATGATATTCATACTATAATGGATGTGTTAAGTTTCCTATTGTTACTGCAGGTAGTGAGTTCAATATCATAATAGAAATTATTTCTTGATACTCTTAGTTGATTTAAATAGTGAGTGATAATTATCAATGATGTTTTGGAATATTCTAAAAGTTAAATTTATTATTTGAAACATATAATGGTTTTTCTTATATATATGTTCTTTAAATATTTTTCAAAATATATTAAATGGTATCTATAGCTTCAAAATGAGAATTTATGACTTGGTTATATTTTTAGAGATAACTATAAAAGATAACATAATTAATGGATTTGTAAATATTAGGTTTAAAATATTAATGATTTTGTGATAACAAAGGGTTGATATATTTTGAATGAAAGACATTATAAATTGTTGTAATAATTTGAATTGATAATTTATTGTTGACATTTTGGGTAATGTTTATCAAATTTTAGGAATTATGGTATATATTAGTTGGATGGTGATTTTATAACCTAGTATTTAATAAATATTTACGGGTAAATATAGTGTTAACTTGTGGAATTATATATCTCTATGTATTTGTAATGCCATTTTTTTAATATTGTTTTTTAATGGTAAATTTTTAAGAATGTATAATTACGATATAAAAATTCTTGAGTATATGATTATATAAATATTATTGTTATATAAGGTATGATAATTAACATTATATAGACTATTATCGTATAGTAAATATCATATTTGATATTATACCCCAAATGGTAAATATATTAAGATTAACCCCTCCTACTTTCATTAGTGATTAATAATTAAAATTATGTGGACAAAATTTTATTTAAGTATATAGAATACTTTGAACCAATATTTTGGATGCTTTATATTGATACTATCTTAAATATATTGTGTCACATGAAAAAAATACAAATGAAACACTAGAAAATAAAAAACTATTTCAAATTATAATAACATGAAGAATATTTTCATTATTAAATTGATAGATAAAAATCAATTAATATAATTACATATTATTAATTTTTATTAATATTAAAAATAATACCTTCCAAAGACCCATTTTATATTTTCATTAATGTCATCACGATTATATGTTTATTATATATAATAATTATATTTATTAACTTCTATTTGACGTTGAATTATATAAAAATTTACACAATATAATACTAAGTAAATTTATTTCTAATAATTTCACAAATTAAAAAAATCATATTTTCTCTCTACTATATATTTTTATTTAGTAGATAAATTCATAATTTCAATAAAAAATTGAAGTTGAAATAAATATTATTTATAGATTCATCGTGTCAAAATTATCTTAGTATTCATATTTTTTATTTTGAAATTAATAATTATATGTTGGTGAATACTTAAAAATAATAATTTTTAATAGTAATCGTAGATTATAAGACCTTTCCATTATATCATAAAGATATAGAAATTTTTAAAGCCTTTTAATCGACAAAATATGTGTCTATGGAGTAAAAATATTATCTTTTATAATATTCTAAATTTTTTAGAAAATACATGTGTAATAACATATGTAATACTTTCAAATAAAACTATTTCCTTAATTCTCATTTAAATAAATATTAATTTAGTAAATTTTATTTTTGAATGATTTTAATAACACATAATGTTTATTGTTTTTATAATAAAAAAATTATCTCCATGAAATAAATTCAACTAGACCTTTCATTCATGGGGTTGTGTGTTTATTTTTGATATGTAATTTTACCTTTTATAAATTCTGTGTATAATGATATGTTTATCAATGGTTTATATATATATTTTCCAAATCCATAATACGTCCTTTAGCTTTAAATGGGTCTATGTATCCCTTAAATGCAATAGGGTTCAGATTCATAAAACTCTCTTCTAATAACATATTCTTCTTTAAAAAATCATGTTTCTCCCATGCATTGGTAAAACAACTAATAGCTTGGGTATACAAAATTAATATAGGTATAGTCTAATCTGTTCAAATTCCATCCTTTCAAATCTACTAAATCTGATAGATATTATCCTTTTGATGTCATTCTACCTCATATTTTATGTATCATACACATAATACCATACTAAATAAAATTTATTTTCTGAAGCAACATATAAATCATCAAAATAAGTATTAGGATAACATAACCATAAATTAGAATGTATTGTGTAATGAAAAAATCGAAAACAATAAGTTTGGTATAAGAAAAATCCACATGATTTTATAGAAATCTAACTATATGAAAGAGAATATTGAATAGGATGGCCTAAAAGGTAAATTAAGGTATTATTCCCTAGATATTATGTTTCTGTCAATGTAAACCTAAAAATAAGTGGTAAACTATGTGTAAGGAAATAAAATTAAATATATGAACAATAAAAAGAAATAACATCATTAACATAAAATACTATAAATAATGTTTTACAATATAAATTTTCATAAATCAAAATAAATGACCCCCCCTATGTGTATTATTAGTGTAAATAAGAAAATAATTTAAAATCTAAAAGCTAATTGATCAAAATGATCCCAATATATATCCCCAAATTTCCACCATCCAAATCCAAAAATACCTACTCAACATTCTATCATAAAACACTTTTCCCTATGATTTATTTTGAACTATAAATTCAGAAAGCGTTTCAAAAATTCCATAAAGGGTGTGAGAAAAATATCCATAGATTAAGAAAATTGGCACTTATCATATTTTTATTAGGTTTATAAGGGTAGATGAATAGAATTTAAAATAAATATAGAGGTAGATAGAAAATACACTAGGACATTGTGTTCTAACAAGAAGAACAGTGGTTATACCTACATTAGATTTGTTTCTGATGGATTATCTATTAAACCCATGATAATAAAACAAAAAACATGACTTGAAACTATCAAAGATATCAAGGCCTCATTATGCACCCTAAACATAACTTCTGTACTCAACGAAGTCATCGGATATACAAATATCCATCCAATAGGTTCATAGAAGGTAATAACTTGCACATTGATCTAAACTATAGGTTCATGTGAGTTCATCTGATATATATATTCCCATAAAAAAAAGCATGGATGGTCTAGAAAGAAATTCTAAGACATCATGATATTTAATGAGAGGTCCCTATTGTTCACTGTAACCCATACCAAGGATTATTGGGACGATAAACCAAGCATCAAGAAATATAAATTTGCATGGGTGAGAAAACAATATTTCACAAGTAATTGGAAACACCACCACATCAAATACATCCCATATATTAACTATAATAATATTTTTAGATCCCAAACCACTCTAACATTATCATATTACCTAGGAATACAACCCTAATGTTATCATTAAACAAATTGGTATCGCCACATTATATTCGACATAATACATTTATCCCATTCTAAATAGTCTACTATATCTAGAGGGACATATCGGGTTTTCCTAAACATTTAAAAATATCTGTCACACGACTAAAAATTTAACATCATAAAAAATGTAATCAATTTCATCAATGCCATAAAATACTAGGATATATGCTATCATTGGAATGGAACTCCCAAAGCACAATTAATCTCAAACTAAACAATACATGAAATTGTGAATCAATAAAATCAAGCAAAAAATTACACATTAGTTTATAGGGAATGGAAAATAATGAAATAATTAATAAAAATTTATTTAAGGGTAGAATAGTGTTATCTGTACTTTAAAAGGACCACCACAACAATCAGTGTTGAAATTGATGATCATATGGGTGATGAAATCTGATTTTATTAAAATGGGGAGCCTTTCATTATATAATTTGTGATCCAATGTAATATTAATGAATTAAGGAATGGTTAAGGTTTGTTTTCGGTGGGAAATGGATAGGTAAAACCATAAAAAATATCCTACATGAATTTCATTGAATAAATATTTATTTTAGCCTTTCTAATTTAATGACATAACAACCCAAAGGAAGTGATTTACTTTTTAGGGTTGGAAAACCTATATCCTATCTTGATTCTCGCTTGAATGTTTCAAATAGATTTAGGCCTTTCTCTAAACCTTTTTAATGGAATATCGAGCTATGATATAACCTCAAATTTTTAGAAATTTGTATACTAAAAATTTCATGGCAAGAAATTTGGTTCTAATGAACCAAGAAATTCAATGGGAATTACAAACTCCCCCTAAAAAAACTTCCCATCCAATGGATGTATTCATATGGTTATATCTTAAACATCATATTTTTTCTTCCACAACATCCAACTCTTACTCCAAGATCCTTCAATGAAGAATACCATGCAATGACAAAACATGACTGAGAGACACTATCCTTCTGCATGGACCTTTTATTGTTTTATTTATCAATGAATTCTCAAGATTTTCATATAATTGAAACCAAAGTCAAGACTTTTTATTTTCCACTAATTACATCACACATCTGGTCCCTCTCATTCCACAATTACATAATACCCACTTTCCATTCCACCTCAAAATATTTTTCCAAAAAGACAAATCTATAAAATTTCATCAGATGTTTCACCCCCTAATCATATGATAGTATAAGGTTTCATCTGTCAATCATGTAGAAAATTTGTCCAAACACTATTTTAGTAGAAAAAATAGGGTAAACCCCCTGAAACATGTAACAAAAAATAGTTCCTATATTATAAATATTATTAACATAGTATCTTCCATTTAATTTATTCATGACAATTCATGACTCGATCCATCGGTCGACACCCTTGCCACAGACATGAACACTAACCACACAATAACACTCATAAAAAATAAATATAGATTTTTTTCCTACTTGCATATAAATTTCCACACACTATTACTCATAGGATTTCTTTATCTATATGATACTCCCAACGTTTGATAGGAAAAATTCATTCCTACAAAACCACAAGAATGACAAGCCCTTGTATCAACCAGTCACATATATACCTGAGAAATTACATCACTTCCTTGAAAATGATGACCATTTATCATCAATAATTATTATGCATTTAGGTCCCTCAAGCACACACTATTGGGAATTCACATATTTCCCAAATAACATTGTTGATATAAATCCTTTAAATGGATTAAAAAATATGTTAACTACTAGACTCACAGAATGCTTCCAACCACACCAATCTATTATCCATGACATTTATTTCATATAAAAACAAAAATAACATGTCTTCGAACCAAATTTGACATCACACTTTCTTATAATAATAACCAATTTTTTTTAAAATACTCGCCACTTTTTTCATGAATCACTCTGATTAAGAATTTCTACTCTATTTTATCATTTTAGAGACACTCACCTCAAAGGATAATTTAATATCCAACCATGAACCCCCAACCTTAGTAGATTATCAATATTTATAAAATTAAAATGACTTTGAAACCCTTTGTTTTTAACTATTTCAATTCATGAAACTCACCTCTCACACCATGTGTTTTGTCTCCATTATTTTTACACACCCTCAAGGATAAACTCCAAATAACAATTCTGGGAAAACCATTACTATACCCAAACCATATTTCATTATTTGAACCAGGTAATGTACATATTGAGTGTTATATTTTATGTTGTATCCACCTCACCACATAAATTCCTGCCCAAAAATAGTAGTTATTTATTCAATGGAATAATTTTTTATAAAGGTACTTTACCTCAACCACTAATGTGACAAAACCTCTCATCTATGACTCCATAACACATTTTGAATCATTTAAATGTAAAAATATCCCACAGATTTCTGAAATAGAATCTGTATTTTACATAAGAATTACATCCTTGAATGATCAATTTAACTGCCACCATCTATTTGGGGGCACTAGGGTGTCACTAATTTGAATTAGCCTTAAATCACACTTCCACCCACCTCACGCTAACACACTATGGAATGATTTTAATGACAATGAAAAGTATGATCCTTGGGTAGTTCATATAATTTCATTATATCAAAGTGTATCAATATTATTTCTATTAATTAGTTTTATCATTGGTAGATTATTTCACAAAAAATAAAAAAAATACGTGATTTACATAATATAAGATTAATATAATTAATAAATCTATAGGATCAATAAAAATCTATTCTAAATAAAAACATATCAACCAATAGAAAATTATTTCATTTAGAGGATACATATTAATTGAGATTTTATATTTAAATCAATTATTCTTTATCAAATAACTTTTTTAAGGTATTACATATTTCATAAAAATAATTAAATTGACCAACATCAAAATTAAAATTTATAATATTTTATTACATGAAATAATATATTAAAATTAAATATAATAAAAATTATATGAATAAACATTAAGAACCCTTATTGTTTAAAAACATATTTTTCAATAATTTTTTATTTATATTTGTTTAGTATTCATTTAAAAACAATATTTATAAATTGTAGAATCTAATTTTAAATAAAAATGAGTTATTTTTTTATATAAATTTACAAATTAATTATTTCATTAATAAGTGGTATTTTTCTAAAAAAAATATTTTTCGGTGCATAGTGAAATATAATCACACTATGACTTTTTATTCCATTATTAGTATGTAAGTATGACATAATAATTTAAGAAAAAAATTTATTGTAAAAAACATTTTTTTAATATTAATATTTTATATTTTTTAAAATATTTTATTCATTATAAACGTATGATTGATATTTTATAACTAGTATAATATTTTTCTCAAAAAATATTTTCATACATTATCTGTTTATTATATCAAATTAAATTTTTAGCACATTCATAAATTTGGTAATTAGAATATTTTTTAAAATTTATAATTTTTGGTATCAAATTTCATAATTATGGTAACTGTTCAAGGCACAATGATTAAGTAACTATAGGTTGAAACTAGGTAACCTATGGAAAACCGAATTTTTAAACATGGTTACCCTTAGAGGTAAAGATCATGACAGGTAATAAAACAGGTTAAATTCATTTTTAGAGTTGTATATAGAACATATATCTTCAACAATTTATTATATATTAGTTTTCTATCTTTTTTAATTAAATTTGACATCCCATTATTTATTTATTTTTGAGAATTTACAAGAATGACATCACTTTTATCTTCTAAAGGGTGAAATCATTTATTATCTTTTCCTCCAACCACAACCCACTAAATTTAGAAAAACCCACTAAAAATTATAATTAAAAACTGAATACACCATATATATATGTTCTTTTTTTCTCAATAGACCATACCACAAGGACTTAACCCACGTTAGAAAGGATATGATCCAATAAGTGAGGAATAAGTTCCAAATCCCTCTTTCTCTATTCTATTTCATCATGTACAACTAATATATATCAAATTTAGTTAAACTATATAAATTATGAAAACCATATAACTATTATATTTATCAGTTATTATAATATTTTTAAAGAACTAACAAACATTTCATGATAAATGAAAATAGGACATTTATGTGTGTGTGAAGACTACTACCTCTACAACATGTTATGGTATTTTTCTCTATAACTAATTTACACGGATGGACATAATATTGAATTAAATAAATAGGTTTTATATTTATAACATATTTGAGATTCTCAAATGATAATAAATATTATACATTGATCATATTATACAATAAATGAAATCATTTATCATGCATACATGTGGATTACCACCTCCATGAAGTGATTTATTTCACCATTTCTTTCCCGGACCACATTACATTTTATATTAGGGTAATAGATTTAATTGATAAATATGATGTATATGAAATAATTCTATATTCTATATTTAAAGATTGGAGAAATTATTTGTGATATGATCAAATAATTATCATCATTAATCAAATATTTTAAACATATCATAATAATAAGAAAAACATTTATTAAAATTATGTAAAATTTTAATATCCATTACACAATCTTCTAAATCTTTCATTATTAATATTTGTTACTATAATAGAAACACAATTATATCCTTGTTCAATTAGTGTAATAATATTTTCAGAAAATCTACTCATATTCACCAATAATCATGGTATGTACATGTTTGTGTTGGATTTCCCACCTACTTAAACAATGTTATCAAATTATATCATGAAAGACTATGATGGAATAATTAATTATGTAATATGATATAAATAGTTTTATAATGATTCATTTTTTGGTTTTCGAATGTTTATATCTTTAATTAACAAAATAATTAAGAAAAACCCAGTCGACGGTTATGAAAATCACCAAAGTCATATTTTTATTGATTTCATCGTAATGGAGAAATATTGAAACACTAATTAAGGGAAATTAAAATTTAATAATCAATTATTATAAATCCTTTACATTATCCCTTCTAAATACTCAATTATGTAATTTTCAATAGTATTGGTCATTGAAAATATAATAATAAAGCCAACAAAAATTTTCAAAACTGAAAACTCATTCCATGTGAAAATATGAAAAAATTATGAAAATACATATAGATAATAATTATAAAATAAAATTATAATTTTTTTTTGGTAAAAAAATGTCTATGAAATATTATACTAAGATTTTTTTCGTTTTAAGTATGGGATGTTACATTGTATATGACTATGTTGGAATAAATTATAGGTTATTTTATAACTATAATCTTTACATTGATTTATAAACACTCCACATCGATTATAACATTTAAAAATTGATTTATTGTACCCTATGATGATATTAATTTATATTTTCATCTACTTTTCTAATGATATCATGTTTAAAACTAATTTATTCTTATTTTATGAATAAATTGTTTGAAAAAGTTATTGTTCATAATAATAATTCCTATTTATTATACTGGATTTTTTCTCCATATCGAAAAATATATTAACCATAAATATTTTCATTTTCCTAATGGAAACTATAATATATTAGATCTCCAATGATCCTTTAATAAAATTTATTCATTTTAATTCAATGGTATTTAGTCTTTTGAAGAATGTCTATTTTCAATGAAGGTGTTTTAATATTTTAAAAAACCTTATATTCTTCCATTCTTCATAATATTTTTTAATTTATTGTATATATTATCTGGTTTTCTTTATTTTAATTTGATTTGGAGTAATTTTTTATGAATGTTTCTCGGAATCCATAAGAAAATGAATTACCATTTTCAACAGATTCTTATATAATTATGAAAATCATCATAAATAACCACATATGTTATATTTTTAAATAGACCATTATTGGGACCATGTTTTTGTAAAAAGAATAATGTGTTTTTGAGTTAATTTATTTCATTTTGAAATGTTAGGAAAGCCCTTATCATCACATGGGATATTTATTGAAAATTGAATGATTTGATGTCAAATAGAACTCATAAATGTTGATGATGATGGCTGGGGTCCTATATCATATTATAATATATTTTTAAATATTTAATATCTTATGATATAACTATAGGAATCGATTAAGGAATTTTCTTTAACTGATAGAAATCATGTATGGAATGTTCACTCTACTTTGGGAATCAAGTAGGTATACCTTATACACTATGAAAATTAGAGAGTGTTTCATGATTTACTATGTTATGTTTATCCTCTATTTTATAGAACTTCTTTTTACTATGTCATAATTTATTTAAGATATCTCCATATTATTATTATATTAAATTATTTAATCATATTCCTCTATATTAGGTTATAATATCATTTTTTTATTTCTGTTAGGTGAATCTAATATATTTATTGAAGGCCTTTTTTAGTATTATGTTTCTATTCTGTGTTCCTTAATGAAAAATAAAATGATATGGTTGTAAATTATGATCCCAAAATTGTTTATATATCTAATTATCATGTTTTTATCTTGTTTATGATCTAATAGATACAATTACCTGATATGTTTCATATACCATATATTCAACTCACCCCCTTCTTATGATCTATTCCAAATGTAATAGATATTATTATACCATTTGAAATGTACAGGATGGTGTTTAGAGGACCACATTTATGGAGAACTCTTTATTGGTGTTTAAAGTATGATATTCATGCCACTATCCATCAACACATTAAACTATATGGTCAATTTGTCTTGAGATTATTTTTCATATGTCTTAATTAATACAAGGTATACAAGTTTTTTCTATGTTTACCATGGGTATCCATTTTTTATATCATAGTAGGAATTAGTTTTGGAAGTTATTATAGATAAATTTATTGAGAACCTTAAGAATAATTCTAGGTATAGGATAACATAATGATGATTTTTGAGGTATATAATTGGTGTTTTTCATATATATTATATCTTTGATTGGATTTTAAATGAGGATAATGAATTTTTTAGAGCTTTTCAATGGTTTATAACCCCAAAAATGGTATATAAGGTATTAAATATGTCTTTACCTAATACATGATAGGGAGGACTAGATACACACCTTCTTTGACAATACCATGTTATTCTAATTGGTTAATCACATAGTTTTCCCATATTACATTTTAAAACATTTGTTCGTAGAATTATTTTTTTATGTGATGGATTAATAATAGAAGAATAGAGATAATAATTTTTATGATGGATAATATGGTGTTTTTATAAATAAACTACCAAATGAGATCAATATAAGTGTGAAAACCCATTTAGTAATTCTCACCCAACTATATTAAGGTTTGAATAATAATTTGAATCACATCAATATCCTAAAATAACCTAGGAATGAGACACTTTTTATCATTTCATTCATGTGAAACCATCACCCTATTTATTTTTTCTTCCCTTAAAATTATTAGTGATCAATTGAAATTGAAATGGAATAGAAATTACACATTATCCAATGATCAGATCATGAGAAATATGTTTTTTATCCAAATAATCCAGGAGGATAGGTTTACCAACTGTAGACTCTCATTAATAATAAAATTGAAAAATTGGAAATAAGATCTATAGAATGGAAGGAGTTTAAGAAATTATAAATCAATAATCACTTTCGTAAAACTCTTCACATGATTATGGAGTGATAATTTTTAGATCTAAACTAATAGTTGTATAATTATGTTATGTGATATAAATAGGTATAGATAATAATTGCGAGGAATGACAATAGTTATTTATCAAACCCTAAAAGCCATTTCAACTATTTATTTATCATCATTAAACCTATTATATGAATATAATTAGTCATAATAATATTTATAATCAATGAATTATTTTTCTAATAAGATTAATTGTAGATATTGAAATTTTGGATAGATTTTTTGTTGTTGATAAGAAATAATTGGTGGTGTATCATTGCAGTTCCAATGATAATCTAGAAGGTGGAATGAAAAACCCACTCCCTACATATTAAAAATGTCAGTGATTTCCCACATTTAATTTCCCCTAAGGTAAAAAGTATCTTACGTATTGTATGATAGAAAAAATTAATAACCAATATTCTTGTAATGATAAGAGCTTAGATAAAAACAACAAGGGAAAATATGGCTCTATCAAATGTTCTAACTACAATTTAAAGGTTCAAGTGGAAATTGATTGGTAACTATTCAAAAAAATACAATAATCTTAGAGTTATTAAATTAAATAATCCCCAATAAAAACATAAAAAATGGTAGAAAAGAAGAGATTATGTTATCACTACTATTGATGTTTAAAAAACAATTAAGTGGTACATGGTACACTTACTATAAAGTAAAAGTATAAAAATATAATACTTTATTATGGGTTCTCATATTATTTTATATCAAATAATATTTCAAATTATTTTATTGAACACATAAAACATTGGGTAATTAAATATTTGTGAAAATATCTTTTGTTTTGATGATAGAATGAATGATAAATGAATCTTATCATATTAATTTTTAAGGGATGTAATTTCTATTGAATATAGTTATTATAACCATGGTTGAATATGAAAAATTCATATAATGAATTGGTTATCCATGTGTATACTGAAATATATTATTGTGATTAAGAGATTACATTTCATAGCCCCCACAATCCTATGATAATATATTTGTGAGAGGATGAGAGTGAGAAATAATTGGAATAAAAAAATATAATATGTGTTATGATACTCATAAATGAGTAAATCATGGATGAAATTATCAATAATAATGTAAAAACACTAATTAAATTCTTACATCGTGAATGTGTATTGATATATTTGTAGATGAACTTTATAGTCTCCCCCTAGATTGTAAGGATGGGTTTTAAATCATGCACATACATGGTTATGTTCCTTCATCAAATATACATTATATAATGGACCCATTTGAGTTAATGTATTTAAATAATTAACTCTAAGGGAATATGTATAAGGGAACTACATGCTCGTCCCCTTCACCTAGGGGTATACCATTCATGTTTTTGTGAATAAGGATTAATGAACATTTCATTCCACTAACATTCATAAATGTTAAAACATCATGGCTATAAACAAATATTTTATATCCCATGTTATTCATTTCATCAACCAACTATTAATAGGTCAATTTTATTCAAAGATATAATTTTACCCAGATATCATCAGTTTGGGGTAATAAAATTATATACCCATTACACCATTTTATACAAGCTAAGAAAATTAGGATGTTGTTATTATTCTAATTCAGATAAGAAATTACCCATCTATATTTATTTATCTTAGGAATAGAGTATTTAGATATTTTATTGAAATTGTTTCGAAATCTATAATGATATATTTATAATATATTATATAAGAAATGAATAACATAAAAAAATTTAGAATTGTACTAAGGACCATTTAAATGGGTAAATTATTTCCCAGATTCATTATGTGTGATTTCTTATAATAGAGAGTATCCATCTATAGACATGTTATCACAAGTTAGGGTTTATGTATAGACACATCATTATCATATGTAATTATAAAATGGATCTTTCTAGTGTCTAGGAAAATGATATGATGTTTTAATAGAATAATTTTCTAGTATATATATTTTCTATAACTATTCAATTGATTACAAAATCTAATCGCTTAGATAACCCAAAAGGGAGTAATGTTTCTATAAATTGTAGCATTCTAGGAATGTATTTGTGGTTTTAAAAAGATATTTGTTAGTTTGAATCTACTAAAACATCTTTATATGTGTGAAAGGGTTTGTCATAAACAATGTATGTTTTAAATAGGTTTTTATTTGTTCAAATACATAAAAAAATAGTAATTATTATACATCACATAATTTAAATATTTATTAGAGGAACTTTCCAACCCATACTCTGGAGCAGGTGATGGTAGTCATTTTGTTTAAAATTTGGTGGAATCTTTTCTATAGTGCAATGTGTTATACTTATACTGACTATAATATATTAACATATTTAATCACACAAAATTCATTGAATATTAACCAAAGGTGATAGTGTTTGTAGAATTTTTTTTCATTTTTCAATATATTCTCTAACATTGATGGAAAATATAGTTGTTGATGTCTTCAATTAGAATGATCATTCAATCTTATCAATGTTTAGGATCAAAAAACAATCAATACTCATGTATTTAAAACAAATGAATCTTGAAATCATAATGGAATGATAGAAACACTTTCCTTCCCCAGTCATTTTGAAATAATATAATAAAATGATGATCACATATTCCATTAAATATCATGTGTATATAAAAAAAAATTAGTTGGCATGTTTTATTTCAGCCTCAAAAAAGATGGAGTTATATGGGTTGGAACGTGTACATGTATCCCATCAAAAACCTAACAAGAGAAGGAAATGTTTGTTGATTCTAATATCTCATTGTTCCCTATTAATCCACATATCATCAGGATTCTTATATTTCGAAATAATATCTCATGGTTTGTTTATATGATGAATCAAATCATAGAGTACACATCCTGATGCTTAAAATCCCGTTAATTTATGTTTGATAACAAAAATAAATGGGTATATAGAAAAATATAATCATATTACTAAAGATATATGAAGAATTATCAATGGATTTTATAAATTAATCCATGAAATCTTTTTTATATTATTAAAGATTGGTATTATTTTTCCACAATATGAAGTTAGTTAATTTTATTACTCTTAACTATGATTCCTAACTTGACAAACACTCCATGTTATATAGAACAAAAATGGAAAAAAATCATGTGGTTCCACTCTATATTGTATCTGATCATGATACATGGTATTTCATATGGTTTTAGAAATGTATTTAGAATGAATTGGAGTTGTGTTTTTGTTATAGTAAAACTTATCACCCTCAAATAGATGGTCTATATGAGAGGGCCATCCAAAATTTTGGTGACATGTTGAGATCTTATCCTGTGGAATTAAAATGGCATTAGGATCTACACCTCCCCATGGTAAACATCTTATATCATAAAAAATTCATGTTATAGAATACTTTGGGTTTCATATATGGAACCATATGGGATAAGAGGTAAAAATCCTATATTCTAATGTAAATTTAAAGAGGGAAGTCTATCAAGCCCTGAAATTTTCAATGGAATGGTCAAGATGTTTTAAATCATTCAAGAGTGTATAAAAGCAGAAGAAACTCATCAAAATTTATATGTAGATAATCATCAATGATTTATATCTATTGAACCTGATAAAAATGCATTCCACTAGATATATCCATTGAAGCCTTTTGTAGGAATGGGATAGAAAGGGAAGCTAATCCCTAGAATTATTAGGGCCATTAAGATCATTGATCATGTTGAGGTTGTATCTTATCACATATAATTCTCATGGACTCTCCCATGTGAATGATCTATTCAATGACATTTTCAAGTGAATAAAATAACTTAACCTTTTCCTATATTTAATTTGAAGTACATGAAATTCAAAAATCTTATCTAATATAAGGAATAACCAGTTGAAATTATTGATCAAAGAGACAAGGTGTGGTGGAATGGTACTACTCATCTAGTTAATGTTTTTAGAGGAATCAATAGGATCAATAAGTAATATGTAAACACATGCATATAATGATTAAAAAGAAAAATAAATTGTTTCCTTACATGTAATAAAAAATCGTGAAATTTTTATGTGGTTATAATGGAACAACCCATTACATTGGAATATATATTTTTTTCAAATTTATTTTCATTTTTCATATTTTTTATCAACAATCAATAAACATCAGTAAGTTGTTTAATATTATATAAAATTAATTATGAAATATACATGAACAATATAGTGAACTTGTAAATAAAATTATATTAACAATGAAAAATTTATAACATTTAATGAATAATAAATAAATGATATACGATATTAAAATAAACTATTATTTTATATATAATTTTTAAATACAAGTACTATATATTTAATCCAAATAAATAAATCAACCAAAATTAAATAAACAAATATAAAATTTCATCATACGAACTAATGCATTATCATTATGTAAATTGAAAATTGATATGATGTTTTATTAATAATACATAATTATTAATAATGCATTACTTTAGTATTATCTTTTTATTTTTTACTATAAATTTTGGGATTTAAATTGGATAAAAATGACACTATTTTTGAGTAAAAATGTTAAAAGTATATTATCATAAATTTTTCATATTTTTTAAAAATTAAAGGGTTTTATGCGAATAGTGTAATATAGCGATACTGTGACTTTTAAACCCTTATCAGTACATATGTATAGAATATAAATTTTTGATCAAAATTTAAAGAAAAAATATATATTTATATAATATAAATTATAGATTATAATATATTTATTATAGTTCACATACCTATTACTTGAATTTTAGATGTAATGTATTGTTTCTATGAATAAATAATTTAAGGCATATTATATTTATTGAGTTAAAATTAATTCCTATTAGTTTTATGAATTGATTCAAATGAATTTGATGATGGTGTATGGATATAGGTGATTGGTCATAGTTTTGATAAAGGGGATTTTATTTATACTGGTACTCAACAGACACCTATGAGTTATTATAGCACTTCTGCGAAGGCATAAGTGTGTGTGAATGGTGCTCATGGAGAGTTATCTTCGATTCCATCATCAGCTGCATGATATGCGGACTCTTTGAGAGCTCAGGATGAGAAGATACTACAAATTCATAAGTAGAGGGATAAGGATCATGAGAAGAGTCGTATGAGAGATGATTAGATGATAGAGTATATGTGGAGACATTCTCTGGCGTTGGTATGGATTATCCACCCACTAGTCCTTCGATTTATAATTCCCATAGTCCATAGAGTGACCCCCTCCAAGAGATGATAGATGATGATTTATGATATTTTTATTAATTGTTTAATAATTTTTATGACAGATAAGTTATTTTTTAAGTGATGTGTCACTTTTATATCTGTTTTTATTTATTCAATTTTTTTAAAAGAGTTATAAATATTTTTAAATTTATTAATCTTTTTTAGAAAATTTATCATATATTAATTAATATTCATATTTTGAATTATTAATATATATATTATTTATTATTATTGTATATTTTTACTATGTTAATTAATTTAAATAATTTTAATAATTTTAATTATTGTATTATAGTTATTTTTTAAATTAATTTTATTATTTAATATTTACAAACACAGACATATATATATTAAAAATATATTTATTTTTATATATGCATTTTTTAATAATTATAAACATTTTTTATTATTTTTTGTTTTTTGTTTCTTTTTGAAATAATTTATTATTTATGATGGATGAATCCATCCATCCAAAATAATCTTTTAAACTTTTTATGATATATTATGGAAAAAGGTTATTTAAAATCCCTTACATAAGTCTTTTTCGATAGACTGTTTTTTCATAGAAACTATATATTATTTGAGGGGGATATTTTAAAATAAACACATTTTTTACACCACTATGCACATTGAGGTATTTTTTATGAACTCCCATCATAAATGACTTTTCTATTGGATTTCGTACCAAATACACTATTAAAATTACCATAAATTCCAATCTTGTCTGCACATTGATGATGGATTTAAAATTGTGAATTTATATTATTGATCATTGTTTATCTATCCCCTTAGTTCAAATATTATATTATAATATAGTGAGGATGGGTGGATAAAGGACAATTTTCATTCTTCACATCTTGTGGTGTATGGTTTTCTCTACTTTATTGTTGTAATTTCATCAAGGGTATTTCCCTTGGACTGTGGTTTAACGATTACCCAATATTATATAATTATGTGATTGTCATTTGGTGAAAGATATGAATAATTAATGTACATGTTTATATGGTGGTTTGTATTTTTGGACTAGAGATGCTGGTGGAGGATTTGAGTAGGAAGGATCCTAGATCTCATTAAGTGTCATGTTCCCATGAAAGATATGTGCTAGAAAATAATTATTTTTTAAGAATGGATAGAAGGATCATTTTCAAAGCATAATAAGTATTAGAATCTGGTCAACAAAAGTCTTTGATGTAGAGAAACCTCATATTAATAGACTCTAGCATGAAATATGGCTCAAACAATGAGTTGAATGTCATGAAAAAAAACTAATTGATATGGAAAATATCATGTTATCATGAATTTAATCTAGAATTACACACCGAGGGGGACCCCCTATGTTTCTCTTTCATTTTTGAGGTGAGTTATATTTCAAACAACATGTGACCCTTTCTCCCAGTTTGTGACACGTGATCATAAAATGGACATGTATCTCATAGGATACATGTTCATGTATAGGCTAGAGTACATGCACATGACTAGAGTAAACGTCCAAGTGTACATGGAAAAAATTCGACTATGTGTACACTGGAATTGCTAGGTGTACATGTCTTGGTAAACGAGCAAGACCAGAAATAAATGAACATGGAAAGGGGGAAGAATAAGGATTTCGGGAGATCTCTACATTTCATATACTACTCCAACATTCCATGTATATTAATATTTACATATCATGTGAGTAAGAAGCATAGAGGAAGATCAAAGGATTGCTAGACATGCCATGTACACCTAGTACAAAATGTGTACCCCCTTTGAAGGTGATTTTTTCTCTTAGACTCTTCATTCGAGACCATAATTAGTTGATTGTTTCCAATTGGGCCATTACCTCAAAGAAACATTGTAGAATTATGTCCACATATCTCTATTTATATGCCCTCTATGGGGTGATTCACCGATAGAGTTTTTTCTGTCCATATGTAGTGTCTCAATGTGAGTTCCACTAAATAGTGCCTCGAGACGGTATTCCATAAGACCTCAAAGGAATCTCCCCTTATGTTATAGGCATCCAAAAAGTAAACAATCCCTTGTGTATGTCTGTGGGGACACTATGTACTAATTGATCTAATAATAGCACAATAGTAGATATATATATATATATGAAATATTATAACCAGTGAAAATAACCAAATAGCAACAGAAACCAATAGAAAAATATGAAATATAAGAAAATAAGGTGTGAAAGATGAATAATTTATAATATGAAACAGAGGATGATAGTGTTGATGTGTTCCACAATATTGACTAATTAGGGGGTGGGGGTACATGCATATACACATGATTAATAAATAATCAGAAGTAAAAACACTACTATAAATATAATCTCGAGCATATAATCTATCCCTTAATCCCAAAGCCATCATGTAAATGTAAATTTAGCATTTAAAGTCGATTTTTTTCTTTTTAAGAAACTGAAATCATAATGACTAATATGGTACCAAAGGGGCCTTAGTCGGGTGTGAGAAATAATTTCAGCAGGTCGGAAACCATGGATTAATGTCCAATACATTTAATGAATTATTATTTTCATTTTGTTCTATATATTTATTCTTATTTTTTAATTAAATAAAATAAATAAATAAAAAAATTAATTAAACCAAGATCCCCTTGGAGACCCATCTGACCTGAGGTATCCAGAATTGGTAAATTGAGTAAGGTGAAATACCACAGGATAGACATTCCCCAACATGTGATTCAGATTGGAGGGTATTTCCATCTTTTTTCCAAACCAATTCACCAATTCTCTTTTCCAATAATTTATTTATCTTTTATTTTTTTCTTATTTAATTATAATTTATGAACAATTAGCTTGATCCCATCCTTGAAAATCAAGATAGAATTTACAAGAATAGCTCAAAGGGATCAGTAAAAGAACATTGCCAAAAGTATGTCCATGGTGACCCATTTTTGAAGTCCACAATTCCCTATGTCATGGTGTAAAAATATCATGAGTCGACCACCCATTTTGTACCAAGTATCACCTGTTGCTGTAAAATTATCTCTCATCAAATGCTATAACCAAACATTCCATTAAGAATGTACAATGGGTCTCCAAATGGGAATTGGTGTCACTCTTATAGAGGAAATACAAATACTGTATGGGGAACCCAACTATATAATTGATTATGTATCCCCCAATGTATTTTGCAAGAATTTACATAGATAATAAGATGGAATGAGAGGTCGTCCATGGGGTCCATAACTCAAAATCCCTGGTTTCACTCTTGTATCTAAAGGGAAAACATCAAGAAAGAGATTTATAACAAACAATATAAATTAATGTCCCATTAAATTAAACTCAATCCATTATATCACATTAGGCCTATTTTTCAAGGCCTCTAATTGAGAATTATCCATTTATGTCGAATTGAATTAGCAAAATACACATAAAAATTTCAAATTTATTCCAATAAGCCATTAGTGTAACAAGGAAAGTCCAGTCACATGAATTAACACCCCTAGCGATGAAAACATAGCTATATGAACTTAATATAAAGAAGTAACCTGTGGAATAAATTAATAAACCAATGAAAAGGGTCATTTTCCACATTATAGTGAGAGCCCTACTGAGTTGGGTTTCATATCACAAGGTGTTCAACCCATGGGATTGGTTAACTGCGTACTAATGTTTCCAAGGTCTAGGTAGGGAATCAATTTTATTTAAATATGAAAAATTATGGGAAAATCATGAAATTACCATCCTACGGCACAACAACAGAACATATGAAATACAATGAAATGATGGAAAAGGGCATAACTATCTACCTTAGCCTCATGAATGTTGCCTCACTAGGTGTAATGCTTTGATTCAGGCTACGATGGAAGAAAACATTGAGGCCATAAAAAGACCTTAAAATGAAGAAAATGATCTTTCACCAAAATAGTGCAATGGATTTATGAATAAACATAAAAATGATCAAATAGGTTTATATATTCCACCTATATCATTCCGAATGATCTAACAGTTGATGAATCAGAGACAGGATAGAGGAGTTGCATCATAGACTGGATTGTTGGGGGGTGGAGATGATTTCAACATCAGGGAGGGGTGATCAACCACTGAGAGAAACAGAAGAGGAAGTTACAAGTTATTTAAAACATTAAATAGGTTAATTTTAGTAAATTTATAAATTATTATAAATTCATGTAGTTTGGCCTCACAGTTTGACAAAACCATGTGCCAATTTTGTGTCATTCACAACAACATTGGGAACATCGCATGCTTTGTCAGATAATTTGATTAGCTATGAAAAACCATGAAAAATTTATCTACAATAAATTATAGAAAACTCATATGGTCATGTACCCTATGTCACACGGTTAAAAAAAACCAGTCATCCTGGTTTGGTCTTCCTTTCACAGGATTTCGGGTTCCAGAAAACCCCAGAACACAGCCGAGAACACATTGACAATATTATGATTCAAATTCATGTGTTTTTAAGAAAATTCAATCAAAGACATAACAGACCATCCCTTCATAAAAATCTAGGATGTTACAACCTCCACACATTATGAAAAGTCCTCACATATTTTCTAATTATATGGTAGTAGAATGTCATATGAGAAGAGTTATAGCCTTTGAGAAAAAACATCGGCCTCCAACTCCTAGTTCACATCTAATATGAATATGTTCTTTTATTTCACCTATACTAGAGGGAATGAAAATAATTAGAGAACCTTCACCCTCCATTTAATGATATGCATCAAATAATCCTTGAAGGACACATCTGTGTAAAACTCAATATCCCTAGGGTCAAATGGATGAGATAGGTTGACATGGTTTTGTTGAAGCTACAATGTGTAGATGAGAAAATGCATAGTTCCTCAAAAAGAGACATCTAATTCATTTAAATAAAATAGTTATTATAATAAAACATGAAAAGAGGAATATAATCCTTTGAGGAACCTCCAAATTCATGGATACATTCTCATAGGATATCCTCTAATACCTGTAACGTCTGTTTGGAAAACCCATCATTATGTTGGTGATATGAAGTGCTCAAGAGCACTTGTGAACTTGGTTATTTCTAGAACCCTTTCTAGAACAACGATGTGAAGTGGGAATCTCTGTCATTAATGATTTAATGTGTAACCCTATAAATCCTCACAATCTCATGGATGTAAAGGCATATTAACTTGTCAATAGATATGGTTTCCCATATCGTTAGGAAGTGTGTGACCTTATCCACCCAATCGATTATCACCCATGTTGAATGTTTTCCATGAAGTGATATCAACATGACTATAATAATTCCATGGTGTCATTATTCAATTTACAATCAAGATTGTACATATGCTCTAGAATTATGGAAGGCTGCTGGTTATCTACCATTGTCTAGTGATAAATGGTGTATCAAGTAATGATTCTTTAAATTTTCCGCTCCATCTAGGGCCACCAATACTGACAATTCATTCCAATGTACATTCAAAAATCATTCCCTAGATCAAATAGTTTTCAAAAATGACAAAAAGTAGAGTAATGTGTCACTACCCTCAACAATGAAACCAGGACTTGGATTCATTCCTATAATTCCCTCTCTCAAATTGATTCCCTCATAATTGGACATTTTTCACATCTAGACTCACCCCAAAATAAAGGTCATCACTGCAAGAACAAAAAAATATTTTGTTCGTTCATTTAATGAACAATAAATGCATCTCATAAAACAATGGTGTCCACTGCTACATTCACAGGACCTCTACGATGGCTTACGTCTAAGTCATCATGCTCATGGTGGATGGTGTATTATTTACCTTACCTAGTGTATACTAAATCTCAATGTTTAACAAATATTGGTATTCCACTGACATGTTCATTCCCCATATTGAATTACCGCAGAGTGGTGATGTATTTGAGAATTTTAAGTTCAGTGTAGATGATGAACTAGTACCCAAGATGTATTGAATCAAAATTAAAATTGTATTAACCATGGTTTCATGATTGAGGTCATGTGTAAGATTGTTCCACTCATGAGACCATAGATAGACATATCCATATTCAATTTCTCGGTCAAACTACATTAGAACTACAGTGATTTTAATTCCTTGAAAATAAAAGTAAAAATATAGCTTCTAACCCACTCAGGATCAATCAGAATCGAAGTAGAGGTGAGTCTACACATTAACTCTTGAAATTTTTTCTCACAAGGTACTGTCCAGTCAAAGTTATCACCCATCTAGGAAAATCCCATAAGAGGCGATTCCAAGAATGAGAATTCATATATGATTTTCCTACAATTTTTAGCTATCCAAAAAAAGTTAGGTAAGTCAAACGCCCTCTTTTGGTACTTATGGGAAAAAACATTAGTCACCTTATTTGGGATAGTTGATACTCCTACCTCAAATAAGATATAACACATGTCGTGAACCCTACAAATCCAAAATTCTAATTCACAGAGCTTCACATATTTCATGTTTTCTCTTGGTGAACACATCAGGATCTCAAAAATATTGGAATAGTCATGTGTAGTGAGTGAATACACCAAGATGTCAGCTATAAATACAAACATTTATGTATCAAGATACATGTGGTAAACCCCATTCATCAACTACATGAATACTCTCATAATATTTGTCCAACCAAAAGACATAACCAGATTGTCATTCTAAATATACATTATCCAGAACATTTTAAGTGGGATTTTTTATCTTCACATGTTAAATTAATGATAGGCAGACCTCAAATCAATCTTATAGAAAATTTTTCCTCCCCATAGATTGCTGAAGAGTTCATCTGTAATAGGTAGTGGGTATATTTTATTCACAATATGCTGGTTCAATCAGTTTTAGTCCACCCATAATCTTAGGGTACCATCTGCCATCATAGAAAAAAATTGGTAAACCCCACATACATGTTATGGATTATTTGAAACTCTTAGCCTCTAAGTCATTATGTTTCCTCTTGAGTTCCTAGGTATTTGTAGTTTCTATTGTACTTGGAGTATTGGAAACTACTATAACTAGAGTCCTGAGATCAATGATGAAATCCATCTCCCTATTAAAAATTATGATGATGAAATTTTCATTGAAGAAATCTCTAAAAAAATCCCTGACAAGAGGGAATTATGCACACTGTAAACCCTGATCAATGATAATGTGAATTTCCAACTGTGTAAGAACACATACCATCAATGTACAATTTATTCAAACTCAGCAAGCCTATAAAACCCATTATCCAATATGGATATACGGGTTTCCCTTATGAGATATGAACATAACACGATGGTGATCGCAATCCACCTAGGATTCATCTAACATAATCTAGTAGATAATGATAATGACTTCAAATCCCACAATTTTTTGTAAATTGAATCTCCAATTAAAATGATCCCCACATACCTTATCGCTGAACTCTTTATAATGGCATATTCCCTCCACTAGAAATCCCAATGGAGTGTTGAGGGTTATAACACCAATGAAATACACAATCACTGAGCCAAAACATATAAAATTGGCAGAAAACATAGAGGGGTTTGATGTGACTATATCAAATATATAATATAATAATGTTGAGACTACCAAAATAGTACCTATAACTACAGATGGATCTCTAATTTTCTTCTCTCATGTAGGCTAAATTGTATAGATTTTTCTTTAACTAATTCCCTAAGATACTACCATGGTAGCATGAGCATACCCACTCTATTGATGACGGAAATATAAATCATTAATACCTCGACCATAGACCCCTTATTGGCTTGAATGGCTTTTAGATGTCTAGTTTCTTACCAAAAGTTTTTTTTCTAACCCTTCACCGAAAGGAGATGCTGGTACAGAACCTCATCCACTATGAACTAAAGTAAAATATTGGTATAAATATTATAGTTAACATATCCCTACCACAAGTCTAGAACTCGATCAGGTTCCTCGTACAATAGAGATTCTTGATACATGGCCTTCTTCACTACTAACACACTATTAAACTATATAGTTGTGCCACCTAGATAGGGATTACCCCACTTGTACCCTTGATGAGTCACTTATTGACATAAGGTATATCAATACTTGCCAACATGGATGCTAAACATTCCTTCTTCATGTAATCTTACTCCAACTATTTCCACTCAGTGATAAGTTCATGGTTCAGGATTGTTGAAATTATGATTTTCCAAAAGTCATTCACTTACTAGACTATGTAATAACCAATCCCAAACTCAATTCACCCCAATTTTTTAGCTCATAAGAAGTCAATGTTTGTGAAAATACATAGATTAGGTAAAGTGAGTGGTTTTTCTATCCCAGAAACTTCACCTTTCCTGCTATTCACGAACTCATAAAATCAATATGTTCCAATTTTGGATGGATGAAATAGTCGAATGGTTGCATGTATATCAACCCATATCATACGTTGATGTCGACTAGAATGAGTCCAAACATCCCACCAACGCATGGCATAGACCCATGATAGATAGGTGACAAAGTTTAATGATCACTCTGGACACATCTTGATGTGATTGAAGATTGAAACCTTAGACTCCAACAAAGATTCCCTAGCCTGAGGCCCTCATTCCCTTGATAATGTGAGATGATGATAGTTTTAGAATTACGTGGTCAGGCAGGTCAAGGAACTCCTTGCTTATATGGAATGAAGTAGAGAAAAATATCCAAGAATTGGAAATCAACACCCAGTGAAAGATCATTATGAGGTGCCTTAGGAGGTACTATAGGAAGTATATTGGGTAGATTAGGACACACCACCTCATGAGTTTTTTCATTCCACTATCCATCAAAACAAAATGAGTGTGTTGCGATGTCATAGGTCTAATGATTCGAAGCTCATGCCTCAAATATATATATAATATATAATAAAAAATATAATTAAGGAAAAGTAAAAGCATTCCTATTCTAAAGTAAAACCCCCATCCATCTCTATGAACTATGCTTCTATAAGAATAAAAGATCAAAAAAACAATGAGACATCTCTTACAACCCACTACTTTGTCCGAGTCAAGATATTTTCTCACATATTACACACATGATAACTATTTCATTTTAATTTTTTTTTTATTTTAAGACTTTTTTGATTCAATTTTATCTAATCGGTTATTAGAAACAAGATATAGTTAATGGAGTCAATATTAACTACATGTAAGGGTATATAGACCTTATAGGATGAATTTGGTTCGTCAACTAACTGCATCTTGACCCTTAGGCCAGAAATCTGACGTAAAATTCCATTAGTTGTGATTAAATTGGATAGAAACCCTTGGAACTAACAAATTAAAACAACTGAGGTGAAATAATTTTTAATTATAACTAATTATTTCATTATGGAAAATAAAATCACCCATCATCAAATAATTAACAAGGAACATACAACAATCATATGAAATATAGATAATTCAAAATGAAAAGTATATATGGCAAGGAATGATGAATGGAAACTAAAACCTATTGTGCCTAGTATGATGCATAATATCAATTTTCCATCATATCATTGGGTTGGTGTTAAAAAACCCAATCTACAAAATTCAATATACCAAACAGTATACAACTATTGAGTCACTCAATGGTGAAATCCAATAAAACCATAACACAAGGAAGAAATAACAACATTTATCCAACCAAGGGAATTTTTATTTCATATTTATGTTGGATAACTACTTATAATAATAGAATCATTGAGAAATTTTCATGTATTAGTCTCTAGTTTATCCCAACATTAGCATTAAAAGGAAATGCTCTGATACTCTTTTTAGCTTCCCGCCCTGAGTGCCACTTAATGGTTCCCCAAGACAGTTTTCCATAAGACCTCAAGCATACATACGAAAACTAAAAAGGCTGTCAACAATCACAGAGGTAAATGAGTAAGTCTATGGGGGAGATCATTACCTTAATTATTAGAGGAGTAAAACATAGTAGATATATAATAAACAACTGAAGAAATAATAATGACCTAGTATTAGAGGAAATAAAAATCATAACATCAAAATTAAGTAAATAATTTTTAGAATATGTAAAACTAAGAATGAGAAAGTGATGATGATTGTATTTTTTGTGCTAAAAAAATCAACAAAGATTATGGTAGGGGAGACATCCATCAATAAATGCTAACAAAATAATCAAAAGGTATGAAAACCTCTACAAATAACATCTCGAGCATAGTCTTTATCTACTACTCCCAACTCCGTCTTAGAAAATTAAATCACGAATTTGATGTTGCATGCTTCTCATTTTCAACATCATCAATGATAATGTCTAATAAAGTACCATAGGTTCCTAAGAAGGGTGTGAGACATAATCTTAGTAGGATGACACCCACACTGTCAGGGACATTCCATTTCATAAATTACAAATTTAGAAGTGTTCCATATATATATATATAATTTAAATTCATGAATAAAATAAATAAATAAATAAATTAAACAAGGATTAACTTGAAGGCCCAACCAAACTACCAACATTTTCAAATTACACTGTGTTCGATCTAAAAGATCCTAAAATGGTTGTGAAAATGAGAACAAATACCCTAGGATGGGCATCCCCAAGTTTGTGATCATGCTTAAAACATATCTCCCTATATTTTACAAATTAACAGAGGAACTCCCATTTGAAGTAATTGATTTATATTTGAATAAATATTAACATATAATCATAAAACATGTTTAGACACCGTGGGAATATCTATAAAAATCTAGAAGGTATTTCCATGTATAGATCAAAGGGCTCAGAAAATTAATAATTCCATGATTCTTTCCATCATGGACCGTCAATTAATTCCCAAGTGTCAATCATTCCTTGAGTGAAAATAGTTTCAGATGACCTCTAAATCTATAGCTTGGATAAGATTTAGTGGGCCGAGTTTCCCTCATGGAATGTGACAACTAAACATCCCATTGAGACTGTCGAAGGGGTCTCCCTAGGGAACTCATGTCACTCGCCTGTATAAAAAAATAACATACGGTGAGCCCATAAGAGTATTAGATGATGTCACCACTAGCATATTTAAAAATCATTTACATTGATAACTACATGGCATGGGAGACCATCAAGAGGGTCCTCAAGTTAGAACCCCTTGTTACACTCACAACACAAGAGGGAAAACAATGAAAATGAAATCCATACTCAATAAGATCAATTGAGGCTCCATTACATTTATTTCAAGCCATTAGGTCGCATTTGAAAAATTAGTCAATTCCTCACATAGATAATTTCCCGTTTAAGTCGCCTATTAAAATGGAAAATACATTTAGACAATTTAATTTATGTCCAGCAATCCATAAGTGGCATGGGGAAAGGCTAGTAACTAGGTTCAACACCCCTAGAATTTTAAACATTGATGTAGGAATTTAATATAAATCAATAACACATAGAATCATTTTACAAACCAACTAAAAGGGTAATTTTATTCATAATATGTATATCCCAACAAGATTGGGTGGAATATCCCCAGCAGTTCAACACAGAAGATTTTTTCACCACATACTCAGGTCTCCAAGGTTTAATCAGGGCTTCAATTTTAATTTAATTTAATAAATAGTGGGAAATCTAGAAAACCCTACCTCAGGACACAATAACATAATTTAAAAAATGAAATGAAATTATGGGAAAAGGGAATGAACACCTATCTTAGAATCGTAAAAATTTCTTCATCTAGTTTCAATAATTGAATCGCGTTGGGATGGAATAAATGTTGAAACTGTCAAATTCCCTGAGAATGGGGAAAATGATCTTGTAACAAAATAGTGAAATAGATGGATAAAGAAACTTGAAAATGATTATAAATGATTTCTGGTCTTACCTCATGCATTGCATATCATCTGATGGTAGAAGAATCAGAGTGAGAATGGGGGAGTTGTGACAAAGCATATATTTATGATGGGTGAGAGGCTTTTAATGTGTGGGATGGATGCTTCAGTGGAGGAAAAATAAAAAGGAAGGAATAATTTTTTTTAAAAACATTAAATATAGAAATTTATATAAATAAACATATTTTTGAATATTTTCATGATTTGAAAAACTATGTGAAAACCATTAAAAATCTATCTTCTCTATATTGCAAACAACTTTCATGGTCATGTGCCTTGGGTCGTATAATGTAATACAAATTGTTCATCCATGTATTATCTTCCATTGTCAATGATTCAGTTTCCAAATGGCCACCATAAGCACTAAAGGACTCATTGACATTATTAAGAATAACATTAAGGTATTTTTCAAGTAATTCAAAAGAAAAACTAAGTGTCCATGACTTTATGAAAATATACTACACTACACACACCTTGAGACCGGAGTATGATCATCTATCATATATTAAACCTATTTTTGGATTGTGGAATTGGTGCGACCTCCTAGAGTAGGGGTTTGATCCTAAATATTGAAATATATATCAGTTGGGTTTGTTGTATAATTATAAATTACAATTGATGTAGCAGGTTGATCTAGTTTGGGTTTGTGGTGTCCACCAACTGTCTTGGGTGTGGCCCCATGCCTGAGTATTGTGGTATTCAATGAAATGTTATAATTCATTTATGGGGAACAATTGATGATTACCATTTGGGCTAGTTAATCTAGGGATACTATGGATCATGGATTAGATTATAATGGAATGTGAATTTTCTTAATAAAATCATGTTTCTAGCAGTTTAGTTGTGAATGCATGGTTTTATGGTGTCTTTCTCGAGTTGATAGAGTTTTTCCTACTTTTTATAAATTAATTGATAAATATTTTTTTGAGATAAATATTTTTTATATTAATTGATTTTTATATCATGTTTATAACTTTGTATTGTTATACTCTCCCATGAATGGGTTATACATGTATGTGTTGTGTCTTAAAAAGACGATGTGCATTCGATAGTGTTATCGATGTATGAATTTGTTAGTTTTAGTTGATTTATATTTCATATATTTATGGGTTTGGAAATTTGTGTTTGAATGGGTACATTATGTTAATGCCTTCTATGTGTGAGATATGCCTACTCCACTATTTTTTCAATTTGATTTCCTAATGGAAGAAATTTTTGGGTTTTTGAATATTGGACCCCAGTTTTTCTGGTCATGATAGAGTGGTATAAAAAGTTTCAGTTATACTTTTGGACTATAGTCTCTAATATTGGGTTTGGGAATTAGTGTAATGTTCATTAATTTTTTATTTCTGACTACAAACTCTATTGTTGGTGAATCAGCCAAAATATCTATACATTAGGAATTTAATTACAGTCCTTTCAACATTGGTACAAGTAGAAATTGGATGTGTGGGAAACCAATAGTAAATGAACCATATAGAAATGGTTTGTGGTTTTATGTATTTCCTAAGTTATCTCACAATATATACTAATAGAAATTATACATCATATTTATTTGTGGATTCTTCGACGAATAAAACTAATTGGTATTCATATAACACCCCAATATTTCATAGTACGTTATTTCTTCAATGTAATTCAATAACTTGCACTACACGCAACAACAAGTTCAAGTGAACCACCACATACCAAACTAGCCGTTCAAAAGTGGTTATGAATAGTATTAACTGAATTTTGAAAAATATATAATCATTATAATTTTATAATTCCCATTATGTGTTTTTTAGACATAATGTAAGAACAAATACATTTTTTTCAGGTAAAAGATGTATTTTTTAAAAAATGCAATTTTACCGCCTTTTAATGGAGATCCCTTTTTAAATAAAATATTTGAAACTTTTATATATTAAATTTTATGAAATAAACTTCTTATTTAGAATTGGGACATAATAATTTAGTTTCAAAAAAAAATTGGTGTTTTTTCCGATAACATTCATAATTGGGTGAATAGTGAAAAATACTATATTTTAACTGAAAAAAACATTTTTATTCAAAATTATTTATAGTTTTGAATTATAAATTTTAATGGTTTTTATGTATAATTATATTATATTTTTACCATTTAATCCAATTATGATCATTTTAAGTAATTTCACTTTGATATTTGACATAAACAAATGTCAATCTTTTGATAGATATTTTTTCATAAAAATACATCTTTTGATTTTGACAATGGGAATTAATTTTAAATTAATTAATGAAAATTCTATGTTTTCAATTTGGTAAAATAGAATTTATTTTTTTATGAAGAATATCAAAATTATCCTAGGGTGATTTTTTGGTATTTTTCTGAAAACGTTCTTTTTTGATGAATAGGGAAAAAACACTCAGTTATAATTTAAAACCGAATATTTATTTAAATAATTATATATTTTCATCCAATTTATTTTTGGTCAAAATAGATACATAATACCTATATAATGTCAATGTAATTCATTGGAGTCAGTTTATAATAATTTTAGATATATAAAAATTTTATAGATCTTATCACCGTTTTTTACCCACATTCTAGAAGAATTTGCAAATTCACATAAAACGTAATTTTACCGCTTCTATGAGTTGAATTTCCAAAATCCAGGAGACATGGTTAATATCAAAGTGTAAAATCTGGATCAATATGATAAAAATAATTTTTGGTGAATAGTAACTTTTTACTTTTATTTACCATGGTTAAAAGTAAATAGGGTAATTAAGGGTAAAATGTTATTATTATTACCCTAACACATGTCCTAATTATATTGGATAAGTGTTATTCAACCAAAACAAACATTATAAAAAAATTATTACCCTTTAGATCAATTGGATTAAATTAATACATTTATTATTATTTTATTTAAAGAAGAGTTAAAAGAGTAAAAATCGAAGTTTAATAATTAAAACATTTTTAATATAGGGTTATACATAAGATAAATTATATTATAAATATTCATTATAAAGGTATAAATATTTCCTACATAATGGTATTTTATTTATAAATAAAATAATATATTTTATTTATGACACAATGGTGATGCAGTAATTACTTAATTAATGGAATATTTAAATAATTGATATTATTAATTTCTAAATAAATGTAATTTCCGATTTTTTATGAATTAAACTAATTTTATTGGTTAATATGACATGTTAGGGTTGATTAAATGATTTATATTTGATGTAATAATGTTGTTAGGAATTTAGAAAAAAGAAAATACCAAATATTGTCAAAATTGACATAAAAGTGTTTTTAAAAAAAAATATTATATTATTCATAGATATTCATTTCATAAAAATATAAGGATCAGACACGAAACATATATAATGATATATTAATAATTAATGAAACACTTGGGGTTTTCTTGAATGTATATAGTATGTTTACTAACTATATAATATAAAAATACAAAGAGACATGGTAAATTTTAAACTATTTAACTTAGAGTTAAATATAAATGATATGGTTAATATAGTGACCCAAACTTGTCTAAAATATATTGGATGAATGGATTTCGACCCATCCCCACCTTATCCTCGAAATATGTCTCTTTGGAGCCATTAGAATGTAAATATGAATATTTTATAAAATACTATTTCTAGCTTTTCATAAGGTGCCCCTCACCCCTCTTATAAAAGGGCACTCCTCGTACTCTCAATTTCACACCATCAAAGAATTTTGGCTCGGCCAACCCCTACCCAAATGGGAGGACCGGTTTGAGATATGTCTAACACTGAGAGGGGTGGTGAATCAGTGTTAGGGAGTTTTTAATCCAATTCCATCATTTATCCATGTACCTCTTGACCAGTTAGGATATTGATTATCTTCTACTCTTTTCCCTGTCGCATCCAATGATAGAAAGCAATAAAAATTTGCACATGATATTTCTACAAGGCTCACCACTGAATAAAAGTATATATGTCCTTGCCATGCATGGGAATGACCACTGTGTGGATTCTCCATTATAATGTGATATACTTTTTACAATGGAGTGGCTAGGAAAACAATCCTCTAGCAAGTGTGAGTCCCTACACATTGGAGGGGGGTGGGAAACAATACTGTTCCCTGGACTGGTGAAACCCTAGTCCAACTTGCAGCCTCTAGATGGTTCTTTATACTGCCTATGAAGATGGTCTTTTTACATCTTCATAAAGGTAGGTTTTGCTCTTTCTCTTCTTTAGTGGTCTTCACATGATTACTTGCAAAGCAATAGGCAATCAATTATTCCTTCCCCCATTCTATTTTTCTCTAGTGAAACAAAAACTTCACAAGACTTCTTATTTATTCTTCTTAGTGCAACAACCAACTGCACTAAAACATATTATTTCTTTAGCTAGAATCACATACACCAATGTGATTATTCAAACACTGAGGATCAGGTGATATACCATCATCTGAATTTAACTGCTCTGAACAATTGTCTGCATTTAATTGGGCATACTCTGTTATTCTTCTTCTTCTCTCCTTTTTTTTGACACATTAGAATATGAAATTGCACTACATTGTCTTATTGTCTTTCTTCTATTCTCAATACCAACACATAAGGGTGTCGGTATACTACCTTCTTCCTTTGTGAAGATTTGTGTTAGATTGCAGATCCTGTTCTTCTTCACTTCGCAAAGCACAACGAGAGTGTTAAACAACAGTCATGTGATTGCGGATCTACATCTCTTCATGATACCGGATGGTTCATGGTATTTCCTTCTTCGCAAAGTCACTTCGAGAGTGCTATGCACCTATCGAAGGCCTAGGGTACCCTCATATTTTTTGCGCTCCCTTCTAGCTGGCGTGCACGTAAAATTAAAGAAATGAACCTAAAAACAACTCTTGGCGGGAAAAACCATTTTCGTGCAACTCTTCTTTTTCGCGCTGAAATTTCCTTTTCGCGCCGCACTTCCCTTCTTCTTTTCGTGGAATACTATATACTTCAATTTTTCAGTGCGCCAGAGTTTGGGATTTGTCTAAGTGTCGAGTTTCTTCAAATGAGAGGGGGTCACCTCATATTTATATGCATTTTTGACCCTGTGCGTAAAAACCCATTCTTGTTCAGAAAACTCTTTCGGGCATGTAAAAATGTCTCTCACTACTTTAATTACACACACCTTCCATTATTTTCGCGCACCACCTAGATTGTTTGTGCACTTCAAGACTTTTCCATTTATCATCATTCTAATAATGATTCTCTAGTCGCGCGCCAAATTCCACACAGCGTTCCATATTACACGAAAACCATACCTTTTGTGCGACATCATATTTCTCGCAATGATCCAATATTTTACGCATTTCATGCCTTTGCGAATTTTTGAGGTTCTGATCTCAAACCACCTTTTGCGTGAAAAAATACTCTCCTCTATTTCATGCACCATGCCAATATTTCATGCAACCTTCATTTTTCGCGCATCCTGTTGATATTTCGCACATCCCGCTTCTATTTCACTTCTTCCAATAACAATTATTCAGATTTTATCACGATTTTCACTATCATGATTTGTATCCTTTGATTGACCAGATCTAGCATCATCAGAATGATAATGGGAAGTACGGAAACATCCCATCTTCCAGCAGCATCATTCCTTCCAATCAAAACTATATAGGATTGGCATCATCATTTCTCCCCCTTTAATTTATAAGGCTTGAATTACAAGGTCTCATGACTTATGATATTTTAGAAATACATATTAGCGAAGCATCATCTGGTTTTATCCGTTCGCTTTGAAATATGAATTTCAAAGTACTTCTTTCATCCTCACTTCAAATCCTCAATTCCTTTTGGAGTGTTAATTCCAAAGAACTCCATTTATCTCTCTTCTTCCAAAAGAGGAGGATTAAGGCCTCTTCAAACACCATCAATGTTGCAGAAAATGTATCACCTTTGATACATGTATTAAGAAAATTAATGAATTGTGAAAAAATCATCTGATTTCAAGGAAATGTGTAATTCATGACCCTCGTAGAATGCCAAGCCCTTCCACACTCTTTCTTCTTCATCATCTATCATTATCTACATTATTCAAATCATATGATGCTTTTATACAAGTAATATTTTTCACAGTTCTCATGCACTCATGAAGCATTGCATGGTCTGCTTTAAATCCTCATTCTTCATCAATAATCCTTATCTAGATGATACCTCATCATTCTTCATTGTTGTAATCAGTGTGTCACCTTTGACACAAGTTCATTGAACTTAGGATCAGTTCAAAAATCGTATGAATTTACTTCATGGAGAATTTCCCAAGCATGACATTCAAAGTAATGATTACATAAAAATTCTCCATCCATCCTAACTTTAGTCAATCTCTATTAACTTTGGAGTCCTTCTTCATCTCCTTCTTCATTTTTTCCAGTATTGACAACTGTTGACAACAAATAAAATCTTCATACACAAAGTGGTCCCAACACCAAATATTCTATCATCTTCCCTCAATTCAACCTAGAGGCCTTAGTTTGATAAAAAATCCAACCTAAGGAACCCTTTTAATCAAATCAAAATAAAGAACCCAAAGAAGAGGTAATGTTTTCAACTCCCTCTTTCAAGTCCCTTTATTCTTCCACTTCTTCTTTCTTTGTTATTTCCATTCTAAAATAATAACTCCAGTATCATCTATATAATGGGATGTTATTATAAATATGGTACAACCATATTCAGTATTCTATCCATCCCTTGAATTAGATGTCACCATATGTGCGTATGTACGGATTACCATCTTTACGTCGTGGTGTAATTGTTATTAAATAAATTATTATTTGGATGGGTATAATAATGAAGTGTAATTAATGTAAATAATCAATATAACATGATAACGATTATGTATATATGATACACCATTCAATTATATATTAATTTTATATCAAAAGAATGATATTGTCGCTCGTGCGTACGTACGGACTACCGTCTCCACGAACGCGATGAGATTCATTCCCCATTGTATCAATTCAAAACTAATCTTCATATGATGATTAAAAATGATGTATATATACATGATATAAATCTAGATATAAATAATATACAACCTATGAATAATAAACACGTCTTATGTAACAAAACATACAAATGAAAATGAGTAAGTGAACAACCGAAATGATGATAATACTAAACTATTATTATCAACGAAATATTAAAAGATCATATATGATATCATATTTAGGTATTTGATTCTTGTATAATATAATAAAACGGATTTAACTATTAAAGAAGAGGTTAACCTACCATCAGCTAAGGAAAAGTACAAGGAAACAGTTTATTTCACAATCTTATCATTATCCGAGGTTGTTTATACGTAATTATCTACTGGGACCTCTTTATCATCCAAATCCATGTTTTATAAAAATGTGTTTCAAAACATTCTTACTATTTTATAGATATGTGTTAAATTCTTTTGTAACCATTATTGACTTTTTATAAGAAGTTTATAAGGGAATATTTATGTCGTTTTCCAAACAAGGTCATTTTTTACCATTTCAATAGAATGAAGGTAATAATGTCTTTTTTAACTTATACGGTGGGTAGAGCTATTTTCTGCCGTTATAAAATCGTCGATGCTTCCCTTACAAGCTTATAAGAATATTTTGAAAGTAAATGTTATATTTTATAATTATATGACTTTTAAATGATTTCAAAATGAATATTTTAAGAATTTGTGAAAGGTACTCTTTATCAAGATCAGAATTGTAAATGTTTTAAAGATTTATCTTTCTAATTATTTTTAGTTAATGTCCATGTTTTCAAAATTATTTTAAGGATTTATTTATATGGACATGAATTTTTTGAAATGATATTTCTTTTCAAAAGTTTATATGTGGTAGGGGACACTTTGATTCAAAAATCACTTTTAAATTACATCCTTTATAAATGTGTGACTTTTCAATGATTTCAAAAAAAGAGATATTTCTCTCAAATAGTTTTGATTTCATATTTGTTAACATCCTTTGATGGATTTTAATCTTATTTGAAGTTTATTTATTATGATACAAAACTTCCATATTATATTGAAGCTTTTGTGATATGTTTGAAAGTGGATGTGTTAATTTTATTCCATTCATGGTTTATTAGGAAAGTATTGACATTTCATATGATAGTTTTAATACAAATATTTATGTTATGTTTAATCCAGATCATATGAAGAATGAATTGGACTTAGTAAGTGATGGGTGGAGCCCATTATAGCTCCTCAATGCAACGGTAGGTCTCATGAGGCACACTAGTTTCATGGCACAAGGCCTTGAAAAAATCTTATATTTAGTCTAGACACAAGGCCTTTACTATGTGGTTATGATAGTCTGGAAATTATGCATTCCATCATTATGAAAGTGGTTATTGATATTGCATGTGATTATTTGACTGTTAGAATATCCATGTGAATAAGTAAACGGAATTGTTTCATTTTATTTCTGCCATATTATGCTGGAGTTAAAGTTTAAAAGGATTTTGTTTTAGTTATACACTACTTTAAATGTTTATACTTATTTATGAAATTTTCCACTATATTTTTATCCTTACTGAGCAACTGAGATCACCCCTTTCTATGTTTTATTTTTCCCAGGAAGTGAAGAAGTATTTTATTATTAACCTGTAGGGATAATCTGAGGGGATATGAGTGTGGACTATGGAGACTATGTTTTTGTAGTTTTTTACTTTATGATATAATGTAATACTTTTGAATGTATATATGGTTTCCATGGATACTAAACATATCAGTCATTCGAGACTTGATCCTTTATGATCATGCCAATGTTATGTAATAATACACCTACTCTAGGTAACTGAGGTTAGGGCGTTACAGTTGGTATCAGAGAAAGATTAGTACAAACATTGAAATCTAGAATTAGATAAACTCTTATTAGAGCACATGAACCTATGATGGAATTTGAGGATTAGTATAGATGACCATCCTAAAATTTTGGTATTGTCAAGATTTTGTGAGTTTGCTGAGCAATACATCCCTGTATGGATACATGCAGGTAAAGGTGGCTCTGGCACAGATGTACCTTAGAGAAAAACCTGAAAACACCGCTTTGAGATACACTTGAACAAGAACTGGTGCACGGCAACCAGCCTAGATGAACTCTAGGTTACGACACTCCTGGGGGATATGGTTTGGAAAATTCTAATTTTCTTTACAAACAATTATGAAGGGTTTATGAGTATATACATCCTCAAAGATGATATTTTTCTGATTATCGATTATATCCATAAACTGTTTAATTTTTGTTACGTGTTTTACAAGATTTAGATTAGGAATTTCTATTCAAAAAATAATCTACTGTATGCCATTGTTTAGAAATGGTGCCCAATAGAAAGAATGAGATCTTCAGCAATACGCATGATCCAAAGAGTAAGAAGGATCATATCTTTTATTGTCTTAACCCAGAATTTAGAAGGGAAATATTCTCCCACGTATTATCATTATATGAAGAAATAGTATCATGTGTTGATAAGAAAAGTAAATAATTCTCATAGTCGTATGGCATTGATGGGAAGCCAGAGTAGAAAAGAATGGTAGAGAGAAGGACAGATAAAGGGAAGAGGTAAATAACGTATTTTCCCATATGTGATAAATTTTGAAATAATCACCTTGGTAAATTCTTGAAGAGAATGAGAGTTTTTTATATGTGTGGAGAAAAGAGGCACTAAGAACATTGTTTCTAGGGTAAGAAAATGTTTTCAAATGTAAAATGCTTCATATGAAGGTGTTGAGACCCTACACGAATCAATTTCCCATTCATAAGAGTGTACAAAAAATGATGTTATTGGATAATAATAAAGTTATGATACTACCACAAATAAAGAGGAATGGCTGGTGTTCTTATGTTGTTAATAAGGAATTATTTCATTTGAGTGTTGTTTCAACAATGTACTGGTTATATTAATTATGAAATGAATAAGGATTGTACTACAGTAATATTTCATTCAGGATTTCAGATTATATAGTACTATGAAAAGTGACTCAATAGCAAGTTAAACTTTTTTAAAAAAATACATGTTTGAAGGAAATGTAATCCTTAATACGTTCTTGATATTGAGGTAGTAATTCTGGAATAAGAGATGGTTGATTTGGGTAAATTATATAGGTTATTCTTGACTACCTTGGCACTGATTAAGGGTTTGTTTATTTCATCATTATTGGGTTATTCAATGTATTTGGATATAAGGAATATATCTAATATTATATAAGGAATAAGGGTGCATGAATGTACTCAATAACGTTTTTTGGTAATTATGGGTGTTACCATATTTTAAAAGAATACATGATGAAAGTGTTCACATGTTATTACGTGGAAAAAAAGATCTTCATTATATTTACCTTCCTTATAAGTTTTTGACTCTGAGTTTGGACAGAACTAATTTCGATAATTCTAAGGGTTGGAATAGATTATATTTGACATTTGATACTATTGTTATGTTTAAGGCAATTATGTAGATTATTTTTTTATTTTTATAAAAAGGACAACCTGGAGGTCGAGTGACAACCTGTTGTGTTCAGCAAAGCCGTGATACATGAACCCGCAACTGAAGGGTGACAAGGGAGAATTTCCTACCACTGGCCTATGTGTTTTCTAGGTTTTTATAATGCGGGTTTGTTAGTATTCTAACAAATTAATTAAAAATTCATTATTTTAGAACCCTATATGATTAAAATAAATAGAATATTTTTTTCAAATCTTTCAGAATGAAAGATGAACTTGTGGTAGGAATTAGTTGAAGGATGAAACTATACTTGTCAGTTATAAATATTTTTTTTCTTATTATAATCATAAACATTGGGGAAGGAATCATAAAACCAAAAATTTGTTACCCTAATACCTTATGTTTAACCAATGATATTTTAAATCACCATATATTGATGGCTTTGAGGCCCTCAATTTTACACTTGTTTGTGATTGATGACCTCAATCAGTCCTTATAAATATTTATTTTTTTCCTCCAATTATGTCTTTCTAATTTCAACAAATTTTCTCTTAATTGAGATCATAATTTGTTGATGACCCTTTAATTTCTTTTTCCCTCTTGTTAAGGCTAAATTTTATTAACCCAATTTCGGATGTGGGTTTTCCACAAATGTGTTTTCTATTTTAAACATTTTATTGTCGAAGAACAATTTCAAATTGAATAACTTGCACTCCATGCAACAGCGAGTTCAAGTGAACCACGACTTACCAAACTAGCCGTTCAAAAGCGGTTATAAATAGTATTATCTGAATATTGAACTATATATAATTCTTATAATTTTAGAATCAATATTATGAGTTTCATAGACATAATTTACGAACAAATACAATTTTTCAGATAAAAGAAGTATTTTAAAAAAAATGCAATTTTACCACCTTTTAATGGAGAATCCTTTTTAAATCGAATATATGGACCTTTTATATATTCAATTTGACAAAATAAATTATTAATTTAGAATTTGGAAATAATAATTTAGTTTTAATAATTTTTTTGTGTTTTTCTGATAACATTCTTATTTGGGTGAATAGTGAAAATATTATATTTTAACTGAAAATAAATTTTTTAATCAAAATAATTTATATTGTTGAATTTTATGTTTTAGTGGTATGGATGTATAATTAGATTATATTTTTACCATTTAATCCAATTATTATCATTTTAAGTAATTTCACTTTTTGATTAGACATCAACAAGTGTCAATCTTTTGATATATATTGTTTCGTAAAAATACACCTTTTGGTTTTGAAAATGGGAATTAATTTTAAATTAAGAAATGCATCTTCTATGTTTCGAATTTGGGAAAATATACTTCTTTTATGGATTCAGAATATCGAAATTATCCGCGGGTTAATTTTTGGTATTTTTCTGAAAACGTTCAATTCTTGATGGATAGTGAAAAAACACTAAGTTATCATTTAAACCCGAATATTTATTAAATATTTATTTATTTATTTAAATTTATATTTGGTCAAAATAGATTCATAACACCTATATATGTTCAATTTAATTCATTGGATGAGTTTATAATAATTTTAGATATATAAAAAATTTATTGAACTTTTCTCTGTCGTATACCCACCTCCTAGGAGAATTTGCAAATTCACATAAAACATAATTTTACCGCTTCTATAAGTGGAATTTAGAAAATCCAAAAGACATGTTTAATATCAAGGTGTAAAATTTAGTTCAACAAGATACAAATAATTTTTGGTGAAAAGTAACTTTTTACTTTTATTTACCACGGTTAAAAGTAAATAGTGTAATTAAGGGTAAAAATGATATTATTGTTACCCTAAAACATGTCGTAATTCTATTGGATAACTGTAATTCGACCAAAAAACCATAGCAATATAATATGAACCTTTAGGTCCACATGGATTATATTAAGACAGTTATTATTATTTTATATAAAGAAGAGTAAAAAGAGTTAAAATCAATGTTTAATAACTAATTTTTTCTAAATATAGGGTTATACATAAGATAAATTCAATTATATATATTCATTATAAATATAAAGATATTTCATACATAATGGTAGTTTATTTATAATTTTTAGACATTTAATAATTTAATTTATGTATGAAACAATTGTGATGCAGTAATTCCCTATTTAATAAAATATTAAAATAATTTATATTATAAATATCAAAATAAATGTAATTTGATATTTTTTATGGATTATAAGAAATTTCTAGGTTAATATGACATGTTAGGGTTGATTAAATGAATTTGTTTCGAATTAATAATCCTTTTATGAATTTAGAAAATACAAAATACCGAATAGTGTCAAAATTGACATAAAAGTGTTTTTAAAACAAATATTATATTATAAATTGATATTTAATTCCTAAAAATATAATGTTCAGACAAGAGGCTTATAAAATTATAGGTGTATCATTAATGAACCACTTGAGGTTTTCATGGAAGTATATAGTTAGTTTATTAACTATATAATATAAAAATACAAAGAGACATGGTAAATGTTAAACTATTTAACTAAGAGTTAAATATAAATGATATGGTTAATATAGTGACCCAAACCTGCCTAAATTCTATTGGTTGAAAGTATTTAGACCCATACCTACCTTATCTATGAAATAAGTCACTTTTGATCGATTAGAAACCAAATATTAATTTATTATATAATAATATTTCTATCTTTCCCTAAGGTGCCCCTCACCCCTCTTATAAAATGCCACTCCCCCTTCTCTCAATTTTACAACATCAAAGCCTTTTGGCTCGTCCAAATCCATCCCACATATTGTCTCATCTTCTCTCACTTCATCCTAAAGTCTTTAGATTGATCATAATGCCAACCTAAAGAGCCCTTTTTATCAAATCAAAAGGAAGAACCCGAAGAAGAAGTAATGTTTTCACCACCCTCTTTCATGTTTCATTCTTCTTCAAATTCTTCTTTATTTGTTATTTCAATTATAAAATAATGACTCAAGTATCTTATATATACTGTGATGTTATTATAAATATCTTACAACCATATTCAGTATTCTATCCATCCCTTGAATGACTTGTCACCATACATGCGTACGTACGACTTACCGTCTCCACGTCGTGGTGTAATTGTTATTCAATAAATTATTATTTGGATGGGTATAATAATGATGCGTAATTCATTTAAATAGAAAATATAACATGAAAATGATTCTCTATATATGATACCCCATCCAATTATATATTATTGTAATGTCAAAACAATGATATTGGCCTTCGTGTGTATGAACACGATGAGATTCATTCGCCATCATAACTATTCAAGACTAATATTCATTTGATGATTAAAAACAATTTTTATGGACTTGATATCATTCTGTATGTGAATAATATAAAACATATCGATAAAAAACATGGGTTATGTAACAAAACATATAAAAGAAAACGTGTAAGTGAACACCCGAAACGATGATAATTCTAAAATATTATTAACAATGCAATATTAAAAGATCATATATGGTATCATATTTATGTATATGATTATTGTATAATTTAATAACAATGATTTAACTATTATAAAGTAGGTTAACCTTCCCTCGACTATGGAAAATTACAAGGTATGAGTTTATTTCACAATCTCTTCATTTTTCGAGGTTGTTTATACGTAATTATCTTCTGGGAACATCTTTATCATCCGCATCCATGTTTCTTAAAAATGTATTTAAACACATTCTTGCAATTTTACAGAATATGGGTTAATGTAATTTATACCCTTGTTTGACTTTTTGTAAGAATTTTGTTAATGAATCATTCTGATGTTTTCCAAAGTAGGTCCTTTTTATCCATTTCGACAGAAATAAGGTAGGAATGTATTTTTTTAACTTATACGATGGGTGATTCTATTGTCCGCCATTATAAAATTGTCTAAGAATCCATTAGAATATTATATGAATATATTTAATGTAAATGTTTTATTTTATAATTATTTGACTTTTAAATGATTTCAAAAGTAATATTTTAAGAATTTGTGAAAAGTACTCCTTATCAGGATCAAAATTTTAAATTTTTTAATGATTTATATTTACAAATATTTTTAATTAATGTCTATTTTTTCAAATTGATTTTAATAATATATTTATATGGACTTGAATGTTTTGAAATGATATTTCTTTTCAGAAGTTTCAAGTGTTATGGGACACTTTGATTCAAAAATATCTTTTAAATTACTTCCTTTATAAATGTGTGTCTTTTCAATGATTTCCAAAAAAGAGTTATTTCTCTCAAATAGTTTTTATTTCATCTATGTCAACATCATTTGATGGATTTAATGTTTTTTTAAGTTGATTTATTATGATACAAAACATCCTTATTCTATTTAAGGTTTTGTGATATGTTTGATAGTGGATGTGTTATTTTTATACCATTGATGGATTATGGAGAAAGTATTGAAAGCTCTTATGCTAGTTTTAATAAGAATTTTTATGTTATGTTTAATCCTATTCATATGAGGACTGCATTGAACTTTGTAAGTGATGGGTGGAGCCCGTTGTAGCTCCTCTATGCATCGGTAGGTCTCATGAGACAAACTAGTGTCTTGGAACAAGGCCTTGACAATATATTATTTTTAGTCTTGGAAAAAGGCCTTGACTATGTGGTTATGATAGTCTGGAATGATGCATTCCATCAATAAGAAAGTGGTTATTGATATTTCATGTGATTATTCAACTAGTAGAATATCCATGTGACTAAGTAAACGAATTTATTTCATTTTGTTTCTACCATATTATGCTGATGTTCATGTTTAAGAGGCTTTTATTTTAGTTATGCATTGCCTTAAATGTTTAATATTATTTATGAAATTTTCCACTATATTGTTATCCTTACTGAGCATCTGAGATCACCCCTTTCTATGGTTTATTTTTTCCAGGATGCGAAGAATTATTTTATGACTGACCTGAAGGGATAGTCCTAGGGGATATGAGTGTGGACTATGGAGACTAATTTGTTTTAGTTTCTAACTCTATGATATAATGTAAGACTTATAAATGTATCTAGTGTTTCCAAGGCTACTAAACTAATCTGTCTTTCGAGACATGATCTTTTGTGATCATGCCACTATTATGTCATAATGCACCGAATCTAGGTAACTGGGGTCAGAGCGTTACAATTCCATTGTGTGATCAAGGGGATGATCTTATGAGTAATGAGGATTAAGTAAAGGTCCATATACTAGTGTTAGAACTTTCATGTGGTTTACAAGATATACCAAATCATGTAGAGGAAAATAAAGTTATTGGAATTCTAGAAAAGGAAGCACATAGGTTTAGGGAATTTCATGACCAATATAGGTAGTGAACTCCAAGTTTTTGGTGTAATTTCGAGTACCATGTGAATGTAGAATGACTAGAGGTTATTATAAAATTATTTGTACTTCTGAGGAAGCCAGATAACCAGATGTAGGTTCTCATATTTAATGTAAATTAGAAAACTACTGGGGCATGTTTATGTTTATTGACGTGGTCACATGAATAGAAAACATCATCCTAATGCAAATTCGAGTATCTATTCATAGAGGAGTAACCTTCATCCATTTTGGGATTAGTGTATATAAAAGAGAGTCTACATCTACAATAGTGAGGTTTGATTGTGGCAGAGTATACAAAGAGGATTACCAATCACTTATGACACACCAAGGATATTGTGTGTGATCCATTCTTTATAGAACATGCTATAAAACAAGTCGTATGTTTGGATAATAGGGATTATTTGTCATATCATTACATTCCCATATCTGATGGAGTGATTCAGTGGGCCTAAGAAGTGAAGATCTAGATAGAATAGAAGGTGTTGACTGTAGATGCTGGAAGTGGTCACCAATGAGATGAGACGTGAATATAAGATAAAATATGACTGTTGTAAGTGCTAAATATTTTAAAAAACATTACGAAGTATTCATATAACACTAATAATGTAATGCAGGGATCCTATGATGGATCAAATCTTCTGATATTGAAGTGTCTTTTCCCATTCAATAGATAGGGACATCGGGTATGGGATTTTCTAGCCTATCATACAACTAATAGAGAGATGGTAGAGGGAATATAGATGTAGATAAAAAGTAAGGATTGGGGTCATACACATTGCAGGGGATGAGGAAGGGGGCCAGAGGAGTAGTAGGAGTTGGTCAGAGGGTTTACCTATTTACACCACCACCCAAGGTTGTCCATTCCAAGCTCAATGGGCGGGTGTTCCTAAATAAGACCAGTTGCAGGGTATGAAGGCATATTTTTGAGATGCTAGAGGGATGGTATATAGTATAATAAATGAAATTTCTACATTAGATAATGCATTTAAATAGGTGTTTGTGAGGATTTCAATTCATTCAACTTCTCTCTCTTGAGACTTTTAGTTTCTAGTCGAGGCATTTCCTCGAACCTCGCACTTGGATACTCAAAAAGAAGGTAACCCAATGATTACACAATTCTTCTAACTATTTCATATGATGATTGAAGTTGATAATATTGAATGGGAACTCTTTATAGAATATATGTGGATTAATGATTTCATGCTATTTATGGACTATCTGTAAACTATCTATGACAAAATTTACTAATTTAGGTAGAGGATATGTTTTTTTTATATTTATGGGACATGATTTTACTTTGATGGTGAAAATGAATACATGGATGGGATTGATCAGATTAGTAATACGAGAGATAATATGATTAATCAATAGTTTTATTTCTCGAATCATAGCTATGTTGGTGTTATGGGCTACTAGTTCCCTATAGTAGTGTTCACGTGTGATATTGTTATTCCGGAAGAAGTTATAAGATTACCTCACTGTCATGACATAGATTTAAACATATAAATAAAAACTATGATTTCCCTAATATCTATAGATGAATATTTTAGGGCTCTTACAGAGCTTGAATAGTATACAGTGAAGTTATGGGACTTGCTGGAGAAGAACATTGTGAAACTAAGTGTATCTCCCTTAACAACCCCAGTATTGTTCGCCAAGTAGGCGGATGAGAGCTTAAGGTTATTTTTGGAATATCGGTGCTCAGAATAGGTGATCATTAATGATTTGTATCCAATATTAGGGGTCTATTTCTTCTTCAATTATTTGATATGAGAATTATCTTTCTCAATGAATGGCCTCAGAATAGGCTATCACTAGTTGGATGTATATAACGAGGATATAAAACATTTGAAATTTAGGTGTCTCTACGATCACTATGAGTAATTAGTGATGGCATTAGTCATGTGGAACTACCCATTTTTTTCCTTGGAATCATGAAAATAATAATTCATCCATTTATCATCCAGTTTTTGTTTGTGTTAATCGATGATATCGTATTTTATTTATTATCTATGGTAGATGATATGATGTAATTCCCCAAAATTTTGTGAAATGTATTTTATCAAATATATTTAATTTCTTTTGGTATTCAATATTTTACAGAAAACTAAATAAATTATTTTAATATATTAATTCATTTTTCAGACATTTTTATATGCAACACCGTGGTATGCTTGGGCTATAAACAACACTGACATGGCTTGTGTTACATGCCACACAATGTTTTTTCAAAACTGTGTATTATTAATATAATTATATAAATTATATATTTATAATCTAGACAATTATATTTGTAATATTGACTGTAAAAAATAATTTTTAATTTATATTTATAACAATTTCAAATAAATAAAACATATTTGATAATGAAACATATAATTTTTCGTAACGTCTTTATATGATTAAAGATACTATTTTTAATGGAACTATCTATTTATGTCCTTCTGTGAAAGATAAAAAATAATTTTAGAAATACATATAAATTTAATTTGATAAATTTTTTCCTTTAATAATTTCTAATATATTAGGGGTAATTTTTGGGATTTTATTATGAAATATAAATTTTTATGAATAAAGAAAAATTATTTAATTTTAATTAAAAAATAATTTTTTGTAGAATTTTTTTATATATTTAAATTATATTTTAAGTTCCTTTTAAAGTCATAATAATTAAATTATACTTTTATTAATATTTTTTAGGTCTTTAGAATCGATTTTATAGTGAATTTACGATTAAAATCTTAATTAACTTTTGAACATTCTCAAATTTAAACCTGTTTTCTCGCCACGTTTGTGGGATTAGAATTAAAATTAATCTCATATATAATACAAATTTAATTTAGAAAAATATACATAAATGGTTTTAATAATTATTCTATTTATATTATAAAAATATAAACTTAATTTTTGACCAATAATATATGTTAATGTGATTAAAATTAATTATAAAAATTAATGTAAAGGCATCTTTATCAAGTGATTATCCCTTAAAAGTATTGTCAAAACTGACCTATAAACTACTACAAAACAAATTTTATGGATATATATAATCCATTAAACCATTATTATTTATTTTTTTAGTTTTTTATAACCTTTTAAGTTACTAATGTTGTTATACCAAACCATTTTTCAAAAATGCCATGTGTGTCCCCTCCCTCGAGTATAAAAAGGCACTCACTCCTCATACATCCTCACACATCTCAAGACACATTATAAAGACTAGTAAATTCTGAAATATCTCTTAAAATTTAATCTCCATAAATTATAATCCATACAATGGGACTAAATAAATCCATGGAATCCATGTAGTTCCAACCAAAATGATTTACCCAAATAAGATGTAACATTCTTCCTCAAGCTCTTGAGCTTTATTTTCATTCTCCCCAACCTAAATTATTATTATTCCATAATTATATTACAAAACCACTATAAGAAATATAATAATATTTATTTATGAAAATGTTTTTTCCTAGACTTACACAAAGATCCAACTAATGGGTAAAGAACTTACCTCTCTTATTTACATTGAACTATAGCCTCACGAAAGGATGTTGCATGGTTTTTATTTACCACCATTCATGGATGGTAATTATGATTTTAAATAAACTTATATTTTATAAATGAGATATTTATAATTTATTTATGATTATTTTGATTTTATATAGAACATACCAATATTGTTTACATTTTTATCTACGATAACATTATTTGTGGAAGTGAGCACAATCGCTTCCAATAAGAGATGTGATTTGTTCGCAGATTGGAAGAGATGTATTAAGGATGTGATTAGTATTGATATATGATATATATTACATAATAAATCTTCTAGAATGATGTTATTTATATACATATATATTTCATTTTATTTATTTATTTTAAAACGATAATAAAACTGATGCAACATTCATGCGTATATAAGACATACCATCTTCATGAACGATGTATTTTGATTAATATTTTCATATTATATATATTATTATGAATAAATATATTATAATTATATATTATATTTTTACAAGTATATACATTTAATAAATATTTTAATAATGATAGATGTTAGAGGATCATGAATAATAGGTCAAAACAAGTACAAAAAATAATGTGATATTACCCAAAACATAAAATTAACATGGATTTGATAATAAATGGGTAATATAAATACATAAAAAATAATATATGGTATTAGATATAATAATATTGATCAATAATAGATGAATAATAATATATTATATATTATATAGGAGGATTTACCTTTTGTGACAAATGTAATGACATATTATATAGGAATTTTATCTCACTTTTTTATTTAGTGAGATACATGTCTTATTAACCACTCATTTATTCTATATGGTGTGTATAATTACTATGGATTAAATATTTGATTTTTATAATTAAATTTATTGTTTTTCACATATATATTGTATGATCATTCTTTTATGGGTTTTCTTTTTCAAAAGTTAACAAATTAGTGAAGTCATTTAATCTCAATTTCCCTTATATGTGTGATATGACATGGTATCCACCTATATTTTTCTTTTAGGTGTACATAAATTAATTTAATATGTTATATCATGAATTTAATTATTGTCATTGTATATCAATATTTATGTTTTTTCATTATTAACATTGTATTTATATTTAATGATACCAATGTGGTAATGGATTGTAGCTATAATCTGATTTTTTTATCAAGAGTGTTTTTATGATTTTCCATCCATTGATGAAATATTATAATCCATATCTCTATAAATATAATGAACTTTCATAGCCTCTATATATGCATTTTATTTCCATGTAATGGTACTAGTTATCCACTATTTGATAATGAAAATAATTAAGAAATTGTTTTAATGAAACTCTGACATTATTTATCATTTCAGCCAGAAATCTATATTCATTCAAAACATTGTTTTCTAAAAATGATTTAAAAATTCTTTAGGATTATCCTATTATTCTTGATGTAATATTTAACCATGTATTATCATTTAAAAAAAAATTAAAATAATATTTTTTTGTTTTCTTATTAATGAACTATTCTGAACATTTAATGTGAAAATGTGATATCAGTCATGTATGATACTACCCACCATCTTGAACATAATTTCCTTGAAGCGTCATTTTTATGTTAAAATATTTATTTTTTAATGAATTTCAATTCCTAATACTGTGGAAATTTATTTCTTTATGAATAGTTATTAAAGAAAAAGTGTTTCCAAAAATGTGTTTATATTAAGAAATGTATTAATTTTTTTAAAATATTCTACTATATCTTTTCAAAATGTTATTTTTCAAATAAAATTATTTCAATGAACTTAAATATTATATTATATTTTTAAATTTATTTTCAAGGGACCCCATTTTTGAAATAATATTTGTTTCCTTTAAATATTTTATAGTAAAAAGTGTTTACAAATGTTTTTATGAATGTATTAGATTTTTTACATGTTTTATAAAATAAATTCCCTTAGAAATGTTTTATGCATTGAAAATCCTATATCAAATAAAAAATCACATATTCATCAAGAATTGTTTTTAAATCATATATCAAAATTATTATCAATATAAATTGACATCTATTTATATTACTCATGCCTTTATTGGAATTGATCAAAGGGTTCCATTCATAATCATTCTCTGAATGATTTATGTTTTGATTGAATTATGTTTATGAAATCCTATTTCTCTTTAATAGGTTATATGCCTATGAAAACCATTCCTCTTTCGTGGATAATAATTTTAGGAAACAAGTTCCTCTTACATAGTTTATATTCTTATGAAACTAGTTTCTCTTCAATGGGTTATACCTTGATAAATTCTTATGAATCCCGCGTCCCTTCATGGGGTATTCTATAATATAATTATTATGAAACATATATATTTTCAATAGGATATGATTTTATTAAAAGATTATGATACATTTTTAATTTAATGGTTTATGATATGATTTTTTATTATGGGTCATGATATGACGCATGTTTGATTACATTATGACCCATGTGTATATGATTTTATAACATGACAAGTGGAACCCATATATCCATCCAATGAATTTTGTAATGATGGATGAATCATGAGTATAAATGTTACGAATGAACCTTATTATATGTTCAGAATGCTATGCATAGAACAAGTTTCCTTTCTATGTGTTTATATTTGAACCTGATTACATGTTCAATATTGTATGATTGAACCATATTATGTGTTAATAATGTATTATGTGATTAGGATTATAGGTTCACAATGTTATTCATTAAAATAGTATCATGTCCATATATATTATTCGTGAAATTTATTACCTATTCATAATATTTGGTTTGAACATAACTACAGGTTCAAAACATTATGTATAGATCTAGTTGAATGTACATAAGTATATGTGAATACCATATATCATCTATGTAACATATTGAGTGATCCTATATCTAATTATACATGTTCACAATGTTATACGTTGATTTGTTTTCTACAAAACCTGTTCATATTCATATGTTAGGATTTTATGGCATGTGTTCTTCATTATCTTATGATTTTATCTTCTTGAACTCTTAATCTTTATATGATGATTAATTTTTATGATATTATATGTATTGGTTTAGACCTAATAATGACACAATTATGTTCCCATTTCATTTTTTTCATGTTATACTTGTTTATTTCTTTTATTTAATCTTATAGAGCATTTGTGCTATCCCTTTTCTTATGATTCCATTCATTAGGTTGTGATGAATAGTTTTCTGTAGGACTACTAAATTTTAAGATACTTATTGAATATATTGAATACCATTCACCATAATAGATTGATGTGATCTAAGGTCAAAAATAAAAAAAAAAATTCTGTCCCTTTGTCATGTATATTTATAATGTAGTGAATATTAAACTAAAATTATGTAATATAGACATATGTTAAGACTGAGTCAATATAGTTTGTATCAATGGAATTTTTTAGTCATTCACTGGAAATTAGTATTAGAAAACAACTGTGAGATCACTAGTTCTATTTTTAAGGATATGACCAGTTTTTCCATTAAGGATAATTATGAAGATATGTTAATGATTATGAAAATGTACTAGAATTTTGGTAAGTGATAGATTGATTCATTTCCTAGAAATAAATTCATGTTCAGATATTAATAGTGGATTTTTTCAAGCATAATTGTTCCTAAGAGTAAGGAAATTGATAAGGTGCATTAGTCTTGACTCCAAGGTATCCTGGTATATAAAAAAAGGCATATACAACACACATGTCTATACATTCTGGAGTGTTATGCATTGGGAATTCGAAAAAAATTATAACCCATCATGAATGATTTAAATATAATAAGAAAACGAATGACATAGTCTAAAACTATGGTTTCATATATTAATGAATTATCTATCAATATTTATACATCTTATGTGTAAATGTTTCCATGATTATGTGGTTTTGTGATATGAATTGTTTTTCTCAACCAATGATTTCGGGTTTTAATCAACTGCAGAAACTATAAAGAACTACTTTAACATTGAATTTTTATAATTTAGAAAGTATGGGAATTATGAAAATCTATTTCTTATTTTGAAATTACATCAAGTGAATCAGGAAGGTGGTACGAATATTGGATAAAAATACAAAGATAAATAGACCATAAAACAAATGTGAAATGTATTGGATGTTATTAGAATATAATTAATATTCAATTTATGAAGAATTATTAGATTGAGGTTGAGGAACCATAATACCTGATTGATATTCGATTATATAAAAAATAGTTATTAATACTCAAGTTAATGAAGCAAGAGTAACAGTTTATGAACAATGTTGGATCAATAATGTATTTATGCATCAGCATTCAAATACAATATTATATGAATCATGAAATATATAACTGTTTTTACTATGGATTTTTCATTATAGATGGAAAAGGATATGTTGGATGGTGATGTATGTATATAAAAATTAAATATTGTAAACATGATATTTTTGTTAATGGATGGTAATCCAAAATGTGGAAAATACATTGAAATTTTATTTTCAGATTGGAAAAAGATATGATTGCGCTGGATAATGTAAATTGGATAGAATCCATGACCAGAGAAGTAATTAGTGAGTTTTTTGAAAAATCAGTCAATTTTATAAAAGATTATTATAACAATGTCTTGTATTTATTTAATATATATAGTAATCCTTAAAATAAAGAATAATGTAATGAAATTATGGTAATTCATTCTAATGATGTGTTTCAAGAGAATTTATAATGAGGATAATAACATGTTTGGAATGTGACATTCAAAATAATCATTTTTTCATATGGTAAGTAAATGATATGTTTATTTTAGGACTATATTTTTATTCATTAGAATTTTCCTCTTTTAGAATGGTTGTATGAATAACCATTAATGGAATGATTAACTTACACATAAAATGTATATTGAGAGATTAATTTATTGTCTCACTACATGAGGATTTATTCATAGTGGATAAGATGTGATAACCCTTTTAGTTTGGATAATGATAGATGGAATTTCTTATCTTTTGATTTAAGGATATCAGGATCTGTTTGTGCTTCAGGACTGAAAAATTTATCTTAAATTTAAGATGTAAAATTTTAAGTGGAAGTTGATAAAGGAATAATAAGAGGGTGATATTTTTCACATGAATAAGAATAAAATTATGTATGTGCATTTTGTTATGTACTTATACATTAAAATAATTATTTTTTAAAAATGATACTGAAGAAGATTAATACTAATACCTTTCTTTGTGTTGAAGCAATGGTCTAATAAATCTTCAAAGATCTATGTTATTATGGTTCTTAACATTCCAATTGTCATTACGGTGGTTACGATCAATTATTGGTACCACCATATAAATTTAGATAAACATTTCATCAATGTCCAATTTTCACTGTCTACTGATGTTCACATATGTGGAAACCTAGTTATATATTACATTTTGTAGCAGTTATATTTCCAACTATCCTTTTTAAATGAATTTGTTGTATTCATTTATGTGATGTATGAATATGTCAATGTAATATTCCAATATTAAACAACATATAACCTATAAAATATTTGGGGCTAAATTCATTTTACAAGAAGTAGAATTTAACACCCCGAGATGTCGGGAATTATTTTTTAAAAATAATTAATATTTTTTATATTTACATTTTCATGAAAATAAAAAAAGTGTTTTTTAATATATTAATGAACTCATAGAAAAATATTTATATTTTAGATCATTGTAAAATTTCACTACATGCAACATTTACTTGTCTTCTATTACAGATAACACCGAGTTTCAATAAAATAATACTGTATTAATAAAATGATTTAAATGATATAGTTATGAAATATATATTGTAAATATTAATATAGATAAAAATAATCGAAATTTATATGTTATTTATAATAGTCTAAAATAAAAAAGCTTATTTAAAATGAAACATATTTTTTTTTGGTAAAGTCATTATAGGTTTAAAAATACCGTTTTGTTAAAGGAACTAAATTTTATGTCCTTCTCTGAACAATAATAAAATTATTTTGAGACCCTCATAAAAATTAAAATTCATAAAAGAAAATTTAATTTTTAATTTTTAATATTATATTTATTTTGTGATGAATTTTTTGTATTTCATTGAAAATCTTATTTTTTTGATTAATTGTAAACAATATATAATTTTATATTAAACCTGATTTTTTTCTAATTTAAATATATAGATTCATTATATTTAATATTTTTTTAAATACATCATAGATAAATAATGTATATATAAATCCAATTTAGGTCATTTTAATAATTTTCTTATTGAATTTAGTTATAAAAACTTAATGAAATTGTGAACTTTCTCATATTAAAAACTGGCATTCTCACAACATCTACGGGATTAGAATTAAAAATAATTTTACCAAATATTTGAATTGAATTTCAAAAGAATGAAATAAATTTTTGTAATAGGAATGATATCAATATTATAATAAGTTAAAAATAAATTTTGACCAAAAATATTAGTGAAAGTGGTTAAAAGAAATTGTAATGATTATGAAAAAGTCAATCTTACAAAGGAACTAAAACTTAAATTTAATAGATAAAATAACATATAAACATGTTAAACGCCAATTTAATGGATATATTTGTCCCCAATACATTCGATTATTGATTTTAGTTGGTTTTTTTGTTATATTTTGGCTAAAACCATGCTACACCATACTTGGTACCTAAAATGCCAATTGTGACCCCTCTCTCCACTATAAAAGGCACTAACCCCTACCACTTACTTGACTCTCTTAAGACACATTGTCTTGACCAAGATATTCCCCAATAGATCCTCAATATATATCCCTTAATCTTATAAGCCTCTTATTGGGAATTATTAAATCAATATATTCCCTTTAGTGAAAATAAAAAAGAGTTACCCAAATAAGATGTAACATACTTCTTAAAGCTATTTAGGTTTATATTCATTATCCACCACATCCATTATTATTATTACATGGTACTATATTATACCTACTATCCTAAATATACATATATTTTATTAATATAATTTTTCTAACTAAAATTTGACATAATTCTATCTAATTGGTCATGAACTTATTGTTCCTGTGTATGGAGAACTACAGCCTTATGAAATGATGTTGTCCATTTTTTCATTTCCACAATTCTTGGATAGTAATTATGATGAAAAAATTATTTATATATTAAATATTTTTTATTTATAATATTTTCATTCTTCTGAAATATCTCTATAGAAAGTAGATATATTAATTATATTTGGTGTATGTATGATAACATCATTTGTGGAAGTGTGGCCTACGGCCTCCTCTAAGCGATGTGATTAATTTCTACATTCAATGGGATGTATTAAAGATGTTTTTAGTAAAAATATATGATATATATTAAAAAAATTATAATATAATGATATTATATTTATATATATCATTTTATTTATTTGGTTCAATGTAATAATAAAACTTAAATAGTGTGCACGCCAACATATGACTTACCGTCTCATGGAATTGTGTATTTTATTCAATATTTTTATATTATGTGAATTATTATAAAAAAATATATAATAAATATACAATATATTTATACAACGTTTTACATTATTTTAGTAATTTAACCATGATCTACGTAAGATGATAAAAAAATAAAAGTCAAAACATTAACGAAAAATAAAACTGATAGTACCAGAAATATCACTTTAACATGTAGTTGATAATAAATAAGTAATATAATGTCATAAAAAATATAATATAGTATTACATAAAAAATAATTTCCTTTAAAATATTTTCAATAAAATTATATTTATTATATATTATATTTTAATGTCTGAAAATAAGGTCAATACGTAAAGTAATAGAATTTCATCTCACTTTTTATTTCACTGATATACATGTCTTATTCAACACACAATTATTTTTTGTATAGTGTATACTACACACATATATATTATATAATTATTATACATAAATTTACATTTATTCCAATATTCATTTTATTATATTTCATTCATGTGGTTTAGGTTTCAAAATTTATAAAATTAGTAATGTAATTCTGTCTTGATTTCCCTTCTTTAAGAAACATTACATGTTATGATCCTATTTTTTTCAATGTAGTGTATATGATGACAATGGAATTTTTATATCATTAATATAACTATTTTAATGATATTTTTATCTATATTTATTTTAATTCTCTCCAATGTATTATGATTTTATATCTTAATAGTTGTAACGATTTATGGTTTCAGTCACATTTTTTTATCTATTGTTTTTGTGATTATGCTTCTATTGATGATTTATTAGGATCAATATCTCAATAAAACTTATTTATTTTCTTACAAAATTGAAAATCATGTCACATCAATGTAATGGTAAATATTAATACTCTTTGGTACATATGATTATGATGAAAATGTTTTTATGAAAATATGACTTTATTTATTCAATGGGTTGTAAATCTGTGTTCTACTAAAATGGTGTTTTGTAAAAAAAATTAAAAAAGATTTTTTATTATGAAATTTTAATAAAATTAAATAATATACCATGTATAATATTTTTACAAACTAGTTTAAAATGGAATTTTCTTTCTATTTTCTGATCTAGGAACCCTTTAAATTATTTAAGGGGAAAAAGAAATGTCCGACTTGTATGGGCCAAACTGCCTTCATGACAATCATTAAATTATTCATCCGTTGATAGATTAGAATGTTTTTTAGATAATCTATTTTCCTAGCATTATGAATATTAATATATTTTAATATTTATTTCAAATAATTATTTTTTCTAAATTCTTTAATGTTAACTAATATTTTAATTGATTTTCCATGATTCCATTATATGATTTCAGAAATGTTGTTTTCAAAACAAGGTATTTCAATGACCCCAAAGAATATATTATATTATTTCAATTTATTTTCAAGAATAATGTTTTTTAACACATTTTTATGTGTCTTTTATAAAAAATTAAAGGAAATTGTCTTCAAAATGTTTCCAATCTTCTTTTATATGTTTCCAAAGTATTTTCAAGGAAAATGGGTTTTAAAAATTATTACTACATTCAAAATACTTTTTCAAAGAAGAAATTATATCGTCCTAAAAAATTGATGTTAATAGATATCTACCAGTTATTTTCCATCTAAGATGACATATTTTGATGTTCCTCACTATTTTCTGGGAAATGATATGATGCTTGAATTCATATTCTTCTTTTGAATGGTCTTTGTATTAATGTCATGAGTTTTATAAAAACTAATTTCTAATTCATATTTATTGTGTTTATGAAACACAATACCCTTCAATGTGTCATGTGTATATTAATATTGTTCTTAATCCATAGGTTATATTATTTTCAATCCCATTTCACTTCAATAGTTTATACGATGATAAATTCTTATGAAAATTACATTATTTCAAAGGTTATTCTATGATGAAATCATTATGAAACCTATATATTTTCCATAGGTTATGATAACTTTAAATGTTTATAGCACACATTTTATTTTAGGGGTTATTATATAATATATTTTCTATGGGTCATTATGTGATTCATGTTTTGTTGTATGGTGGTAGATGTTTTTTTGAGATTATTATATGAAAATTGGTATATATATCTACCTCTAGTTTATTGGGTAATTATGGATGAATCGTGAGTATAAATGTTTTATGTGAACTATATTACTTGTTCACAATTTTATGTATGGGTCTCGTTTCATTTATAAAAGATTATTCCAGAACCTGATTACCTGTTCACAATTTGGTGAGTGATCCTTATTATATGTCCATAATGTTCTGTTTGAACCTAAATGTATGTTGAAAATATTATGAATGTACCAATTTTCATGTACATAAGTAATGTTTGAACCTGATTATATGTTTACAATGTTATGAATGAACCAGATTCCATGTTTACAACATTATGCGTAGACTAGGTTGTATGTCCTTAAGTATTTGAGAGGGCCATATTTCTTGTCCTTAACATAAGGATGAATCCTATTTCTACTTATACATGTTCATGATTTCATACATTGATGTGTATGTAACAACTCCTTGTATTATTCATATGTTATTATTTAATAGATTGTGTTCTTGGTTATATTATGATGAATGTATTATAAACTGTTAATCTTTATTTTCTGATTCATGTTTACAATATTTCATATACAGAATATGACATTGTAATGATATGATCATGTTCTTATTAAATTATGTTCACTTTATTCATACATATTTACTTTATTTAACTCTAATAGACATTCAATGTCAACCCATTATTATATTTTCATTTCCCAACATATGAATAAATCATTTATATCTAATTACTAAATGGTAGACTTTTTATGGAAGACATTAATGATCATTCACCATACTAGAATAATGTATTTCACGTTTCAAATGACACTAAAATTTTACGGTTCTCACAAAAGTATATTTTTAATGTTCATAATATTTAACCAAAATGATGTAGCATCCATGTATGTTACGAATGGGAATATATATATGAGACACATAAGGATTGTCCTTGTAACACCCCAAAACTCTAAATTACATCATTGTATACTATAGTGTGAATGAAACATGACCCCAAGAGTGTAAAAGAATTTAATATCCTACGAATTTATAATATATTTAAATTATTAAATAATTTTAATATATTCAATAACATATAATGAACACAACACCTAGTTTTATTCTGTTACATGTAAGAATTATCATTCTCAATAGCTTGTGTTACACCCATGATAGACCTTTTATGATAGCTTGTGTTACATGCAAGACCGTGTATCACAATATAACAATGTATTATTAGAATAATATTATTTAATATAATATTATATAACCTATCCATTATAATTTTAGTTATGCCTTAGTATTAACTAAATTATGAAAAATTATGGTTTATATAAATATAAAATTAATTCATTTGTTATGAATTAATTAGAAATGAAAATAAAAAGCTATTGGATATAAATTATTATTTTTATTTTTATTTGTACAAAGTAGTTTTTCCTTAACAAACATAATTAATTAAAATTAGTTAATTATTTAAATTATCTATAATTTTCATATTTAAAATAAAATATTTTTGATATTTATCCGTACGTTTTGATATAAAAAATATAATAGAAAACAATAATTTATATAGAAAACTTCATATTTTTTAAATAACATTTTACTGGATTTTATTGATGAACCCATTTTAAATATAAAATATGAAACTTTTATTGATTTAATAAATAAAAATATACTTTATTTTTAAAATTGAAGAACGAAAATAATGTTATGGTGAGTTTTTTAGAATTTTCTGTTATGATTAATATTTAATGGAAAATTAAAAATACTATATTTTAGTTCAAAAATTCTTTTTTTATATTGAATTTATAAGGGAACCTATATTTATAATATTTTAAAAAGATTAATTATAAAATATTATAATAAAATAATAAAATATATATCTTTGGAATCAATTTAAATTTTAATTTGATTTAAAAAACATTGAAAACATTAATTCGTTTTTACATGTAAAACTAGCATTTCTTTCCCACATGCAGGAAGAATTTTAAATTTATTCAGGAAAATAATATTATGGGAATTTGGAAAAATGGATTAAATATTTTGAGTAAATATTATTTATAATATCTAAATTATTAAAATTAGAATTTGGGAAAAAATATTATTGATTTTAATGAAAATAAAACATTATTATTAAGGTAAAATTAATATTAAAAATAATTAAACTTTATTTTAATGAGGAAAATAATGTAGAAACTTTTCATGTAATGGTTGCGACCTCCCAGATCGATTAATTTTCAAAAATATAGTTTTTGGGGTGTTTTGGATCTAACCGTGACTCATTTCAAAAGTTTTCTAAATTTACATTTCTCTAGTAGTATCTCATATGATTGTGGGTCACCCACTGGTATGTCCCAACAGTTAGTAACATTGGTGAATGACATCATTGAATCATTATTGTGTCTTAAACAGGTGAGTCGCCTAATGGTGAATCAGGAATAGATGGCCGCTGATGGTGAGAAAAGACCATTGACTCGCACCAGCGAGTCATCAAACGATGAGTTATGAATGAAAGGTTTTTCATTGTATGTCAAGACAAGTGAATCAAGCTAGTGAGTCATCCGAAGGTAGGTCCCTAAATGATAGGTCACCGAACGGTGACTCACTGAAATGTGACTCATCGAATGGTTGGTTGCCGAATAGTTACACACTGAACCATTACTCTCTATTGGTAGATCGCACTAGTGACTCACCCAATTGTGATTCATTTACATAGTTTGTTAAATATATAGTTTTATCCAGTTTTTGTAGTTTCTCCATTAAACATTTTATTTGATATAAATTTGGGTTTAATCAATGTTTATGCCTTTTTCATCTATTATAAAGCATATTACTTATATTTTTAATTTCAAATTTCCCAGAAGGCTTTTATATAGTCAGAACATGTGGTTTAGATCATGATTTATCTTTAATGGTTTTTAGAACCATTTTTGCATTGATATAGAATCTTAATATTCTTAATTAATGATCCTTTCACTATTGTAATTTGTTACATAACTCTTGCAACAGAATGTAACCAAAACCATTCATCCTAAAGGATCTATACATAGGTGTCACCCTTGGATTGTGTTCCCCTAAAGTGGTTGCCACCTCTTATTTAGAACAAATAAGAGGTGATGATCAACTATTTCTGGAGGTGGGATCACATCATTCCTCTTACTTGTGTATCATGCAGGAAAGTTGTACGAATGTTTTCTATGTGAAGGAAATTGAATCAAAATTTATTAATGTAAATTTAATATTGTTTAAACTAATAAATGGTTCATGGGGAAAAGGAAACATTCTTATGTTTCATTGTTTACTAATATTATGACTTATATGGGCTATATGACTTCTGAAAATCATCTTCATTTGTGGTCATTGTTTGTGAAATCAGGATAATTTTTTATAGATGGTTTTTATTCATGTTTTTAATGGATTTATATATTAAAATGATTAAATATGTATTTTTTGTAAAATATATTTATTCCATAGGATCTAACTTATTTTAGTTTAACACCTTAATTATAAAAGTGGAATTAGATAGACAGTGTTTTAAAAATCTAAATACTCCCTGCGTAGTTGGGTGTGGTTGTGTGTTGTGTGTGGTTTTGTTTATTTAGTTATCTATTTGGTTGTGTGGTTCTACGGTTTAGAGCATTACAATGTGTGGGGTGGTATGAGTGTTGTAATAGAATCATAGGTTGATAGATTGATTAATTGTGGAATGGTTGAGTAGTTTTTGATATGTGGTGCTATAGGCTTGATATGTGATATGTTTATGATTCGGGGTGTGATGGGTGTGGTGTTGTTATGTATTAGGGAAACCATGTCGATTATGATGAGATATGCTACTATGTTTTACTATTTTGTGGGTTTTTTGTTGAGATCGTGGATTGGATGAAATGACATTGGAGAATGATGATGGTTGTGGTTTTTATGTGCATTAAACGGAGTGGAAATACGAATTTAGATGAATTATAGTAGTTCTCTTTTACCACTCCATGGATTATTTTTTTGGCTTGTTGTATGTTGTGATTGGTAGATTCTCATGTAGGTATGGAATTAATAAATGGTTTAGTTCATAAAAAATGATAATTTTTTAAATGAGTTGGTTTGGGGTATGATTTAATTCTAGCTTATTGGAATGGATATCATTTATCAACATTCAATGTGACTATTTCTATTGTTAAATAATTAAATTATAGGTTGTAAGAGATTTTTTAGTATCGTAGGGTGTTTTATTTATTAGGTTGTGAACACATTGTTTAGTCTTCAGTGAATGATACTATACATTCATATCAATATTATTTCTTCTATTTTCTATATCCATTCCTCCATATTTGATCACTATGTACCGAATACCCCCATTGTCTTGGTGGGTAGTTTCAGTCAAAAATATCCCATTGGGAGGAAGGATGGATCGATACCATCTCTTCCCCATTCCATCATCCTGGTGATGATATCCCAAGATGCTTCAAGTTGGTAGTGCTTTTTGTGGTCCATGTGTGTGTGGGAGAGATGTTTTTTTTCCAGGTTTCTTGGGGATTAGTTGAGTTATAGTTTCCTAGTTTTCTTCAGGATTTGATGTGTTGTTCTTTACTACGTGTTTTTGGTAGGAAACATGGTATTTGGAACATGTGTCAATGGTTGGGATGTGGTTTTAAGTCATTGGTGTGTACATGAGAGATGTGATGAGATTCGTTTTTTCCAGGATAGGGCCTAGTTTTGGGGCCCATGTGTGTAAGGGAGAGTTGTGAAATGGTACAGCAGCTGAGGTGGGAGCTCCAGGACAATTTTTATTAGGGTGTGAGAGTGTCTAATTAGTTGGAAAGTTATGTTGGGTACCTTTTCATAAATTTTTTCTATATTACTTTATATGCCTTACATTATTTTATGAGCATTGTTTTGGTTAGACCGAGTGGATAATAGACTTTGTTAGGTGATGTTTGATTCTTCAATTTTCTCACAGGGGCATTAGTTTGACTCTCTATATGTGCACGAGAAAATTTGGATTTTTAATAGGTATACTTATATTCCCATCCTATGTTATAAAAATACATTCATGTTTCTAGGAGAAGTATGTCTACTGTGCTAGTCCTTACTTTCTTGGACATGGTTATAGCTATCGTGTCGCAGCATTTCTTCGTTCTTTTGGTATTTACCTTAGATATTTTCATTATATTTGTTGTTGTTTTACTTTAAGCGAATCATATGGGATGCATTTTGGTTTTTATATTATATAATTATTATAGTTGTTTTGTGATTGCCCATATTATCTTTATATCTCTTTTTCATAGAATGATGGTAATGACTCACCTTTTTTGAGATTCTATCTCCTTGGTGTTGGTCGCCTCCCCAGGGCCGACTGGAGAAGGGACTAAAGGCTCATTATCTCTCTTCCATCATTTCAAGTGAATGAGGGGAATAATTAGAGGGGGGGTCATGATATAACTATTTCACAACGTAATTAATTGGAGAGTAGATGGATATTGGAGTTATGAACAACGAGGATTGATTGGAACGGTTGGGAAATAGTGTTAGGTTATCTTGGTTTGTGACATAGGCGAGGGAAGACATGATAGGATACGAGATTTATGGCCCCTCATAATCTGATGTATGGACTCTGTGGCTATATAAAAACCAATTATGTCTACAATGTTTGAAGTGTAGATACCATAGGAAAAGTACATGCAACATAATGACTTGTGTTCTACATTGAATTGGGAATTTGGTTAAATGTAAAAAAATAATGATTCGAAATGAATCTTATATAAAATTCCATTCTACTCAGGCTTAATAAGCTTGATCTGGGATCTAACATAGAATTGGGTTTCCATTTAAATGATCCAGATATAGGGTGTTTCACATCAACGGTGGATGCTATAGCTAGGGGAGGTGAAGGATGAAAATGATATGTGCATCAATGTAGTGAAGGATTTCTGAGAACATTTACTTTCTTTGACAATGAAGGATGATAAAAGGTAGGAGTTACCCTCCCTCCATTTTGATAGAATTTTGTTATGGGAGGTGGGGATCAAATTCATAGATCACCTATATTTTGATATGGATTTATATTTGGATGAGGAGCCTCATGAGAGATGCCCGGAGAGGGCACATTGTTCTTCTCTCAAGTATGAGGTAAATTGATTTACCTTTCCGAAATTCTTAGAGGTCAAGAAGAAGGTGTAGGTAGTTAAGATTATTCACTCATTATTAGGTCTATCGATATAGGGGATTCGTCCTAGTTCATTAACAGGTAATGTTATAAGAAGCAGGTCTCAGGTACCAGGGCCTTCGACGTCCCGATTGGTGGAGTGGCGACCTTGGAATTTTCATATTTGACCTTCTGGTCATCCTACCTATCCTATGGGACTAGGTATGGAATGTTTTATTTGGAGATTCCTAGGAAATATCCATATTTAGTGCCCAGTGATCATTTGAGATCAGTATGGTGGGTGTGGCCTGGTCCATTGCACACTTCAGTATCAGTTCCCGGTATGGAAGTTCTAGCAGTAGGGAAAATAGTCTCACTCTCCTCTGAGGGATGATTTACTATGTAGAGATTGACCACAGGGTGATTTTCAAGGATATTGGATTGATCATGATCGAGGTGGATATTCTTATAAGAGGGTAAGAAGATATTCTAGTGGTCAGTTTCACACCGTAGAGGCTATAGTTCTTGTAGGGATGGAGATCGTTTGAGGTGAAGAATGTAATTTTAGTAATCGAACATGCGATTTATTTGATTAAAGATCCCCACACTACATTTAATAACCTATTATGGCACATGATATGGTAATAGAGGTTTAGAGGATTCCTATTCCCCCAGTGTGGAGTACAACTGTAAGAGGTCAGACTTGCTGGTTTGATGTATTCCAGGGATATAGATAGATGATGTGGCCACATTAGTCCTGTGGGTATTCATTCTGATTACAGATGTAATCGTACAATGTAATACATAGAATTTATAAGTTATAATCTATGAATACAATTATTGATTGAATCTGTAAGAGAGTTGTGTTTTCAAAAGTGGATGGCATGCAAGTGGCAATCATTGGCTAGTGGAGTTGTCATATGAGAATAAAGTGTATGAAGCCCCTTATTTCATTCATGGATGAGGTGTCAGTGGAATCAATTGATCCTAGGATGGATAATATTCCCAAATTATTTTATGAATTCTTGGATCTCTTCCCAAAGTATATTTTGACTCTAACATGTCGGCATTATGATGAGTTTAGGATAGACTTGAATTATGATGCTTCTCTAACTGTGATGGCACCATATTTCATTAAAACTTTTGAGCTACACGAATTGAGGATTAAAATATATGAAATCATGTAGAAGGGTTTTATCAGGCCCAATGTGTCACCAAGGGGTACTCCATTATTGTTTGCGAAAATGGTGGATGCTGGTTTGTGGTTGTTTATAGACTATCATTTTTTGAATTAGTTAATGGTCATGAACTATTACCCTCTACCAAGGATAGAAGATATTTTAATACCGATAAGGGGAGAATATTGGTTTCCTAAGATCAATCTAAATTAATGGTATCACCTACTGAGGGAGAAGGATGGTGATTTCAAAGAGGCTACTTTCAGGTGAAGGTATGGGAATTTCAAATTTTTGGATATATTGTTCGGTGTTACAAATGGACTAGCCTTATTAATGGGGATCATGAACTCCATTTTCCATGAGTTCCTAGACTGGTTCATTATTGTATTCCTCGATTACAGCCAAATATACTCAATGTCATATGATGAGCATACTGAGATTCTTAAGGCTGTTTTGGAGGTCCTCTGATGAAACCAGCTCTATGAGAATTTGTCCAAGTATACGTTCTGGACAAGATATGTTCACTTCCATGGAAATGTGGTGTATCAGTAGGGTATAGCATTTGACCTGTCAATGTTCGACAAAGTTTTTTTTGGGGTATCACCAAAGAATGTTCCATAGGATTGTTGTTTTCTTAGTCTGGAAGGATATTACCTATGTTTTGTGCCCAAATTCATGAGAGTTCCAACCCTGTTTACAACTCATACTTGAATGGAACAGGCTTTTTTGTGGAGTCAGTAGTGATAAGAAGCGTTAGGTTATCATAATTGTATGTTGGAATGTGCTCTAGTGATCCAATTTAAAGTGGAATGGCTGATGTTCGATGTGTTATGTGATCCTACCCATCTATTTTTGGGATTCATGCTTAAGAAACAGCATGTAGGGATCTCTTATGGGTCTAGGTAGTTATATCCCAAGAAAAATAACTATGAAACCCTTTATCTTGTGCAAGGGGTGGTCATGTTCGTACTGACGTTATTGTGAACATACTTCATTGGATAGATATTTTTTTTCTTCAATGATCAGAATAGATTGTGGTATATATTTTCACAGAGAGATATGGACTAGTGAAAGTGGAGGTAAATAGTGTTTCTCTAGTACTATGTCTTCGTAATTTCCTACACACAAGAAAAATAATTATTTAGTGGGTCATTCTTTGAGATGGAAGTAATATAAGGAGGTATTTTGGGAATCTACCGATGCTTGGAAGGAAATGGAGGAGTTACTCGCCTTGTGCGTAGATGCAAGAATGTATAGAAGTAGATTCTTCTTATTTTATATTATGATGCATTCATCTCTATTACATTAGTTGGATGAGTCCAAATGGGGAGACTCAAAGTCATAGGTGGTGTGTGATCGTGTTGACCATGATGATGCTTCAGAAGAATAGTCAGAATCAGCTTGAGTGTCAATGGAGGACGTTTGTTTCAGTATAAATGTATGAGGTATTTATCCATTCATTTCATAGGTATCCTTTAAAGTTACACTAAGAAGTCTCCAATATGTATCATGTCTTGATGATATAGTTTTGGTGGTCTTGAATGTAGTGGAAAAGGGTAGATCTTATGGTGAAGAGCATAGTGTGATAGCTGGTGATGTATAAACATCGTGTTCCTGATTTATTGATTCATAAACTAGATTTCCTTGGGATGAATTGGGGTGACATTTTGATTGATTTTTATAGGGTTACCTATTTCTTAGAGAGGATGTGAGGAAATCTAGTTAGTTAAGGATTGGATGTTGAGATCAGTTCAATTCTTAGTTATTAATGAGTTTAGCATAGTGGATTCCTTTTCCAAGAGGTATCTGGGTGAGGTGGTGTGGTTTTAGGGAGTTGGGGGATATGTTATCTGAATTTAGAGACACGATTTTCCTAATTTTTTTGGAGGGGATTACATAAGGATTTTGGAACTCATCTATGAAACATCCTTTCATTCCACCCTTAGATAGAGCATACTATCCAATCGGGGAGAACATGTAGGGACCATGCATCTTGAACATTGGTGGATATTGGGTATGACACATTCCATTGGTATAATTTACTTACAATAATAGATATCACAAATCCATTGGAATGTATCCATTTTAGGAATTTTATGCGAGACCATGTCATTATCAGATGTACTGGACAGATGTTCGAGAGACAACTATTCTTGGACCCAAGGAAGTGTAGGGAACAACAGATAATGATCATCTTGTTTGTGAGAGGATGAAAGCATCACTAGATAGTATTGAAAAATAGATAACATTTTCAGAAGTCGTAGCCAAAATACTATATCTCTTTTAGAGGGAATAATCATCACTAGAAAAAAAAATTAGAGGAAATTCATAAACCAATCTTAAAACAAAAATAAATATTGAAAATATTATAATAACAAAAAATATAACTATAAAAGAAGATAAGAATTTACAACACGACTAGAATTGATGTTGTATTGAACACTTTGGTATAAAATGATCAAATCCTTAAGCTCTATTGTGATCATAATATGAATGGAAGTCACTATATCAATGTATAATCCCAATTATATCTCTACTTTTTATATATCATTCAAATATTGTCCCTATCTGATTCTCTATGCCTATCATATTTTATCACATTAATCTAGAGGGATAATTTTTCATTATTTACTTATTAACTTATTTACTTTTCATCATTAAAATTATAATGAGAATTTAGAAATAAATAATAACAATATATTATTGATCACTTCGGTGCTACTGGATAAATAATGACAATAAGATACGATTTCAAATAAAAAATTGTTATCTAATATTGATAATATATTTATAGAAATATTTAATTATATTCATTCATCAAAAATTTAAAAACACTTTATATAATCTCACAATAGTTTATGTGTATTTTAATAATTAATATAATATATAAAATATATCATATAATATTAATGTAATTCAAAATTTTAATACTCTAAAAATAAATAATATTAAGAATGATTTTGAATCTCTATTAAAATTGATTATATCATTTATATATCGGAAGAAATACTAATTTAGTTAGCTATGTTAACATTATTTATCAATAATAACAAATATATCTTTTGAATGAAGTATCACTAAGAATCAATTTAACCATAAAAATCATATCACTACATGGACGAATTTGATAAGAATAAATCAAACATAAACATCATTTCTAATCTAGGAGTAAACATGAGTTCTATTTGAGTAAAACATAATTATGACCGGGTAATCATGATACATAGATATCATATTAATTTTAAACATAATTTATTATGTCATTTAACAACTATGTTAGTATAACTATTCATTTCATAAAATGTCATGGATTAATAATTTTTTTATTTTTTTAAAACATTAAAAACTCATTTCATATGGATTTCATTAAAAATTATGATCTTATAGAAATTAATGGTAAGGAATCATTTTATATGAATATGATAAAATTATATGACATTAAATACTTCATATAAAATTATGAAAAATGAGCTTGAAATTATACATTTTAAGAAAATACAATTTTAAAATACATAGACATTTTAGAAAAAAAATAAAAAAAATAAAAACTAAAAATATATAATATAATATTAAAGTGATTTAATAGGGTTATAAGAAATTCTAATTATTCAAAAAAATCATGTTTGTTGTTTATTGAAAACAATTTTTATTTTTAATATTCAAAAAAAATAAAACATCATTACTAACAATCTACCCATCAGTCAACAATATCACTAACAAGAAATAGGGTAACATAACAAGGGATTAATTTTAATGTTAAAAATATTTGTCAAATAACAAACAATAAATTGTAATAAGGACATGAAAATAAATAAAAACACAAAATTATTCGACATAATTAGTTTTTACAATAAAAGTCACATGTCCCCTATAAAATATATATTATTTTATGATATACATGTTCATATCCCATCACCATATTTACTTCTAACACATTGTAATAATAGGATAAAACCAAGATCTATAAGTACTAAATTTTTTGTAATGAAGCCCCATTGTTATGAAAACCATAATGACAAAATATTATCCCACTGATTCGATGAAAAATAAATTCTTTATTATAGGACATCTTCATCTAGAATATCAAAAAAAATTATCCCCTGAACATATTAAATCACAATTATTTGAACTAAAATCATTACAATGGTATAATATTATACAAAAAATTATTGAATTGAATCACTAGTATCTCCCAAAAATAATAAACAAATAGATATACACTCCATAAATGGTGCGTTAAAAGTTAGAAACATCATTAACAATATTGGATCCCTGAGTTATAGTTATTCATTTATAGTCACATGTTGTAAAATATTCCCTAGGATCTTTAGGATGGATGTTTTAATTTCAACTATGTCATATGTATCCTAGAATAATTATTCAATTATTACATTGTTCTAGTGGTTTTATGATGATTTATATTGGTCTTTATTAAGAAGCTGTAATTTGGAACGAATTTAATTTATGAGGGTAATTTTTGAAAAATGCATAAGAAGAGTTACATACAAATTAGAAAAATAGTTTGTTGTGATTTATCAAAATAATAATATGTATGATGAAATTTAATAAAATAATAAATACTTGTTTTTTATAAAAATAACAAACATTATAAATGATATGTTTTAAAAATTAATGAAAATTAAATCTCTTTAGTCACATGAATTATACCCCTAGAGTATGTACTCTAAAGAATAATCATTCTCTCCATAAAAATAAAAGCATACTGAATAATATCATTTATCATAATTTTTCATTATCAAAAATAAACATATAGTTTTAAATAAATACCAAAAATAGTAATTTAGAATAATTTTTTTAACTAATTAAAAATAAGCAAATTATATTCGGGATTTATTTTTCATTTATGAATTTTGAAACTCAATCAATTTGTTCATAATCCACAACTAATATTCCTCTAATTATTGTTTTAGATATGAATTATCAGAATAAAATATTCCAAATACCTATTTGAAAAAAAAATTCTATTAGTAATGTTAATGAATCCATAAATACATTTATTTAATATAACAATCCACCATTTGCATTATTTGGAAGTTCAAAAATATTCATCTTTAAAATTTCAATGATTATACTTTTTTCATTTGAAAATCAAAAATATCATTTTTATGATTCATGATATTGAAAATGATTACTATTATCTTGCATGATAATCATTTATATAATAAATTTTGGAATTATAGAAACTATTTTTTAATTATCTATTTTATTTTAAAAATCTAAGAATATATCAGTCTCTAATAGTTTTAACCTTATAAAATGGTCATTTTTAATCAAAATTTTAAGATATATTTCTTAATCCAATGAATTTTTCTAAGTGAAATAATTTTTTAAATTTTTATACATTTCTATATATACATTATATGTATCTTCATAGCATGACAAAACAATATTCTATTGATCTTTTATCTTTCTACTGACATAATCAATTCTAATAATACAGTTTAAATTTTTTCTAAACTTCAAACTCATTTAACTTTTAAATAAATTGAAATATAATAAATTAGGATTTAAATTAAATTTTACATATCTTATGAAAGGGAATATAATATTTCATCATCCAATAGTCATGTAACATGATCTTTTTATCATTACATTATAATTTTTTTATTTAATTCCCAGATTCATTTTTTCATTTTTACATGACGTTCTTTTCAAGTTACTAATACATGAATAATTAGCAACAGCAAATGTTTTATGTAAATATCATAAGTAAATATGTTGATAAAACTTATTCATTTATTTTTAGGATCTATATGGACGCTAAACTTGTGGTTACGTACACCCGGCATAATCACCTAAAATTACATTGCATAGGTTTTCAAACAAATTGAAAGTGATTTTATGAGGGATTTTAACATTATTTATTCAATTTACATGCTTATGATTATTATTTCATGAATTATTATAATGAAAAATAGATTAGGATATATTATAATTTAAATATTATTTTTTAAAAAATGAATCTAGAAAATCTAAAATATTGGCCCTATAGAACCCATTTCTGTCCACAAACATAATAAATTAGTTCAAATAATTGTTTCAAAAAGATTCGATATACATTAACAATTGGTTGGTTAACATGAACTTATTTACAATCATATCTATTGAAAAATCCACTATTTAAATCAATTTGGATAATGTAAAGTATAGATGAATACTAAATTCTAAATTAATATAGATATATTATAATCTATCTAACAACATAAATTTCTAGTTATAGTATGATAATTCATCAATTTTATATTTTTTAATTAAATGTCTATATTTATTTCTAACTATGGCTTCAAATTGATAACAAATATTTCATAATAAAGACATACTTCTTATAACCCAATGATATTACAGTTTTTTAACCATGGTAAAAACCTAATATCATTAAAATGGATAAAACTCTTCTTAAATAGTCACTATACAACTATCATCACTCAATGAATCATCTATCATTTTAGGATTTAATTGATATATTATTACAATATACTCATGCTCATTTGATAAGTACTTGATATTTTTAACTAATTTATCTATACTTCTGATAAGATTGATAATGGAATGGTTTTTTAAAATTTTTTGTTTTTTTGGAAACATGATAGGTAGGTCAAAAGAAACTATATTTCATTCTTATTATTTTTGATTAAGAAAAATTAAAAATATGTAATTGAGGATCAACCATAAGATCTAAAATAATATTTCAAAATATAATATCTAAATCATATTAATCAATCTGATGATTAAAACTAAACTTCCAAAAAATAGTGGTATCATTAAGACTCTCATGTATGATTTTATAAAAACAAATTAGTCATAATAGAAATATATATAAACAACAACTGTGATTGGGCTTCTATGAAAACTTTTTCCATCAAATTACTAATAACAGTAATATAAATTATCATTAGAATCCCTGATGAATACTTTCCATTCAATAAATTAAAAATTAACTATCAATTGGTATACATTAAATCTAAATTTTATAAGGTGTTCTATCTCAAAAATTATGAAAAACATATGGTTTATAGTGTAAAATTGAAAATTAAAAGTTTTATCCTTGAAATGTTTAGAACAAAAATACATACAATGTTAATTAGGATATCTATTAAATAGATTTCTATTTCTTTTCAAAATCCTGATTTTTTCCTAAGTGATTAGTGAAAAAAACATATATTTTATACAATTAATAATATAAAATTTATCATGAGAAATAATAAAAAACAATCCCCCATGATTACTATTAATAGATACTACGGGTAGATTATTCTTATTAATAATTAGATATGAAAATATTTTAAACAATCTAAGTAAAATTATTTTACATTTGAGGAAAATCCAATTAATATCTAGTGTATATTCCAACTAAAGTATAAAAATAGTGGTTTCCCTTAATGTTGGGGGTTATTTCATATATGAAATGTACAATATGAAATAATTGTTCTGTTTTATATTTTGTGATTACAAAAACATGTTTAATATTAAATTATATGTAATCCTCTATTTGATATGATCTTATTATTTATAATAATTAAACCCTATTTATAGATATTAATTTACATATTAAATCACACATTCATTATTCATGTCCAAATATTATAGTGTTATACTATTTAATGACAACCCCAATAAATATCCAAAATTACAATATGGTAGCTGATGTATTATAATCCCAAGTTTATAGAAAATATCAGGTTTATTAGTATATAAAACTATAACATGTTTTGATCTTGTGACAGTATAATAATAATTCGTTGACATCATGGAGTAACCCTTATCCTGTAACATATTCCTATGATTTTGTTATTGAATATTTATTAGTATTAAAAAGAACATTTTAAATGTTGTACTCACTATTGATGGATATTCCACTTATTGAAATTATTTAACTTTTTGGCTTTTCAATAAAGGTAATATGTCTAGATTTTAATTTTTTCATATTTAAGAAGTTAAACATGTTTTTCGTCATGTGTTAAGAGAATCCATTATCCTCATACCAAGTGATTCCTATTTTATTAAATGGTATTTTATCATGAAATATATGAAACAATAATTTGGAACCCAATCATACATGTCTTTTGAATTATTAGAATATAAATTCTCTAGGAACAAACATTTACCCATTTTTTCTCAGTTGAATATTAGTGAGTTATTTAGTAATATGTTACATGATAATTTTGAAATATAATTTTTTTTAAGATTCATACATTGTATTAGTGATATAAAATTTCATATTTAGTATAACTGGGATTACCTTTAATAACAAATTAGTTTCAATTATAATGTCATTTCATGTAAGAATATGAATAAATTATATCTCTAGATGTTACGAATTTCATTTTGTAAAAAACACTATCAGAATTTCTCTCTCTGAATGTAATGTTTTATACTAACTTCTTCAAAATTCAATATTCAGTTTCTAGTTTTATATATTCATTCTAATTTTTAATTGGAATTGATGAAAAAATGGATTTTCATTTACTGATAATAATGTATGGAAAAAATATCATTACTGTTGGGAAGCTATGTCAAAATATGAGTATATTTGTTCTAAAAATATATATGTATCTTAAATGTATGTTTTATATTAATACATTTCATTAATTTATTGGTAAAATTCATCCCCTTAATTAAAATAATAACTAGAATCTATAGACATGGTAGAATTGGATTCAAAATCCATTTTCGTAAATCATGTTTTATTATGAGGTTCCTTAGAAATAAATTCTGAAATCATTCTACTCTCAGTTTAATATTAACTACATTTCGTATGTGGGTTTTCACTAGAATTAAATATATGAGGTAATTTTAAGGTATTTATTCTATCTATTAACTTTTTGTGTCATCTAGAATCCATATATTTTCATTTCCTCCACGAAAAAAACCAAATGTTATCTTAGATAACAACACTCAATACATAACATGTCATGACCCATCCTCAGGGCCCATGTCTTGACTACCCCAATCCGGCCTTCCAAAGGCCAAGGGCTGGCGACTAGCACCAAAGGCGTAAATACCTAAGATGGGAAGGCATTGCCTTAATAAAATAAAACAAACACAACAAAATACACAATAGGAAGTAAAAACTAAGTAATACTGTATACAAAAGTAAGTGTTGAAATGAAAGGGGCCGTAAATACAAGCCCAACTGTAAGTATAGTACAACTGCTGTAAAGTAATACAACAACCACTAATTCATCCTCTAGGAATTCCACCAGAAGGGTGGGTTTATATGGCCTCCTCAATAACTCAGGTCCATCCGATAGCTCCGTGTACGTATCGCCAAGTGGTCCACCTCTAGGTACCATCCAGCTCCACCAGTCTCTACCTTGATCAGTGATGTCCGTCGTCTGTATCAACCACAATGTTGTGCGGGCATAACCCATGCAGGGGTGAGTATACGATACACAGTAGAGACCCCAAGCCCCTCCGAAGGTCTCCCAGAATCCACGAAGGATAAACCAAAAGATAAAGTCACGATCATGTAGTATCAAGCAACTATACTTACTTGTATACCCATACATATACCTAAGTTATCAAACACAGTTTAGCTCCAACTCTCGATCCCAATCACAACCCAGTCCACACAGAAAAGTAATTCAATCACATCGATTATAATGATTAAAATTCAAGACACAACTCTCACAAGTATACATCTTTCTTATAGTGATAGAGATGATTATATGCAGTCAGTAATTTATCTAAGCTTTCAGACCCACACAGGATACAAGGCCAGCTAAGCTGGCAGACCCACATATGATACAAGACCAGCTACTCTATCAGTCCCACAAAGAATACAAGTATAGAGGTCAATACTCTTGGACCCACACATCATACAATAATATTAGTCATTGCTATTGAACCCACAGAGGATCCCAATACAGTAGTCGTTCCTGCTAAACCCATGGAGGATTCCATTACAGTTTTCATCGTTCTCATACGCACAGATGATTCCCATACAGCAGTCGTCGTAGTCACAGTCGGCTCTAGGGTTCCTCCACACAACATGCTCGATTCTGGGAGGATCCGCTCCTCGAGCATTTGGGTTGATACATCAAATATCATGAAGTCCAAAGTTGATGTTTCCCAATGTTCCTCCTCGTCAAAAGAAACCCAACACAACAGACGGTGCATCAATCCGACTTCTAGTCTAAGAGTTATTGGGTTTTCCATTCTAGGGGAACGGTTGGAATTACACTCATTCCAAACCTAGAAATATTCCAATTTTGTCAAAAACTCACTTAGAGTGTCACAAAAGGACCGCCTCGTCACAAGGGTCCCAGTGACATAGACGGCGCGTCGTTCGGACGTGCGGCCTTGATGATATTCATGTTTAAGCAAAACGACCCCGTCCCGTCATGCTCGTTGGGCTGGCGAGTCAACCCGACCCAGTTTGGTGGGGCCGGCCAAGTTGAAGGGGTCGGCCAGGCCCGATGGGGCATGACCTAGCCTGGTGCTTTGGCGCAGCCCACGCGATGGCGGTCCAGCCCGGGCGACAGGCGGCCCGGCCTGCGCAAGGAGACTTAGTCTGTGCCGCTGGCAGCCCGACCTGGGGGTCGGCTGCGGCTCGGCCAACTGGCCGAGCGGTCCGGGGGGTGGGGCCCCTTGTTTTCCGAAACGGCGGCGTCGAGCGGCGCCACCCCTCCTATATGGCTAGCCATAGTCAGCCAGTCCTCTCCGTCGTGACCGGCCTACACATGTAGGCCCCTGTTATCTCATGCGGTACCTTCGGGTGCCACAAACTTCTTTAACCCGGTCGGCCGCCTAAAGGTCTGTTCTCCCACCGAAGTGGCCTGCACGGTGCGGGCCGCGGTTCTCCGTAGCGTGGAACCCTCGTGGTGTCGTGGTTCCTTCGGCCTGGCTAGCTTTAGCTGGCTAGTTCTTCATCGGCCGATAGGCCCGCGGATGTGGCCCACAGTTCTTCTCTATGCGGCCGACACACGACCACTTCTTCCTCTGGTAGTCGATGCCTCTTCAATCTCTGCCTCCATCATGAATAAGAACAAGTATCATCAGAGGGTCACTAGGCCGTGTTCATTCGACATGTGCCCTTCGCGTAAGGAAGTAACAAATGGCCATAGACGATTGTTTTCATTCAACCAGAACGAAGGTATAACTTATTTAATTTAAATTATACAAACCCCCTACCACGAATTAAGGTTCATTCGTCGATGTCTTAGAAAACAGTGTCACTCTGTCAATGTCGGAGGAAGAGTCATTGCAGTTGGAGACGTTCCTCCTGGGTGATGTCTTCTCCCTTGACTCAGAGGAAGAAGAAGATGTTGATTCACGTCCATTGAGTCATGGAGCGCTCTTCACCAAGAGAGTATGACATTCTTTGTGGAAGAACTCTCCCTTTATAATTCATCAAAAGATCTCCAAACACAACAAGTGAAAACAAAAATAATAGTTTGTCTATTATTTAATTCTCACATGCTTTTTAAAATTCAAACACTTAATTAATTAATTGATTGTGGAGTTCAATTAATTAATTAATGGTGTTGTCATAATAATGACAACAAGTGGGAGGTGGATAGTTTAACAATAAAAGAAGGGAGTTGTAAAAATTAATTAAAGGGGGGTTAATGGAATGTTGGCACATTATTGGAAAGACTAAAGGTTTTAAGGGGTTTAAGGGGGGTTAGGTGCTCTTGTAGTCCCCACAACACATTATCCTCCCATGGGAGGTTATGTGGGGTGTGGGTCCCACATCCAACTGCCCATTGGTGGATTTAACCACCAACTTTATAAACTTTAATATAACACATACATTTTATTTAGTTTAATAAAAATTCCCAAAATTAACCTTCATCCTACACAAAACACAACTGCAGTAAAGGTCCCCTTAATTGAATACCGACACTTCGAGTTCATCGGTGTCCTCAGATTTCAATTCTGAGCACTGGATCAAAAGATAGATAAACTTGCATGTATGTTTACTGAATGTACCCAAACAAAACATCAGAAATTGATTCCAGGGACACCGGGCCTCGGAATCAGTTTCCTTCAGAAACCACAGACTCGTAATATTTCAAATAATTTAAGGAAAAAAATTCCTTGAAATTTCTGGGACTTTATAGAACACAACAAAAAAATATTTCTCTTCATATCATCTTCCTGATCTCCAATATATTTTCTTCTTAGATATTTGGTTGTTCTCCAAATTTGTTTTCTTAAAAATCATTACCATCCATTTAACAAAGATGATAATATTCATTCCCACTAAAAACCACATCATTTCGTATTATGTTTTCTATGATAATGAATTATATAACATATTTATAGCATGTCTCAATGTAGAATGTATATTTTTAATATGAAACGAAACTCCATTATTAAATTTTTCCTTATCATCATCTATCATCAAATAATTATCATATTGAATTTATATTTTTATAATATCATTTTGAATCAAATTCGTTTGATATTTATCCTTTCTCAATTTTCTTCAATAAAGCTACCATTTCATCATAATCACATGAATACTTTTTTTAACCCATATAATTTTGAGTAAAATATATCATAATATTTTCTAGAATACAATTCAATATTTTCAAAAACCAATACCTCATCTGGGTGAATTATACTATTAATATGTAATGAAATTATTAATAATTTCATTTATTAGTTTTCAATGTCCCATCCCAATTCACTATATAAATTCCAACTAGACTACTTTGTGATTTGGGACCATGCATGCCTCCCCATATTCCAGAGGCTACTAACTAAAATCAAGGGACTATGTTGTATCTTCCAAATGATATTCCCTCAAACCAGAGTATGAAACGATAAAAATAATGAAAGATGGTCAATATAATTAAACAATCATTACGGGGAAGAAATACATGTAAACCAGAAAGAAAGATTAATATTAAATTGAATAAAAATAAAAAATTTCTATATAATATATAAAACACTAACCCCCCAATTGGATGATCACATATAAGGGAACAAATAAACTAAATATAAGTATAAGGATCTATTACTATATTCTAGATGATCCATATACCCTACCTCTAAGAGAATGTTGAGCTCCAAAGTTCTAATCATAAGAATCCATTTGAGTGGATCCAATCAAAAAAGAAACTCTTATCCTGATCCATATATTTTGTGTATCAGTTGTAATGTTTATGTAAAACATGTCTTCTACAAGAACATTTAGTATCAAATATATGGGCGGAGTAAAAGTCTCAGTAAACTACCCCCAGTGGTGACCCATAGTCTACTACCATAAGTTAATTCTCAATCCATATGATCTGCCTAGCTATGGAACTAACAAAAGTAATATTGAACCTAAAAATATAAATAAAATAAACCAATCCATAGTTGTTCATTCAATTAGATATCATGATTTACTAGACATATAGTTAATAAATCATAATGTTTTATGTCATACCAGTCATGTCTTATGTGGTGAAGTCGATCATTGGGTATGTGATCCAGGTCGTCCATTCCTACATCATCCACGTCTAGAATTTCTGGGGGGAAATATTCTCCATAATATGGGGATTTATGTATTATAATTGGGTCACAAATACTAACATCTAATTTATAGGGATTCCAAGTATCAACTAGAAATCCTTTAAATTTGGCGTATAGCTTGATTTCATACTAGAAAAGTTTTTATAATCACGTTTGATGTCAAATTACTAGGTCACAATCCATATAAAATCATGATATTACAACTTTTATAATCCCTATGGGGGTTAAAATTACTTAATATGTAAGTAATACTCCCTAGATAGGTTATGAAAACATAGAATCGTTCATGAACATGCTCAATAGCCTCACCCATTAAAATCTCTGGTTTATTGAATTCAATACAGGAAATCATCATCAATCATTAGAGGTTTAAAGATCATGTCCCTGGGGTAAATGGTCCCACCCACCAATATCTAGCATCAACTATACCCTAGTGAAATAACCATCAATCTACACTTTATTTTCATCAATTGAAAAATTCTCTTCAAATGGTACAACCATTATGCTCAGAATGTGAGATACACTACACATATATTTCTGTCAAAAAATATTATAGACATAATGTGACTATGATAAAGATGGATTCAAATCTACCCATAATGCAATTGATCCCATCTTTTCCAAAAATTTATATCACTAAATAAACTGTTGTCTTAGATTTCCATTTTTATTAAATCACATTACCCCTCTATAATAAGATATTTAATAGGGACATGATATCCATCCTTGAATGAAATATATTTCCTCTTATTATATTCAATACTATTTTTCCTATAATGATAATATATTATGTTCTAAGGGATCATCTATACCTTCTAATAAATTTATTTTTCTAGTTATGGTCTTAATACATTTATTTAGTCCACTTTATCCCAATATTAGAGTGTTCAACACCATTTTCCATATAATGTCTCGAATATATTAATATGAATATTTTGATGAAAACAATCCTTATAATAACGTTGAATTAAAAACTATTATAGATCACAATTTCCATGAATACCTAATGGTATTTCTTGATGTATATTCTCTAATGTTTTTTTTAGACTATGAATATACATTATAATGAGGTTGAAAAGGTATTCTGATGATTAAGGATATACTCATGAACTTATGATGCACTAACAAAAAATATTATTTAAATCATTGTTCATGATCAGATATTTTGAGACAAGAACTCTATGTAACTATATAATCCCATTAAATAAAAAAACAAAAAAACTTTTCAAAAGTCATATTATATCATATTACCAAAAAATGAATAAATTGGGTCAAATGATCAAAAATATCCCAAATCACATTTTTTCCTCAAGATTTCATGTCTAATCCACCCATGAAATCCCAAATTAAATTCTTTCATTCCTATTTTGGAACTCACAAATGATGAATCGTTCACTTTGATATTTTTTACCTCATTATTTCATAACCCAATCATTCTGAATCAATATAGAACCAATGACCTTCAAAGGAGCATCATAGAAAACAAATAACACCCCATTTCATGAAGGAATGTTCATCACAAGAGAATTAACAAATATTATATTAAATTAGATAAAACAATTATATCATTGCTTCATCCATATAAGGATAACTCTTTAATGTGTTAACATGGTAAATGGAATAGATAACCAAGAAGGGTTATCCAAAATCCATTCGTAGTAACCCACTAATCCAAGAAAACATTTAATCTCTAATACATTCATATAAACCCATTACACATTCAAAAATATATTTAAAAAATGGACCAATTTAAATTTCATATTTATATAAATTATTTCCTATGAATTAAATATATAGTAACCGAATTTAAAATTTAATAATTTCCCTATAAAACCACATTAATTTTATGTATTTTTGAACAAAATATTATATTTTTATCATCATGATAATGTATTTTAGAGTATATAGTAATATTATTGATAAACAAATCAAGAAATTTATCCAAACACTAATGGAATTTTCTAGATATTAGATCTATAATAATATGGGTTTGTTTTTTAACACAAAAATAATAACCAAAAACTCATTATTCCCAATCCTTATATGAAATTACATCTTTAAAATTTTATTATACATTATAAATAGCTCATGGTATCCAAATATTAGATCTATATTTGAATGATATTGTGATCCTTATTATTGAACTAATGATTCCTTTATAAGTGGAGAATGATACTTGTTCGTAAATATAATTATATTTAGTTCTCTATGATCAATATAAAGAATAATAAAAAAAATATTCTATTTCATAATGAAAATAGGGTCACACTAAGGTGATGTTCAAGTGTTAGTGAAAATAATAACAAGAAACTATGGTAACTAATTTTTCAATTCTAACAACAAAATTGATGATGATCTATAACGATGTATAGAAATTTTAATAGAACCAAGAACTAATTACAATGGAAATTCAACACCACAGTCAATAATAACCATAGTAATTATTTATGAAATTCATACATATGTTCAATTACAACTATAAAATCTCTAATTTAATTGTTATAATTATTTTTAGTAATTTTATGAAGAAATATTTCACTCCAATATTTAATATATTTCTTATATTCATGGTATGATATCAATGTTATGAAAATTTATCATAAAAAATTAATTTTACTACGAGGATTAAATATAACTTTCATAGCTCCATAATCTATATGAGAATGATATATTTAAATCCAATACATACATAGTATGACATGATAATATAATAATAATCTGAAAAATACATTTAAAGTAAGAATCATTCAATATATGATGATAGAATCATGCTCATAAATCATTTTTTATTTAATACATCCACCCAGACTTTTTTCTGAATTTATTTATTTATTTATTTCAGAGATATTTTAATTTTAGAAAAAATTTATACGATATAAAATAATCAAAGGACCCAATATAATTCAAAACAACGGAATACATTGACTAAAAAAGACATGTATCTATCACCCCATCAGTCAGTTCCCAACATATAACCAATAAATATTCCACATTTTTTACATATGGTCATTGTAATTAATATATATCAAATTAATCATTAGAAACACCATCTCATATTAACTAATATCATTGAAATAAAAAAATACTTTTCATATTTTCTATTGCTACTAAAAAAATTACCATTCCACTCTTTTTTACAGTCTGGATCCAAGCTTCATAGCATTCAACCTCACCAACAAATCCATGATTTTATAAGACATTCCATAGAATACTTTTTTAATTACATTATGATATACATAACTATAGGTTTCTTCAAAAAATGGGTCCCAATTTAAAAAACCTATATAGCTTCTTGTCCTTATAATTTAAATAGTCCTAACATTCCATCATTAAATTCAAACAATATCCTAAAATAAATTCATAAATTCCAGAAACAAGAGTGACATGAGCCCCCAAAAAACATGTCATCAATATAGAGTAATTTTGATCAATTTTATTATCTTATTATTAAATTAAATTTTGTACAACCCAATATAATCTTGTAATATTATCTTTATATGTTATGATAGAGTCTATCTCCTTTTACATAATCTCTAGGAATCTACATTACATTATAATTTAGATAAATGTTGGAAAATAATTTTCCTGGAATAAAACATGAAACATTTATTGAATAGATAAGTCAAAATGAACTTTAATTTTACAATAAAAGCACCAAAATTAGTTTACGGTATGTTTTTTTATAATTTCTTGTCAATATTAATTTTTAATAGAAAATGAAAAATACTAAATTTTAGCTCAAAACTACTTTTTATATAATCAATTTATAAGGTAAACTAAACATATAATTTTTTAAAAAAATTAATTATTAAATATAATAATAAATTAATAAAAAAATTTTCTTTGGAATCAATTAAAATTTTCATTTGATTTAAAAAACATTGAAAACAGTAATTCGTTTTTACTTTTAAAACTAGCATTTTTGTCCCACATGCATGATGAATTTTAAATTTATTCAAGTAAATTATAGGATTGGAATTTGGAAAAATGGATTCAATATTTAGAGTAACTATAATTTATAATTTCTAATATGATAAAATTAGAATTTGGGAAAAAATATTATTGATTTTAATGAAAATTAACCATAATTAATAAGGTAAAATTGATTTTAATAATGAACCAATTTTTATCGTAGTGGGGAATAAAATGTAGACACTTTTAATGTAATTTTTGTGACCTCCCAGATCTATTAATTTTACAAAATCTAGATTTTGGGGTGTTTTGTATATAACCATGACCCATTTTAAGAGTTCTTAAAATTTCCATTTCTCAAACAGTAGCTCATCTGATGGTGGGTTATCCACTGGTAGGTCCCAACCATGAGTTGTACTAGTGACTCACATCAGTGAATTACAATAGTGACATAAACAGGTGAGACTTCTAAGATTGTATCAGGAATGGATGGTCATTGATGGTGAGAGAGGACCATTGGCTCGCACCAGTGAGTCATCAAATGGTGAGTTATGAATGACAGGTTGTTGATTGAATGTCGGGAAAAGTGAATCAGGCTAGTGAGTTGTCCAACAGAAGCTCACTGAATGGTGACTTAATGAAAGGGGACTCATCAAATAGTAGGTTACCAAATAGTGCACACTGAACCATTACTCTCTATTAGTAACTCACACTAGTGACTCACCCAATGGTGATTCATTTCTATAGTTTTTAAAATTTTTCATTTTATCTAGTTTTTGTAGTTTCTCCCTTAAACGTTTTATATGATTTAAATTGGTGTTTAAACAAAGATTATCACTTTTTCATTTGTTATAAAAGATATTACTTATATTTTTAATTTCACAATGCTTTGATAGATTTTAGATAGTTAGAATGTGTGTTTTAGATTGCGATTTAGGATTAATGGGTTTTGGAACCATTATTCCATTGATATAGGATCTAGATCTTCTAAATCAATGATCCTTTCACCGTTGTGATTTTTTACATAACCCTTGCAATTTAGTGTCCCTTCAACCATTATCCCCAGAGGATCAATGATGATGTGTTTCACACCTGTATCGTGGTCTCCTAAAGTGTTTTTCACCACCTATTTAGAACAATGGGGAGGTGATGATCATCAATTTATGGAGGTGGGGATCACTTCATTCCTCATACTTATGTATCATGTGGGTAAGTTGTATGAATGTTTTCAATCTGAAGGGAATTGAATCAAAATTTATTGAATAAAATTTAATAAATCTTAAACAAATAAAAATGTCCTGGGGAAAATGGATACATTCTTTGGTTTAATTTTTTTACTAATATTGTGACTTATATGGGCAATATAACTTCTGAAAATCATCTTCTTTTTTTGTCATTGTTTGTGGACTCAGGATAATTTTTGAAGGATGGTTTTTTTCATGTTTTGAATGGATGTATATATTAAAATGATTAACTATGTATTTTTGATAAAATAAATTGATTCCCCAGGATCGAACTTATTCTAGTTTATCATCTTAATTATAAAAGTGTAATTAGATAGACACTATTTTAAAAATATGAATACTCCCTTCTTAGTTGGGTGCGGCTATGTGTTTTGTGTGGTTTTGTTCTATCTAGTTCCCTGTTTGGTTGTGTGGTGTGAGGGTTTAGATCATGGCACGATGTGTGGTTGTATGAGTGTTATAATAGACTCTTTGGTTGAGATATTGATTGATTGTGGAATGGTTAAGCAGTGTTTGAGCTTCGGTGTTATAGGCACGAGTTTTCCCATGTTTATGTTTCGGGGTGTGATGGGTGTGGTGTTTTTATGAATTATGGAAACTTGGTTGGCCATGATGAGATGTGATACTATGTTTGGCTATTTTGTTTTGTTATTTTTTTGAGATGGTAGATTGGTCAGAATGACATTGTGGAGTGATAGTGGTTGTGGTTTGTATGTGTGTTAAACGGAGTTGAAATACAAATTTAGATGACCTATAGTAGTTCTCTTTTACACCTTCATGGTTTATGTTTTTTGGATTGTTGTGCGGTTTGATTGGTAGATTCCCAGGTAGGTATGGAAATAAATTTTTTTTCCCTCATAAATAATGATAATTGGTTAAATGAGTTGGTTGGCGTTATGTTTTATATCTATCTTATTGGAATGGATTTCATTTATCAATATTCAATGTGACTTTTTCTATAGTTAAATAATTCATTTACAGGTTTTAATAGATTTGGTAGTATTATATATTGTTTTATTTCATTGGTTGAGAACCCATTGGTTTGGCTTGAGTGATTGATTCTATACATTAATATCATTATTTTTCTTCTGTTTCCTATATTAATTCCACTTTATTTGATCACTATGTACCGAATACCACCATTGTCCTGGTGGACATATTCTTTCAACAATATCCTATTAGGAGGTTGGATGGATGGACACCCTATCTTCCATACTCCATCTTCTTGGTGATTATATCCCATGATGCATCAGGTAGGTAGTTCTTTATGTGGCCCATGTGTGTGTGGGCAAGATGTTTTTTCCTAGGTTACTTCAGGATAAGTAGATTTATAGTTTCCTAGCTGTCTTCGAGATTAGATGTGTTATTATTTACTAGCTGTTTTTGGTATGTAACATGGTATGTGGAACATATGTCTATTGGTGGGATGTGGTTGTGAGTAATTGGTGTGTGCATGTTTGATGTCATGAGCTTCATTTTTTCCATGTTAGGGACTAGTTGTGAGGCCCATGTGTGTAAAGGAATGTTGTTACATGGTACATTAGGTGAGGTGGGAATTCCATGAAATTTTACATTAGGATGTGAGAGTGTTTAATTAGTTGTAATGTCGAGTTGGGTACCTTATCATAAATGTTCTCGATATTACTTTACAAGCCTTTCATTATTTTATGACAATTGTTTTGATTAGATTGGGGTGTCTAATATACATTTTTAGGTGGTGTTAGATTCTTCAATTTTCTCATAGGGGTGTTAGTATAACTCTCTATATGTGAACAAGAGACTTATGTTTTCTTACTATGTATAATTATATGCCCACCCTATGTTGTAAATATATATTCATGTTTATAGGAGAATATGTGGACTGTGTGGGTCATTACTCGCTTGGACATGGTGATATCTATCATGTCGCTGCATAGCTTCATATTTTTGGTATTTAATTTCTATGTTTTCATTGTATTTGTTGTTGTTTTACTTTAAATGAAGCATATGGGATGGATTTTGGTTTATATTTTATATAATTATTAGAGTTGTTTTGTGATTGACCGTCTTACCTCCAGATCTTGTTTTCTTAGAATAATGGTAATACCTCCCCTTTTATGAGATTCTATACCTTTTGTGTTGGTCGCCTCTCCATGGCCGACTAGAGGAGGGACTAAGGGGACATTATCTCTCTCCCTTCATTTCAAGTGAAGGAGGGGAATCATTGGAAGGGGGGTTCATGATATAATTGACTCACAACCTAATGAATTTGATAACATATGGAGATTGGAGTTAGGAATAATGAGGATTGAATGGGATTGTAGGGAGATAGTGTTATGTGATATTGGTTTGTGACATAGGAAACAGAAGACAAACTTGGACACGACATTTTTTGCCCCTCATAATCCTATTAAAAGACTCTGAGGCTATATAAAAACCAATTAAGTCTACAATGTTTGTAGAGTAGAAACCCTAGGAAAAGTACATGTATCATAATGACTTGTGTTCTAGAATGAATTGGGAATTTTGGGGAATGTAAAAAAAAATAATGATTCGAAATGATTCTTAAATAAAATTCCATACTACTCGGGATTAAGAATTACTTGTTTACCAATCAACTATAGAACTTGGCCACCGTCTTCATGTATTTACGGTAGTAGCGACTAAAATATCTGAACCATTTTTTTGATGAAGGGTTGAACCAGTGGCATAGGATGACCTATAGAAGAAAACGTGACATACATTCCAATGATAGACTCAGAGAAATTATGATGGAATTTTTTCTTACATGGAGACAAAGAGTAGGATATAAGATCCCATAATCACCAAAATCTTTATCTAGGATCTATCATAGAATTGGGTTCCCTTTGAAATGATCTAGATATAGGGAGTTCCACATCAATGGAGGACGCTATAGCTAGGGAGAGGAAGGAGGAAAATATTATGTTTGTCAATGTAGTGAAGGATTTCTGAGAACAACTACTTTCTTTGACCATGAAGGATGATAAGAGGTTGGAGTTACTCTCTATTCAGCTGGATAGAATGTTGGTATGGGAGGTGAGGATCCAATTCACGTATCACCTATATTTTGATCTGGATTTCTTTTCGGATGAGGAGCCTCATGCGAGACTCTAGGAGAAGGCACATCGTTCTTCTCCCAAGTATGTGGTAAGTTGATTTACCTTTCTGACATTCTTAGAGGTCAAGAAGATGGTGGACTTAGTTAAGAGGATTCACTCATGAGGAGGTCTATAGACATAGGGGAGTCTTCCTAGTTCATTAATGGGGAATGTTATAAGCAGTAGGTCTTAGGCACCAGAGCCTTCAAGGTCTCGACTAGTGGGGAGTTGACCTTGGAAGTTTCATATTCGACCTTCTCGTCCTTCTACCTATCCTATGGGCCTCAGTCTAGTATGTATTATTTGGGTTTTCCATATGAATATAAATAGTTATTTCCCAGTGATCATTCGAGCTCAGTATGGTGGGTGTGGGCTGGTCCACTGCCCACATTAGTATTAGTTCCCGGTAGGGAAGATCCAGTAGTAGGTAAAATAGTCTCTCTCTCCACTGAGGGAAGATTTTGTAGGTAGAGGTTTACCACCGGGTGTTCCTCATGGACATTGGACTGAACATGATCATGGTGGATATTCTCACAAGAGGTTATGATGATATTGTAGTGGTTAGTTTCACACCGTAGAGGCAGTAGTTCTAGCAGGTCTTGATAATGTTCGAGGTATGGACTGTCTGTTTAGTACTCTTACATGTGATTTATTTGATTAAGAATCCACACACTCCATTTTATAATCTATTCTACCCCATGATATGGGAATAGAGGTTTAGAGGATTCAGTATCCCCTAGTTTTTAGTAAAACTATCAGAAGTCTTACTTGCTGGTTTGATGTATGCTGGGGATGTAGGTAGATGATGTGGAAACATTAGTCCTATGGGAATCCTTTCCTATTATGGATATAACCGTACAATGTAATCCATGGAATTAATAGGTTATAATATATTAATTCAATTATTGATTTAATCTATTGGAGAGTTATGTTTTCAGAAATGGATGGTCAGCATGTCGCACTCTTTGCCGAGTGGAGTTGTTATATGGGAAGTCAGCATATGATGCCACTTATTTCACACGTGGCTGAGGTGTCAGTGGAATCATCGTATCCTATGATGGATGATGTACCCAAATTTGTTTATATGAATTTTTGGATGTCTTCCATAAGGATATTGTGACTCTAACCTATCAGCATTATGAAGAGTTTAGGATAGACTTGAATCATGATGCTATTCTGATTCTGATGGCACCATATTGCATAAAAACAATTTAGTTACAAAGATTTTAGGATTAAAATATATGAAATGATGAAGAAGGGTTTTATCAGGCCCAATGTGTCACCAAGGGGTCCTCTATTATGGTTTTTGAAAATGGTGGATGATTTTTTTTGGGTTGTTCATACACTGTCATTTTTTGAATCAGGTAATGGTCATGAACTGTTACCCTCTACCAAGGATAGAATATATTTTTTACCATATAAGGGGAGCATATTGGTTCCCTAAGATCAATCTAAATTCATGGTATCACCCACTTTAGGTGAATGAATGTGATTTTTAGAGGCTACTTTCAAGTGATGGTATGGGGATTTCAAGTTTTTATATATGTAGTTCGGTGTTACAAATGCACAATTTATGTTAATGGGGATCATGAACTGGATTTTACATGATTTCTTGGAATATTTCATTATCATATTCATCGATTAAATATAAATATACACAATGTAATATGATGAGCATACCGAGCATCTCACGACTATCTTGGAGGTCCTTTGATACCACTAGCTCTATGAGACGTTGTCAAAGTGTATGTTCTGGAAAATAGATGTACACTTCCTCGGACATGTTGTGTCTTAGTAGGGTATAAAATTTGACCTGTCAAATTTTGACATAGTTTTTTTATGGTAGCACACAAGAATGTTCCAAAGGATCATAGTTTCTTTAGTTTGTAAGGCTATTACCTAAGGTTTGATCCCAATATAATGTGGGTAGCAACAATATTGACAGCTGATACTAGAGTGGAACATTCTTTTTTAAGGATTCAATTGTGATAGGAAACATTCAGTTATCATAATTATATGTTGGCCCTACTCTAGTGTTCCAATTTTTTGAGGAATGACTGATGTTCGAGGAGTTTTTATCTTCTACCCATCTAGTTTTGGCATTTATCCTTATGAAACAGCTTATAGGGATCTCTTATGGGTCTAGGGAGTTATATCCCCACAAAATAACTATGAAAGCCATTATCCAGTGCTATGGGTGGTCATGTTAGCACTGATGTTATTGTGAAATTACATCATTGGGTAGAGTTTTTTTTTTCTTCAACAATCACAAGAGATTGAGGTATATATTTTCCTAGAGAGATATGGAATTGTGACAGTGGAGGTAGATGGAGTTTCTCTAGTACTATGTCTTCAAAATTTCCCACACCATAGAAAAGGAAAATATTGATGGTGATTCATTGAGATGGAAGTCATTGAAGGAGGTAGTTCGATAATCTGCAGATGCTTGGAAGGCAATGGAGGAGATATCCCCCTTGTGCATATATGCTGGAATGTATGGAAGTAGATTATTCTTGTTTTATATTATGATGCATTCTTCTCTATTACAGTAGTTGGATGAGTCCAAATCGGGAGTCTCAAAGACAGAGGTGGTGTGTGATTGTATTGACCACGATGATGATTCGGAAGAATAGTCAGAATCATATTGTGTGTCATGGGAGGACATTTTTTCCAGTATAAATGTATGTGGGATTTATCCATTCATTTTATAGGTATATTTAAAAGTCACACTCATAAAATTACAATATTTATCATAGCTTTATGATGAAGTTTTGGTGGTCTGGAATGCAGTGGGAAAGAGTATATTTTGTGGTGATGTATGAGCATTGTTTTCTTGATTTATTGATGCATAAACTAGATTTCCTTGAGTGGAATTGGGGTGAAAATTTGATGGAATTTGTTATATCTTTACCTATGTCTTAGGGAGAATGTCATGAAATCTAGGTAGTGAGAGATTGGATGTTGAGATCGGATCACCTCATAGTTATTAATGAGGTTAGCATAGTGGATTCTTTGTCCAAGAGGTATCTGGATGTGTGTGTGTGGTTTTAGGGAGTTGTTGGATACATCATCTTGGATTGAGACACATGTTTTGCCTAATCGGTTTGGAGGGGATTACAACATGCTATTGGAACTCATCTAGGAAACATCCCTGCATTCCACTCATAAATATAGAAAACTATCCAAATATGGGAGAACATGTAGGGATCATGCATCTTGAACATTGGTGGATATTGGGTATGACACATTCCATTGGTATAATTTACTTACAATAATATATATCACCCATCCATTATAATGTATCTATTTTAGGAATTTTTTGTGAGACCATGTCTTTATTAGTTGTGCGGGACAGAGGTTCGAGAGACAACTATTCTTGGACCCAATGTAGTGTAGAGATCAACATATAAGGTTCATCTTGTCCGAGAGAGGATGAAAGCATCACTTGACACTATTGAAAAATAGATCACATTTTCATAAGTCCAAACCTATATACTATATATATTTTAGAAGGAATAATCATCGCTAGACAATATTTTTTAGAGTAAATTCATAAACCAGTCATAAAACTCAAATAAATATTGAAAATATTATAATAATTAAATATATAATGATAAAAGGTCATATAAATGTACATCACGGCTAAAATTGATGTAGTATTGAACACTTTGGTAGAAAATGATCAAATATTGAAGCTCTATTTTGATCAAAGTATGAATGGAAGTCACTATATCAATGTATAATCCCAATTATATCTCCAATTTTTCTATATTATTCAAATATTTCCTCTCTCTGATTCGCTATGCATATAATATTTTTATCAGATTCATCTAGATGGAAAACGAATCATTGTAAACATATCTAGTTTTCATCTTCAAAATTATAATTAGAAATTAAATAACTATAATCACAATATATTATTGATCAGTATGGTGATATTGGATAAATAAGATAAATAAGATATGATTTCAGATAATAAAATCATTATATAATGTTGATAATCTATTTATTTATAATTTTAATTCTATTCATTCATAAAAAATTTAAAAAACCCATTATATAATCTCACAAGTGTTTATGTGTATTTTAATCATTAATAAAATATTTAAAATATATCATATAATATTGGAGTAATTAAAAATTTTAATACTGTAAAAAAAATTATATTAAGAATGATTTTGAAACATTATGAAAGTTTTTTGTATCATTTTAATATCGGAAAAAATAGTAATTTAGTTAGCTATGTTAACATTATTTATCATTAATAATAGATATACATTTTGAATGAAGTATCACTAAGAACCAATTTAACCATAAACTTCATATCACTATACGGATGAATTCGATAAGAATAAATCCAACATAAAAATAATTTCTAATCTAGTAGTAAACATGAATTCTGTTTGAGTAAAACATAATTATGTCTTGGTAATCATGATACATACTTATCATATGATTTAAAAAAAATATGTCATTTAACAACTAAGTTTATATAACTATTTAATTCATATAATGTCTAGGATTATTAATTTTTTAATGTTTTTAAAACATTAAAAAATAATTTCATTTGTATTTCTTGAAAATATATGAAATTATTGATATTTATGGTTTGGATTAATTCTTTATGAATTTTATAAAATTATGTGACATTGAAGACTTTATATAAAATTCGGAAAGGTGATTAGGAAATTATACATTTTTAAAAATACAATTTCAAAATATGTAGAAATGTTATAAAAAAATATAAAAAATTATAAATACTAAACATATATAATATAATAATAATGTGATTTAATCTGTTTATATGAAATTATAATTATCCAAAAAATCATGTTTGGTGTTTTTTGAAAACAAGTGTTATTTTTAATATTCAAAAAAATATAAAACATCATTACTAACAATATAACCATCACTCAACTGTATCACTAACAAGAAATAGGGTAACATACCAAGGGAATAATTTGAATGTTAAAAATATTCATCAAATAACAAATAATAAAATGTAATAAAGATATGAAACTAAATAAAAAACACTAAATGATATGACATAATTGGTTTCTAGAATAAAAGTCACGTGTCCCCTATAAAATATATATTAATGTATGAAATCTGTGTTCATATCCCATCACCATATTTACTTTTGTCACATTTTAATAAGATGATTACACCATAATCTAGACGTTCTGCATGTTTTGGAATGATACCTCATTGTTCCGAAAACCATAATGAAAAAATATTATCTCAGTGATTCATTGAATAAAATATTATTTCCGTATTACAGGACATCTTCAACTAGAATATCAATAAAACATATTTTTATCCCCAGACCATATTAAATCACAATGATTAGAACTAAAATTACAATAGTATAATTATTTATTCTAAAAAATTAGAGAATTGAATCACTAGTATCTCCCAAAAATAATAAAAAAATAGATATATAATCCATCATAGAGGGTGCGTTAAAATCTGGAAACATCATTAACAATATTTGATCCCTGAGTCATAGTGATTCATTTATATTCACGTGTTGTAAAATATTCCCTTGGATAATTAAGATGGATGTATTAATTTCAAATTATTCTAATGTATCTTAGAATTATTATTCAATTATTACTTTTTTGAGGTGGTTTTATGATGATTTATTATGGAATTGGTTAGGAAGATGTAATTTGGAATGAATTTAATTTATGAGGGTAATTTATGAAAAAAATTCATAAGCATAGTTTCAAAAATAAAATTAGAATTGTGTATTGTGATTTATCAAAATAGTGATCTGTAGTATAAAATTAAATAAAATATAAAATAAATGCTTTTTATAATCATAATAAACATTATAAAATAAATGTTTAAAAAAGTAATGAAAATTAAATCCCTTTACTCATCTGAATTACACCTCCAGAGTTTGTACTCTAAAGAACAATCATTCTCTCCTTAAAAATAAAAGCATACTGAATACTATCATTTATCATACCTTTTAATTATAAAAAACAAACATATAGTTTTAAATAAATATCACAAATATTAATGTAGGTTAAATTTTTTCATTAATAAAAAATAAGAAAATTATATTCTGGATTTATTTTTCATTTATGATTCCTGAAACTGAATCTATATGTTCTTAATTCACTAATCATATTCCTCTAATTTTTGTTTTGGATATGAATTCTCAGAATAAATTATTCCAAATACCACTTTGAAATAAATTTTCTATTAATAATTTTAATTAATCCTTAAATACTTTCATTTAATATACCAATCCACCATTTTCATTATTTGGAAGTTTAAAAAAAGTTATCTTTAAAATTTCAATGATTATAAATTTTTTTCTTTTGAAAATAAATAATATCCTTTTTATGATTAATGTTAATGAAAATGATTACTATGATATTTCATGATAATCATTTATATAATAAATTTTGGAATTATGGAACTTATTTTTTAAGTATCTTATTTTTGATTAAAATCAAAAAATATATCAGTCTCTAATTGTTTTATCCTTATAAAAGGATCATTATTAATCAACTTTTTAAGATATATTTCTTAATCCCCTAAGATTTTCTATGTTAAATAATTTTATACATTTTTATCGATTTTTCTATATATATTATATGTATCTTCATAACATGCGAAGACAATATTCTATCAATCTTTTATCCTTCTACTGACATAATCAATTCCAATAAAATGGTTTAATGTTTTTCTGAACATACTACTAATTTACCTTTTAAATAAATTAAAATATAATAATTAGGAATTTACATTAAATTTTACACATCTTATGAAAGTGAATATAATATTTGATCATCCAATAGTCATGTAACATGAACTTTTTTTCATGACATTAAAAATTTTTATTTAATTCCCAGATTCATTATGTTTATTTTTACAAGATGTTCTTATCAAGGTACTAATACATGAACATTTAGAAACACCGAATGTTTTCTGTTAATAGAATAAGTAAATATGTTGAGAATAATTATTCATTGATTTTTAGGATCTATTTGGATGCTAAACTAGAGGTTATGTACACCCATCATAATCTCCTAAAAGTTACAGAGCATATGTTCTCAAACTATTTGAAAGTGATTTAATGATGAGAATAAAAATTGTTTAATAAATTTAAATACTTATGATTTTTATTTATTTAAATATTATAATGAAAAATAGATTAGGATATAGTATATTTTAAAATAGATTTTTTGAACAATGAATCTAGAAAATCTAAAATATTTTCACCACAGAACATGTTTTAGTCCACAAACATAATCAATTAGTTTAAATAATTTTTTCAAAAATTTTGTATCTATATTAACAATTGGTTGGTTAACATGAAATTTCTTACAAGAAAATATATTTAAAAATAAACTATTAAAATCAATTTTGAATAATGTAATGTATAGATGAATAGTAAATTCCAAATTAATATAGATATATTATAATCTACCTACCAATGTAAATTTCTCTATATAGTATGTGAATTCATCTAGTTTATATTTTTTATTACATGTCTATATTTATTTTTAATTATGGGTTCATTTTGATAACAGTTATTTCATAATAAAGAAAAACTTCTTATAACTCGGTGATATTATAGTCATTGAACAATTGTAAAAAACGAATATCATTAAAATGGATAAAATTCCTCTTACATAGTCACTATACAAGTATAATCACTTAATAAATCACCTATCATTTTCAGATTTAATTGAGATAAGTTTTCAATATACTCATACTCATTTGATAAGTAACTAATAATTTTATCTAATTGATCTATACCTCCAATAAGTTTGAAAATGGAATGGTTCGTTAACATTATTAGTTTTTTTTTAAACACGTTTGGTAGGTCAAAAGAAACTATAATACATATTTATGATTTTAATTTAAGGAAAATTAACAAAATGTATTTGAGGATCAACCATGAGATCTAAAATAATATTTTAAAAAATAAAATCTAAATCATATTTATTAGTCTGTTGATTAATACTAAATATCCAAAATATAGTGGTACAATAAAAATTATTATTTATGATTTTATAAAAAAATTAGTCATAATTGAAATCTATATAAACCATAACTGTGATTTGGATTTTATGAAATCCTCCTCCATCATATTACTGATAACATTAAGAGAAATTGTCATTAAAATCCTAGATGAATACTTAACATCCCAAAAATTAAAAATGAACTATCAATTGGTATACATTAAATCTAAATATTGTAAGGTGTTCTATCTCAAAAAATATGAAAAAACATAAGGTTTATAGAGTAGAATTTAAAAATAATAGTTTTATACATGAAATTTTTAGAACAAAAATTCACACAATGTGAATCAAGATATCTATTAAATAGATTTCCATTTTTTTCAAAAACCTGATTTTTTCCTATGTGATAAGTGAAAAAAACATATATTTAATACAATTTTAAATATAAAATGTTTCATGCGAAATAATAACAAACTATCCACCATGATTACTATAGAAAGATACTATGGGTTGATTATATTTATTAATAATTATATAGGAAAATATTTTAAATAACCGGAGATCATTTAATTTACATTTGTGTAAAATACAAATATATCTAGTGTATTCTCCGACTAAAGTATACTAAAAGTGGTTTCCTCTAATATTGGGGATATTTCATATCTGAAATTTACAATATGAAATAATTTTATATTTTATATTTTGTGACTAAAAAAACATAATTAAAATTAAATTATATATAATCCTATGTTAGATATGATCTTAGAATTTACAATAATTAATCCCTATTTATAGATTTAAATTTACATATTACATCACAAAATCTTTCTTCAAGGTCCAAATATTATAGTGATATACTATTTAATGACAAATCCAATAAATTTCCAAAATTACACGATGGTATATGACATATTATAATCCCCACTGTATTTAAAATATCATGTTTCTTAGTATATAAAACTACAACACCTTTTGAACTCATGAATGTATAATAATAATTCTTTGACATCATAGAGTAACCCTTATACTATAACATGTTTTTATCATTGTGTTATGAAATATTTCATAACATTGAAAAAGAAAAATTTAAATTTTTTACTCACTATTGATGGATATATCACTTATAGAAATTATTTTACTTTTTCTCTTTTCTATAGAAGTAATATGTCAAGATTTAAATTATTTTCATATTAAGGAAGTTGGAGTAGTTTATAGTCATGTGTTGAGATAATTCATTATCCACATACCAAGTGATTCATCTTTTAGTAAATTGTATTTTCTCATGAAATATATTAAACAATAATTTGGTACCCAATCATGCATATGTATTGAATTATTTGAAAATAAATTATCTAGGAAAAAACAGTTTCCCAAATATTCTATGTAGAAATTTTCTGAGTTATTTGGTAATATATTAAATGATAATTTTGACTTAAAACATATTTTTATAGATTTACATACTATATTAGAGATATAAAATTTACTTTTTAGTATAAATGGGATTACCTTAAATAAAAAATTATTTTCAATTATAATGTGAATTCTGGTAAGAGGAAGAATAAATTATATCTCCAGATGTTGCGGATATCATTTTGTCAAAAACATTATCAAAATTTCCCTCTCTGAATTTAATTTCAAATACTAACTTCTTCACCATTCCATATTCAGTTTTTTGTTTTCTAAATTCATTATGATTTATAGTTGGCATTGAAGAAAAAATTGGATTTTCCTTTAACTGGTAAGAATGTATGGAAACAATATCATTTGTATTGTGAAGATATGTCATAATATGAGTATATTTGTTTTAAAAAATACATATGTCTCTTATATATATTTCATATATTAATAATGTTCATTAATTGATTGGTAAAATTCATTCCCTCTATTAAAAGACTAACTAGAATCTATAGACATGGTAGAATTGGATTCATAAAACGTTTCCCTAAATCATATTTCATTATGAGGTTCCATTGAAATAAATTATAAAATCATTCTACTCCAAGATTTATATTAACAACATTAGTTATATGGGTTTTCACTAAACATCAGTATATTAGGGTATTTGAAGATATTTATTCACTTTTTTTATATTTAGAGTCACCTAGAATCTATATATTTTCATTTAATCATTGAAAAATACAAAATGATGTCTTATATAAATACACTCATCACATAACACAACAAAAAAATATTTCTCTTCATATCACCTTCCTGATCTCCAATATATCATCTTCTTATCTATTTGGTTATTCTCCTAATTTTTTTCCTTGAACATAATTCCCATTAATTTAACAAGTTGATAATATTTATTTCCAAAAAACCACTTCATTTTGTATGATGTTATCTATAATAATGATTTATATAACATATTTATAGTAGGTTTAAATGTAGAATATATATATGTATTATTAAATGAAACTCCACTATTAAATTTTTCATTGTCATCATCTATCATGAAATAATTATCATATTGAATTAATATTTTTATAATCTCATTATGAATCAAAATACTTTTATATTTAGTGTTTTTTAATTTTATCTATTAAGCTACTATTCCATCATAATCACATGAATACTCTTTTAACCCATATGATTTTGAGTAATATATAAATCTATATTTTCTTGAAGACAATTCATGATTTTCATAAACCTATACCTCATCTCGGTGAAATATACTATCAGTATGTAATGAAATTATTTATAATTTCATTGATTAATTTTCAATTTCCCATCCCAATTCACTATATAAATTATAACCAAACTGGTTGGTGATTATGGACCGTTCATGCCTCCCCATATCCCAGAGGCTACTGACTAAAATCAAGGGACTATAGTGTATCTTCAAAATGATATTCCCTCAAACCAGAGTAAGAAACGATCAAAATAATGAAAGATGATCCATATAATTAACCAATCATAGTTAGGAAGGAATACATGTAAACCAGAATGAAATAATAATATTAAATATATTAAAAAGAATGAACAACTATATAATATATAAAACACTAATCCATGACTTGGATGATCACATATAATGGAATAAAATAACTAAATATAAGTAAAGGATCTACTACTATCTTCTAAATAAACCATATAACTTGCCTCTAAGACATTGTTGAGCTATTACAGGCTGCTCATGTGAATTCATTTGGGTGGATCCACCCAAAATAAAAACTATTAGCCTCACCATATATTATGTGTATCAGTTGTAATGTTGACGTAAAACATGTGATCTACTAGCACACTGAGTATCACATATTGGGGTCGAGTAAAAGTCTTAGTAAACCACCCCCAGTGGTGACCCATAATCTACTACCATAAGTGAATTCTCATTCCATGTGATCTTCCTAGATAAGGAACTAAAAAAGTAATAAAGAACTTAACAATATAAATAAAATAAACCAATATATAGTTTTTCATTCAATTAGATATAATGATTTAATGGACATCTAGTGAATACAGGATTACGTTTTATGTCATATCAGTCAGGTCTTATGTATTGAAGTCGATCATTGGGTATGTGATCCTAGTCGGTCATCCCTACATCAGCCAGATCTAGAACATCTAGAGGAAATATACTCTATAATAGGGGGATTTAAGTACTAGAATTAGGTCACAAATACTAACATCAAATTTATAAGGAAACCAGGTATCAACTAGAAATCATCTAAATTTAGCGTAGAGCCTGATGCCATTCTATAATGTTTTTTTAATCGCGTTCGATGTCACATTCCTAGGTTAAAATCCTTATAAAATCATGATATTAAAACTTTAATAATCCATATGGGGGGTAATATCAGTTAATATGTAAGGAATACTTCCTAGATAAGTTATAAAAACATAGAATCTTTCTTGAAATTTCTTAATAGCCTCACCCATTGAAATATCTGGGTTATTGAGTAGTTGTGTGTCCACATAACCTTAGAGAGTTTCATTGAACTCAATCCAGGACATAATCATCAATAATTAGATGTTTCAACTTCCTGTCCTTGGGATAAATTCTCCAACCCACTAACAGCTAGCATCAACTAGACCCTAGGGAGATAATCATCTATCTACATTGTATTTTCATCAATTGAAAAATTCTATTCAAATGGTACAACCTCTATGCTCATAATGGGAGACACACTGCACATATATTTCCTTAAAAAAATATGAAACACATCATGTGCCTACGATAAAGATGGATTCAAAGCAACTCATAATGCAATTGATCCCTCCTTTTACAAAAATTCATATAACCAAATAAACTATTATCTTAGATTTCCATTTTTATTAAATCGCATTACCCCTCTCCAGTGAGATATTTAATAAGGACATGATATACAACCTCGAATGAAATGTATTTCCTCCTATTATCTTCAATACTATTTTTCCTATAATGATAATCCATTATGTTCTAATGGATCATCTATACCTTCTAAACCATTTATTTTTTTAGTTCTGGTCTTAATACATTTCTTTCATCAAAATTATTCAAATATTCAAAGGTTCAAAACCATTTTCCATATAATTTCTCTAATAGATTAATATGAATATTTTTATGAAAACTATCTATATAATAACATTCAATTAAATAATGTTATATATCATAATTTCAATGACAAACTAATGGTATTTCTTGATGTAAATCCTCTAATGTTTGGTTTTTAAACTATGATTATACATTACAATGAGGTTGAAACAATATACTGAATTTTACGGCAATACACACGTACTTGTGATGCTCTGACTAAAAATTTGATTTAAATCATAGATGATGATCTGATATTTTGAGAGAAGAACTCCATTCCACTATATAATCCCAATAAAAAAATAGAAAAAACATTCAAAAAGTCACATTATATCATTTTACAAAAAAATGAATAAATTAAGTCAAATAATCAAAAATATCTTGAATCACATTTTTACCGAAAGATTTCATGTGTAATCCTACCATGAAATCCTTTATTAAATTCATACATTACTATTTTGGAAGTCACAAATGATGAATCATACACTTTGATACTTTTCACCTCAATACTTCATAATCCAATCATTCTAAATCAAGACAGAACCAAGGATCTTCAAAGAAGCATCATGGAAAACAAATAAAACAACATTTCCTAAAGTAATATCCAAAAAAGTGACTTAAAACATATAATTTTAAATTAGAAAAAAAAATTATATCATTTCTTCATATATATAAGCATAACTCCTTTATGAGTTAACATTGTTAATGGAACAGATAACCAAGAAAGGTTATCCAAAATCCATTGGTAGAAACCCACTAATCCTAGAAAACATTGAATCTCTAAGACATTCATATAACCCCATTACACTTTCATGACTATAGTAAAAAAAATGAACAATTTTTATTTCCAATTTATATAACGTTTTTTCTATGAAAGAAATATATAGTTACCAAAATTAAAATCTAATAATTTCTCTATAAAACCACATTCATTTAATATTTTTTTTGAAAAATATATTATATTTTTATCTTCATGATAATATATTTTAGAGTATAGAGGAATATTATTTATAAACAAAACATGAAATTTATCCAAACACCAATAAAATTGTACAGTTATTAGATTTATAACAACATGGGTGTGTTTGTTAACACAATAAGAATAACCAGATACTCATTATGACAAATCCTTATATGAAATTACTTCTTCAAAATTATTCTTCCTTTATAATTATCTCATGGTAACCAATTATTTTATATATATTTGAATGATATTATGATCCTTATTATTTAAAAAATGATTCCTTTATAAGAGGAAAATGATACTTGTTTGTAAATATAATTCTACATAGTTCTCTATGATCAATAGATAGTCTTATAAAACAATTATTCTATTTAATAAGGAAAATAAGGTCACACTAAGTGGATGTTCTAGTGTGGGTGAAAATAAAAACAAGAAACTATGGTAACTAATATCTCAATTCTAACAACAAAATTGATGCCGATCAATAATGATGTTTAGAAATTTTCATAGAACAATGAACTGAGAGCAATGTAAATTCAATATCACAGTCAATAATAACCGTAGTAATTATTTAAGAAATTTATCTGTATGTTCAATTACAACTAGAACATCTCTAATTATATTCATTTCTTTATTTGTAGTAATTTTAAAAGGAAATATTTCACTCCAATATTTAATATATTTCATAGATTTGTTGTATGATCTATATGTTGTGAAGTATTTATCACAAATAAAATTAAATTCACTTTGAGGATTGAATATATCTTCTAAATCTCCTTAATCTATATAAATGTGATAAATTTAAAGTCAATCCATACATAGTATAATATGAAATTATAATAATAATCTGAAAACTAAATTTAAATTAAGAATAATTCCACATATGAATACAGAATCAGGCCCATAAATCATTGTTTCTTTAATAAATCCACTCATAATTTTTTATGAATTTATTTATTTATTTTTTTCAGAGATATTTTAATTTTATTAGAAATTTTATACAATATACAATATTTTGAGGAAACAAAATCAATAAAAACAACGGAATACACTGACTAAAAAACAAAATGTATATATCACCACATCATTTTGTGCCCTACTAATAACCAATAGATATTCGAAATATTTTTACATATGGTCATAGTAATTATTATATTTCAAATTAATATTTAGAAACACCATCTTATATTAAAAAATCTCATTGCAATAAAAAGAAATTTTCATATTTTATATTACTATAAAAAAAATTAGCATTCCACTCTTTTTTACAGTCCGGATCGAAGAGTCTTGGCATTAAACATTAGAAACAAATTCAGGATTTTATAGTACATTCCATAGAATACATTTTTCGTTACATTATAATTCAAATAACAATAGGTTTCTGGGATAAATGGTTCCCAATTTACAAAAACCTGGATAGCTTCTTATCCTTAAATTTTAAAAACTCCAAACATTCCATCTTGAAATTCAAACACTATCATAAAATTAATTCACAAATTCTAGAAACAAAAGTTATATCATCCCCCAAAAAACTTGTCTTCAATAAGGAGTAATGTTGATCAATTTTATGATATTGCTATTAAATGAAATTTTGTGCAACCCTAGATAATAATGTTAATTTTTTATATGTTATAATAGATTCTATCTCCTTTTACATAAACTCAATGAATATCCATTACATTACGATTTAGATAAATATTGGAAAATACTTTTCATGGAATAAAAATATTAAAATACCATCCATTATAAGGATTATTGTTAGTTTTTTTTGTATTATCTTATTAATAAAATATTAAAATGGATTGGATTCACTATCAATATTATAAGTATAAAGGGTTGCATTTGGACATTATGAACATCCTACAAAATCAATTATTAATGAGACCCAAGATATTGATTCCATTACATTGAAATTGTATTTGATATAATTCAACAAATAAATCATTGAACTAATGTAACACCAAAATTAAATGAGTTGAAATATATTAAAATTTCATAAAGATTATAATAATTAGAGAATAAAATAAAATATTAAATTGAAATTATATTATATTAATATTTTTCAATAATTTTAAAATCGAGGCTTTGCAATGAAACAATAAATTAAAACATAATTTGACCCCATCTAATTTTGTAGGTAATATTTTGATTTATAAGAAAATACATGATAATAAAAGACTTTATTAATTTATATAAAATAATACTAAAGACACTTTCTATTTAAAAAGAAATTATTTTTTACAAAATACATTTTTCTTTAATATTTTTAAATTCATTTATATGATATATGTAATAATTTTAGAATTTGAAATAGTATAAATAATTTTAATTTAGATATTTATCAATGAAACATAATTTTATGATTTTTTAAATAATCTAAAATAGATATTCCTAGAGAGTATTGGCAGAAAACATTTTTAAAAAATTTGTGAATATTATAGGCTTATTATAATATAATAATGACCTAAAAGAGTATAATATAATGTAATTGATAAAATATTCAATAAATGGTAAAAATATAAATTTTAAAAATAAATTTGGAATTAATAAGACCAATGTAAAAAAATATGTAATATTTTTTTCAAAAAACACTGATTTGGGATACCTTATTTTAATTAAATATTATTTTTTTAATATTCAATTTTGGGTTGTTTTGAAAGGAAAATAATGGATATGTTTTTATAAAATAATTTATATTTCATACAAAAATGAAAATAAATATTTATTTCATTGGATTTTTTATTTATTATAGAGATTTATTGTTTCTTTATGGGAATAATTTTAAAAAAAGATATGTTTTTCATTGTTTGTCATTGTTTGTACTATAAAAGAGTTTGGTTATTTTTTATAGTCAGTTTAGTTGTTTTTTTTATTTGTAAAATATATTGTTATTTAAAACTATAGGGATAAATCTAATAGATAATTTTATATATAAGATAAAATCCAAAATATTATGTCATTTAGAGATTGTGTGGTTCTTTAAGTATTTTAGTTCATATTTGGTTAATATATAGTGGATGTGGCTGTAATAAAAATGAACTTAGGGGTAATCCAAATAGAAAATTTAGTGGATCATCAAATATATCATTAATATGTTGTATTATATTTGGGGAAAAGACAAGAAACCTTTATAGAAACTCCGGAGGTATTTGATTGGGTTTATCCACATCCACATTTGGAACCATTATGTTCGATTAGAAATTATTCTGACTAGAAATCCTAGTGAGGGAAAAATGGACAACATATATTACAATTCAAGGATTCTGAATTTATGGTATACAATAACATATATATACTTTGAAGGATTAAATACTAGTGGATAGTTGATTCAATTGTATTTAATGATTTTTGGCTATATAATATTTTAAAAAGTTCACGCTAATTATTGGGATTTTTAATTAGGAAAATTAGTGTAATATATCTTAACATAAATCAAGGTAGACTAAATTGTATGTTTCTAATGTTAAAATTAATTTGTTATTATATAATAAATAATATTATTGATTTTTAATTTAAATAATATTATTTAATATGATTTTATTGATTTCCCTTTAGAAGTAGAACATTTATTTGAGAACTGTTTGTATCTTGAGTAAGATATTTCATATAACTAAATATGTGAGAATATTTAAATGGTCAATAATAATATGTTATACATACTATAATAGAATTATTATGTTTCCTTGTGTTACTGCATGTAGTGTGTTCAATACCATAATAGAAATTATGTCTTGATAATCTTAGTTGATTTAAATAGTGAGTGATAATTATCACTGATATTTTGGAATAATATAAAAGTTATATTGATAATTTGAGACATATAAGGTTTGTTGTTATATACATTTTCTTTAAATGTTTATTAAAATTTATAAAATGGAATCCATAACATCCAAATGTGAATTTATGACATGGTTATATTTTTAGAGATAACAATTAATGAAAACATAAATCAGGGATTCATAAATATTATGTTTGAAGTATTATTTATGTTGAGATATAAAAGAGTGGATATATTTTGATTGAAATACATTATAAATTATTGTAATCATTGGAAATGATAATTTATTCATGATATTCTAGGTAATGTTTATCAAATTTTTGGAATTTTTGTATAGATTGGCAAGAGGGTGATTTTATAACCAAGTATTTAATAAATATTTAGTGTTAAATATAGTGTGAATTTGTAGATTAATATATCATCTCTCTATTTCTAATGCCTTAATTGTTTATATTGTTTTTTAATGGTAAATTTTGAATATTTTATAACCATGATATAAATATTCTACAGTATATCACTGTAAAAAACATTAGTGTTATATGAGGAATGATGATTAACAATATGTAGCCTATTATCTTATAGAAAATATCATAGTTTATGTTATAACCTAAATGGAAAATATGTTAAGATTAACGTATCCTAAATTCATCAGTGACTAATAATTAAAATTATGTGGACAAATATTTATTTAAGTATGTAGAATGCAATGACCCAATAATTTGGATCCCTTATATTGATACTGTCATAAATATATTATGTCACATGAAAACAATACAAATGAAACACATGACAATAGAAAACTATCTCATATTAAAATAACATGATGAATATTAACATTACTAAATTTATAGATAATAATAAATTTATTTAATTACATATTATTAATTTTCATTAATTTTAAAAATAATACCTTCCAAAGAACCATTGAATTCTTCATTAATATCATCACAATAATACGTTTAATACCTAAAAAAATTACATTTATTAACTTTTATTTGACGTTGAATTATATAAACATTTACACAAAATAATACTAAATACATTTTATATCTAATAATTTCACTATTTAAAAAAATCATATTTTCTCTATATTCTATAATTTCATTAGTAGATAAATTCATAATTTCAAAAAAAATTGAAGTTGAAATAAACATTATTTATGGATTCATCGTGTCAATATTATCTTAGTATTAACATTTTTAATTTTGATATAAATAATTAACTATTGGTGAACATATAATAAATATTGTTTTTTATAGTAATCATAGATTATATGACATTTCCATTATATCATAAAGATATATAAGTTATTAAATCATTTAAATTGAGAAAATATGTGTCTATGGAGTAAAAAAATAATTATTAATAATATTATAATTATTTTAGAAAACTCATGTGCAATAATTGATGTAATATTTTCAAATAAAATAGTTTTTTACTTCTCATTTACATAATTATTAATTTCGTAAATTTTATTTTCGAATGATATTAATGACACATAATGATTATAGATTTTATAATAAAAAAACTTCTCTCTGTAAAATAAATTCTACTAGTCCTTTCATTCATGGGGTTGCATGTTTATTTTTGATATGTAATGTTTACATTTTGGAAATTTTTTATATAATGATATGTTTATATTAGGAATCTATAAATATATTTCCCCAACCCATAATACATCCTTCATCTTTAACTGGGTCTATGGATCCCCCAAATCCTATAGGATTTGGATTCATAAAAAACTCTTATATCAACATATTCTTCTTTATAAAATCATGTTTCTCCCATGAATTGGTATAAAAATAATTGCATGGGTCTACAAAATTAATATAGGTATTGTCTAATGTATTAAAATTATATACTTTCAATTCTACTAAATTGGATAGATATTATTTTTTTGATGTCATTCTACCTCAGATTTTATGTGTGATACACAGAATAATATACTGTAGAAAATTTAATTGCTGAAGCAATATATAAATCTTTAAAATAAATATTAGGATAATATAACCATACATTAGAATATATTTTGTAATGAACAAACTAAAATCAATGAGTTCGGTATAAGAAAAATCTGCTTGATTTCATGGACACCTACCTTTATGAAAGAAAATATTTAATAGTGAATCTTAAAATGTACATGAAGATATTATTTTATCGATACTATGTGTCTATCATGATTAACCTAAAAATAATTGTTAATCAATGTGTATGGAAATAAAATTAAATATATGAACAATAATAAGGAATAATATCCTTAATATAAAATAAAATAAATAATTCTGTACAACATCTATTTTCATAAATCAAAATAAATGATCCCCATATGTGTTGTATTAGTGTAAAAAAGGAAAATAATGAAATATCATAAAAGGAGATTGATCCAAAAAATCCCAAAATATATCGCCAAATTCTCAACTTCCAAATCCACAAATACCTACTCGACAGTCTGTCATAAAAACCCTTTTCCTATGATTTATTTTGAACCATAAATTTAGCATGCATATCAATAATCACATAAAGGGTTTGATAAAAATATCAATAGATTTATAAATTCATAACATATCATAATTTTATAAGGTTTATAATGGTTGAAGAATAGAAAGTAAAATAAATATAGAGGTAGATATAAAATACACTAGGACATTGTGTTCTAACCATAACAACACCGGTCATACCTACATTAGATTTGTGTCCAATGGATTATCTATTAAACCCATGATAATAGAAAAACACATGACTTGATGCTATCCTAGAGATCATGGAATAATTAATCACCATAAACCTTCTTTTTTTACTCAAACAAGTCATCAGATATACAACAATCCATCCAACAGATTCAGAGAAGGTAATATCATGCACACTGATCTAACCTATATGTTCATTTTAGGTCATATGATATATATATTGCCATCCTAGAAAATCATGGATAGTCTATAAAGACATTCTAGGACATCTTAAAATTTCATGAGAGGTCCATAATATTCACGCTAACCCATCCCAAGGATTATTGGGAGGATAAAGCAAGTATCATGAAATAGAAAATTAAATGGGTGGAAAAAAAAATTTCACAAGTAATTGGAAAAAACACCAAATCAAATACATCACCTATATTGACTATAATAAGCTTGTTTGATCCCAAAAAACTCTCACATTATCATATTACCGAGGAATACAACCCTAATGTTATCTTTAAACGAAGTTACATCCCCACATTAAATAAAACATAATTAATTTATCCCAATATATATAGTCTACTATATCAAGAGTGACATATAGGGTTAGCCTAAACATTTTAAAAAACGAGTCACTCAGCATAAAATTTAACCTCATTAAAAAAACATGTAATCAACTTCATCAATGGAATAAAATCCTAGGATACATCCTATAGTTGGATGGGAAATCCCAAAACACAATTAATATCAAACTAAACAATAACCGAAATTAAAAATACATAAAATTAGGTATACAATTAGACATTAGTTTTATAGGGAATTTAAAATAATGAAATAATAATTACAAAATTTATTTAAGGGTATAATATTGTTAGCTATACTATAAAAGGACCACCGCAACAATCAGTGATGTAATTGATGATCAAATGGGGGATGAAATGTGAATTTATTAAAATGGGGATCCTTTTGTAATAAACATAATGAGACAATGTTATAGAAATGGATTAGAGAATGGTTAAGCTGAGTTTTGTTTGGGAATAGGATAGGGTAAACCTCATAAAATAACTGATATGAATTTCATTGAATGAATATTTATTTTATCCTTTGTAATCTCAAGACACAACAACCAAAATGAAGGGATTTACTATTTATGGTTGGAAAACCAATATCCCATTTTGATTCTCACTTGAAAGTTACAAATAGATTTAGGCCCCTCCCTAAACTATTTTGAAGGACTATCGATCGATGTTATCCCATACAATTTCTAGAGAAGTGTATGCTACAAAATTCATGGCCAGAAATTTTTTTTGTAATGCACCATGATATTTAATGGGAGTTACAAACTCCACCTACAACAAATTCTCATCCAAGGGAAGTCTATATATGGTTATCTCTTGAACATCATATCCTTTCTGCCTCAACATCCAACTTTTACTCCAAGATCCTTTCATGAAGAGTTCCATTTAATGCAAAAACACGACTGATAGACGTTATCCTATTGATTTTCCCGTTTATTATTTTATTTATCTAAGAAGTATAAAGATAATACTTATAATTGACACCAACCTCAAGACTTTTTGTTTTCCACTAATTACATCGAACATCTAGTCCATCTGATTCCACCATGCCACAGTACCCACTTCCCATTCCACCTAAAACTATTTTTCCATAAAGAAAAAAATATAAAATTTCATCACATGTTTCACCCTCAAAATCATATGATAGTATAAGGTTTCACCCATCAATCATGTAGAAAATTTTTTCAATTCCTATTTTAGTAGAAAAAATAGGTGTTACCCCTGAAACATGAAGAAAAAAATGTTTCCTATATGATACATATTATTATCATAGTTGCTTCCATTTAATTCATTCTAGACGATTCATGACTCGATCCACCAGTCGGAAAGCTTGACACACACAAGAACACTAACCACATAGGAACACTGATCAAAAATCATCATAGATTTTCAACCTACATTCATATAATTTTACTACACACTCCTACTCATAGGAGTCTCTCACCTATACATCACTCCCAACGTTTGATAAGAATCATTCAATCTTACAAAACCACAAGAATGACTAGCCCTTGTATCCACCAAACACTAATATCCACGAGAACATACATGACATCCATGAATATGATGACCATTTCCAATAAATAATTATTAACCATTTAAGTCCAGCAAGAACACTCTAATGGGAATTCACCTATTTCCCAAACAATTTTGTTGATATAAAACCATTAAATGTATTATAAATTTTTTTAACCTCTAGACTCACATAATGATTCCAACCACACCAATATATCATCCATGAATTTTTTTTCATATACTAACAATAATAACATGACTTCTAGCCAACCTTGACATCACACTTCCTTATGTTGATCACCTTAATTTTTTAAAATATTTCCTACTTTTCCCATGAATCACTCTGATTAAGCATTTCAACTCTATTTTATAAATTTAAAAAGACTCACCCCAAAGGATAATTTAATATATGACCATGAACCCCCATCCTAATAAAATTATAAATGGTTATAAAATTAAAATGACTCTGAAACCCTTTGTTTTAAAATATTTCAATTCCTGCAACTAACCTCTCAAACCATGTGTTTTGTCTCCATGATTTTTACAAACTCCCATGGATAAACTCCAAATAACATGTCTGGACAAACAATTATTCTACCCAAACCATATTTCAATAATTCTACCATGTAACATAAGTATTGAGTGTTATATTTTATGTTGTATCCACATCGACACATAAATTCATACCCAAAAATAGTAGTTATGTGTTCAATGGATGCGTTTTTCAAAAAGGAACTTTACATCACCCAAAATGTGACAAAACCTCTCGATCATGACTCCATAACACTTTTGGAATCATTAAAATGTGAAAATCTCCAAACAACATCTAAAATAGAATCTATATTTTACATAAGAATTAAATCCTTGAACGATCACCTTAACTGCCACCCTCCATTTGTGGGCACTGGGGTGTCTCTAATATGAATTAGCCTTATATCACACTTCAAAAAACCTATATGCTAACACACCATGGGAAGATTATAAGGATAGGGACACGTCTGATCCTTGGGTAGTTCATATAATTTCATTATATCATATATTATCTATATTATTTATATAAATTAGTTTTATCATTGATAGAATATTCCTCGCACAATAAAAAAATAAGTGATTTAAGAAATATTACATTAATATAATTAATAAATCTAGATGAACAATAAAAAAATTCTAAATAAACACATATCAATCAATAAAAAATTATTTCATTTAGAGGATACATAGTAATTGAAAATTTTTATTTAAATCATTTGTACTTTATCAAATAAATTATTTAATGTATTGAATATTTTATAAAAATAATTAAATTGACCAACATCAAAATTAAAATTTATAATATTTTTTTACATGATATAATATATGAAAATTTAATAAAAAAATGATATGAAAAAACCTTAAGAAAAATTAGTGTTCAAAAACATTTTTTTAATCAAATTATTTTTTTAATATTAATTTAAATACTATATTTATGAATTTTATAATCAAATATCGAATAAAAAAGAATTATTTTGGGGCATATAATTCAAAACTAATCATTTAATTAATGTATTATATTTTTCTAAAAAACTAGTTTTCAGGGCATAGTGAAATATACTAACACAATGAATTTTATCCCATTATTAGTAAGAATGTATGACATAATAATTTAAGAAAAAATTATATTGTAAAATTTTTTTAATATTGAAATTATATATTTTTTAATATATTCTATATGTTACACACCTATGATTGATATTTTATAACTCATGAAATATTTTTCTAAAAATATATTTTAATACATTGTACATTTATTATATAAAATTAAAATTTTAGCAGATTTATAAATTTATTAATTATAATTTTTTTAAAATTTATATTTTTTTGTACGAATTTTTCTTAATTATGTTAACTTTTCTAGGAACAATTATTATGTTACAATAGGTTAAGACTAGTTACCATATGGAAAACCGAATTTCTAAACATGGTTACCCTAAGAGGTAAAGAGCCTAACATCTAAAAAATTAGTTTTAATTCATTTTTGGCGGTGTGAATGGAACATATATATTCTACAATTTATTATATATAAGTTATGTATCTTTTTTAAGTAAATGTTACAATCCATTATTTAATTTGATTGCGTTTTTACAAAAATGACATCTCTTTTATCTTATAAATGGTAAAATAATCTATTATCTTTTCCTGCCATCAAAACCCACTATGTTTAGGAAAAACAACAAAAAATACTCCTTAGAAACTCAATAGACCATATATATAAGTTGTGTTCTTTTCAATAGACAATACCTCAATACCGTAACCATCTTTTGAAAGGATATGATATAATAAGTGAGGAATAATTTCCAAACCTCTCTTTCCCTTTTCTATTTCTTCACGAAAAAACCAATCTTTATCAAATTCAGTTAAATTATTTAAATTGAAAAATCCATATAACTATTATACTTATATGTTTTTATAATATTTTATAATTCACTAACAAACATTACATGATAAAAGAATACATGACATTCATGTGTTTGTGTGAATACTATTAACTCCACAACGTGTTATGGTATTTTTGTCAATAACTAATTTATACGGATGGTAATAATATTGAATTCAATAAATAAGAGTTATATATATAACATATTTGGGATTCTAAAATGATTAAAAAATTTAATAAATTAATCATATTCTATGATAAATGAAATAATTAACCATATATATGTGTGGGTTACCACCTCCATGAAATGATTTATTTCTCTTTTTTTTTGCTGCACTGCCTTAAATTTCATCTTAGGGTATTATATTTAATTGAAAAATATGATGTACAGGATATCATTATGATTCAATAATTACGAATTGGAGAAATTATTTCTTATATGATAAAAAATTATCATCATTAATCAAATATTTTAAACAAATCATACTAAGAGAAAAAAAATTTATTAAAAATATGTAATATTTTAATATCTATTACTTATTCTCCTAAATAATTCATAATTAATATGTTTCAATATAATATAAACTAAATGATATACTAATTCAACTAGTGTAACAATATTTTCACAAAATCTACTCACATCCACCAATAATCATGGTATGTATATGTTTGCATTGGATTTCCCCCAACATAAACAATGCTATGAAAATATATCATGATTTTATATGAAAGAATAATTAATTTTGCAATATGATATAAATAGTTTTATAATGATTAGTTTTTTGGGTTTGGAATGTCTAAAACTTTCATTAACACAATAATTAAGAAAAAACCATTTGATGGTCATGAAAATCACCAATTATATTTTTATTGATTTCACCTTTATGAAAAAAGATTTAAACAACCATTATGGGAAATTAAAATTTAAAAATTAATTCATAGTAATATTTTACATTATACATTATGAGAAAACAATGATGTAATTTTCTATAGTAATGGTCGTTGATACTACAACAATAATTTCATCAAAAATTGTCAATACAATAAACTCCTACCATGGGAAAATAAGAAAAAATTATGAACATACATGTAGATGATGTTTATAAAATAAAATTATAAATATTATTTGGTAAAAATATGTTTGCGAAATATTATAATAATATATTTTTGGTTTAATTTATGGGATGTTACACTGTATGTAACTATGTTGGAATAAATTAAAGGTGATTTTATTACTGTAAACTTTATAATGATTCATAATCACTCCACGTTAATTATAAACATTAAAAATTGAATTATTCTACCCTGTGATGATATTATTTTATATTTTCATCGACTATTCTAATGATATCATGTTTCAAACTAATTTATTCTTATTTTATGAATAAATTTTTTGATAATGTTTTGGTTCGTAATAATATTTCCTTTATATTATACTCTATTTTTTCTCCATATCAACAAATATACTAATCATGAATATTTTAATTTTACTAATGAAAACTGCAATTTATTCGATCTCCAATGAACTTTTACTTCTATTTATTCATTTTAAAACAATACATTATATACCTTTATACAATGTATATTTTCATTGAGGTGTTTTAATATATTCAAAAAATCTTATATTAATCCCTTATTTATAATATTTATTATTTTTTTGATATATTATCTATTTATCTTTATTTGAATATGTTTTGGAGTAATTTTTAACGATAGTTTCTCTGCATCCTTAAAAAAATGAATTTCCATTTTTGACAAATTCTTCTATAATTATTCAAATCTTCATAAATCGCCATATATGATCTATTTTTAAATACACCATTATTGTGATCATGACTTTGTAAAATGAATAACTTTTTTTGTATTAATTGATTCCATTTTGAAATGTTATAAAACCACATCTCATCGTATGTGATATTTATGTTAAATTGAATGATTTGATATCAAATAGAACTCATATATGTTTATGATTATGGCTGGGGTCCTATATCATATTATAAAAGATTCTTAGATATCTTATATCTTTTGATATAAAAATAGGAAACGATTAAGGAATACCCTCTAACTGATGGAAATCATGAATGGAATGTTCACTCTGCTTTGGGAATCAAGTAGTTATACCTGCTATACTATCAAAATTAGGTAGTGATGCTTTCTCCACTATGTTATGTTTATCCTGTATTTTATGGAACATATTTTTACTATGTTATAATTTATTTAATATATCATACAAATTATTATTACATTCTATGTTTTAATGATATTCCTCTATCCTAGGTTATAATATCATTTTTTTATTTTTTAAGGTGACTCTAAGATATGAATTGAAGGCCTTTGATTAGAATTATGTTTCTATTCTATGTTATTTAAAGATAAATAAAATGGTATGGTTATAACTTATGATCCCAAAAAAATAATGTCTTTAATTATCATGTTTTTCTCATGTTTATGATCTTGTAGTTTTGATAGCATGATATGTTTCATATAATACGTATGTATGGTCAAACCATTCTTAGGATCTATTCCAAAGTTAACTGACATTATTATATCATTTGAAATGTACTGGATGGTGTTTATAGGAACACAATTATAGAGAACTCTTTATTAATTTTTAAAGTAAAATATTCATCCCATTATACTCCAACACAATAAACTATATGGTTAATTAGTCTTGAGATTATTTTTAATATGTCTTAATTAATCCATGGAATACAATTTTTTTATGTTTACCATGGGTATCCATTTTTTATATAATAGTAGAGTTTAGATTGGGGAGTTATTATAGATAAATTTTCTGAGAACCTCACGAATAAATCTAGTTATAGGATAACATCATGTTGTTTTTTAATGAATATAATTGGTGGTTTCGGTGATATTAAATCCTTGATTTGATTTTAAATGTGGATAATGAATTTAGTAGAGATTTTCCAAGGGATAATAACCCCAAAAATAGTAGATAGGGTATTAGAACTGTCGATAATGAATACATTAGAGGGAGTCTAAGATAGACACCTTCTTTGACTCTCCCATGTTATTTTCATTGGTTAGTCACATAGTTTTCCCTCATTACATTTTCAAACCTATGTCTCTAGATTTATTTTATTTTATATTATGGATTAAATAGAGAAAAACTGAGATAAAAATATGTATGATAGAAAATGTGGTGTTTTAATAAATAAACTACCAAATGAGATCAATGTTGGTGATAAAACCGGGGTAGTAATTATCACCCAACTTAATTAAGGTATGAATAATAATGTGAATCACATAGATATCCTAAAATAACCTACTAATGAGAAACTTTTTATCTTGTAGTTCATGTTAAACCGTCTCCCCCTTTATTTTTTATTCATTTAATCTTATTAGTGATCAATTAAAAATAAATTGAATATAAATTTATCATTCTCTAATGATCAGACCCTGAGAAAGACGTTTTTATTCCAATAATCTAGGGGGATAGGTTTCCCAACTATAGACTGTCATTAAGAATATAATGGAGAATGGGGAATTATGACCTATATAATTGAAGTAGATTATGAAATTAAAAAACAAAATTCACTTTCTTAAAACAATTCACATTATTATGGAGTGAGAATTCATATAGCTAAACAAATAGTGGTATAATTGTGTTATAAGTTATAAATAGATATATATAATAGTTGGGAAGAATTCTTATTATTTCTTATCGAACCCTAAATTCCATATAAACTATTTATTTATCATCGTAAAATCTATTATATGAATGTAATTAGTCATAATAATCTATATAATCTATGAATATGTTTTTTTAATAATAATAATTGTAGAGATTGAAATTGTGGATAGTTCTTTTCTTATTGACAAGAAATGATTATAAGGTGTATAATTAGAGATCCAATGATAATATATAATGGGGAATGAAAAACACCAAGCCTACATATTAAAAATGTCAGTTAACGCCCCCATTTTAATTTCCCCTAAGGTCTAATGTGTCTTCTGTATGGCAGGATACACCAAATTGAAAAAAAATTGATGTAATGATAAGAGTTTAAATAAAAACAACTATGGAAAATATGGATCTATCAATTTTTCTACCAAAAGTTTAACAGTTATAGTGGAAATATATTGGTAAATTTTCATATAAATACTATAATCATAAACTTATTAAATTAAATAATCATAAATAAACAAATAAACAGTTTGAGAAAAGAAGAGATTATGTTATCACTATTACTAATGTTTATCAAAACAATGAAGTGGTACACGGTACATTGATTATGAAGTAAAAGAATAAAAATATACTATTTGATTATGGGTTCTCGTATTCTTTTATATCAAATAATATTTCTAATAATTTTTATTGAACACATAAATCATTGGGTAATGAAGTACTTGGGAAAATATCTTTCGATTTGATAATAGAGTGAATGATAAATGAATATTATCAAATTAATTTTTATGGGATGTAATTTATGATAAATATAGCTATTATAATCATGGTTGAATATAAAAAATCATTTATTGTATTGGTTATCCCAGTATAGACTGAAATACACTATTGTGATAAGGATATCTCATTTCACACCCCCAACCATCCTATGATCAAATATCTGTGAGAGGAAGAGAGTGAGAACTCATTGGAATAAAACTATATAATATTGGTTATGATACTCAAAAATGAGTTAACCATTGATTAAATGATCAGAAAAATTTAAAAAACTATTGAAATTCCTAAATTGTGAATGTGTATTGGCATATTTATATATGAACTTCCTAGTCTCCCCTTAGATTGTAAGGATGAGTTTTCAATCATGCTCATATATGGGTATGTTCTTACCTCAAATACACTTTATATAATGGACCCATTTGAGATAATGTTATTAAATAATTAACTCTAAAAGAATTTGTATAAGGGCAATGTATGCTAAAATCCTTCACCTTGGGGTGTACAATTCATGTTTTTGTGAATAAGGATGAATGAACATTCCTTTTCAGTGACTATCATAAATGTAAAAACATCATACTATGATAAAATATTTTATATCCCATATTAGTGATTTCTTCAACCAACTTTTAATAGGTAAATATTTCTCAATGATTTACTTTTACCTAGATATCCACTGTTACGGGTAATAAAATGATACACCCAATACACCATTCTATACAAGCTATGAAAATTAGGAAGTTGTTATTATTCTAATTGGGATACTAAATTATCCTTCTATATTTATTTATCTTATGAATAGAGTATTTATATATTTCATTGAAATTATTTTAAAATATATATTGCTATATTTATAATATTTTATATGAGAAATTATTAACATTAAGGGAAATTTTTTATTGTCTTAAGTACCATTTAAAAGGGTAAAATATTTCCCAATTTTAGTATGTGTGAATTCTTGTTATAAAAAGTATCCTTCTATGGACATGTTATAAAATGTAAGGATATATATATGGACACATCATTGATATATGTAATTATAAAATGGATGTTTCCAGTGTCTATGAAAATGATATGATGTTTTTAGAGAAAAATTTGATAGTATAGATTTTTTCTGAGAAAATTATCTTAATTACAAAATCTACTCACTAAGATAACCCATAAGGGAGTGAAGTTCCAATACATTGTAAATTTATTTGAATGTATTGGTGGTTCCAAAATGATATTGGTTGGTATGTATGTATTTAAAAATTCTTATAAGTGTGAAGGGATTATCATAAACAATGTAGGGTTATTGAATGGGTTTTTATTTCTTCCAAAATATAAAAACAATGTAACTTATTCTACATCACATATTTTAAATATTTATGAGAGGAACTATACAACCGATACTCTAGAGCGGGTGATGCTAGTCATTATGTTGAAACTTTGGTGGCATCTTCTCTATGGTGTAATGTGTTATACATATACTGACTATAATATATTAAGATATATAATCACACAAAGATAGTTTAATATTCACCAAAAGTGATAGTTAGAGTTGAAGTTTTTTTCATTGTTCAATATATTATCATACATTGATGGAAAATATGGTTGTTGATTTATTAAATTAGAAGGAAAATTATATCTTATCAATGTTGAGGATAAAAAAACAATCAATAATTGTTTATTAAAAAAAATTAATCTTGAAATCATAATGGAATGATAGAAAGACTTTCTTCCCAAAAAAAAAATTCGCAACTATATATTCAGATGAAGATAACGTAGTCCTTGAAATAACAAGTGTATCTACAGAAAAAAACTAGTTCGTATGTTTTATTTCAGCCTCAATAATGATGGAGTTATATGGTTTGGAACTTGTATATGCATCCCATCAAAACCATAACAAGAGAGGAAACTATTGGCTGATTATTATAGCTCATTGTTCACTATTAGTCCATGTGTCATCAAGATTATTATAGGTCTAAATTAAATATCATTGTTGGTTATTATGAATAATGAAATCAGAGAGTACACATATTAATGCTTATAATCCCATTTATTTGTGTTTAATAACAAAATTAAACGGGTACATTGAAAAATATACTTTGTAACGTCCCCGACACGGAATCAACTAAACCGGTGCTCCGAGCTAGGTGGTTACATGACTTTAAGCGAGCCTCCCCGTATGCCAAAGGCTGCCGAATAGCAGTGGGAGTCTATGTAGTCAAGTGGGGATACTATACCCCCTTTTTATTAGAGTAATCCACAACAGAATAAACCAAATAGTGGAAACAATAACCAACAACATGGAACATGTATAACAACCATTTCCAATTGTAAATATGTCCTATCATACTATAAGTGCAAAAGTGAGAAAATCCCAAAATAAAGAAAACTGCCAAAATCCCCAAAATGGACCAAACTCCATTTCCGGATCCTCCACAAGTGCTCGCCATGTCCACTCAACTATCTAGAAAGGACCCATGACCTTCTCCTGACCTGCAAACATGAAATCTGGTCGGGTACCCAAAGGCGGCCCCAACAAGGTGTGAGTACAACTTAGTAGGCCACCACCAACTGTGTCTACAAAATATCCAGTAAAAACAAGAAGTGCATTTCAAAGGAATATGAATGATAATTTTCAAGTAATTAATTAAGGATCCATTAACAAGTTCAGAGCCAAGTCACTTCCATTCTATTACCATTCATTTATTACCAATTATTATCACCTACCATTTCGCCACATTTCCATGGGTTAAACACTTTCATTATGTTGCATGGGTCTAAGTGAAACAATCACATGCAAGAGGGTAAAAACAATGTTCTCCCATCTCACTAATACTAACACTTCATAGCAACCATAACCTCACCTCGATGCCTCAGTCCGGGTTCATGCAACCATTATGAGAATAGACCCTCAGTCCCCTTTCCTAACCCGTGCATTTAGGGTGGAGTTTAGAGCATTAGTCTCCGCTCGACCCGCGGGTGTACATCCTCAAGTCATACCCCACTCTACCAGGCCATGTGCACATGCTTATATAAATGTAACCATCAACCATTCATACCATTTCCCTTCATAAAACACTATTCAAAACACCCCGCATGGGAATTTCACAGCATTCCTTAACCCATTAACACATTACCGTTTCACATCATTTAACCATTCACCCAATTCCCATGTGTTATGCCTATATCACTAAGCATTCAAAATTAAACCCACAACCTATCCAATTATGGTATTTAATAAATTTACACATTATCCCATTTAACCCATTCATTATTTCCATTAATCAACCATTCATGCCAAAATGTTTACCAAGGGGTATACAATTCACTGCAACAAGTCACTTGTTTAATGTCAATCCCTAAACCCGAAAAAAGCATGCACATCCCATGGATGGCCCAAGTAGGTCAGGTCAATTTCAACGCATCCCACGAGGATCGTGACAGCTCCCATTTTCCATTCCAAACATCATTAATACCAGGAATTCCAAGGCTATTGAATACCTAACCAAGGGAAACAAGAACACAAGTAAACTTGCACAAAAAACCTAAATAACTATAGGATATATCTTATAGACCACCTACCATGGATCCGCGAGTGAATTCACTCTCAATCGAGTCCTTAGACCTCGATTCGACCATCCCTTGGAACTTCAACCTAGAACTCAACCTAAAAATATGGTTTTTGGGTTCTGGAACAAGGGGAAAGGAAGATTCTAACCCTAAACCAAAAATGGGAAGCATGGATGAGGTTAGCCTTACCTAGGGCTTCGATCCACAACCAATAGCACCAAAAATTCCTTAGAATCAAAGGAGTTTGATCTCTTTGAGTCCTTGGAAGGTCTGGTTCGTGACTAAGGGGAAGTGAAGAGGAAGAGAGGAAAAACCTAAGTGGGGTTTAAAAAGCCAGGAGTGGCAATTCTGAAAATTTTTTCATCCTTATGTGGCCGCACGGTTTAGAAAACTGTGCGCAAACTATGCGCACCCCACTGCCTGGAGGAGGAGGAGCCACATGGTTTATCCACACAGTTTGGAAAACTGTGTGCAACCTGTGCATTCGCTTCTGTCCAGAGGAGGGAGGGTCGCACGACTTAGCCTGGGCAGGCTGTCCGGTTTGGCTGACCGTGCGCAGGTCTTGCGCCTGGGTCTGTTTTGCCCAGACATTCCTTCTTCCATGCCCCGAGCCCCCGGAACACCCCCAATGCCTCTCACATATTCAAGAAACCTTTTAATGTCCCAAAAGAAAAGGGTTCAACCCAAAACACGACAAAACATACCTTTCCAAAAACAGGGATCTTTTCAACCATCCCGCCATATAATGGCTCGTCCTCGAGCCGAGGTTCCAAACCACATTGTTCCATCGAAGAGAAGAGTTCGGGCCACTGAGCCCGCATTTCTGATTCTCGCTCCCAAGATTCTTCCTGAACCTCACCATGCTTCCATAATACTCGTAATAATGGCACAACCTTTCACCGCAATACATTTTCACTACAATCCACCACACTAACCGGATGCTCCTCATTGGACGCATCTGTCTCAAACTCCACATCCTCCACATCAACCACTCGAGATAGGTCTGGGTGATACCGTCAAAGCTGTGACACATGAAACACATCATGCATCCCACCATACCGCTATGGAATATCCAATTGGTAAGCCAAAGATCTAATTCTCTCCACATTCTCAAAAGGTCCCACATACCTGGGTGCTAATATTCCTTGCTTCCAAATCTGAAGGTGACCCAACGTTGGTGACACCCAAAGGAACACTTTATCACCCGCCCTAAACTCAAGAGGTCTATGCCTCTGATCTGCATATGAATTCTTCCTACTCCGAGATGTAGACATCCACTTCCTAATTAACTTAACTCTCCCGGATGTCTCCTGCACGAGACAAGGCCCTAGTAACTCAGATTCACCTGCCTCTATCCATTACAATGGAGATCTACATGGCCTCCCATAGAGTGCTTTAAATGGTGCCATATTAATCGTACCCTGAAAACTATTCTTGAAGGAAAACACAACCATTGATAGTTGTCTCTCCCAAGAACCACCAAAGTCTAAGACACAAGCTCTGAACATGTCTTCCAACACTTGGACCGTACGTTCCGACTGCTTTTCCGTCTGCGGGTGGAAAACTGTACTCAAAAACAACTGTGTACCCAGAGCCTTCAGAAACCCTTGATAGAAACGTGATGTGCAATGTTGATATATGTCTGAAACTATAGAATGTGGAACCCCATGCAACTACACTAATTCCCGAACATATAGCTCACCCAACTGGTCGACTGTAAAGGTCTCCTGAATCGGTATGAAATGAGCCACTTTTTTTAACCAATCCACAACCTCCTAGATAGAATTATTCATCTGTGGCATCCTCGGAAGACCCATGACAAAATCCATTGTTACATCATCCCACTTCCATTCCGAAATCAGTTTTGGATGCAACAAACCACCTAGCCGTTGATGCTCAGCCTTCACCTAATGAGAGGTAAGGCATTGTGCCACAAAGCCCGCAACATCCTTCTTCATTACAGGCCACCAAAAATGCCTTCGAATATCACGGTACATCGTTGTCAAACCAAGATTCACTTCCCCCATCGATGCATGGAACTCATGCATTAACTCTTCTGACTTACATTCTGGCACAACCACACATTCACGAACACAAACTACACCATCCACACCAATGGCCGAGCCCGAAGGTAGCTCCCCACCTTTAATCCTTTTCCTTCATGTTCAAACACTTAGTATCTTCAAGATGACCTTCCTTAACCCAAATCAAAATCGTCAACTCCATCGATAATGAAGCAAGAGTGACCTGATCATTCGATTCCTGCACCTCTAGGTGCATCTCTACAAACAAAGCCATCACCTTCCACTAAGTTCTGGACTCCTGAACCACCTGATTCTGAACCTTCCTGCTCAGAGAATTAGCAACACTGTTTCCCTTTCCCGGTGTGTACACCAACTCAAAGTAAAAACACTGGATATATTCAACCCATCTTCGATGCCAAATACTCAGATCCTGATATGAGAATAGGTTCATTATGCTCTTATGGTTGGTAAACATGGTAAACCGTTCTCCCAACAGATAGTGCCTCCAACACTTCAAAGCATACACCACTACAGCCTACTCAAGGTAATGAGTGGGATAGTCTCATGGGGTCTCAAATTCCTTGACCCATATGCCACAACCCGCTCATCCTACATCAACACAGCCCCATGTCCGACTTTGGATGCATCAAAAAACACGATGTAATTCTTACTAGGATCAGGTAAGATCAAGATAGGTGTTGTCGTCAACCACTTCTTCAACACTTTAAAGGCATTCTCACAAGCCTCGGACCACTCGAACCTGATTCCCTTCTTGGTCAAGCCCGAGAGTGCTGCTTCCAAGAAAGAGAACTATTAAATGAGCCCTTGTTAATACCCGGCCATGACCAGAAAACTTCGAACATCAGAACCCTCATGGGATGCTCCCAAGATACCACTACCTGTACATTCTCTAGATCCTCTGACACACCTGCCTCAGAGATGATGTGACCCAGAAAATGCACTTTACCTTTCCAGAATTGACAATTTGATAGCTTGGCATATTTTTGATGCTCTCTTAGCATACCCAAGATGATGTCCAGATGTTGGGCATGATCGTTGTGAGTTTTTTAGTACACTAATATGTCATCAACAAAGAAAACCTCAAACCGATCTATATAGGGATGAAATATTTGGTTCATCATAACCATAAACACTTCCGGTGAATTGGTCAAGACAGAAGGAATTACCACAAACTCAAACATCCCGTACCGACTCCAAAATACTGTCTGTGGTATTTCATAAGACATCACCCTCAGCTGGTGATAACCTGACCTCAGATCAATTTTATAAAACACTGATGCACCCCTCAACTAATCAAACAGGTCATCAATTCTATAAAGAGGGTACCGATTTTTCACTCTCATGTAATTCAACATTTGATGGTCAAAACAGATCCTTAATGACCATTCATCCTTCATTCAAATAACCACGAAAGATCCCCAATGAGACGTACTAGGATGGATAAACCCCTTACGCTCCAACTCCTCAAGCTGAACCAATAGTTCCTGGAGTTCATCAGGTTCCATTCGGTATGGAGGAATAGAAACTGGCTCCACTCCTGGCAACAACTCGATTGTGAACTCAACATCCCTCTCAGGGGGTAACCCCATGAAATCCTTAGGAAACACATCCTGAAACTGATACACCATAGGAGGGAAAGTAGAATGCACCACTCTTTAATCATAATCAAGCATGAGACATGCCACTTGAGCCATTAGTCCTCTCATATGTTGACAAAACAGCCTCGCACGCCCGGCTCGAACATCCCACTCTCCACGGTGGACATAAGAGTCTCCCTCAAGCGACCTGAACAATACTCTGCGATGATAACAGTCTATATGCACCAAATACACCACCAACCAATCCATTCCCATGATTAAGTCAAACCCTGACATCTCGATAACGAACAATTACCACAGAAAATGATACCCACCAACTTCCAAGGTGCATTCCTTGCACTGCTTGATAACATCAATCTTCACTCCCAACGGGGTATCAATTGACATCACTCCACACACTCCCTCTATAGGTAAACCCAACACTACCACATGTTGAGAAGATATAAAATCGTTTGTGGAACCCGTGTTAAACAACACTCTATAAAAGTAGAAGCTACAAGGATCATACCTCGAATAGTTGACGGTCCTGCCTTGGCATCACCAAACGCAAACTAAACTGCCTGAAGCTGACTTGCCCCTCTACCCTGGGAACTAGCCTGAATACTCTACGCCACACTACCCTGCCCACATGAGCGATCTTTCCTTGGAGTTCCACATCCACCACCCCTACCAGTACGGCCCGTGGAGCTCTAACTGCCTGCCTGATACAGGGAAACTGATCGCCTTACTATATCTGGTACCTGCCTTCCACCATCAAACTCACCCACATGCTAAGGTTTCCTATAGAGCCTCTGCACATGTCCCATCCTGCCGCACGAATGGCACTCAACTAGAAGTCAAGGAAACTGACCATGTACATTAACCGGCCGACCGCACAAAAAGAAGAACACCTGATTCCCACTCTGAGAGGCTGGCCCTCTATTCTATCCACTTTGTACACTACGTCCATGTTTTGAGCTCTCATGGAATCGCTTCTGACCCTCGGTAGCTAAACCGCTCGCCTTCCCCACCGGAAACAGAAGCCCACTACCAGAAGCTCCCTTCAGGTTTCCTTCTAAGATCAGTGCCTGATCTACTACCTCTGCGAACCTCTTCAGGAAGAAGATATTTACATGAGACCTGATCTCATGTCTCTACCCATCCTGGAATGCCTTTCTAGTGCTTCCTCATCCCATTCTAACACTGGGACAAAGCGCCTCAAATCACTGAAGCAACTAGAATAGTCCATCACCAATAGTGATCCCTGAGTCAGGCTCATAAAATCTGCATCCCACTCCTACCTCAATGACTCTGGCTAGAAATTCTCCAGAAACATTCCCTGAAAAACCTTCCACGACATTCCTTCAGCCTGCTAGATTTGATCCTGAATTTCCCACCAACGCCTAGACTATCCTAGCCACATTTAAGCATCAAGATTTACTCACTTTTCAACAGGGGTCACTAGATGATCCAGTATCATTTGGACAGACTGTAACCAGAACTCTGCTACCTATGGCCCACCCTCTCCGGTGAAGGTCGTAGGGTGCTGGAGCTAGAATTCCCTGGTCAGCTGAAACATACTCGGTGCACCCCTCCCTGGTTCCCAATCCATCATCTGCATAAGGAGAGCTATGTTCCCTCAAAACTGGTCTTCTCCACCTTCGATGATCACAACATTTTCTTTCCCCTCTACTGGAGGAATGTTCTATGAAACATCCTCCCATTGCCCAACTGGAAACCGACGTCGTGGTGACATCTCTATACATTTACAAGCATGTGATTTAGCATACATACCAACAAAACATTCACGAGTCCATTGAAAAAGACTCCTTACTAGCCACAACAACCCAATAACATTTTCCAATTTTTATTCAAACCCTTATATTTCATTATTTTCATTTACCGACTTGTTTCATTTAATTCTTCTCATTATTTCTTGGTTTCGTGAAATGCATAATGCACCCTACTTTCCTGCCTCACACACCCATCACATGTGTATGCCTAATACAATGCATGTCACCTATCTCTCTAGGTTCCTACAATGATGCATGAATGCACATCATCGTGTCGTTATGGTCATGAGCCCTATATCATAAAACAGTCACATCAAACCACATGTGCATCACCCAATGGTGAAATATCATCAACTCTAACAACACATAACCAAGAACAACATTTCTCACCCAGGGTGACATGGGTTTCCCCCGTATCTGGGTTAGCTACTCCCAAGTACGAGCTCAATACCACGTCTCGACACATTGAATCCCTTGGATACCAATCCCAAATAACAAAACCTCAGAGAATGAGAAGAAAGACCTCCTCTGATACAACTTTATAACATCCCCGACATGGAAGCCACTAAACCGGTGCTCCTAGCTTGGTGGCTACATGGACTTAAGCGCGCCTCCCCATACGCCAAAGGCTTCTGACAAGCAACGGGGGTCTATGTAGTCAAGTGGGGAGACTATACCCCCTTTTTATCAGAGTAAGCCACAAAAGAATAAACCAAATAGAGGAAAAAATAACCAACAACATGGAACATATATAACAACCATTTCCAATAGTATATATGTCATGTTATACTACAAGTGAAAAAGTGAGCAAAGCCCAAAATAATGAAAACTGCCAAAATCCCCAAAATGGTCCCGACTCCAATTCTGGATCATCCACCAAGTGCTACCCATATCCACTCAACAATCTAGCAAGGACCCTTTCCCTTCTCCTAACCTGCAAACATGAAGTCTACTCGGGTACCCAATGGAGGCCCGAGCAGGGTGTGAGTATAACTCAGTAGGCCACCACCAACAGTGTCTACATAATATCCAGTATAAACAGGTAGTGCATGGAAAAGGAATTTGAATGATAATTTCCAAGTAATTAATTAAGGATCCATTAACAAGTTCAGATCCAATTCATTACAATTCCATTACCATTCATTTATTATCAATTATCATCACCTACCATTTCACCACATTTCCATGGGTTAATCACATTCATTATGTTACATGGGTCTAAGGCCAACAGTCACATGCAAGAGGGTAAAAACAATGTTATCCTATCTCCCCTGGACTAACCCCTCATAGAAACCATAACCTCACCTCGAAGCTTCAGTCCAGGATGATGAAACCATTAGGAGAATAGACCCTTAGTCCCCTTTCCTAACCTGTGAATTTAGGGTAGAGTTTAGAGCATTAGTCTTCGCTCGACCCATTGGCGTAGATCCTCAAGTCATACCCAACTCTACGAAGCCATGTTCACATTATTATATAAAATTAACCATCAACCATTCATACCATTTCCCTTTGGGAAACCCTATTCACAACACCCCACTTGGGAATTTCACATCATGCCTTAACCCATTAACACATTACCATTTCACATCATTTAACCATTCAACCAATTCTTATGTGTTATGATTATCTCACTAAGCATTCAACATTAAACCCATAACCTATCCCATTATGGTATTTAATCAATTTACACATTAACCCATTTAACCCATTCATCATTTTCATGAATCAACCATTCATTCCATCATGTTTATCAGGGGTCTATAATTCACTACAACAAGTGACTTGTTTAATGTCAATCCATAAACCTGGGAAAAGCCGGCCCATCCCATTGATGGCCCAATTAGGTCAAGTCAATCCCAACACATCCCACGGGGATCGTGAGGGTTCCCATTTTTCATTCCAAACATCATTAAAACGATGCATGCCATGGTTATTCAAAACCTAACCAAGGAAAACAAGAACACAAGTAAACATGCAAAAAAACCTGAAATAACCATAGTATATATCTTTTAGACCACCTTCCTTGGACCGCAATTGAACAAACTCTCAATCATGTCCTTAGAACTCGATTCGACCAACCCATGGAGATTAATCCTAGAACTCAACCAAAAGATAGGGTTTTAGGGCTCTAGAACAAGAGGAAAATAAGATACTAACCCTAAAACAAAAAAGAGAATCAAGGATGAGGTTAGCCTTACCCGGAGCTTCAATACACAATCAAAGACACTAAAAACGCCTTAGAATCCAAGGAGTTTGATCTCTTGGATACCTTAGGAGGTTTGCTTCCTGCCTAAGGTGAAGAGAGGAGGAAGAGAGAAAAATCCCGAGTGGGGTTTAAAAAGCCCGGAGTAGCAATTTTGTAAATTTTCATAACTTTAAGTGGATGCACGGTTTAGCCACACTGTTTAGGAAACCGTGCGCAAAACGTGCACACGCCACTACCCGGAGGAGGAGGAGCCACTTGGTTTATCCGCACGGTTTGGCGAACCGTGCGCAAACCATGAGCCCGCTTCTGTCCAGAAGAGGGAGGGTGGCATGACATTGCCGATGCAGGCCACACAGTTTGGCTGATCGTGCGCATGTCATGCGCCATGGTTTTCTTTGCCCAGACCTCCCTTCTTCTGTTCCCCGATCCCCCAGAACACCCCCAAGGCCTCTCACTTTTTCAAGAAACCTTTTAATGTCCCAAAATAATAGGGGTCAACCAAAAACACAACAAAACATACATTTGAAAAAACCGGGATATTACATACTCATACTACGAAAGAGATGTGAAAATTTATCAATGGATTTTTTATAGGACTCCATGACATATTTCTTATATAATTATATTTTGGTATTATTTTTCCACCATACGATGTAAGTGAATTTTATTACAGTTAACTATGATTCCTAACTTGAAAAAAACATCAAGATATACATAATATAAATGGTAAGACATCATGTGGTTCCACTCTATATTGTATCTGATCTTGATACATGATTTTCAATCTGGTTTTAGAAATGTACTTAGAATTAATTGGAAATGGGGTTTTGTTATAGTAAAACTTATCACCCTCAAATAAATGTTCTATCTGAGAGGGCCATCTAAATTTTGGGGACATTTTGAGATCATGTCCAGTGGAGTTAAAATTCAATTAGGATCAACACCTCCCCATGTTAAACTTCTTATATGACCACAAATTCATATTATAGCATATTGTTGGATCCATATATGGAACCATATGGGATGATAAGTATGAATCCCATATTTTGATTTAAATGTAAAATGATAAATCAACGAAGCACTGAAATTTTAAACAAAATGGATGTTAAGTTTTAAACCATTCACGTGTTTTAAAAGAAGAATATATTCATCAAAATTTATATGTAGATAATCATCAATGATTTATATCTATTGATGTTGATAAAATGGAATTCATCTAGATATATCTGTTGAATAATTTTATAGTAATGGGATAGAAAGTGATTCTAATCCCTAGAATTATAAGGGTCTTTAAGATCATTGATCATATTAAGGTAGTATCTTATCACATAGAACTTCCTCATGGCCTCTCTCTTGCGAATGATCTATTCCATGACCTTTTTATAAGAATAAAATAACTTACCCTCCTCATGTATATAATTTGGAGTAAATGAAATTCAAACATGTTATCAAATATAAGGATTAAACAGTTGAAATTATTGATCAAAGAGACAAGGTGTGGTGGAATGGTACTACTCATTCAGTAAACGTTTTTGGAGGAATCAACAGGTTCAATAAGTAATATGTAAACACATGGACATAATGATTCAAAATAAAAATAAATTGTTTCCTTAAATTTTATGAAATATTTATGAAATTATTAAGTGGGTATGATGTAACAACCAAATGTTTTAGAATATTTATTTTTTCTCAAAATTAATTATATTTTTGATATTTTTTATCAAGAATCAATAAACATCAGTAAGTTGTTTAATATTATATGAAAATAATTAAGAAATATTTAAGAACGATACAATGAACATGTAAATAACATTATTTTAATCAGAACAAATTTCATACATTTAAATTATAATAAATAAATGATATATGATATTAAAATATACTATTCATTCATAAATAATTTTTAGATGCATGTACTATATATTTAATCCAAATAATTAATTCAACTAAAAATAAATAAAAAATATATAATATTTCATCATATGAACTAATTTATTATCATTATGTAAATTAAAAATTCATATGAAATAATATTAATAATACATAATGTTTAAAAATTTATTACTTCAGTATTTTATTTTTATTTTTTAATATAAATATTAAAATTTAAATTGGATAAAAATAACACTAATTTTTGAATAAAATTTTAGAACTATATTATCATAAATTTTTCAGAATTTTTTAAAATTAAAGGGTTTTAGGTGAATAGTGTAATATTGTGATATTGTGACTATTAAACCCTTATTAGTACATATGCATAGAATAGAAATTGTAGAACAAAATTTAATGAAAAAATAATTATTTATATAATTTAAATTATAGATTATAATATATGTATTATAGTTGACATACTTATGACTGGTATTTCAGATGTAATTTAATATTTCTCCAAAAAAATACTATATTGATTTTTCTAATTATTGAATTATAATTAATGCCTATGACATTTAGGAATTGACTCAAATGAATTATATGATGGTTCTAGGATACATGTGACCGGTCATAGTGTCGATAAAGGGGACATGATTTATATTGGTTCTCCAATGACACCTATGAGTTATTATAGCACATATGTGATGGAATAAGTGAGTGTGAAAGGTGCTCATTGAGTGTTTTCTTTGATTCCATCATCATCTACATGATATGACGATTGGTTTAGAGCTCAAGATGAGAGGATACTGCAAATGCATAAGTAGGGGGAGGGGGATCATGAGAAGCGGAATATGAGAGATGATTCGAGGATAGAGTATATCTGGAGACATTCTCATGGTGTTGGTATGGATTATCCACCCACTGGACCTTCAAGTGATCATCCCCCGATTCCTTGGAGTGATCATCCTCCGGTAGATTATGGTTCATGATTTGTGATATTTTTATTAATTTTTTTTACTTTGTTATGACAGATAAGTAATTTTTAAAGTGATGTGTCACATTTATATATGTTTTAAATTGTACAATATTTTTAATGAGTTTTAAATATTTGTAAATTTATTAATCTTTTTTAGAAAATATAACATATTTTAATTAATTTTGTTTTTTATATTTATTATTATTTATATTATTTATATTTATTCTATATTTTTTATATGTTAAATATTTTCAATAATTTCAATAATTTTCGTTCTTTTAATATTGTTATTTTTTAAATTTATTTTATTTTATCTTATATTTACACACACAGACATATATATATATATATATATTTAAAAAATATATTTAGTTTATTATCTATATATTTTTAATAATTTTGAATTTTTTTAATTATTTTAAATTTTTTGTTTCTTTTTGGAATAATTTATTATTTATGATTGATGAATCTGTTCATCCAAAATAACCTTCTAAACATTTTATGATATATTATTGCAAAAGTTTATTTAAAATCTCTTACATAAGTGTTTTTGGACAGACACTTTTTTCTTTGAATGTGAGAATTATTTGTGCGGGATATTTTCGAATAAACACATTTTTGATGCCACAATCCATATAGGGGTATTTTTTATGGACACCCAAAATAATTGACTTTTTATGAAGGGAGTCTGTACCAAATACCCTATAAAAATTAACTTAAATTCCCATTCTATCTGCACACTAATTATGTATTTAAAATTTTTGAATTTATATTATTGATCATTGTATATCTATCCCTATTCGTTCAACTATTATATAATAATGGAGCAAGGATGGATGACTAAAGGACAATGTTCATTCTGTACATCTTGTGGCTTATGGTTTTCTCCCCTTTGTAGTTGTAATTTCAACAATGGTATTTCCCTTGGATCGTGGTTTAACGATTACCCAATATTAGATCATTATATGATTGTTATTTGGTGAGTGAGATAAATACTTAATTTACATGTTCAGATGGAGTTTTTCATTTTGGGACTAGAGATGATGGTAGATTTTTGAGTAGTAACGAGACTTTATCAGACAAGGTTTTATATTACCATGTAGGATATGTGAGGGAAAATCATTGTTTAATAAGATTGGATAAAATGGTCATTTTCTATGTAGATCAAATACCAGAATCTAGTCAATAGATGACTTTGATGTCAGGAAACCTCACATTAATAAACTCTAGCATGAACTATGGCTCAAAAAATGTGGTGGATGTAATGGATAAATAAATAATTGATATGGAAAATATCATGTTAACGGTAATTTAATCTATAGTTACAAATCTATTGTGACCCCCTATGCTTCCCTTGCATTTTCTAGGTGATTTATACAACAAAAAACATGTGAACCTCTCTCCCAGTAGGTGACACGTGATCATAAAATCGACATGTATCTAATATGATACATGTTCATGGATAGGATAAAGTATATGAAAATGAATAGAGTAAACATCCAAGTGTTCACGGAAGAAAACACGGCCATGGGTACACTGGCATTACTAGGTGAACACATCTGGGTACATATGCAAGACCAAAAATAAATGAGGATGGGAAGGAGGAATAAGACAGATTTAGGGTGATATCTACATGCCATATACTACTCCAACATTCCATGTTTATGTATATTTACATATTATGTTAGGAAGAACCATTGAGGTATATCAAGTGATGTCAAGACATGCCTTGTACACCTAGTACATAATGTGTACCCCCCTTTGAGGGTGATTTTATCCATTAGACACTTCGATCTAGACCAAAATTATTTTATTGTTTCCCATTGGTCTATTACCTCAATGGTACATTGTCGAATTCTGTCCACATATCTCGATTTTTATGACCTTTATAGGGTGATTCACCAATACAGTTTTTTGTCTCCGAATGTAGTGTCTCAAAATGAGTTCCACTAAATAGTTCCTCCAGACAGTATTCTATAAGACATCAATGGAATCTCCCAATGTGCTATAAGCATCCAAAATGCAGACAATCCCCTGGGTATGTTTGGGGGGAGACTATGTTCAAATGTACTAGATAATAGCAAAATAGTATATATATATATAAGAAATATTATAACCAATAAAAATAACCAAATAGAAGTAGAACCCAATTGAAAAATATGAAATGTATGGAAATAAAGTGTGGAAGATGAATAAATTATAAAAAAATAAAGGTTGATAGTGTTGATGTGTTACACAATAGTGACTAATTAGGGGGTGGGGTATATGCATATAAACATTCTTCTTAAATAATCATAAGTGACAAAAACTACTACAGCTATAATATCGAGCATATGATCTATCCATTAATCCCAAATCCATCATGGAAATGAAAATTGATCATTTAAAGTTGACTGGTTTCCTTTTTAAGTAACTAAAATCATAATGACTAATAGGGTACCATAGGGGCCCGTGTATGGTGTGAGACATAATTTCAGTTGGTCGGCACCCATTGTGTCATGTGCATTACATTTAGTGAATTATTTGTATCATTGTTTTCGATATATTTATACATATTTTTAAATTAAATTAAATAAATAAATAAATTCATTAAACCAGGATCCACTTGGAGACCCATCCAGAATACATTTTTCAACCTAATCCTATGTGGTTGACCTGAGATATCCATTATTGTTATATTGAATGAGGTAAAATACCATAGGCTAGACATTCCCCAAACTTGTGATTTGGATTAGAGGGAAATTACCACTATTTTAAAATCAATTCACCAATTCTATTTTCTAATTATTTATTTATCTTTGAATTTTTTTCTCATTTCATTATAATAAATGAAGATATAACATGATCCCATCCAAGAAAATTTACATAGAATTTCTGTGTATCGCTTGAAGGGATCATTAAAAGAACACTGCCAAAACAATGTCCATGTTGACCCATGTATGAAGTACAGGTTCTAGTATGTCATTGTTTAAAAACATCATTAGTTAACCACCCAGTTTGTACCTAGTATCACATGTTGGGGTCCAATACTCCCTCTACAAATGGTATAAGAAAACATACCAGCGAGAATGTACAATAGATCTCCCTTAGGAAGTTGGTGTCACTCTTATACAAGAATTACCAATAATGTATGGGGAAACCATCTCTATAATAGATTATGTCTCCCCCAATGTATTAAACAATAATTTACATATATAATAAGATGGAATTAGAGGCTGTCCAAGGGGTCCTTAACTCAAAAACCTTGTTTCACAAAGTATCTAAAGGAAAAACATTGAGAAAGAAATTTATAATCTACAATCACAATTAATGGTCCATTAAATTTAACTCAATCCATTGTGTCACATTAGGCCTATTGTTCAAGGCCTCTCATTGAAATTTATCCATTTGAGTAGAATTGAATTACCAATAGACACTTAAAATTTTCAAATTGTGTCCACAAAGATATTAATGTAATAGTGAATGTCCAGTCACATGGATCAACACCCCTAGCGATGAAAACATATCTCTAGGAATTTAATATAAAGAAATTCACCTTGAAATAAATTAATAATCCAATGAAAAGTGTCATTTTCTAAATTATGTGTAGAGCACAACCAAGTTGGGTTTCATATCATAAGGTGTTCAACCCATGGGATTGGCTTGCTGCATACTCATGCTTCCAATGGCTAAATAGGGCATTAATTTTATTTGATTTTGAAAAATAAGTATAAAATAAAGAAATTACTATCCTACGGCACAACAACACGACATATACTATACAATGAAATTATTAAAAAAGGGAATAACTACATACATTAATCTCATAAAGGATGCCTCATCTGGTTCATAGATTTGATTCATACTATGATGGAAGAAAACATTGAGGCCATCAAATGACCTGAAAATGTGGAAAATAATCTTGCAATGGATTTATTAATAACCTTTAAAATGATCAAATCAGTTTATATATTGCACCTAAATCATTATAAATGATCTAAAAGTTGATAAATCAGATACATGATAGAGGAGTTGCATAATAGAATGGATTGTGAAGGGAGGAGATGATTTCAATATTTGGGAGAGGTGATCCACCACTGAGAGAAATAAAAGTGGAAGGAACAAATAATGTAAAACATTAAATAGGGTAATTTTAGTAATTTTAAGAATTATTAAAAATGCATGTAGTTTGGCCACATGGTTTGACAAAACCATGGGACAATTTGGTGTCATTCACGGATAAATTAAGAACATTTCAAGGTTTGTCACATAATTTGATTATCTATGATAAAACCATGAAAATTATATCTACAATAAATTATAAAAAACTAACAAGGTTATGCATCATGGGTCATAAGGTTGCGAACAAACCACTCATCCCAGTATGGTCTTCCTTTCTCAGGATTTTGGGTTTCGGACAACCTCAGAACACACCTGAGAAAACATTTACAATATTATATTCAAATTCAGGTATTTTTAAGGAAATTAAAAAAAATTTAATAGTCCATCCTTTCATGAAAATCCACGATGTTACATCCTCCACTCTTTATGAAAACTCATCCGATTAGTTTCAAATTATATGGTATTAGAATTGCATATGAGAAGACTTCTATCAATTGAGAACATATGTCAGCCTCTAACTCCTAGTTCACATCCAATATGAATATGTGTTTCTGTTACAGTTGGACTAGAGGGACTAAAAATAATTAGAGAATCTCCATGCTTTATTTAACGATATGAATCAAATTCTCCGTGAATGACACATCTGTGTAAAAATTGATATATCCACGATCAAATGAATGAGAAGGGTTGACATAGTGTTTTTGAAGCTAAGATATGTTGAAGACATAATGCATGGAACATTATATTCTAAGTAATAGTAAGCAAAAAACTATTTTCCCATCTCTCTCCACTATATCGAAAATTTTTATGTATCTTGACAATAACATTCTCGTTCTCATATTTCTTTTATTACACAACCTAGACAATATATGTATAGTGACCTGATGTTCCACCTCAACATCCATAGGTCTAGGGAACTCCTCATTATAGGAATTTTTCTTATAATCAGGTACAACCATATTCTTATGAACTGGATGGACATTCTCTAATGTCTTCTGAACATGATGAGGACACTATAGAGATGCCTCACCATTCTCTAAATAGCAAAATAGTTAATAGAATGGTATACCAAATAGGGCCTCATAAAGATCAATCTAATTCATTTGTATAAAATTTTTATTTTAGGAAAACATGACTAGAGGAATATACTTGTCTGGGGAACCACCAAATTCATGGATACAAGCCCATAGGATATACTCTAATACCTGTATCATCTACTTGGAAAACCCATCATTATCATGGTGATATGAAGTACGCAAGAGAACCTGTGAACCTAGTTCCTTTTACAACCCTTTCCAGAACTACTAGGTGAAGTCGGAATCTTTACAAATAATGATTTATTGTGTAACCCCATGAAGCCCCACAATCTCATGAATGTAAATACATATTAACTTGTCAATAGATTAGTTTTCCCATATCGGTAGGAATATCGTGACCTTGTACACCATATCGATGATCAACTATATTGAATGTTTTCCATGAAGTGATATCAACAATACTATAATAAATCTAGTGTGGCATTATTCCATTTACAATCAAGACAGTACATAGGATATATAATTCTAGTTGGCCACTGGTTATCTACCATTATCTAGTGATAGATGGAGTATCGAGTAATGATTCTTGAAATTTTCTTCTTCATCTAGGGAAACCAATATTGACGATGCAAGCCTATGTACATCAAAATATAATTCCATACATCAAATGGTATTCAAAAATGCTAATATAAGAGTAATGTCTCACTACAATAATTAAAAAAACCATGATTTGTTTTCTCTCATATAATTATCTCCCTCAAAATGAGTCCTTCATAATTGGACATTTGTCACATCTTAACTCACACCAGAATAGAGTTCATCACTACAAGAAAAAAAATAATTTTTCCATTCATTTAAAAAGCAAAAAATGCATCTCATAAAACCATGTTGCCCAATGCTACTCACCTAGGACCTCCATGATGGCATGCATCTACATCTTCCATCTCAAAGTGGAACGTGTATCATTTACCTAACCTAATGTATAATAAATCTCAATGTTGAATATATATTTTCATTCCACCCACGTGTTCTTTCCTCATATTAACTTCTCATGGAGTGGTGAGGTATTTGAGAATTTTATGGTCCGTGTAGATGATGACCCAGTATCAAATAAGTATTGAATCTAAATTCAAATTGCATTAACCAAGGTTTCATTATTAAGGTCATGTGTAGGATAGTTCAACTCATGAGATAATAGCTAGAGGGATCCATATTCAACGACTCGATCAACCTAAATTAGAAATACACCGATTAGAATTCGTAGAGGATAATAGTAATAAATATAGCATATGCCACACTCAAGAAGAATAAGAATTGCAGATGAGGTGAGTCTACACTATAACTCTTGAAAGGTTTTCTAACAAGATATTGTCCAATCAATGTTCTCATCCATCTAGGAAAATCCTATAAGAGTCACTTTCAAGCATGAGAATACATAGATTATTATCCTATAATTTTTAGCTAGCCCAATGAAGTTAGACAAGTCCAACAAACTCTTATGGTACTCACAAGAATCCAAATTACATAACTTATTTGGGACAACTGATACTCTTACCTTAGATAAGATATAACCCATGTAGTGAACCATGCACATCCTAAAATCTAATTCATGTAGCTTCACATATATCATTTTTTCTCTTATTGAACACAACACGATCTCAAGAATATTGGAATAGTCATGTGTAGAGAGTGAATACACCAAGATGTCTACTATTAATACTACCATGAAGGAATCAAGATATGGGTGGTAAACTCAATTCATCAACACCATGAAGACTGTCGGCATGTTTGTCTGACCAAAAGTCATAACCAGATTTTCATTATAACTATACATTATCTAGAACATTTTAAGTGGGATTTTTGATGTTATAATGTGAAATTGATGATAGACAGACCTGAAAACAGTCCTATATAAAATTGTTCCTCCTCAGACATGGTTGAAGATTCCATCTATAAGAGGTAGTGGATATATTTACTTCACTATATGCTGGTTTGATCAGTTGTAGTCCACACATAATCTTAGGGTACCAACCACCTTAATAGAAAAAAACTGTTAAAATCTATAGATATGTTTTGGATTATTTGACACCCTTAGCCTCTAAGTCATCATGTTTCCTCATTAGTTCCTACGGATCTGTAGTTTCCATCGTACAAGGTGTTTTGGAAACTGATCTCACACGTGGCGTGAGATCAATGATGAATTCTAACTCCCTATTAAAATTAAAATGATGAAATGTGTAGTGAGTATGTCTCTAAACCAATTCCCGACAAGAGGGAATTTTGCTAACTGTATCCCGTGATCACTCATAATGTGAATTACCATCTGGGTTTTTAGAATTCCTCTCCTAGTACGCTTTATTCAAACTCCACAAGCCTATATAACTCATTATCCATTATGGATATACAAGTTTCCCATATGTTATATAAACATCACACGATGGTGATTTCAATCCACCTATGATCCATCCGACACATGCTAGTCGATATTTATAATGACTTTGAAGCACACAATTTTGTGTACATTGAAACTCCATGTAAAATGATACCCACCTACATCATGGGTGAACTCTTTGTATCGGAATATTCTCTCCACTCTAAAACTAAATGGTGTGTCTAGGGTTAGATCATAAGTGAATTACATGATCACTAAGCCATGCCATATAAATTTTGTTAAAAACATTGGGGTTTGATGTGCCAATATCAAAGATATAAAATAATAATGTAGAGGATACCAAAATGGTACCTATGACTATAGATGGATCTCTAAATTTCTCCTCTGGTGTAGGATGAATTACATATATATTTCTTTAACTAAGTCCCTGAGATACTTCCAGGGTAGCTTGAGCAGACCCACTCTACTGATGAAGGAAATATGAAGCCTTAATACCTCAAACATATACCCCATATTGGCCTGAATGTCCTGTAGATGACTAGTTTCCTGCCAAAAGAGGATTTTCTAACCCTTCACCTGAAGGAGGTGCTGGTACAGAACCTCATCCACTATGAACTAAAGGAAAATATCGATATAAAAATTGTAGTTAACTTATCCTTACCACACGTCTGGAACTCGATCAGGTTCCTCATACAAAAGGGATTCTTGTTACATGGACTTCTAAAATACTAACACTCTATTTAACTATATATTTGTGACACCTAGATAGGGATCCCCCCACATGTACCCTTGATGAGTCACTTATTGACACAATGTATACCAATAATAGCCTATATGAAAGGTAAACTTGCCTACTTCATGTCATCTTACTCCCTCTATTTCCACCTAGTGATATGGTCATGGTTTAGGATCATTGAAATTATGGTTATCCAAAAGTCATTCACATACAAGAATATGGAATAACCAATCCCAACCTCAATGTACATCGATGTTTTTATCTCATCAATAGTCAATGTTTGTGAAAAATACATAAATTATGTCAAGTGAGTTGGTTTTCCATCACTGACATTTCAACTTTCATACTATGCATGAACTCCCGAAATCAATATGTTCCCATGTTTGGATGGAAGAAATAGTCTCATAGTTTCATGGATGTCAACCTAGTTCATACGTTGATGTCGACTAGATTGAGTAAAAATGTCCCACCATCTCATGGAAGATTCCCATGATAGATAGGTGACAAGGTTGACCCAACATTCATGATGCATCTTGATGTGATCGAAGATTGAATGCATATCCTCAAACACATATTCCATAGCCTGAGTCCCTCCTTCCCTCGATAATGTGGGAGGATGATACTATTAATTTTACGTGGTCAAAAAGGTCAAGGAACTCCTCGCACAGATGAAATGTAGTGGAGAAAAATATCTCAGAATTGGGAATCAACACATATAGAAAGATCATTAGTAGGTGCCTTTGTAGGTACTATAGGAGGTATCATGGGTGGATCCAGACACACCACCTTAGTATTTTTCTCTTTCCACATTCCTACAAAACAAAATGAGTGTGTTTTGATGTCATAGCTCTACAAATTCCAAGATCATGCCTCAAATATATTTATAAAATATAATAAAAAATAAAGAAAAGTAAAATCATTCCTATACTAATGTAAAACCCCTATCCCTCTCTATGAGCTATTATTTGGTAAGAAGAATGATCAACAGAAAAAAAAACTATAATGTGTGGCCTACAAACCACTATTATAGTCAAGTCAATATAGATTCTCACATATTCTGCTCATGATAATTATTTCATTTTAGAATTTTTTTTTATTTTAAGCCTTTTATGATTCAATTTTATTTAATTGGTTATTAGAAACATGATCTACTTAAAAGAGTCAATATTTCCAACATTTAAGGGTATATACACCTTATATATTGAATTTGGTGCATCAACTCACAACTTCCTGACCCTTACCCAAGAAAACTGATGTAAAATGCAATGACTTGTGTTTAAATTTGATTGGATACCCTTGGAACTCACAAATGAAAACAACTGAGGTGGATGAATTTTTAATAAAAAAATTATTCCATTATGAAAATAGAACCACACTACATTAAATAATTAACAAGGAACACACAACCATCATAAGAAATATAGATAATAAAAATTGAAAAGTATATATGGCAATGAATGATGCATGGAATCTCAAACCTATTTTTCCTAGTATGATGTGCAATTTCAATTTTCCTTCATATCATTGGGTCGGTGTTAAAAAACTCATTGCAAAAAATTCAATATACCTAACATCATAATACTATTGAGTCACTTAATGGTTAAATCCAATGAAACCATAACATAAGGAAGAAATAACAGCATTTATCCATCTAAGGAGATTTTGATTTCCTCTTTATGTTGGATAAATAATTCTAACAATAGCATCATAGGGAAATTTTCATGTAATAGTCTCTAGTTTGGCCCAACATTAAGATGAAAAAGAAATTTTCTGATATCACTTTTTAGCATCCCGCCCCGAGTTCCACTTAAAGGTTCCCCTAGATAGTTGTCCATAAGAATTCATGCATATTTATGAAATATATGAAGGCTGAGACAATCATATAGGTAATTGGGTATTTCTATGGGGGAGATCATGCCCTTAATTGTCATAGGATAAAACATAATAGATATATAAGAAACAACTAAATAAATCATAATGACCTGATATTAATAGAAGTAAAAATCATAACATGAAAATTACATAAATAATGTTCAGAAGATGTAAAACTAAGATTGAGAAAGTGATTATGATAGTGGTTTTTCTGTTAAATAATGTGACAATGAAAGGGGAAGGGGATACAATCATTAATATATGATAACAAAATAAACAAAAGGGATAACAACTTCTACAACTGACATCTCGATAAAAGTCTCTATCTACTGCTCCCATCTCCGTCTTAGAAAATTAAATCATGAATTGGATGTTGGATTCATCCCATTTTAATCATCATCAATCATGAAGTCTAATAAAGTACCATATGATCCCAAGAAGGGTGTGAGACATAATCTCATTAGGATGACACCCACACTATCAAGGAATTTCCATTTCATGAATTAAAAATTTAGTAGTGTTCCACATATATATATATATAATTTAACTTCATGAATATAATGTATAAATAAATGTATTTAAATAGGATCAACATGGAGGACCATCCAAACTACCTACATTGTCTTAATCTACTGTGTTTGAACTAAAAGATCATAAAATGGCCATGAAAATGAGTTAAAATACACTAGGATGGACTTCCAAATGTTTGTGATCGTGCATAAATGATATCTCACAAAATATTCCAAATCAAATGAGGAACACCAATTTGAAATAATTGATTTATCTTTTAATAAAAATTACCATTTTATCATAAAAAATGTCAAGAATCCTTGGGAATATCTATAAAAATCTTAAAGTTCTTTCCATGTATAGAGAAAAGGGATCAATAAATTAACAATTCAAGGAGCCTTTCCATCATGACCCATGAATGAATTCCCATGTGTCAATCTTTCCCTGAGTGAAAATAGTATCAGATGAACTATGAGTCTATATCTTGTATAATATGTAGTGGGCCGAGTTTCTCTCATTGCATGTGACAACTAAGCGTGCCATCGAGACAATCTCAGGGGTCTCCCCTAGGGATCTCATGTCACTCGCCTAGGGAAAAAAATAACATACAGTGAGCCCATATGAGGCATAGCTAATTACACCAATGGAATATTTAAAAATCATTCACATTGATATTAGTATGGCATGGGATCCCATCAAGGGGGTCCTTAACTTAGAACCACTTGTTACACTCTCATCAGTAGAGGGAAAGTAATTAATAAGAAATCCATACTCAACAAGATCAATTCATGCTTCATTACATTTATTTCAAGTCATTGGGTCACATTAAGAAAATTAGTCAACAACTTAAATAGATAATTTTCCATTTAAGTCTCCAATATATAATTAAAAATACACACAGAAAATTCAATTTAAGTTGAGCAATCCATAAGTGGCATGGGGAATGTCTAGTAACTAGGTTCAACACCCCTATCAATTTGAACATTGCTTTAGGAATTTAATATAAATCAATAACACATATAATCATTTTACAAACCAACTAATAGGGTAATTTCATTCATTATACGTTTAGCCCAACCTGATTGCGTTGACTACCATAATGAGGTCAACTAACAATATTTTTTCAACACATACTCAGGACTCAAAGGTTTATTGAAGTCTTCAATTTTAATTTAATTTAATAAATTGTGGGAAATCTTGAACATCCTATCTCAGGATACAACATCATATTTTATAAAATGAAAAAAAATTATGGAAGTAGGGTATGAACACCCTCATTAGCCTTGTAGATATTTCATCATCTAGTTTTAACCATTGATCCGTGTTGGGATGGAAGAAAAGATGAAAATTTCAAATGCCCTGAGAATGGGGAAAATGATATTGTAACAAAATAGTAAAATAGATGTAGAAAGAACCTAGAAATTTATTATAAATGATTAATGGTCATACCTCATGCACTCTATATCATCTGATGTTATAAGAATTAGATAGAGGATGGGGGAGTGGTGTCAATGCATAGATTCTTGAGTGAGGAGAGGCTATTAATGTGTGAGATGGATGCAGGGGTGCTGGATAAATAATGAGGAAGGAATATTTTTTAAAAAACATTAAATATGGAAATTTATGTAAATTTACACATTTTTAACAATTTTTATGATTCGACTAACTGTGTGAAAACAATTAAACATCTATCTTCTATGGATTGCAAACAACTTGCAGGACATGCCTCCTGGTTCTTATAATGGAATACAATTTTTTCAGCCATGTCTTATCTTACCTTTTCATGGATTCAGTTTCCAAATGACCACCATAAGAACTCAAGGAACAATTTACATGATTAAGCATAACATTAAAGCATGTTTCATGTTATTCAAAATAAAAACTTAGGTTCTATGCCTTTATGAAAATCGAGTACTTTACACAGTCCATGAGACTAGAGTATGATCATATATCATCTATTAAACATATGTTTAGTTTGTTGAATCGGTGCGACCTTTTACTGTAGAGAGTTGATCGTAAATATAACAATATATATCAATTTGGTTCATTTTATCATTATAAATTCGCCATTAACGTAGCAGGTTGATCTAGATTGGGTTTTTGATGTCCACCAATAGTCATGGGTGTGACCCTTACCTGAGTATTATGGTATTCAATGGAAAGTGATAATTTGTAGATGGTGAACTATTGATGATTTCCTGTTGGACTGGTGTCTCTAGGGATACTATGTATCATGGAGTGGATTATAATGTATTGTGAATAGATTTTAGTAGAATCATTTTCCTTGTAGTTTGGTTGTGACTGCTTGGTGGTGTCGTTTCCTTCTCGAGTAGATATATTTTTTTCTACTTTCTATAAATTAATTGATAAATATTTTTTATGAGATAAATATATTTTTTAGTAATTTTTTTATATAGATGTGTCTTACTAGTTATTGTTATACTCACCCATGAATGGGTTATCTCTTGATGTGTGGTGTCTTAAAAAGACAATGATCATTCGATAGTGTTATCTATGTATGAATTAGTTGGTTTCAGTTGATTGATATTTCAAAATTTTGTGGGTTTGGAGATGTTTGATTGAATGGGTTGTTTATGTTAATGCCTTCTATGTGTGGGAAATGCCAACTCCCCAATTGTCTCAACTTGATCACCTAATTGATGAAATATTTGGGTTGTTGTGGATTGGACCCCAATTTTTCTGGTCATGATAGATTTTTATCAAATGATTCAGTTCTACCTTAGGACTATAGTCTCAGAGAATTTTTTTTCGAGAAATAGTGTAATGTTCCTTATTTTTTGTATTTCTGAAAATGAAATCCATTGTTGGTGCATCATCCAAAATATCCCTACATTAAGACTCTAATTACCGTCCTTTCAACATTGGTACCTGTAGACATTGGATGTGTGGGGAAATATTGTTAAATGAACCATATAAGAATTGTTTGTGGTTTTTATGTATTTCCTGCGTTAGCTGACTATATATACTAATAGAAATAATACATCTTATTTATTTAAGGACTCATATATGAAAAAAACCTATTGTTATTCCATTGTGTGATCTAGGGGATGATCTTATGAGTTATGATGAATCAGTAAAGGGGAATATACTAGTGTTATAACTTCCAGGTGGTTTACATGATATACCACAACCTGTAGAGAAAAAGAAAGTGATTTTATTTCCCGAAAAGGATACCCATAGGCTTAGTGCATTTCTTGATCAGTATATGTAATGAACTCCAAGGTTTTGGTGTATGTTAGAGTACCATGTAAATGAATAATAACTATAGGTAGTTACAAGATTATTTGAGCATATGAGGATGCCTGAGGTCTAGATGTCGGTATTCATATTTAGTGTTAATTATAAAACTATTAGGACATGTTTGTGTTTATAGACATGGTCACATGACAAGAAAACTCTATCCTAATACTAATTCGAGTATCTATTCATATAAGAGTTATCTTCGGCCTTTCTTGGATCAATGTGTATAAAAGAGATTCTACATCTACAATAGTGAGGTTTGACTATGGCAGAGTATTCAACGAGGATTTCAAATCATTATGACACTCCAAGTATAATGTGTATGATCCATTATGCATAGAAATATTTATCTAACAAGGATTATGTTAGGATAATATGGATTAGTTGTTATATCACAGCATTCTCATATATAATGGAGTGATTTAGTGGGCCTTAGAAGTGAAGATCTACCTAGAATAGAAGGTGTTGTCTGTGGGTGCTGGAAGTAGCCACCAAAGAGCGGAGACCTCAATATAAGATATTAGATGACAGTTTTAGGTACTAAATATTTTAAAAAACAATAGGAAGTGTTCCCATAACAATGATTATGCAATGAATGGTACCCATGATGGATCAAATCTTCTGATATAGAAGTGTTTTTTCCCCTTCAATAGATGGGGACATCAGGAATGGTATTTTCCAGCCTATTATAAAACTAATTGAAAGATGGTAGAGGGAATATTGATGTAGAGAAAAAGGAAGGATTAGGGTTGTACACATTGTAGTGGATGAGGAAGAGGGTTAGAGGAGTAGTAGGAGGTGGTCAAAGGGTTTACTTATTTCCACCACTACACAAGGGTGTCCATTCCATGCTCAATGTGCTGGTGTTCTTAAATGAGACCAGTTGTAGGCTAAGAAATCATATTTTCATGAGTATATAGGGACGATATATATTATGATAAATTACTTTTCTACATTGTATAATTAATATAAATAGGAGTTTGGGAGTAATTAAATTCATTCAACTTCGCTGTTTTGATACTTTTAGTTTCCAGTTGAGGCATTGCCTCGAACCTTGCACTTGGATACTCAAAACGAAGGTAAGTCTATGATTACATAGTTTTTCTAATAATTTTAAATGATGATTGGAGTTGAAAAAATTAAAAAGGATATCTTTATAGAATCTATGTGGTTTAATTATTTCATGTTATATATAGACTATTTGTAAACAATCCATGCCATGATTTACAGATTTAGGTAGAGGATGGGAGTTTTTTATATTGATTAGACATGATTTTCCATTGAGGGTGAAAATGAATACATGAAAGAGAAGGAATAGGTCTGTATTACGAGAGTGAATATGATAAATCAACAGTTTTATATCAGGAATCTTAGATAAGTTGGTGCTATGGGATACTAGTTCCCTACAGCAGTGCTCGAGTGTGAGATTGTAATTCATGATGAATTTATAGGATCACCTCTCCATCGTGACATAGATTTATACATTTAAATAAAACCTAAGATGTCCCAAATATCTATAAAAGCATATATTATTTATCTTACAGATCAGGAATAGTATACGGTGATGTTAGGGGGCTTGTAAGAGAATAACATTGTGAAACCTAGTGTTTTCCCCTCAGCAACCCCGGTGTTGTTCACCAAGAAGGAGGATGGGAGATTAATGTTAATTGTGGACTATCGTTGTTGAGACTAGGTGATCATTAATTATAATTTTCCAATAATTTGGGTCTATTTATTATTCAATTAGTTGATTTGAGAATGATCATTCTCAAAGATTGACCTCAGAATAGGCTATCACCGGCTGGGAGTATATAATGAGGATATACAAAAAATGATATTTAGGTGTCTCTAGGGTAACTATGATTAACTAGTGATGGCCTTTGTCATGTGGAACTACCAATTAATGTTCCATGGAATGAAGAAAATAATAAGTACTCCATTCATCATCTAGTTTTTGTGTGTGTAAATTGATGATATCGTATTGTATTTATTATCTATGGAAGAGGATATGTGGTTATAACCCAAATTTTTTTGAATTATATTTAATCAAATCTATTTAATTTTTTTAGTGTTTAGTATTTTAAAGAAATATAAAGAATTTATTTTAATACATTAGTGCACTTTTTCCCACATTCTTATATTCTACACCAAGGTATGCTTCGGCTACAAGCAACACTAACGTGGATTGTGTGACATGCCACACTATGTTTTGTCAAAACTGTACATTATTAATATAATTATTTAAATGATATAGTTATAAACTAGACATTAAAATTTCCAATATTGACTATAAAATTTAAATTTTAAATTATATTTATAATAATTTCTAATAAATAAAACATATTTATAATGAAACATATAATTTTTGGTAATGTCTATATATGATTAGACAAACTATTTTCTTAATGGAAGTGTCTTTTATATATACATCAGTGAAAGATAAATAATCATTTTAGAAACACGTGGAAATTTAATTTGATAATTTTTTTCATTTCATAATTTATTAATAATATTAGGGATATTTTTTGGAATTTTATTATAAAATATCATTTTTTATGAATAAAGAAAAAATATTAAATTTTAAATCAAAAATATTTTTTTGACTAATTTAATTATAATGTAAAATAATATATTAAGATTCTTTTAATGTCATAATAAGTAAATTATTCATATATTAATCCACTTTAGGTTATTAGAATCATTTTATAGTGAATTTAGGTATAAAATCTTAATGAACTTGTAAACATTCTCACCTTAAAACCTGCTTTCTCAGCACATATGTGGGATTTGTATTAAAACTAATTTCACCTATAATATTAATTTAATTTAGAATATTTTATATAAATTGTTGTAATAATATTTATATTTATAGTCTAATAACATAAAAATAATTTTTGTCCAAAAATATATGTGAAAGTGATTAAAATTAATTGCAAAAATTAAGGTAAAGGCAAGCTTATCAAGTGACTATCCCATAACCATAATGTTAAAAATGACCTATACAATAATCCTACTCTAATTTAATGGACATATATAATCCATTAAACCTTTATTATTTATTTTTCTATTTTTTATGACATTTTATGTTAATAATGTAGTTATACGTAACCTATTTTTGAAAATTCCAAGTGTGTCCTCTCCCTCGAGTATAAAAAGGCCCTCACTCCTCAAACATCCTCACATATATCAAGACACTTTTGAAAGGCCAGTAAATTCTGAAATATCTCATATAATTTCATCCCCATAACCTATAATCCTTACTATGGGACTAATGAAAACCATTGAATCTCTGTAGTGCAATCCAAAAGCAGTTACCCGAATAAGAGGTAATATACTTCCTCAAGGTCTTGAGTTTTATTTTCATTCTCCAAAACCTAAATTATTATTATACCATTAATATATAACAAAAACACTATCATAAATATAATAATATGTATATATTATAATGTTTATACCTACACTTACAAAAAAATCCATCTAATGGGTAAATATCATACCACTCTTGTTTACGGGGAACTATTACCTCACAAAAGGATGTTGCATATTATTACTTTACCACCATTCATGGATGGTAATTATGATTTACACTGTATTTATATTTTATATATGAGATATTTATAATTTATTTATGATTATTTTTAATTTATATAGAACATACCTATATTTTTATCTTTTTTTATCTACGATAACTTCATTTTTGGAAGTGTGGACAATCGCCTCCTATAAGAGATGTTATTCATTCATAGAATACATGGGATATATTAAGGATGTGATTAGAAATGATATAAGATATATATTACATAATAAATCTTTCTTAATGATATTATATATATACATAAATTTTTTATTTTATTTCATTCTTTTAATATGATAATAAAACAGATGTAGCATTCATGCGTATGTAAGACATACCGTCATCATGAACAATGTATTTAGATTAATATTTATATATTATATATATTTATATAAATCAATATATTATTATTATATAATATATTTTTACAATTTATTATATGTAATAAAAATATTAGTCATGATATAAGTTAGAGGATCCTAAATAATAGGTCAAAACATATAGAAGAAATAATTTGATATTACCCGAAACATAACATTAACATGGAGTTGAAAATAAATTGGTAATATAAATTAATAAAAAAATAATATATGGTATTATAAAAAATAATATCTAACAATAATTGATGAATAATAATATAATATTTATTGTATATAAGGATTGAACATGTGTGACAAATGTAATGACATAGTATAAGAGAATTTCATCTCACTTTTTTATTTAGTGAGATACATGTCTTTTTCCCCACTTATTTATTTTTTATGGTGTGTATAATTACCATGTATTTATTCATTTATTTTTAGAATTAATTTTATGGGTATTCACATATTGATTTTATGATCTTTCTTTTATGGATTTTCTTTTTGAAAAGTTACCCAATTAGTAAAGTCATTTAATCTCAATTTTCCTTCTTTGTGGTATATGACATTTTATCCACCTATATTATTCTATTATGTGTATATAAATTAATTTAATTGATTGTATCATGAATCTAATTAATGCCATTATATTTCATGATCTATGTAATTTCATTATTTCCATTGTATTTATATTTAAAGATACAAAAGTGGTAATGGTTTGTATCCTTAATCTGATTGTTTATGAAGAGAGTTTTTATGATTATCCATCCATTGATGAAATATTATAATCCATATCTATAGAAATATAGAGAAATTTCATACCCTCTATATATGCATGTTATTTCCATGTAATGGTACTGGTTTTCCACTATATGGTGATGAATATAATTAATAAATTCTTTTTATTAAACTCCGACATTATTTATCATTTTAATAAGAAATCAATATTCATTCAAAACATTGTTTTATAAAAATGTTTTACAAATTTAATACAATTATCCTATAATTCAAAAATAAAATTTACACATTTATTATATTTTTTTAAATTTTTTTAAAAATAATATTCTTTTCATTTTCTTATTAAGGAAATTCATTGAGCATTTAGTGTGAAAATTTTATATCGGTTATGCATGGACCTACCCAACATCATGAAAATGATTTCCTTGATGCGTTATTTGTATGTTAAAATATTTATTTTTTATGTAATAGTAATACCTATTAATGTGGAAATTTGTTACTTTTATAAAATGTTTTAAAGAAAAATGGTTTCTAAACATGTTTTTATTTTAAGAAATGTATTATTTTTTTTCAAATATTCAAATATATGTTTTAAAATGTTTATTTTTCAAATAAAATTATTTCAATGAACCTAAAGATTATATTATATTTTTAAATTTATTTTCAAGGGAACCAGTTTTCAAAATGATTTTGATTCCTTTATATATTTTTATGTAAAAAGGGTTTACTGATGTTTTGATTCTTGTATTTTATTTTTTTCATATATTTTCAAAGAAAATGGTCCTTCAAAATGGTTTATGCATTAAAAATCCTTTTTCAAATAAAAAATCGCATTTTGATCAAGATTTGTTTTGAAACGATATATCAAAATTACTATCCCTATAAAATGGCATCTATTGATGTTAATCATGCCTTGATAGGAATTGATCAAATGGTTCCATTCATAATCCTTATCTGAATGGTTTATGTTTTTATTAAATGATTTGTATGAAATATCATTTCTCTTTAATAGGTCATAAGACTATGAAAATCATTTCTCTTTCTTGGATAATATTTTGATGAAATAAGTTCCTCTTACATTGTTTATATTCTTATAAAACATTTTTCTCTTCAATGGGTTATACACTGATAATTTCTTTTGGAACCCACTTCCCTTCATGAGTTTCTATATAATAAAATGATTGTGAGACAAATATATTTTCTATAGGTAATGATATTATTAAATATTTATGATACTTTATTAATTTCATGGGATATGAAATGATTTTTTATTATGGGTCATGATATGATGAATGATTTAATTTTTTATGGACCATGTATGTATGAGTTTATAATATGACTAGTGGAAACCATATATCCATCAAATAAATGTGGTAATGATGGATAAATCATGAGTATAAATGTTATGAATGAAGATTATTATATGCTCAAAATGCTATGCATGGAACTAGTTTCTTTTCTATGTGTTTATATGTGAACCTGATTACATGTACAAAATTGTATGATTAAACCATATTTTTGGTTAAAAATGTTTTGTGCGATGAAGATTACACTTTCAAATTCTTATTCATTAACATAGTTTCATTTCTATATGTTATTATTGAACCCGATTACCTATTTATAATTTTATGTTTGAACATAATTGCATGTTCAAAACATTATGTTTTGATCGAGTTGCATGTACATATGTATATGTGAGGACATAATTTCATCTATGTAACATATTGAGTGATACTATTTCTAATTTTACATGTTTACAATGTTATACAATGATTTATATTCTACAAAACCGTTTTATATTCATATGTTATGATTTCATGGCCTGTGTTCATGATTATCTTAAGATTTTATATTTTGAACTGCTAATATTTATACAATGATTAATGTTTTTGATATTATATGAAATGGTTATGACCTAATAATGACACACTCATGTTCCCATGTCGCTATTTTCATGTTATACATATGTATTTTCAATATTTAACATTACCGAGCATTCGTGCAAACCCTTTTATTATGTTTCCTTTCCTAGGTTATGAGGAATAGTTATATGTAGGACTAAAAAATGGTATGATCTTTAATGAATATATTTAAGATAATTCACCATAATAGATTTATGTAATCCCATGTCCCAAATACAATAAAATACTCCGGACCTTAGGCATCTATAATTATAATGTGCTGAATATTAAACTAAAATGATGTAATATGGACATATGTTAAGCTCGAGTCACTATAGTTTGTATCAAAGGAATGTTTTATTCAATCACTAGAAATGATGATGACAAAACATTTGTGAGATCACTATCTATACTTTTAAGGATATGTCTAGGTTTTCTATTAAGGAAAATAATGAAGATATATTAATGGTTAGAGAATTGTACTATAATTTTGGTAAGGGATAGAGTGAGTAGTTTCATAGAAATAAATCATGTCCAGATACTAATAGTCGATGTTGTTCAAGAATAATTGTGCCTAGGAGTAAAAACATTGATAAGGTGCATTTGGGTTGACTAGATCATACCTTTGAACATGACAAACAACCTATACAGTGCACATGGCTATACATTTTGGAGGGTTATGCACTGGGATTTCAAAAAACATTACAACCCATCATGAAGGATTTATATATAATAAGAAAATGAATAACATAGGATAAACCAAATGTATCATATATTAATGAATTATCTATCAATATTTATACATCTTTTGAGTAAATTTTTCCATGATGATGTGGTTTTGTGATACCAAAAGTTTATCTCAACCAATGATTTAAGGTTTTAATAAAATGCATGAACTAGAGAGAACTACTTTAACATTGACTATTCATAATTTATAATGTATGGGAATTATGAAAATAAATTTACTGTGTGGATATTACATGAAGTGAATCAGAAATTAGGTACGAGTATTGGTTATACATCTAAAGATAAATAGACCATACACCACATGGGAAATGTATGGGATGTTATTACAATATAATTAATATTAAATATAAAAACCATGAATAGATTGGGGTTGAGGAACCATAATACATGATTCATATTCCATTATATAAAGAATATTTATCAATACACAAGTTAATGACACCTGAGTAACGATTTCTGAATAATGGTGGATGAATAATGTATTTATGCATCAGAATTAAAATACATTATTATATGAATTCTGAAATATATTACTGTTTTTAGTATTTATTTTTTATTAAGGATGAAAAAGAATATATTGGATGGTGATGAATGTATAAAAAAATTGATTAATGTAAATATGATAATATTGATAAGGGATGGTAAACCCAAATGTGGATAAGACAAGAAAAACGTTTTTCCAGATTGGATAAAGATATGATTGGGTAGGATACTGTAAATTGTATAGAATCCATGACCATAGAACTAATTAATGATATTTTTTGAAATATTAGTCAATTTCATAATATATTATTATATTAAGTTATTTTATTTATTCAAAATATCTATTAATCATTAAAATCAGGATGAATGAAACAAAATTATGGTAATTCATGATAATGAAGTGTTTCAAGAGAATTTAAAAGGATAATATTCAAAAAAAATTATGTTACATTTAATATATACATTTTTTCATATGGGAAGTCATTGGTATGTTAATTTCATGACTAGATTTTTATTCCATAGAATTTACCTCATTTAGACGGGTTTAATGAATAACCATTTATGGAATGATTAATTTACACATAAATGTATGTTGTGAGATTAATGTATTGTCTCACCACATGAGAATTTATTCATAGTGGATAATTTTTTTAACCCTTTTAGTTTGGATATTGACAGATGAAATTACCTATCTTTTGATTTATGGATCTCATGATCTCTTTATGCTTTTGGAATGAAAAATTTATCGTAACTTCAAGAAGTGAAATATGAAGTGGAAGTTGATAAAGGAACAATAATATGGTGATATTTTTCACTTGAAGTGGAATAAAATTAAGTATGAACATTTTGTTATGTTATTATACATTAAATTATTTATTCTATGAAATCAATTTTGGAAAATATTTATCCTAATACCTCTCTTTATGTTGCAGTGATGGTTTAATAAATCATCAAATATCTATGGTATTAAGGTCCTTAACATTCCAATGATCATTCACTTCGTTATGATCAGTTATTTGTACAACCCTATATATTTATATAAACTTTTCATCTATGTCCAATCTTCACTCTCAACAGATGTTCACATATGTAGGAACCTAGATATATATTACATTGGGTAGCTGTTATATTTCCAAATATCATTTTTAATGAAATTTTTGTATTCCATTGTATGTTGTGTGAATATGTCAAAGAAGCATTCCAATATCAAACAACATATAACCCATAAATTATTTGGGGCTAAATTCATTTTAACAGAGGGAGAATTTAACATCTCGAGATGTCATGAATTGTTTTTTATAATTAATTTAATATTTTTTATATTTATCTTTTCATGAAATGATAAATTTTTTTTAATATATTAATGAACTCATTAAAAAATATTTATATTTTAAAACATTGTAATACTGCACTACTCGCAATATATACTTCCCTTTAATCACACATAACGCTGAGTTTCTATAAAATAGAATTGTATTAATAAAATAATTTAAACGAGATAGTTATAACATATATAATATACATAGTAATATTGATAGAAATAATCAAAATTTATATTTTATTAATAATAGTTTAAATAAATAATTTTAAAATGAAACATATATTTTTTGGTAAAGTCATTATAGGTTTAAAAATAAACTTTTCATAAGGGAAAAAATTTTATGCCCTTTTGTGAACAATAGTAAAATTAATTTGAGACACTCATATAAAAAAATTCCTAAAATATACTAAAATTTTTTATGTTTTATTTGATAATTATCTTATGATGTGTTTTGGGTATTTCTCAAAGAATCTTCATTTTTTGATTAATAGTGAAAAAATATAGAATTTTATTGAAAAATGATTTTTTATAATTTAATTATATAGATTCATTATATTTAATATCATTTTAAAGAAATCATGGATCAATTATGTATATATAAATCTAATTTATGTCAATTGAATAATTGTTTTTATTTAATTTAGATATATAAACTTAATGAAATTGTGAACAATCTCGTATTGAAAACCCGGCTTTCTCGCAACATCTACGGGATTAGAATTAAACATAATTTTACCAATTTTATATGAATTTTGTTTCAATATAATGACACAAAAGTTTATAATTAGAAAAATATTTATGTTATAATAAGTAAAACATAAAGTTTGACCAAATATATTAGTGAATGTGGTTAAAATTAATTATAATGATTATGAAAGACCCAATCTTACCAAGAAACTAAACCTTATTTTTAATGGATAAAATGACATATAAACTTGTTAAACACTAATTTTATGAATATATTTTTCTCTTGTACATTTGATTATTGATTTTAGTAGGTTTTTTTTTGAAATATTTTTGGGTAAAACTAGCGTACACTATACTTGGTCAGAAAAATGCCAATTGTGACCCCTCCCTCCTCTATAAAAGAAACTAGACCCTCCCCCTTACTTTCCTCTCTCAAGAAACAATGGCTCAGCCATGATATTCCCTAATATATCTTTAATATATATCCCTTAATCTTATAAGCCTCTTATTTGGAATAATTAAATAAATATATTCCCTACATTGAAAACAAAAAAGGGTTACCCGAATAAGATATAACATCCTTCCTAAATCTATTTAGTTTTACATTCATTATCCACCACCTCAATTATTAATATTACATCGTAATATATTAACCCTAGTATCCTAAATATACATATATTTTTAGCTAATTTTTCTAACTAAAATTAGAAATAATTCCATTTAATTGTTAATGAACTTATCGTTCTTGTGTGTGTCGAACTACTGCCTTACAAAATAATGTAGTCCATTTTTTCATTTCCACCATTAATGGATAGTAATTATGACGAAAACAAAATTTATATATTATATATTTTATATTTATAATATTTTTAGGCTTCTGAAATTTCTATATAGAACATAAATTTATTCTTTATATTTGGTGTATCTATGAAAACATCATTTATGGAAGTGCGGCCTACCGCCTCCTCTAAGCGATCTGATTCATTTACACTTTATGTGGGTTGGATTAAAGATGTGTTTAGTAAATATATATGAACTATATTAAAAAAATTATAATGGAATGATATTATATATATATATATCACATTCTCTATTTGGTTTAATATAATAATAAAATAGAATTTCTGTTCACACCTTCATATGACCTACCATCTCCCAAAATGGTGGTTTTCATTAAATATTTTTATATTATGTGTGTTATTATAAATAAATACATAATATATTTATACCATGTTTTACATTATTTTAATAATTTAATACTGATCTATGAAAAATGATCAAGAATAAAAATTTAAAACATTATTGAAAAATAAAATTGATAGTACCATAAATATAATATTAACATGTAGTTGATAACAAATGAGTAATATAATGGCATAAAAATTATTATATGGTATTTGCTAACAAATAATTTCCTTTAAAATATTTACAATAATATTATATATATTATATATTATTTTTGAATGTGTGTGAATAAGTTCAATACTTAATGTAATGGAATTTCATCTCACATTTTATTTCCATGGGATACATATCGTATTCAACACTCATTTCTTTTTTGTGTAGTATATACTACCCATGTAAATATTCTATGATTATTATTCAGAAATTTACATTTATTATGATATCCATTTGATGATATTTTATTCATGTGGTTTATGTTTCAAATGTTATAAAATCGTTAAAGTAATGTTGTCTTGATTTCCCTTGTTTAAGAAACATGCCATGTTAGGAACCTATGTTTTGAAATGTAGTGTATATGATGAAATTGGAATTATTATATCATTAATAGAATGATTTTAATTATATTTAATGCTTTATTTATTGTTATTCTTTCAAATGTATTATGATTTAATATTATAAATGTGGTAATGATTTATAGCTTCAGTCTCATTTGTTTATAAATTGTTTTTGTGATTATACTTCTATTGATGAACTATTAGGATCCATATCTCAATAACACTCATTTATTTTCATACCCAATTTAAATTTATCACACATAAATTTAATGGTAAAATATTTATACTATTTGATAGTTATGATTATGATGAAAATGTTTTTCTGAAGATTTGACTTGATTTCTCCTTTAGGATGTAAATCATTGTTCTTCTAAAATGGTGTTTTATAAAAATAATTCAAATTTATTAACTATTATCATTTTGTCATAGAATGAAATAATATACCATGTATTATATTTTTTGAAACTGGTTTAAAAGTGAATTTTCTTGTTATTTTCCGATCAAGGATCTTTTCTAAACATTTAAGGTAAAAAAATGGTCGACATGTAGGGACCTAACTGCCTTCATGACAATCCTTAAATGATTATTCCATTGTAAGATTAGAATTTAATTTTTCATATAATATATTTTCCAAACATTAGGTAAATTAATATATTTTAAAATGTATTTCAAATAAATATTTTTTCTAAATTCATTAATTTCTACATATATTTTAATTGATTTTCCATGATTGCATTATATGATTTCTGAAATTTTGTTTTCAATATAAGGTATTTCGATGATCCCAAAGCTTATAATATATTATTTAAATTTATTTTCCAAAACAATGTTTTTTTAAACATTTTTATGCGTCTTTTATAATAATTACCAGGAACATTATTGGAAAATGTTTCCAATATTCTTTTATAAGTTTTGAATGTATTTTTAATGAAATTGGGTTTTAAAAATTGTTACTATTTTAAAAATCCTTTTTTAAAAATGAAATTATATTTTCTTCAAAAAAAATTTTAAAATATATCTAGTAATTATTTTCAATCTATGATGACATATTTTGATGTTACTTATTTCTTCCTGGGAAATGATCTGAAGGTTGAATTCATATTCTTCCTCTGAATGGTGTATGTATTAATGTCATGATTTTTATAAAAACTCATATCTAATTCACGAGTATTGTGTATATGAAACACAATCCCCTTCAATGTGTTATGAGTATATTAAAAATGTTCTTAATCCATAGGTTATATTCTGTTGAATCCTTTTTCACATAAATTGGTTATAAAATGATACGGGTTTATGAAACCCACTTTGTTTCATAGGTTATCATTGGATGACATCATTATGAATCCTATATATTTTCCATAGGTTATGATAATATTAAATGTTTGTGGAACCCAATTCATTTTAGGTGTTATGATATAATATCTTTTTATGTGTCATTATGTGATTATTGTTTTGTTTCCTGGTGGTAGATGTATTTTTGAGATTATTATATGACAGTTGGTATATATATCTACCTGTAGTAAATTGGGTAGTTATGGATGAATCTAGAGTATAAATTCTATATGTGAACCAGATTACATTTTCACAATTTTAGGTATGGGTCTAGTTTCATTTACATAGGTTTATTCAAGAAGCTGATTACATGTTCACAATGTTGTGAGTGAAAGTTATTATATGTTCATAATGTTATGTTTAAACCTAATTATATGTTGAAAATGTTATGAATATACCATGATTCATGTACATAAGTAATATTTAAAACTGATAATATTTTTTCAATGTTATGAATGAACCAGATTTCATGTTTACAACATTATGCACGGACTAGGTTGCATGTCGATAAGTTTATGCGAGGGCTATATTTCATGTCCTTAACATAATGATTATACCTATTGCAACTTATATAGGTTCATATTGTCATATGTTGATGTTTATGAAACAACTCAATGTATTATTCATATGTTATGATATCATAGATTATATTCTTGATTATATTTTGATGAACGTATTATTAACTATTATTATTTATTCTGTGCTTCACTTTTACAATCTTTCATATACAGAATATGACATTGTAATGATATGATCTTGTTCTCATTAAATTATGTTCACGTTATGTTTATATATTTCCATTATTTACCCCTGATAGACATTCAATGTCAACCCTTTATTATATTTCCATTTCCCAGTATATGAATAAATCATTTATGTCTAATTAAATAATGGTATAATCTCTATGGAAGACATTAAATATCATTAACCATACTAGAATAAGGAATTTCATGTTTCTAAAGACACTAAACTATTACGGTTTACAGGAATGTATTTTTGAAATGTTCATAATATTCGACCAAAATGATTCAACATCCATGTATGTTAAGAATGGGTATCTATATATGACACTCATAATGAGATTCCTTGTAACACCCCAAAACTCTAAAGTACAACATTGTATACTATAGTATGAATGAAACATATCCCCATGAGTGTAATGGAATTTAATATCCAATGAATTTATAATATATTTACAATCATAAATAAATAGAATATTTTCTATAACATATAATGCACACAACACCTACTTTTCATTTTTTATATGAAAGAATGACCTTTATTAATAGCTTATGTCACAAACAATATAGACCTTTTATGATAGATTATGTTACATGCAAGATCATGTTTATCCAAATAACAATGTATCATTAAAATAATATTATTTAATATAATATGATATAACCTATCCATTATGATTGTGGTTATGAATAAGTATTAACTAAATTATGAAAATATATGGTTTATATAAATATAAACTGATATTTAATATAATATGATTCATTTCATAATGAATTTCAAAAAATACTGAATTATAGTTTAAGAAATATATTTCATCAAATTTATTTTTATGCCTAAATTATATGTCTAATTTGTTTGAAAGATAAATTATATAATATTTTTATTACTAAATAAAATTTATTTCATTGGAGTCAATTTCAATTTGAAATTCATTATAAAAAATAGATATCTTTGAGAAGTTTTTACTTTGAAAAACTATATTGTGACTTTCTTGTTGGACTGATTTTAAATTAACTTCTTCTATTTATATTATTCGAATTTGGAAAATTTATTACATATTTGGAATAAACTTAATTTATATTTTATGATATTTTCACTCTTGTTTTGGATAAAAAAATTCTTGTTAATGTAATTAAATTAATCATAAAAATTAAGGTAAAATTAAGAAGGTCCAAAATGACATATCCACTTTCAAAAAAGCCACTTTATGTCCATATTTAGACACTTTACCCACTTTTTTCAAAATTGGACAATTATTTGAGCCACATGTAATGTGAGATATGTACATGTAATTCCTTTGTAAATATATTGTAAGAGGTCCACTCCTCCTCCACTATAAAAGGACACCCTCTCCTCTAAATTCATCACACCTCTCAAGACAATGTAGATTGACCAATATCTACTCAAATATATCTTAAAAATCCTTCTCCTCATGTTATAAGCCTCCCCTTGGGCATAATTCAATCCAAGGAAAATATTTGTTCAAACCAAAAGGAGTTACCCGGTTAAAAGAGGTAACATTTTCCTTAACCTCATTTTTATTATTTACATTCTACACCCTAAACATGTCTTATAATATGATTTTATAAAAACACAATTATTATCAAAATACTAATATGTTATTATTCTAATGGTTATAACTACACATGCACACACTTCCATCACATTAGTGATGAACATACTGCTTCTATGTACAAAGAACTACTGGTTCATGAAACAATTTATTTTCACATATATTTAATATTTCGTAATGATTAATTAATTAATTTTAACACCAATATTTTTACATTTATTTTTTTAAATGATAAAATCATTTGTGGATGTGTAAACTAGCACCCCTTAAATGTGAAGTGATTATTTCACACTATAATGGAATATATAAAGGTTGTCAATAATTAAAAATGAGAGACATACACAACAACTATATTATATTCATGTAGTAATTACATTTCTAGATATATATATATATATATATATATATATTCAATTTTCATTATTATCCTTTCATACAATAAATAGTGATAACGTCATTCATGGACGTGTGGACTACCGCCTCGTATACAAAATGTGATTCCCTTAACATCACATGATTCACATATATAAACATTATAAATAAATAATATGTTATTTATTTAAGAATTATCATACATAATTATAAATTTTTATTTACTTTATTTCCATAAGGATCATTGAAAAAAGAGAACATAACTCTCATGTATGTACGACTTACCATCTCCATGATTGAATCATCAGTACATTTTTCATAACCACATATAAATATTAATTTTAAAAGTTTAATTAATGTAAAAATATGATAATTATTTCATTATTATTATTAATAATGATATGTTATATAATGAAACCTTTTACAATAATTTACCTACCATAGACATTTTTACACGTAAACCGAATTTGGTCAAGACACCCAATATAATCTAAATTTTTTAACTAGATTCAAAAAATATAATAATAAGTGATATAGATATATTAGAAAGCATGAAAATTTTTCACAATAAGTAATAATATTAACATATGTTTATTACACAGGATGTTAATGGATGACCACCCAAAATGAATCTCAAGGTAAGGAATTTTTCATATTACATTTTACTTCTATGAAAAATGTCATGTTCAAGACTCACTTATATTGTGAGATTTATCTACTACACATTTATATATTATATTAAGAATTAAATTATCTTAATGTTATTTAAAACATTCATTTAATATTATTCATTTAAGAGGTTTATGTTTTTAAAATTTACATATTTGAAAGGGATACTTTGGAATGTTTAGGATTTTTTTCATAAATAATAACAATAATGATCATTAAATGATATTTAATTACCATGAAATTATATGAATAGTTTTCAAAAAAACCTTTAATTTTCATACTTTCTTGTAATTCATGACCTTTTTAATTATTACATTAATTTCTCCACTATTTGGTTCATAAATTTTAAAGAAAACATTTTCAGAAAACATGAATTTATTTCTCTCTTAGGTTAGGGAACCTTTTTTCTTCTAAAACCCATTTATTTTAAATGTATTAAAAAAAATTTAAAAACGAATTGGTAAAGATATTACTAACATTATATACGAATTTTCTAATGGAATATGTTTTCCATTTTCAGAAAAAGGAATTCTTCTAAACATTAATCCTTAAAAAGGATTGTTCTTTCTACCATGTATTTCTTGTTTGGATTTTCCCACCATTATTTCCTTGAAGCTAGTTTTTTAGGTTTAAATTGATTGTTTTTAAAGAAAATTTTTTCAAAAGTGGTTTTAAAAGTATTTAGAAAACTATTTTGAAAACTGAACGATATTTTCCACAAGAATATTTTTGTAGAATAATATTTTTATATTATTCCCTTTAATCATATACAAGAAAATACATTTAACTCCACCTGGGTTATGTCATGTTGACTACATCCATAATCTTCCTATAGATGGTTTATTATTGATTTGGGAAAAGATAATAATCACATTCACTTCCTTGATTCTTCTTTTAGTCCCATTTAAATATCTAATTTCATCGGATCATTGAACATAGTATATCCCCTAATTATTCATATCATATATCAAAGGTATACTAATTTTGTAAACCGTATACCATTTTTTAAATGGTATTCACATTAAAATTAATTTGATTATTTGGGGGAAATATTGAGAAATGTTTACACTTTATTAAATAATTTTATTTGATAGTAAATACTATGTATTTCATTTATATAATGCATTGGAAATGAAAAAACGGGTTGGGTAATTTTATGGAAATACCAATGGGTTTTGGACCAGTTATTGAAATCCACTTATTGCATCTGTAGTCTTATTAGACAAATTAGTTTCACAAATTTGAATTGGTATACAATATATTAATGTTAATGGTATGATGTAACTTTTAAACATGACTTCCAATAATTATTCATTTTCCATTTATTATATTTAGTTTTAAATCATCCAGGAAAATTTTCTTCAAAATTTCAATGGACACATTTCATTTTTAGTTCATTATTTATGTGGAATGTGTTTTTTCTTACATTGAGATATTTATGTTACCATATCCTATTATTTGGATGGAATGGGGTTTCATTTACCTTTATTTATTTTTTATTCACTTCTTTTTTAGGTTATTGGTTACAGGGAATGTGAGTTCAGTTAATTAACATTGAATAAATATCATTCATATTGAATCATTATTCTATTAACTATCTTCTACCCTTAACAATCATTTCATGTAACCCTTATTAAGTTTATTTTCCCAAAAAATAGAAGAAGTGTACTATGAATGATATAAAAGGATTTACATGATAAAATAAAGTTATCCAAAATTAGGATTTATCATTTTAGGAAAAAAAATATTTTATAATTAATGTATTCATTTGAAATAGGAGACACATATTTTTATCTGGTTAACCAATACTACTAAACTCTTGGTCCTTCAGGTTTTGATTCCCTATAATCATCCCAATGTAATTGATTTTAGGATCTATCATTGGGCATTCTCAGGGCGGGTCGCTAGAGTACTTGACATACTCCATGATGAATAGCTTTTGGTGGTTCTCTTGAACTGTATGTTTTGGAATCTGGGGGTGAAAATCAAAAGAAACATTAACATTGAGGTAGGAGTGGGATTGGACATAATTAAGGGGGAGAATATGATAGCTTGGGATCCAAACAAGTGTGTTATCCGGGTGATATGTTTTTGTGGGTTGGAAAGTAAATATCAGTGGACTGTGCCTGCTCTTTTCCATTGTAGAAGCAACATTGTCAACTTCTAACCGAATGATATAGACATTCATTTAGAAAGAAATGTTCTAGTAGAGCTATTAGAAATGTAGTAGAGGTTGATGAGAACTCAAATAATGAGTTCTTCAGTGGGATGTGTTGAGTTAATATTATTCTATTATTCATAATAGACTAGACATGATTGTATTCTAATTCATAAGCAAGAAAATATTGAATATAGTTCACCTTAGTTCAGTCCATATGAGAATAACTGTTCATAAAACGAGTGTGAGCTATTATAAGTAGTCTTTGCACTGATGTTGTGGTGATAACACCTAATCTGTGATAATTGTATCATCTACTATAACCATTATGTCCCAATTATATCCTCTATAAAGAATATCATAACTTCAGAAAGTGGAAATGGATAGATTTCCACTAGGAATATGACTCAATATTGTCTATAATCATAGGTAGGGGAATGTGGTCGAAGATACCATCAAAAAATGATATTTTTCGTAATGGTTTAAATATTTATTCGAGTATTTATCCTTATTATAGATTTCCTAAATTTAAAGGGATGGTGCTTCATTTATTTATTCAAAGGTTGATACCCCAGTTCCTTTATAGTGTTTTAACGATTATCACATTAATGATACCAACTATGAGTCCTTACGTACTAAAATAGGAACAAGATATCTCCTAAAGGATATTGTGAAGGCGGGGAGAACATTATATTTTTAAGGGGGTGGATAATTGTAGAATTAACAAATTTGGAGGAGTTTACGAGGGATTTTTATAAATCCTATTTTTTAAAACATCTATGTGTGGAAAAGATATACCCAGACTTTTGGTGCCCATACAAGTGTTCTAGTGTGAATAGATGTGTTTCTGAGTTATTATTTCAATGAATCATTTTTTAGTTAGTGAATGTTGAGTACCATGTTACAGTGGGTTTACCTAAACCCATGTAGGTTCTATTGTTTATGTGGGATAACATATCCATGTACATCATTATGGGGTTACCACATACATCAACATGAAAATATGTCATCTTGGTGATTATTGAAAAACATGCCATGTTGTCCCTCATCCTAGAAATTTGAGAGTAGAGCTCACAATGGAGATTTACATAACTTTATATACAAGATATAATCTATCTACAATGATATACCTCATCCATAATTACATATAATGAATATATTTTCATGTCGCAATTATGGATGTGATTGTCGGAGGCCTTTGGGATATATTTTCACTGATGAATAATGTTTTATCATCATATTAAAGGCCAGAATGATAATATTATTTTGTTTTGGGAGATATATTTTCGGAATTCATATTAGTTATTGTCTATAAATTGGAGGATAATATACACTTTTTGGATATTATGTACGATAAAAACTAACATTACACCCTTTTAATGTCACTGTTCGTGTCCTGGTATGGGCGACCATATAGGTCACTACATTTTTGGATTGATACAACTTAGTCAGAACTCATGGGACCAAAATTATTTTAGTTACTTTAGAGAAGGTACATATCACCTGAGAGAGTATGTGGATAGAATATAGCCTTCAAAATTCATATGTTACCGAATAGAGAGACCTCTGGAGAAATAGGAAGGAGACTATGTGTTCTATGGGGTCCCACCTCATTGTGGATTTCATATATTTTTCCACTATGAATATATTTCCTTATGATTCAGTTGAACCATCCAAATACTACATATATATGGAATGATGTCATACCGCCTAGCTCTAATCTAGTTATTAAACGAGTAGACAATGACTTACAAGGGTCGCAACTGAGGTGATGTGTGCATTCCTTGTCTAATGTTATTCATTGGGGTGGTATGGACATTGAGGATGGAAATACCATTTATGAGTATTCATTATAGATCATGGATTTATACTATATGATTCTTCATGGGTGATCAATTCGCCTATATCATGTAGTGTGGATGTATAGTAATCTTCATGTGGTCACCTAGGAGAGGGAGATCTTGATCTGATCTCAGTAACCTCATCTCTTTATATACCCATTTTCGGATTTCTGAAACATATCATTCCAAGGTGGGGAGAATGTAATGAAATTGATTGTTGATGTTTTATTTTTTAAATTATATTTACTATTTTTTTGACTAGGCATTGATACTATGTGAAATTTGGAGGCCCATTGATCCTAGAAGGAATGATTGTAATACATTAAATATACAAATATATTGCACCTGGAGTTTTCTGAAAAAAGTGGAATAATTATGGAAAACATGCACATATAAAATATAAGAGAGCATCATTGTGATAAAAATTCTATTAATACCCTAGAAAGGACGTAACATTTTCTGATAATAACTATTTATAATAAAGTTGTAACATTCCCTAATGAATAAAATAGAAAAAATAGTTATTTTGTTTATTTGTTATAAAATTGTAAACTAGATATTTTATATATGAAATGTTATGGATATTTATCATGGTTTACCTATAAAACATGAAGACTTAGTGGATGATTATATAGTAGTCTTTTCAGATGTCATCATATTAGATAAAGACTGAGGACCAGTGAAACAACAAAACATGAGGATCTCAACAATGATAGTGATGTGTGATTATTCTTCCCAAGTGATTACTCCAAATTATTGTACAATATTTGAACTGAGATTTACATTTGGTTAATTATTCATGGATTTACACTGATCAATTCTACAAAAAAATATATTGATTTATAAATCATTGGTAGATTTAAATTGATTGGTTGATTTTATTGTTCGTTGTTTGTCAATCAATCTTCATTCATAAATTCTATAAAAATGAATCATGGAAGTTTATAAAAAGGTCAATGTTTGTAACTCACATCATGACTATTATGTTCTTTCTCACATTTATTCACTCATTCATCGTAAGGGTTTTATTTTTCCCATGTTTCAGTAATTACTCAGTATAAGATAAATGTGGGACCAGTCTCTGGCACAACAAATAAATATAATGGTATAACATGCAATTTTGGATTAGATTTTAGATTAGTGATAATAGTAGATTATTTGTAGTGGAATGATACCATATAAGACTAAGATTTCGATTCTCACAAAGGATAGACAACGAAGAATCATGGATGTGATTGATCGGGATGAAAGGTCATTTTCTGAGGAAAATGAGGATTAAAATATGGTGAGTAGGTGACGTCATGGTTGTGTGACCTATGATACATGGATTACCATGAGAAATATGGCATAAAAATGTAGTATACAATATAGAGGAAAGACTATATGATATATAATATATGATTTTCACAGTGAGTAATATGGAATTACTTTCCCTATTGGTCCTTACTATGGAACTCTAGGTTTTTCACAGTGAGTCAAATATCATAAAACATGTGACCCTATCAGATGTTGTGCGACATGTTATTGTGGATTGAGATTTATCATAGAGGATACAACGTAATGGGAATGAAAAATTACACCAAAATGAAGAGAGAACTGGTCGAGGTCTTTACAAGAATAGGCACAACCATGTGTGCATGGTAAGGTACTGATGTACATTAGTTGGTCAATTGGAACAATCAATAATACATGTTAATTGGGAGATGAAACATTATAAATTAAGATCTATCATGAAATTTTATGTATAAATCCTTTCTATGATGTATTTGGGGATTTAAATTTTTTGTGAGGAAGCACCACATGCTTTTATTAGGGGTCATTTGGGCAATCCATGTACCCCTATTATTTGTTATTCACAATCATTGGGGTTATTTTAGCCATTATTTTCTTTTTTTTGTCCATGAATTACTTGATTGTTCCCCCCTTTGTCTTTTTACTCCAGTGTATAGTGTGGAATTATGTTTATTTCTCATGATTGTGACCCCCTAAATAGGATGAGTCTTAGATAGAGTTCATGGGGTCCCTTAGTGAGATTGAAGAGTAATCCATTGTCATATTTTTACCCTTGATGGATATTTGGTATTGGCATGACCACCATGAATTGGTTTTTGATCATCCATCTATATTGATATATCAGTAGGTTTTGTGGTATCATTGGAATATGATCCCCTATGTGGTGGGTTAATAGATATTGGGTTCATCATGGTCCCCAATAGTTGTGGGTGTGACCCCTTATATGAATATCAAGGCCTTCAGAAACCAATAATATTTCATGGGTGGGGAACAAAAATTCATGACCTCTTGGATGAGTTTCTCCTATAATAGATTCGTCTATGGATTGGATATTAATTTAATGATCATTTATTATAGTCGAATAATATGGCTAGAATATTGCTTGTTACCTCATGGAGAATCATTTTCATTCCTGAGTATATATGGGACTTTCTCCCTATTAGGCACTGATTATTAAATCATTTCAATGAGCACAAAAATTCCCGATGATTCTTTTTGAGTAATTTTTGTGTGTCCAACTGGGTATTTATATACTCAACCAATTATGGGATCTTCATACAACTATCATTTCTTATGTATATGGTGGTCCATTTGATGATGTTCTAGGATGATATGGGCAGTCGGAGCATAGCTTGAGCTTGATATACCAAGGTGTTTTAACCTTACTTAATTTGAGAATAGACCTAATCCTTCATGTGGGTTTTCATTTATATTGTTTTTTGGATGGGCTTGTATTTGGACTATTTTCTCTTTTTAAACATTACTATTACTATGTTATAGTAGCATCATAGATGTATTCATAAATTATTTTTAGTGGATTATCATTTAGGAATTTTGTGGCCTCTGGGATGTGTTTGAGTGTATAGATACATTTAGATGATTCCTCCAATGTGTTGAATATGCGAACTATGTCCTTGTCTCTATCCCCTGGACTATTTGTTGCAGGGATGGGGTAGTCCTGGTTCAGACTCCTTTGGACCACAAAATGGAAATTATTTTCTAATTTACGTCCCTTGTATTATTTTTTCTCAATGTTTAATCAATTCTGCACCCACATACCAGCACCGAAAAAATAAACTCATTGTTCTAGAAGCATCAAATACAATGAAATTAGTTATTCATTGAAAAGGTAGAAGAAGAATCATGCATATAATCTAGATGAAAAATATATAAAATTAAGTATTCATTTTAGTGTAGTAATAGTTAAAATGGGATAAAATTTATATTAGTGAATTCTTCTAAATTTTCCCATAACTTGAGTGTGTTCTCATCTGCTACATGTCCAATTAATTTAAATGATAATATATCCACACCATATAAAATAAAATAAACCTATCTTCATATTTAGATTCTTCAAACTGGATAAAAATAGTGGAAGAGAATTATGTTTTGGATTATATTTAAAAAACGTATACTATATATTTAAAATAAAAATTTATTATTCATGATATGAATACCCTATATTTGATTTATTATATGTGTATAGTGGTTTCAATGCATGCAGATTTTTTCTAAACACTTTTTATGTTCTATAAATTACAATTTCTCAATCAATGTTATTAATCGATGTAATTTTTTAAAAAATAACTCTAATTATAATATACATTAAATGATTCCTCATCTACTCAACTGATTAGATCATCCTATACTTCTTGGTCAATGATGATAGAATATACAATATGTGGTTAGGGTTCTATTTTTTCTCCAAATCCTAATTATGATGTTCTATTATAAGTGACTATAGTCTTCTATGATTATATCATTCATCCTTAGTATATCTTTAGTTCAAAAATATACGATTATAGTTGTACTCTATAAGGGATAATAAATATTAAATAATTTCTTCTTTATTTTAATTTTTTTTTTGAAAAATGTAGAAATCATATCAAGATATTATAATAATATATTCCAAAATAATTTCATCTAGTTAAGGCACACCATTTTGTAATATATCAATAATGATTGACAATTTTAATAAACTATGGACCCTAATGTAAATAACAAAAATAAACATGTTCAGTTAAATATAGTTTCCTATTACATTACATCTAATAGTTATTTTTTTCTTTTTAATAATCCCCATAATTGTTAATACCCACAGATTCACATTTCCCCAATTCTATATTTTTATAAAATATCTCTTTCCCCTACATTCACACATTCATGATATTACTCTAATCTAGTATATTTTTTACTATTATTCCCCAAGATAAACATTCCTATATTTTATAAATTTTACAATATTTAAATTATTAAATTTACTAATATATAATATACCAACAACTGATAGGTTCTGTGTTATTTGAGAATTGGTATGTAATAAGCTTATTTTACAAAAATCATGACCATTTATCTTTAAAGGCACCATCTTATAACATATTATAGAAAACTCATTAGTAATACTCATCCTAAAAATATGGGTATTAGAAAAATAATAATTGTTTGAGATCAGACGTACATGAAGAAAATAATAAATATTTTATAAAGGATGAGTTCTTCAGCACCTATGAAAAACATTGCCTTAATAGAAATATAATATCATCATGAATGATAATCATAAGACATAATTGATATTTAATGTCGATGGAATAATAATAGTAAGAAAAAAAGATCAAAATTGAATTATAATTTCTACAACATTACATAAAAGTGATTATTATTAACCTCAAATAGTGATATCATTAGTTTATAATTAATAACATCTTTTATTTGTGGAAAATCATTAGGATATGGAAACCATATGTTTTTAGACACACTATCATTTCTAAAAAATATGTGAAACTAAAATGTACCCAGGAATACTTATCTTGTGAGATATAAACTCAAAAAAAATAATGTATGGGGATATAGGAACCCACAGGTAATTCATCCATACCTATGTGTGACTCATAACAAATAATTCAATTTTCACATAACAAAGAACCTATGGAAAGAAAATGTATTTTATTAAACATCCAAGTGAAAATAAATCTTATTTAAGAAATTATTTTCTGAAAAAAAATTATTTCATAAATAATTGAAATTAAAATACACAATTTTTAATAAATATATCTTGAAAAAAAAATTATTTCATAAAAAATATAAATGATATAAAATAACATCATGACAAAAATCTATTGATACTGAAAAAAATTCTATAAAATCACATGATTGAGTAAAAATATAGGGTGAACCATTAAATATTACTCCTTTAGAATAAGATAACATTCAATATAGAGAGTAAATTGAATTTCAAATCTCAATTATAGATTTTGTGATTAAAAAAAATTTCACTACTGTAAAACTAATAATTAAAAGGGTTTTTTCAAAAGTTCTAATTTTTAAATAATAAGTGAAATTAAAACCATTAATGAAAAATAATTTGGTTCAAATAGAATTTTTTATAGAAAAAACATAAAAATTTATTCAATAATGAAATTCATGAAACAAAACTTATGATCAATAATTAACCACATATCCCAAATAAATGTTCCTGAGTAAACAAGTCAAATTGCACTACCATTGATTTCCATGAACATTTATTTAAATTATAGATCTAAAATATAATTTTCCTAATTTCATATTTTGTGACCTTATTCTTATATAATTCCATTTTTATCATCATTAATAAATATCTATTCATGTAATTTATTTTTACAATCTCTTTTTATTATAGAGTGTAAATAATCAGGGATATTTTGAACGTGGCACCAAGATTTAGTTTCAGTATTGAATTTTATTTTACGTATATCATTAAAACCCATTAAATGTAATATAATTTATTATTTATAAATACATATAAAATCATATTCTCAGTAAATGAGATATTTAATCATGATTCATGGAGAAGAAATCAACTTTAAAATAGATTTAGGTTAATTACAAATATCGATGGATTACCTTATAAGGACCATTTCCTTTCATATTTTCAATAAATACAAATTTTAATGTTATATATTTCTAATATATATAAGATACTCAAATAAAATGTATAATATAACCGTCCATTATTATTTTAGTGAAAAGTATAATTCATTATTCTAAAGAGGTGATAGCCAGCACGTACACAGGAATGCTGATTTTTTTTAATCGAACAATGATATTTTTTAATATGATTTATCATTTCAGATTAAAAAATATATCATAAATTCAATAATTATATATTATATTAATTATTATTATCATACAAATATGGAGCTTAATGAAATCAAAAGTTTTTGTGTCTTGGAGGTAGTAGTCTTTATTTACGAATGATTCGTAGTTTCATTTATCAGAAATGAAAAGTGAAAGGTGGACAATGTATATACCATCACTATAATAAAAATTAAAATTTTATAATTATATTAATTTTATCATTTCAATATGGTATTATTTATTTTTCTAAAGAATAAGAGCACATAAAAAAATAAATGACAATGTATTATTAGAAACTTATACCTAAATTTGTGGATTCTATCCTTTTAAAAGGGGGTTAATTCATTATTCTATTAATAAGTCCAAAACAGCATTACGGTATAAATGAATGACTATTATAGGATATGTTTTAGTTCTTAATGAACTATGTTGTATTATGAGTGAGTATACTTGAGGATATTAATTATCCTTTTAAATGAAAAATGTGGTGGATTATTTATATACACTGAAAACTTTTTAAAAATTAGATGCCACAGAAAAGTATTGTAGCTCCAAAAATCGGGATATAATGTTATGGGGAAGTTATAATGTCACTAAAGGCCTCAATCACCCTTTTAAACACATTTTTTACCAATATTTCGATAATTTCCTCTTTTTTAAACCATAAATAACCTTTTTGATATTTAAAGAGATAACATGCTTGTACTCAATGAAAATTTTCCATTATAATTGAAAATAAAATGGTTCTCATTAAATAATTTCGACCAATGATTACAATAACTAAAAATAAAATTTATAATATTAATTTTTATATTGTGAGAAAAAAATATAATGAATGTAATAATTATTATTTTATAAAAAAATTAAATAATATTTTCTCATATTTTAAATATGTGCTTTTATTTTAATTCCAACACTTTTAAATTATAAATCAATATTTAAAATATTTATTTTTCTTATAAAATTAATTCATGAATTTAAAATTTATAATTACATATTAATTGTTTCATACAAGTGATTTTATTATAAAAAAAAATTATATTTATATAGAAATAATTTTTTTATCGAAATACAACAATATAATATTAAAAAAATATATTTTTAATTATATAAAAATTGAATTTATTATTTATAAATTAAAATTGTATAATTTATATGTTTACCTTTAATGTAAAATCCAAAATTATTTTTAAAAATAATATTTTTATAGGATCTTTTTTGATATGTTAACTATTTTTCTAAATTTTGTGATAATCATAAAATTTTCAGTCATTAATTACATTGATTTTATATAATAAAATTTATTCCATAAAATTAATTCATATTTGCTTAGTTGTACTCTCTGAAACAATATTAAATTTTACTTAAATTTCAAAAACCAATTATATCTATATAAAAAAAATATATAACGACAATCATAAAATTTTCAAAATATATTTCACTGAATAAAATTGTGTCCTTTTTTTCCTATTTTGTGTCAAAAAAAATTATCAAAATTTTGCATTTGTTTATATAGAATCATTTTATTAAAACATAGGTAGTTGCAATCTACATTGTAACACCCCGAATATTATAATATAGGAACATAATCATTGATACAATATATGACACAAAACAAAATGATTGTAAGATAATGTTACAAGTTGACATTTTTTGATATATATTAATTCAATCCCTTTGATATCTAGAGATGCATGAAACACTGGGATAAAATGAAATAAAATACACTTTTATAACTTTAATATTTAAACATTTCCTTTTTAACCATGATTTTATGTATGAATGTATGAATATGAATAACTAAATGATGAAACTTTTATGGTTTACACATATATAAATTAAATTAAATGATTTTTTCTTAATTATAAATAAAAAAGAATCATTTTTTACTGAAATAAAAATTAAAAAAACATTACATTTCTGAATGGTGGATTTGTTATGATTTTACAACATAATTTAAAATTAAAATATACCACGTTTAGAAGATATAATTTAAAATAGATAATTAATTTATAAAATATGCATTTCAATATTACCTTTTGGTTAATTTTGGTGAAATATCAATAATGTTTAATTTTTTGATGAATAGTTAAAGAACCGATTTGTAATAAAAACTGTCATTTCATTTAAATTTTTTATATGGATTATTTATATATTTATTTTATTTTAATGTATAATAATATGAATTATTTTAAAATTTAGAAAATTATTTTCTTTTTAACGAATTTAATTTGGAAACATGGTATAAGAACAGTTTTAAAAATTGAATGTTTTTATTCGAAAAAATAATTTTTTCAATGTTCATGTGAGGTAAATTTTAAATTGAACTCTTCCAGTTTTATGAAGATAATTTGAAATATTCTATCAACTATTTAGAATTATGTAAATTTATAATTTTTAATATGGTAAAATTTATTTTTTAGAACATGTAATTGTGAAAATGTAAAAATTAATCACCACAGTTAAAGATATAATGTGGTTATCTAGTGTTAAACTAAGAAGATATATGTTTAAAATTATCTAAGACTTATAAAAACCCAATTTATTGATTAATTTAGACTTTATAACCTCTTAGGATTGATAATTACACATTTTAGAGGCTTCTAAAATTATGAAAATATAGGTAACAATTTTTATTTTCAGAATTCCATTTCCTCTGTCTCCCCACTTATAAAGGAATACACATCCCCTCCCCTATTCACACGTACAAAACTATTTGGTTCATCCAATAAATTCGTAAATATCATTCATAAAACCATACATACTTTTTATAGGCCATTTATTATTTAATAGTCCCATTTATATTGCATTATTTATAAACATAAAGAGCCTAAAAAAAGATGTAGATTTCTTCAACATCTGTATTTGATTAATTTATTTTTCATATAGATAAAATCATGATCAAATATTTTAATATAGTAACACATGTATTTTATATAAACTGAAATTTTATTATTTTAATTCTATAGCACATATACATATCATTTTCCATCAAATGGGATATTAAATTCTTGATCGTGGGATTGGTGGACTACCACCTCCTGACCGGTTGAAATTCAATTTCCATCACCACCATTCAAAGATGAATATAATGGTGGATTGTACATATCTATATTAAATTTATTAAATTATAATAATTATTTATTTATTATACAACATATTCCTTCTCACCTACCATTATAATTGGGATACAATATCATAGATTGTGTGTACGAAAAACTATTGCCTCATGAATCAGGGTGATTCATCTAACTCATAATAATTACATAGATAGTAGTATGGATAATTTTAATGAGTAGAAATGATATTTATGTCCTAAAAATTATGTTGGGAATTTATTATCACACATAACATCATACCATTCCATTTTTTATAAAACAATAACATTTTTCATGTGTAAGTGCAGACTAAATCCTCCAAATACTAATGAGAAGTGTTTTTCATTCTTTAGAAGGATACTAATAAGGATTTATTTATAAAAAACGATATATATATATATATATATCATATTAATTAACATATAAAAGAGAATTAAAATTTATTTTCTTTTTATTCTAGCTATTGGGAAAATGGAAACATCATTCCTATGTAGGTACGACTTACCATCACAATTAATAGGGTAATCCATTATATATATATATCTTTTATATATTTCTATAATTGTATATATAAATAATATATCTAATATATACATCATGACTAACAATATGTTTATTATGGGAACATGATCAATATAAATGGAATATAATTTATGAAACAAAATATACATGAAAAATTATGAAATTATTAAAAAAATATATGCTTTCATCAATAAAATTTCAATAAATATTTTATTAAATAATAAAAGTAAATCAAATATGTAAAGAAATATTTGTTTATTGTTATTTTAATTATTAAAAAACCAATATATATTATATAGTATTATCAAAAATGAATGATAGAAATCAGACAAGAGGTAAGGGTTTTCCATCTCATAATTACTTCTAAGAGATATATGTCAAATTCACAACTTATTCAATTTTATGCAGTATATACTTCCTATTTTGATATAATATATCGTGAATAGGTTTTTCCTCAATTAATTTAATGTTTCATAGGATTTTATTTATTTCAGGGTGATTATGATTCCAAAGTTACCATTGTAGAAAGATTTTATTTCACAATCTTGTCAGTATTTGGGATTTTTTAAAACATGTCTTTGGGAATTGATTTCGATTTATTTAATTAAACCATTATATTTACATATCATCTAGTAATTCATGATATTTTTAAATAATATTACCATTATAATATTTTTTTTTAATTAAAATTATTTGGAAATTTTTTTTATTGAGATGCCACATTATATTTTTTATTATTTTAAAATCATTTTTCATCCAAAATCATTTTTTATTAAAATATTTTGAAAAATTTTCTTAAAATTATCCAATGTGTTTATTCATGAAATTTTTAACCATGTTTTAATATTTAAATTTTTTAAGGAATTATCATGTCATTTTATATATAATTCAAATTTTTTTACTGAATATGTTCAAGTAATAATTAATTGAATGTGCATAGAAGGAACTACATTTTCTCACCACACAACCTATCAATTTTTTAGAACTCATTTTATAACTCTCCAAAATTTTATTTTCCTTTAAAAATATTTTAAAATAAATTGTGTACATTTTATTGGGAAATTTATTTTAAATATTAAAGGATTATTTTCCTCTAATTTTTTTAATAACATTTTTATGGTATTCATATTCATAAATGCCATAAATGATTTATTAAACATATGATACACTACGGATATGTAGAACTGAAATCATCCATATTATTTTATTAGATGATTTATGGTTAGTTTTAATGAGGATGTACAATTTTATTACCATTAACCCTATTAGTATAGATAGTTTAGGATTATGATTATTTTCTTGGGGTTTGTATTAACTGTTCTTATGTTTGATTTTAAAACAATAATATTTATGATGATTATACTTCTGCCAATTCATATGGGGAATGAGTTGGATTTATTATATGATAGTTGTGGCACATTTATATATATTTCGTTTATTAATTAATGTGTCTCATTTGAAAATATTATTTGGCTAAAAAAATATTCTTTTACCAACAGTTTTAAAATGACTTTTGAATTGTTTTGATAGTATAATTCAGATTTATATCATTATGAATTCACTCATTATGATATTAGTCAATGATATTCATGGGATTATTATTTTATTTATAATATCCCTTGATGTGTTTCAAGATCATGTGATTATGTATATGAAATTATTTGATCATTATTTTTTCCTACAGTATTGTGATCACGAGGTTCATTAAATAGAATGTCACTTAGTTAGTTACATTTACATATTGATTATTATTTATTTATTCATAGTTTACTCTTTAGAGATACCCTTACCAAGGATCTAAGCTCACCCAATTATTTTTTGTTAATTCTCTAGGACACCAAGGTGTGTTCTATCATTGATTCACATTGATATGCTAAGGGGAAATATAGATTTCTTAATGAAATCACTTTGTGTACATTATGTCCTTAGTTGTAATATTAATTTCATGTCTGTATATTTTTTTACCAATCCTATTAAACTATTACATCCTTAATGGTGACATACCAAGTATCTAGAAATAATGTTATTATGTAATTACAGACTATGGTATACTAGGTTCGGGGCCATTATAGTTGGTATCTGGGATATTTCAGTAGTATCATTGGGATAATGTTTAAAGAAAACCTATATTATGGAAAATAACCCTTTGATAGTCATTGAGAATAGATATATAATAAAATAGAAAGGTTTTTTTAAGTTATATTTTACATGGGTTTTCCTTGAAATACATCTATTTCAAGATAGTATATGAAGAAATTGTTCTGGAATAGATATACGTAATAGTACTAACTCTTAAAAATGTAGTTCGGGATTGATGTGAGTGTTACCTGGTACTTTGAAATTAGACATTATATGTAATGGGTTTGAAACTACTAAGGGATATAATTTAGTTAATTTTCATTTCAATTATAATAAATTATGAATAATTTAATAATATTTTCATAACTAGAAAACATTCCAAATAAACCCATGTTTAGGATTCTGATATAGGGCATTATTTCTTTTCAATTTATGTTATGTGTTTCACTAGTATGGATATTATACATTAGGATTAATTATATTATGTTCAAATATATGTTATTACTTTATATAGAAATGGATATTAGTGTATGGAACAGGAACCATATCAATGAACATAATAAAAAGTGTATGAATTATTCATTCTATGAGGGGATTAATTAAATCATTTGAAGGGGAATAGTCTACTAAATATTGTCATCAAATGATGAAATAGTATCATGTGTTATCAAGAAATTATATATTTATATTATTAATAAATATTTTAATAGATGTAAGATAAGAATATGAAATCTAAGTAAAATGGATTAGGGGAAATAGGGAATAATGATATTTAAAACATGTAAATTTTTTTGAATGAATCAGGTTTTTAATTTTTTTGGGAAACAGTGTTTTATGCATGTGTAGAGTTAAAGTCCAACATGATCATGATTGAAAGGTATGATATATTCTTCCAATATTAAATGGTCAAATTATAATGAGATGTGGAACAACCTATATAAATTCCATAATCCTCGAGAGAATATACCTCAAAAGAGGTAAGGGATCAAGGTAAAGATTATGTTATTACTGAAGAAAAATGGGAATGATTATTGTTATTCTATTTGATTAAATATTTATATAACATTATTAATTTATCAATGATATTCTTGGTACAATAATTTTAAAATATATACATATTGTGATATAGAACTTTTTCATTAAGGATTTGATAGGATATGTTGAATAGTACTGATGTATAAGAAATTTAGTTCTGTGTAGAATTGATATTTTTGGAACATTCATGATTAATGTAAGATAACCCAGACTATGTGATAATTATTAAGATAATAATGATAAATAGAAATTTATTGGTTATATTGGGGACATTGATTTTGTATTTTGATTTTATTTATTATGTTATCCTTTGTGGAATATATTAAACATTTTTACATTTTATTATTTATATCATGTATGTTGTCCTTATCATTTTTTAGTGGTCAAGGTATTGAAATTTATTAATATGAATCTAATATATATTTTTTTGGTAGATAAAATGATAACATAGTGACTTTATAACGATTTGGAATTGTAATTTATTCATATATATTTTGGATAATTTATAATGTTATCAACTTACTATATGAATTAAGTTGTATTTCAAGATTTACTTTTCAGGTTTAATGATCAATATATACTATTAGATACCTTTATTAACAATTTTTTTAATTATTTCATGATAAAAAGCTTGTTTATCTTTTATGAATCCTATGATCTGGAAAGAGTCAATTTTAGTGTTTTACACAAAATTAAAAATGTTTTTTGGATATTCATTTCAAGGATTATGATATGAATTGTATATTGTTAAAATGACAAAAAATTTATGAAATGATTCTTATGAAATTGAAATATATCATGTAAATATATTTCTTTATATAATAATAATATAAAATTATTCTTCAACACTAGGAAAAGGATCACGAGACATGAATGTTTTCATAAAACCATCATTTTATATTAATCTATGTTCTTTTAATCCTTTAAATATTTATTTTGTTATTCATTAACATTATATAGATCACCCAATTCCATTTGATCAATGATCATAATCACCTTCCACAATTATTTATGCTTTCCTTCCAAGTCTATATATTCACCTCCCAATAATTTTCTATTAATTGGAAATTTATTTATGTGTTATTCCAGATGACCATCATATTTTTATTTCTCTCTAATATATATTCTATTATATTAAACTTATTATGATATGGGTGTTTCAGCAAATGTTTTAAAATTTTATACCCATGGCTACTAGTATCACATTTAAATTGTGAGGAAGCAATTTATTGATGACAGAGATAATAGAACACCAAGACATTTTAATAGATGGATATCATCTTTGATGGAGTATATAACCACAAAAACTATGATTAGGAGATAATGTAACATAATTATTCTTTTATAAGTTTTAATTCAATTTCTTTGATAGATTGTTATTAACATAACACCAGATATAAATTAAATGTAAAACTGTATAAAAATATTATTATTTATGAATAACCATTATAATCATGCATTAATTGAACAGGTAAGAATAAGAATAACTGAATAATGAAAATGATAGGGCTTACATGGGTAAAATAATTAATTAAATGGTTATCCAATTATTTGAAATATTATATATACCATTCGAAAGAGAAATAATTATTTTCTTACAAACAATATTATTATGAAAGGAATAGTAGTCGTATTATTTTTACACAATATAAATTTATTTTAAATAATTTTATAAAATATAAATTTATAAATAAACATTATTTTCGAAATATAAGTGTAAAAATTATCATTGGGAAAGTATTTGAGTAATTTTTTAAAAGATTTATTTTTTTATAAATACTATAAAATAATGATTTTAAATGAAATCTAATGTTTAATTTAAATTATTAATGAGGGTAAATTATATTTTAAATTGGATTTGTTGTAAAATTAGATAAACTATATAATAATTTATATAATTTAAGTCATTAAAATAAATAAAATGATTGATTATGATATAAAAACATTTTATTTTATTTTTAAAAACAAATTTCATTGGAGAAATAATTTTTATTATGCGTTGTGGGATAAATATTAAATTAAATTATGAAAATTCCCCAAATTAAATTTTGAATCATTTTCTCCATATTTTTAATATGTATAACCTATACTATAAAATATTATAAACTTAATATTTTTCTATTATTAAACGTGAGGAGACAAAAATTTGATACCATAATTAAGGTACAATTGGTTTATAGAGGGATAAACTAAAATGATAATGGTTTAGAATGAAATATAATATTATCAAAACCACTAATATAGAATTACTTATACATTATTACCTCTATAAAGACAAATTTTTTGCCCTTTTTTCCAGATAAAAATGTTGTTGTGACTTATCTTTTCCAAATTTCTATGTGGGTCCTCTCCCCCACTAATAAAATGCCACCCAATCTTGTCACCAAATCACACATACAATACTATTTGGTTTAAACAATACATGTCAAAATATCTTACATATTTCCATTCCCACATATTAGTTTCCTTATTCTTATTTGGAATCCCTCCTAATATGTCTATAGGTAAAAACTTAAAGAGATGCTCTCAAGAAGTAGAAATATTCTTATACATGCATGCTTTTTTTACTTCTTATTTAAACTTCATAAAATCATCAATAAAATATTTTTAATATAATATAAATTTTATTAACTATATTTTGGGATTTTATTATTTTTATAGAATAACCAATATCCATCTACACATCAACCAAATGGTAAATCAAACCACCAATTGTGTCTACTGTGGACTACCACCTCATGAACTGATATAATCTGTCTTACATCATGACAATTCAGGGATGGATATTATGATGTATTTAAAAATAATATATGATATTTATTAAATTTTTACAATTATATAATTATTATATCACATAAACCTTATTATTTACCTTTATATGGGGGGATACGATAACATTGCTCATTTTTACGGAGGACTGCAATCATGAGATGTGGTTTGATTCCTTTTTCGCTAACATTTTAGAATGAAATTTTTATGTATAATGTTCAAAAATATTATATATCTATAAAATAATAATAATTATATAAATAATATGTCAAATATATCTTCTTACATTCCAATCTCTTTAGAATAAATAACATGTTAGGTGCATACATGTGTACTAATACTTCTCTGTATTGATGTGAAATGTTTATCATTTTTTATATGGATGGTAGTAAGGATGTATTAAATTAATAAAAAACAATATATGTCATAACAATGATTCTCATACGGTTTATTATCATGTGTTTCTCATTAATTCTATCCATTATAAAAAACGGAACCAATGTCAATGTGTACATACAACTTATAATATCGATGAGGGGTAAAATCCATTTTCTATCTCTAACTATTATAGATTTCAGTAAATATGTATATAATTATTACATATAATATTTGAATCAGAGTTAAAATTATGTTTATTATGTAATAATTATCAAATTTAAATGACAAAAATTAATCAACCAAAACATTCACGATAAAAAATGAAATTACCACATGATAAAGCGATCTTCACAATGAAAAGAAAATACATAGGTGATATTATAATTTAATAAAATATAATGATATATGAAAAATATGATTACATTTCTATAATATATTTTTAATAAAACTATATTTATTATATATGAGTTTAAAAATATATGTAGAAAATAATAAATAATGTATGGGTCTCTTGCCTCACATTTACATCCATGAGACATATATCAAACTAATCACTTTTTACTTTGTGTCATTTATAAAATACCCATTTTTATAGGTTATGTGATGAATATATTTCATTTAAATGTATTTAATGAATCATTTTGTTTTATTTCTCTCAAATTATTATATTTTCAATATTAATAATGTGGAAGAGGTTTATTTCTAAATGCAATCATTGTACATGATTTTTCTTATTTAAGACTTACTATATAAAATTACTTTTCATTTATATTAAAAATACAATCTTTTGTATTATAACATTTTTATCATTGAACATTTCAAATAATATTTAAAGTTTCCCCTTATTTAGTATATAATTATATTGATAAATATTTTTATGAATAGAAAAAATTATATTTGTTTTTAAAAAACCCATTTTTCTTCATAAACAATGTTTTCTAATTATAATTTATGAAATTTCATTTTAATTACACAGATAATTTATTAATGAAATTTTTACCCATGAATTCCTTTAAAAAAAACTTTTGAATGGAATCTTCATTTTTTTCCAAACAAACCCATTTTTTGATATTACAAAAAATATGAAAGGAATCATTATTTTAACCAGTAGAACATGAATATAATTTCCTTCTATCATTACAACATAATATTTTAAACCTTATTTGAATTTTTCTAAATGGTAATATGCAAGTAAATGTATTTTAGAAATTTTCATTAAAATTAATTTTTAGAAATTACATTTCAATGTGAAATGGTTATTTTCCACAAGAATGTTTTAAAAAACTTTTATTGTATTTATAATTTTAAATAACATAATACCATAATTATATTTTTTTAAAAAATGGGGTTATGTTTAATCAATATCATCCTTACGCTCTATTTGGATGGTTTATTATCATTTTGACAGAGGATGTAGAATTTTTTTTACCATTAACCATATTTCTCTGGATGGTTTATTAATGTTGCTAATGGTATGGTTTATGTATTAACATTTTGTATGTTATATGTTCAATATGAATGTTTGTTCTGATTGTGATTCACCACTTTAATATGAGGAGTGAAATGGACATAGTGAATGATTGGTGGCCCATGATATAGATAACCCATCGATGCATTGAAAGCCATTATGAGATAAATTATTTGACCAAAGTAATTTTTTATTCTAGCCATCTTTTTAAAAATTATTGTGAAAGGTATTAACATTATGTTTCTAATGTATTCCATTTTAAAATCCATTATTTTGAAATTAGTCATTTCTACCTTTGTGATTAATTTAATAATAAAAATATCAATTGAAAATTTTCAACCACATGGGATTATGGATATATAATTATTATTTATTTATTTATTCCAAGAATAATATGCTCATGTTATTAATTATATGGAATGTGTTTCAGTTATTTAAAATTCCATATTGATTTGGGTTTATGTATTTATAGACTTGTTTTACTCTAACCCTTGTTGTGGATCTGAAATAACCCCTTTCTAATGTTTTATTTCCCCATGATACCTAGAATCATTTTCAAATTTTTATATAATGATATTCTAAGATTAAATGTGGTGTTCTCAAATTTTAAAAAAAAATTATGTTTTCAGTTATTATGTGAATTTTATTTATAAATATATTTTAAAAATACAAATAAACTATTTGTTCCTTTGATATGAAATACCTTGAATCAAGTGTAAATGTAATAATGTAACCATTAGATCTGAGATATTAGGGCCAGTGTATTTATAGTTAGTATCATAAGAATATTATTATAAACAATGGTAACTAGATTTTTAAAATCATGGATTAGGTAACATAACTCTATGATAGAAATTGAGGAGAAGTATATAAGAGAATCCTAATTATATTAGAAGTTATAGATTATGTTGGTTTTTATTGAAATAGATATATGTCTTGATGATATAATTTTTCATGGTTTTGAAAGAGATTTACATATGGGTGATAACATTGAAAAAGTAATGATGGTCTTGACTTGAGTGTTAACTATTATAAAAGATGGGCCTTACTACACACATATTTGTAAACCACTAGGGGATTTGATTAGGATCATTCATATTTCCTTCATAAATAGTTATGAAGCAGTTAAAAAAAATTATGAGTTTAAAACATTGACCACTAATCCATGATTATGATTATTAAATGATATATGCCTAATTTTTTCAATTAATGTAATGCATTTCATGAATTTTAGGATTATAAATTATTTTTCAAAAATTTATAATATATTATAGTGTATTCCATTATTTATAAATAAATCCTACTGTACGGTATATGAACCATATCAATACAATTAATATTAAGATTAAAAAATTCATCTCATTGATGGGAATTATAAACACATTCAAAGAAAACTATTCTTTTAAACATTCTCCTCACATGAAGATATATTATCATGTGATATCAAGACAGATATAGAATTACCTATGTATTATGGATTCAAAGGGAAGAATGAGACGTACATTATGTAATATAAATATGGAAATGTGGTAGAAGGGAATGGAATATTTTACCACCTGTGAAAATTGTGGAACGAATAACATTGTTACTTTTTTTAATAGAGTTAGATTTTTCTCTAGGTGTGGAGAGAAACCATACAATGATAATTATTTTGGGGGTACAAAATAATTTAAAAATCTATATATCATAAATTTTAAAGAGATATGGAACTAGAGAAATGAATTCCACAAGATTCAAAGGATTATACACCAAAAGGATCTATGAGATTATGTTCGGCCATATGTTATTACTATGTATGATTTTGAATGAATAGATTTCTTGTGTTTAGATTAAAGAATTACATTATAAGAATAATAATTCAATGATATTATGGTTTTATGAATTATGGAATGTGTAATGATTGAACTTTAAAAACATTCCTCTATAGATTTGAGAGAATATATGTAGTGATACTGATTAGTAGGAAAATTCATTCATTGGAATATTTATGTTTTTTCAAGAAACATGACCAACATAATATAACTCTTAATATGTTCTAATTAATTAGATAATAATAATAAATATATGTATATTGGATAGTGTTTATTTCATTAAAATTAGATTGTTAATTGATTTTTTCCATTTTCCATCAGGAAATATATCTAAAAATCTAGAATTTTATTGTTTGAAGAATTCATGTTTTCATTATGGTTTTAGGGTTATCATGGTATTCACATATCTCGAATGCGATAGTAATAATCACTTAATATTTTTTGGGGAATATAATGATGATTTAGTGTCTTTCTATCTAAATTGGATTACATTGAATTTGGTAGACATATTTCGGATGATTCCTAAGGTTAACCATTTATAAAATAGATTATGTTCAATTATGACAGTTACAATTGGGATATTCGAAATTGATGTATTATATATCATATGTTTTTCTAACCATTGTAATTTAATTGAATACGTCAACAGTAACCCATCACTCTATTAAGGATCCTACAATCCTCTAAATGTTAATTTTAGTGTTTCTGAAATAAAATTTAAAAAATTTATGTTTTTCATTTCATGGAGTATGATTGGAATTAAAAATTAATCAATGAAAAAATAAATGATGCAATAAAAATTTGAAAATAAAAACATATCATGTAAATGTAATTCATTATATTATTAGACAATAAATGGATTTCACCAACTCTATTAAAAAATATCAAAATAAATGTTTTTCTAATAACATCATTTCTAATGAACCAATGGTATTTTAAATATTTTAATATTTAATGGATTATAGTCACTAAACATCTATGAATCACCCACCTTCCACGATGACTTATGCATTTCTTACACATCTGTATCTTCACTTCCAAATAATGATATTTTATTTAGAAACCTATTTATGTGTTATTCCACATATGAACATCATTTTCCCTAATCTCTTGGATATATATGAGTTTATTAACACTTTTATAATATCCATTTTTTAGAATTTTGTTTCAAAATGTCAAACACGTTATCCCTAAGATCATGTTTAAATTTTTATGAATCAATTTATAAAAGGTAAAAAGAATGTAACACTATAATATTTTTATCATGGAACATAATATTTGAAAATGTATATGAAGTAAAAAATAATGATTTTATGATATTATAACATAGTGTGGATTTTTGATATATTAATTCAATCTCTTCAAATAGTTGTGATTTAGGAAACACCATGTTTAAATGAAATATTATAATCTAATAAAATAATATTTTTTAAAAATTACCATGATAACCAAGATGTTGTGTTGAGGGGGTATGAATATGACTAACTAAATTAAAAAAACTATATGGTTTACACATGTGTAAAACAAATTCAATTTTTTCCTATTCAATAAAAATAATATATGAATCATTTTAAAGAGAGATAAATGTTTTAATGAAAACTTCAATTTAATTTAAATTATTTATATAGATAAATTATATTTCAATAAAGTAAAATTAGTTTCATTATATTTCACTATATCCATTTCATTCATTTTAATAAATTTAATAAATAATTATTATAGGAAATCATTTTAAACATTTAAATGTATTTCAACAAAGAAACCATTTTTGGACACCCAAATAGGTTATATTTTCAATAGAATTTTTACACAGAGGTTATTAAATTTTTAAAATGGATATAATATTTTTGATAAACATAATTTATATTAAAATAAATGATTAAAATAATTTTTGACCATAAGGAATGGTGAAATGAATAAAACAGAATTACGATGTTTAAGGTAAAAATTGATTTACTCGGATTAAACTATGACGAAAATAGTTTCAAAAAAATTAAAAAATGTACAAAACATTTTTTATAGATATTTATCAACAATATAACCTTTGAAGTAAAATAATGTCTTATTTTTTTGTATTTTTATATGATAATAATATTGTTATCACTTTACCCTTTCAAGATTATAGATATTTCTTCTCCCCTAATTATTAATGGAAACCTGTTAACCCCCCTCTTGACACATAAAAAACCTATTGGTTCAATAAATACATAATAAAGTATCATCCATAGTTATCTTTACACATGCTGAATTTCTTTTTAATTTGTAATCCCTCTTATTTTAGAATTAGGCAGAAACATATTAACGCTATCAAAAGAAGATGTATATTTATTAAATATTCGTAATTGTTTTATTTCATTTTCTAACATTATTAAATCATATCAAAGTATTACAATATAATAAAAAAGTATTAAATACAAAAAAAAATTATTATCTAAATGGAATAAACTAGATCCATATTTACATCCATAAAATGAGACATAACAACTTCAATCGTGTGTACAATGGAGTACGATATCATGAAAATATTTCATTATTTTTACATTACCACTAATCAGGTCTGGATATAATTATATATTTAAAAAATTTATTTTCTATTTATTGACATATTATTATTACGAAATTATTCTATAGCATATACCTACATACATAATATTCAATAGTGGGATACAATAATGTTTCCCATGGGTATGCTAGACTAACACCTCACACAATGGTGTAATTAAATATTCACGAATGATTTACATGGAATGTATTATGGGAAATGATTGTGAATTTATGTAGTAATTATGAACTAAAAATTATAATGAATATGTAATGTCAGAAATATCTTCATATAATCCAATCAATTAGATAACAATATCATTGATTTTTTATGTTTGTGGACAACCAGCTCCTTTTAAAGATATGAAATGATTATCATTTAATTTCTAAATGGATGGAAAAAGGATAAATTTTTTTAATATAATTTATATATATGAATATAAAATAATTATTTAATGGGAAATTAACATTTATTTTCCATTCATTAAATTCATCATGAATATTGAATACAATTTTCCTATGTATGTATGACATACCATCCCAATGAAGGGTGTAATTCATATTAAATCTCAATAATTTAAGGATTCATATATATGAATATAAAATTAATATATATGGTAAACAATATTATTAACACTTTTGATAATATTTATCCATGATCAATGAAAAATGAACCAAATTACATTAAAAAATATATAAGATAAATGAAGCAATTATAACCCCAAATAGTGATTTTCAAATAAAATGATAATAAATGGGAGGTAAAAGTATATAATATAAAAATATGGCATGAAATATGTGATTATGGGTCTAAAATAACTTTTTTTGAACTTATATTTATTATACAGTATAATATAATAGATATGAATGAAATCAAACTTGAGGTAAGGGTATCTCGAGTAACTTTTACATTAGTAAGACATAATCTCTATTCACCGCTTATTGAAGTGTGGAGAATATAATACCCATTTTTATTTGATATATAATTAATCAATTAATATAAACATTATATAATGTTTCATTTGATGTTATTTCTTTCGTGGGTATTATAATTCAAAATATTCCAAAGCTTTAATGGTTTATTTCATAATCTCATCATTATTTGGGATTTTTAAAATATATAACCCTAAGAGAATTAATTTTTTATATATAATAAAACCCATATATTTAATTATCATATATTTATTGATTATCTTGCATTTAATAGTCCCCTTTTATAAATTGTATTTTTTTAAAATGGTTATGAAATTATTTTTATAAAAGGGAATAATTTGTTATATTTTCAATTAAAAATACATTTTCTTCCAAAAATATGTTTTATAAAATATTGAGAATATTTTTGAAAATTTTAAAATTATTTAATATAGAAATTTTTATACATTATTTATTTTTTTAAAAAAATTAATGTAATTATCATGATTTTTTACAAAATAGTACCTTATTCATTTTACCAAATATTTAAAATGAGTTATTGTTTTATTATGTAGGGAATGAATGAAATATTCCAGCATCCTAACCAATTAGTGTTTAATAGATAATATATAATTTTTTAAAACGTAATTGAAATTTAATTGTTATTTTAAAAAATGATCTTTCTTAAGAAAGATATTTTCAAAGTAAGAATATTATTTTCCTCATGAATTTTTTTAATAAATTTTTTATAGAATTTATAATCTGAACTAATATAAACCATTCATTGTTTTTATGATATAGTGAATACGTGTTTTATTTACATTCTATATGTGATTTATTTGGATAGTTATGATAATTTAGACTAAAGATTTTCTATTTTATTTCCATCAACTATATTACTATGGATGGATGATTAATATAAATATGTGATATGGTTATGTATTAAAATTTCAGAAGTTATCTTTTCAATATGAATGATTATATTGAAAATGTTTTTACCCATTAATTTGATGAATCCATTAGAAATAATTATTTTTCGGTGTGGTATGATTATAGACATCTCATTGATGCACTGAAAACTCCCATGTGAAAAATCAATTATCCAAATTTAAAGATATTTTACCCATAGTTTTTAACATACTTGTTAATGCACTTGAAAGTATGTTTCCAATTTTCAAAATTATAAATTCTGTTATTATGTTGTTATTAATTTATGTCCATGTGATTATTCCATTAGATAAAATATCCATGGAAAATATTCAATCTCCAATGATTATGTATATGGAATTATATGGATATTATTTATTACATCCATATTATGGTAAAGTTATTAATTAAATAGAAATTTTTTCAGTTATATAACATTTATATTGATTATTATTTAGGGATTCATAACAATTAATGTATCCTCACCCTATCTAAGAATCTGTGTTGACTCATTATTTATGTTTTATTTACCCAGGAAACCAAGAAGTGTTTTTTGATTTATAAGAAGGGTTATGAATATGGTAAATATGTCATTATCAATGTAAATATAATTTGTTATGTTTTTAATTTTAATATTAATTTCATGTATGTATATAGTTTAAAAATAATATTAAACTAACTGATATTTTGGGACACAATACCTTATATCTAGTTCCAATGTACTAAATTACCCAAAATATTTAATCTAGTATGGTCAGGGTCTTCATATAAACCCAAGAAGAATTTTTCCCTAAATGATTTGTTACATGGTAGGAAACATGTGATGGTACTTTTAATGTATAAAATTATGGGTAACCATATATGCATTTTAAAAATAATATTTTCCCATATGATATTAACTATTTGAGTGGTATTATTTTTTATCCCCTTATACCTTCAATGAAGGGTCTCTAGAAGTTATTCATAATTTGATAGATTTCATTCAGGTTGTATGAATTCCAATTTCAATAAATGTGATGGGTTAGTTATGTACATTAATTGTTTTGAAATATGAATAAAATAGAATACGTTGGAATGGTATAAATGGAGTTCAATTTGAATATAAATATCAAAAAAAGATCAAGGATCTCTAAAAAAGAGTTTTCCAAGGGATCAATTTACATTTCTTCCCAAATATCATAACACACTTCCACAAAGATATATAGAGGATCCCTATATCAAATTCATCAGACTCTATATATCATCGATGGATATATTCATATATCTTATTAAAAATGGTTATCTATTTCATGCGATAATAAATAGTTTGTACCTTCTCCAATATTTCATTAATAATGTTAGGTATTCTCAACATAATTTCTCCAACATCATTCTAACATGTTAGAGTAATTCATATCTTTTTGTACATAGACACATCACATTCCATATGAAGTAATGAAGGGTTACTATTAATATTATAGAAATTCAATAGGGGGACATGTTTATCACAACATAATTGAAACAACATTTAACCAAATGCAATTTTATACTAACTGTTTTTATGATCATATTAGACTTATCATTTGTCTACGGGTCATAAAAGGTACAAAAATAAATTCACACTCAATTTATTTAATAATTCTTATAAAAAATATATAAGAAACCCTATGATATTTATTAGATAAAAGATAGAGTGAAACTACATTTATCCATACCATGTCACATATGTATACATTGGTGAGTGGTAAGGAGATAAATCATATTTGATGGAAATATAATGTGCTAACATCTGATACTGATTGACTATAACCCATATATAATTATGGATATTATATATATGGAGGAGAATTATGATAAAAATACATGGTTATATTTTCCCATTTTCATACTAGTATGGGATTATAACATACACTTATATCTTTCTAGTATGACTTAATTTGTTTAAATACTAACTATAATGTTATATATTCTGAAATATCCCTCTTTATGTTTTTCAAAAAATATCTTCATTTATATCTCTATACATATTAATTATTACTGGATGAATAGAGAAATATAATCTATTTTATTAATCAATATGTTACTTCTGAATTTTTTAAGGGCACACAGTATAACATAATTTTTATCAAAATTAAACTTCATTATATTGGGTACCTTCTTATATTTCACAGTATCATCTTCCATAGCATCATTTATCAACGCATGTATGTATTTTTTTAGTAGTATATTTTGTAGTATATTATTTCTAATAATACCTTATGAAAAAAATAATCATCCTTTTAATATTTATTAATATCAAGTCTCTATCAAAACACATCACATGCAAGGTGGCAGGATCATTCATACTCAAAGCATCGACCACGTTCTTAAGCATCCCTCAGTGGAAATGTATTCAGTATAAAATGTTTTTTATTAGATATAAATATAACCAATAGAGAATATATATAACATTATATTTTGAAAATATATTTAAGTCTATGTTGATCAGAATATATATTATTATTTTCTACATAGAGATAATATAATTAAAATCATTGTGTAAATACCACAACTCATAGCTCCAAATATTTCATTGGGTAAATATCTTAATTAGTATTTAATTTTCATGTGACATAATAAATTAACATTAATATTATATGAGAACTCAATCAAAACCCTTTAACAATAAATCACATTTTAAAAAAAACCATGATAACTTTAGTTTAATTTATGTACAGTTGTTTAGACAATTTTCATCTTCAGTTCCATAAAAAATTATTTATAGATCTGCATCCGAAGAAACTTAATACCCTTCCATGTTTAGATAGTTAGGAGATCATCCACAATGAGTTTTTTAAAAAATCATTGATAATATAAAAAACATGAGATAACTATGGATCTAGGAAACTATGGTTTTATTGGTCCATTTTTATAAATGTTTTTCATTTAAAGTATCTAGATATATGACATTGTGGGTGATAACATATTCCATAAATAATAAATTCTGTAAGAAAAATATTTACATTCTACATTTGAAGAAAAAAAATTTTCATATGGTTTTTAAAACAATCCCAGAATTTTATTCATTCTCTTATTTTATATTTTAATAAATAATAATATCATGTTTGAATAATTTAAGAAGATTATCAAGGTAGTGATTGAAGATTATATTCATTATATCTATGATGATGGTTGGGATATCATTTTAATATCAATGGAATCACTGTAAAATCTTAATTTCCATAGCTAATTCTGAATGGTCCCTTCCAAATAGATTCCCTATTGAACTTGCAATAGTTATATTCAGATTATTGGTCATTTTTTGAAATGAATGGACCTCCTGTAATCATATAGAAAAGGTATTCAGTAAGTGGTATACAATACATGTTATAAATTTTGATCTTGTTAATGTGAAGATATTCAATTCAAAGTAACATATATCCACAATTTGTTTCAAAAAATATATTGGATCACAATATGGTGAAAAAATAGGGTATCTAAACCCATTGTATATATTTTATTATAAATAATAAATTAATTACACCAAATCAATTTGATCCATTATCTATAGACTCCATGTGTTAAAAATTGATCTAGGAATAAGTTCTATTTTAAACTCAACATTTCACTCTTGAGGAAGAATAAGTAGCTCATATTTTAATACATATTTATATTATCATATAAAGTGTATTCAAAAAATGATGGATTACTATCAATGAATATAACAAAGATATCCCACAAATTATATAGAAAAATTTAAACAGCATAATACTTCTCAATGTTAATATGATCAATTAATATATATCCCCTAAGAGGATCTATGGAGTTGTGCAGTTTGGCATCTTGGTTTTGAAACTAGTAACAATCATGTTAAAACACAATCCTTTTGTTAAGGGTTATTACCCTTAATTAAATCTATTCTATAATCATCATCACAATTTAATATCCAGATTTGGATGTAATTTTATGGTTAACCATAAAAACAAGGCGTTTCCAATAATTTAATATATCAATCTTCACATTAACTCATCTCTAGTGTATTCCTAACATTTTTCTATCCATAATTTACAAAAAATATATTCTATAATTTTTAATAACAACTAACCCTATTTCCTATACAATAAATAGTGGCCAATGATAAATATAAATATATTTTGAACTAACTTATTATTTTCAAAATTTAATTTAAAAAAATAATATCCCAATATCTTATAGATTTATTGTCCTTGGAGTTTACCTATACAATAAGCTTTCTTAACACAACTCACAAACATTTATATAAAAATTTACCATTAAAACCCATATTATTGAAATTTCATTTGTACGAAAAATCCTTAATCCCAAGTGAATAAAATCATAAATAATGGTCAGCTAAAATACATAGTATGGCTCAAATAAACTATTCCACAATGGATGAGTCTATATGTATAAGTGAATGTCAAAAGAATAAATGAAATATCATATCGTATATTATAATAATATTCACAAATAAATGAAATTCAAAGCAGAAGGATTACATACAAGAATCCATAAAATATTAACATGGAAGTATAATTTCTATATCATTTCATACAATAATCTAACCAAAACATTGATTCACGTGTCCACATAATCATGATGAATAACTATTTTACAGAAATTATCATTGGGAAAAATTACATTCATGAGGGACACTATTAGTGCCAAGGATTATAAGAATCTAAAATTTACATTTGAATACATATTATTGCTTCTAAATATATACAACTCAATCATATGTTTATATAGAACCATTCACCCATTAATCTATATAAAATCATTTTCACATAATAATCATTAAATTTTCACATCATAAATATCCAATGCAAATAAAATGGGTTTAACAAAACCATCAAGTAAAAATATTTATCCATTAATAAATAACCTAGTAAAATAAATGGGATCCATTAAACATCTAAATGGAATGGTTTCAAATTTTATAAATAATTCATTAAAAGAATATATGTCACTTTAAACATCTAAAAACTGTAATGTACCATTAAAAACTATATAATTTTTACCAAAAATATTACCACAAAAAAAATTACATAACAAAACAAAAAATATAAGGTTAAGAAAGAGAAATAACATTATAGGAGTAATATGATACTGGATATACTGAGTAAAATAAAATATGATGATGAAAATAGATTTCATGAAAAATTTTGTATTCATTGACATAAATGCCATTTTTACGGGATTTGTTTCAAAAATTCAACTCTGTTTCTATAAAATATGTGAAAATAAGTCTATTCATTTGAAAAAATAAGTATAAAAAAATTATTCTGAGAAAAAAAGATATAAAATAATTAAAATTTTCAATTATTGATAAAAAATTTTAGTTATTAATTTTATATCTCCCAAAAAGTAGTCTGAGTTGCAGAGTCCCTTAACGTTACCTATGATTTACATAGAAGTTATTTTACCTTATGATTATAAAATATAAAGATATAAATTTATTATTTTAGAAAATTATTCGTATAAAATTACATTTTTAGTATTGATTAATAATAAATATTCTAATGGATTGTATATTTAGAATCCATTTTCAACCTCATGTGTTAATAATCGTGAATGTTTGGGACAGGGTTTTTTCAAAGCGGTTTTAGTATTACTTATCTAAATAAATTTCATCATTAATAAAACAATAAAAGAACTAGAATTTATGTTCTATACATTCCTATAATATTATAATTCCACCACATTGGTGTCTTAATCCAATTTCATGAAGAAGAAAGTGGTGTTAAAGTAATTTCATGTTAAATAACAATATTGGTGGATTAACATGTAATGATTATTTCCACTTCTATTATATATATAGAACATTTTTATATATATATATTACTTATATATATTAACGCATAATATATAATAAATATATGATTATGTGAGTGAATATTAAATGCATCCTTCTTAGGAGACATAAGCCACATGTACTCGTGGATGATGATATTATTAAATATAAATGAAATAAAAGGTGTAACATGTTTTTATCATTTCAGAATATAAAATATTTAATAAATATGATAATTATTTATTAAAATCCCTATTATTTCCATACATGTAACTAGGGAAATTAATGTCAAACACATAGTGTAATTAAGGTGGTAGTTCATATGTCACATGGTTCACATTTTCATTTTTAACGAAAAGGGAATGGAAATTAATCCCAAGACTAATATTATAAATAAAATTAAAAGATAAAAATGATACTTATCTTATAATAATAATATTTTACAATGTAATTTGAAGAATAATTATATGGAATAAATAAATTAGAATGATAAAACAGTGTTTTGAAATTAATACATCCCATCATGGATTATTTCTTTTCTAAGTGAAGTATTTCCTTAAGGGATAAAATTTTTAAGAGAAAAAATCATGTCCATTGTCCCTTAAAATTATTATGATATGTCTGTGTATATTTTTGAATGATAAATGTGGAATGGGTATTTGGGGAAGTGAATATAAGAGTTTACCTTTTATAATTTATGTGATGATATTTTTATAAATACCCAAAAAATTATAATAATATGACGTCACTCTCAAGGAAAGTATCACTAATATATAAAAATTATAATGTACTAAACAACCCAATCAAAAAAAATGTAAATATATTTTTGGTTATTACCTATTTTCTAAATTTTTTACATCCATTTTTTATTTTTACCGAGATAATCATTTTTACCAAATTAATTTATCATCTATTATAAAAAATAAAATTTTTCCTATTAAATAATTTAAACAGAATTATTTTAAATATGAAATAAATTTTACTATATATATTTTCTAAATGTGATCAATATTAATTTTAATGTACTAAATGTTTATGTGTTATAATATTATTTTAATGAATATATATTCTGTTCTAAAATGTCATCTATGGGTTTTAAAATTATAAAAAAACATTTTTTAAAGTTGAATAATTTTAATAAATACAAATTTAGTCGTATAAATAATATAAATTCATGCTTACTGAGAGAACCTATATATTTTATATAATTTATTTCACTATATATTATTTAATTATACACATAATAGAAACCCATATTATAGATATTTCCACAATATTTGAATAACTAGATAAATTCCATATAATCCTAACACAAAGATATAATGACATAAATTTAAAATTAATAGCATTCCATTAGAATTCAATAGATCTTATAAAAGTACAATGGAGGACTTGGGGATGTTCAAAATAAAGTGGTGAGATATAAATCCCAATAAGGGAGTTATAAAACAATTACATGTGGAATGTAATAGATGTGACTCAAGAGGGATATCGCGGTGAAAAAATTAATGAGATTCATAAAAATGAACATAATAATATGATATTATATGATAAAATCAACAAAACATGAGAATATGGGTACAATATAAAACATAGCATCATAAAAACCTGTCAAGGAAAACCACCAACACATCAATAAATATTGTGCTTAGGATAACATCCCTTGAACCATACATGGTAAATTATGAGATAAAAACCTTTCCCAATTCAGTAGAGGATAATATAATTATAGGACCACACATCCCATTCATATAATTTTCACATATTTTTGTGCCAGAAACATCAGACACCATAAAGATGTATTTCATCAAATATAATCCCAATATTATAGAGGATGTGTTATATAAATGGGATTCCAAAATAATGGAAGTATAAATAAATATGTGAATACTCATGAGAGTAACTAGTGATAGATGTAATCGAAAAAATAATTAGCATTAATAATCATGACATAATTAATATAGCATAATGGTGGTTATTAAATGGTTTGTCTTAGGGTTTAATGATAGTAAAATATTGTATCTTTATATGTTTTTATCACCATGATTGTAAATGGATGTGTTTCAAATATGATAAATTGGAAATAAACAGGCATAACTCGTATAATTTTCTTGAATAAAGAGAATGAGAGAATCTTTTAGCTTCAGTAGTGCTTCTATGATGTTGGAAGAAAATTTGTAAGTTCTATAAAACATCATATTATTTTCACAGAGATGTATAGGGAGAACAACATCATACTACAAGGGTTTTTAGATAGGTGGACTAAGAAGGTGGGTGTTTATTTATGGTAATTGAGTGGGGAATCATTTATTAATTTCGAAACATAGTGTTTGAGAATTGATAATAGAATAATAAAATCGAAAAACCATTCCATTTTTCCCATTCATCATGAAATATAGAAGTGTTATCATATCATTTATAAGGGAAATAACAGAACATTTCAAAATAATAACATTGGTAATGAGTATGTCAGTAATGTTCGTACTGAATTTATTTTAAAATATTAAAATATAATATAGGATTTGGATAATTCATTAAAGGTTTATAAAAATAATCAAATGATATTATAAAATTTTTTTATAAGGGAAATATATGTTTGTTCATAGAGTAATTTTAATTCATTTATTAAATTTGTCTTTGGTTATCTTTATGTCCTAATAAAAAATATATATTTATAAAATATTAAATGTTTACCCAAAAATTATAATTCCATAACTAACTAAAAAAAAATCACTATTAGATACTTTTCATATCATAATTTATGAATTATCAATTAGTTTCTCAAATTAATTTTCTAAATATGATAATTTTTTAATTTAAATAATCATCCATATTTATTTAAAAATACTTCTATTTATGACAGTAACAGTTTTTGATCCCTTGTAAGGATTACATGAGATATAAATAAATTATATAATTTTTTTATATAAATTAATATTATTTACTATTAGTAATGTATGAATGCAATATTTATTTAAAATTTATTAATTTTTCTAAAATAGTGTTAAAACTATATATTTTCTAAATATATAATTTTGGTTTCATCATATAAAAATCTAATTTCCATCAATTAATATATAATTTTATATCTAATGTATTATTTAAAATGGAAAAAATTATAATTATATTATTAAAAAAATCATACCACTAGGTTCTAGATACATAACCCCAAATTAACACAACATGCTCTCTCAGGGTAAGGTGTGTGATGGTTGTACTTTTCTTATATTTTACAAAACAGAATGGTTGATTTTGTGATATTGATAATGATGAACATTTCTTATAATTTTTTTTCAATGTTGTTTTAATTATTGAATTTAATATTAGGATTGGTCAAGGAAAAATTTTATGATTTAATCTCCCTCAGATGTTCTACTAATTGGGTTTTTTAGGGTGTGATCTTACCATTTAAAGACATCAGTTCCTCCATTTGTATCAATAATTCATTATTATAGCCATTATAATACCTTAATATTAACATACACTATACAATGAAATCATTATAAAAAATAATGATGCTTAGTGGTATTTTAAATTTTTTTACCTATATTTTATAATGGTATAAATTCACCAATATAGTGCATGCATTTTATATAAATGCATTACATAATAAGAAATTAATTCATTCAAAGGGGAATTTAATTTATAATTGTTTTTATTATTATTATATATATTCTATTAATTTATTAAAATTCATGTTATTTGTAAAATATTAGTTTTCCCTATTTTCATACAAATCAATGTTTAATAAAAAATCACAAAAACAATTCCCGATAGGAGTTAGTGTTCTAGTAAAAATAATTGTACTTTGATTACTCTTATATTCTAAAATTATTTTTTTTAATAAAACATATTAGAACATATTTTTCATTGTTTTTTATGACATTAAATTAATGATGTATTATGGAATATGTCACAGTGAAATGGTCAATGTAGTTCCCCACTATTATTAGATCCTTCAAGTGATATGATGAAATTATTTAATAAATTTCCATAATTGGATAAAATACAATGATAGAGACCATAGTATATTTACTATTTGTTTTGAGTACTCATAACATGATAAAGACCTTTCTAATGATGATTTGACTTGGTAATATATAATATAGGAGGTTATAAAAAAGACCTACTAGTTGGAAATCTTTACAATTTTGGGTTAGTGGATATTTCTATATGTTAAAATGTGTAATGGAAATTAGTATTTAATATTATAACTTTTTAATTCCAGGACTCAGGAAAAAATATTTACTGATGCAAACATTCATGCCATATGTTGGTGAAATGTATTGTTGAATGGGTGGATCATGAATGACATGTTAGTAATGGATAATTTGAGGAATGATGTATCCCTTCTATCTTTATATTAGTTGAAATATATAACCTTTTATTGGAATATAACTATGATAATAAATTGAATCCCCATTCCTCAAGGATGTGTTTATTATAGAAATTCAAAGAAATACTTATCATGTATACAGTTTTATGACAGGCATGTGCAACCTGCATATTTAGATATTAAGAAAAGGGGTCATATTTTACAGTAAAGTATTCATATTTGGTTTTTTTAATTATGATGTTTTGTTATTTCTATAAGGTTCTTTGACCCTTTTTTAGGATGTAATTTTTATGTTTTGGAAAGTCCTTCTAATAAAAAAATGAAAGGATCCTAGAGGGTCAAATTAGAAGAGTATATATTTGTCTCAATTTAATTCTATATAAATTTTTAAAATAGAAAAATTATTTTTTAACTGAAAATTAATAATGTCATTCATGTTTTATTGGTCACTAATATGTTTGAGATAATAAATAATTATTTATTTATAGAGAATTATTTGATTATATGAATATATAATAAAATATATATTTTAATGTTTTTAAATATAATATTTATTTTATTTTTGAAATATATATAATAAAAACAATACAATCGACTGTGAATAAAAACATTATTTAATTATTGAATAAAATAACGAGGACTTTGAGAAGACCATGATAATGTTTGATTATTATTATTTATTTACATGCCAAATATATTATGTTTTAGTGTGTAAATTTCTATTTATCATAAAATAAAAATAATTTATTTATTATTATATGGAATGTCCTTTATTTAATTTTGTAATATTATTTACGGTTCTGTACATAACTAAATAATATTTTATCATAAACCACTGATCTATAAATTGATGGATGTGTCTATTATGTTCGATCAATCCAAAATTGATAAGTGTTCTTCATAATAATATTCTATTTATAATACCACTAGACCTCTTCACAAGAATTTGAATAAATACATTAAAATAGAAATATCATACATCAGTCCAATAAGATAACACAATAAAATTGATTCACGGTGACAGAACCCAAAAACCAATGGGCATCACTCAAATATCAAATATGCACATGTGGATCATTCCAAGAATGATTATTTACATGGATAATCAAAATATAATGAATGTAATTCAGAAAAGGGGTTTCATATGATATACACCATATTCATCAGATTAATTTTCAATGATAAGGTAACCACTTCTTCTTTTCATAAATAAATTAATTATTAATATAACATGAAATGATCCTCTCTAGGTTCAATATTTTCCATACCTAAATTTTTAGTGATATATGTTTATTGGTCATGAAATTTAAGCCAATGAAAATATTGTGAATCTCCCATTAGATAGGCAATGTTTTCTTTTCATCTCCGCTATCATGGTTTTTTCACTATTCCTAGAACACACATGTGGTTTTAGAGTGGCCATATTAATTTTTTAAATTTATTTATTTATTTTTTCATGGAAATATAAATTATTAGGGAGATATTTAATTTCTATATTTTCATTCATTAATATGATTTTAATTTCAATTTTAGAAACATATTAATTATCAGAATTTAGGTTACAATATTCCTAAAGGCCTATGAATATATGAATAATAACCAAATATACCATTAAGACATTAAATTTTTTTTGGCTGATAAGACTAAGTTACATGATGTTTGGATGGAGTACACATAGTGTACTAGTGTGAACTTTATATGGTAATCCCTTGAGATACACATCCCACAAAAAATAATTACAAATGGTAAATTTTTGACACACTCTTTGTAGACAAGGAAAAAATGAAACAAGAATTTTTAAATTATACAATGTATATCTCAGGCACACATTATTTAGTATACATAGTATGCAATGATATTTTTGAATCATGTGAGATCTTATAAATGTTCAAAACCACATGAGACTGACACCATATATTAATGATGACATAAACGACATGTAGATGTAATTCAATCACTATGTGGTACATTATTTACCATGTTCAAAATACACACTGGTCACATCTGGGTGTCATGCAGACCCATGTAAACATGAACACATGACATATAGTTGGCATACATATCAAGTGGTTTTATGGATGACGAAAAATATGAGTATTTTAGTTGGTCAATTACAAACATAAAAAGAGTGATAAATTATGTGTAGTTGTACAATACAAATCGTGTGGTCCATACAAGAAACCTGCTAAATCCCGAGGCTGGTAACCTAAGTATACATCAATAGAGTTTCATGGAATATAGAACATAACTAAATGCAGTGTAGTATCCCAATAATTAAAGGAATGAAAATTACATTAAATATTTAATTTTTGGACTAAACCCTTATTATATATATTCTTATGATTTTTTTATGATAAGTTAATAATGGTTTTAATTTTTTTATATTATAAGTTATTTTATTGTGATTGTCTTCATTTATTGGTCCTTTTATTTATTCCCGATTTCATTGTTTATGGGTATCTAAAATTGAATTCATATGGTTAATAAAAAATATAATTAATTAATTAATTAATTAATTAATTTAAGAAAAATTATAATAATAAAAATGGATGATTAAAAATGAATGTTAATTAGTATTACATTTTCATACTAATTTCATTTTAATGATAGTTACTAATCCTAACAATGACATGTGTACTTGTTAGAGCTATTTAATTTTATTTATTGGATGAGTTTTAAATTATTAGTTCATAAATTAACTATGGATGCCTAAAAGTCAACCCTACCACAATTATCTTGTGAGACCTGTGAGTCCATGGTTATTTAAGTAAAACCCCTTATACAATCCTTTGATTTCCTACTCATTCATGTGAGTAATAAATACCAATAATAAATATAGTATCCCATTTATTTTGGAAAAATATTAAGAAAATGATTAGATTATTCCAACAAAGTGATACATAAGTTTATTACTGGAAAGATAAAACTCATGCCAAGACTGTAACATTGACTTACATTCAAATTATTTATGGTTAATTTATCATCTCTTCAATAAACCAACCATTAGATAAGATAACATTCGGTTCATTTATTTACTTTCTTCCCATCCATTATTTATTTTTTCGATGTAATACCGTTACCACATAAACAAATGAATGAATATGAAATGATGCGGAATAAATAAATAGAGTATGTATAAATTTTTTATCAAACATTGTTTATTAGTTATCTAAAATCCACATAATACTAACAAGTCATGTAATGGATAAAATATTTATAATTTATGCATAATAAATTAAAATACCAAAAATATATTATGCAACTGTTTTCCATCAATTAATTAATTAGTAACAATATCCATATAACTAAGTTTTTGACCAACCACTATTATCTGACATCCGTTAATCATGGAGTTCTTATAAATGTTTTAGTTTTATATAACCATATTACATCATGATATTTTTCCCTATCTATATATTATATAACTTGGTGTAATGTTTTGAGGAAATCCATGAAAGGGTTAAAGGATGGGGTATCTAATCAAAATATCAATGATTTTCATGTCTATAGTTAGAAAAGTAACACATACCTAAATATATTCATGTCGCTTGACCAACATTCATCGGTGTTATGTGAAGGGACATATGAATACATTAGGAAAGAATTTCATAGTATATATAAATTACGATTTTAATGTTAGGGGGATTTTAATTCTTGATAAAATATTTCGATATTAATGAAAATTAGTTATTAATATTTATCAATCAATAAAATATATAATATTATTATCTTTTAATATGAGAATAAATGTCATTTTTATTATCCACATTATCCCTACTATCAATGCTGAAGAATTACTATATCCTCACAAGAAATAACATCAAGGATTCATGAACTAGACTGAATTGTTTTTGCATAATGAATGGAAATATATTCTCACGAACTCCTCATTTCACAATCTTTCTAGGATGTAAAAATATGATGATGTGTTCCATGTCGATGAAAAAAATTTGAGTGACTTGGTCGATGTTCAATTATTGATGATATAATATATGTCATGTGAACTCATAATGTATTATCCAAATAGGGACTCATATTTCATTAATGTGAATATCTATGTTATTTACTATAAGGGAGTAAGATTGGAATAGTTTTATATTTTCAAAGAATTCATTCAGAATAAAATTCCAGAGGATGAACCCGCTAGGACTTACAATGCTAGGCTCATTGGACATACTGAGAACCTAGATTTTTTAGGGTTTTTAAATCTCTAATAAACTTCACACAAATATCATTCATGTAATAGTCCCCCATATCTTCTCAGGTTTTGTTATATATTTAAATACTAAAAACATAAATAAGTCTCTAACAGATCTTCTCACTCTTTTTCAGTATGCTTTTATGGGGATGAGGCAAGAAAAACCTTCATTTATTTTAGTGATAGAATTGAAAGGGAAGGGGAATAAAACAATAAAATAAAATTATTCAATCAAATTTAATAATAGAAATATAAATAGGAATGAAAGAGAGAATGATTTTATTTTTTTCTCATGTGAAAAGAAGGGATAGGGGAAGAAAAACTACACCTTGCTAATAAGGCAAGAATATGCTTCATGTGTGTTTACTATCAAGTGAAATTTATCTGTATCTATAAATTTTCAATTATATAATCAATTTTTAATAATATATTATTCAAATTTAGGAAAAATATAATTTATAAAAAGATATCAAAGGTTTCTTGATCTAAAAACAGCATCCCTAGTTAAACTTTATGAATATGTTATCAGCAAGTACCACTCCATAATGCCAATGGGGTTGATAATGGTTATTGACGATTTATATATTCTACCAAATGTCTACAAAGACATTATTTCTATATCCATACATGACATGGATGGATATATATTAATTTTATGAATAAAATAATTCTTTATTAATGAAGATAATAATTTTATAGTAAAATATACTTCAATAACATCATTTTTTGTATAAAACAACCCTAATTTTGTAAATCGATAATGAAACTACTTCACATAACTCATAACACACATAAAATTTGAATCATTTGATATACCATGTAAAAAACTAAATTAAATAAATTAAATAAATATTTTATTTAGATTCCTTTTAACTAAAACAATTTGGTGTAAGTCATATATGTTCACAAGGAAAAATGTCCAAAGCCCCATTTGTGGAAAAGTGTAAATGGATAAACAACTTAAGTAAATATTTCATACTGATGTCTATGGAATTTTTCATTTTGATGGGGTGGGTACTCATAATTTATAAATATTAATAATTTTTTTGTACATTTGGATATATATACATGACAGTGTATGTTTTAGATTCCATTGAGAGATTTTTGGAATACTAGAATGATGTTGAGATCATGGTTGGTAATAAAATTATGAAACTCTATTGAAAAAATGGTGGGGAATATCATAATAATAAACTAATTTATTATTTATTAGATATTGGGATCTTATCCCAAAACACTACTCTTTTTACACTCCAGTAGGATAGTGTAAGTAAAATCCTTTTCTTGAACATGTTGGAAATGGAATGATCAATGATGATATGTGTGATTATTTAATTATGCTTTGGGTGATACACATCCAAAACTGCAAAAATACTAAAAAAAGTGAAGATTAAACTGGACATAATTAAAGAAAAAAAAATAGGTATGGAAGGAATCCAAATTTGACATACATGTATCGGAAGAAAATATTTTTTAAGTCAGTTTCATGTACTGATCTTATAGCCTATAGAAAAACGAGTGCCTTTATTGGATACTCCATGGAAATAAGGGGTACTAACTTTATGAACCTAAGAAAACTAATTGTAGAAGGAAACATAGAATTAAGTTAGAGGGTAATAACTTTTTAATATATAGTGGGACCAAGGTACACATTGAGTAACTCAAGGCTCATAGTATACAATAGTTGGAATAAGAAAAAATAAAAAAAACAAGTGAAGAAGTTATTCTGAAGACGTAAGTACTGCATAAATTTACAAGAGAGGATAGAGAACTAGAATGATATGGTTTTCTATTAACTGAGGATGGTTACTTGATATTAGTGCATTATATCGGTCCTACAAACTAAAATGAATTATAAATTTACATTAATATTTCCATGGGGGAAAACATCCTGAATTCCAAAATACATTCCATGTACCAAATAAATGTTTTGTTTTTCGTAGATCTTTCAATGGATAAATATTATTTTTGATATCGATTTTTATTCAATAATAAATTCTACATTTATATGAATTCATGAACCTATATTGTATGAAAAGTTTCAATTTGGTTTAAATGGAATCACTGCAGTGGAAATGATGAAACCATTTTACTAGATGTATTTTTAAAATCTATAAAAATTCGACAAGCCATTATAAAATAAATAGATTGTGAGAGTTAGAAAATGGATTAGAAATATACATCCGTTATTGGAACCATCATAATGATTTCTACATGATTCACCCTGAATGTTTTCTAACTGCAATAGATCCCGACATGGATTAAAAATAACTAAAATCTATTTTAGGATTAAATATTTCATTCAAAATATGGGAAATTTTGTATGATGAGTCCATAATAGAATGCCGTTTCATAGTGTAAAAATATTTTCCATGTGTTGCTGAGTGGTTAACTAAGAGTGTATTAATTTTATTAATAGGATGTATCGAGGACTTATTATTTATTGGAAACCAAATTCCAATGTCATAGTATGTTAAAAACATATTAAATAAATTCTTCTCCATAAAGGTCATAGGTAATGTGGAATGTATTCTCATTTTTTAGATACTTTTAGAGAGATTGAAATGACATATCAGCGTATGTCAAGGTACATATGATGAAAAAATAATGAATATGATCATTATAGAGAAATCTAGGAGGTGATTATTGATGAATCACATGTAGTTCTTCATTCTATGTAATATTTCTCTTCAAACCCATGACGAATAGAATAGGATGGAGATGCTTCTATAAACATTGGTGATTGAATCGGTCATATTTTTATTCTATGTAATAGGATAGATGTTTCTTACTTATTGATAATGGATGGTAGTTATCAAGCTGATCCTTGTTATCTCTATTGGATAGAGTTCAATACTATAATTTATAATCTAAGGATAATTAATTATATGATCATAGTTTATATTTCATATAAGTGTTTATTAATTATAGGACATATATATTATTGTTTCAATGTATATTTAGATGATCTAATGTCTCAGATGGGATACAAGGTAATAGATTTGTTTTGAATCAAAAGAGAACAAAGCAGGCAATGGTTGGATACTCTAATGTAGATTCCATATATACAGAAACTTTTGAGGAATGAAAAGATATTGTATCGATACAAAAAAGATTCCTTGATATTGACGTGTCACCTGAAAATAAATATCATATCACATCTTATTGTGATAATACTTTAGGGGTGGATCTCATAAAGGATCCAATGTCACATCTTCATATAGAGAATGATTTTTGAAAGTGATATATATTAAGTGATTTTTCAAAGAGAGTCTAAGTCACAATGGGAAGAATATATATGGATGAAAAAAAGTTGGATAACTTCAATAAATCCTTATTTCATTTAAAATAGAATCATACTGGGTGTTCAAGAAGACTAAAAGTCATTAGCAGTTAGATCCAATCAATGTGATAGTTTATTTTATTAGGTGTTCTCGAAAAAATAGATTCTACTGTGATTGCTTTTATATTATAAAATTAGAGTATTAAACAATCATATTAAAAATTGTTCATATCCCTATATGAAATTAATATAATAATGAACTATGGAATATTATTCAATAAAAAGGTCATAATAATTCTTTTTTTATGAGATACCTAATGTTTTATGATTATATTGTGAAATATATTTCTCAAGTTCGAAAATAAACTATGATACAATACATATTATTATCTTATTATGTGTGTGTACATTTATATCAATGAGGTTTCTACTTATGATGTTTATAAATATTAATCATTATAATGGGAGATTATGATAATATACCCACTAGTAAATATTCTATCTGTTTTAATGTTAGAAGATATTTGTCACGACCCGTTCTCGGGGCCCGTGCCGTGACTACCCCAAGCCTGCCTTTCATAGGGAAGACAATCATATCAAAGATATTGATTGAAAATCAAGACTCATCTCTCACAGGTATATTACTCACGGAGAGGTGTGGAGATGATAGATTTATCCTCTGAATCATCTCCTCTGCCGAACCCACGTAGGATCCAAGTACAGACGTCGTCACTGCCGAACACACGTAGGATCCTAGTATAGTATCCATTGCTTCCGAACACACATAGGATCCTAGTATAGTCATCATCATTTCCTAACCCATGGAGGATCCAAGTACTATCGTCCTCACTGCTGAATGCATGTAGGATCCAAATATGGTCGTCATCGTCGTCGCAGTCAGAGCCAACTGTAGGGTTCCCGCACACAACACACCTGATTCCAGGAGGGTCTACTCCACAAGGCAAGGGGTCAATACATTAACTGTTACGAAGTCCAGATTTGATGTCTCAAAAAGTTCCGCATCTTTATTAGGAACTCAACGCGATGGACAGTGCGTCTATCAGGCGCCTGGTCTGAGAGATATTGGCTTTTGAGTCCCAGGGTCCCGGTTGGTTTTTAAGCTAAAACCAACCCTTACGTAATCCAATTGTGTCCAAACCTTAAGTGGAGTAATCCAAAATAACTATCTCAATAAGAGGAATTCAACGTAATTGACAGCACGTCATTCGGATGTCCGGTCCTTATGCTATAAGGGTTTCCGCTTCGAGGGCCCGGTTGGTTTCGGGTTCGAACCAAACTGGTCGTAACCCAAACATCATCGAAATGTAGAGTTTAATATACTGAAATGACCATCTTGATCCAGGGATCCCTAAGAACCTGATGGTGCATCAATCAGAGGTCTGTAGCCTATGATATTAGCATTTGAACAAACCTGGTCTGAATATAGGGGATATGGGCCCAGTCCGACCCGACTCAATACCTCCTGGGTCGGCCGGAACCGAGTTGACCCGAACCAGGTCTAGGTCCATCCTGATTGGGTGTGGCCCGGCCCTGCTGGCACGACACGACCCGTGGCTGGGCATGGCCCGGCCCGGCTGGCGCGGCCCAGCTGGCGCGGCCCGGCTCAGAAGCCAGCCGCGGCTCGGTGCTGGCCATGCGGGACACAAAGGGGCGTAGCCCCTTTGTTTTGGCAATGGCGGACCCCGAGGGGTCGGCCCTAAAAACCTGTCAGGTGGGTTACACCCCCCCTAGTTTCTTGGTAACGTTCGGCCTTTATGGTCGGCTGGTTGTGAGCCGCCGCGGGACCCATAAGGGTCCCGCCTATTGGAAACATCGGTGGCCCGCTGAGCCGGCCGCTCCCTGCTGGTCTGCCGCGGCCTAAAGCCTCGTCTCATCCCACCAGTGTGGCGCGATGGCGTCGCACACCACCACCAATGTGGCCCGCTCTTGTTTGTGGCCTCCTTCGGCCTCATCGGCGAGGCGCGGTGGCGCCGCACACCCCCACCGCAGCCGGCTTCTGGCTGCGGCCTCCTTCGGCCTCACCGGCGTGGCGCGACGGTGCCGCGCTCCACCGTCGCGGACCACTCCGGTCGCGTTCCTCTTCATCCCCATGCGGTGCAACGACACTGCACCACCATTACCTCAAACATCAATGAAGATAAACAAGAGAAAGGGGGGAGAATCTGTCGTGTTTGTGCAGAACGATCTCCACCTGTTACGATGGTATCATGTGGCCAGTCTTTTAGTAATGAAGAACAAATATTGAAACCTGAACAAAAAAGTAACCCCTACCTCGTGACGTGATCTACGGAAAAGTGGCATCTTTCGTTATCTTTGGAAGGTTACGTCACTCGTTCGATCGTCGGAAGAGGAGATCCCCTGGTGGTGCACCAATGGTGGAAGAATGAAGTAGAGGAAGAGAGGATGATTAGAGAAAGATTAGAGGGTTTCTCCAGCGGATTCCCCATCATCTAATAAGATCCTCCCTTATTTAATTAAGGTAGGAGTTTTAATGAATAAATGTGGGTGGTGGGCCCCCACATTAATTCAAACAAATTTAAAATTCAAAAATAAAGAATAAAAATAAAATAAATATTATTTTTATTTCACGAAGTGCGAAAAACTAACTTCCACACCGCCCCGACTGCATTCGAGGTTATGGTCCCCTTAAGCAATTACCGGTGCTGTGAACTCATCGGTGCCCTTAGATTTCGATACCGAGAACCGAATCAAAATATAGAAAAACCGCTCATTCATACACTGAACGTACCCGAGCTAAACTTCGGAATATTTTTCGGGCACACCGGGCCTCGGAATTATGTGCTGTCAGAAACTGCGTACTTGTATAATCCCAGAGAATTTATGAAAAAATTTCTTTGAAATTTAAGGGTTTTTAAATTACTCCCACCATAGGGTTTTACATCCCCGTAAATCTACATCCTAAACTAGGGAAATAAATGAGGGTATTTTGCATGCATCATAGCCTCTCACTTCCATGTGCTCTCCTAGAGGTTCTCGTACTACCAATGAATGTGCACCATAGGAATCGATCACCCATGTAGGACTCGCCCCTGTCGATCCCGGATCTCCATCGGGACCTCCACAAAAGCAACCTTTTCATTGATGTACGGCTCTCCGTGGTCGATGATATGTGTCAGGTCATGTTCGTATCTCCTCTGGTGAGATACGTGGAAGACATCGTGCACTCGGGGCAACTAAGGTGTAAGGGCCAGGCAATTAGCCACCTCACCTATCGTGCTGGGAACCTAGAATGGTCCGATGAAGCGCAGAGATAACCTGCCTCCCTATCCAAGTCTTCGTAATCCACGTCGAGGTGAGATCCAAAAGAAAACGTGGCCGCCATCCTCAAACTCTAGTTGTCTCCAAGTCATATCAGCATAAGAATTTTGTCTTCTCTATGCAGTCCTCATCTACTCCTGGATGATATGCACCTTCTCTGTCGTATCCTAGACCATATCTGGTCCTACAAGTGCTGACTCCCCTCGGTCAGTCCAGCACATAGGTGATCTTAAAGGTCGGTCGTAAAATTCCTCGTTTGGTGCCATCCCGATGTTGGAGTGGTAGCTTTTGTAGTACGCAAAGTCCACCAAAGGTAGGTGGTCCTCCCAGCTACGACCAAAGTCAAGGACACATGCACGGAGAATATCCTCGAGTGTCAGAATGGTTTTATCCATCTGGCCATTCATTTGAGGATGAAAGGTGGTGATCAGGTGTAGATGCATCCCAAATGCCTCTTGAAACCCCGTCTAAAGTCTGGATGTAAAGCGATTGTCTCGATCAGAGAGGATAGATGATGGAACACCATGAAGCTGTATGATCTCTTGAATGTAGAGGCATCCCAAGCTCTCCACTGAGCCTTGCTATCTGATAGGTAGGAATAGGGCCAACATGGTGAGTTAGTTGAAAATCACCCAGATGGAGTCACATCCTCTGGATGTACGTGGAATCCCTGTCACAAAATCCATGGATATTCCATCCCACATCCACTCTGGGACCTCTAAGGGTTGTACCAAGCATGCTGGTACCTGGTGCTCCGCCTTCACCTACTGGAAAGAGAGGCATCATGAAACGAACATAGCCTCGACCTTCTTCATACCTGTCCACCAGTGTTGTCGTATGTGATCCTGGTATATCTTCGCTACTATTGGATGTACCGCCAATGGGGATGGGTGAATCTCTCTTAGCACCTCTTCCTGCAATGCAACTGGTACCACGGTACTTCCTCTAAAAAGGATGACGTGATCTCCTCCTACAGAAAAACCATCTAGTACATGTCCTATAGATATCTGTGCACGTCACGTCTCACAGTCAACATTCCCACGTTGTGCCTCTCTGACCCACCAATGCAGTGGAGTAGTGACTGTGAGCAACTATAGAAAGGCTGCTCCATCTCTATCCACGAAGGATATCTACAAAGTGGCTAACTAATTTGTCTCCTCTCCAAGTATTTGAATGCCCGACCTCCAGCTTAGAGCTTCAGCTACTACGTTCCCCTTACCCAGAGTATATACAATCTCAATGTCATAGTCCAGGAGGAACTAGATCCATTGTCGCTGTCTCAGGTTCAGGTCCTTCTTCAAGAAGATGTACATGAGAATTTGGTGGTCAGAGTAGACTGTAAAGCGCTCGGCCATTAGATAGTGTCGCCACATATTCAAGGAGAATACCACCACTGCTAACTCCAGGTCATTGGTATCGTAGTTATACTCGAGCTTCCTCAATTGCCGTGAACCATAACCAATCACAGCCCGCTCCTGCACTAGGACACACTCGAGTCCGGTCCCAGATGCATCGCAGTAAACTATGTACCCTATTACCTCCTCCGGTAGCCACAAAATGGGTGCACTGTTCAATCTCTACCATAGCTCCTGGAAGCTCTGCTGACATATATCTGACCACACGAATGGTTTCCCCTTCTTCGTCAAAGCAAAAGCGATGGTGCAACTCTGGAGACGTCTTGCCCAAATCTCTGATAGTACCCAGCCAGACCTAGGAAACTCCGCACCTCTGTCACGCACCTGGGTGGCTCCCAAGCTAGTACTACCTCGATCTTCACAGGATCCACCACAACTCTTTCCACAGAGACAACATGCCCTAATAAGTGAACCTCTCGAATCCAGAACTGGCACTTCGAGAGTGTACCATAATGCTGGTGCACTCAGAGTGTATCCAGGACAACCCGCTAGTGGTAGGTGTGCTCCTCCTCAGTAGTCAAGTAAATCAATATGTCGTCAGTGAAGACTACGGAAAATGAATCAAGGTAAGACTCGATGATTATGTTAATGAGACTCGTGAACACTGCTAGAGCGTTGGTTACGCCAAAAGGCATAACCAAGAACTCATAGTGGCCATACCGACACCTGAAGGTCGTCTTCTACACATCCTCATCTCAAACTCGGAGCTGATGATAGCCTGACATTAGGTCTATTTTCGATAACTATCCTGCTCTCTTGAGTTGATCGAAGAGGTAGTTAATCCCTGGAAGTGGATTCTTGTTCTTCACAGTCACCTGGTTCAAGCGACGGTAGTTGACACACTATCACAAGCTTCCATCTTCCTTCTTAGTGAATAAAATCAAAGAAGCCCAGGGTGAAACACTGGGTCAGATGATTCCCTTTCCTTGCAAGTCCTCCAGCTGTACCCGCAGCTCACGAAGCTCAGCGAGAGCCATCTGATATGCTTGTGTAGATATTGGGACTATCCTGGGGTACAATTCAATATATAAGTCTACCTCTCTGCGAGGAGGTAGTCTTGGAATGTTGTCAGGAAAACGTTCGTGAACTGATCCACCACAACAGGAAAATTCTGACTCCTCACATCAACCTCTTTGAGAATGAGACTAGCCAACTGATGTGTGATCAGATGACCTCTCCTCTTCATGAGTCTATCTTGTGCTGCAAAGTCTCCCTTCTAACCGGTGAAGGTGAACATGCTCCCATATGTGCGGACACAGCGCACCTTGCGCCTAATATAGCAGATATGATCATGGACTGTAGATAACCAATCCATTCCCATGATGACTTCATAAGGCATTGATTCCACGACTAGAAGATCCCAGCAAAAGATCTGACCTCCTAGAGTAAGCTCACACAGTAGGCAGCAGTGCATAATCGTCGAGTCTGCTCCCGTAGGAGTCTCTAACTGTAAGGATTGAGCTAACGACTCTATCAGAATCTACGAGCTCCAAACAAGGGCAGTGTCAATGAAAGAATGACTCACTCATGTGTCTATAAGAACTAAAACAAGGGTGGAGTAGACATATATAGTACCTCAATTCATCTTAGGTGTGCCATGGTCGTAATCCTACACTACCTGAAGTTGAGCCTGCCTCTGTCCACCAGCTCCCTGTGGTCGGGGTGGACCTCCTGGTGGTGGTGCTGGTAGAGCCTCGAAGCTTCGTCCACCACCTACTTCTCGGTTATCTCCTCTGTCTTGTCCGCCTGCTCCCTGTGGACCACCACGGTCGAACCTCAGCCCCTGCATGGGTGGTCCCTCAACCGTCTGCTGCTCCTCTACATGGCGGGTTGGGTAGTCATGAGCCATGTGGCCCTGCCCGCCGCATGCGTATCACTGCCTGCCTCTCGTATGACTGGCTCTACTGTATGTGCCCCGCACATCCAAACCAGTATTATGAGGTCGCTAACCTGATGGCATGGTCCACTTGGAACTCTGTGATAAATGTTTACTACTGGCTGTAGAACACTCTGCTACATGTCACCCTGCGGTAGGCCTCGCTACTTGTGTAGGCTCAGCAAGGAACCTCTCCACAAGAAGGGCTCCCTCCAGTACTCCTGCCGACATTAGAATGCTGAGGGAGATCATCGAAGCCCTGATCTCATGCCTCAGTCCCTCCTTGATGGTCCAGGCCTAGAAGAAAGGGTCATTCACCATGTCTTTGGAGTATCACAAGAGGTCGGTGAATCATGCCGAGTACTGAGCTACTATCATGCCACCCAGCCGCAGCTGTAGTAAATCCTAGATGTGCACCGCACAGAGGGTGGATGAAACGAACTCCGAACAGAAGAGGCTCTCGAAATCCATCCATAGAAATGTTGCATCTTCATGCACCAAGAGCATCAGGATCCACCATCTACCTACTGATGCATGTAGGAGACTCACCATAAGGATCACTATAAGGTCAGCTAGAGTCCCTACTAATCTGAAGACTCGGATGATAGCCTCCAACCAATCCTCGGCTACCTGAGGGTCCGTCTCTCTGCGGAACCTGGGCGACCTCTAAAGATAAAACTCGTACATCGCACTCAGGCGATGTGCACTCTTAGCTGCTAGGGATAGTGGCATCGGTGGCTCGACGGGTAGTGGTACCGCCAGTGCCTCCGATGTAATGGGGCCCTACCCCAATTCCTCGTCGCTCGGTGGGATGCCACCTCGCACAATGCTTGGAACACTAGATGGCAGCCGTCATAGGTCCATCCTGAAAAGAAACATGTGTGCCAAAGTTAATACAGTATACCAGGTGAGATGACACAAAGTAATCGCAAAGAAAACTTTTCAAACACACATGCAATCAATGTTTTCAGGCCTTGAGTCAGAAATCAGATGTCAGGGTCTTGGTGTACGAATATGTTGGCCACCACACCAACACTGGACTCCCTTGACTGATAACCACACTCAATACTCTAGAAATTGTTGCTTCATAGAGAATAAATTATCAGAGTCCTATGTTCGGTGGTAGAACCGACTCCTCTGATACCAATTTGTCAAGACCCGTCCTCGGGGCACGTGCCATGACTACCCCAATCCCGCCTTCCATAGTCCAGGGGCTGGCGACTAGCACCAATGGCGTAAATCCCAATAAAAGGGAAGGAGTTTCCTTTATATAAGAAAACAAACACAATAGAGTATGCAAGCTGAAGTAAACACCATGTAAACTGAGTACAGAAGTAAGTACTGGAAATTTAATTGGCTAGTATACAAACCCAACTGAATGTATAGTACAATTGAGAAAAAGTGAAGTACAATAGCTGAAAAGTAATGAAGCAACCACCGAGACGTCCTCTGAAAATCCCACCTGAAGGGTGGGTACAGATGGTCTCCTAGGCTCCTCAAATCCGCCCGTCCACTCCGGGTATGTCCCTCTTGATATTCCATCTCCGAATACCATCCCACTCCACAAGTGTCAACCACGATCAACATTGTCCATCGTCTACATCCAACACAATGTAGTGCAGGCATATCCCATGCAAGGGTGAGTATATAATACTCAGTTGGGACCCTGAGACCCCCGAACGCCTCCCAGAATCCACAATGGATAAACCACAAAGGAAAGATAAAAACATGAAGTATAAACCATCTCTACTTAGGTATATTCCCCTACATATACCAAAGTCATTAATTACCATTCGCCTCCAACTCAGGAGCCCAAGTACAACCCAGTCAACACAGGAGGGAATAACCCAATCCACACAGAAAAGAAAGACAATCATATCGAATATATTGATTTAAAATCAAGACTCACCTCACATGGGTATTTTACTCATGAAGAGGTGTGGAGATGATAGCTGTATCCTCTGAATCATCTGACCTACCGAACCCACGTAGGATCCAAGTACATAATTCATCGCGGCTAAACCCATGTAGGATCCTAGTACAATAACCATCGCTGCCGATCCCACGTAGGATCCTAGTATTTTCGTCATCGCTACTGAACCCACGGATGATGCAGGTACAATTTTACTTGTTGTGGAACCCATGTGTGATCCAAGTACAGTCGTCATCGTTGTCGTAGTCGCAACCTGTTCAAGGGTTCCCGCACACAGCACCCTTGATTCCAAGAGGGTCCACTCCACGAGAAAAGGTTTCGATACATAAATTGTCAAGAAGTCTAGAGTTGATGTATCAAAAAGTTCTGTCTCTTCATTCGGAATGCAACGCGTCAGACGGCATGTCAATCAGACGCCCGATCTGAGCGATATTGGTTTTTCCGTCCAAGGGGCCCAGTTTTTTTTTAAGCTAAAACCAACCCATCCGTACTCCAACTGCATCCAAACCTTAAGTGGAGTAATCCAAAAGAATCGTCTCACTAAGAGGAATTCATCGTAATTGACGGCATGTCATTCCGACGTTCTATCCTTAAGTTATAAGTGCTTCTGCTTCCAGGGCCCGGTTGGTTTCTGGTTTGAACCAAATCTGCCACAAAAAGAACATCGATGAAACCTCGATTGCAATATATTGACTAACTGTCTTGATCCAAGGATCCCTACTGAACTGACGGTGCATCGATCGGAGGTCTGTAGCCCATGATATGAGTGTTTGAACAAACCTGGTCCGAAAATAGGGGGTTTGGCCCCGGTCCGACCTGTCCCAATACCCCCTGGGTCGGCCTGAATCGGGGGGACCGAACATGGTTTGGGTCCCGCCCGATTGGGCGCAGCTTGGACCGGCTGGCGAGGCCCAGCCCGTGTGGTGTGCAGCCCAGTTCGAAAGCCGGCCGGAGCTCGACGCTGGATGAGCAGGACACAAAGGGGCATGGCCCCTTTGTTTTGGAAACGTCGGACCCTGTGAGGTCTGCTCTAAAAACCTGTCAAGGGGGGGGGGGGGGGGGGTACACCCCCCTCAGTTTCCTGGTAACGGCGGGCCTTTATGGCCGGCCGGTTGTGAGCCGACGCGGGACCCATAAGGGTCTCACCTCCTGGAAACGTAGGTGGTCGGCTTAGTGGGCCTCCCCTTGAAGGTCTGCCGCGGATCATCCCACAGGCACAGCGCAACGACACCGCACACCACCACCACCACAGTCCGCTCCTGGCTGCGGCCTCACCGGCGCGGCGTGACGGCGCCGCGCACCTCCATCGCGGCCCGCTCTGGCTGCGGTCCTCTTCGTCCCCACGCAGTGCAATGGCACTGCTCCTCCTTTTCATCAAATGTCAACGAAGATCAACAAGAGAAAAGGGGAGGAGAATCTGTCATGTTTGTGTGGACTGATCTCCTCCCGTTACGATGGTATCAAGTGGCCAATAATATAGTAACGAAGAAAAAAGATTGAATCTTGAACAAAACAATAACCCTTACCTCTTGTCATGATCTATGGAGATGTGGCATCGTTCGTTTTCATCGGAAGGTAACGTCACTTGTTCGATCGTCGGAAGAGGGGATCCCTTTGTGTTGCAACAATGGTGGAATAAGGAAGTAGATGAAGGGGGAGGATAAGAGAATGAGGGGAGTGTTTCTCTAGAGGATTCCCCCTCATCTAATAAGATCCTCCCTTATTTAATTAAGGGAGGAGTTTCATTGAATAAATGTGGTTGTGGGCCCCCACATTAATTCAAACAAATATAAAATTCAAAAAGAAAAAAGAAAAAGAAAAAAAAATTTATTTTTATTCTACGATGTCCGAAAAACTAACATCCAAACCGCCCCGACCGCATTCGAGGTGAAGGTCGCCTTATGCAATTATCAAAGCTGTAAACTCATCGGTGCCCTCAGATTTCGATTCCTAGCAACTGTTCAAAATATAGAAAACCCCACTCATTTGTTCACTAAACGTACATGAGCTAAATGTTGGAAAATTATTTCGAGCCCACCGGGCCTCAGAGTTAGGTGCCGTTAGAAACTGCATACTCATAAAATCCCAAAAATTTTAATAAAATATTTTCCTTGAAATATACAGGTCTTTACAATATTATTTTCGGTGACCATGTGTAATTGTCCTTATACATTACAATTATCTTTGATACATGTAAAGGATCACTTATTTTTATTATTGACCAAAACCATCATGAAATATATATAAAATGGATGTAAAATACATTAATTTATTAAAAATATGACATGTGTAGTAATAGATAAATTGTCGATGGTTTTCTCCCATCAATCTTTATAGAATGTAATGTCTCCACCCTTTTATTCGAAATGATCTATCAAAAAAATTCAATGGATGTGGTGAAACAACAAGTTTATTTGAGATATTTAGTGAAGCATATATCTAGAATACAGGTTCCTGAAATATATTTTTTACTTTCTCAATGAGATATTGAGACAAAATGAATATATTTCATAGAGAAATATATGTTTATGGTTGTTATCATTAGGAAAATATATTATCTCTATTAGGTTTCCTAAGGTGTCTCTAAATAGTAATCATGTGCATTATAAAACCCTTCTTAATTGAAGTGATAAATAATCATTGACGGCAACACAGTCAGTGTTTCATGTGATCTCAATTAAATTATATATTCGAATTCAGTTAATTGAATAAATATTATTCTCAAGCCTATTGAATAATGGTATTCATGTTTTATTGATCACTAATATTCTCAAGGTAATATAATGTTATTTAATTTTTAATAAATAATTTATTTGATTATATGAATATATAATATTTTTTAATATGAACATATAATATTAATTTTTAACTTTTTTTTAAATAATAAAATTATTTTATTTAATGAATTTATAAAAAATATTTATTCAAAATATTTTAGACAACATATTTATTTATGTGAAAAAATACATACATGAATATTAAATAAAATGAAGAAGAGTTCAAGAAGACCATTATTTTTACCAATGATTAATATTAACTCACAAGCTCGTCAAATAATATTTTATCACCTAGAAGTTATTAGGAATCATCAAATAGTAATGATATTATTATAGTTATATTGCCTAATATTTATTAACATTTATAGAAATATTTAAGGGATTGTAGAGAATAAAAAAAATATTTGAACCTAAAACCTATCTCTATAATGTGATGGATTTGTCTATTTTCTATGGTTAATAAAGAGTTGGGAAGAATTGGTCGCAAAATACATCTCTCATTCCCACAACATCACTTCTTTTCTGGAATGGTAATGACTCATTCCCACCTTATAAGTCATAGAGCGCTCATATAGAGCAACATAAGAAAATTATTTCTCCTCAGTATCACGTATAAATTAATTTTCATCGCTCATATAAAAATAGATATTGAGTTATTCACCACTATAGTGATACTAAAATTGGATCCCAAATATGCAATAATGATAATCCGGAAAAGGTGTTCCAAATGATCCACATCATCTTCATCATAAAAGTTCCTTAGATGAGGAAATCACTGCTTCAAATTATAAATAATGTAATTATAAAGTCAACATAAAATTAAAATTAAAATCACAATGTTAAATGTTTTTAGTACAACAATATCTAGTAGAAATATTTTTAATTACATTTACATCATTCAAAATATTTTAAATGATCCATCATATTTTAAAACAAATATATTATGCGTAAACATAAAAACAATTCACTATGAAATGAACATTCAATATTAAGTTAAAATTATTATGAAAATTTAAAAAATGGATTTAATTTTTCCTAGTTCAATTTAAAAACATTATAAATTAGAAATTTCATTAAAATTAATAAATATAGGTAAAAATAATTTTTTTTGAAATCATTTTTTTGGTATATTAAGTATTATTAAAAAATACTAGTAATCATAAATATATAAAACATAAAAATATTAATTTAAAAAAAATCCATTTTAATAATTAATATAAATTAATATTTATTTAGATTCACTTGTTAAAATAGTATTAATATGGGACCACTATTTCATATGTGGGTTAAAAAAATTTATACCATCAAAATTAAAGAATAGCACAAATTAGTCAATGTATATTATAATAAAAATATGTTTCCCTCTTAGGTGTCGGTATTTTGTAAGAGCTAGAAATCCAACATAGTATTTATTTAAAGTGTAATTTTTTAATGAATAATGTCATTAAATTGACATCTAGACATTTTCTAAATATTTACATCATAAACATGTCCTTCTACGATATAGAATACATTAGAATATAAAAATTAATTATCTATAGAACTTGTTGAAAATTTTAATATTAATATTTACATAAAGTAGTGAATTGAAGATATTTTGAGGAAGTCCATTATATATATATAAATAATTCATTACATTTGACATGTTTAGTAAACAATTTTTTTCCATTATATGTTAAAGATACTTGACACCACTATTATAAATCTTAATCATCTCATTATGTTCCTCTTTGATATACTATATAATAGTTATATTGAAAAAATGACATGATTGAAATAAACCAATGATAGGGTAATCCAAAATGGAGTTATTATTTCACTATGTAATAGATTTAGTTAAAAAGATACTGATAGACAACTTTTTTTATTCCTGGAATTATATTCTGGTAATACATGTGGTTCCACAAGAAATTGTTCATCATTATAACATTACTTACAAAAAATCACTTTCACTACGAATAATGCATAAATATAAACCACACTCCTATTATAAATACTTTTTCATCAAAAAAACATCACATGGAATGTTGTATAATCCAACGTTGATATTTTATCAACGATACAAATGTATTAACTAATTTAGAAAACTTGATTTTATTTAATTGTACTATATACCTACATCCCTTCCACTACAAGAGTATCCCATCTCTTTTTCCTCACAAAATGTTCTTCGTAATCATTTTTATATAATATCTATGTATTCGTTATATAACTAGTGCTACATAGTTCATGTAAGCTTTCTCCAATATATATAAATAAAATTCATTTTAAAATTCAATTTATATTTATAGAAATCATTTATGTATATAGCCTAAAAAATACTATAAAATATTTATTGTCAAAATTTAAAATATAGATTTCATCACAGTATGGATTCAAATACATATGAAGTACATTATAAGTTTCAATATATTATTCATCCTGATTACTATTATGTAAAATTTAAAGGTGAGTTTGATCCTACACTGTAACGAAATTTTAATAACATCAAAGTCCAAAAATTTCATTTCCCACCCAAGACCCCCAATAATGATATTTTGAGAGAAATTTTTTTTATACAATCGATAGATAGTTGGTAAAAATTTATGATCCCTGTCAGAAAAAAATCACTCTACAACACAACCTTATGGATAATTTTAAATTTTGACATACCCTCTAAAAATAATCATATACCATTAAATGGAATAAATCTTTCAATTACGTAATGGATTAAATAAGTAGATATCTATTTCCAAGGTATCTATTAAATCAAATAATGATGGTTGGAAAAACATGCACAATTCACATGATGTGATAGAAATTTACCATTTCATAGTGGGAAACTTCTATGGTTATATAATTTTACATTATAAAATTTATAAAAAGTATTAAATCATCGTTGACATTTATTAGTGTTTTTTGGAATAATAAAGTTTATATCCACATGAATAAGATGGAATATATGATAATGATAATCTTTTTATTTTAACCATTTCATATTCAAATAAATCATAGGCATGATACTATTCATATTTAATGAATTCCTTCAGGGAACATTTACAACATTGAGGATGTAAAAAATCTAAAAACTCACATTCCATGAATAAGTGTATGTTGTTAGTGGAAGAAATGATTAATTTATAAACATTATTGTTGATATTTCTATAATCATTTCCATATTATTAATATCCTACCTTTCCAAAATGTCATTTTTTTAACATAGTATTGTGTCAGTGACAATATTAAAAAAATTTAATTGTGTGAAATCTTGTAAATGGTTGATGCTTTGGAAATTCAAAAACGTTATGTGAAATAAAAATATCTCGTTTTCCATCCCATTATTGTATGGATTTTAAAAAGGGATTGTTCTAAATGGTTATAAAATCATTTAAATTCAAAATATTTCCCTCTCAAATTTATATTATTAAAGGAATGTATCATATAGAATATTTATTCAAAAATGCGATAACCTTACATTCATTCAATGTTATATCCTTAAAATTTTTTGTAATCATGAATGTAGTTTATCATCATGAAAAACATGGTTCTCAATGTTAAATTTTCATTTCTATGTGAATCAAATAACTTAACACATGAATCAGAAATTTATTTCCAATCCTTTCAAAATGGAGAGAAATAAACATAAATATAGTAAACATGTTATTTTTTCAATTATATGAGAATAAAATATATTGTAAATGGACAACATGAATTACTACTATGAATGTAATAATTTGACAATATAAGCGGCCATGTAATATGAGTTTAACATTGTTAAAAAATAATTCTATACTAATATAGATATTTTATGATGGATGTTTCTCTATACATTTTCAAATATAGGATACTTATAATAAATTTTATACCACAGTGGATAGTCTATTGTGTGATGATGTTTTCCTTCTTGAATTAGCATAGATTAATTAAAAGTTAATTTCTATAATGTATACTCACTATAATATAGAAATCCTAACATTGGATTTGTTGGAAACCACAATAAAATATTAAAATGACTTTATTAAGATTTCATTTATCATGATTTAAAACAAATATTGAATTTTTATGTGATTAATTATATTTTTATAATATTATAAAATAATTTGGACATATATATGTCCCTTCATTGATCGTAAACAATGAATATAACATTTTATTAATATTCTATTGTCCAAATAGGATATCATGATATTCTTTTACTATATCGTTCAAGAGAGAAGTAGTTATGTAAAACTAGTTTCCATCTATCCATTTATTGCTATAAAATTATTTATCTCTAGTATATATGAAAACATTATAAATTTAGTTAAAAAATTATATAATAACATCCATTCAAAGATCATAAAATTCTCAAATTGAATCGGATAATTTAGAATATAATATTTGACTATTGTTTATATTTTTGAAATATAATATCTATCATCATTTATGGTTTTACAAATATTTAAAAATCCATAAATTGTATTTTTATCCTAGACACAAGCTAGTTTTATTTCTCCTACTTGTATTTTCTAAAATTTTTAACATCAATCTATTCCATTAATGATCATGCGATCATTCAAATATTAAGAAAAACGGTCTTCATATAAGAACATCATAAATGTAGACATGTTATTTTTGAAGGCTCATTCACATTATATTTTGAAAACATGATTTAGTATTTATCCCCACATTTATATTAATTTTTATAATTATTTTAATCCACCAATTTCCAATTAATATTCATCATATTGTTTTTATCATTATACATATTTCATAATAATTTATCAAAATGTATTATTTTATTGTATCAATTTTTACAAAAATAATATATATTTAGTATAATATTAAAATAAATAATTATATATTACAATACCTACATTTGGTAGATAATTAGTATATCATATTCAATTTTAGGATCATGTTATTTGACTAGAAAATAATTAGAAACATTAACTGGGATATATTTGATGATATTGGTGAGGATTTAGTCCTAGAGAATATAGAAATTGTTATGACAGATAGTAATACATTTTTTATTGTACCACTCACTAGTATTCTTGGATGAATATAATTGAATATTAATAGACCTCTGATATTACTGAAGATTGATTTTTTGAATCTATATTATGTCATTAATGTATTGCTTATTTGGTTCTTATGAAAACATGGGTGTGTAGAAACATTACGATAAAATTAGAAATGAAAAGATGTTTATTGATGTATTTTTTTGTATTTCTTTGGGTTGGGATATTTTATTCAATCATTGTATTGAATATATTATTTCGTTTGAAAAAAATAATACTTCCATATTGGTTAAAAAAGTAATATTTAAAACATGATATCCTTATTTGAATTCATTCATGATGATTTAATGAGTTTAAATATCTTTGTTTAGATATAGTTTTTAAATAAATTATAATTATACAAATATATATATATATATTGATAAGAAAAAATATTAATTTTAAATTTATAAAAAAATATGGTGTTTATTAATTTTTTTACATTAAATTACATAAAATGTATTTTCCATCTATGAAGTAAATGCTTTCATATCACATAAACATGTATTGAAAAACTTTATGTACATTTAAAAAAATATCTAATAAAACAATGTTTTTTATTTATTTTAATATTTTAAATCTGAAATTTATACTTTTTAATGAATGTTCGATGCTTAGGATCCTTCTCTCTATGGGTTGACCTTGGACATGAATTAAAAGTTCATCTATGAGGTTTTAATTTTATGGATTATTAATAACAATTTTCAATAAATAATATCTAGAAGTTACTAGTGACACATCATGGATGGTCAAAATCTCTTCTCTATAAAATCATAAAAAAAGACATAGAGATAACAGTAATCAATGATATCATCTATAATAAAAATTTGGAATCTCCAAATAAAAATTTAGTAAGGATTATATTCTTCAAATTCATAGATACTAGGTTTTATATTATTTTATTAAATAAAAAAAATAATTTTTGGAAAAATATGTTTTGTACATGAAAATTATAATTCAAATCATGATAAAAAATACCAATATCTATATTTGGTATATTATACTTGTTTCAAACATGAAATGAATGTTTTTAATCCATGTTAAACTAAAATAGTTATACAACCACTATTTATTATAAAAATTGATTAAAATAAATAATTATGACAATGATATATAATAAAATATCATTGTTAATAACTGATATTATTTAATATCAATTTTATAAAACAAAAATTTGTTCCAAATTTATTATTAATGAACTAGAGAATTTTTATTGAAAATAACTAACTTCTAAATTAAATTGAAATCCCAAAAAATAACAATACACCAATAATGAACTTCCTCTCTACAAAAATAATAACACAATAAAAAATAGTCTTATATAAAATAATATAATCTAAAAAATATTCCTTTTGAAAATGAATAAAAATAAAACAAAATAAATATTATTTAAAAATAATTTTTCTATAAATATTTATAAACAAAAAACATGAATCAATTTTCCATTTCAAAAACATTCAATATAAAAAATTAATTTTTATTTAAAAATGTATTTTAAGGGGCTTAATATAGAAAATTATAACACAAACACCATGAAACATAAAATTTAAACTATAAAATTAATATCTCAACAACTTAATGAACTATTTAAAGATAAATATGAAGTAATAATCAATACATGAAAATAATTTAACAAATATATAAAATAAAAAAACAACATAAATAAAATCTGTAATATTTTATCTCAAAATTAAATTTATTAAACTAAATAAACTGAGAAACAATTCATCGGACAAAAAAATGTATGAATTAAAAAAATTACTAACGAACCATCCAAAAATCATTTTCATTCCCCAATCATTTTATGGGGTGATCTGACACCACAAAATGTTAATATATAATTGAATTATTAAAGGATATGATAATTTATAAATCAATATCATGATGTATATGAGAAAGTGTTTGGAATAATTTTTATGAATTAAAACTAAAAAAATTAAAAAAATCATTCTGACTTGTAGGGATTCAATACCTTAAATCACAAAAGTTGAATTGTTCAGAAAATATAGTTGAGTGTTTTGATAAGTATGACTACCAAAAAAACCAAAATGACATTCCAGATATATGGTGGGGTGAGTATATTTTTAAAACAATGATTAGGTTATTATTATCACGTACTAAAAGTAATTGATAAAATATGAGTTTAGCACTCCTAAAATCACAAGCGTGGAAAATTTAATATTTTCTCACCTCTTTTTTAGCACAACTAATGTGGTAACTTTATAAGTAATAAATATTGGTTTTAATCATTCAAAACATTAAAAATTAAATTTTATTATTAAATTGGATTATGTTTGTCGAACATAATGATATTTATCAATGAAAACATTAGCATTGAGGTGGAAATATTTGTGACAAATGACTTTAGTGACAATACATAATTGTTTCTTACTGGTAAAATTTATCACATATAGTGATAATGACACAAGACAAAGACAATTATATATATGTATGAAATTATAATTTAATATCAAATCTATTTTAAATATTTTAAATTATCATTATTTAACAAAAATAAATAAATATTAAATATTTAATAATATTATATATTTATCTAATAAATGAAGTATTTAAATGTGTAATTTGTTTTCACAATATACTATTGAATAGTAGTCTTTTATATTAAATTTATGAATTTAGATAAATATATTTATAAAAATTAAAATGTATTATATATAAATATATTTTTATTATTAAATTTTTAATTTCATCATTTTAAAAGAACTAATTATATTTACAAATAAAATTATTTACCAAATTGAAAAATGAATGGAATCCCTTTTTAGTTGTGTTGAGAGGGAATCCATTGCATGAATCGTCAGCCCAAAATTTATTATTACTGATCAACAAGAAGAAAAATGCATCAGAAATTCATGGACCTAAGGCCCATGATGATGAAAGTCTAAAATTAATTATTCATCTTGTTATGACATCAGATATCAAGTTGTGATTCTCTCACTAGTAGCATTGCTACACTAACTCCATTGTAGATAATTTTTTAAGATAATTTACAATTATTTAAATGTGTAAATATCGGTTACTAGATATAAATGTATAAATACATATTAAAATATTAAAAAATATCGTTAAATAAAAAATAGTTATAATATAATATGAATGATATGATGGTATATAATATTAATAATAGATATAACAATAACAATTATGTTTATATAATTTTAAAAATATTTGAAAACATTTTTTAATTATAAAAATGAATACATATTTAATATTATAAAAATTTATTATTATATTACAAATATTATTAACTATATTCCAATTTATAGATATGATATTCAATATATTACTACTGAATGCTAAATTTTCTATCCACCAAATTTTAAATAATAGAAAACTGTTGGTATTTTATGATCATATTTAAAAATTAAAAATTAAATAATATAATATTATATATCAATTATAGGAATAATATGAATGCATTAATTTTATTCATAAAATATTTTTAATTGTAAAACAATAAAATTAAAATTATAAGTTTTAATTATATTAGATAAGTATATATTTAATTTTTCATATATATATATATATATTAGTAGTAATATATTATATAGCTCCTTATATTTTATTGACTACATATAAAAGCTAATAAATTAGAAAATGCATTTAAAATTTTTCGATTATAATTAAAATTAATATTATTTATATAAATTACTGACTCCTTTTAAAATATATCATTAATTACATAAATATATAATTATATTCAAAAATAATTATTTGAATACATACAAAAAGATATGAGATAGAATAATGAAATATCTAAATATTTAATATTTCTGTTATTATTAATAAAAAATAAAAAAAATAGTTATATTCCAACGTGTCTCTTATTTATGAAATAATTTAATGGAATAAATTATTAAATGAATTTTACAATATAAATATATGTAAATTAAATAAAGAATATTATAATTTTCATTTAAATACAAATTTTTTAACAGAAATTTCTGATAACATATATATATAGTATTAATTATATATTTAATATTAAAAATTACTAATTATAATTAAATATATATAATAGTAATCGAAAAAATTAGTGTAATATATTATTTAACACACAAAATGTTATAAAAATGTTTACTTATTTTTGAAACCAAATAGGTTCTGAAACCCCCTTTATTTGAAATAAAAAAAATTTATTTATATTTACATTAAATTTTTATATGTGGGAATTGTTACTAATATATAGAAAATATTCTAGTAAAATTTTCCAAATTTTAAAAGATCAGTTACATAACTCATTTAAGATATAATGTTACCAATCCTCAACTAAACTAATGATATATTTAAGTTTTACATTATATAAATATATAAATATTGTATTAGCTATATAGTTAGTACTGATTAAATTTTCATATAAATATCATAAGAAAATATATTGATAAAGGTCCATCTTTTATGAGTTCTAAAATTATATTTTTCAAATAAATCAATTACATATTAATGAATTTATAGTAGTGATTAACATTTTAATCTATGTTCTGTACATACACCAAAATGATCTATATTAGTGAATGAAACTGTTATTCAGGGATGGTGTGGTGACATTATTCACTCTTTTTTTGTGGTTTGAATGAAATCCTAAGTGAACTTGTTTTAATAGTTCATTGTATGAAATGATAAAAATGGTAAAAAATGGAGATCAGTGATGGAATTATAGGTTTTAAGCTAAAGAATTCTTATTTGAGAATATCCCTGATACATGTTGGGGTGTAAGGGATGTTCCCCCTCATAATTTAATATTTAGTTTTTGATAGGGATTAATTATTTCTCCATATAAATATGTAATATTGTACTTGTATCATGCATCTTCTAACACCCATTCTGATAGCCAAATTTCATAATTTTTTACCAGTCATTTTCCCATATTTGGGAGTTTACGTGTCAATCATAGGGTTATTTATTTAATATATTCTATTATATAGAGTGTATTTTTTATTACATTTATTCAATTCATAGGGAGAGAGTTCTTATGTGTTGTAATTTGGGATTGTGGTTGTATAGTAGGATCCAGTAGAGGGATTAACTTAAGAAAAAAAAGTTAATAAAAAAATATTTAGTTAATTTTAATTTTATATTTAATATTATGTAAATTGATATAAATATTAATCAAAAAGATTTCCCTAAACATCCCATGAATACACTCATATATATAGGTATAAAACCCACTTGATGGGGTACCAAAAATACTAGACTCATGTTAAGCATAATGAGTTGATGGGATCCTAATATATGTCTTGTTTATTTGAATCACATTAGCTAATTGAGACCTTCTACAATCTATAAATTAGTTTTATCCTATGTGAGGTTGTCCTTCAAGTTGGTGTGGGACAACCATGACAAGGTGAGTGTTTTGTTTTATTGAAGTTGGTCCATCACTGACATATGGAATGTGGGAGAAAGATTAACATAATTCTAGTTTGATAATGACCTATTTTCCCTATAAAAGAATATTTAAAATACACAATATTAACACATTTCTATTTTTGGCCAAATGAGTGGTCCAATATAGTCCTTCTTATAGGTTTTGAAACATTGATTATAAATTTAATTGGTATCATTTAACATATAATATTTTAATTTAAATATTTTTATATTTGATTTGATGATGAATCTATACAAGAAAATCATGTGAGTACTGTTGTGTTTATTTTTATGAATACATCATAATTTTTTCCTCTTATATATAATTTTTTATTCATTATACATGATTTATGAATGATATAAATATATCAATTTCAAATGTTCATGACTAATATCTGAAAATAAGATTTGTATTCATGAAACATAGGGTTACAAATATTGGCCGAATAAAAATAATTATGATTATTTTTACATGTACTAAAAACGATTTACACCAAAAATATATTTGATTGAATTTATTTTGATGAATTATAGTGATGACTAATTATTTTTTTTACGAAGATATAAACATGTAATAGGCCCAACGAGATGAGTAATATATTTTAAATACTTTCAATAATGATGTTTTGATACAACATGAATGTTGTATTATGTGATTCTTTTGATTATTGCAATTATCAACTATATATGGGTACGATGTCACTATGTGTGACTTGTTCTCTTTTACAATAATCCAATAGTCCATTGTGTATTGAATAGTGATGATTAACAAATTAACTAAAAATTATTTATATATAATTTTAAATTCTGAACTTAATAATAGTTTAATATGACCTAGTGATTATGAATGCATAATATAGTGATACTGATGATGAAATAACATATTGATCAGTTCAGTGAAATATGAGTTGTTTCTCATGGATTCCCATATTGAAGGTGATGAAGTTTAGGAATGAAATATTATTATCATAGTTAGAGTTTCCTAAAGAAATATTTGTATACATGGTCTTCAATATATGTCTTTTGGAATGGATTGATATATAATCTTCAATGAATTCATGTTATTTATTATATTTCACTATAGATCACTATAACCATGAGTTCCACATCTAAATGGGAAATAAACAGAAAATTTATTTTAAATATCTATCAATAATTATTATAAATTTATATAATTTACAAATTTCTCAAAATTTTATAATTTAGTATACTTTGAGATCCTCTATTGAATACTTAAGTGACTTATAAGTTCCTCAAACATGGGATCATGTGATACACTTTCAATACACATGTTGGTATGGAAATCCATTTTTATTCAGTGGGATCCTAATTATAAAATCCATTATCCTGATGTTTTTGTATTTCAATTATCATGAATAAATGGTTAGTGTAGAATGATATAAAAATTTTCCAGTGATGTTCTACAATTACAAATTTTTTGGTTATATTTTTCATAATATTATCTATGTAATAATCATTGTTTTTTTGATATTTTGATATACTATTTCGGGTGATCCTAGGATTGGTTTTTATACATATTATCGATCATTGGTGGATAGATTTTAATTTCGAATATTTATTATATTTTAATATAATACCTTATAATATAATGAGTATGAGATACCCTCATTGTTAATAGTTGACCAAAATCACCCTTTATAGGTATTGGATTTTTAGGTAACAACTATATGTTAGGATTTCAAAGCCATATATTATTATGAATTCATGATATTTTTCACGACTGATCCCATGGGGCCTGTATCGTGACTACCCCAATCCTGTCTGCCATAGGCCAGGGGCTGGAAACTAGCACTAAAGGCGTAATTCAATAAAACTGGGAATGTTTTTCCTTTATAAAAGGTAAACAGACACAACCAGAGTACAAGGGGATGCAAACACAATGTAAAAACTATATACAAAAGTAGTGCAAAAAGGTAAGGGGGCTATAAATACAATCCAAAATTTAAAGTACATGGAAAAGACCAAACAGGTAAAACTAAAAGACAAACAGCTGGAAGGTGTCTAGAAGCTCTTGGATTATCCACCACAGATCCTACCTGAAGGGTAGGTATAGATAGAAACATCAGTTCTCCACGTTCGTCTGTCTCATCTAGGAACCGACTCATCATGAGGTCCACCTCCGGGTACTGTCCAGTCCTCATACATTCTTCCTCGGTCTGTGATGTCTGTCATATGAATCCAACACAATGAGGTGCGGGCGTAGCCCGTGCATGGGTGAGTATAACGATACATATTAGGGATCCCGAGACCCTCAAGGACTCACAAAATCAAACAAGGATAAACCAAAAAGTATGAAATCAATGGATAACCATTACTTTATATTCTAATACATATACCTAAGTTATCAAGTAACCCATCTCAATCATGAGGAAAACAAAAGGGTCATTGACTCAGATCAAACTAGGATTTTCATTAATGAAAAAATGTTTGGTGAAGAACTCCTCATCTATCATATATAGTGGCCACGTCACCACTTCCAGGCACTACTCATTAACCTTAGACTGCTGAGGTACTCCTCCTGTCGAGTACCGCGGGTCTGCTGCCAAACCGGGTGCTCCGTCTGCTATGGGTCTGCCGCAAAAATGGGCACTCCCCCTAATTGCTATCAGAGGTACTCCACCTGTCGAGTACATCAGCTCTTCTGCCAAACTAGGTTCTCTGTCGGCCATGGGTCTTCCGCCAAACTGGGCGCTCCATCGACTGGGCTAATCAAATCACTCTGAGTCGAATCGGCAATGCAGTCGTCAGGTCTATAGCTACAAGGTCTCTACACTCTATATGCTCATCTCCGAGAGGATATGATTCATGAGCTTCTAGTCGATACTTGAAGTGTCATGACATCTCAAATGGTATTATCTCAAAGGGCCACCATGTCAAAGGGGTATCAGACAAAAGTTGAATTGTTCAGAAAATATAGTTGAGTGTTTTGATAAGTATGACTACCAAAAAAACCTAAATGACATGCCAGATATATGCTGGGGTGAGTATATTTTTAAAACAAAGATAAGGTTATTATTATCACGTACTAAAAATAATTGATAAAATATGAGTTTAGCACTCCTAAAATCACAACCGTTGAAAATTTAATATTTTCTCACCACTTTTTTAGCACTACTAATGTGGTAACTTTATAAGTAATATATATAGGTTTTAATCATTCAAAACATTAAAAATTAAATTTTATTATTAAATTGGATTATGTTTGGTGAACATAATGATATTTATCAATGAAAACATTAGCATTGAGGTGGAAATATTTGTGACAAATGACTTTAGTGACAATACATAATTGTTTCTTACTGGTAAAATTTATCACAGATAGTGTTAATGACACAAGACAAAGACAATTATATATATGTATGAAATTATAATTTAATATCAAATCTATTTTAAATATTTTTAAATTATCATTATTTAACAAAAATAAATATATATTACATATTTAATAATATTATATATTTATCTAATAAATGAAGTATTTAAATGTGTAATTTGTTTTCACAATATTCTATTAAATAGTAGTCTTTTATATTAAATTTATGAATTTAAATAAAAATATTTTTAAAATTTAAAATGTATTATATATAAATATATTTTTATTATTAAATTTTTAATTTCATCATTTTAATAGAAATAATTATATTTACAAATAAAATTATTTACCAAATTGAAAAATGAATGGAAACTCTTTTTAGTTGTGTTGAGAGGGAATCCATTGCATGAATCGTCAGCCCAAAATTTATTATTACTGATCAACATGAAGAAAAATGCATCAGAAATTCATGGACCTAAGGCCCATGATGATGAAAGTCTAAAATTCATTATTCATCTTGTTGTGACATCAGATATCAAGTTGTGATTCTCCCACTAGTAGCATTGCTACACTAACTCCATTGTGGATAATTTATTAAGATAAATTACAATTATATAAATGTGTAAATATCGGTTTCTAGATATAAATGTATAAATAAATATTAAAATATTAAAAAATATCTTTAAATAAAAAATAGTAATAATATAATATGAATGATATGATGGTATATAATGTTAATAATACATATAACAATAACAATTATGTTTATATAATTTTAAAAATGTTTGAAAACATTTTTTAATTATAAAAATGAATACATATTTAATATTATAAAAATTTATTATTATATTACAAATATTATTAACTATATTCCAATTTTTAGATATGATTTTCAATATATTACTACTGAATGCTAAATTTTCTATCCACCAAATTTTAAATAATAGAAAACTGTTGGTATTTTATGATCATATTTAAAAATTAAAAATTAAATAATATTATATTATATATCAATTATAGGAATAATATGAATGCATTAATTTTATTCATAAAATATTTTTAATTGTAAAACAATAAAATTAAAATTATAAGTTTTAATAATTTTAGATAAGTATATATTTAATTTTTCATATATATATATATATATTAGTACTAATATATTATATAGCTCCTTATATTTTGTTGACTACATATAAAAGCTAATAAATTAGAAAATGCATTTAAAATTTTTCGATTATAATTAATATTAATATTATTTATATAAATTAGTGACTCCTTTTAAAATATATCATTAATTACATAAATATATAATTATATTGAAAAATAATTATTTCAATACATACAAAAAGATACGAGATAGAATAATGAAATATCTAAATATTTAATATTTCTGTTATTATTTATAAAAAATAAAAAATAATAATTATATTCCAACGTGTCTCTTATTTATGAAATAATTTAATGGAATAAATTTTTAAATGAATTTTACAATATAAATATATGTAAATTAAATAAATAATATTATAATTTTCATTTAAATACAAATTTTTTACAATAAATTTCTGATAACATATATATATAGTATTGATTATATATTTCATATTACAAATTACTAATTATAATTAAATATATTTAATAGTAATCTAAAAAATTAGTGTAATATATTATTGAACACAAAAAATGTTATAAAAATGTTTACTTATTTTTGAAACAAAATAGGTTCTGAAACCCCCTTTATTTGAAATAAAAAAAATTATTTATATTTACATTAAATTTTTATATGTGGGAATTGTTACTAATATATAGAAAATATTCTAGTAAAATTTTCCAAATTTTAAAAGATCAGTTACATAACTCATTTAAGATATAATGTTACCAATCCTCAACTAAACTAATGATATATATAAGTTTTACATTAAATAAATAAATAAATATTGTATTAGCTATATAGTTAGTACTGATTAAATTTTCATATAAATATTATAAGAAAATTTATTGATAAAGTTCCATCTTTTATGAATTCTAAAATTATATTTTTCAAAGGAATCAATTACATATTAATGAATTTATAGTAGTGATTAACATTTTAATCTATGTTCTGTACATACATCAAAATGATCTATATTAGTGAATGAAACTGTTATTCAGGGATGGTGTGGTGACATTATTCACTCTTTTTTTGTGGTTTGAATGAAATCCTATGTGAACTTGTTTTAATAGTTCATTGTATGAAATGATAAAAATGGTAAAAAATGGAGATCAGTGAAGGAATTATAGGTTTTAAGCTAAAGAATTATTATTTGAGAATATCACTGATACATGTTGGGGTGTAAGGGATGTTCCCCCTCATAATTTAATATTTAGTTTTTGATAGGGATTAATTATTTCTCCATATAAATATGTAATATTGTACCTGTATCATGCATCTTCTAACACCCATTCTGATAGCCAAATTTCATAATTTTTTACCAGTCATTTTCCCATATTTGGGAGTTTATGTGTCAATCATAGGGTTATTTATTTAATATATTCTATTATATAGAGTGTATTTTTTTTATTACATTTATTCAATTCATAGGGGGAGAGTTCTTATGTGTTGTAATTTGGGATTGTGGTTGTATGGTAGGATCCAGTAGAGGGATTAACTTAAGAAAAAAAGTTAATAAAAAAATATTTATTTAATTTAAATTTTAAATTTTATATTATGTAAATTGATATAAATATTAATCAAAAAGATTTCCCTAAACGTCCCATTAATATACACATATATATAGGTATAAAACCCACTTGATGGGGTACCAAAAATACTAGACTCATGTTAAGCATAATGAGTTGATGGGATCCTAATATATGGCTTGTTTATTTGAATCACATTAGCTAATTAAGACCTTCTACAATCTATAAATTAGTTTTATCCTATGTGAGGTTGTGCTTCAATTTGGTGTGGGACAACCATGACAAGGTGAGTGTTTTGTTGTATTGAAGTTGGTCCATCACTGACATATGGAATGTGGGAGAAAGATTAACATAATTCTCGGGTGATAATGATCTATTTTCCCTATAAAAAAATATATAAAATACACAATATTAACACATTTCTATTTTTGGCCAAATGAGTGGTCCAATATAGTCCTTCTTCTAGGTTTTGAAACTTTGATTTTAAATTTAATTGGTATCATTTAACATATAATATTTTAATTTATATATTTTTATAATTGATTTGATGATGAATCTATACAAGAAAATCATGTGAGTACTGTTGTGTTTATTTTTATGAATACATCATAATTTTTTCCTCTTATATATAATTTCTTATTCATTATACATGCTTTATGAAAGATAAAAATATATCAATTTCAAATGTTCATGACTAATATCTGAAAATAAGATTTGTATTCATGAAACATAGGGTTACAAATATTGGGTGAATAAAAATAATTATGATTATTTTTACATGTACTAAAAACGATTTACACCAAAAATATATTTGATTGAATTTATTTTGATGAATTATAGTTATGAATAATTATTTTTTTTACGAAGATATAAACATGTAATATGCCCAATGAGATGAGTAATATCTTTTCAATACTTTCAATAATGATGTTGTGATACAACATGAATGTTGTATTATGTGATTCTTTTGATTATTCAAATTATCAACTATATATGGGTACGATGTCACTATGTGTGACTTGTTCTCTTTTACAGTAATCCAATAGTCCATTGTGTATTGAAAAGTGATGATTAACATATTAACGAAAAATTAATTTTATATAATTTTAAATTCTGAAGTTAATAATAGTTTAATATGACCTAGTGATTATGAATGCATAATATGGTGATACTGATGATGAAATAACATATTGATCAGTTGAGTGAAATATGAGTTGTTTCTCATGGATTCCCATATTGAAGGTGATGAAGTTTAGGAATGAAATATTATTATCATAGTTAGAGTTTCTTAAAGAAATATTTGTATTCATGGTCTTCAATATATTTCTTTTGGAATGGATTGATATATAATCTTCAATTAATTCATGTTATTTATTATATTTCACTATAGTTCACTATAACCATGAGTTCCACATCTAAATGAGAAATAAACAGAAAATTTATATTCAATATCTATCAATAATTATTATAAATTTATATAATTTACATATTTCCCAAAAAAAAAATTTAGTTTACTTTGAGATCCTTTATTGAATACTTAAGTGACTTATAAGTTCCTAAAACATGGGATCATGTGATACACTTTCGATACACATGTTAGTATAGAAATCCATTTTTATTCAGTGGGATCATAATTATAAAAAACATTATCCTGATGATTTTGTATTTCAATTATCACGAATAAATGGTTAGTGTAGAATGATATAAAAATTTTCTAGTGATGTTCTGCAATTACAAATTTTTTGGTTATATTTTTCATAATATTATCTATGTAATAATCATTGTTTTATTGATATTTTGATATACTATTTCGGGTGATCCTAGGATTGGTTATTATACATATTATCGATCATTGGTGGATAGATTTTAATTTCGAATATTTATTATATTTTAATATAAAACCTTATAATATAATGAGTATGAGATACCCTCATTGTTAATAGTTGACCAAAATCACCCTTTATAGGTATTGGATTTTTAGGGAAAAATTATATGTTAGGATTTCAAAGCCATATATTATTATGAATTCATGATATTTGTCACGACTGATCCCATGGGGCCTCTATCGTGACTACCCCAAGCCTGTCTTCCATAGGCCAGGAGCTGGAAACTAGCACTAAAGGCATAATTCAATAAAACTGGGAATGTTTTTCCTTTATAAAAGGTAAACAGTCACAACCAGAGTACAAGGGGATGCAAACACAATGTAAAAACTATAAACAAAAGTAGTGCTAAAAAGTAAGGGGGATATAAATACAATCCAAAATTTAAAGTACAAGGAAAAGACCAAACTGGTAAAACTAAAAGAAAAATAGCTGGAAGGTGTCTAGAAGCTCTTGGATTATCCACCATAGATCCTACCTGAAGGGTAGGTATAGATAGCCACCTCAGTTCTCCACGTTCGTCTGTCTCATCTAGGAACCGACTCATCATGAGGTCCACCTCCGGGTATTGTCCAGTCCTCATACATTCTTCCTCAGTCTCTGTTGTCCGTCATATGAATCCAACACAATGAGGTGCGGGCATAGCCCGTGCATGGGTGAGTATAACGATACATAGTAGGGATCCTGAGACCCTAAATGACACACAAAATCAAACATGGATAAACCACAAAGAATGAAATCAATGGATAACCATTACTTTATATTCTAATACATATACTTAAGTTATCAAGTAACCCATCTCAATCATGAGGAAAACAAAAGGGTCATTGACTCAGATCAAACTAGGATTTTCATTAATGAAATAATGTCTGGTGAATAACTCCTCATCAATCATATATAGTGGCCATGTCACCACTTCCATGCACTACTCATTAACCTTAGACTGCTGAGGTACTCCTCCTGTCGAGTACCGCGGGTCTGCTGCCAAACCGGGTGCTCCGTCTGCTGTGGGTCTGCCGCAAAAATGGGCACTCCCTCTAATTTCTATCAGAGGTACTCCACCTGTCGAGTACATCAGCTCTGCTTCCAAACTAGGTGCTCCGTCGACCATGGGTCTGCCGCCAAACTAGGCGCTCCATCGACTGGGCTAATCGAATCACTCTGAGTCGAATCGGTCATGCAGTCGTCAGGTCTATAGCTACAAGGTCTCTACCCTCTATATGCTCATCTCTGAGAGGATATGATTCACGAGCTTCTAGTTGATACTTGAAGTGTCATGACATCTCAAATGGTATTATCTCAAAGGGACACCATGTCAAAGGGGTATCAGACAACAGACCACGCGTTAATCAGATGCCCAGTCTATGAGTTATCATCCTTTTAGTCTCGATGGGGCCCAATTGGTTTAATGTACGATCCAACCTAACCATGAATCAACTATACCCTAAATTTTAATAAATTATACTCAAAGTTATGACTGTACTCCAAGAATACTGGCATCACTGAGGGTTCATCAAAAGGACGTCAGGTGCCAAAGATATGGCCAAAGAAGGTAAACGGTCAGTAATGGGCTAGGGTCTGGTCCGACCCGGTCGGAGAGACTGGGCCCAACCCCTGTCTGGGCCAACCCATTCAAGGTCGACCCGGTCATACAAGTTGGGTGTGACCCAATTGATTGGGTGGGTCAGCCCACTATGTTTTGACTTGGTCCCCTGGGCTCAGCCCAGCGGACCGTGAGGGCGGTTCGGTCCGATAGTCGCCACGTATGTAGCTCAGTAACATGGCTGAAGAGACTGGGCCAGTTAGGCAAGAAACATCATAGGGGGTGTCATGGGTTGGATCAGGAGTCCAGTGGCTGGGAGGCTAGTAGGCAGGCTGTGCAGGGCGCGGGGGACCGGCTGGACTCCGGCAGGCTCTAGGCTCACCGAGCAGGCCGCGGTAGGAGTCGGGCAGGAGGGCAGTGCGACGACCGGGGGCGCGGGGCACTGGGTAGCCAACCGGCTGGGGTGCGGGGCACCAAGCTGCGTTCCTGAAAGCTCTCGGGGTGTCTGGATTTGCGTCGGCAGGGGCATGGTGAGCCGGGCAACGCGCTGGCTGGGGCTCGTGGTTCCAGGAGCGCCCTGAAAGTGGCGAGGGGTGCTAGGCAGCATGCCGACAGGGGCGTGGGGCGCTGGGTGCACAACCGCAGGGGCACGAGGCATTGGGAAGCGCACCGGTAGGGGCGTGGGGGTGTGGGTAGCACACCGGGGTGCCTCATGGGTGGCATAGTTCACGGAGGTTGTATGTTGCATGACCTTTGTTCGTCGCCTTCGTTGTTGTCGCCGCGTGTACCACCTTCATCGTCACCAAACAAGAACAAACAATGGGAGGGTCATACCAAGTTCATGTGTCCGAACCATCCCTTTTATGGTGACAAAAATTGGTGATTCTCATACCCTAATTTGATGGACGATGAACGAGGGTTTATTCTCATAATTAAAAATAACAGAAAATTCCCATACATTTTGATTTTTCACATGACACTTGTCATTTGTTGACAGGGTCACAAACGGATGATGGAGGAGACCATTTTTCATCGCTTCTACTGCATGTCCTCAATTATGGTCTCTGTTGGTTTGTTGATGACATTGATCGATTGGTGGCTGGGGAAGAATTCGAAGAAGAAAGAGCGTCACCGGCGTTCTTCGCGTTCTTCACATTCTTCGTTGGGAAAACATTTCTCCAAGCGTCTCTCAATTCCACCAAAAGGGAAATTCCAACAAAATAATTTTAGACTAGTTGTATAATATTATATTGGGACACCAATTTAAAAAGGATGAATTAATTAACCCGGCTCTACCAAATTAATTGCACCAAATGTTGGCACAATTAATTTGGAAGGTTAAGAGGCTCCCCATAAATTTTTGGAAAAACATAATGTGGAGGAGTTGAGGAGGTTCTATCATCCTCCATTGATAGGGGGGTTGGGTGGTCCCCACCCTTATCCTTAATAGGGAGGTTATACGGCTCGGGTGGTTTCCACCTCAATTAACCTCACATGAGAGGTTGGGTTCGAGTAGGCATCACCCCCATAACCTCCCATCGGAGGTAAGGGTGTGGCGATCCCACCACTAACTCCCATGTGGAGCTTCCAACTACCCGGACTCACACGGAGGTTGGAATAAGATAATGTGTGGATACACATTATTTTATTATTTTTTATAAAAAACTGAAAAACTAACATTTGTTCCCGACCATCCACCATCGAGGTGAAAGTCTTATTAACCGGAAACCGGCTCTACGAGTTCAATAGGGCCCTCAGATTTCAATTCTAAGAACTGGTTCAAACGATATGCAATGTTGCTCACACGTTCACTAAAAAAACCTAATAAAATGCTTGGAAAATTATAATTTGTCACCTCGACCAACATCTATTGAGGTTAGGCTCTGCCTAGGTGAAACACGCCCCAACAAAACCAACAATATTCTCTAAATTTCAATCTGAGTTACTGTTTAGAAGTTATGAATTTTACAATAAAATAATTGTCACTTAATTATTTTATTGGCGACCAATAACTAACTTTTTCTGGTGGCCATTGCTGGCCAAAGTAAGTACCTCATTAAATAAATAACTCCATCAAGAGTTCAGCAGCGGTCTCATATTTCTAATCTGAGCTACCATTTGTGAGTTATAAGAATTTGAAAAATAAAATAACATTATTTTATAATTTTATTTAATGTTATTACATTTTCGGGATTTCTCACAGGAGGCGTGCACTGACTAAAATTAAGTCACACCTAGGGTAAACCCGCCATACTAAGTGAAACCGTGCCCTCAGATTTCTGATCCGAGTAACCATTTAATAGTTATTCCACTTTTTCTTGAAAACTGATTACACAGGTTAATTAAAGCGTAACCAAATATCAACGGATCATTCCGTGCACACCGGGTGTTGGAATCGCGCACTGTCAGAAACTATGGACTCGTGAAATTCCCATATATTTAAAAATAAATTTCAAGGAAATTACGGGCATTTACATTATCCCCACCTTAGGGCGTTACGTCCCAGTAAGCTACAACTCTAACTAAGGAAACAAGTGGGGGTACTGAACACACATCTATGCCTCCTGCTCCCATGTGCTGACCTGGAGGATCCTGTGCAGCCAGTGACTACGCAACAAAGATATCAATCATCAATGTAGGAACTGATCCAGTCAATCATCAATATCCACAAGAACCTCCTTGAAAGTATCCATGTCATCGATGTCCATCTCAATGTGGTCGATGATGTGGGAAGGGTCATGCATGTATCTCCTCAGCTGAGATACGTGAAAAAAGTTGTACATTTGGTGAAACTGAGGATTAATAGCTAAGCGGTAAGCCACCTCCCCTACCCAGCTGAGGACCTGGAAGGTCCGATGAATCTCAGAGATAACTTGCCGCCTCTGTTAAATATCTGTAGAGCACGTCGAGGTGAGACCCGTAGGAAGACGTGGTCACCATCCTCGAACTTGAGAGACCTTCGTCTCCTGTTAGCATACGTCTTTTGTCTACTATGTGAAGTATTTCTCATCTCCTGGATGACCTTCACCTTCTCTATGGTAACTCATACCATCTCTGGTCAGTAGGAAGTGGGCCAACATGGTGAGTTGGTCGTTGATCACCCAAATAGGGTCATATCCCATGGACGTATGTGGAAGACCCATTACAATGACCATGTATTTCTCATACCTATTCAACTTTGGGACCTCTAAAGGATGAACCAAGACTACTAGTACCTGATGCTCCACCTTCACTTACAAACATGTGAGGAATTGTGAGACAAAATCTGATACCTTCATCCTCATACTCGGCCACGAGTGTTGTTGTCGAAAGATCCTGGTACATCTTCATCACACCTGGATGTACCGCTAAAGGGGATGTGTGGAACTCCATCCACACATCCTCCTAAAGAGAAACTTGTACCATGGTATGTCCTCTAAAAAGGATGACGTTCTCCCCACCATCAGAGAATCCATCAGGTGCCTGCCCTGTGGGTATCTGAGCATGTCATGTCTTGCAGTAATCGTTCCTATACTATGCCTCCCGGACTCGATGAAGAAGTGGGGGAGTGACAGAAAGAGACTAATGTAAGGATTCTCCATATCTATCCACATAGGATATCTGTAAAGTATCCAGCTACTCTGTCATCTCTCTTAGCAGATATAAACCAGATCTCCAACTCAGTGTATCCACTACAGTGTTCCCCTTCCCAGGATTATAGACTATCTCGATTTCATAGTCATAGAGGCACTCAATACATAGTCGTTGTCTCAGTTTCGTGTACTTCTAAGAGAATATATACCTGAGACTCTTGTGATCAGTGTACATGGTAAAGCATTCACCCATCAGATAGTTCTGCCACATCTTCAAGGTGTAGACCACTGCTGCTAACTCTAGGTCATGGGTAGTGTAGTTCTGCTAATGTTGTCTCAACTGCTGGAAACCATGCGCGATCAAAGAATTCTACTTCATTTGGAGACACCTGAGTCTGGTCCTTGATGCATCGCAGTAGACCAAGTACCCTACGCCTTCCTCTGGAAGCCTCAAAATGGGGACAGTAGTCATCCTCTCCCTCAGCTCCGGAAAGCATTACTGGGATCTCTCCAACCACATGAAGGGTTTACCCTTCTTCGTCAAGGATGATAGTGGTGCTGAAACTCTAGAGAAGTCTGGAACGAACTTCTGGTAGTATCTAGCCAAAGCCGACGTCCCTCCCCCTTTGGGGTGTAATCCTAGAAATATATTTTTAAAAGATGTCCCCATGTTCTGTGACTGATGTGGAAAACTCAAAACCCCTACTGCAATGAGGTTATGGTTGGCCGACTAAAGATTGATTGGATGCACCCTCCTATGAATGAGTTTAACATGTGCTGCCTTGGTTTCCTTTTATTCAGACTGAAGAATACCTCATTTAAATTTTGTAGATAAAACGCAACCATTTTTCCTAATACAATCAATCTGGGTGTGAACTATTAATGCCAAGTCCAAACCCAAACTAACATCGTAAGGCCTCGACACTGCCACCAAGAGGTTCCAACCTAAACTCTCACCTCAAGGGGAAGATAACACTGTCGGCGTATGTGTGATTATCGAGTCTCTACCCAATGGTATCTCCAGACATGAGGATCAAGTCAAAGGTTTAACCGGAAAATCTAGGCCTTTGAAAAAATTCATGGAAGGAAGGAATAATTGGTACCTTTGTCAACTAATATGGCAGCTAGTAGTACACACAGTCTGTAACTTGAATCATTCCTAGAGACCTTGGGTCACACTCCTTGAATTCATGCATTTATTCTATTCTTCTTCCCTCTAGCACCCTGAGCCTGGTGGGGACTACAAAGGTGGGTGGTTGTAACCTGTCAAAATTTACACCACCTCATTCTACTCTCCTAGTTGTTCTTCGATGTCTACAGCCCTACAGATTCATCTATCCCTGTTACATCCTCTTTCTGAAACAGTTTACACACCAATGTATCTAATACTGGCACTAGTTTCCTGCTTTCCAAATACAATCATTTCATGGCTATATCCGCTCAACCAATGAATATTCAACTGCAATGGTTCTCTATAGAATCCTAACAAAGGTAGGAATGAAAAAAAGAAAAATTATGTGATGTCGAGGATGTACCTAAACACATCTCACTCTGAGGTCCCAGCTCTGAAGCACTAATCGTATCGTATTCATCGAGAACCAGGAATGATAAGTATGCCTCGATGAATACATAGCTGCCGACATATCGTCATGCCGAAGATGTATAAGTTTTAAGGAACTATTAGCCACCTCCTCAGGCCAGTCCTCAGCTTCCTGTAAGTCGGTCTCTCCTCAAAACATGAGGGGTATCAAATTTTGAAACATGTGTAAGGCACTAAGCCTACATGTGTCATCAACTGGTAACACCTGTTGAAAGTCCTGACCAACATGAATTGATATAGCTGACACACTACCTGAAGGTACAATGTTGGAATACGGTACAAGTACGGAGGTCTCATCACTAAGAAAACCATCCTCATGGTCACTCATTGAAAAAGACTAGTAACTAAGATCCCAATCTTCTCTAATGGTTTCTCAACTAGGCGGAAAACTCTAACAATCAACTCTATTCAGTCCTCGGCTACCTGGAAATTTGTCTCACCTCGTAACCTCGAAGGAATATTCCACTAGAACTCGTGCAATGCGATCAGTTGGCATGCACTATCCCCCAGTGAGGCTGGTGGCATCTGCTGCCCAATGGGTGGTGGTGTCACGGGTACAACACCCGAATGTGCCAACATAGTAAGAGGGCCCTGCACTAGAGCCTCATTGCTCGGTGGGCCCTCATCAGGTACTCTCTCAAATCTCCAACTCGCTATCTGCATAGAGGTATTCTGAATAGATATGAAATGGGCAAAAGATTATATCTAGTGAGATAACCTGGTTTGAGATGACTTAATGAAAACATTTTAAAACACACACGCAATCAGTAATTCTGTGTACTAAGACTGAAATTAGTAGTTTGGGTCCTGCTATATGGATACGTCGGTCGCTGCACCAACCCTTGAATCCCTGAACTAAAAACCACACTCTGTACCCTTAACCCTATTGCTTCCATGAAATAAAATATCATATTCTTATGTTTTGTGGTATAACCGACTCCTCTCATACCAATTTTTCAAGACCAATCATCTGGGGCCCGCATTGTGACTACCCCAAGCCTGCCTTCCATAGGCTAGGGGCTGGCGACTAGCACCAAATGCTTAATTTCCTAAAACTGGGATGGTGATTCCTTTACAATAGGTAAACAAACACAACTAGAGTACAAGAGGAAGCAAAAAATTAAGCAAAAACTGTACAGAAAAGTAGTGAGAAAAAGTAAGGCCGGTGGAAATACAAGCCCAACTATAAAGTACAGGAAAAGAAAAAATAGGTACAACTAATAGACAAATAGCTGGATGGTGTCGTGCAGCTCTTGGATCATCCACCACTAATCCTACCTGAAGGGTAGGTAAAAATAGCCTTCTTATTGCACCATGTCTTTCCGCCTCCTATGGGTATTGACTCGTCATGAGGTCCACCTCTGGGTACCGTTCAGTCCTCGAACATTCAGCCTCAGTCAGTGTTGTTCGTCATCTGCATCAACACAACGAGGTGCGGGCATAACCCATGCAAGGGTGAGTATAACAATACTCAGTAGGGACCCCAAGACCCTCAAGTTAACACAAAATCGTACAAGGATAAACAAAAAAGTATGAAATCAATGTATAACCATTACATAGATATATACATATACCTATGTTATCATGTAACCCATCTCAATCATGAGGGAAAAAATTGTCATTGACTCAGCTCAAGCCAGAATTTTCATTAATGAAACCACATCTATTGAAGAAATCATTCTCTATCATGTATTGTGGCCCTATCGCGACTCCAAGGCGCTACTCTCTAACCTTGGAATGCAGAGGTACTCCCCCTGTCGAGTACCACGGGTGTGCTGGCAAACCGGGCGCTCCGTATGTTGTGGGTCTGCCGCCAAACCGGGCACTCCCACTAATAGTCATCAGAGGTAGTCCTCCTATCGTGTACCACGGGTCTGATGCCAAACCAGGTGCTCCATCCACTGTGGGTCTTCCGCCAAACCGGTTTCTCCGTCCACTGTGCTAATAGAATCACTCTGAGTCGAATCAGTAAAGTTATCGCCAGGTCTATAGCTACTTTGTCTCAGCACTCTGTATGCTCATATCTCAGACGATTCGCTCCAAGAGCTACTGGTCGATACTCTAAGTGACATTAAGCCTTAGGTGGATGTATCTCAAATGGACTCCATGTCATAGGGGTCTCAACGCAACAGACGACGCGTTAATCGGACGCCTGGTCTGTGAGTTATCAGCCTTTTAGTCCCGGGGGCCCGGTTGGTTTCATGTATGAACTAACCTGACCATGACTCAACTATACCACAGAATTTAGTGGAGGATACTCAAAGGGATGACTACGCTCCATGAATACCGACGCCGCTGATGGTTGGTCAAACGGACATTTGGTGCCAAATATATGGCCCAAGAAGTTAAAGGGTCAATAATGGGCCTGGGTCCGGTCCGACCCGGTTAGGGTCAACCCGATCAGACTCGCTGGGTCTGACTCTGCCCATTGGGAATGTTAGCCCGCTACGTTTTGCGCCGGTCTTCTGGGCATGAACCAGAGGAACGCGAGGGTGGTTTGGCCCGATAGTCGCAATGTAGGCGGCTCGGTAACTCAGCCTGAGAGACCGGGCCAGTTCAGCCAACGAAATAGCATTGGACGTTGCGGTTCAGCTTGATAGGCCAGTGGGCGGGAGGCCAGCGGGCAGACCGCACAGGGCGCAGGCTGGCCGGCTGGACTCTGGTAGGATCCGGGCGCACTGGACAGGCCGCGATAGGAGTTGGGTAGGCGGGCAGCACGCAGGCCAGGGGTCCAAGGCGCCGGGTAGTTCACCAGTAGGAACGTGGGGCACCAATCAGCATGTCGGAAGGGGTGCGTGGCACCGGGAGTGCACCGGAAGGGGTGTGGGGCACCGGGCAGCGCTCCGGTAGGAGCGCAGGGCGCAGGGTGCACAACGGCAGGGGCACGGGTTTCCGATAGTGCACCAACTCAGGCACTGGGTGACGAGCAGCGCACCGATAGCGGCGCGGGGGTGCGGGTAGCGCACCAGGGCGCTGTAGGGGCGGCACAGTTCACAATGGCCACAGGTAGAGCGGCCTTTGTTCACCGACTTTGTCGCCATCATCATGTGTATCTCCTTTATTGTCGACAAACAAGATAATACAAGGGATGTTTCGTACTGTGTTCGTGCGGCCCGAACCCTCCTCGTTACGGTGAAAAAAATCGGTGATTCTCATACCATAACATGTTTTACGAAGAACTAAGGTTTATTCTCATAATTAAAAATATCAAAAAAATCCCCTACCTTTTGCTTTGTCACAGGACACTTTTCCTTTTTTTATGGAGTCCTAAAAGGATGATGGAGGACACTGTCGTTCATCGCGCATGCCGCACGTCCTCGATTCTGAGCTCTGTCGGTTTGTTGAGGACGTTGATTGATAGGTGGTTGGGGAAGAAGTCAAAGAAGAAAGGGGGTCACCTGTGTTTTTCGAATTCTTCACGTTATTTATTTGGAGCACTTTTCCCCCAACATCTATCAATTCCACCAAAAGAGATATGCCAACAAAATAATATTAGAAATTCTGTCAAATATTATGTCGGCACACAAATTCAAAAAGGAGGAATTAATTAACCTGTCCCCAAAAATTTAATTTCATGAAAGGTTGGCACAATTAATTTGGAAGGTCAAGAGGCTCCCCATAAATGTTTGAAAAAACATAATGTGGAGGAGTTGATGAGGTTCTCCCCATTAAATGCGGAGTTGAAGAGATTTTATCCTCCTCCATTGATAGGGGGTCGGGTGGTCCACACCCCTATCATTAATAACGATGTTATGTGACTCGAGTGGTCCCCACCTCAATTAACCTCACATGGGAGGTTGGGTTCGGGTAGGCCCCACCCCCATAACCTCTCATGGCAGGATAGGGTGTGGTAGTCCCACCACCAACTACCAAGTGGAGGTTCCAACTACCCGCACTCACATGGATGCTGGAATAAGATAAAGTGTTGCTACACTTTCTTTTATTTTTTTTTTAAAAAGCCAAAAACTAACTTTTATTCCCGACTATCTTCCATTGAGGTGAAAGTCTTATTAAGTGAAAATAGGTGCTTAGATTTCAACGGTGCCCTCAGATTTCAATTCCTAGAACCGGTTCTAATGATATGAAATGCCATTCACTCATTTACTGAACGTACCCGAAAAAAAGTTCCAAAAATTATTATCAATCACCTCGACCAACATCCATTGAGGTTAGGCTATGCCTAGGTGAAACACACCCCAACAAACCCACCTGTACTCTTGGAATTTCAATCTGAGTTACCATTTAGAAGTTATGAATTTTACAATAAAATAATTGTCACTTAATTATTTTATTGGAGGCAAAAAAAATTACTTTTTCTGGTGGCCAGCACCGGCCAAAGTTAGTGACTTCCTAAATAAAGAAATCTGTCATGAGTTTAGTGGTGGCATTAGATTTTATATCTGAGCTACCGTTTGTGAGTTATAATCATTTTAAAAATAAAATAAAATAATTTTATTATTTTATTTACATTTATTACAATTTAGGGATTTCTCAAAGGAGGCCCACCCTGACTAAACAGAAGTTACTTCTAGGGTAAACCTGCCATCCTGAGCGCAACGGTGCCCTCAGATTTCTGATCTGAGTAACCCTTTATGAATTATTCCTCTTTTTCAGAAAAACTACTTACACATGTTAATTTAAGCTTAACAAAACTTCTACGGATCATTCCGGGCACTCTGAGCCATGAAATCGCGCGCCGTCAGAAACCGAGGACTAATAAAATTCCCATATATTTAAAAAAATTAAATGGAAATTTCGGGTCCTTACAATATTGTCTTTGGTATTTTATATTCCCTTGGATATCCTAATAGGGTGGTGTAATCTTCATTGCATGGAATCTTATGGGTTCAAGTGCGTATGGGTTTTCAACAACAAAAATATTTTCCAAAGGTTTTAGTGGTCATGGATGAGGTGTTCATAGTTTATATAATTTTTTGATATAAATTATTGGGGTTCTATTTTTTTTTTGAGAATGTAATATTGATTTCAGGGTTAAAATATGTTTTATATTTTAGGGACACATATTTTAACCAAGGAATTTTCATAAAGTCATCATCTCAAGGCACTATTGTGAAAAATTAGAATATTTCAACAATGATAGTTTTGGGTTAATCATGTTATTTAATGATTAAATAATTTCCCATTAATCTCATTAAACTATTTGATAGTTCTTCTTTCACTATTAGGATGTAATTGTTTAATATATCACTCTTGATGGTGCTCTATATCAATCATTAAAAAATACATAAATGATAACATGATGTACATGATTATTTGAAGTGGTTAGTAAAAAATAATTTATCTAAGGTGAACACACAGATGATGTGTTAGTTTTCCAAAAATAAATATACTCACATTAGATGGAATAAAATTTTTTCATGGTCACTTTATTCCATTTTTAACTACACATAAATATTTTATAGATTTTTCACACCTTTACCAAAGGAATTTCTATCTTATTCAATTTCATTATTTATTTTATTGAAGGATTATTTAGTATTTAGACATGATGATATGTCGAATAGTATATATAAAATTTGATTTTACTATATATCATTATAAATAATTGATGTTCATTGAATTTTCATCCCTAAATATAACATTTTTTTGGATCTAGTTTATATTTCATCTAATCCACAAAAACCTGGTGAGATAAAATCCTTATAATGTTTTCACTCATTGTATTACTCATCCAATTATAGATGATTATACACCCTTAATATAAGGATCATCCCTCTTCTATTTAAAATAATCACTTGAATGAATAACTACTTATAGATTTAGATTTTACATATCATTAAACATATTTTTACAATATTCCGTATTTTAAAAATCAATATATTTAAATGGATATTTTTACTCTTCATCAGTCCATATTCCATCAAAATATAATGATTTATGGAATTCCATTATTTCGCATCCTTCACTTTTTTTCTAAAAATATATATTTCAATATCATTCCAGCAATCTGTTTTCTAAAACTATTGTATGTCGAATTTCAATTATAAAAAATCTATAACTTTAACAATGAGGTTGATACCAATTTCACTATTTTAATGGATCTATGATCATTTCACATCTGTATTCAATTATAATGGTGAAATATGTATCATAAATCCAATTTACGTCCTTAAATATCACTCTAAATTCATTTATTTTTATTTAAAGTTGTTTCCTTTTATTTTTTATAATCCTCATTATTAATTTGAAACATCCATGTTATAATTTTTTGATTTTCACAATAGAATGGTCCCAATCAATATATAAATTTTTTTATATATCTATAATTATTCAATCATTAATATTTGTATCTTCACTCTTACATTGAATTTTCTAATATATATTGAGATAATTTTACAGTTAAATCATTCCACAATCATATTAAAATACTTCCAAAAAATTCGCTATCATCATGACAAAAAAATGAAGATATTTACTTTTATCAAATCCTTTATAAAATAATTCATATAAAATTGAATTATTTATCAAAAAATATTCATTCAAACTGAATACCATGGTTTTATATATATCTAAATCTACCACCAAAATCACCATTAAATATATTATTGGAATTTTCATATATTTGTTGAATAAATATATTTTTATTTCACCATGAAGATATAAAATTATTTCCTAAAAATTATTCAAATTTATCTCTTTTAATAAATCACCATATATCTCAATAAAAATATTCAAATATATCTATTCTCCAAAACTCCCATGTGTTTTTGAAATATTCTTGTAAATAAAAAAATATAAAATAGGCCATAGAGTTACTCATATGTGAGTCATGTACACCAGGATTTAATTTGAATGTTGATTTACACAACTAATATTAAAAAAGTTAATCCATAACCATAATCTTATTCCATCACAGGTTTATTTGTAAATAAACTATAGAAACATCAATTTAGTCTTTCATATACACCATATTACTTGAATAAATTTTTTAATTATAATGACAAAATAATTTCTTTTTATTTGTGGAATTTATTTAATTTACTGACTATATTTTTAAACCCACTGATAAATGTATAACACAATTTATTTTAAAAATATTAAATATTTTTAGGAATATAAAAAATCATCTTTTAACCATGTTTTAAAACCAAATTTATTTTTTGATAAATATTGAAAAATATTTATTAATAACCATGGGAAAATATATTATATAACTATATATATTTCAATATTAAAATATGTAAATAAAAATTTATAATTATATATAATATTTCGAAATTATTTGTTAAGAAACTACAACAAAAAAATATCTATTTGTATTTAGAATTGTTATTTATATATATATGTTTAAATTCCCCTTCCCTAGTAAAATATGAAAACTAACCAGATCAAGTCATTATTGTACCTCATTCCTTCCTCCACATATAATATAGGATAATGACTATAAGGGTGTGTATTTGGTGATACAAGGGGTATAAAATACCTTCTTATTAGAGTAAAAATAAAAAAATGTCAAATCATATTAATCTATATATTTAATACAATGAATGAAAAACATTCATTTGACAACAAGGACCAATGTAGAACATGAAATAATTATTGAGAATATCTAATAAAGCATTAAGAGTCAAAAATTAAAAAAAATAAAATTTCACAAAAACAAACAATAGTAATCTTGGAAAACTGTGAAATATTTTTTAGTCACAGTCTGATCCTAAATACATATTCTTAATCATAATATTCCAAACATATATTGTAAAAATACTGTGAAAAGTAATTCCAAACATTATTTTTTTTAACATTCCATAGACATAGTGTGTAACCAAAAGTATCCAAAACTTGTATTGAGTTGTCATACATGATGATACATGGATAAAATATTAGGAAAAATCACAATACAATATATTAATTAAACAACCTTTACCACATCCATACCAAAAATATTTTCTAGATCAATATATGTTCTCTTGTATTCTTTTATAGTTGTTATCTAGTGATCAATACACACATGTTTAATAATTTAAATAATTTGAGACTTTAATTGAACATAAATTATCCATTTCAAGTAAACTAGTATTTAGGGTATCAAACCATTATTTATTTTCAATAATTTTATCCTTTCAAAAAAATTTCTTTCAAATCATAGGTCTATGACAATGTTATAAAACAATTATGTAACCAATCATATATTCAAATCGATTTGTTACTGTTAAAAAATATTCTTCTACTATAATATGAATAATTTTTTTAACATTTTTGGTGAATATAAATTCATAAAAACATATATATATTCTCTCAATAGTGTTCAATATAAAAATATCAGCACATGTATGTTCGAAATGATAGTTTAAAATAGAAATAATAATAAATGTAAATATGTGATTCAAATATAAATATAATGAACACTATATTATTAAGGTTGTTCACATTGAATTATCTTAACTCTATTATTCACTCTTATATTCACCTTGAAAGTAACTTTACTACCAAAAAAATAACTTAAAATAGAAAATATTTAATTCCATTTAAATACACTATTGTTCCTTTTTACTAGAGCCACAAACCATAAAATGACTTCCTTCCCCTATTAAAAAAACAATAACAAAAAATAGATCACATGTTTTAGAAGTAAAATCCTAAATACTATATCTCTTTTACAAGGAATAATCATCACTAGATAATATATTATGGGAAAATCATAAACCAATCATAAAACACAAAAAGATATTGAATATTTTATAACAATTAAAAATTCAATTATAAAAGAAGATAAGAATGTCCATCATGACTAAAACTGAGCTAGAATTGATCACTTTGGATAAAAATGATCAAATGTTGAAGCTCTATTGTGATCATAGTATGAAAGGAAGTCACTATATCAATAAATAATAACAATTATATCTCTAATTTTTCTATATCGTTCAAATATTTTCCCTCTCTAATTCTTTATGCATATCATATTTTATCACATTCATCGAGAGGGAATAGTTTTCATTGAATACATATTTAGTTTTTATTAGAAGAATTAAAATGTGAAATTAAAAATCTATAATTACAATATATTCTTGATAACATGGGTGCTACTAGATAAATAATCACAATAAGATGCAATTTCAAATAATAAAATCATGTTATAATATTGATCATCTAATTATTAAAAAATCCAATTCTATTCATTCACAAAAAATTTGAAAAACACATTATATAATGTCACTAGATTTTATGTGTATTTTAAACATTGTTATAATATGTAAAATATATCATATAATATAACATGAATTCAAATAATTAATACCCTAAATATAAATTATTTTAAGATCGATTTTGAATCATTGTGAAAATAGTTTGTATCATTTTTATATAAGAAGAAATTGTAATTAAGTTAGATCTGTTAATATTTTGTTTGATAACAAAAAATATCCCCTTAGAATTAAGTATCACTAAGAAAAAAATTTACCATAAAATTCATATCACTATATAGATGAATTCGGTAACAATAAATCCACCATAAATATCATTTCTAATCAATGTGTAAACATGAATTCGGTTTGAGTAAAACATAATTATTTATATTTAATCACGATACATAGCCATCATATTAATTTTAAACAAAATGTTATAATGTCATTGAATAACTAAATTAAAATAAATTTTCATTTCATAAAAAGTCATGTTTTATTAATTTGTTTAATGTTTTGAAAACATTAAAAACTCATTTCATATGTATTTCATGAAAAAGTTTGAAATTTTGGAAATTTTATTGTTTGGAATCGGATTTTATGATGTTGATAAAATTAGTCAACATTGAAGACTTCAAGTAAAAATCTGAAAAAAAGAGTAAGAAAATTAATCAATTTTAAAAATAAAATTTCTAAATATGTAGAAATATTAGGAAAAATTATAAAAAATAATAAATACTAAAAATATAAAATATAATAATAATTTGATTTAGTAGGGTTATAAGAAATTATAATTATAAAAAAAAGAATTATTGGTGTTTGTTAAAAAAATGTATTATTTTTAATATTCAAAAAATTAATAAAACATCATTACTAACAATCTACCCATCAATCAATCATATCATTAACATGATATGTGGTAACATAACAATGGAATAATTCAAAATATAAAAATAATCATTAAATAAAAAACAATAAAATGTAATAAGAATATGAAACTAAATAAAAACATAAAATAAAGTAACATAATTTTTTTCAAGAATAAATGTCACATGTCCCTTATAAAATATATATTAAGGTAGGATATATGTTTTCATATCCCATTCCCATATTTAATTTTAACACATTGAAATAAAAATATTAAAACCATGATCATGAATTATTGTAGGTTTTGGAATAGAACCTCAGTGATCCAAGTACCATAATGGAAAAAATATTATCCCAGTGTTTTTTTGAAAAAATAAAATATATGTCCTTATTATAAGTCATATTCAACTATAATATCAATAAAACATGTTTTTATCCCTAGAACATATTTAACCAAAAAGATTAGAACTAAAATTAATATAATAGAATTATTTTATACTAAATATTTAGATAATTGAATCATTATTATCTCCAAAAAATAAAAAACAAATTTATATACCCCCAATTATAGAGGGTTATTTAAAATATGGAACCTTCATTAACAATATTTTATACATGAGTCATAGTTATTCATTTATAGTCATGTATTATAAAATATTATATTTTGATCTTTATGATGGATGTATTAATTGTATCTAATTTTTACGTATCCTAGAATAATTATTCAATTATAACATTGTTGAGGTGGTTTTATGATAATTTATTATAGACTTAATTTGGAATATGTTTTTTGGAATAAATTTCTATTATTAGGGAAATTTTAGAATAAAAAAATCATAAGCAGAGTTATATAAAAATTAGTAAAATAATGTATTGTGATTTATTGAAACTATGATCTGTATAATTAAATAAAATAAAATAAAAAGAATGTTTTTCATAATCATAATAAACATTATAAAATCTCTGTTTTATAAAATTAATAAAAAATAAATCTCTTTACTCTTCAAAATTACACCCCCAGATTATGTACTCTAAAGAACAATCATTATCACCATAAAAATAAAATCATAATGAATTATATCATTTCTATTACTTTAACATTTTCAAAAATTAACATATAATTTTAAAAAAATAAAAAAAATAGTAAATTAGAATAAATTTTTTCATTAATAAAAAATAAAAAAATAAAATTATGGATTTCTTTTTCTTTTATGATTCCTAAAACTAAATCTATATGTTCTTAATTAACTAATGATATTCCTCTAATTTTGGTTTTAGATATTATTTCTTAGAATAAATTATTCCAAATATCTCATTCAAACAAATTTACTATTATTAATGATATTTAATCGATAACTACATTTATTTAATATACTAATCCACAAATTTAACTATTTGGATGTTTAAAAATAGTGATCATTAAAATTTCTGAGATTTAACCTAATTTCATTTGAAAATAAATAATATAATTTTTATGAATATGTGATTTAAAATGGTTTCTATGATCTTGCATGATTCTAATTTATATAACAAATTTTGAAAGGATGGAAACTATTTTTTATGTATAGCTCATGTGATTAAAATCTCATAATATATCAATCTCTAATAATCTTAAACTTATAAAAGGATCATTATAAATCATATTTTTATGATATATTTCTTAATCCACTAATACTATGTAAGATAAATAAATTATTATATATTCATCCATTTTTTCCATTAACATTATATGTATCTTTAAGACATGCCAAAATAATAATATACTCATCATTCATCTTTCTACTCACATAATCAATTCCAATATGATAGTTCAATTTTTTTCTGACCTTCCTACTCATTTATCTTTTAAAAACATTGAAATATAATAATTTGGGATATACATGAAATTTTAAACACCTTATGAAAGTGAATATAATATTTAATAATCCAATATTCATGTAACATGACCTTTTTTTATTACTTAATAATGTTTTTATTTAATTCAAAGATTCTTCATGTTTATTTTTACATGCCGTTCATATTAAGGTACTAATACAAGAAAAATTATCAATACTAAATGTTTGATGTAAATATCATAAGTAAATATATTGAGAAGAAATTATTCATTGATTTTTAAGATCAAATTTGATGCAAACCTGGAGGTAATGTACCCCCATCAAAATCACCTAAAAGTCCTATTGCATATGTTTTCAAACTATCTGAAAGTGATTTTAGAGTGGATCTAAAAATTATTTAATCAACATACTCAATTATGATTATTATTTCCTTAGATATTAGAATGATAAATTGATTATAATTTTATATTTTTTATTAAATATTTTTTAACTATGAATCTAAAAAATTTAAAATATTTGCCCTATGGAACACGTTTCAGTCCCCAAGCGAAATCAATTAGTTAAAATAATTGTCTCAAAAAGTTTGGATCAATGTTAATTTTTTTAAACATGAACATATGTACAAATATATGCATTTAAAAATGAAATATTTAAATCAATTTTGAATAATGTATAGTACATATGAATAGTAAATTCTAAATTAATATAGATATATAATAATCTATCTAACAAAGTAAATTTCTCTATATAGCATCTATATTCATCTAGTTTATATTTTTATACTACATGTATATACTTATTTTTAACTATGGTTGCATTTTGATAACACTTATTTCATAATAAAGGCATTCTTCTTATAAACAAATTATATTAAGGTTGTTTAACCATGGTAAAAACTTAATATCATTAAAATGGATTAAATTCATCATACATAGACACTATTAAACATTTATCACTCAAGGAATAATATATAATTTTAGGATTTAATTGAGATACGATTAAAATATACTCATGCTCATTCAATAAGTAGTTAATATATTTAACTAATTTATCTATACCTTTGATAAAATACAGAATAGAATGGTTCCTTAAATTTTTTTTTTGAAAGAGGATAGGTATGTCCAAAAAACTATATTACTGCCTTATAGTTTTTGTTTATGAAAAAAATAACATTATGCCTTTGAGTTCCAACCGTGATATCTAAAATAATATTTTAAATGAAAATAAAATATAAATCATACTAATTATTCATAAGATTAAAACTAAACATAAAAAAATATTGCTATTATAAAAATTCTCAACTATAATTTTATAAATAGTTTTTAGTCTTAATTGATATCTATGTAAACCTTATCTATGATTGGGATTTTATGAAAACCTCCTCCATCATATTAATGAAAAAATTTCTATAAATTATCATTATAATCTACGATGAATTCTTTCGATCCCAAAAATAAAAAATTAACAATAAATTGGTATACATTAAATCTAAATTTTATACGGTGTTCTATATCAAAAAATATGAAAAAAAATATGTTTTATTGTGTAGAATTTTAAAATAATAGTTCTATCCTTGAAATATTTTGAACAAAAATTCAAACAATGTGGATGAGGATATCAATTAAATAGATTTCCATTACTTTTCAAAAGATGATTTTCTAATGTTATTGGTAAAAAAGCATATATTTAAAAAACATTTATATATATAATGTTTCATAAGAAATAATCACAAAGTATCCACCATTATTATAATATATAGATATTGTGGGTTGATTATTCTTATTAATAATTACAGATGATGATATTTTAAATAACCTGAGTTCTATTAATTTACATTAGTGAAAAATACAATTATATCTAGTGTATTCTACAACTAAAGTATACAAAAGGTGGTTTCCTTTAATACTAGGAGATATTTCATAACTGAAAAGGAAAATATGAAATAACTCTGCTTTTTTATATGTTGAGATTACAACAACATGTTTAGAATTTAATTATATTTAATCCACTATTAGTTATGATCTTAGTATTTATTATAATTAATCCCTATATATAGATATACATTTACATATTACATCAAAAAATCATTATTAAATGTCTAAATATTATAGTGTTATATTATTTTATAGAAAATATTTTAAATATCCCATATTACACTATGTTAGCTGACGTATTATCATCCTAAGTGTATAGAAAATATCTTGGTTATTAGTATATAATAATGGAATAACTTTTGAAATTGTGAGAGTATAATTATAATTCATTGACATCATGGAGTAACCCTTATCCTGTTACTTATTTCTATAATTTTGTTATTGAATATTCCATAAAATTAATATAATCATTATAAATTTTTCACTCACTATTAATGGATATATTACTAATAGAAATTATTTTACCTTTTCTAATTTCTATAAAGGTAATATGTATAGATTTTATATTTTTTCATTTTAAGAAGTTATACTTTTTTGTAGTCATGTGTTGATAGAAACAATTATCCACATAACATGTGATTCCTCTATTGGTAAATGTTATTTTCTCCCGAAATATACAAAACAATATCTTGGTACCCAATCATCCATATATTTAGAAATATATAAAAACAATTCTATAAGTAGAAACATTAACCCATATTTTCTCAGTTGAATTGTAGTGAGTTATTTAGTAATATATTACATGAAAATTTTGAAATATCACAAATTTTAAAGGATTCATATATTAAAATAGTGATATACAATTTTAAATTTAGTATAAATGTGATTAGCATTAATAAAAAATTAGTTTCCATTATATTGTAAAATCTTGTAAGAAGAAGAATAAATTATTTCTAAAGACATAATGAATTTCATTTTGTTAGAAGCATTATCAAAATTACCCTCTATGAATATAATTTTATATTCTATCTTATTCACAATTGCATATTTAGTATTTAGTTTTATAAATTCATTCTGATTTATTGTTGGAATTGAGGAAAAAATTGGATTATCTTTAAACTGATAGTAATGTATGGAAACAGTATCATTAGAGTTCGAAAGCAATGTCATAATATGTGGAAATTTTTTAAAAAACATTATATACATGTTATATGTATCTTTTATATAAATACATTTCATTAATTGATATGGAACATTAATTCCCACTATTAACAGAATAACAAGAATCTAAAGTCATGGTAGAATTGGATTCATTAACCTTTTCACTAAATCATGTTTCATAATGAGGGTCCATTGAAATATATTCTAAAATCATTATACTCTGAGTTTAATATTAACAACATTAGGTAGATTTTTTCTCAATATAAGTCAATATATCAGAGTATTTGAGGATATTTATTCAATTTTTTTACTTTTAGGGTAATCTATAATCCATATATTTTCATTTCATCCTTCAAAAATCTAGAATGATTTGTAAGATTATTGCACTCATTACATAACACAACACATTAATATTTCTCTTCATATCACATTCCTGATCTTCGATATTGTTTCTTCCTAGCTATTTGGTTTTTCCCCAAAAAATTTATTTTCATGAACATCACTCCCTTCCAATTAACAAAATCATAAAATTTATTCCCACTAAAAACAACATCATTTCATAGGACGTATTTTGTGATAATAATTAACATAACCTTTTTATAGTAGGTTTTAATATAGAATGTATATATGTAATATGAAATGAATTTGCGTTATTAAATTTTTTTTTATCATCATCTATCATCAAATAATTATCATATTGAATAAATATTTTTATAAAGTCATTATGAATCAATCCAATTTGATATTTAGTTTTTTTTTCAATTTTCATCTATTAAGCCCCTCTTCCATCACAATAACATGAATAATCATTTACCCCATATGATTTTGATTAAAATAAAACTCCCTATTTTCTGGAAGAAAATTCATGATTTCAATTAACCTATACTTTATCTCTATGAATTATTATATCATTATGTTATGAAATGATTTATATTTTCAATAATTAATTTTCAATGTCCCAACCATGTTCACTACATAAATTCTAACCAGACTAGTTGGGGATTAGGGACAATGGATGCATGCCCATATTCTAGAGGCAACTGACTAGAATCAAGGAAAATGGTGTATCTTTAAAATGTTATTCCCTCATACAAGTGTAATAAATCATATAAATATTTAATGATGCTCTATATAATTAAACAATCATACAGAGGAAGAAATAAATGTAAAACCAAAATAAATAGTACAATTAAAAGGAATAAAAAAATTGTCCTTATAATAAATAAAACACTAATCTCTCACTTGGATTATCACAAATACTGAAATGAATGAACTAAATATAAGTATAAGGATCTACAAGTATCTTCATGATGAATTATACCCTGTCTCTAAGACATTGTTGATTTACGACATGTTGATCATAAGAATGCATATGAGTGGATTCACTCAAAAAATAAACTCTTATCCTAATCCATATATTATGAGTATCCATTGTAATGTTGAAGTAAAACATATGTTCTATAAGCACACTGAGTATCACATATAGGGGTGGAGTAAAAGTCTCAGAAAACCACCCATAATGTTGACCCATATTCTTCTACCATAAGTGAATTCTCATTCCAAATGTTCTGACCAACTAAGGAATTAACAAAAGTAATAAAGAACATAACAATATAAATAAAATAAACCAGTCCATAGTTGATCATTCAATTAGATATCAAGATTTATTGGAAATATAGAGAATAATGCATTGCATTTTATGTCATACCAGTCTGGTATTATGTGTTGAAGTCGATCATTGGGCATGTGATCCAGGCCGGCCATCCCTACGTCAACCATATCTAAAATTTCTAAGAGTAATATATTCCATAATAGAAGGTTTGATGTACTAGAATGTAGTCACAAATACTATCATCCAATTTATTTGGAAGCTAGGTATCAACTTGAAATCCTGTAAATTTGGCGTATAGTTTGATGTCATAATACAAGAGTTTGAGTAGACAAGTTTGATATTATATTCCTATGTCGCAATCGATATAAAATCATGAGATTAAAATATGTATAATCCCTATGGGGGTGAACATCAGTTAATATGTAAGAAATACTACCCAGATAGGTTATAAAAACTCAGAATCGTTCAATAACTAGCTCAATCGCCTCTTCCTTAGAAAACTATGGGTTTTTGAGAAGTTGTGTGTCCACATAACCTTAGTGAGTTTCATTAAACTCAATCCAGGACATCATAATCAATCATTAGATATATCAACATCCTGGGCTTGGGGTAAATGCTCCCACATAGTAACATCTAGCATCACCTAGACCCTTGTAAGATAGTCATCTATCTGCACTACATTTTAATCAATTGAAAAATTCACATCAAAAGTTACATCCTCTAGGATCAAAAAGAGAGACACACTACACATATATTTCCTTAAAAAAATATGAAACACATAATTACCCTACGATAAATTTGGATTCAAATCTAATCATAATTCAGTTGATCCCACCTATTCCAAAAAAATCATATCACAAAATAAACTTTTTACTTAGAATTCCATTTTTATTCAATGACATTAACCCTTTCCAAAGAGATATTTTGATAAAGGCATGATTTACATCCTCGAATGAAATATATTTCCCCTTATTATCTTTAATAATGTATTTCGTATAATGATAATCCATTTTGTTCTAATGGATCATCTATACCTTCTTATTCCATTAATTTTTCTAGTTATGGTCTTAATACATTTCTTTCTTCCACATATCCCAATATTCTACGGTCTGACACCTTTTTCCAAATAATGTCTCAAATAGATTAATACAAATATTTTTATGAAAACTATCATTAAAATAAAATTGAATTTAATATTGTTTTAGATCCCAATGTCCATGAATATCTAATTGTATTTCATTATTTTTGTTCTCTAATGTTTTGATTTTAGACTCTAATTATACATTATAATGAGGTTAAAATGATATACTAAATATTAAGGAATTACCCCTATACTTATTATGATCTGACTAAAAATTAGATTTAAATTACAGATCATGTTCTGATATTTTGAGAGAAGAACTCTATGTTACTATATAATCCCATTACGTAAAAAATCAAATAAACTTATCAAAAGTCGCATTATATCATATTTCCAACAAAAATGAATTAATTTAGTTATATGATAAAAAATATCCGAAATCACATTTTACCTCATGATTTGATGGCTAATACCACCATGAAATCCATGATTAAATTCTTACATTCCTATTTTGGAAGTCACAAATGATGAATCATGCACATTGATGGTTTTTACATCAATATTTCATAACCCAATCATTTTGAATCAAGATAGAACCAATGAACTTCAAACGATCATCATGGAAAACAAATAGCACCCCATTTAAATAATGAAAGTCCAACATGTGTGAACTAACAAATATAATTTTAAATTAGATAAAACAATTATATCATTGCTTTTTCTCTATATACATAACTCCTTTATGAGTTAGCATTGTAAAAGGAATACATAACCAAGAAAGGTTCATAAAAATCCAATAGTAGTAAACCACTAACCTGAGAAAACATTAAATCTATAAGACATTCATATATCCCCCCACACACCTGGAAAACTATAGTAAAAAATGGAACAATTTTTCTTTCTTATTTATATAATGTGTTTCCTATGAAAGAAATATATAGTATCAAAAATGAATATTTGATAATTTCTTTATAAAACCCCATTAATTTTAAATTTTTTTAAAAAATTATTATATTTTTATCATTATGAAAATATATTTTATAGTACATAGGAATATAATTGATAAACAAAAGAATAAATTTATCCAAATGCTTATGGAATAGTCTATTTATTAAAACTATAACAACATGGGCGTGTTTGTTAACATAACTGGAATAACCAATAAATCAATATGTCATATCCTTATATGAAATTCCAACGTCATAATTTCATTACCATTTATAATTAGCTCATGGTACCAAAATATTAGATCTATATTTGAATGATATTGTGATCCTTATTATTGAACAAAGGAATCCTTGATGAGAGTAAAATGATACATGTTCTTGAATATAATTCTATTTAATTCTATATGATCTATAATATGTCTAATAAAACAATTATTTATTTTAATAATTAAAATTGGGTCACACTAAAGTGATGTTCTAGTGTGGTTGAAAATCATAACAAGAAACTATGGTAACTAATCTTTCAATTCTGAAAACAAAATTGACTCCAATCTAAAACGATGTTTAGAAATATTCATAGTGGCAAAAACTAAGTCTAATGTAAATTAAACATGATAATCAATAATAAAAATAGTAATTATTTAAGAAATGAATCTATATGTTTAGTTACAACTAGAACATCCCAAATTTTTATGGATTCCTTATTTTTAGTTATTTAATTGAGAAATATTTCACTCCAATATTTAATATATTTCATACATTCATTGAATGATATCAATGATATGAACTATTTATCACAAAAGATTAAAATTCTCAATGACGACTGAATATAACTTCCATAGCTCCATAATTAATATGATCATGATAAATTTAAAGACAATACATACATAGTATACCATGAATCTGTAATAATAATAATAAACGGAATTTAAAGTATGAATAATTCCACATTTGATGATAAAATCATTCCAATAAATCATTGTTTTTTTAATACTTCCACTGGGAATTTTTTCTGAATTTATTTATTTATTTAATTAAATGATATTTAAATTTTAATTGAAATTTTATATAATAAAAAATAATGAAAGGACCAAAAATCAATTAAAACAATTGAATACGTTGATAAAAAAATAAATGTATCTATCACCACATCATTTGGTATCCTAGTAATAATCAATAGACATTCCATATCTTTTTACATATGGTAATAGAAATTATTATATTTCAAATGATTCTTTAGAAACACATTCTTATATTAACACATATCATTGCAATAAAAAAACATTTCATATTTTAAAGTACTAGTCAACCAATTACCATTCAACTATTCATTACAGTCTCGATCCATGTGTCTTGGCATTCTATATCAGCAACACATCCATTATTTTATAAGACATTCCATAGAATACTTTATTTGATACCTTATAAATTACATATCAATAGGTTTCTTCCATAAATGGTTCCCAATTTACTAAAACCTAGAGAGCATCTTATTCTTACAATTGATAAACTCAAAACATTCCATCCAGAAATTCAAACCATATCATAAAATTAATTCATAAATTCTAGAAACAGGAGTAACAGAAGCTCCCCAAAAACAAGTCTTCAATACAGAGTAAAATTGATCAACATTATGATCTTGGTATAAAATGAAATTTTGGTTCAACCCTAGATAATCATGTAAAATTATCATTAAATGTTACAATAGAGTCTATATCCTTGTACTTAAACACTAGGAATCTCATATACATTATTAATTAGATAAATATTGGAAAATACTTTTCACGAAATAAAAATATTAAAATACCATCCATTTTAAGGAATATTTTTTTTCTTTCATATTGTATAATTATTATAATTTTAAAATAGATTATATTTACTGTCAAAATTATAATTAAAATGTGTATCATTTGGACATTATGAACATCCTAGAACATTGATTTTTAAAGATACCCGGGATATTTATTCCTTTAAATTTATATTTTAATTGATATCTTGTGACACATGAAACATTAATATAACATAACACCCAACAAAAATGAGTTAAAATATACTCAAATTTCATAAATAATATAATAATTAGAGAAAAAATAACAATATTAAATTATAACTATTTTATAATTATATTTTTCATTAATTATAAAATGGAGTCTTTGCAAAAAAAACATTTCATTTTAACATAATTTAACCCCGTCTAAATTTTAAATGGTAATATTTTGATTTATAAGACAATATATGGTCGTTATTTTTTTATTAATTTATATAAAATAATACTAAAGACACATTCTATTTAAAAAGAAATTATTTTTACACAATATATTTTCATTAATATTTTTTATTTCCATATATATGATATATGTAATAATTTTTGAATTTGAAATAGTAGAAATAAACATCATATTGATGATTTATCAATTAAACATAATATTATGATATTCTATTAATATTTTAAATTATATATTTTCAGTGAGTAATTGCGTCAAATTTTTTTTTTAAAAAAAGCATTAATTTTATAGGCTTATTATAAAATAATAATGACCTAAAGGTGAATAATATAATGTAACTGATGAAATATTCAATTAACAGGTAAAAATATAAATTTTAAAAATAAAATTATGAATTAAGAAGGCCAATGTAAAAAATATATTTAATAATTTTTCATAAAAATATTGATTAGGGGTCATTATATTAATTAATTTTTTTATTATTTTGTTTTGGGTTGATATTAAAGAAAAATAATGGATATTGGTTTATAAAAAAATTTACATTACAAAAAAAATGAAAATAAATATTTATTTCATAGGATTGTTTATTTATTTTAGAGATGTATTGTTTCCTTAAAGGAATATTTTGAAATAAAGATATGTTTTTCTTATTTTTTCATTGTTTGTAATGGAGAAGAGTTTGGTTATTTTATATAGTCAGTTAAGTTATTTTTTATTAGGAAACTCTATCCTTGTTTAAAACAATAGGGATAAATCTAATAGCTAATTCTATATATAAGATAAATTCCTAAAGATTATGTCTTCTAGAGATTGTGTGGTTATCTATGTATTTTAATTCATATTTATATAATAGAGAGTTGATATGGCTATAAAAAAACAAAGTCGGTGTAATCCAGATAGAAAATATGGTTGATCTTCAAATATATTACCAATGTGCTATATTATATGTGGTCCAAAGACAATAAACTTGTATAAAAACTCTTGAGGGATATGATTTGGTTTATCCACATCCTCTTTAACAACTATTTTGTTGGATTTTAAAATATTTTTTCATGAAATCATAGTGAAGAAAAAAATGGATAAAATTGATTACAATTTAGAGTTTCACAATTTATGTAATACAATCCTTTATATATACATTCAAGTATTTCATATCAGATTAACATTGTTACAATTGTTTTCAATGATTTTTGGGCATATTATATTTTAAAAAGTTCATGATAATTTTGGGGATTTTAATTAGGAAAATTAGTGTAATATATCATAACATAAATCAAGGTAGACTAAATTAAATATTTCTAATGTTAAAATTAATCTGTTATTATATAATACACCATATTATTGAGTTTTAATTTTAATATTATCATTTTTTATGGTTTTATTGATTAACATTTCTATTTACAATATTTGGTTGAGAAATGTATGTATCTTGAATAAGATATTTAATATAACCAAAAATGTGAGAATATATAAATCGTCATGAATCATATGATATTCATACTATGATGGAAGTGTCATGATACCTTTTGTTACCGCATGTAGTGTGTTCAATATCCTAATAGAAATTATTCCTTGATAATCTTTTTTGATTTAAATAGTATGTGATAACAATCAATGATATTCTGGAATATCAAAAAAGTTACATTTATTATTTAAAACGTATAAGGGTTGTTGTTATAAATATTATCATTAATTATTTATTAAAATATATAAAATTGTATCCATAACCTCAAAATATAAATTTATTACATGGTTATATTTTTAGTTATAACTGTTAAAGAAATCATAACTGAGGAATTCATAAATATTTGGCGTAAAATATTAATGATGTTGAGATAATAAAGGGTTGATATATATTGAATAAAATACATTATAAATTAATTAAATAATTGAAATTGATAATTTATTATTTTTATTTTTTGTAATTTTTATCCAATTTTTGGAATTATGGTATATATTGGATGGAGGGTGATTTGGAATCCTAGGTTTTAGAAAATATTTAGTGTTAAATATAGTGTTAATTTGTGGAATAATATATCCTTTCAATATCTGTAATGCCTTAGTTGTTTATATTGTTGTTTAATGGTAAATATTTAATAATTTATAACCAAGATATAAATATTCTTTAGTATATTATTGTAGAAAACTATAGTGTTATATGAGAAATGATAATTAACATTATATAGGCTATTATAGTATAGAAAATATCATATTTGATGTTATACCCAAAATGGTGAATATTTTTAGTGCACCCTCTCCTTCTTTCATCAATGAGTAAAAATTAAAATTATGTGGAAAAAATTTATTTAAGTATGTAGAATGAAATGACCCATGAATTTGGATCCCATACATTGATACTATCATAAATATACTATGTCAAATGAAAACAATACAAATTAAACACTAGAAAATAAAAAACTATTTCATATTAAAATAACACTAAGAGTATTATCATTAGTAAATTGTTAGATAATAATCAATTTATATAATTAGATAATATTAATTTTCATTGAATTTAAAAAAAATACCTTACAAAAACCATTGTATTTTTTATTAATATCAGCACAGTTATAATTTATTATATATAAAAATTACATTTATTTATTACTATTTTGACGTTGAATTATATAAACATTTTCATAAAATAATACTAAATACATTTTAGGTATGTGAATTTCACTATTAAAAAAATCATATTTTTCTATATTATATATTTTCATTTAATAGATAAATTCATAATTCCAAAAAATATAGAAGTTGAAATAAAAATTATTTATGGATTCATCGTGTCAATATTATATTAGTATTAATATTTTTTATTTTGATATAAATAATTAAATGCTGTGGAAAATTTAATAAATATAATTTTTTATAGTAATCAAAGATTATATTACCTTTTCATTATATCACAAAGATGTATAAGTTTTTAAATCCTTTTAATTGAGTAAATATGTGTCTATGGAGTAAAAATATTATTTTTAAAAATATTATAAATATTTTAGAAAATTCATGTGTAACAACATATGAAATATTTTCAAATAAAATTGTTTTTTGACTTCTCATTTAAATAGATATTAATTTGTAAATTTGATTTTTACATAATTTTAATGAAACATAATGTATATTGGATTTATAATAAAAAAAATTATATCCTTGAAATAAATGATACAAAACCCTTCAATCAAGGGGTTGTGTTTTTATTTTTGGTATGTAATGTTTACCTTTTGGAAATGTTGTATATAATGATATGTTTATATTTTGTTTCTATAAAAATATTTTCCCAAACCATAATACATACTTTATCTTTAACTAGGTCCATGGATCCCCCAAATGCTATAGGGTTCTGATTCATAAAACTCTCTTCTGTTAACATATTCTTCTTTTGAAAATCATGTTTCTCCCATGCATTGGTAAAACCATTAATAGATTAGGTCAAAAAAATTACTATAGGTATAGTTTAATTTGTTAAAATTCCATCCTTTAAAATCTACTAAATTAGATAGTTATTATCATTTTGATGCCATTCTACCTCAGATTCCATGTATCATACACATAATACTATATTGAATAAAATTTATTATTTGATGAAACATATAAATCCTCAAAATAAATATTAGTATAATTTAACCATAAATTAATATATATTGTGTAATGAACAAACTCAAATCAATGATATTGGTATAATAAAAATCCACATGATTTCATGGACACCTATATATATGAAAGAGAATATTGAAAATCATGGCCTAAAAGGTACATGAAGATATAATTCGTTTAATATTATGAGTCTATCAATGTCAACCAAAAAATCAGTGGTAAAGAATGTGTAAAGAAATAAAATTAAATATATGAACAATAGGATGAAATAATTTCATGAACATAAAATTACATTAATAATGTGTTAAAATATATATTATCATGAATCAATCTAAATGATCCCCATATTTGTAGTATTAGCTTAAAAAAGAAAATAATTACATATTGTTAAAGGAAAATGATCCAAAATATCCCAATATATATCACCAAATTTCCACCGTACAAATCCACTAATAACTAATCGATAGTCTATCAAAAAACCATTTTAACAATGATTTATTTTGAACCATAAATTCAGCATGTGTATTAATAGTCATATTAATGTTGTGAGATTAATCTCAATAGATTAGGAAAATTGGCACTTATCATAATTTTATCATTTTTATAAAGTTATATGTATAGAAAGTAAAATAAATACAAAGGTAGATAGAAAATACACTAAAAAAGTATGTGCTAAACCATAGAACACCAGGCATACCTACATTAGATTTGTGTTGGATGGGTTATCTATTAAACCCATGATATCAAAATAAAACACATGTATTGAAACTATCCTAGAGATCATTGCCTCATTAAGATCCCTCAACCTACCTTTTGTACTCAAGTAAGTCATCATATATACAACAATCCATCCAATAGGTTCATAGATTATAATATCTTGCGCACTGATCTAACCTATAGGTTCATGTGAGGTCATTTGATATATATATTACCATCCCACAAATTTGGGCTGGACCAGACATACATTCTTGGACATCTTGAAATTTCATGAGAGGGCCATAATGTTCACACTAAACCATCCCATGTATTATTGTGTGGTTAAACCCAGCATCATGAAGTAGAAAATTACATGGGTGAAAAAACAATATTTCACAATTAATGGGAAACACCACCACATCCACCACATCACCTATATCCACAATAATAAGATTTTTAGATCCCAAACCACTCTCACATTATCATATTACCTAGGAATACAACTCTAATGCTATCTTTAAATGATGTTTTATTCCCATAATAAATGCTATATAAAACATTTAACCTATTATAAGGAGCCTTCTATATCTAAAGGGACCTATCGGGTTATCCTAAACATTTAAAAAAATGTGTCACTCGTCTAACAATTTATCCTCATTAATAAAATGTAATCAATTTCATCAATTCCATAAAATCATAGGATTTATCATATATTTGGAATGGAAATCCCAAAACACAATTAATTTAAAACAAAAGATTACATGAAATTCCAAATCCATAAAATTCGGTAGACTATTAGACATTAATTTTATAGGGAATTAAAAATAGTGAAATAATAACTAAAAACATAATTTAAGGGTAGAATAGTGTTATCTATACTTTAAAAGGACCACCACAACAATCAGTGTTGAAATTGATGATAAAATGAGGGATTAAATGTTAATTTATTAAAATGGGGAGCCTTCTGTAATGAAAATCATGATACAATGTTAGAGGATTGGATTATAGAATGGTTAAGGTTTGTTTTGATTGGGAAACGGCTATAAGAAAACCATAGAAACAACTTATATGAATTTATTGAATGAATATTTATTTTATCATTTGTAATCTTAAGACACAACAACCCAAATGATGTGATTTACTTTACATGGTTGGAAAACCTATATCCAATCATGATTTTCACATGAAAGTATAAAATATATTTAAGCACCTACCTAGAACTTTTGAAAAGACTAATAAGCTACCTTATAAACTCAAATTTCTAAAAATGTGTGTTCTACAGTTTTCATGGCCATATATTTTGATCTAACGCACCATGAAATTTCATTGTTGTGACAAACTCCACCAACAACAACTTCCTATCCTAGGGAGGTCTCTATTTGGTTATCCCTAGAACATCATATATTTTCTTCCTCAACTTCCAATTCTTACTCCAATATCTTTCAATGAAGAATACCATGCAATGAAAAAACATTACTTAGAGTCACTATCCTCCTACACAGAGCTTTTAATATTTTATTTGTCGATGAATTCTCAATATTATCCTTATACTGGACACCAACCTCAAGACTTATTATTTTCCAAAAATTACTAAACACATCCAGTCCCACACATTCCATCGATCCATAATACCCACTTCCCATTCTAGCTCAAAATATTTTTCCAAAAAGACACAACTATAAAATTTCATCACATGTTTCACCCCCAGAATCATATGATAGTAAAAGGATTCACCCCTAAATCATGCAATTTTTTTTTCAATCCCTATACTAGTATAAAAAATAGGGTAGAGCCCTTGAAACATGTAACAAAAAAAATTTACTATATGATTCATATTATTAACATAGAGGCTTCAATTTAATTCTTTCTAGATGATTCCTGACTCGCACCACCAGTCGACACCCTAGACACAAACATAAACACAAACCACACAAGAACACTCCTCAAAAAATTAACATTTATTTTCTACCTATATGCACATAATTTTACTACCTACTCCTACTCATAGGCTTCGCTCACCTATACATCACTCCCAACGTTTGATAGGAAACATTAGTTCCTACAAAACCACAAGAATGACTATACCCTATATCCACCAAACACTAATATCGATGACAATAAACATCACATCCTTGAATAGGATGACCATTTCTCATCAATAATTATTAACCATTTTAGTCCCTCAAGCATCCTATATTGGGAGTTCACCAGTTTCCCAAGTGACTATGTTATTATAAAACATTTAAATGGATCTTAATATATGTTAACCTCTAGACTGACAGAATGATTACAACCACACCAATCCATCGTCCATGACATTTATATCATATAAAAACAACTATAACATGACTTATAACCAACCTTGACAGCATCCTTCCTTATGTTGATAACCTCAATTATTTAAAATATTCCCCAGTTTTTCCATGAATCACCCTGATTAAGCATATATACTCTATTTTATCATTTTAAAAAGACTCACCTCAAAAGATAATTTTATATCTGACCATGAACCCCCCACCTAATGAAATTATAAATCCTGATTAAATTTCAATGACTTTCAAACCTTTTTTTTAACTATTTCAATTCCTGCAACTCACCTCTCTAACCTTGTGTTTTGTCTCCATGATTTTTACAAACTCTCTAGGATATACTCCAAATAACATTTATGGAAACACCATCATTCTACCCAAACCATATTTCAAATATTAACCCTTTCATGTAGGTCTTGATGGTTATATTTGATGTTTTATCCCCCTTTCCACAATAATTTCTACCTAAAAATCGTAGTTATTTATTCAATGGATGATTTTTTTGAAAATGTACTTTACTTCACCCACTAATGTGAAAAAACCTTTCGATCATGACTCAATAAATGGTTCTTCATCATCAAAATGTAAAAATATCCCACCAATGTCAAAAATAGAGTCTATATTTTATATTGGAATTACAACCTTGAACAATCACTTTAACTACCACCTCTATTTGTGGGCACTAGTGTGCCTCTAATTTGAATTGGCCTTAAATCACACATCCACCCACCCTTATGATAACACACCATGATAAGATTTTAAGGACAATGGCAAGCCTGATCCTTGGTTAGTTCATATAATTTCTTCATATATTGGAGTATCTATATTATTTCTGTAAATTAATTTTAATATTGATAGATTATTTCACAAACATTAACAAAAATAAGTGATCTATGTAATATTAGATTAAAATAATTAATAAATCTACATGAACAATAAAAACATATCAATCAATCAAGAATAATTTCGTTTAGAGAATACATAGTAATTGAGATTTTATATTAAAATCAATTGTTTTTTATCAAATAACTTTTTTAATGTATTATATATTATATAAAAAGAATTAAATTTTCCAAATTCAAAATTTAAATAAATAATATTTTATTACATAAAATAATATATTAAAATTGTTTAAATTAAAAATTGATATGAAAAATCATTCTGAACAATTAGTGTTTAAGAACATTTTTTTCAATAAATTAGATATTATTTTTTTAGTATTCATTTAAAAACTATAATTATAAATTTTAGAATTTAATTCAAATAAAAATAATTATTTTTTATATGAAATTTCAAATTAATCATTTCACTAATATATTATATTTTACTAAAAATAAAATTTTCGGTGCATAGTGAAATATTGAAACAGTATGACTTTTATTCCATTATTAGTATGTATGTATGACATAATAATTTAATAAATAAATTATTTTAATTTTTTTTAATATTGATATTTTATATTTATTTAAATATTTAATTTTTTAGAATCCCATGATTGATATTTTATAACTCATGTAATATTTTTCTCATAAATAATTTTAGTACATTGTATGTTAATTATATGAAATTTAATTTTTATCACATTCATCAATTTAGTAATTATACTTTTTTCAAAATTTATATTTTTTGGTATTAGATTTTCTAGTTATGATAATTTTTTAGGTATAATGTTTATGTTACCATAGGTTAGGACTAGTTAACATATGAAAAACAAAATTTTTAAACATGGTTACCCAAAGAGGTAAATAGCTTAACATGTAAAAAATAGGTTTACTTCATTTTTTACATCTGTATGGAACATATATATTCTAAAATTTATTATATATCCATTTTGTATCATTTCTAATTAATTGTAAAATCCAATTATTGAATGTATTATGAATTTAAAAAAATTCATCCCTTTTATCTTATCAATGGTGAAATCATCTATTATATTTTCCTCCCATCCAAACCCACTACATTTAGAAAAAACTACTAAAAATAATACTTAACACATAAATAAAACCTCTATATATGTTCTTTTCTTCTAAATTGACCATACCTCAAGGCCTTAACCCACTTTGCTATGGATATGATCCAACAAGTGAGGAATAAGTTCTAAACCTCTCTTTCTCGTTTCTAATTCATCATGTATAACTAATCATTATCCAATTAATTTAAACCATTTTAATTGAAAATAAAATATAACTATTAAATATATATTTTGTTATATTATTTTTAAAAGAACTATCAAAAATTCCATGATAAAAGAAAATACGACATTAATGTGTGTGTATGAAGACTACTACCTCCATAAAGAGTTATGATATTTTTCTCAATAAATAATTTACACGGATGGTCATAATATTGAATTCAATAAATAGTTGTTATATTTATAACATATTTGAGACTCCCAAATGATACAAAAATTATACAACAATCCCATTCTATGAAAAATTAATTCATTTACAATGCATACGTTTGGATTACCACATCTATGAAATAATTTATTTCTCTTTTTCATTCCTTCATCACCATAAATATCATATCAAGTTAATAGATTTAATTGTTAATATGATTTATATGATATCATAATGATTATTTTTTTACAAATTGGAGAAGTTATTATTTATATAGTCAAAAAATTAACATCATTAATCAAATATTTTAAACAAATACCACAAAGAGGAATAACATTTATTAAAATTATGTAATATTTAAATATGCATTAATTATTCTCCTAAATCATTAATAATTAATATGTGTCACAATAATAGAAAATAAATGATATCCTAGTTCAACTAGTTTAATAATATTTTCACAAAATATACTCATATTCAACAAAATTCATTGTATGTACATGTTTTTTTGGATTTCCCACCAACATAAACAATGATATGAAATTATATCATGAATGACTATGAAATAATCATTAGTTATGTAATATTATAAAAATAGTTTTATAATGATTCATTTTTTGGTTTTGTAATGTTTATATCTTATATTAACTCAATAATTAAAAAAAACATTTATTGGTTATGAAAATCACCAAAGTCATATATTTATTGATATTATCATCATGGAAAAAGATTAAAACACTCATCAAGGGAAATAGAAATTTTAAAATCAATTATTAGTAATATTTTAAATTATCTATTATGAAAACTCAATAAAGAAATTTTCTATAGTAATGATCATTGATACTACTTTTATAAATGCATTAAAAATTGTCAAAACTGTAAACTCCTACCATGGGAAAATAAGAATCAATTATGAATATACTTTTTGATGATGTTTATAAAATAATATTATATATTGGTAAAAATATGTTTTGGAAATATTATACATAGATATTTTTGGTTTCGTGTATGGGATATTAAAGTGTATCAGACAAATTTGTAATGAATTATAGGTGATTTTATTACTATATTCCTCTTATTGATTCAAAATCACTCAATATCAATTACGACATTAAAAAATTGAATTATTATACCCTATGATGATATTATTTTTTATTTTTATATACTTTTCTAATGATATCATATTTCAAACTTATTTATTATTATTTTATGAATAATTTTTTTATAAATTTTCTGTTCATAATAATAATTCTTATTTATTATAATGGATTTTTTCCCAATATCGACGAATTTACTACCCATGAATATTTTTATTTTCCTAGTGGAAACTATAATTTATTTGATCTCGAATGATCTTTTACTACAATTAATTCATTTTAAAAAAAATGTTTTTTAACCTTCAATCAATGTATGTTCTCAATTACGGTGTTTAAAAATATTTAAAAATCAAATATTATTCCCTTTATAATAATATTTATTAATATGTTGGAAAAATAATCTGGTTATCATTAATTGAATTTGATTTGGAGTAATTTTTTATGAATTTTTTTATGCATCCATAATAAAATAATTTCCATTTCCAACAGATTCTTTTATAATGATCTAATGCTTCCTAAATCACCATATACGATCAATTTTAAAATACAACATTTTTGTAATCATGTTTTTGTGAAAAGAATAATGTGTTTTTGATTTAACTTATTCCATTTTTAAATTTTATGAAACCCCTTCTCATCGCAAGGGTTATTTTTGTTAAATTGAATGATTTGATATCAAATGGAACTCAAATATTTTGATGATGATGGCTAGGGTCCTATATCATATTATAAAATATTTTTAAATATTTTATATCTTATGATATAACTATAGTAAATGATTATAGAATACTCTCTAACTAATGGGAATCAAGTGTAGAATGTTCACTCTACATTGGTAATCAGGTAGTTATACCTGCTACACTATGGAAATTTGGTAGTGATGCATGCTACACTATGTTAGGTTTATCCTCTATTTTATGGAACATATTTTTACTTTGTAATAATTTATTTAAAATTTCATCCAAATTATTATTATATTCTATGTTTGAATGATATTCCACCTTCTTGGGTTACCATGTCATGTTTATTAATCTCAGTTAGGTGACTCTAAGATAAGTATTGAACTCCTTTTCTTAGTATTATGATTCTATATTATGTTCCCTTATGAAAAATTAAATTTTATGGATGTAAATTATGATCCATAAATGTTTTATGTCTCTAATAATCTTGTTTTTCTAGTGTCTATGATCTAATAGTTATGATTACATGATATGTTTCATATACTATGTATTTAAGCTCACCATATTCTTATGATCTATTCCAAATATAAGAGATATTATTATATCATACGAAATGTATAGGATGGTTTTTAGAGGACCACAGTTATGGAGAGCTCTTTATTGGTGTTTAAAATAATATATTAATGAAAATATCCCCCAACACACAGAACAATATGTTAAATTGGTCTTGAGATTATTTTTCAAATGTCTTAATTAATCATTGTTATGCATGTTTTTTTGTAAGTTTACCATGGGTATCCATTTTTTATATCATTGTTGGGTTTAGTTTGGGGGTATTTATAGATAAATTTAGTGAGAACCCCATAAATAAGTCTACGTATAGGATAACATCATAATGTTTTTTAATGTATATAATTGGTGGTTTTCATAGATATTAGACTCTTGATTTGATTTTAAATATGGATAATAAATTTGCTAAATATTTTACAAGGGTTAATAACCCCAAAAATGGTAGACAGGGTATTAAATTAGTCTTAACCTAATACATGATATAGAGGCCTAGATACCCACATTATTTGACATTACCATGTTATTTTCTCTGGTTAGTCACATAGTTTTCCCTAATTACATTTTAAATCATATTCCACTAAAATTATTTTATTTTATATGATGTTTTATCAATAGAAGAACATAGATAGTAATTTGTGTGATGGATAATGTGGTAGTTTTTTTAACAAACTACCAAATGAGATCAAAGATGGTAAGAAAAATAGTGTAGTAATTCTCACCCAACTATTTTAAGGTATGAATAATAATGTCAATCAAATCAATATCATAAACAAACCTAGGAATTAGACACTTGATATCATGTAATTCGTGTATAACCATCGGCCTCTTTATTTTTTCTTCCTTTTAACTTATTAATGATCAATTGACAATGAAATAAAATAACTATTATTCATTCTCTAATGATCAGATCATGAGAAAGATGTTTTTTATTCCAACCATCCACGAGGATTGGTTTAACAATTATAGAATCTCATTATGTATATAATATAGAATGGGGAATTAAGATCTATATAGAGGGAGGTGATTAAGAAATTAATAATCAAAAATCACTTTCCTAAAACACTTCACAATATTATTGAGTGAGAATATGTAGAGATAAACTAATAGTGATATAATTCTATAATAAGATATAAATAAATATAAATTATTATAACAAGGAATGCCTATGGTTATTTATCGATCCCTTAAAGAAAAATCAACTAATTATTTATCATCGTAAAACCTATTATATGAATGTAATTAATCATAAATGTCCTTATAATCTATGAATATATTTTTTGAATAAGATTAATTATAGTGATTGAAATTGTGGATAGATCATTTCATGTGGATAAGAAACGAATGGAGGTATATCATAGGAGATCCAATGATAATATAAAATGGGGAAAGAAACACCCACTCCATATATATTAACAAAATGTTATTGAATGCCCCCATTTGATTTCCCCCAATGTAAAATGCATCTTATGTATGGTAGGATATATGAAATTAAAAAAAATATTAATGTAATGATAAGAGTATAGATAAGAATAAAAAAGGAAAATATGGATCTATCAAATATTCTAACAATATTTTAAAGGATCAAGTGGAAATAGATTGGTAACTATTCAATTAAATACTTTAATCTGAATGTTATTAAATTAAATAATCCTCAATAACCACATAAACAATGGGAGAGAGGAAGATATTATGTTATCACTACTACTGATGTTTAAGAAAAAAATGAATATGTACAGTGTACACTTATTATGAAATCAAAGTATAAAAATATAATATTATATTATGGGTTCCCATATTATTTTATATTAAATTATTTTTCAAATAATTTTTATTGAACATATAAAACATTGGGTAATGAAATATTTGTGAAAACATCTTCTGGTTTGATGATAGATTGACTGATAAATTATTCTTATCTAATAAATTTTAATGGGATATTATTTTTGGTAAATATAGTTATTATAACCTTGGTTGAATATGAAAAGGTTGTGTAGTGTATTGGTTATCCCAGTATAGACTTTAAATGCAATATTGTGATAAAGAAATCTCATTTCATACCCCTAACCATCCTATGGTCAAATATATGTGATAGGATGATAGTGTGAACTCATTGGAATAAAATTTAATAATATGGGTTATGATACTCATAAATTAGTGAATCATGGATTAAATTATTAGGTAAAATGTAGAAAAACTAATGAAATTCCTACATTGTGAATGTATATTGACATATTTATAGATGAACTTCCTAGTCTTTCCTATTATTGTGAGGATGTGTTTTCAATATTTATCATATTTGGGTATGTGCCTACCTAAAAAATACTTTATATAATGGACCCATTTGAGTTAATGTAATTAAATAATTAACTCCTCGGGAATTTTTTAATGGAATTTTCTGCTCAATTCCTTCACCATGGGGTGTACCATTCGTGTTTTTGTGAACAAGGATGAATTGACATTTATTTTCACTGACTGTCATTAATGTAAAAACATCCAAACTATGAACAAATATTTTATATCCCATATTAGTGATTTCTTCAACCAAGTACTAATATGTCAACATTTATCAGCGATTTTATTTTACCCAGATATCATTAGTTGGGTGTAATAAAATGACATACCCAATACATCATTCAACACATGCAATGAAAATTAGAAAGTTATTATTATTCCTACTGGGATAAAAAATTCTCCATATATTTTTATGTATCTTATTAATATAGTATTTAGATATGTAATTAAAATTATTTCTAAATCAATAATGATATATTTATAATATATTCAATAAGAAATGAATAACATTATGATAAATTTTGAATTGTACTAAGGACAATTTTAAATGTTAAATTATATCCCAATTTCTATATGTGTGAATTCTTCTTATAAAAAGTATCCTTCTATGGACATGTTATCACATGTAAGGGTATATCAATGGACACATCAATGAGATATGTAATTATAAAATGGATTTTTCTTGTGCCTATGAAATGATATGATGTTATTAGAAACTAATTTGTTAGTATATATTTTTTCTGAGACAATTATCCTAATTATGAAATATTCTCACAATGATAACCCTGAAGGGTGTGAATTTCCTATGAGTAATAGCTTTCTAAAAATTTATTGGTGGTTTTAAAAATATATCTCTTAGTAAGTATTATCATAACCTTCCTTATAAGTGGTAAGGGTTTATTATAAACAATTTATGTTTTTTGAATGGGTTTTGAATTATTCCAATACATTTAATCTATGTAACTTATTCTACATCACATAATTTAAATATTTATGAGAGGAACTAGAAAACCCATAATCTAGAGCAGGTGATTGTAGTCATTATGTTGAAAATTTGATGGCATCATCTCTACGGTGCAATGTGTTATACTTAAACTGACTATAATATCTCAACGTATATAATCACACAAAAATTGTTGAATATTCCCCGAAATATATAGTTGGAGTTGAATTTGTTTTCATTGTTCAATATATTGTCAAAAATTGATGGAAAATATGGATGTTAATGTCTTGAATTAAAAGGATCATTCTATCGTATTAATTATGTGTATTAAAAAACAATCTATACTTGTGTATTTAAAACCAAAGAATCTAGAAATGATTATGGAATAATTGAAACACTTCCATTCCCAAAAACTTTCGCGACAATATATTCAAATGAAGATCACATTGTCCTATAAATATAATGTGTATCTAAAAAATTAGTGGGAATTTTTAATTTCAACCTCAATAAAGATAGAGTTATATGGTTTGTAACTTGAATATGTATCCAATCAAAACTATAACTAGAATGAAAACTATTGGTTGATTCTTGTATCTCATTGTTCCATATTAATCCATGCATCATCAAGATTCATATAGGCATAAATATAATCTCATGGTTTGTTAACATGAAGAATGCAACCATAGAGTACACATCCCGATGCTTATAATCCCATTAATTTATGTTTAATAAAAAAAATTAAATGGGTATATAGATAAATATACTCATAGTAATAAAGAGATTTGAACAATTTTAAATGGATTTTTTATAATACTCCATGAAATATTTCATTTATTAATATAGTTTGGAATTATTTTTCCACCATACGATGTCAGATAATTTTATTACAGTAAGCTATGATTCCTAACTTGACAGACACACCATTATATACAGAATAGATATGGTAAGATATCATGTGGTTCCACTCTATATTTATTAGATCATAGTACATGAAATTATGTGCGGTTTTAGAAATATATTTACAATGAATTGGTGATAGAGTTTTTTTACCATACTACTTATCACCCTCATATATATGGTCTATCTGAGAGGGCCATCCAAAATTTGGTGCACATGTTGAGATCTTGTCTAGTGGAATTAAAATTCCATTTAGATCTACACCTCCCCATGGTAAACTTCTTATATTACCACAAATTATTATTATAGCATATTGTTGGATCCGTATATGGAACCATATGGGATAAGATGTTAGAATCCAATATTCTGATTTATATTTAATGGGAGATATCTATGAAGCCATGAAATTTTCAATGAAATGGAAGAGATGTTACAAATAATTCATGATTATATAAAAGAAAAATAAATTCATCAACATTTATATGTTGATAATAATCGATGATTTATATATATTGAAGTTTATAACAAGGCATTCCTCTATAAATATCCATTAAATCATTTTATAGGATTGGGAGAGAAAAGGAAGATAATCCCTAGAATTATTAGGTCTTTTAAGATTATTGATCATGTTGAGGTAGTATATTATCAGATAGGAATTCCACTTAGCCTCCCCCATGTGAATGTTCTATTCAATGATGTTTTAATAGGAATTAAATAACATACTGTTTTCATGTATTTAATTTAGTGCCCATGAAAAATCAAACATGATATCAAATATAAGGAAAAACGAGTTGAAATTATTGATCAAAGAGATAAGGTGTGGTGGAATAGTACTACTCATATAGTAAAAGTATTTGGAGGAATACATATGTTCAATAAATAATATATGAAGAAAGGTACATAATGATTCAAAAGAAAAATCAATTGTTTCCTTACAAGTAATAAAATTCATGGAAATTTTTAAGTGGGTATAATGTAACAACCCAATATTTTGGAATATATATTTTTCCTCAAAACTAGCGTTTTTTATATCTGTTTTTATCAAGAAATAATAAACATCAGTAACTTGTTTACTAATATATAAATATAATTAAGAAATATATAATAATTATATAAATATCATGTAAAGAATATTATATTAACAAAAAAAATATCTAACATTTAAAGGATAATAAATAAATGATATGTGATATTATAATAAACTGCACATTCATATATAATATTTAAATACAAGTACTATATATTTTATCCAAATAATTAAATCAACAAATATTAAATAAAAAAATATAATATTTCATCATACGAACTAATATATTATCATTTTGTAAATTAAAAATTGATTTTAAATTATATTAATAAAACAAAATGATTAAAAATTTATTACTTTAGTATTTTATTTTTATTTTTTACAATAAATATTGGAATTTAAAATGGATTTAAATGACACCATTTTTTGATTAAAAATGTTAAACTACATTATCATAAATTTTTCTGAATTTTTTAAAATAAAAGGGTTTTAGTTGAATAGTGTTATATAGAGATACTGTGCCTTTTAAGCCCTTATTAGTACATATGTATAGAATAGAAATTTTTGATCAAAATTTAATGAAAAAATATACATTTATATAATTTAAATTGTAGATTATAAAATATTTATTATAGTTTACACACCTATGATAGGTATTTTTGAAGTAATGTAATATTTCTACAAAAAAATATTTTTATGCATTTTATATTTATTATATTAAAATTAATGTCTATCACTTTTAGGAATTGATTTATATGAATTTCTATAAAATATTTGAATCAATTGATACAAATTATCGAATATTGATAACTTTATTTTTAGTAATAATGGCTATGTTGGGTTAGGTAAAACTAGTGACCGCAATGGAACCCATAATGATGAAATTCAGTATCCTAATATTGAATGATCATGACCAGATAATGAAATGATTTTAATGAAGTAGTCGATGTGTGGATAAACATTATTTATTCTAATATACATTATATCACAATTTTGTAGCCACTTTTATTTAGATTGACCTCTAGTTTTCGAAATGATATTGGTATTTACAATAATACCTTCCTTTATATATTTTAAATGGGGTATATCTTCTCATGCCACCTCACACCATAACCCCCTGGGACTGGAAAAAATAGTATGATAAACTATAATCAACCCCCAGTCAAGCTTAATGTTGTTTTGATCTTCCCAAAATACCACCCCTAAACGAATTACCAACATTACAAATGGTATAGTTAAAGAAGTGATGTATATGTTCTCAAGATATGTTTTTCATATTTATTTATTTTTGTGAAATTGATCTACCTCAATTTAAAATATAAAATATTATAAAAATAACATGAGTATCAATATTATAATAAACAGATATTATTAATATTGTAAAATCATAAACAACCCATACCTTCTCTTCTTAATAAATTTCTAAAGGATTTTCGCACGCATTTGTAGATAACCACCCCCATAAAGAATACTGATAGGATTCATGTAAAAATATAATACAGACGGTACCAATGATTAATTTAACAAATAATTATTATATTTATAACATATTTTATGTTTTTTAAATATATAAATATTTTACAATTTTATTGTAATATATTTTATTAAATCATTAACAATACATATATGTTAACTACCTTCTCAATGGAAAGAATAATTTTCATTTTGATTTTCATCACAATCATAAAAAGTTGGTCATTAGAATAGATTTAATAGATAAACCTTATTTTTACGATAACATATAAGAAATTTTATAACAAATAATGGATCCTATTTTTGATATGATTAAAAAAATAAACATTTATTCAATCATTTGAATCTAATGTACTGATTGGAAAATAAAATATTCATCTATGTTGTATTTTCATATATATAAATTTTTCTTATAGATACAATATAATTCTGATATATCACACTAAAAAAACATTTTTATAACATCATGATACTTTTGTACTGGTATTTAAACTAAATCACCTCATTGTCATCAATAAAAATGTGACATTCATATATGGGTCGATTTGACAACCTATATGAACATTGATATAATATTATATCATTAATGCCTATGAAAAAATAACTCATTAGATAATATCATATATGAATTTTAATAGTGATTTTTATTTTCATTTTGTAAATGTTACATCAATGTTTAAATCAATAATAAAGAAATCACCTTTCTCTGGTTATGAGAATCATTATTAGATACTTTTTTTGATTTTATCATCCAGTCGAAAAAGAGAAACACTGCTCAAGTGAAATTAAAACATCATAAATCATCATAAATCATCCATTACAGTTACATTACAAAAAATTTTATCATGGAATTTGGATGATAAAACAATACTAACACCATTGAATTTAAACTTGTACAACTAGTAATAACTATAAACACATGATGTTGTAAAATTAGAAAAAAGTCACTAATATTCATCCAATTATTGATTTTAGAAGAATTTCATAAATAATTTCAGGTATGAATATAGTTCTAAAAGTAAATTAATACATATTAATGTATGTTTTAATGTTGGATATGAAGCATTTGACTATGTAGGATTAATGAAAAGGTGTTCTCTTTAATCAAATATTTTTCTTTAGGTGTAATCACTCCAATTCTATTATAAAATTTCATTATTTAAAAATATTCAACTTATGATTATTTTTCATTTTTACCATGACTTTTAGGGATATCTTATTTCACACTAAATTATTTCTCCATGATGAATATATTATTTAAATGATAATTTATTTTTTTGAATAATTGATATCTTTTTAATGTATTTTTTCCTTATATCCATGATATAATTTCCCACAAATTGTTGAATTTCCATAGTGGATACTCATTTATTTCCAATGAACCTTTAATTATCTTTATTAATTATACATTAATTTTTTCAATAAATTTAATGATCTGGGTTTTCAATTATTGTTTTTAAAAAAATTATAATAGATTTTTCTTACCATGATAATGTATTCTTAATTTCATCTTCAAGTGTTTACATATAATTAATTTTTTTTAATAAATGTACCATTATTGGATTTTTGGATGTAATTTTTTGATTTTATTAATACATCTTAATTTTGTTGGAATGTGACTTGGATATAATATATTTTGAAAGTGATATTAAGAAAATATTTTTTTAATATAGACATTAGGTATTTCCCTTATATTTTTACTTTCTTCTTTTCAAATGAAGTAGTTTTTCATAAATCTCTATATATGTTATCTTTTTAAATACTCTATAGCGGAAATATTGTTTTTATTATGAAATGATCAAATATTTTACCATTATATGATTCCATGTGTAAAAGTTATGAAACTCATCTTCATATAAGGGGTTTTTTATAAATTCATAACATATTTGATTTTAAATGGTACTGATATGTATAAATGATGAGGGGTGGGGTATTATACCCTCTATAATGAATTAAAAATGTTTTATATCTCATATGAAAACATTGTGAATTAATTAATAAATTCATTCTACATTAAGGTAAATTTTTATGTTGTGCATTCTGAGATTTGGGAATCACATAATGATGCATTCTCCACTTTGTTATGAGAATATGGTGGTGAATACCATTCCACTATGTTATGTTTATTTATGAACATTCTTTTGAAACTTATTTATTATATTTTATGATTTATTAATAATACATGTCAAAATATAATGATAATCCATGTTCTATTGATATTCTTATTTCTTGTGTTAAGACATCATATTTTTTCTATCTTTTAGATGATTCTATAACATGTTTTAATGATGTTTCCATTGACTAATGTTTCGATTCGTAGATAATTAATTTCAAATATATTTTTTTAAATTGTTGTATATGATTTCATGATCTATTTATTTCTCTATTGATCATTTTTTACATCATGTTTATGATCTAATAGTTATGATTAATTGATGCATTTTCATTTGTATTTATTTTAACTCACTCTTTACTTATGATATAATTCCTTAGTTTTTGTAAATAATTATATCATATGAGATGTCTAAAAGAGGATTTAAGTGAAGAATTTTTATATATAAATTTTCATAGGTGTTCCCAAAAAATATTTATTTATAGGTAGAATCTATGACACTAAACATTTAGGTGCTTATTGTGGTGTACTAGTTTCTATATGTATTAATTAAACAATTGTAAAAATATATTATTTATATATATTTATCATGGTTTTTAAAATATTAATAGGAATATTATGATTGAGAATACATCAATCCTCACACAATATTCTTGAAGAAACTACCCATATACATTTCACACCATAGAAAACTACTCACCTAAATACCATCCTTTAATGACATTTCAAAAAATAAAAGGGTCTGAAAATCATAAAACCCAGGAAACCATTGTTATTAAAATTCATCTTTTAGATCATCACTTCCTTCCATGAATTATGAATACCATTCCACCTGTGGAGTCTACCACTATATATAATATCCAGCAGTATCATCTCTCTTTATAAAAATTCATTGAATTAAAAAATGGAAAGAAAACCAAACATTATTAATAATCATCCAAGGAGAATAATAATTTTTTTGAGAATATAGATGAATTCATGGAAAACCATAGGATTCGGTAATTCTACTACAGGCTAGTCCCACATCAAAAAATGATCTTCTAATCATCTATCATAAGTCCAATACTCTAGTTGGGCTCAGACACAATAATAATAAATTATATCCTATAAGGATATATATTATCTCATGACTATATAGAATTACCACTTTAGGCTTCCACATCTTAGTATAGATCACTATTGTGATCCTAATATGGTTATTATCCCACTTTACTGACACACAAGAAAATGTGAAAAAATCACGAATACAACTCTTACGGCCATCAAAACCCAACCTTCTCACATACTGGCATAGAAAATGTGGTCAATGAGTTCATCACTTATTACACACTATTTAAATAGTATCTATCACACTTAGTGATACATAAAAATAGAAAATTGTTGACCTAACCAACAATCACATCTAGATCTCAGAATGAGACAAAAAAACATGTCATTAAACAAACAATTAGTGATTTATCATATATCTCAAGGCTCACATGGACACTTACAAGCCAAAAAATCACTCCAATCACACTATAGAAATAGAAATATCCTTAAATATGAAATATTACAATCCAACCACTCATTCGAAGAGTTATTCACTAACAAATGATAAAGGATAAACTGGAGAATCATATTCAAACCCATCCACATAGGGACAATATTCACCCAACTACACATTTTTATCAGCACAACTCAGTCCAAGAAGAAATATTAATTTTATACCCCTTAGGCTATAATTATAATCAAACACAAAAATATGAGTCACCCAAATGGTTATAGAAATATAAATAAAAAAACTCAATATAAATGTTCTAAATATGCCTCAATATAATCCCAAATAATAGAGAAAATTTATTTATTTCTTTTAAAAATCTCATTTTCAAACCACACATTAAACAAAATCATTTAGGTAAATTACATTCAAACTATTTGAAATGCAATTCACATAATAATAGCCCTTTTACTTTTTACTCGTTGATAAACACCACTATTTTCCCAATCTAAAATCATTTAATGAAAAATAATATTTCACTATGTTTATGGACCAGATACAGAGAAATTACCTTTAAAACACAAATTATAGTTAAAAAAAGAAGAAAAAATTCCAAAACACTTGGCATTAAATACTCATTTCAATAAAACAATCATATGAAACACCATTTAGTGATCAAAATCCCTTGATATACATTTATTTCTCGTTTTCCATTTTAATTATTACTTTCAAATACACTTTGGAAGCTCATGAAAAAAAATCCAAAGGATGAAAATTTAAAAAAAAATGAAACAATAATGATTACCAATATACTAAAGACTCCCTCCAATTTCAACAATAGTTACACATTATTCCGTCCCATGAATAAAAGAATAAAATATTTAAAGAATAAATCAATATTATATCTCCAATATATATTTTTAGGATAACAATATATTAAATATTATTGAAATTTAATTAATTTGAGAATCTATCATCCTTAGGAAAAAAGAACATGTCATATAAACATACATTCCTATTCCAAATTCATGAAATATACCACACTTCCCATTCAGTCCAATAGAAAAATTATATAAACATTACCTGCCCAATAACTAAAATGAATGATATGAATATGTAACATCACAAATAGTAATAAAAACCCCTTCCCTTTAAAAAATTTCTTTCAAAAAATGCATTTTTTATATAACAATAAAACCTTTTTCTAATCCTATATTTTCATCAGAAATGACAACAAACTACTGACCTATATAGTTATAAGGGTTATGTGAACTCATATTTTGATGATAGATAACGTCAATTTTTACCACTAAAAACACATAACTCTCTAATAATTAATAAATATTCAATCCCTATATAACATGGAATATTAAGATTCATCATGAGGTGTTGTTATTAGGAACTATCCCTCGACTAACCTCTTTAGCCATAATAATCCTCATCATATCCACTAGTCATACCAAATAACAAGTGCTCTATGAAACCTAGAACCACTTAGGTAGCCCAAGAGGTGATACCATTTCATAATTCCCAGACCCGAATCTCGAATCCTATACCTAGTAGGATATTTTTCTATTTTCTTAAAAACAATAGTTGGGGTAATTTTTTTTAAAAAAAATGATGTTCAAATGAGGCATGAAATTTTTCACCTATGGTAGTTTTCTACTCTGTCCAAAGGTGTCATTGGTCGTGGGACCTTTATCAAGGAATTTAAGAAAAAAAACAGAAGGCCCCATACTACAATTTCCCATATTAAAAAAACATCTTATTTAAAATAAAAATTTCATATATTAAAATATTCATTTTGATTTTGATATATATATATATAACAAAAACTGAATCACATTTTATCTTCTATTTTTTACAAATCATTTTTTTTCTCAAAAGATGATTGTAATTCTAACAAAAACCCACAACCATGGCTCCTTTTTATAAGAGGATTTTCTAATGAAATTATTCTCCTTTTCCGATTGGAGATTCAGGTTCTCCCTTTCCTATACAAAATTACTAGTATATTATTATGAAAAATTTGTAATCAATTAGTTAATATTATAAATTAGTATTTAATAAAATTGTTACGCAACTACATAATTTCTAAATAGTTAATACTAAATAGTAGGTTCAAATTAATTAAAAATTTAATAAATTCTAATTAATTAAAAGAATCTTAAAATTCATTAAATATTAAATAATAAATTTTCAATGTGTAATATATATTTTTATTAATTATTAACTAATGATTAACGTTAAATAATTATTTCAAATACTTTTTTATTATAAATTAATATTTTTAAATAGTAAATCATATTATTTATTTAGTATTAATATCTATTTAATATTAATTACTCAAAATTTTTATTTAAATTATAATAATTAAATAATACATAAATTATATAGAATGAGTATGTAATTAATTATATAATATGATTTACAATGTAATAATATAAATTTCTATTGAATTAAAATTACTACTAATTTATAATTAGTAAAAAATATTCGAAATTATTATTCGAAATATGAATAATAATAATAATATAATTATTAATTATTACATAATTAGTAATAGAGGAATAAATATTTCGTTATTAAAACATTGTACTTGATAATTAACTATGTAATTAATATGTAATTATTAATTTATTGATAAATAATAAAAATATTATTATCCAATTACTAATCAATATTTAAAATTATCATTTAGTTACTAAATTATAATAATAATGAGAAAATATTAAATTACAAACTATTAATTAATAATTATTATATCATTATTAATCAATTAAGTAATTGTTGATAATATATAATATTTACTAAAAAATATTAATCAACTAATATTATCTAATATTTAATATTATTAATTTCTAATAATTATTTAATACTAACTAATGTTAATTACAAATTTATATTTAAAATTATTCCTTACTTCCAAATTATTAAAAATATTAATATAATAATTAGTTATTAATTAATTAGTAATTATATAATATGTAATAACTTATTAATAATATTAACTAAAAAATAATTAATCAATTCAGAAATACTTATTATTATTTACAATTATTAATTTATACTATAAAATTACTAACAATATATAAAAAATTACTTAGTCCATAAATATTATTAATAATGAATTAGTTATTAAAATGGTAATCATTAATTTATTATTATATAATTATTATTTTTTAATTAAATAATTATTGTAAATTTATATTAATTAGTCAATAATATTATCTAAATAATATCATTTTTGAATTAAAAATAATAATTTCTAATAAAAAATAAATAAGAATAAATTTCTAAAATAATTATTTAGTTTCTAATTAGTAATAATTAATATTATACATTATATATTTTTATTAATTATTTAGATATTATTATTACTTTTTATTATTATTATATTATTATTTAATTATCTAACTAATTAAAACCTCTTATTTACTATTAAATATTTTGAAATTAAATAGACTTTTAGAAATGTATTTAAATAATAATTTATATTAATAATAAATATTGTATACAGTATTATTAATATAAATTATTAACATTTACTAGTAAAAATTTATCGTTAATTATTTGATATTAGTAACTAATATTCATTATTAATTGATTTAAAATAATTAATAACAAGATAATATTAATTCTACATAAAAAGGGTGAACTTGAATCCCACATAATAAATACAGAATGTTCTATGCAGCAAAAGGAGGACACGAATCCCACATTGGAAATATAGAATGATTTCTAGGGAAACTCATCTTATAAAAGGGAGCCCTATGTGAGAGTTTCTATTAAAGTACTAGAATGATTTAATAGTAGTAATGTTGGGTATTAATTAGGCGATAAATTCTGCAGAATTTTATTTTTTTATTTATATATCTATATATAATTAATGAAATTCAAAAAATTGAATTACAAAATTTATATTTAAGATTATTATTTTTCAGAAGAAATGCGGCATCTTAGATGCCATATTTGGGTTTTTTTATAACAAGTGGTTGGGTATGTATCACCTATCGACTTATCTAAATATCATCATGAGTCTTGCCTCATATTCGACAAATAGTTTTAAAAAATAACCTAGGCACATTTAACAAAACAAAAATTAAAAAATGGTTTTAAAAAATAAAAACTCACCGAAGAGACACCCCAAAAACATCACAGATACATCCTCAGGTGTAAGAGGACATAGACTATCAATGAGGGATTAAATGTTATAGTGGAAGACTATTCCTCCAGTATCATGTGTTAATACACGTACACATAAAAACAAGTACTAAAAAATTAAATGAAAATACATATAAGCATTATAAAAATTAGAGGAATCGATATTATCATCCCGATAACTCCTCCATTCCAATCAAACATCACATACTTAGTTGTATGTCTCATAATCCCTTTCTATTGTTTCTATAGAGTTTTTGGATTGTAGAGTCGTGATCTAGTTTTATTTGAGCGGATGAGGTGCCTTTTCTTCCATTTCTTCTTAACTTTTATTTTTTAGTAGGGTTTCTTGATGCTGGATGGGATGTAGTTTTGAGGTTGAGTTCGTTTTGTTGGTTTGGGGAAGTCTGTTTCGTATTGTTTTGTTTCGATCTGGTGGTGGATTTTTTCTCGCCGATTTCAACCTGGTAGTTCTTGGCTACTGTGGGATTGATTCTTGGTCTGGAAATTCATCAGTGTTGTCAAAGGATGATGCTAAATCTCAAAAGTTCTCCAGTTGATGCGGATGATTTTTTTTTCTTGTTCGTTCGAGACAGGTCATGGATCGTGCATCATGGTTTGTTCTCCGGTGGACTGGATGATAGTGGGGGTCTGACAGTACTTCAGGAACGTCATCAGCTGATGGTTCTAGGGTCTTCCTGCGGTGAATCGTGGCGTGTGGTGATGGATATCAGATCGAGGATTTTCTCTATGGAAGGTGGGTGGACAGGTGCATGGATAGGTGTTCTTTATGTTGGCAGGTGTGTGGATCGAGGGCCCATCACATTGATCTTTGGTTTGGCATATTTGAATTTGAATTTGAAATGGATATGGATGTTCTGAATCACTGTGTGGAGGTGGTAATGTTCTGTATTGTGTAACAAAAAACCCTTAATCCGGCCATTAGAAAATGGAAAAAAATTATTTTCAGGCTGTTGTCTAGAACCCGAACTATGATGTCAGCAATAATTTAGTGATTCATATGAAAATTGTGAGAATAATATCATTAGGGAATCCAAAATGTGATTTATGAATATTAAAATCATGTACATAATGGTAGATTCCTTAATATAAAATAAATAAATAAATAACACACAAACCACAAGGACATCGTTCACTAAACATGCCACTACAAGACCGTATCTATCCTAATTTGTCTCTATAATGGAGAGATAATATGATAGAACCTTGATAAAAGGACATAATCCATGTGCCACACATGTATTGTGGAACAAGTCGTCATCAAGAACCTCAAACCTTCCTTTTCACTAAAGGATGTCATCTGATAAACATCGAACAATCTTATAGGTTATTAAGTGGTCATCTGATTGACACTAACACATATCATGTGATATTGGGATGTAATATAATATAAAAAAACCCATCCCAATGAGTGTATGGAGTTAAAAAATAAAAATCAACTCTTCCTGAAATTTTTTGGGATGACTAAAAAAGCATGCTTACCCATCCTATAGATTAATTGGAAGTCAATCCAAGAATCAGACAATATGAGATAAAATATATTAAAAATATATATCATATCTATGGGGAAACACCACATCATCTGTTACATCATATATCTCCCCAATAATATCCCAAAGAACACTCGTGATGTCACCTTGCAATGGTGTACAACCCCAAAATCATCATAGATTCCAAATTAAATCAATAATTCAATCACATAATAACTAATTTATCCTTAGCTAAGGAGTCCACTACATCTATAAAGACATATTATTTAAATATTAAGCATCAAGAAAAACATTTAATAGTTTATAGACGCACCTACAAGAAAAATCTGAAATCCAATTTAGAAAAATGCAGTCAAATTTTAAGAGAATACTTATTAAAAGTATGATCAAGAAATAATAAACTTAAGCACTTCCCAAAATAACCACATCATGTCGAATCACTAATATAATACAAAAATCTTTACCTCAGGGTTTTAGAACTTGGGATTCAATTAAAATCCAAAGAAAAACATATATTAATCGATAGAATATCGTAAAAATTAAAAAGTGGTTTTCCACAATAGGAAGATGTTTAAATATGTGATTAACAGAGTGAGGGAGAGACAATTTATTAATGTTTGGAGACTCTCATAAGATAAACTACAACCCCAAGTAAATGAAATGTAAGGATATTATTTAGGGTTGTTTTAAAGCGAAAATACTATGGGACCCATAAAAAATAATGAAAAAGGATTTTACAGTGTGAGACGTTTATTCGGTCTATGTAATCTAGATAAAGAGTACCCCTAAGGAATAGCCCAAATATTGATGTTGTGACTATTTGTGTCACACTATAAATCATGGTTGTGTCCCAAAAAAAACTAAAGTTCCATCATATCCCTTTTTATCCCATTCATGTTCTACCCAACACCTCCAAAGGCCGCAAAATATTCCCCTCCACATGAAAAGAAAATATTCTGATCTATAACACACGTAAAACATTTTGGGGCTATACGTCTAAATATTATCATTTAATATCATCCTAACAATTAATTTTTTCCAAACACCTTAATTAATAATATATATAATAATACAAACCTTATAATCCCATTAAATAAATGATTTGTGGAATATATTTCATCACATAAATCCCATTGAACATTTTATGGACACAGCTTTAATGAATTAAGAAATTTGTTAGATTAAAAATCATAATTTTCACATGATAAATATTTCTCTAGGAAACCTTATATTCATTAAAAAAATAATTCATTAATTTTGGGTAACACGTGTAACTGGAACTCTGAATCATTTAAATTATTTTGTCACCCTTAATCCTTGTAAAAATAATTTTAAATTTTGTGAAAATAAAAATAATCTCAGTAAGGGAAATAAATTAAAGGAAACCCATTATTCAGTTTGAAATATTCAAAAGTCAAAAATAAAATTTTCATTTTTTGAAAATATGCCTTCGACATCAAATATCGATGTACTTTTGGGTAAAAATATCTTATTTTCTCAATAAAATTCAAATAATAATTGAAATGAAATCCAAAACTAAATAATTTATATTATAATGTACTCCTTCAAAAACATGATCCATCTTGAATAGCATTCCATTAAAAACAAATTTTATAAATTTTAGATATATTCTATAGTCTTTATTAAAACATAAACTATTTGATTAACTTCTGGAATAAAAAAAATTCTTTTATAAAGAAATACGATAATATCATATAGGTATCAAAAAATTTATTCCATATATAAAACCATAAAATAATACAAACCACATAATCTCATAACTGAATATTTCCCACATCTTTGGATAAATATATCATCAATAAACTTCATCACATTACCCAGTTCATTGGGTTGTTATATTAAGATCACCCCTTTTTGTTCTACACGTGGCTCACCCATCATGTGTACAAAATTTTCAATAACCATAGAATAAATATACAACAGATATATATAAATTTTAAATTTAAACACTATTTAATTTTAATTCACATTCCGAATAAGTAAGTCATTTATTTACCTCTTAAAAATGATAAAAAAATTTCTTTTCATTAGAAAATATTTTTAAAAATAATTTTCACAAAAGATATGGAATAAAATATTTTCTAAAAACCCATGATAACTTTTAGAGTAATCATAATAACACTTAATTTCAATTAATTTATGAAATGGATTCCAATATATATTCATTAAGGAACATTAATTTTGTGGATTTGTAAAAAAATTAAATTGACCAATTGTGAAAATGTTATAATGATTCATTAGTAATAATTTATTATGAGTGTTATTTAAATAAAGAATGACCAATGAAAATAATTGAATCATAAATAGTAACGTTCTTGAAACATTTAAATGATCCATGAATTGATGTAAAATTAGTTTGATTGAAAAAATTAAAAAAATATTTTTAAAATAATGTATCATACCTTTAGCCCAGACTAAATCTATTACTCTGTATACCCTTATAATTAGTAAAATGATATAATATGTATACATTATTTGGAACCATTTTATTGTTTATTCCTTTATCACAATTCCTATTTTTCATTGGTAGCATTTTTTATTTATTTCCAAAAAAATCATGTTGGGTACTCTGAATGTGTTAAACATATAAGTTCAAAATTAATTAGTATGTTGAATAAAATCAAAGGGATCATGGTTATATCATATCTTGTATGATAAAAATTATAAAATAATTATTTTTTCATTATATTAAAATACTGAACAAAACATAGAAGATAGCCATTGAAAAATAAATCACATCTTTCATGGAGTTGGGTGGCCCGATGTATGCATGAGTGACACTATAATTTTCAAAAATATAAAAGTATTAAAAGGATACTAATAAATTATATATTTCAAATCAACATTATTTTATATATATAATATAAAATCTTTTTATCCATCAATTTTTCTAGCTATATGAACCGGTGATGTAAAACGAAACACATCACTTCTTATAGGTGATACTCTACATAGATTAACTTGTGAATTATTCATATACCAAACGATGGAAAGTATATGGAAGACAGTTGTTCAATTATTAGATTAAATTTATAGTGTATTTATGATACTATTTTTCTTATATAAATTTTATAATGAATAATTGAAGGTTTTAGAGGAGAAATAATAATGGAAACACTCTCGGAAGAGTTATACCACTTCATTAAAAACATTTTGTGGGAAACTCATTAATAATCATAGATTAGGTCATTTCGATTGAAAGGATACTCTTAGACGTGGAGTGGTGGGTTTATAAGGTATTTTTCTACGTAACGATCACTGTAAAATTCTCAAGTGGTGTGAAGAAGAGACGATACGGTGTTCTATTTTATATGTTGGGGAAATGACATTTTTGAAATAATTTAATGGAAAAAAAATATTATGTCACTATCACTATAAAATTAATATTAAAATATTAATGGATAGTTTTTTGCATATTCCCATAAAATTATAATTATGATATAGTTTTTTATCTTTATCTCTTAGTTTTATCCTTAATTGACATTTTTTTCCAAATTACTATGGGGAAAACATTTTAACCAAGGTTGTTGTTCAAAATATTCAAAAATGAAATTGTAAAAATTAAGAAATATAAAAAATATGGCCCAAGCCATGGAAAACAATTTTCAAGAATCAAAATGTATATGGGTAAAAATAACATGTATAATGAAACAAAAAAACTTTTTCCCAAAAATGTGTTTCATGGAAAAAAAATGAACATATACAACATTAATTTTTTACATGGATTTCTATGAAATTAATTAAATTCAGATAAAATTAATGGAAATTATCTTAACATTAGATTAAATATATAATATATCTTTATAATTTAATTTCATGATTTAGATAAAATAACAAAAAAAATTCAAATATATATATATACATTCTTTACAATCCACTCGAAAATCTATGTTTTTTAAAACATAAAAAAATATCCCAAAAATAAACTTTTAATAATGATATCCAAAAAAAATTAAAATTAATTAAATGAAAATCCTATAATATAGAACTTATATATTTAAATAAAACCATATAATAACAGGAAAAAATGTCAGTTCGAATTAATTAATATTTTTTCAAATGAAAAAATACTTACTATTTATATAGTGAAATTGAATCCATATATTTTAATCATGGGTATAATTGGGACATTAAATTGGGTTATTATTATCATTACCTAAATTGTGACATTTATCGAATTTGAATTTTATTATATATGGTGTTGAATGTAGGATTTGGTTTTATTCAAGAGATTAACCATGGTAATGCCAATTATACGTGTGATATTATACCCTCCGTGAATATCAGGAACTTATTCTATACGATAAAAAGGTATAGAGGGTCATTCATCTCTTCATTATTGGTCAAGGATGTTTAATAATTAAACACATTCATGAATATCGAAGGATAACAAGTAGTTAGAAAAGTGGTGTGTTGTTAGACTGGACTACAATAGGTGTGCACATGAATGGAAATTCTTAGTAAAAAAAAATATAATACTGGGTAATTGGGGATGGATTAACATTCATAGTTGATTTTTTTAATAAATTGTTTCATCAAATAAATTAAATAATGTTAATTATCAATATTACCATTTTTGAGAAAAAAATTATGGTGATTCAACAAGACTATGAATAATTGGTGATAATTTTATTATATACCTATAGTTGTAAAAAATAAGTATGAGGAAATTTTAACTATTGTATTTATAACTATTTAACAAATATTTTTAAGAATCTATAAAAGTAAAAAAAATAACCATGTATAATGACATTAGTATTTTTAGTAATTTTAATTTAAAATGATAGGAACCTACAAACACATAACATAATTTTTCATTATTGGTTGGAAAATATATGTTCTGTTGATTTGGAAAAAAATATGATAACTATGTGTTGAAAAAATAATCATTTTAATAACCAAATATAAAAATCTATTTTTTTTATATTTATATTATAAATATCCTATAACAATTTAGGTATTTTTATAAGTTTTTTTGATAAATCATTCAGTTATGAATTATGAAAAAATGAACTCCCTAACAATATTGAAAAATAATAATAGACAATAAATGAATCTTTAAATGTGGTGGAAATATTTTTTTAATGAAAATAGAAATTTAATATATATATATATATATATATAATTTATTTTTTTAAGAAATATAACTTTCCATTTAAAAGAAATAATCAATAAATAATTTATAATTTTATTATTGGATATATTTTTTTTCATAAGTGGTTAAACATTAAAATCCAAACTATTGAAAAATTATTTTTTCTTCCAACAATATTATTTACCAATTAATAATAATTTGAGCATCATCATTCAATTATTGGTTTTTTAGTTCCCCTAATTTTTTGTCTGTAACCCTTACATTGGTATTCTTATTTTCATAATGTGTATGGGAGAAGGATTTAGGATTTGGGTGAACTTTTAATATGTTTTAGGTGCCAAAGGAGAGGTTCATGATCCTAACAAGGTTTATTAAAAATATGAAAAAATCCTACTAGAATCCATGAAATGTTTTAGATTATATATAGTATCTTGGCAATGGTTTTCACACAGTTTAGGAGATTTTGTGATAAGGTTGTGTGGAGTGATCTAGAAGGCAGAATCTAATGTGCGATTCACATACATTTTCTCTAAGCATGTATTCTAACCGTGCACAAAGTCAAATCTAGATCCTTAAAAATAATATCTTATACATTTTTGACATAACATGATATATATGTTTTCCATTATGCTCACCTAAATAGTTATTAATATTAAATTAAGGTATTATAACCTCTCCCATGTGTTTTGGAACCAATCTTGAGCCCTCCAATGGAGTTTGCAAGCCTAATTCTTGTGGTATGTGATGTTCATCATCATTCTTATCATGTTATCATAGATCTATTTAGATATAATTCCTATATCATGTTTTTTTGTCATATATAATCTTGTTTTGGGTTGATCTATTAGTTTAGGATCCAAATGAGTTGATATTTGGGCTTCATCACTATATGAGAAGATATCTAAGGTGGTTTCACGGATAATACACTCGGTTTCTTTATCATTCTTAGTCCCTTTTCAGTTTTTGTCCAAACGGTTGAGTTAGGTGGATTCACTCTCAACTCATCTTCCTTAAACTAATTTTAATGCTTTTAAATTGATATATTTTTTATAAATTTATTGCGATTTTTCTATTTAAGAATTTTTGGAAACCAACTTTTGTGACGGTTGGTAAATTGTAGAAATCAAAAAATTTGGTGTTCCTGATAATGTTCTTTTTCCATTGATTTTAAAATGTGGATTTTTAATTTCATAATTTATGGAACTATTCTAATTACATTTAATTATTTAGTTTTTAGTAAAATAAATGTTTTTTTTGAAATAATTTTTTTAAAAAAAATTTGTTAAATGGTCTTCGACAAAGGAATGTTTTTGTTGTGATTAACGAAACATTTGATTGGGAATTATTTATTTGCAGGATGGTCGTGTGTGTTCATTTATAATTCTGGTTAGAAAAGGATCAAGATTCTCCCCCATGATTTCTATGATACATAATAGAAAGAGATATCCCCTGTCAAACATTCATGTTCATTAGGACGAATAAGCGTCAAAAGTCTCCCCCATCATTGATGAGAGAGAAAATGGTTAGAGTGATCTCGTATCAAACATTCTGTACATTAGGTTTGGATAAGTGTAATAAGTCTCCCCCAACATTTTGGGTATGGATAAGGGTCAAGTGTTTCCCCCTCTTCTATTTTTCAGGAATGGTCAGTAATGTGGATATGTGTAATGGTAACTTAAATTATGATGTTAAATTATTTAAATTAATGTTTATGTGTTTTCCATGGAAAACGTTTTACTATGTCTTTAGTTTATCTTTTGATATAAGATACATTTAGAAAAAAAAATTATGAATTATTTTATATAAATGTTGTTATGTTTTCTATCCTAGTGGCGAGATATGGGAAATCATTAGGGTAAACCTATTGGGATTTATACTCACCCCTACATTGGAATTTTGGTGCTTTTATATATGCAATCTTACAGGACATGGGAAAATATAAATATTTACATGTGTTTAGAACCACCTCCAGATATGTGGGATGTTTGGTGATATTTGAGAATGAATCATGTGGAGCATGGATTTTTTCTTCATCTTCTTGTTTATTTATATTCTTCCACTTTTTTATTTTATAGTTGTTATTCATCCGTTGTGGAACACATGGTTCGGTTTTGGTTATAAAACATGTTTTTGATTTCCCATTATTTGTTCATAGATCATATGTTGTTTGATTTTATATGGTTGTTGGTAAATGGTTCTAATTATTAATTGATAAATATACCCCCATCTATATTTGAGAGACTTCTTAATTTCATTCCATCCTGTGGTATCTTGGAGATGCCGCTTAAGTCCTCGTTAAGATTCATTGTGTTCTCAAGACAATGAGAATGAGAATGTCATTACAAATGGTATCTTCTTGTTTGGTCCATTCCTAAAATTTGGTCTTTAGTTTGATAGCCATGGAGTTGATTTCATCTATATCTATTCCATGGGGTGTAATAATCGAATGGAGAAGGATTTTTGAGACTTGAAATGTGGAGAATAAAAAGATGTAGCTATATTTGTTTATGCTGAACATCAATTTACTAAGGGGATTGATACATAAGTACTTTTGAGACACTTATTGGATGTTAGAATCTCATTGTCATGGGTTTATCCCACAAGAAGAGCATAACATGCATTGTAGAAGAATGAATTCCAATTAAGATGGCATATTAAATTTATAGAACTGATTTATGATATTTTATCATTATATTGATTTTAGAAAAAAAGCAATTATTTTCAATTGAAATAATTTGAGAAAATTATGGTTGAGGTATTTTGAAAATAGTTTGAATTTAAAATATAATAGTTCTTGTTTTCAAAAAATGGTTAATTTTAAAAAGAAATGTTGGGATAGTTGATGTGATATAATTTGATATACTAAGATATCAGTTTATAGAGAGTTACACTTATAGAGATTGCTGTTGGTTTTGAAAATGGAACATGGTGGGCATCATCAAAACCAGTTAGAAGAAGCATGTGATAATTTGGTTGTACCTGAGCCACATGATAACCTATCATTGGTCCAAAGTATCACTGAGGATTTTAAATCTTTTGAGACATTACTGCAACCATATACTCAGTTTACAGTATCTTTCACTGCTAAAAATACAAGTGGATGTAGTTCAATTTTATTCGCAATAGGAGCATGGAACTCTATTACTAAGATAATGAGGTAGAGGGGTACTTATTCTCAAGGAAGTTGAACACATCGATATACGATCGTAGGATCAATTAACCTTCCTCTAAGACCCATTCAAATGTTTGTATGATTTCAATATGGATCACTGAATCACATCAAATGGATGTGTGCCACACCAACAAGATGACACCACAATTGAAACAAGATTGGATATCTTAATCGATGTTTTCATATTCCTATGAGATCGGGTGATAACAACACTTCATAGGTATCACATGCGCCAGATGCTTCATTGAGGCGAGTTTAGTAATATAAACCACATTCATAGAATAGAGATAGTAATTGTTTATTATCGGAACCCTGTGAATCCTCATAGAGGCCAATCTCAACAAGGTAATAAGGATCATATTGAAAAGATGAAGAAATTATATAAAGAGGATCAGATTATTGTAGAAAATCAGGTTGGACCATCAGTGGTGGGAGGTATGATTTTTTGGAATTATACACCTATGAATGTGATATTTTAAATTGGTTCATTTCATTACTTAATTGCATCATAAGATGTTGATCTAAAATGTATAAAACATGAAATGTTTCCTTCTAAGATAAATCATCAAACTCCTCTTGGTGAAATAAATTTCATGCCTCTCGGTGTAGAGAACGATATGTAAGTATTTATTGAGCTAAATTGATATAGTGATTATCAATGTTAGAGATGAATTCATATAATTTAATACTAGATGTGGATTGATTGACAATGTTCAAGGTTCAAATAGATTTTTAAAGTATAATAATGAGTTTCATAACAGAGGATCACATTGAAATTATCTTCAAAGGCTGAAGTGTTATAAAGATTGGTGAAGTGTACATATTTCATCAATATTGGTAATGATATCTTACTTGTTGGATGTGTGGAAATTACTATTGATGGAATAGATTTAGGATACAGTTTTTCCAGTAGTTGTGGATAAATTTCAAGATTTATTTCCTAAGAAAATATCATGTATACTACATATCAGGGAAGTGGAGTTTACCATTGACCTCATTTTGGGGAGGAGTATGGATTCACTTACATCTTATAGGATGGCACAAAAAGGCTTATTTATTTTTGAAGTGAAGTTAGAGGAGCAAGAATGAAAAGGTTAATATCAGCCATGTATATCTTTGGGGGAAGCACATGTCTTGTTTGTTGGGAAAGAAGAAAAAACTCTTCACCAGTATGTTAATTATTGTAAACATAACCATATTACTATAATGAATATATATACACTTCCGCACATTTAGATCTCTTTGATCAATTTTGGGGAGCTCAGTGGCTCTATAAATGTGATTTTCAATATGGATATCATCAATTGCGAGTTCTAAAAGTGTATATTCCAAAGAAAGCCTTCAGAAGAATATATGGCCACAACGATTTTGTAGTCATTCCCTTTGATCGTATGAATGCACCACCATTCTATATTGAATTGATGAATATGTTATTTCAGTGATATTTGGATACTTTTTTTGTGGTGTTTTTGGATAATATATTGGTGTATTCAAGGACAATGGTTGATTACAAGGAATAATTACCTACAGTGTTGTAAATATTGAGAGATCATCGTTTGTTTTCCAAATTATAAAAGTGTGATTTCATGGATATTAGAGGTACACCTTATCGTCCATGTTATTTTTGAAAATGTTGTTTTTGTAAATATGGAGAAGATATAATTTGTTATGTCTTGGCAACTGCTGAAAATGACTTTAAGATAAGAAGTTTTCTTGGTCTACCTAGTTATTACCAATGGTTTGTGAGTGACTTCTCATGAATGACATGGCCGATGACTGATTTTACAATGAAAAATGTTCTATTTTGATGGAAAGAGGAATGATAGAAGTCATTTAATTATCTGAACGTTTGACATACATCGGCACCAATCTTTCTTTTTCTATAATTATTTGGAGATATGTAGGTTATGGTGATGATTTGAGATCTACCACAACAGGAAAATGAACATTTTTCTTTGGTTTCAATAAAATGAAAATAATTTTTTTTATCAGCATACAATATGTAGCAGTTCACTTGATTTAGTGGTGGTTTATGGAAACAGTCATAGTGGACGCATTTAGATTCGATTTTTTATTGTATTAGAGGTTTGTTTCCCATTCAAAAAAAATAATGATGGTTAAAATCGCCGCAAAAAATTTGTTTTCACGGGGAACTCCGCCGCTAAATCTAATATAATTGACATGAAAAAATAATGTAATTTTAATATTTTTTAGAGGTAGTTAAAACCAATGTTAAATTATTGTTCTTAGAAGCGGTTTGAACTGCCATGGATTTCAAAATACCAAAATTGTAGCGGCAGTTTTAACCGCTACTAAATATAATACATTTATTTTACGTCATTTAAAATTGTTGTTAAACCCCTATTTACAAAAAAGAAACTAATTCAACATTCCCAGTACCAGTGCCAAGGAAAAGAACATTCCAATTTCACATGCACATGCATGTAACATCCAAAAAAATACCAGAAGACCAACATTTTATGAGATCTTATAATTCTCTAAAGTGGGTTATTCACTGAGGACTAACCATGATTTATAATAATGATAATTGAATGCTCTACTTTCCATCCATAGTATGTGAAATTGAAGGATTTGTTTCCTATTGATTGACTTCTCCAAAAATTATCACAGAGTGTCAGGGTTGATAGTTGAAGTGGGATGTTCACCCAGGGAGACCTGTTTTACCTCATTGTTTAGGTAATTATAATACATGTATGTGATTTGTTAGTTGAATTTGTGTTTAAATTTTTATCCTAAGATCGATTAACTGTCAGGAAGGATGATACAAACAATATTAGACATGCTTCAAGATTGTATTGTAGATTTTTTTCCACCAGATGAATCATTTGGAAAAATACAAATTATGGTAGTGTAAGACAATCATGGGTTCAACAGATATTTGTAAATTCTAATATTAATAAAATGGATAGTCGCTCAACCTTAATAGGATTAAGAAACTCAAGTCTTCAATAGGTATTTGTAATTTTGCACCAAAACTATTTTGAATAAGAGGAAGTCATATGTGGGTGTGATCACATGACAAATTTATAACATGAGAATATAATACTATAAAATTTAAAGAAATAATGGCTATACACTAAATAAAAGTTCAATGGAGTTACAAAACTAGATATTCCCCAGAAAATTAAAAAGAAATATGATCATTCATCCTTGGGAATCAAACCTAATAAATTTTGGAATAATGGATCCTAAAAAAACATACATGACAATAAGGAATCAATATATATGGTGCATACCACACTCGAGAAATTAGGAAAAAAGGAAAACATTATAAATCAATAAAACACATAAATGGAAACATGAGAAATCAATAAAATGTTAGGTCATGAAACTTTTTGGTGGAAACAATGTGCCACACATGGTATATATACAAACCAACTTTTAGCATATTTTTTCAAAATTTCAATAATAAAACTAATCAAACACTGATGATGAACACAACTCGCCGACCTATCCACCACCATATCTACTTCTTTCTACCACCTGTATGAACATTATATTGAAAATTAATTATTGCTGAATATTTATATTTATATTCAAAACATATAATAGATTGAAAACTATCTGATTTTGAATATTTTAGATTTACCTGCTCACCACCAGCCGATGCAATAACACTGGGGGGAGATCCGGTCACCTTTTGATATTAATAAATCAATACTTTCTGCAAAGCGGATATTTGATCCCCCTAGTCTTGAACAATGCTTCGTAGAGAAACAATTTCTCCCAGAGCATCTTGGGTATGGACTGACTAAAACCAAGAGTAAATTTAGCTGCAATTCTTAATGGCTTACTGAAGACCTCAAATGGTACAGGTCCCAAACCCATCCCACAAATTCTCCCAGGAATCTCCTTCCAAAGGACATTAGCAATCGGGTCATCCTGAGAGATTGAGTAGGACTTTTCTGGATGGCATCCCATAGATCCATTATTTTTACTTATAAATCAAATAGTAGTCATATTATAATAAATATATATTAAAATAGTTACAATTGATAATATGTTATTATAATGAAAAATAGTTCATACTCAAACATCCTTTGTAGACTCATTTACAATACTTGAATTAGATTTTTGATTAATATTCAACCACACTTCTGTTCGAGATACATCAGGCCCTAAACTCAGTGTCTGTATTAAAAAAACATAAATAAAATATTTAATATAATAAAAACATTTTATTATCTTATTAATATTTATTCTAATTAAAATATTATCAGCGTAGATCAGATTCTATAAAAACTATTTGACCCCGCAGTGTGAGGGATGACATGCATAGCCCAAATTGATGGATACTTTCTTAAATAATCGATAAATAAATCAAATGAAACATAATATTAATGTATTCATTGTCATATCCACATTATATACAAGTAAAAATATTAAATGAGATTAATATATTAATATATATTTAAATACATTCCTCTTCTCAACACGATGTATGTTAACAACTACATTTTATTACTCTTTGGGTACCCCATCGGCTATCTGGACATACATCTGTTGGGAGGTCAATGAAGTATGGTTGACATCGCCCTACAATATCCATTTAAATAATTTATATTTTTTTCCATGATTTTTCAATTTCCACTTTCATCATATCTTATCAGAAAATGTAATTTGGATAAAAAACTATAAACAAAAATATTATTCAAAAATATTAATAACAAGGAATTAAATTACACCTTAGTGTATTTGGGAATAAAAATTTTTTATCCATATTACAGGAATATTCATTCAATCATCATCTAAATATGTAGGGAAATAGGCTTCATGGAAAGCTGGCCTAAAATGTAGCCATGTAATCCAACAACATCATCAATAGGGACCCCATATGAATCAAATGTGACAACTATATTCTCTCTGATAAAATTACATACATCTGAAATTTTCATACTTTTCATCACACATGCATTATGTATTTATTTAATGAACAAACAGTTAGTATAAGAAAGTGCAATAAATTTATTTATATTAAAATTTGTACCTATAACGGTGACCCTCTAGTATCCCCATGAATAACTAGATGTGGCACACCTCACCCCCACTGTTGAGGCTCTAGAAGTAGGAGGAAATGTCTATGCTACTAAAGGGACACTAACAGAGTGTGTGAGTGATTGTGCAAGGGAAGATGGTGCAGGGGGCATGCTGATGTTGGCTTCGATGCCATAGGGAGGGAGACAGATGGATCATCACCTGTTTCAGTGGTTGATGAAACATTATTTCACTTTTTCCTTGGCATTCCAATAATTTAATCAAATAAAATTAAATTCAGAACTATATTTTAAAAAATTATTTAGTATAAAAATTAAAATTATTATAGATGCATAGTACAAACAAACAAGATATACATAACAATGATAATAAATGATTTCACAAAAGAAATAAGTTGTTTCTAAATTAATGCATAAGTATACATAAAATCATTTTCCCATTAAATAATGTATGTTTTCTACTCCATTACTTCATCCACTTCATTCAACCTTTCTAGACTAATATTTTAAATATCATAATGGAAAATGATTTTTTATTCTTTTTGTTGATGAGATTTAATGTCAGAGGTCAAATCGTCCAATTTTTCACCCATATCATACAATTCTCTTTGTTTTACATGAGCAACTACACTCCACCCCTCACCCACAACATCATTCACATAATATACCAATTTCGATTGTAGTGATAAGATATATGGATAATGCATTTGTAATATTGTTTTAGAAGAGGCATCAAATGTCTCAAAACCATTGTTTTGTAACTCTTGTGATTATTCAATTAAATGACGCAAGTATATGTCAATATCATTTTTTTGAAAAAAAAATTTAAGGAATAATCACCGAAATGATAAAATACATTTGTTGCATGCACATCCATGGAGGAAGATTGTATCAGACAAAAAAACTGGCCAAATGATATAACTGGTACTCAAAGTCTTATATGGGTTGAATCCATCAATAGAATATCCCAATTGAACATTCCTAGGATCTGATGAAAAATATGGAAGTAATGAATCCAATGTAATCCATGATTGTGATCTCGTGGATGTCGCATTAACCCATCATTATTATAATCTATATAATTCCATTTCATGTGTTTAATGTTTTTTGATGAAATAATTAATCATTTCAATCAAGGCTTTTAAGGAAAATAATGAAAAAACTTTGCAAGTGTGTTCCTTTTCTTCATCTTTATGGTAGTATGTTAATTCAGAATTCCAACATCACCCATTGACTGCTATCGAGGGGAAGAATTTTTTTTTCTTATCTACTTCAATCCTCACTCCAATAAAGCATACAACCATTTGGGCATTCATGTATTTGTATATAATTCAAACCAAACATGTTAACGACATTTTATAATATCATAAAAAGTTTCGGGGATGTTTTTTTAGAAATGCATCATGTAACAATTCCAATACAATGGACATTGCATTATTTTTTATTCCATATAGATATTTGATATGGTAAAACTTTGGTAGAAATGATTGTTTTTAATATTTCAATCAACCACTATAAAACTCTTGATTTCCATCATTAACTAAATCATGAAACATATTTACCTTATTGAATATTTTTCTTACATTAGTATCCACATAATCAAGATGAGGATCCACACAATCTTGATTTGGTTGTCCTATGGACTAAAAAACATAACATGTCATGTTGCTATTTGTAGGACCCTTATTTGGTTGTTATGATATTATATTATGTTTATGGATGTATATTGTAGTGCCAAATGCATCATTTATAAGGTTTTTCATAAGATTTTCCATTTTTAATGATGTTTGGAGCTCATTACATGGATTTAAATCAGTGCACAACCATTCTATAATGTTCGATTCTCCATGACAAATCCAACACAAATATTGACCAGGAAATTTCATCATTATTAAATGTTTATAACTTTCATCTCTATTCAACAATCTTCTAAATTTATTTTCAGTACATGAAAATCTTATTTTCCCTTCAACAGATCAAATGAAATTTGAAAAATATAAAAACCTATCCCAACCCTTAATATACTGAGGTGTGTACCTTGGTAATGTAATCCACCTTTTATCAATGTATATCACAATGTTCCAACAAAATATAAAAAAAAATTAAAACAAAAAACTATTAATAAATAGGGAAATAGATTCATATATACATGTTTAAAAAATATATAGAATTATTAAATAATGTTTCCTATAAAATTACATATGGTAAATAATGAACCCTCCCACTAGAAATCCCAAGCATGAAAATTAAGAAGATCCAAAAAAGAATATAATGAAATCCTTATTTCTTGCACCAATTTTTAAAATTGAAATAACCATGTATGAGATTTACCCTTTCCCCAATGACATTTCCCAAGTGACCCCTAGAGCCAATATCTATCCAATTGTATCATGGCATCTAGACTATTATATATGACCCAAATGACTATTGGTGTAAACCATGAATATTATATATATAAATCACAAAACAACTAATTGTAAACGCACATCCAAATATCATATGTGGATGAAATTTTATCTTTCACTAAAAATATCATCCTTGATTTCTAAAAAACATACCTCTAGATTTTGAGTAGGATATGTGGATTATTGTTGCCTTTAGAGGCTAGTTGAGTGAAAATATAAGGTTGTGGTACATGGGGTAAATATCTTAATTTTCTATGTTTAAAAAATTTTGGTGGTGTGTCAAATATGATCTTATGTATGTTTTATTGTCATATGAACCAGGATTGAATGGGAAACTAATCATGTGAGTATGATATTTATTATATAATTAGGTGATATAGAGTAGAATAAATGTTAAATATGTATGGGATCAATATGGATAGTGGACATGAAATAATACATTGATTATATGGGATTACTACATTTTGTACAGTATTGGAGTGGACACCCCCCCCCCCACAACCCCCTACCCCCTACATTCCCCCGGACAGCACCCCCCCCCCCCCCCCCGCCCTGGACATCCCACATCGCTCCCCCACCTGGACAGCCCACCCTCACCCACTTAGAGATCCCATGACTAAAAATCCCACACTCCCTCCCCCACAGGGATAGGTAACCACCACCCCTGGAATTCCCACCCCCTCCCTTGACAGCCCACACAACCTACCCCACACCATTATATCCCTCAAACCCCTTGACATCCCCCCCCCCACCTGGACACCCCCACCCCACCCAACCTAGATAGCCCCCCACCCACCCACCCACCTGGACAACCCCCCCCCCCAGCACCCCCACCTGGACAGCCCCCCCCCCCAACCTCCCCACATCGACAACCACCCCTACCCCTCCATAAATAGACCCCCCCCCCCACACACACACACACCTGGACATCCCACCCCCACCCCTTGGACATCCCACCCCTGGGTATCCCACACCCTCCTCCACCTGGACAACCAACCACACCTCTGGACATCCCACTCACTCCCTAAACATATGAAACCCCATATCTCACACCCATGCTGCCCCTACCCCCTAGACAGCCCCCACCCCAACTAGAGGGCACACCACCCCACAATGATTTCCCACACCCACCCCACCCCCCATCCTTGGACACCCACACCCCCTCAATCTCTTAGACAGCCCACCGCCACTCCCCATGGACATCCCACCCCTAGAAATCCCACAACCACTCCAACCCCTGGACAGCCCACCCACACCACATGCACATCCCACCTTCTCCCTGGACATCCCACATCCACTACTACCCCTAACCCATGAAGACCCCTACCGCCTAGACAACCCACCACCCCACCTGGACATCCCCCACCCAGCCTGGATAGCCCCCCCCCCCACTGACAGCCCCCCCCCCCCCACCTCGATAGCCCACCCCTACATAGATAGTCCCCAACCCTACATGGACAACCCCCCCCCCAAACCACCACCTGGATACCCCCCCCCACCCCACCAACACATCCCCTCCCCACACCCCTATCCCTCACTTGGGTTGCCCCCACCCCCACCAGGATACCCCCCACCCACACACACACACTTAGACAGCGCATCCCCCTCCTTGAACAGCCCAAACCCTCTCCCCCACCTGGACAACCTACCCCTACCCCTAGTAATCCTATAAAAGGATAAATATCCTATAAAATAAAACCATAATATTTTTATATATCTAATGATGTATATAGTGTGTGTGAAAAACTAATCCCAGTAAGAACCCAACAAAGATTTTTTAAAAGTATATACAAAACACGTCTCATTTATGAGATATTTAAATATTATTATAAAATATAATTTTATTGATAATCACATAGAAATAATCAGAGATGAGTAATCAAACAAGTTATATGATTAATTCTACAACATAATATAAATCTATCCCCACCTCTATCACCCTTGCAATAAACAACACCAAAAATACCATCAATGTCATCAAAATACATCTAAAGAGAAAGAATAATTATTTAGGGTATTACATAAATATTAATTATTTCATTATTAATGTTAAAAATGAAACTTATTAAAATAATCATAATTCAACGTCACATTAATCCTCTTTGAAATCGCATTACAAATAATTCATTAAATCTACACTATTATGTAATTTACTGACATATGAAATGATTGTATGTATCTTAATTATGTTAATACTATATAATATCTAGTGATAAAAATATTTTGGGGTTTAAAATGAAATATGAAACCTAAATATAATATTTTCCAAGAATAAAATGAAATAAAAAAACATGTCTTTTGAGGATCTATGTTGATCATTCAGGACTTATGAGATCACAATGATTTTACATTCTAATAATAATCCAAATATTCCAATAATAAAATAATGTTTTCTTTTAAAAATAATTAATGATGAATCCAATAATGATGATGAAATAGCTCATAAATCAATAAATTTGAACATATTCTTAAATGTAAAGATGTCATAAAACTATTAAAATAAGGTGGATAATGACTGAGAACAAAAAGTGATATCATTCCAATGAACAAAAGGAAAACATAAGGACATAATTATTAATGAATAAGAAAAATAGAAAGGGGAAGAATAAAAAAATCATGGAAACCATCAATGTTTCAACTTATTGTGTTGGAAATGAAACCCTCTTATAAAGGGAATCAATGGAAAACTTTTCATAATATCTCATGACAAAAATAGAGGTTAGTCATGAGGTGAAATCTTATTTTTATTCATCTTTAACTAAAAATTATTCTTCTCCCTCTTATTCATTATACAATCACTTATTCTATACAGATCTAAATTATGCATGCTGAAACATCGAGGAAGGTTTTTCCAACATGATTTTAAAATAGAAATATCATAAAAATAAGTATAATCATTCCCTCAGTGATAAGTAAAAACACTCAATAAAAAAACTAAATAACTAAAAATAATGTACAATATAATTTGGTGATGTTACAATAGAATATTGGTTATATCAAAAAATATATTTTCAAATCCACCAAAGTCAAAAAAATCATTATATAAAATATTAGATTTACAATTTTCTGAAAATAATAATATTCATTGGGCTTTTAAAAAAAGGAATGTTCATTAAAAATGAAAAAAATTATTAATTGATCTAACAAAAGAAATTTATTAGAAATATCATAAAATAGAGAATATAATTCCAGAACATAAATAAAATAATCATCGATATTTTAGAATAAAAAGTATCAATACATCATCCCTTATATCAAGTCTTTTTTTTTCAATACAAATTTGTGTACGATATTCCATATATATTAAATTATGTGTACACAAAATCTATGTATCATATTGTTCATTTGTTTATTCTGTAGGGACATGTATAAAAAAATCATAAGAAGAAGTAGGATGGTATTGGGGGGGGTTCGTCGAGTGGTGCCATAGGTCTGGACCTGCAGCGTAGAGGCAAGATAGGGCTTGGGGGGGATGGGCGGCGATCCTTGCTGAGGGTCAACAAGGTGGTGAGGCACGCTGAGGGGATGTGTAGGGAATCAGGGATTGTTGTGGGTAAAAGGGGGTCTCACATGGGTCACTATGGGGGCTCGTGTGGGTCGGGAGAGATGGGGTGTCTCACGGGGGTCGGGGAGAAGTTTCATTGTAAAAAACCCAATTTAGTGGAAGTTTATTAAAAATAACTGCTAAATGATATATAATAAAACTAACAGAGGTTTAGTAAATCTCCAATAAAAACACAATGGAAAAGGCAATTTATGATGTAGTCTGGTTTGGATGTGTTCTCATGCATAGATACCATGTGGTTTCTTATGGTTCATTTTAGGTGATAGTGCATGATAAAATTACCCAACACATGATTTGGAGTTTTCTACAATCATCAATGCTTTGAAGAAATGGAATCATTATTTCATTCATGTGAAATTTACTATGTTTTTAGACCATATAATCTGGAAACATTTTTCATCATAATTATATTTTAATCTAAGGTAATTAATTTGGATGGATTATCTACATATTGTGACATTCACTTTAAACATACATTGGGTAAAGGTAATATGGAGGAATATGCATTATGAAAAATGTAATATTCTCAGTTGGAAAAATAATACTCAGTATGTTGGTAGTAGTATTCTATCCTTTCCGATATGAATGCGAAATATTAATACCTAGGTGATGTTGTATTTTTACGTAGCATTCCCATTTTCCATGGTTACTGATTTGGAAAATATGGTAAAAGTCGAACATAAATCTATTGCAGAATGCTTGGTTATTAGATCCAAAGTCAGTGGTGGGGAGACCATTGAGGGCTGAAAACATGATGGGAGGTTAGTGTTTTGGTTCATAGATAAGATGGTTATTTGTATGGATTCTAAAGAGATACATCATCATGCTTACCATCTATCAATTTGGATTGTTCATCTAGGAATATATAAGATTTATAAGGCATTGATGATTTGTTTTTCATGTAGGGACATAAAACAAAACCTGGAAGAATTTTTTTAAGGTGTGTATCATATTAGTAAGTTAAGGTATAAAATCAGAGACTTCGGGATATGTTTTCTTCAATATTAGTACATGTTTGTAAATGGAATAAGAAGGTGATATATTTTTTTATAGATCTCCCATGTATGTTTTGAAAACCTGATGAGATATGGGAGATAGAGGACCATCTAACAAGTCAGGACATATCATTCCAAAATGTTAAACCCATACAGAGGAGGATCTATCCAAAATCAGTAACCATGAATTTGTAAGGGGAAATGGAATACCATTTTCTATTGTTTCAGATAGAAATATGAGGATTAAACCTTATTTATGGAAATCCATATAAATTGATCTAGGTACTCAGTTTATTATGAGTACAGTATATCATCCTTAGATAGGTGTTCAATCCAAAAGGATGATAAAGATGTTGGAAGACATGTTTTGGGCTTGTGTAATGGATTTTGGTTGATCATTGAAAGATAATTACCCTTAGTGGAGTTCTTATATAATAACAGTTTCCTATGCTCAATACATATAGATCCTTTCGATGAATTCTGTGGGCTACCTTATCATTCTCCACATTGTTGGGTGGATACATGGGAGACATCACTAGTAGGGGAAATACATTTATAAGAAATAACAGAGAAGATTTAGTTGATTATAAATAAGTTGGAGTTGTCTCAGAATTACAAGAAATCATATGCGGATCATCATCAAATATCATTGTCATTCGTTGTGAGTGATCATGTTTTCTTTTGGATTTCTCCCTAGCATGGAAATCATTGTTTTAGGAACCAATGAAAGTTATCTCTTTGATTCCTGGACACTTTTGAGATATTTTAACGAGTTAGAGTGGAGGAATATTGTTTTTCATTGCCACCATAGTTCAGTGTGGTTCATAATGTGTTCCATGTATCATAGTTGAGAAAATATCAGAATGATCCTGACAGTGTGATCAGATGGGATCACGTTGACATAGAGATGGATGATTCATTTGTATATATCACAATATGGATTGTGGATAGGAAATAAAAAGAATAAAATGGAAAACTTATGATTCTAGTGAATGTTTTATGGAAACATTGTCAGAGTAAAAAAGTGACTTGGGAACATGAAAATGAAATGAAAGAGAACTAACCAGAACACTTTCAGTGTAGTGATAGTTTTCTAAATTTCAAGGACAGAAAGTGAAATGGTGGGGAGAATATAGTACACACAATTTATATTATGTATCCATTAAAATGTTTTTATATGTTTATAATGTGTAATGGTGAATGATGGGAGATATTAGAGGAACATTCAATATGTTTTTGGTGCCAAAGGAGAGAATCTTGGGCTCATCACGGTTTGTCCAAACTATGTGGAATGATTAGTAGAAACTATAATATGTTTTATATTATGGATGGTAGATTTGGTATGCTGTGATAATGGTTAGGGAGACCATGTGAGGAGGCCATGTGGGGTGATCTAGAAGCAGTATCTGACACATGGTTAGTACACGGTTTGTCTAACACAATCATCTTACAGGGGACAGATTAAAATCTAGATCATTAAAAATAGGATCTCACTCTTTTCTTATAGAACATGTTCAAATTTTCTCTTCTCCACCACTAATTCTATATTCCTCTCTATTGACTATAGGAAAACCTCTCACATGTGTTTGGGAACCAATTTGGAGACATATTTTTCTGTTTTGAATCCTGATTCATGTGGTATGTGACATTCTATTTTTTTCTTGTCACATTAACATATATATACATAGATCTATGTATACTCTCTTCTTGGTTTTCCATATATACAACTGTTATGGGTAGATATATGAGGTTATATTCAAATTATGTTGATATTTTGATGTTATGATTACTAGAGAAGAAGTTCAAATATTTTTTGAGGAGAATTGACTTAGTTTCTCAAGCGTTCATCATCCATTTTTAGTTTTCATCAAAACCATTTAGGTAGGTGGATTCACTCTCGACTCCTCTTTATAGAACCTATTGAAATGATTTCAAATTAATTTCTTTTTGATGAATTGATTTTTATGTTTCTTTTTATGAATTTTTGGAATCCATATTTTGTGACTACTTTTTAAATTGTGTAAATCTAGAAAATTGGTGTTCTTGATATTGTTATTTGGTAATTAATTTTATAATATGGATTTTAAAATGGTGATATTCTAGAAATGTGGTAATTGGATTTAATTAAAGTGTTTTCAATAAATAAATCTTTTTATTGAAAGTAATTGGTTTGTTTAAATTGGTTTGTTTAGTGGTTTTCAATGTAAAACTGTTTAACTGTAATTGGTGAAACGTTTTTTTCAATTGTTAATTTAATGATTGTTGTGTTTATTCATGTGGAATTCTGGATGGTTAAGGGTCAAAAGATCACCCAATAATTACTTTGATAGAAAATGATAAGGGATATCCCCCTTAAAAAATTCATGTGCATTTGGTGTAACACCCCAAGCATCCATGGTACACTTCTCTTTGAATAATTCAATAGTGTGTGTTGTATGCAACTCTGAGTTCGGATACACACCACAACCGTTTTTTTCCATTTCCTAGGAGAACTTACATATTTACATAAAAATTAATTTTACTACTTATGTGAGTAGAATTTTGAAAATCCAAGAGACACGGTTAATATGAAGGTGTAAAATGTGTTTCAATAAGATAAAAATAATTTTTGGTGAATAGTAACTTTTTATTTTATTTACCACAGCTAAATGTAAATAGGGTAATTAAGGGTAAAAATGTTATTATTATTACCCTTACACATGTCTTAATTCTACTGGATAAGTATAATTCAACCCAAAACAACCGTAGGAATAAAATATGAACCTTTTTGGACCACTTGGAATAGATTAAGACATTTATTATTATTTAATTCAAAGAAGAGTTTAAGGAGTTAAAATAAAAGTTTAATAATTAACCATTTTTAATATAGGGTTATACATATGAAAAATTCGTTTATAAATATTCATTAGAAATCTAAAATGATTTCCTACATAATGGTATTTTATTTATAATTTTTATACATTAAATAATTTAATTTATTTTGGACACAATGATGATGCAGTAATTACTTTATTTGTGAAATATTAAAATAATTGATATTATAAATACCATAATAAATATAATTTGAGACATTTAATGAATTACCCAAATTATATAGGTTAATATGAAATATTAGGGTTGATTAAATGAATTAGGTTCGAATTAATAATTCTCTTAAGAATTTAGATAAAACAAAATACCAAATAGTGTCAAAACTGAAATAAAATAGTTTTTAAATCAAATATTTTATTATTAATTGATATTAAATTCTTAATAATATAAGGTTCTACCAAGAGATGTATATAATTATAGGTGTATTATTAATGAACATCTTGGGGTTATCTTGGAAGACTATTGTATGTTTATCAACCATATAATATAAAAATATAAAGAGACATGGTAAATGTGAAATTAATTTACTACGAGTTAAAACTAAAACATAAGCTTAATAAAGTGACCCAAAACTGTCTAACACATATTGGTTAGGTGGTTTTCAACCCATACCCAACATATCCTCGAAATAATTCACATTGGATCCATTATAAACTGAATATTAATTTATTATAAAATAATATTTATATCTTTTCCTAAGGTGGCCCTCACCCCTCTTATAAAAGGGAATCCGCTTCTCTAATTTTCACACCTTTAGATCCTTTTGGATCGGCCAACACCTGCCCAAATATCCTCCCAACTTCCATCGCTTCAACCTAGAGGCCATATTTTGATCAGAAACCTGACCTAAAGACCCCTTTTGATCAAATCAAAAGGAAGAAATCGAAGAAGAGGTAATGTTTTTACCACCCTCATTCAAGTTCCTTTCATGTTCCACTTTTTCTTTCATTGTTATTTTCATTATAAAATAATAAATACATTAATTATTTATACTGTGACGTTATTATAAATACGGTACAACCATATATAGTATTCTATCCATCCATTGGATGGCCTGTCGCCATACGTGTGTACGCATAGCTTACTGTCTCCACATCATGGTGAAATTGTTATTCAAAACATTATTATTTGTATGGGTATAATAATGATTTGTAATTCATGAAAATAATAAATATAAAATGAAAATTATTCTTTATATATGATATAACTCCAAATTATATATTATTTTAATATCATAAAAATGATATTGTCGCTCGTGCGTACGTACGGACTACCGTCTCCAGGAACACGATGAGATTCATTCGCCATCATATCCATTCAAGACTAATTTTCAATTGATGATTAAAAATAATGTTTTAGGACTTGATATTATTTTGGATATGAATAAAATTCAAATTGTGGATAACAAACATGACTTATGTAACAAAACATTTAAAAAACGAGTAAGTGAACACCCGAAACAACGATAATACAAAAATATTTTTAATAAAGAAATATTAAAAGAACAGATATGATATCATATTTATGTATATGATTCTTGTATAATTTAATAACAATGATTTAACTATTATATAAGAGGTTAACATACCCTCAACCATAGAAAAGTACAAGGTAGGGGTTTATTTCACAATCTCTTCATTATCCAAGGTTGATTATATGTAATTATCTACTGGGACCTCTTTATCATCCACATATATGTATCTTAAAAAATTATTTCAAAAAATTTTTAGTATCTTATAGACTATGGGTTAAATTAATTTATAACCTTTTTTTATTTTTATAATATGTTTATAATGGAATCATTTTGTCGTTTTCCAAACAAGTTCTTTTTTATCATTTTCAATAGAATTATGGTAAGAATGACTTTTTTAACATATACGGCAGGTGCAGCTATTTTCTGCCATTATAAAATCATCAAATCATCCATTAGATGATTACAAAAATATTTTCAAAGAAAATTTTTTATTATAAAATTAATTTACATTTAAATGATCTAAAAAAGAAGATATTTCTCTCATATAGTTTTGATTTCATCTATATCAACATACTTTGATAGATTTTACACTTATTTGAAGTAGATTTATTATGATAAAAACATCCATATTATATTGAAGGTTTTGTGATATGTTTTATTGTGGATGTGTTATTTATATACCATTCACGGTTTATGGAGAAATTATTTACATTTCGTATGCTAGTTTTAATACGAATGATTATGTTATGTTTAATCCTGTTCATATGAGGAATGCATTGGACATAGTATGTGACGGGTGGAGCCCACTATAGCTCCTCGATGCATCGGTAGGTCTCATGATAAAATCTAGTGTCTTGTCATATATCCTTGGGAAAATCATATTTGTAGTCTTGGCATAAGACCTTGACTATGTGGTTATGATTGTCTGGCATTATGAATTCCATCATTATGAAAGTGGTTATTGATATTGCATGTAATTATTCAACTAGTAGAATATTCATGTCAATAAGTAAATGAAATTATTTCATTTTATCATTTCCATATTATGCTGAAGATCATGTTTAAAAAGCATTTTTTTTAGTTATACATTGCCTTAAATGTTTATTTTATTTATGAAAGATTCCGCTATATTGTTATCCTTACTGAGCATCTGAGCTCACCACTTTCAATATTTTATTTTTCCCAAGATGTGAAGATGTATTTTATTAATGAACTACAAGGATAGTATGAGGGGATATGAAGACAAAATGATGTTATAGTTTTTTTTCATTTTATGAGGTAATGTTAGACTTATGAATATATCTACTGTTTCCAAGGATACTAATCTAATCAGTCTTTCGAGACATGATCTTTTGTGATCATGCCAATAATATGTAATAATTCACCGAGTCTGAGTAACTGGGTTCAAGGCATTATAGTTGGTATCCTAGAATGTTTAGTACAAATCTTGGAATCTATATTTAGATATACTCGAATTAGAACACATAGCCCTATAATAGACTTTGAGGATTAGTATAGAAAAACTTCGTATAATTTTGTTATTGTAGAGATTTTGTGAGTTTTCTATGAAATACATAATAGTCTAGATACGAGCAGGTAGAGACATCTCTGGAGTAGATATACCTAGGGGTAAAAGTTGAAAACACCACTTTGAGTTAGACTCGAACGGGAACTGGTGCCTGACAATGGGCTTTACTGCACTCTTGGTTATGACACTCTTGGGGGATATTCTTTGGATAATTCTCATTTTCTTTACAAACCATTATGAATTTTTAATGAGTATATATACTTCCTTAAAGAAAATATATTTATGATTATGGATTATATATATAAACTGTCTAATTTATGTTAAGTGTTTTAAAAGTTTGGATTTATGTATTGTGATTCATAAATTAATCTAGTTTATTCCATTATTTAGAAATGGTGCATAGTGGATGGAATTGAAACTGAATCAATGCATGCACTCAATGGTGGTATTTCCCTCTTGCTCAAGATAATTATTGTGGAGCTGGTGATACAACCGGTGCTGATTATCTTATCACCATACTGGGATAACTCACTCAGGTTATGGATAATAACCTTACCCTTATCGAGCACCCAGATTCGCAATGTGGAGGATCAATGTTAGATCTCTTCAAGAGGAAACAACCACCAACATTAAATGGGTGTACAGATCCACTAGTAGTTGAGAAATGGATAAATTCCATAGAGAATATATTCCACGCCTTGGGGAGTAGCTAAAGGGAAAAAGTTGTCATTGTCGTTTGCCGCCTCACTGGAGAAGCTGATCAATGGTGGTCATTGATTCAAAACACGAATGAAGATGATGAAGTATCAAATATGTAATGGATGGAGTTTAAAGATATTTTCTTAGAAAAATAATTTCCTCATAACCATTGAGCGGATATAGAAAGACAATTTCTGAATCTGAGTCAAATGGAGGACGAGAATGTTGAAATGTATGAGTCTAATGTTACATGGTTAGCAAGGCATGCATCAGATTATATACGTAACCCAAGAAATAATATTGATTGTTTCTTTGAAGGGTTAAAACCATTTCTCTATTTAGAATTTTTCTCACAATCCATCTTGTCATATGACGATATGGTATCATGTGATATCAAGACAGAAAATTAATTCTCTAAGTCTTAATACTTTAATGAAATCATGATAAGAAGAGATCGGTTGATCACTCTGGAAATGGAAATTATGGGAAGAAGAGAAAATTTGAATATCCATCCTGCCGTAAATGTGGGATGAAACACCCTGGTACTTGCTTAAAATGAATGGGAGTCTATTACAAGTGTGGTAAAAAGGGACACAAAACTCATGAATGCAATGTGAAGAAAGATGCTACTGATATTCAATGCTACAATTGCAGGGAGAGGGGACATTATGCAAATGAATGTCCTAATAGTATGGGGAACACACCTCAGAAAAGTCCATGTGATCTAGGACAAGCATATGATATCACTACTATTGAGGTAGAAGCTCCGAAAGACGTGGTGGCAGGTAATTTGATGGTTTCCTCAAGTTTACCAAATGCTTTATTTGATTATGGATCATCACATTGTTTCATATCATCCCAGTTTTCTATGAAAATTAGATATTTCCAATTTAATTTAACAAGTGAGTTGTCAGTTAAAACTCTTAAGGGAAGTATCATCGCAACAATTTTTTTTGAATCCATTCTCATTAGTGCATGTAAATGTTCTTTCTAGGATGACCTCATCATTATACCAATGATTGAATTTTACATAATCCTCGGTATGGATTGTATTTCAGACCCTGACGTGAAGAATTATTTTAAGAAGAAGGAGGTTATGATTTTTGAGGATGATGATAAGGAACACCTTATCTTTAGAGCAGAATTTTCACCACCTAATTCATATCTAGATCCACCAATAGTAGCTCAAATAAATTCAATTATCGGGGAAGAAGAGAATGAAATAACTATGAGTGAGGAAAGGAATGTTCAAATAGTGGATGTATCTATTGTGAAATAATATGTACATGTGTTTCCAAAAAATTTACCTTGACATCCTCCAGAACTAGAAGTTGAGTTTTCTATTGATTTAATGCCTAGTTCAAGTCCCATATCGAAGACCTCTTATAGAATGACCAATGTGGAATTCGTTTAACTAAAGAATCAACTAGAGAAATTGGTTAATAATGGATTTATTCTCCCTAGTGTTTCCCCATGGGGAACCCCTGTCCTTTTTGTTAAGAAGAAAGATTGGTCTGTGAGGTTATGTATCGACTATAGGAAGATCAATGATATAACAATAAAGAAAGAGTATCCCCTACCTCGCATTGATGATTTATTTGACCAACATCATGGTGCTCAATACTTTTCAAGGATGGACCTTCGATTTGGATACCATCAGTTGTGTGTGAAGAAGGAATGCATTCCGAAAACAACCTTTCAAACCAGGTACATGAATTATGGGTTTACAGTAATGCCTTATGGGAAGACTAATGAACCCTCTGTTTTCATGGATCTAATGAGCAGAGTTTTCAAGTAATATCATGATGAATTTGTTTTGGTATTTATTGATGATATATTGGTATACTCTAAAATCATTGAAGATAATAAAAATCACTTTCACATTATATTAAAGACTTAGAGAAGACATGAGATATGTGGGAAGTTTAGAATGTGTGAATTCTGGCTTTAGAAGATTTCTTTTCTTGGCCATATTGTCTCTATGGATGGAATCAATGTTGATCATTCTAAGACAAGAGAAATCCAAGAATGGACATGTAAAGACCTGGAAATTTCAAGGAACATTTTTTCTTAATTTTCTTTTAAATTTAACAAGAATGCAGTTTCTGACGGCGCCTGATTCCGAGGCCCTGTGTGCCCGGAATTAATTTCTGAAGTTTGGCTCGGGTATATTCAGTGAACGAGTGAGCAGAAATTTCTATCTTTTGAACCGGTGCTCGGAATTGAAATCTGATTGCACCGATGAACTCACAACGCCGGTAATCGCCTAAGGGAACCTTTACCGTAATTGCGTTTGTGTGGTAGAAGAAGTTAATTTTTGGGGTTTAGTTAAAAAAGTGAATAAATTGTTAAATCAATTTTATTTCATGTTATGTTGTTAACTTCTCCCATGGGAAGTTGGTAGTGGGCCCACATCCATCCAACTTCCCATGTGTGGATATTTGAAAGGGTGGGGCCCACATGAACCTCTCCCCACCTCTTCAAATTCCTTAACTTTCCTAACCCCTCTAAACCTCCAATTTAATCTCCCTTTAACTATTGAACTTCTCCCCTTCTTAATTACATGCCAAAACATTTTAAATTAATGAAGTTATTTGAATTTTGGAATTTGAAAATCTTGGCATGTGTTAATAAAATAATGGGAGAGATTATTTTATTGGGTGGCTTGGTTAAGTGGGGATTTTGAGAGAGTTGGGAAGGCTTTTCTTCTTCTTCTTCATCTTCTCCATCACCATCATTGAAGAACGTCGAGACTTCGACGAAGAATGTGATGAACACTGACCCTCCGACGGAGAATGCGAAGGCACCAACGACATGACTTATCTTCTTCTTTCTCCGCGTCAAGGGAGGAGGCATCACCGCGGGGAACGTCGCCATCGACAATGACGATCACTCCAACGACGAGTACCCTTCTTCCTTTCCGACGCATGAGCATGAGAATTGAGAGTGTTTGACAAACACGACAATCAAGGAATCGATATCCGCCCTTTTTCCAAGATCGTCAACGAACAACAATTACAAGGTAGGGGTTTGTTTTTGATAAGGGAATCTTCTTCCCATCATTTTTCCCCTTTTAAAATAATGAATGCGGATTATCAAGGGAAGTTTGTTACAATTTTAATTGTTATGAAATTGATACTTAGTTACCGTTTTTTAAAACTCCTAACGCGGAGGGTGTGGGCCGTACGAACAAGGCCCAACAACCCTCCGCTATTTGCTCTTGTTGTACGGTTTTGTCGGTGATGAAGCAACAGGACCGCGATAAGGATTTGAGATCACTGTAGTGAAGTTATCAACCCGAGGAGAGCATTGGCGCAGGCGGTGGTCAAAACGGACCACCGGTGCGCGACCGGTGGTCCGCAGAGCTCGACGGCGGCGCACCACCCCGGCGCGGTGGCGCGCCGCCAGAGAAACCAGCCGCGGCTGTGCCGTGGTGGTCAGGGCGGGACCCCTTCTGGGTCCCGCGTGTTTGAAGAATGGCCAGCCATATGTCGGCCGTTACCCTGAAGACCCGGGGGTTGAACCCCCAGTGGGCTGGAGCCCCCCCCCCCCCCCCCCACGTGGGGGGCCATTGTTTTCATAAACGCGGAGTGGGGTCTGTGCCCCCCTGTTTCCCTCGACCCGCAGCTAGGCCGAACAGCCGAGCTGAGCTGGCGCCGGGCCACCGGGCCGGGTCGACCCGGATCCGGGTCGGGTCAACCCGGTTCGGGCCGACCAAGGGGGGTCTCGGGTCGGGTCGGCCCGGGCCCGAAACCCCCGTTTTTGGGCCACTTTCGGTCAAATGCCTGTAACATGAGCTACAGGCCTCCAAAAGACACGCTGTCAGTGGCAACACGATCCTTGGATCGAGACGGTCGTTTCTGTATATCGCACTCAAGGTTTCGGAGAACGTTGGGTTCGGCCGGGTTGGTTCGTACACGAAACCAATCGGGCCCTCGGTGCGGAAACGCTCATCTCTTGAGCTACGGACGTCCGATTGATGTGCCGTCAGCTTTGTTGATTTTCTATAAGTGAGACGGATCTTTTGGCTTACTCCGCTCTTGGTTTGGATGTCGTCGATGTGTGGTCGTTTTGGTTCTCTCACGAAACCAACCGGGCCCCTAGAACGAAAAAGCCATTAACTCGCAGACCGGGCGTCCGATTGACGAGCCGTCTGTCTCGTTGTGTTATTGTTGATGATACGGAACTTTTGGAATCCTTTGCCCGAGTTTTGGATACAGTTGGTAGTGGTCGGGTTGGTTCACTCACAAAACCAACCGGGCCCCTGGAACGAAAAGGCCAATAACTCACAGACCGGGCGTCCGATTGACGCGTCGTCTGTCTCGTTGCATTCCTGTTGACGATACAGAACTTTTGGCATCCTTCGCCCAAGTTTTGGATGAAGTTGAGATACTTCCGGTTTGGATTGTACCCAAAATCCAACCGGGCCCCTGGAATGGAAAAGCTGATATCTTTCAGACAGGACGTCCGTTTGATGAACCGTCAGCGGCGTTGGTGATCACGTTGAGAAACGGTCTGTATGAGCATACCCTATGAAATTTCGGGGTACATTTGAGATACGGCCGGGATTAGTTCTCTCACAAAACCAACTGGGACCCTGGGACGAAATAACTAATAACTCACGGACCGAGCGTCCGATTGATGCGTCGTGTGTTGCGTTGAGACCCCTATGTTGAGGCGGTCCTTTGAGATACTTCTTCGTGGGACTTTGAGTTACTTGGAGTATCGACCTGTAGCTCATGGAGCAGACCCTACCAGTGACGAGCGTGCGGAGTATGAAGACTGTGTACCTGGCTGAGACCTGACGACTGCTTGACCGACTCGACTTGGAGTGAGTCGACTAGCCCAGTGGACGGAGCACTACTTTCAGAGGTGCATACCCATGGAGGACGGAGCACTACCTGTGTGACAGTGCAGACCCGTGGTACTCGTCCGGAGAGTACCTCAGCAGGCTACTATGGGGTGTGTACTACTGTGTTTGGGTGACATACGTCGGCGGGAAGCACAACTGTGCCTGGGTGGCTGACCCGCGGTACTCGACAGGAGGAGTACTTCAGCAGTCTTAGGTTAGTGAGCAGTACCTCGGAGTCATGACATGACCACTGTACACTACAGAGACGGAGATCTTCATCAGTTACGGTTTCGATAATGAAAATCCTGGTTTGAGCTGAGACTTTTGACCTTTTTGTTTACCTCATGATTGAGATGGGTCACTTGAAAACTTAGTTATATGTATGGGAATATACCTGGGTAGTGGTTATCCGTTGATTTCATGATCCTTGTGTTTCCTCATGATTGAGATGGGTTACTTGATAACATAGGTATATGTATGGGCATATAACTAAGTAGAGGTTATCTGTTGAGATATTATTTGTAGTTATCCTTGTTGGTTTAGTGATACCTTGAGGGTCTCGGGGTCCCTACTGAGTATCGTTATACTCACCCCTGCACGGGTTATGCCTGCACCTCGTTGTGTTGGTTGCAGACGATGGACAGTGCTGACGGAGGCCGAGTCTTCGATGACTGGACGATACTCGGAGGTGGACTACACGACGAGTCAGTACCTGGAGGTGGACAACACGACGAGTCAGTACCCAGAGGTGGACTACACGACGTGACAAATCACAGAGGAGGTTGACGGACGAGAGCATGGCGGAGGCTATCTGTACCTACCCTTCAGGTAGGATCCGAGGAGGACGACCCAGGAGCTGCTTCCTACTTCCAGCTATTTGTCTTTTTGTTGTTGTACCTTGTTCAGTTGTAGTCGTACTTTCTTTTGGGTTTGTATTCTGGCCCATTTACTTTTCAGAATTTCTTTTGTACTTAGTGTTTTGCTTTCGCTTGTGCTCTATGGTGCTTGTTTTCTTTTATAAAGGCAATGCCTTCCCAGTTATCGGGATTTTACGACTTTGGTGCTAGTCACCAGCCCCTGTCATATGGAAGGCGGGTTTGGGGTAGTCACGGCATGGGCCCCGAGGATAGGTCGTGAAAAATTGGTATCAAAGGAGTCGGTTCTACCGCAGAACTTATAACACTGATATTTTCTTCCTGTGAAGCAATAGTGTTAAGGGTACCGAGTGTGGTCTTCAGTTCAGGGAGTCCAGTATTGGTGCGGGTGGCCGACGTATCCATACACCAGGACCCTGACAACTGATTTCCGAATTTGTGCACGAAAACACTGATTGCGTGTGTGTTTTCAAAGGTTTTCCATTAAAAACAGCTCAAACCAGGTCAGCTCATCAGGTATAATCGTTTAATCGTGTTACGTTGTTTCATTCAGGATGCCTTTTCTTAGACGACCAGCTAGAGCCCTGAGAGTGGTTCTTACTGACAGCTTGCCGAGCAACGAGGCTTCGGTACAGGGCCCTCTTGAAGTTGAGGCACCAGCGGAGGCACCAGCGGTACTACTACCTGTTGGGCCACCGATGCCACCAGCCCTAGCAGTAGGCAATGCACGACGCATGAGCGCGCAGCATTAGTTCCAGCGCCAGAGGCCACCCAGGTTCTGGGGAGAGACGAACCTGCAGGCGGCTGAGGCTTGGCTGGAGGCTGTGGTGAGAGTCTTCAGGCTGGTGTGGACGCCGACAGACTTCATGGTGATCTTTGCTACCAGCCTCCTTCAGGCAGCAGCAGGCAGGTGGTGGAGCCACTTGTTTCAGTTTTGCGATGGGATGACCTTCGCATGGGAAGAAATCGAGACCTTCTTCAGGGTGGAGTTTGTGGGAGTAGCTCTACACCCCGAGCGTGTACAGGAGCTTTTGCCTTTGCCGCGTGTTTTTCGATCAGCAGCCGAGTCATCTGTGGGCAGTAGACAGATGATGTAGAGGTCCAGAAAGACCAGACTAGCAGTTGGACGATCTGGGGTTTTTGGACCAGTGGTGCGGGGCACATGGGGTGGGAACAGAAGTAGGAATGCCAGAAGCAGGTTGTGTTACTCATGTGGCGGAAAGGGTCACCTGGCACGTGACTGTCCGAATCCTCGTACGGTTGGTCAGCTGGTGATGGAGGAGCCACCGAGGCAGAAGTAGCGACTAGTGCTTGAGAAACAGCCGAGCAGTGGACAAGGCAGTAGAGCTCTGATAGCTGGTGGGCAGGAGAGGAACTAGTGTATACATTCTTTGTACTTCTAGTTCGATGTTTCTTTTGTATTCGTGTCTTTGTACTATGAGATATGATCTGCAATAATAAAAAGTCACTTATCTTTGAGATGTTTTATTCCCTGTCCTTTTGTTTGGTTGATACTGAGTGGTCGTAGTTAAATTGTTGACTTGACCCTCACTTTTGAGATTTATACTGGAGGGGACCCAGTGACCTCACACTGATGCCGACTGTGTGACTCGACCCTTGGAGGCGAGAGTGACAGTTGGATCTCTTAGTAGTTACGTCGAGGCCTTACGACATCATCCATGGCATGAATGTGTCATTCACGTCAGGATTGACTGTATTAGGAAACGAATGTGGTTCATCCAGGGGATGAGACCGGGTTTCTCTTATCGGCAAAGAAGAAATCATAGCAGCTCTTGTGAGATTAAAGGAGGTCCAGGTCATCCAAAAGCGGATGAAAACTGCACAGCGCAGTAAAAAACAGGAAACCGGTGCCAGTCTTAGAGACTAGGGTGTGTTAAATGTTAAAGAAGAGGAATCTTAAAGGAAAGATGAGTCTACGAAGCAGTAGACGTGGAGGCAGAGCTAGGAGAGCAGCATGAGGTGGTGTACATCCTAGCATGGTACAACCACCCGCCTTAGATATTCCCGCCAGGCTCAGGGAGCTAGAGGGCGGAGGAAGATTGCGGCTGCATGCGGTCAAGGAGTGTGACCAATGGCTCTAGAAATTATTCAAGGGACAGTCTATGTCCACTACTAGCTGCAAAAGTAACAGACGTCAATGTGAATCATTCCTTTATTTCACAAATCTTGTTCCAGACCTAGAGTTTCTGGTAAGCCGTGGACTTGACCCTCACGTCTGGAGATACCTTGGGAGGAGACTCGATAATCCCACTTATGACGACGGTGTGGTCAGACCCTCGAGGCGAGAGTTTCGGTTGGAATCTCTTGGTGATAGCATCGAGGCCTTACGACGTTAGTTTGAGTATGGAATGGGTAATAACTGTTCATACTCAAATGGACGTTTTTAAGCAGACGTCGGGATGGGTTTTCCTTGGTCGGCGAAAAGGAAACCCCAGGAAGCACGGGATGAACTCTTTCACAGGAGGGTGTGACTGATCACTCTTGAGTCAGTCAACCATATCCCCGTGGCAACAGCCTTTTGAGTTTCAGTTCTAACATAAAATGGAGACCTCTGGAGTTCGAGGATGACGATCACGTCCTTATACGGGTCTCACCTCGACGAGGTTTATGGAGAAGTGTCTAAGGTGACAAGTTATCTCCGAGGTTCAGCGGACCTTCTTAGGTCCTCAGCTGGGTAGGCGGGGTGGTTTACCACTTGACCCATTCACCGCAGTTGCACCAGTTTCACGATGACTTCCATGTATCTCAACTGAGGAGATACGTGCTCGAACCTTCACATATCATCGACCATGAGGAGCCGGACGATGGCGATGGGGTGTCTTTCACGGAGGTTCCAGTGGGGATCGAGGATCGATAGGATCAGATCCTACGAGGATGATCGATTCCTTGGGTGCACTTTCTTTGGCAGTACGGAACCTCCAGGTAAGCACATGGGAGCGGAAGGCTCAGATGCGTGCTCTGTACCACTTTTGTGACCCTAGTTTGTGTTGAAGCTTTACGGGGACGTAAAGCCCTATGGTGGTAGTAATGTAAAGACCTGAAAATTTAACGGAAATTTTTTTTTTAATTTTATTTGGAATTTTACAAGAAGGCAGTTTCTGACGGCGCCTGATTCTGAGGCCCGGTGTGCCCAGAATTAATTTCCGAAGTTTGGATCAGGTACGTTCAGTAAACGAGCGAGAGGGAATTTCTATCTTTTGAACCAGTGCTCGGAATTGAAATCCGATTGCACCGATGAACTCACAACGCCGCTAATCACTTAAGGGAACCTTTATCGTAATTGCGTTTGTGCGGGAGAAGAAGTTAATTTTTGGGGTTTAATTAAAAAAGTGAATAAAATTGTTAAATCAATTTTATTTCATGTTAAGTTGTTAACTTCTCCCATGGGAAGTTGGTGGTGGGCACACATCCATCCAACTTCCCTTGTGCGGATATTTGAAAGGGTGGGGCCCACACGAACCTCTCCCCACCTCTTCAAATTCCTTAACTTTCCTAACCCCTATAAACCCCCCCATTTAATATCCCTTTAACTCTTGAACTCCTCCCCTTCTTAATTACATGCCAACACATTTTAAAGTAATGAAGTTCTTTGAATTTTGGAAATTGAAAATCTTGGCATGTGTTAATAAAATAATGGGAGAGATTATTTTATGGGTTGCTTGGTTAAGTGAGGATTTTGAGAGAGTTGGGAGGGCTTTTCTTCTTCTTCATCATCATCTCCATCACCATCGTGGAGGAATGTCGAGACTTCGACGAAGAATGTGATGAACACCGAACCTCCGACGGAGAACACGAAGGCACCAACGACGTGACTTCTCTTCTTATTTCTCTGCGTCAAGGGAGGAGGCATCACCATGGGGAACGTCGCCATCGACAACGACACTCACTCCAATGATGAGTACCCTTCTTCCTTTCTGATGCCTGAGCTTGAGAATTGAGAGTGTGTGACGAACACGACAATCGAGGAATCGATATCCGCCCTTTTTCCAAGATCGTCAACGAACAACAATTACGAGGTAGGGGTTTGTTTTTGATAATGGCATTTTCTTCCCTTCGTTTTTTCCCCTTTTAAAATAATGAATGTGGATTATCAAGGGAATTTTGTTTCAATTTTAATTGTTATGAAATTGATACTTAGTTGCCGTTTTTTAAAACTCCTAACACAGAGGGTGCGGGCCGTATGAACACGGCCCGACAACCCTCCTCTATTTGCTCTGGTTGTACGGTTTTGCCGGCGATGAAGCAACGGGACTGCGGTAAGGATTTGAGATCACTATAGTGAAGTTCTCAACCTGAGGAGAGCATTGGCGCAGGCCGCGGTAAAAATAGACCACCGGTGCGTGACTGGTGGTCCGCAGAGCTCGACGGCGGGGCACCACCCCGGCGCGGCGGCGCCAGCGACCCGCGGCAGCAGCGCACTGCCGGAGAAACCAGCCGCGGCAGTGTTGCGGCGGCCGGCAAAGCCGGCCGCAGTGGTCAGGTCGGGACCCCTTCTGGGCCCCGCGTGTTTGAAGAGTGGCCGGCCATATGCCGGCTGTTACCCTGAAGACCCGGGGGTTGAACCCCTGTTTGGCTGGAGCGCCCCCCCCCCCCCCCCCCCATGTGCGGGGGGGGGGGGGGGGGCGATGTTTTCATAAATGCGGAGGGGGGGCTATGGCCCCCCGTTTCACTCGACCCGCCGCTCGGCCAAACGGCCGAGTTGAGCGGGCGCCGGGCCGGGTCGACCCAGACCCGGGTCGGGCCGACCCAGGGGGGGTGTCGGGCCGGGGCCCGAAACCCCCGTTTTCAGGCCACTTTCGGTAAAACTCCTGTAACTTGATCTACGGGCCTCCAAACGACTCACCATCAGTGGAAACGCGATCCTTTGATGGAGACGGTCGTTTCGGTATATCGCACTCAAGGTTTCGGAGAACTTTAGGTTTGGCCGGGTTGGTTCGTACACGAAACCAACCGGGCCCTCGGAGCGGAAACACTCATATCTTGAGCTACGGACGTCCGATTGACGTGTCGTCAACTTTTTTGATTTCCTCTATGTGAGACGGATCTTTTGGCTTACTCCGCTCATGGTTTGGATGCCATCGAAGTGTGGTCGGGTTGGTTCGCTCACGAAACCAACCAGGCCCCTAGAACGAAAAAGCCAATAACTCACAGACCGGGTGTCCGATTGATGCGTCGTCTCTCTCGTCGTGTTCCTGTTGACGATACGGAACTTTTGGTATCCTTTGCCCGAGTTTTGGATACACTTGGTAGAGGTCGGGTTGGTTCGCTCACGAAACCAACCGGGCCCCTAGAACGAAAAAACCAATAACTCACAGACCGGGCGTCCGATTGACGCACCATCTGTCTCGTTTCATTCTTGTTGACGATACGGAACATTTGGCATCCTTCGCCCAAGTTTTGGATGAAGTTGAGATACGGCCAGGTTGGATTGTACCCGAAATCCAACCGGGCCCCTGGAACGGAAAAGCTGATAACTTTCAGACAGGACGTCCATTTGACGAACCGTCAACGGCGTTGGTGGTCACGTTGAGAAACGGTCCCTAGGAGCTTACCCTATGAGAGTTCGGGGTTTAGTTGAGATACGGCTGGGATTGGTTCGCTCACAAAACCAACCGGGCCCCTGGGACGAAAAGGCTAATAACTCACAGACCGGGCGTCCGATTGACGCGCCGTCTGTTGCGTTGAGACCCCTATGTCGAGGCGGTCCTTTGAGATAATTCTTCGTGGGACTTTGAGATACTTGGAGTATCGACCTATAGCTCATGGATCAGACCCTCCCAATGACGAGCGTGCAGAGTATGGAGACTGTGTAGCTGGCTGAGACCTGACGACTGCTTGACCGACTCGACTTGGAGTGAGTTGACTAGCCCAGTGGACGGAGCACTACATTCAGAGGTGTAGACCCATGGCAGACGGAGCACTACTTGTGTGACAGTGCAGACCCGCGGTACTCATCCGGAGAGTACCTCAGTAGGCTACTAGGGGGTGTGAACTACTGTGTTTGGGTGACATACCTCGGCGAGAAGCACTACTGTGTCTGGGTGGCTGACCCGCGGTACTCGACAGGAGGAGTACTTCAGCAGTCTTATGATAGTGAGCAGTAACTCGGAGTCATGACAGGACCACTGTACACTCCAGATACGGAGCTCTTCAGTAGTTACGGTTTCGATAATGAAAATCCTGGTTTGAGCTAAGACTTTTGACCTTTGTGTTTACCTCATGATTGAGATGGGTCACTTGATAACTTAGGTATATGTATGGGCATATATCTGGGTAGTGGTTATCCGTTGATTTCATGATCCTTGTGTTTCCTCATGATTGCGATGGGTTACTTGATAACTTAGATATATGTATGGGAATATACCTAAGTAGAGGTTATCAGTTGATATCTTCTTTATAGTTATCCTCGTTGGTTTAGTGAGACCTTGAGGGTCTCGGGGTCCCGACTGAGTATCGTTATACTCACCCCTGCACGGGCTATGCCCGCACCTCGTTTTGTTGGTTGCAGACGATGGACAGTGCTAACGGAGACCGAGTGTTCGAGGACTGGACGGTACCCGGAGGTGGACTACACGACGAGTCAGTACCCGGAGGTGGACCACACGACGAGTCAGTACCCGGAGGTGGACTACACGATGTGATGACTCACAACGGAGGTTGACAGACGAGAGTGTGGAGGAGGCTATCTGTACCTACCCTTCAGGTAGGATCCGAGCAGGACGACCCAGGAGCTGCTTCCTACTTCCAGCTATTTGTCTTTTTGCTGTTGTACCTTGTTCAGTTGTAGTTGTACTTTCTTTTGGGTTTGTATTCTGGCCCATTTACTTTTCATCATTTCTTTTGTGCTAAGTGGTTTGCTTCCGCTTGTACTCTGTGGTGCTTGTTTTCTTTTATAAAGGCAATTCCTTCCCAGTTATCAGGATTTTACGCCTTTGGTGCTAGTCGCCAGCCCCTGGCATATGGAAGGCGGGCTTGGGGTAGTCACGGCACGGGCCCCGAGGACGGGTCGTGACAGGACAGCACCGATGAGTATAACTAAGGTATGTAGTTTTATTGGTTTAGTAGGTTATTATCGAATTTTTGTCCAGAAATTTTCTTGATTGGCTAACCCATTAACAAAGGTCACACGTAAAGGGGTTAAATTTTTTGGAAAAAATGAGTGTGAAGAATGTTTCAATGACCTGAAGAAAATATTAGTCAATGATACTACATTTACTCTACCATTGGGGAATGATGGGTTTGTTATTTATAGTGATATATCAAAGAAAGGACTTGGTTGTGTCCTTATGCAGAATGATAATGTTATTGTATATTCATCATGAAAACTGAAAATTAATAAGCATAATTATCCTACTCATGATCTTGATTTAGCAGCTGTAATCATTTCTTTGACGATTTGGAGGCACTATCTTTATGGTGAGAAATGTGAGATTTATACTGATCACAAGAGTTTGAAGTATATTTTCTCACCTAAAGAAATCAACATAAGGCACAAGAAATGGCTTGAACTACTCAATGATTATGATTCCATGATACACTACCACCCATGGAAGGAAAATAAGGTTGCATATGTTTGGAGTAGAAAATATCATGGAGTTTTGAACATGATGAGAGTTGAGAGGGATCCTTTTTTCATTAATCTAGTAAAGATGGATACGAGAATCACCATGGAAGTTGAAACACCAATAATTTTTCAAATGGTTGCCAAAAAATCATTACTATAAAGGATAAGGATTTCTCATACCAATGATGAGGAGTTTTAGAAGAAGATTATAGCTGTGAATGATGGCAGATTGAGTGACTTTGTATATGAAGATGGAATTATGAAATTTATGAAGGGACTTTGTCTTCCCGATATACCTGATCTAAAAAGGGAATTGTTGGACGATGCTGATAGTTATAATTTCTCTATACACCCTGGGAGCACAATGATTTATGTATATTTGATGTGAAATTTTTTGTGGGACAATATAAAGAGGGAGAATGCTGATTGTGTGTCAAGATGTATGGGTTTTCAACAAGTGAAAGCTGTAGGGAAACAACCTGGACGATTCATGCATCTCATCCCATGCCTGAGTTGAAATGCGATAATATCATCATGGACTTTTTCATTGGACAAACAAAGACTCCTAGAAGGTATGATGTGATATGGGTCATTTTTTATCGTCTTCCCAAATCTGCACATTTTCATGTTATAAGAGAAGATATACTACTTGAACATCTAGCAAGGCTATATATTAATGATGTTGTGAGACATTATGGAGGACCCCCATCAATTGTTTCTGTTCGTGATACACATTTTACATCAAGATTCTAGAAGTGTCTTCAGAAGGACTTGGATACTAAAATTTGTTTGAGCACTGCTTACCACCCCCAAACTGATGGAAAACCGGAACAGACTATTCAAAACATAGAAGGCATGTTGAGATCTTGCTCCCATGAAATTGATGGTATGTGGGATCAATATTTACCTCTGGTGGAATTTTTTAGAACAATAGATTCCATTCAAGTACTTATATGGCACCATATGAAGTATTATAAAGGAAGAGATGTTCCACACCAACCTATTGGGATGACATTGGTGAAAGAAAAATCATAGGCCCAAAACTGGTGGAGGAAATGATGGAAAAGGTTAAGATAATCTAAAACCACATCAAAGAAGCTCAAAGTAGGCAGAAGAGCTATGCTGATAACCAAAGGAATGATTTTTAATTTCAGGTAGGAGATCATGTTTCCATGAAGGTATCTCTATGGAAGGTTATTATAAATTTCAGTAAGAAGGGAAAACTGAGTCCCAGGTACATCGGACCATTCGAAATTCTAGAACGAATTGGGTCTATAACTTACAGTTTGGCAATGCCGCCAAGTCTCTCCAAAGTTCACGAAGTGTTCCACGTATCAATGTTGAGAAAATACATGCATGTCCCAATGCATGTAATCACCAATGAGGAAGTAGTACTTGAACCTGATCTATCTTATTACAAAGATCCCATCAAGACTCTTGATACCATAAAACATGTGTTGAGAAACCAGACGGCTCGTCTGGTAAAAGTTATATGGAGAAACCATAAAATGGAAGAGGCAACGTGGGAACCCGTGGAACTTATGATGAAGAACCACCCGAGTCTTTTAATGTTTTAGTATTCTAGAAATTTCGATGACAAAATTATTTGAAGGAGGGGAGAGTGTAACACCCCAATCTCTCACGATACACTTTTATTTGAATAATACAGTAGCGTATGTTGTATGCAACTTAGAGTTCTAACAGACTCCACAACCAATCAAACTAGCCGTTATTAATACTAATACATAGTTTTTTAAATTTTATAAATATTATCATTCAAAATGGACTTCAGTTTTGGATTTGGAATATCGAAATTAGCTTATGGGGAATTTTTGGTATTGTTATAAAAACATTCAATTTTTGATGAATAGTAAAAAAACATAGTTATAGTTTAAACCCGAATTTTTATTTAAATAATTATTTAATTTATTTAAATTTATTTTAGGTCAAAATAGATACATAATACCCATATAAGTTCAATTTAATTAATTGGAGTCAGTTTATAATAATTGTAGATATTTTTTTTTGAGCCTTTCACCGTCTTTTACCCATCTCCAAGGAGAATTTGAAAATTCACATAAAACGTAATTGTACTGCTTCTATGAGTGGATTTCGAAAAATACAAGAGACACGGTTAATATCAAGGAGTAAAATGTGGTTTAATAAGATAAAAATAATTTTTTGTGATAGTAACTTTTTACTTTTATTTACCACTGTTAAATGTAAATATGGTAATTAAGGGTAAAAAAGAAATTATTATTACCCTAAAACATGTTCTAATTATACTGGCTAAGTAAAATTTTACCAAACACAACCTTAGGAATATAATATGAACCTCTTTGGTTCACTTGGATTAGATTAGGACATTTATTATTATTTAATTCAAAGAAGAGTTACAAGATTTAAAATAAAAGTACAAAAACTAAAACAATATAAATATAGGGTTATAAAAAAGATAAATTTGATTATAAATATTTATTAGAAAGATAATGAAATTTCCTATATAATTGTATTTTATTTATAATTTTTAGACATTAAATTATTTAATTTATTTATGACACAATGATGATGCAATAATTACCTTATTATTGAAATATTAAAATAATTGATATTATAAATACCAAAATAATTATAATATTATACTTTTAATGAATTCCAGGAATTTTATAAGTTAATATGACATTATAGGGTTGATTAAATAAATTAGGTTTGAACTAATAATTCTATTATGAATTTATCAAAAACAAAATACCAAATAGCGTCAAAATTGACATTAAAAAGTTATTTTAAAACATATTATATTATTAATTGATATTCAATTCATGAAAATCTAAGGATCTGAAAATATAATTATATAATGATAGATGTATCATTAATGAACCACTTGGTGTTTTCTTGGTAGTTTATATTATGTTTATTAACTATATAATATAAAAATATAAATAGACATGGTAAATGTGAAACTAATTAACTATGAGTTAAAACTAAAATACATGGTTAATATAGTGTCCAAAACCTGTCTAAAACTTATTGCATGGGTTGTTTGCGACCCATCCCCACCATATCGTTGATATCAGTCACTTTGTAGCCATTAGAAACCGAATATGAATTTATTATAAAGTAATATTTTTTATTTTCCTAAGGTTCCCCTCACCCCTATTATAAATGGGAACTCCCACTTCTCACAATTTCACACCTTCAAAGCCTTTTTTCTCGGCCAAAACCATCCCAAATATCCTCCCAAATTTAATAAATTTAACCTAGAGACCTTATATTGATCAGAAAGATAACCTAAGGAACCCTTTTGATCAAATCAAAAGAAGAACGCGAAGAAGAGGTAATGTTTTCAGCACCCTCTTTCATGTTCCTTTCTTCTTCCACGTCTTCTTTCTTTTTTATTTCCATTATATATTAATAACTCCAGTATATTCTATATAATTGTATGATATTATTAATTTGGTTCAACCATATTCGTTATTCTATCCATCCCTTGGATAAAATGTCACCGTACGTGCGTACGTACGCCTTAGCATCTCCACATCGTGGTGTAACTATTATTCAATACATTATTATTTGGGTGGGTATAATAATGATTTGTAATTCATATAAATAATAAACAAAACATGATAAATATTCTGTATATATAGTACATCACCCAATTATATATTATCCTAATATCAAAAGAATGATATTGTCGCTCGTGCGTACGTATAGACTACCATCTCTGCGAACGGGATGAGATTCATTCCCCATCGTATCCATTAAAAAATATTTTTCATTTGATGATTAAAAATAATATTTAAGGACTTGATATCATTCTGGATATGAATATGATACAACTTATGGATAAAATAATGGCATATGTAACAAAACATATAAAATAGAATGAGTAAATGAACACCCGAAACGAAGATAATACTAAAATATTATTAACAAAGAAATATTAAAATATCATACATGATAACATATTTTTGTATATGATTCTTATATTATTTAATTACAATGATTTAACTATTATACAAAAGTTTAACCTACCCTCGACCAAAGAAAATTACAATTTAAGGGTTTATTTCACAATCTCTTCATTATCCGAGGTTGTTTATACATAATTATCTACTAGGACCTCTTTATAATCCACATCCATGTTTCTTAAATATGTATTTAGAAACATTCTTACTATCTTACAGACTATGGGTTAAATTCATTTATACCTTTTTACTTTTTATAAAATTTCTATAATAGAATCTTTCTGTCATTTTCCAAACAAGGTCATTTTTAACCTTTTCGATAGAATTAAGGTAAGAATGTCTTTTTTAACTTATACGACGGGTGCAGTTATTTTCCACCATTATAAAATTGACGAAGATTCCATTACAATCTTATAAGAATATTTTCAATGTAAATGTCTCTTTTATAAAAATGTGACTTATAAATGATTATAAAAAAGAGTTATTTCTCACAAATATTTTTCATTTTATCTATGTCAACATCCTTTGATGGATTTTAAGCTTATTTGAAGTTGATTTATTATGATACAAAAATTATATATTGTATTGAAGGTTTTATGTTATGTTTGACTGTGGATGTGTTATTTTTATACCATTCATGGTTTATGGAGAAAGTATTGACATTTAATGTGCTAGTTTTAATATGAATGTTTATGTTATGTTTAAACCTATTCATATGAGGAATTCATTGGACTTAGTATGTGAAGGGTGGAGCCCGCTATAGATCCTAGATCCATAGGTAGGTCTAATGAGACAAACTATTGTCTTGGCACACGGCTTTGGCAAATTATTATTTTTATTCTTCGCACAGGGCCTTGACTGTGTGGTTATGATAGTCTGGCATTATGCATTCCAGCATTATGAAAGTGGTTATTGATATTGCATGTGATTATTCGACTATTAGAATATCTATGTGAAAAAGTAAATGGAATTATTTCATTTTACCTTTTCCATATTATACATAAGTTCATGTTTAAAAGGATTTTCTTTTAGTTATACATTGCCTTAAATGTTTATGTTTATTTATGAATGTTTCGGCTATATTGTTATCCTTACTGAGCATCTGAGCTCACCCCTTTAAATGTTCTATTTTTCCCAGGATGTGAATAATTATTTTATGAATGACCTGTAGGGATAGTATGAGGGTATATAAAGACAAGATGTAGTTGAATTTGTTTCACTTTATAGTGGAATGTAAGACTTATTAACATATCTAGTGTTTCGAAGGCTACAAAAATAATCTGACTTTAGAGACTTGATCATTTGTAATCATGCCAATATTATTTAATAACACACAAACTCTAGGTACCTAGGGTAGGGGCGTTACATTTGGGATGGATAAGGGTCGCGAGTCTCCCCCATAATTTTAGGTATTGATAAGTGTTAGGTCTCCCACCTTCAAACATTTTTTACATTTGTGTAGGTTAAGGGTATGAAGTCTCCACCAACATTGTTAGTATGGGTAAGGGTCTATGGTATCCCCCTCTTATAATTTTGATGCATGGTTGATAATGTTCAAATGTAGAATATATATTGAAAATAGAATGTTAAATGGTTTAAATGTTTGTTTATGTGCCTTCCATGGAAGACTATTTACTATAAATTTAGATTATATTTTGATATAAACTATTTTTAGAAATTTCATTGAATGATCTTTTTTATATATATTTTGCAAACATTTATATCCAAGTGGCATGAGTAGGGAAATTATTTGGGGGAATAGAAACCCTACTACACATTGGTGCTTTTACATATGATATCTTTCGTGACATAGGAAAAGTTAATGTTTCAAATGTGTTTGGAACCACTTCATGATACATGGTATTTTTGGGGATATTAGAGCTTGAAGCTTGTGGAGAATGGATTATAAAGTCATCTTCAAGTTTATTTGTGTTCATTAACTATTTTTATTGATAATAGTTTTTCTTTAATTTTTGAACACATGGCTAGGTTTTGTTTATAAAAAAATGTTTTTTACTTTTCTTTGTTAGTTCCTGCATCATATAGAGTTTGTTTGGTTATGGTTGTTGGTTAGTTTTTCTAATTATTTATGTTTAAATCATACCCCACCTATATTTTAATCCCTTCATAATTTATATCCAGCCATTGGAATCATTGGGATATCAGTAAAGGCCTGGTAAATATTCATTGTGTTCACAAGACAATGAGAATGGGTGGGTCATTACAAATGGAATGATCTTGTTCAGTATATTCCTAAAATGTGGTCTTTAGACTCTTGGTCATGGAGTTGAATTAATTATTGTATATTCCATGAATTGTGATATTAGAAAGTAGTAGGATTCTCTGAACTAGAAATGCAGTGCATAAAAATACATAGCTAACCATTTTCTATTGAACATCAATTTACTAGGGTGTTGGGTACATAAGTTCTTTTGAGACACTTGTAGGATATTAAAATTTTATTTTCATGGGTTTATCCAATATGAAGATGATGACATTAATTTTAGAGTAATGACTTCCAATAATGATTGAATATTTCATTGAGATAACTGATTTATTATTATTATTTCACTATGTTAATTTTTTATAAAACAGGAATGTTTTTTCAAATGAAATACTTTGTGTAGATTTTGGATGATTTATTTTGAAAATGGTGTGATTTTTGGAAATAAGGATTCATGTTTTAAAAAATGGTTGATTTTGGAATGCAATGTAGTAATAGTTTATGTAATAGAATTTGAAATACTAAGCCACCAGTTTCTAGAGAGTGAGGCATACATAGTTTTTTTTGTTTATATAGAAACTGAACCTATAAGGTGAAATAGAAACTAGTCAGAAGAGTATAGTGAGAATGATTTTGCACCTAAGCCACATGAGAATGATTAATTTTTCCAAATCATCAATTAGGATTTTCAAACTACTGATATTGAAATGTAAGCATATACTTAGTTTACAATATCTTACATTACTAAAAATTTTATTGGAGCATGTATGATTTTATTCAGAAGATGGGATATGAACTATAACACTAAGAGTAAGAGGAAGAGGGAAACTGATTCTCAAGGAAGTGGAAAACATCCAAAATGGACCATAAGTGCAATTAACATTCCACTAGGACCCGTGAGAATGTTTAGATGTTTTTAATATGGTTCACTAAATCACAGTAAATGGAATTGTACCACACCACCAAGAGAATGTCATAATTACAACATGATGGAATATCATAAGTGATGTTGTCACATTTCTCCTAGTTCGGGTGTTATAGACACTTCTTATAAGTCACAGGTGCCAGATTTATTGATGAAGTGGGTGCAGTAGAGTCAATCCCATCCACAGAATAATGCTAGCCTTGGTAATTCAAGGAACACGTTGACACCTGACAAAGGCCAATATCAACAAGGTAATAATGATCAGATTACAACGATGATGATATTATATAGAGCTGAGGAGATGATTTTAGATGATCATGATAGACCATATATTATGAGAGGTATGATTGTTTTTAATTCTACCCTTATTCATGTTATATTTTATATTAAGAAATCACATTCCTTTATTGCTTTTTAGGTTTCTGATATACAATGTTTAAAACTAGAAATGATTAATTCCACAATAAAACTTCAACCTCATCTCACTGAAAGATAATGTGGAACCATTATGTGTAGAGAATGTTCTATAACATTTGATATAGATGATTTGATATAGGGATTCTTAATTTTTGAGAAATATTCTGATGTTGTAATCCTGGATATAGATTCTTTGACAATGTGCAAGGTTTAAAATCTCTTTTATAGCAGAACATTATGTTTCATAATTGAGGAAGGTATTGCCAAACTATTCAGATAATGAATGGTTATAATGATTGATGCAATGGGAATGATGAAATCGATGGTGGGAACGATCCCTTACTAGTTGGAGGTTTTTAATTTACAATTGATTGAATATATTTCGAATGCGGTTTTTCCAGTAGTTGTGGATAAATATATAAATGTGTTTACACAAAGAATATCTGTTTAAAAACATAAAAGGGAAGTGGAGTGTACGAATGGCCTCTTAAGAGGACTAGTATGGTGTCCATTCAATGTTATTGGAAGGAAAAAAATAATTAAGTTAATTGGAAGGGAATTTGGAAGAGCAGGAATGAAAAGGTTTCATTCATCCAAGAACGTATCTATGTGAAACACCTGTCTTTTTCATGACGAGAGTATAAAAAACTCTTCATCTGTGAGTTAATTATCGTAAAAATAACCATAATATGATAATGAATATATATCCACTTCCACGCACTGAATATTTTTTTTGATCAATTGAGCAGTGATGAATGGTTCTTTAAAAGTGACTTGCGATCAGAATATCATCAATTTCATGTTCGGAAGAGGGATATTCAAATGATATATATCAAAAGAAGATATTGAGACTACAAAGACATAGTCATGCCTTTCAATCTTAAAAATGCACCATGCCTCTTTATGGAATTGATGAATAAGATATTTTTAATGATATATAGATTCTTTTGTTGTGGTTTTTTTGGATGACATATTTGTGTATTCAAGGAAAAAGGATGATCATGAGGACCACATAGAAAAAATGTTTAAAATATTGAGAGATCATAGTGTTTTATAGTTATAAAAGTTTAATTTTTGGATTCAAGAGGATCTCCTTCATGTCCATGTTATTTTTAAAAATGGTGTTTTATTCTATCATGTGATGATTGAAGTAGTTATCTCTTAGAAACCACCCAAGAATGTATTGAGATAAGAAGTGTTTTGGTATACCTAGTTATTACTGACACATTTTGAGTGGCCTATCATGACTTACATTGACAATGACAAATTTAACAAAGAAGAAGGAACAATTTTTATAGAATTATTAAAGCCAAAAGTCTTTTCATGATCTGAAAGTTTGACATACATCAGCACCAATCTCGATATTTCCAGAATCAGGACTGGGATATGTGGTTTATTGTGATTATTTGAGTTCTGGTTGGGATTTTTTCTCTTAAATGAATAACATGTGTGTTTTTATTGTTCAAGTTAGGTTAGATTTCATGAGAAACATTACACAAAATAGGATTTGGAGTTAATTGTGACCTAACCTGCATTAAATACATAGTTTAATTATATCATTGGTGTGACATTTTATATGTTCGTAGACTAAAAAAGAATGAATTTTTTTATCACAATGAGATATGAATATAATGAAAATGTGATCTATAAGGTATCTACATCTTTTTTAATTTATCTTCTTGTATACACTAGGTAAAGGAAATACAGTGGAATATACATTAATCAAAAACTAAAATGCTCGGTTCGAATAAGAATATTCAGAATAGTGGATGTTGATGTTCATACTAGGAAGTATGCATGTGAAATGTGAAGATATAGTTGATGATGCAGTTTTCTTTATAGTTTCAAGGGTACCTAATTTTCTAACGATAGTTAAAGTTGAACAAAATTATGATCAATAATTCTTAGTTTTGAGTTAAAAACATATTAGTGGGGAGATTATTGATGCATGGAAACTAAATGGGACTTCAGTATTGTGGTTCAATGATCAGAGGGTTGTACCTATCACATTTCAAGTCATACATAATAATGATTCTCGTAATTTGAAATGGATTGTTCATTTGTGTATATAGATGATGTATATGTTGTTGAACGTGCATTGTTGGTAGAGCAGCATGAAATAGAAAGTGGATGAGTTCTTTTATTGGTGCTTAACTTATCAGAAAATTAATGTATAACATTATCTACAAGAGTGTATGTTGTTTTCATTACCAAAAATAGTGTGTAAATGGGAGAAAAATTAAATAATATTTGTTACATGTCTCCAGATAATGGTTCGGAAACACATTGAGATATGGGTCATAGTGGACCATCTTACCTCATCATCCTATTTCATTCTAATTTGATAAACCAATATGGTGGAGGATCTATCCAAAATCTATTTCGAAGAAGAGGTATAGATAAATGAAATACCAAATTAGCTCATTTAAGATAGATATATGAGGTTTAAACATATTTTCATGAAATAATTATTGAAATCCTTTAATACATAACTGACCATGAGTACGATGTATCATCCATAAGTAGGTCGGAATTCTGAATGGATGATACAGACACTGGAAGACATGTTGCGGGCTTTTGTAATGGAATATGGTGGCTCTTGGGAAGAGACAATAACCTTATGGGGGTTCTCATATAATAACAACTACATGAGTGAATACATATGCCTCGTTTGTAATAGTTGTTTTGGAATTCTTGTCGTTCTCCATTTTGTTTTGTGGAAATGGGTGAGACATCAGTAGTTGGAATGAGCCTTTTGTATTAAACTATAGAGAAAATTTAGTTGATTAGAATAAATATGGAGATGGATCATATTTTTCAGAAATAATATGCAGTTCTAAATCGAAGACAGTTTTCATTCATGGTGAGTGATCATCTATTCTTGAAGATTTCTCCATGGCTTGGAAATCATTGTTTTGGGAAACATGGAAAGTTATCCCCTTGATAAATTTGCCTTTTTGAGATATTTTAATGAGTTATAGAGGTGTAATATAGTTTTCCACTTCCACCATGATTTAGTGTGGTGCATAATTTTTTCCAGGTTTCATAATTGAAAAAGTGACAAACTGATCCTGACCATATGATTGGATTGGATCACATTGACCAAGATCTGGATTCATCATTGGTATATATACTGGTCTGGACTGTGGATAGGAAACAAAATGTTTTTCATTGAAAAAAATCAATATAGTGCTGGTTTTAAGGATACATGGTCATATTCAAATAAAGGCTTAAGAAAATGAGAACAAAATGAAAGGGAAATGATCATAAATCTTTTCGGGTTGTGATGGTTTCCAACATTTGGAGGACAGAAAGGGGAATGCATGGGGAATTTAGTACCCTCAATTTTTGTAATATAATAATTACATTGGGATTTATAGGTTTATAAAGTGTAATATTGGATGATGGGATATTTTGGGTGAACTTTCAATATGCTTTTGGAGCCAATGGAGAAGCACACAGGCAGCACACACTTTTTCCAAACCATGCAGAAAGAATAGTAGAAACTATTAGAAGTTGTAGATTCTGGATGGTAGATTTGGCATGGAGTGAGCATACTTATAGGGACCATGGGAGGAGGCTATATGGGGGTAATATGTAAGCAGTATCTAATGCACGGTTATTAAAGGTTCTGTCTAACCTTGTGGTCTAACTGTTTGTAGAGTCAAATATAAATCATTAAAAATAGGATGTCACTCTATTTTGACACATCTTGATCATTTTATCTCTTAATGAACCTAATTCTAAATTCCACTCTATTTTATGTTGGGTAGCCTCTCTTATGCATTTTGGAACCAATTTGGAGACCTCCATTGTTGTTTTGAAGAATGATTTTTGCGGTAAGTAACATTCTTCATCAATCTTATCACGTTATCATAGATACACATAGATAGACTTCTCATATCTTATTGGTTTTTAATATATATATTTTTTTGTGTTGATATATGATTGTGGATTACAAACAAGTTGAGGTATTTTTTTATCATTACTAGAAAAGAGATCTAAGGATGTTTCATGGAGAATTGAACTAGTTTATTGAGCATTCTTCGTTCATTTTTTATTTTCATCAAAATTTTATAAGTAGGTGGATTCACTCTCAACTCCACAGAATAGAAAAAATATTCATGTTTTCAAATTCAATTATTTGTGATGAATTTAATTTTATTTTTCTATTTATGAATTGTTCGAAACCCTCTTTCTTACGATTTTTTAAATTGTGGAAATCTGGAAAATTGGGGTTCTTGATAACGTGCCTTTGTTATTGATTTTAAAATGTACATTCTAAAATTGGTGAATTATATAATTGTTTTAGTTGTATTTAATTAATGTTTTTTCAATAAAAGAAATCGATTTATTAAAATGCAAGGTTTCATTTAAATTAGATTTTTAATGATTTTAAATATATGATTTTTTTTATTGAAATGGAAGAAATTTTTTCCATGGAATTGTTTAATGTCTTGATAGTTGTGTGTGTTCATTGGGAATTCATGACAGATAATGTTCAAGTTTCTTCCCCATCATTTCTATGATGGATAAAGGTTAGGTACATAACCCAAAAAACATTTATGTTAATTCGGGATGAATAATGGTCATGAGTCTCCCCCATCATTGAAATGATGGAAAAGGGTTAGGGCAATCCCCCATCAAGAATTCATGTGAATTGGGGTCAGATAAAGGTTATAAGTCACCCACTAAATTTTAGGATGGATAAGGATCAGGTATTTCCCCCTATTTAAGGTTTCCTACATGATCTTCCATGTGAATATTAGTAAAGGTTACACAAAATTGGATGTTAAATGATTTAAATTATTATTTATGTGCATTCCTTGGAAAACTATTTACTATGGATTGATTTTATATTTTGATATAATTTATTTTTAGAAATTTATTTATATAAACTATTTTATATAAATATTGATAACTTTTCTATCCTAGTTTTGTGAGTAGGAAAATAATTGTGGAATACCTTTTGGGCTTTATACTCACGCCTTCTTTTTCACTATGGGGAATTTGCAAAATTCATCCTTCTAGGACATGGGAAAAGGTAATGTTTCACATGTGTTTAGGATCACCACGTGATACATGGTATTTTTGGTGATGATAGATTAGAATTTTGTGTAGAATAGAGCTTTTTGTCATCTTTGTGTTTATTTGTGTTCTTTTTCTATTTGATTTTATATGAGTTTTTCTTCTTCTGTGGTACACATGGGTTGGTTTTAGTTATAAAATATGTTATTGATTTTTCTTTCTTATTTCATGATTTATATGGTGTTTTTTTAGATATAGTTTTTGGTTAATGGTTTTATATCTTAATGGATAAATCGTCCCCACTTGTACTTGAACCCCTTCAGAATTTTTTCTCAACCTTTTCCATCTTCATGATGTTGTTTAAGACCTAGAAATGATTCGATGTGTTCTCAAGAATATGAAAATAGACATATAATTACATTTTACCATTTAGTTAAACACCACATATATAACCCTATTTATGATTTAATTTGAATGATATATGTTTTATTTTAAAATATATCATAAGAGATGAAGACATTTTCACTAATTATTCACCACCATATCCTATAAAAATATTACTAACAAATGTATTTACCTATAATATTTGACCAGATATTAATGGGTATATATTGATCGTGCCGTATTACTATAATGAATATATTAATATTTTATTGTTAATAACATCATGGTGAAAGTAATTTATTAATAAAAAATAAATAAAAACGTAGAAATTTGATAAGAATTTTTTTTGTGGATTTGGATGACAGTGACCACCAATGGTTAGTCAGTAAAGGGATTTTTAGAAGTTACACCCTATGAATTTATTATATATTAACAATGGAATAAATATAATTTTTTTGATAACTAATTTTACATGGAGGACTATAGTTAAACAAAGCATTATATACTATTATGTTTTGATTATATAATGTGAATGTTATTTTATGGACGTTAGATTTATGGGAATGAATAGAATTAATGAAATTAGGAAAACATATTTCATAAAAATTAACTAAAATAATTCAATCATTAAAAAATTTTGAAAATTGAAAAATTAAAGCAATTTAATGTAAAAGGGATTATTTTCTGATAAATGGTATTTATTCATGCAATGTGTTTTCATATAAATAATATTTATTAATATCTATTGAGAATAATTTAAAAGAAACTAATATTTTATATATTCATCAATTTTTTCATATTCATCAATTTGTTTTTACATGTAATGGATTTACAATAAATCAAGTTTTATGCTTAGAAATTTTTTTTATAAATATCTTTCATTTTGTTTTGCATATTTATTTTACAATGATTTTATATCACATAAAGAAATTTAATCACATAAAATGGATTCAATATTTGGAATCATTGTAATTACTACAATTTGACAATTTAACCATAATATTTTGCCAATATCAATAGTGACCACTGTAATGATTTGTCAACATGATAAAATAAGTAGAAGATGGCTAAAATTATTGGGTAATTCTTTTAAATATCTCAACCACTTTTTGATGTCATATTAGATGATTTTTTTGATGAAATCCATATTTAGGTTTATAAATAATATGTTTAAAACATTATTTTCAATTTTAGAAATTAATCATGGATTTTTAACGACATGTTATGATTTATTCAAATTAAATAACTTTTTTGGGTCATTTATATTTAATGGTATTCTTGGAAGGTTCAATTAGATTTTTATTTGATCAAAATATATAGAATCCTTTCTTTTTAAAAAAAATCCCAAAGAATTCGAAACAATTTATTTTACATTATTTAAATGTAACAATATTTTTCTATGTAATTGAGGTATTTTATTAAAAATAGCTTCCATGAATTTTCTATTCTTATATTATATGAAATTTCATCAACATAATGAAAGGAATAATATTAAATTAATTAAAAAATTATTTATGATTGCAATTTTTTTTATGTCGCCCCTTTTTTTGTGAAAATATTAAATTATTATGGTAAAAAAATTAATTTTCTATGCTTATGGTAAAAATGGGAGTAATGTTGTTTAACTATGATACATGGAAAAAAATTATCAAACAAATTACATATTTTTTAACATTAGTTTATTTCGATATTATCACATCTTATATTCAATTAATTAAGTTCCTTGATGAAAAATATAATTATTAGGATATATATTATAATTAAATAATTTTGGTAATTCCATGTATGTTCTTTACATCCCTTATAAATGGAAACCCCATATCCTCTGTTATTCCCAATGATTTGTCCTTATAAAATATCTAAATCCTTACCAAGTACCATCTAATATTACATCAACACTGTTTCCGACGCTTTCGCCAGGGCGCGCGCCCGTCCGTCCGTGGGGGAGGACGTGCGGCGCTTCTCTTGCCCCGCATTCCCCCTTTCCAAAGGCGGGAGACATTCGCTCCTTATTTAGGGATGTCTGCTCCTTGATCGAAACGGGATGATGGGATGTCGGTTCTTCCTCCTGCGGATTCCTCCTCAGAACTCCTCACCTAGTCCGGGTCTCCCTTATAGATTTAATACGTAGTTTGTGAAACTCTTCTCAGTGCCATGTTTCCATGGACGCAGGTTAATTACACTGCTTCTTTCGGGATATTCCAAAGGGTCCAGTCAGGGAAGCAACCTTCGGTCAGGGGAGTAGTCACGTTGAGGCATCAGTAGTGTGTCTGGATGCGGGGGTACCTGACATGTCTGTCTGTTATCCCTGATTACAGGGCTTCTCGAGGGCATGGAAGCCCGAGGCATCCCACATCGAGCGCGGGGAATTATATGTCATAGACACATATCTAAGGTTTTCCTCAGCTTCCCATGCTCAACACAGGGTATGCCGCAAGTTTAAAGTCCAGCGGAGACGGATCAACCCAACCAGAGCATTAGCTAGGATAGATCTGATTGAGGGATCCTCCTTGAAGGGATATCGATACCGGGGCCAGCCCATGGGCGACTGTAAAGAAGAGCGTACCGACATGGTCTCACCAGGATAAGACGGTTCGGGCGAGAATCAGAACGGGTGGTGGGTTGATAAATGTAGTGGAAGGAGAGTGAAATGGGACCATCGTAGGGGGAGACAGTGAAGTTGGGCTTGAGCCTTGACGAGGCTTCCTACGTATCCCCGTGGCAGGGAATCAAAGTCCACGTAGTTAAGGAAAGGTGGACCTTGGTCCGATGGGCCTCGTCAGAGTACCGATGTGAAAGTAGACCCGTGAGTCCACTAATAGTGGGCTTGAACCTTGGGAAGGTATCCTACGTACCATGCCTTGACATGGATCAAAGTCCTCGTAGTTCAGGGAATACAGTTTAACGTCATGTGGGACGATAGTGAACCCTGACGGGAATAAACGACGGGCGATGGGTGTCGGCAAATCGACGTAAATGAGGGACCTTGGTCCAATGGGAGTTGGGCTTGAACCTCTGGGAGGATTCCTACGTACCATGCCTTGACATGGATCAAAGACCTCGTAGTTCAAATGGGGATTTATCAGCAAACCGACATGAAAGTGGACCTTGGTCCAATGAGGGGTGGGCTTGAACCTCTGGGAGGCTTCCTACGTACCATGCCTTGACACAGATCAAAGACCTCGTAGTTCAAAAGGGAATAGGTGGGCAGTTTAACGTCATGCAGGACAAGGGGGGGGGGGGGGGTTAGTTTAACGTCATGTTGGACGAGGGCGAAACTCGACGTGAATGAATGACCGAGCAATGTGGCTTGAACCTCATAGCGGCCTCCTACGTACCATGCCTTGACATGGATAAAAGACCTCATATTTCAAAAGGGGAAAGGGTCGCAACAGCTTACCGCTGGACCAGAATGCAGTTTAACGTCATGCTGGACCGGGGTGAGACCTGACGTGAAATGACGGGTGAGCATGAACCTCATAGAGGCTTCCTACGTACCATGCCTTGACATGGATCAAAGACCTCGTAGTTCAAAAGGGGTTTGTCGGTTAACCGACGTGAAAGTAGACCTTGGTCCACTATTGGTGGTGGGCATGAACCTCGTGAGGCTTCCTACGTACCATGCCTTGACATGGATCAATGTCTTTGTAGTTCAAAAGGGGTGGGTCACAATGGCATACCATTGGACCGGAATGCAGTTTAACGTCGTGTTGGACGGGAGTGTGCAGTTTAACGTCATGCTGGACGCGGGTGTGACCCGAAGTGAAAGCAGACTTTTGAGTCCACTAGTGGTGGGCTTGAACCTTGTGAAGGCTTCTTACGTACCATGCCTTGACATGGATCAAAGACCTCGTAGTTCAAATGGGAAGACCCGACGTGAAATGACGGGTGGGCTTGAACCTCAGGGAGGCTTCCTACGTACCATGCCTTGGCATGGTTCAAAGTCCTCGTAGTTCACTAAGGGTTTGGGTGGTCAGGGTTGGTGCTCACTCTTAGTCCACGTGAGTCATGCTCGGTGTGAGAAATAAGAGGTTGCAAGGACATGACGATCACGTCGCGAGGGGTGCGTCCGTGAGAAGCGAAAAGGGGCTTACGCGTTGGGCGGCCCATGGTGTTGGGACTTACTCCAGGATGGAGGCCCAGAGGGGGGTGCCTCATTCCCTATCACGTCCTCTACTGACCTTGGTAGTGGGGAAGTACGGAGATGCACGGTTGCAATCATCCGTACGAAAGGTTAGGGGGCCTATGCTCTGAGGCAGCCCTTCCCCTACGAACATACGCCACTCCGACAAGGAGGATCTCATTCCATGTGCGGAAGAGTTCCATTCCCGTGGAGACGAGTGGTGTAAAGAATGTTCGACCTGGGGGGACCCTTCGTGAGGGAGACGAGGTTGGGTCACAGTTTAACGTCATGTGTTGAGGACGTGGTGCTTGGCAGTTTAACGTCCTGCAGCTCGGACGAGGTGGGTTCACTCCACACCCCTTGGACTTACATAATCGGTACCCTCTGGTCCTTGGGGAAGGGAAGGTATCGGTAAGGCCATGGTCATGGGGGGTTGTGGAACGAACCATCGAGGGGTCCACATTAGCGTGGCTATGCGAAGAAGCAATAGCCGTTAGCGTGCCTTTGCAAAGAAGCATTAGGCGAAGCAAAGCTACGGGTGGTATTGTCCATGGGACTTTGAAATCACATCGTGCAAACCTGGAGGGTCGCACGGGAAGAGGAATCGCTAAGCAGATGAGTGTGCTTTGTGAAGTGGAGTCCCATGGCCTTAGCATGGGGCATAGGTGTGAGTGGGAGGCGCTTCGCGAAGAGGAACAGTGTTCGCGGAGCACTGCCTCGCGAAGGAGAAGTGTCTCGCGAAGTAGGGTCCTGCAAAGCAATGTTCTTCACGAAGTGGATCGATCCTGCCTTTGCATAGGGATCACTCGTATGGGTTGGGTGTTTCGTGAAGCACAAGTGCTCCGCGGCTGCCCGGGTTCCCTTGGGAATCCCCTTCCTTCGCGAATGCCATTGAGCATCGCGAAGGGCATCCCTCTCGGAAGAGGGGCTCAAAACGAGACAATGCAGAGTCGTCTCACGAAGTAGAAGTACCTCGCGAAGCTCATGATTCCGGGGGAAAAGCGTGCTTCGCGATTCGGGAGAGGAGAAGCCGAAAGGTCCGGTTGTCCGTCCTCGGGACTCAAGGGGAACCCGGTATTTATAGGGAAGGGGCGCCGTGATGCAGGACTCGCGCGCCGCCTCTGGTGCTTCGCGGCGGCTCGCGAACATCAAATGGGATCGCGGAGGATTACCGTGTCTAGAGCTTCGTGGCGCCGCCATGGTTGGGGCGCTTCCCGGCGGGGCTTCGCGAAAGTCAAATGGGATCACAAAGGATTACCGCCTCTGGAGCTTTGCGGCGGCTTGCGAACGTCACATGGGTTCACGGAGCATTACCGCTTCTGGAGGTTCGCGGCGCCACCATGGTGGGGGCGCTTCGCGGCGGGGCTTCGCGGCGGAGGGTCGCGGAGGATCTTCGCGAGGCAACGCGTCGGCCTTTTTCGTTTATTTCGGGCCACATTTTTGGCGCCAACAAATGCCCCCCCTCAGACTTGGAGCCACGGAGGGCGAAGGGTCGAAGTCTGAAGTAAAATCGCCAAAATTGTCGGTGGGTCGCGATGCAGTATCGTGAAGGGGCCCCGTGATGCTCGTCGGGGCCGCGGATCCGGACGAGCCGTGATGCTTCACGCAGATGAGGCACTCCGCGATGCTCCGGGGTCTCCGCCTATAAATAGGGGGTCCGACCTCTTTTGTCTTCACATGCCTTGTCTTTTTTGCACTGTCGACTTCGCGAAGCTCCGTGTACTCCGTGACAGCCCTCCGCGAATCGAGCTTCGCGGCGAACCGCGGGTCTCCGACTTCGCGTCTGCTCCAGGCGAACCATTGCTTGACTGCCTTGGCCGGACTTCACGGATTGGTCTCGCGACCGATCTTCGTGATCCGTCTTCGCGATCGAGCTTCGCGATCGAGCTTCGCGATCCATCCGAAATAATGCTTTTCTGAGGGCCAGAGTTAAAATGGCCCATCAAGAAGTTGTCTTGGGGGTCCTCGGAGATGTTGCTCATCGAGATGAGATGGCCAACCATCCAGGCATAGGGGAAATGGTTCGGCGCCACTCGGACCACACTTCTTTGATAGATCTGTTGTCAGAAGGTCAAAAGGATTTTCCGTAGTGCAAGAAACTACCGTTGTACGACTTCGGGCTGAGGGATGACTTCTTCATCCCTAAGGCGAGAAGGGATGAACTAGCTTGCTGGTTCAGGAGCACACCGTGCCAGCACCAATGGTTCAGGGTGGCCGATGGTCATGCGCGGGAGGATTTCACACCCGTCACCGTTGATTTCCTCTACAAGTATGTGAACGACTTCGACGGGAGGCCACTGCAATCGGAGACGTCCCCTCCACTCTATCGCACCATGCTGAAGGCGGCTTTGCAGGATCCAAGGAAAGGATGGTCTGATGAGTGGGACCTGCTCCAGGGCGGCAATTTTACCGACGACTGCGCCTGGGCCTACTGGGTAGGTGCCTCATGCGAGGAGTTTGGGGCCGATCTGAGGAGATTGGGATTGTATGAGGCGGCGTGGGCCTCCCAATTCCACATTTACCAACCAAAGCAGCTGATGCCGGAACTGCTAAGTAGATGGTCGTCCAGGACCAACACTTTTCACCTTCATCACGGGGAGGTGGGCATCAGTCTGTGGGATGTACACCAGATTTCTGGGGTCCCGATCTTGGGGCCATGTATGACGAATTCCTCCCTGTTGTCAGCGCGTGGGGAGATGCGGAGCAAATTCCGCGACTGGCGTCGGCGCTGATGGCACTTGTCCCTGGAGAGGACAAGGAGGCCGTGAGGGACGTCCACTTCAGGAGGTGGTTCAAATGCTTCCTAAATTTCCCAGAGGATCGAGAGTTCCCTCTAAGGCCTCGAACTTGTCCAAGGGCAGCCCAACGGGGCAAGGGGCACTCGTATTGGCGGGTTTTGGAGGATAGCCAAGGGAAGACTTGGGGTTTCAGCATCAGCACTGAACAACAGCTGATAGTCAGGCTGGTGGCATTCATCGCAGCTCTCATCTGTGGCTGGATCTTACCAGTAAGAGATACAAGCATGGGGGTATGACCCAGCTCATTCATCATGGCGTCGATGTTGGACATGGGGCAGCGGATCAACCTGGGGATCCCGATGCTCACCAAACTGTATAGAATGCTGCGGCATATTAGCGAGGGAAGGAAGCCGCCAAGAATATGCGGGCCCTTCCACCTCCTATATGGGTGGATCACAGCGCATATCAGGGGGATTTACGAGTATCCGAACCCCATTTCGATGCCAGGATCAAACTTTCGCCCCTCAATCCTGAACGCGGTCGGGAGCATCCCGTTCAAACTAGTCGTTCCAATGGTGCTGAATCGGGTGTGGAGGGCGGATGAGTTCAATTTCCATCACTTCCCATTGCCGACGGGGATGCTTACTGATGACGGACGGGGAACGGAAGAACATCGGGCTTACCTCCCGGCCTTCCGAGGTGGAGTTTTGGTGGCATGAATAGATCGTGAGCCGCTCTGTGAACCGTACACTCCGCATCGGTTTGCGAGGCAGTTCTGGTGCCTCCAGCGGCTAACCCCGAAGGTCTACTGGGAGGTGCGTCATGAGGAGCACCCGTGTGTGATGAGGAAATTGTGGCTCATGTTCATACGCGAATATGGAAGGATGCGGATTACATTGCCTCTATCCACCGTCGCCTTCGGATTAGTGATGGAGTACGCCATCAGTTGGGAGGCCGCTTATTCGGGGGAGATGCTGAAGCAGCCAACGATCCGGGTTGGTGACGGTGGGCCTCCTCTATCTCGAGGTCGGGGTCGGAGGGCAGCTACGGCTGCTCATGGCAGCGAGGCTGTGATGACGACGAGACCCGCACCGGCCGAGGGTATAGCAGCAACGGTGGATCCGGTGGTTTCGGAAGAGTAGGGACATTCAGAGGGGCGGCCACTGAGGGGATTTCGTCATATATCCACTCAGGCTCCGGGGAAGCGGCTTCGTCACATCGACATGGCAGAAGATGCTGTATTTCCGGATGCTTGGGACATTTGTGATGTCAACCGGCAATTACTCAGCCCACCTGAGATGTGGGCCCACCTAAATCGCCTCGGGATGGAATTTTCGGGCATATGCCCAGTTCGGGCTGGATTCATGATGTCTCTGGCGGAGGCGGAGCAATACCTGGAAGAGCTGAAGGATTACATCCACTCCAGTTGTGTCCCTCGCCCAATGACTGACCAGGTGAGGGTACTGTTGAATCAGACGGTCCCTCCACAGTTATCGGCTGCCGATCTGAGGGAGCGCTTCCCCTTGCCGGAGGAGTCAGACGAATCCTCTCGGGAGGATGAGGCTTGCGGAGGGAGCCCGCTGGAGGAGGGCGAGGTCGGAGACCGAGGCTCCGAATCCGACGATTTCGCGGAGGCTCTCGAGGTAGCATTCCGAACTTCTCTCCTTACGACCTGTTTTTGGGTCCCTATGGACTTCTCACCAATCTTTGAGCCATGCAGGAGGAACTTGTTCGCAGGCCTCGTTCTCGCTCCTTGGCGGGTGATGATGCAGGACCTTCAGAACCCGTGCTTATGGTTGTGTCCAGTTCTGCGTTTGGTGGGACCAGGGGGTCTGAGGTGGATCCTCTGGACTCCCCAGATCTTCCAACAGTATACGGGGGCCTCGTCTCGGAGTCCCATCAGTACTAGCTCAGGAGCAGCGCTCGGAGGTCGATCTTCGTAAGTCTCCTCCACTGGTCTCCTCGTTGTCACATGTAGGCCATGCCAACTAACGTTTATGTCTCTCTGTCGCGCAGTTCTTCGACTAGCGTGGGCTGCTGCAGCAAGACTGGTTGATATGTCTGGTGGCGTCCCTCCTAGGGGCATGCCAGTGATGGTGGAAATAGTCCCCCGACCTCCTCAAGCTGTGAAGCACACCATCACTGGCGGGACCACCAGCAGGGCCGTACCTGACGTCATCGAGGTGGTCTCTAAGGAAGAGGATCAACCGGTCGGTCCCAGTCCTGTCGTGCCTGCGTCGACATCAGGTGTCGTACCAGATTCAACACCAGATGCAGATCCCGTTGAGGAATTCATGCAGGCATATCCTGCGTACGAGCCTTCCAACCATGCGGATTGGGATGAAACGGCCTCCGATGAGGGAGACAGCAGCATAGTTCGTCGCCGGTCGTGGAAGCTGATCACACGCTTTATCAAGGACACTCCCCAAGTTCAATGGCTGGCCGAAATGGATAGTCTCCGCTCGCGGTTGCGCGAACTGTGTGTCGGGGGAGTGGATGCCCAACACCCTCACGCGCTCATCCGAGACCTCATGGCTGAGAAGATCCGGGAGCATGATCGTGGGATGAGCGTGGGATGGCAGCGGAGGAAGGCGACCAGCATTAGGAAGCTCCAAGAGGCTGAAGGTGAGGTCCAACAGATGCAGATCCGGGCCAATGAGCTTTCAGCCACTCTTGATACGCAGTCTGAGCTGGTCTCACGGTTGAAGGCCCAGCTAGCAGAGGCTGAGGAGCATATGGGTCAGACCTCTGGAAGGATGGCTGCCGTCCAGGCCGAGGTAGAAAGGGCCAGGGCCAGAGTTGACGAATTACGCCCCGCCGCTGCTGAAGAGGAGCGGGAGTTGAATCAGCGGCAACAAGCTTTGGACGTCGTAAGTCAGCTGGTGGCGGAGCTGCAACGCTCTTTTGATGGGGTCATCCCGTCCATGGGGGAAGTCAACCCCCGAGTATTGTAACAAATCCAAAAACCTTTTATTCGTACTTTCGTGCTTCCAAATTTTACCTTTGTTTTGAATGCCGTAGCACGCACGATTTTCACTGTTGAATTGCCTTGTCACATCCCTACAATGTTTGCGGGACGTTTGACGACAATTCCCCAAGCCAGTCCAGATTCTCAAAAGATGAGGAAGGCTTGATCGGAGAAGGAATTTCCAGGATAGCCGAATTACCGTTTCATCAACGTGCTCTTATGCACGAATGGGGCAACGCCAGGGGCGCTGAAATTGGTCCAAACAGATGAAAATGGGAAGTGTGAATCACGATACCCAAATTCAGAACACTGTGGGGATGGCATGACAATAAAGGACAACCGTTAACTGTGGAGGACAAACGGTATCCTTACTGCATTAGCCTGAAATGGGGACAACAAACGAGCATCGACCGCTGACCGTATTCGCAACGCGGGATTTTATCAATTTGTCTTCGATCAATCTTTCGGGACGTTGGCCCAGGACATTTGGTGGACCATAGGTCAGACATCCATACTGTTAGGGGGTCCTTCCAGACATGACCCGTCTTCCAGAACGTTGGCCCAGGAGGGTAGGTGAGCCGATGCGGCATGAGACCAGGCCGTTAGGGGGTTCCTTCAGACATGAAAGAGGACGAGGGTCCGAATAAGGGGAACGCAAAGCGTGGAATATGGAGTGATGGTTTGTTCAAAAAGAATCCAACACTTCGGTAGTTACACCACCGTGGTGGGAGTACGCCAGATGGGCGCATCGGTCTGATCACGGATCATTCTTTCTTCTAGATAGGGCCTCTCTGGCGAGGGCTGGAAATGGGGAGGAACAAGATTTTGTGATTCCAGGGGCTGAACCCTAGGTGAAATGCCTGGGTGTCTCTACGTATCCCACGTGATGATGGGAATCAAGCCGTACGTAGTTCTAGAAGCGCAGTTTAACGTCATGCAGGACGGGGAATAGCCCGACTGTATTGGCACACATCCTACCAAAACGACTAAGCCCACGTGAGTCGTGCTCGGTGCGGGAAACAAGCAGTAGTGGCGGGAATTTCCTGACACAAAAGAGGCAGGATAGGGAAAAGGGACGCTTGGTGAATACCGGCCCAATGACACTAACACGATCATTTAGAGCACCTAGATGCGCGAAGAGAAACAGCCGAGTATGATGGAATTCCACTTGAACATGAGGAAGTGGAAATGTGTGAATCATGGTGCTCGAGATTCAGATCACAATGATGGAGGCGTGACGATGGAGGGTAACTTCTGACCGTATTCGCAACGCAGTACCCTGTCGCGTTATCCTAGAATGGGGACAAACAAATGAGGGTCGACTGTTGACCATGTTCGAAACACGGGACCATGTCACAAATGTTGTCAGATATCTGTTGGGACGTTGGCCCGAAACGATTGAAGGGCCCTTAGGTCCAGCATTCATGGAGAGCCCTTAAGCTTAGTATCCACGTCGTCCGAAGGTCCTTTTGGATGTGGAAGAGGATGGGGATCCAAATAGCGAGCTCACGAAGCTTGGTCATGGGATGAGGGGAATGTCCCTGTGAAGATCCCACGCTTCGGGCTCTTTTTCAAAACACACCTGAATATGGAAACGAAACGTATTATAGAGAGGGAGCAGATTCCTTTCCCTTGGGGAGATCTTAGTTTAGGGTCATAGAATTCGGACCATGGATGGGCAAAGGGATCAGGGGACGCATGGCATCAAAACCTGACGTGAATGAAGACATAGTCCTACTTACCATGCGTTCTCGGAGGAAATGCTCGAGTCGAGGGACCAAACACAAGGGTTAGGCTGGGCCCGCGGGGAAGCACCCGGGCGCTCCTACGTATCTCATAAGGATGAGAATCAAGCCATACGTTGTTCGGGATGGTGGTACGGTAAGGTACCAGTGCCAGGGGAAAAGTAAAGTGTGGGCATGTCCCTTGCACTAAAAGAAGCGGAATTTGATAACTCTTGTTTGTTCTTTAAGGTGAATGGTATTTTTTTATGAAGTGACAGACCTTGAATAGTAGGTCGTGATGTCGCCACAAGAATCAAGCCATGATGGGCGTTGAAAAATGGTGTGGCATGTGACCAATACCCAACCTGATGTCCTCTACAACGAGGTCACCACAATGCGGTGCCGTTTTTCGTCGTGCGGCCAGGACGATAATGTCACAGTTTAGGGTCATATGATAGGACCAAGCATGCATTTTATCGTCATGCAGCGCAAATGTAGCAGAGATGATGCTAGGCGGGAAATGTGCGCAGTTTTATAAAAAACAATTGACAGAGACATGATCCCACATCAAATTGTACGCCATCCGGAGAGGGAAACCTTAGGCCGAGGGGCCTACGCAGAAGTGAAACAGGGAGAGAGACTGGCTTCCTGAATGGTTTTTACCCAGAGACAGGGTGTCTGGGCGGTCCTACGTATCCCATGAGGATGGGAATCAAGTTGAACGTAGTCCCAAATGTACTTAGTTTATGGTCTTAGAGCTCAGACCATGGGAGCCCCAAAGGACGCCAGATTGCATCTTCGTCCCCCTAGCATGCAAAGGTGCACTGAGGGATAGCGCCAAAAGTGTTGAGATTCCACCTGGACATGATGGGGTGGAAAATGATGTGAATCATGCAACCAACATTCAAGGACTAAAGGGTCTGGCATGACGATAGAGGATTACTGCTGACCATGTTCGCAACACAGAATCCTATCGTGTTATCCTGAAATTAGGACTAACAAACGAGCATCGACCGCTGACCATATTCGCAACGCAGGATTTTATCGATTTGTTGTCCAAAACCCTCAGGGGCGTTGGCCCGTATCGGTAGGAGAGCCCTTGGGCATTGTATCCAGGCCATTATCGGGGGTCCCTCCAGGTGTGGAAGGTGATGGAAATCCGAATGGAGGGGAACACGAAGCTTGACAAGTGGAAGGAACTTGATCAAGTTGAATCTGACACTCTTGGCCCTAGACTAGAGTTCTCTTAATACATGGGTGAACCACTGCAAGGAGTCAAGGGACTCAACTTTGAGGGTGACCGAGAGATGGCAGGTTCCTGGGGGAAGGGGGCACGGTGCCCAAAACCTTGTATCATACCTACACATCCCCCTGCTGGAGAGGGATAGACAAAGTGGCCTAGGTGACTGGGAGATCAGGAGATCACCAAGAGATGGGGCTGGACCCGGAGTCTAGACATCCAGGTGGTCCTACGTATCCCATTAGGATGGGAATCAAGCCACACGTAGTTCTTGAAGGGTGCCTTTTAATGTCATGCATGACAAGGAATAGGAGGGCCAACTCTCAGAACGAGGTGCGCGTAGTGCAGCTATTGCAAACCTGTCGCGAATGAGGACATAATCCTACACTACGCCACGTGGTCCCGTGGCCGGGGTCCCAATGGTAGGACCCAAGAGAGGTGAACTTGCTGAAATCAAGCTTGACCCAAAGACAAGGGGTCTTGAATGTAGTTCCAGATGAGTCTTAGTTTATGGTCTTAGAGCTCGGACCGTGGGTGGTGACAACTCCCGAGTAAGCACAGATGTCAACCCAATCCCTAAGCCCACGTGAGATAAACTCGGTGTGGGAAACAAGGGGGGTATCCTCATCGCAATACTTGGGGCGTCCACCAAAGGGGAGTTAGCAGAGAGTTTCGAAGGAAACCTTTGATGTAGCTTGTTCTCCCAACGCGCAGACGTGCACAGAGGAAAAGTACCGAGAGTTCTGAGATTCTACTCGGACATGATGAAATGACGAAGGGTGTGAATTGTGTACCCGGCATTTGGGCTTAAAGGGTTGGCGTGGAGATAGAGGAAAACTGTTAACTATGATGGAAACACAGCGTCCGTATCGCGTTAGCCTGAGGTGGGAACAACAAACGAGCATCGGCCGCTGACCATATTCGCAACGAGGGATTTTATCAATTTGTTGTCCGAATCCCTGGGGGGCGTTGGCCCGTATCGGTAGGAGAGCCCTTGGGAGTAGTATCCAGGCTATTCTTGGGGGTCCCTCCGGGTGTGAAAAATGATGAAAGCCCTGATGCGGGGATACACAAAGCCTGGAAAGCGGGTGCGGACGTGTCGGAGTAAAGCTTGTCATTCCAGGTAATAAACCAGAGTACTCTTAAGCACATTGGTGAACCGCCGAAAAAGGGATCGACGAAACAGCTCAGTAGGGGGGGGGGAGCATGGTGTGGTCATTACGAGATCGTCGTGAATGAGGACATGATCTCACACCACACCATATAATCCTCTCACGGATGAAGGATAGTCCAAGAGGCCGGGATGGGATGATGATTCTCGAGAGATGGGGCTGGACCAGAATCTTGGACATCCAGGTGGTCCTATGTATCCCATGAGAATGGGAATCAATCCACACATAGTTCTGTAAATGCAGTTTAACGTCATGAGGGACAGAGAAATGGGAGTAATATACTCCTAATAAAGGTGTACAGTATGGAGAAGAAGCCGACGTAAATGAGGAAATAGTCCTACATCACACCATGCACCCTGGGTAAGAGGGGACCTGGGTCGTGGCCCGGAAAGGCCAAGGGGCCTAAGGTCAGGCATCAGTCAGGAAGGCCTGACTGGTTTGCAGTTTAACGTCTTACATGAGGACGAGTGGCCAGGGGCCCAAGGAGGCCAAGGGGCCTGAGGCTGAGCCTCGTTAGGGGAGTCGTACGATATGGTACATGATCCCGACGTGAACGAGGACATAGTCCCACATCACAACGTACACTCTGGGTGAGAGATTGGGGAGAAGGCCAAGGGGCCTAAGATCAGGCATCAGTCAGGAAGGCCTGATTGGTTTGTAGTTTAACGTCTTACATGAGGACGAGGGTCGGGGACCCGAGAAGGCAAAGGGGCCTGAGGCTGGGCCTCGGAAAGGGAGGTCGTACGGCATGGTACATGATCCCGAAGTGAACGAGGACATAGTCCCACATCACACCGTACACCCTTATGAGGAATCCTGGGCCGTGGCCCGGAGAAAAGGGAAAGTTATCAGTCAGAAAGGCCTGACTGGTTTGCAGTTTAACGTCTTACATGAGGACGAGGGTCGGGGACCCGAGAAGGCCAAGGGGCCTGAGGGTGGGCCTCGTAAAGGGAGGGCGTACGACATGGTACATGATCCCGACGTGAACGAGGACACAGTCCCACATCACACCATACTCCCTTATGAGGAATCCTGGGCCGTAGACCGGAGAAAAGGGAAAGTTATCAGTTAGAAAGGCCTGACTGGTTTGCAGTTTAACGTCTTACATGAGGACGAGGGTCGGGGACCCGAGAAGGCCAAGGGGCCTGAGGCTGGGCCTCGTAAAGGGAGGGCGTACGGCATGGTACATGATCCCGACGTGAATGAGGACATAGTCCCACATCACACCGTACACCCTTATGAGGAATCCTGGGCCGTAGCCCGGATCGCTAGCACCACCTGGGGGAAGTTTGTCACCTCAGGATGGGGCAGAATGAATCAATGTTCTTGATGCCTGGGGCATCTCGGGGTGGACCCGAAGATCCAGGACACTGTTGAAAATGTTCGAAACACAACGTTCCTAAGGTGACCCATATGGGGGCAACAAATGATCGTCGACCGCTGACCAAATTCGCAACGCGGGACTTGTATCGGCTTGTTGCTTGAAAACCCTCGGGGGCGTTGGCCCGTATCGGTAGGAGAGCCCTTGGGCATTGTATCCAGGCCGTTCTTGGGGGTCCCTCTGGGTGTGAAAAATGACGGAATCCCAGTCAAGGAGTGGGTGGAGCATAGTTTTATCCATCCATGAAAGGGTAAAACACCTCCAGGGGGAATGTGAAGCCGGGTCGAGGCTTGCTCGACGTGGGTCGGGGCAAAAGTGTGCACCCTGCCATGTCTTGGCCCGAGGGGAAGATTTTGGCTTTTGGGATGGGCCAACGGACGAAATGTCCGGGCGTTCCTACGTATCTCATAAGGATGAGAATCAAGCCATACGTAGTTCTTGAAGGCCATGCAGTTTAGTGTCATGCGGTGAGGACGTGGGAGGATAGAAGAACGGGAGTGGGCGCATGGTGCGACCTTTACAATCTTTGCGAGAGTGGGGTTGCATGAGCGGGGTCACGAAAGCCTACTCCCCGCTACACAAAGATCCTCCAAGGAGACTATTCCCAGGGGGAATAGCGGAAGAGAAAAGCTTGGGGCTGGGCTCAAGACGAGGCGTCCGAGCATTCCTACGTATCCCATGAAGATGGGAATCAAGCCACACGTAGTTCTGGCAATGCAGTTTAACGTCATGCGGGACGATGGATGGCACCTCATTTGGGGATATGTACGGTACGAAAAGTAATCCGACATGAATGGGGACATATCCCTACACCATACCATACAATCCCGCAAGAGGGTATGTCGGGGAAAGACCAAGGGGGGCCTGGGGCCAGACCGCGGTCAGGGAGACCTGACCAGCTTGTGGTTTAACGTCTCGTGGTGATGATGGGGGGCCAGGGACCCAAGGAGGCCAAGGGGCCTGAGGCTGGGCCTCGGTCAGGAAGGCCTGACTGGCTTGTGGTTTAACGTATCGCAGTGAGGACGGAGATGCAGTTTAAGGTCGTGCGGGACCAAGGAGGCCAAGGGGCCTGAGGCTAAGCCTCGGTCAGGAAGGCCTGACTGGCTTGCAGTTTAACGTCTCGCAGTGAGGACAGAGATGCAGTTTAAGGTCGTGCGGGGCCAAGGAGGCCATGGGGCCTGAGGCTAAGCCTCGGTCAGGAAGGTTTGACTGGCTTGCAGTTTAACATCTTGCAAAGAGGATGAAGATGCAGTTTAAGGTCGTGCAGGACCAAGGAGGCCAAGGGGCATGAGGCTATGCCTCGATCAAGAAGGCCTGACTGGCTTGTAGTTTAACGTCTTGCAAAGAGGACGAAGATGCAGTTTAAGGTCATGCGGGACCAAGTCGCAGTTTAGGGTCGTGCAGGATCCTCTCGTAGTTTAGGGTCATGCAGGACCAATTTTTCCTTAGGAAAAGTATCTCTTGAGGAATTTGGAATTGGTGGGAGGGGTTATACGCTCTCTATATGTGGTCACCAAGGAGTATGCTCTGTTGGGGTAAACCTTATGGATGATATAAGGCCCTTCCCATTTGGGTTCTAACTTGGGCGGTTTCCTACCGGGAATCATTGGCTCTCGAAGGGCCAGTGCAAGGTCACCCTATAGAAAAGAGCGGAGACGAACCTTCTTGTCGATGGCTCTCGCTATATTGTCCTGATGCCTTTCCAGATTGTGTAGGGCATGAAGCCGGTTCTCATCCAGTGCCTCTAATTCAGCTAGATGGATCTCGGCCACCTCATCTGATGTCTGGTGATCATAAAATGCAGTGCATAGCGATGGCAGCTGGATCTCAATGGGTAGGACGGCCTCAGCTCCATACACCAGGGAATATGGGGTCACCTGGGTAGAGTTGCGAGTCGTCGTCCGGTAAGCCCAGAGGGCGTTGGGGAGCTTGTCTGGCCAGCTTTTCTTGTTCTGGCCAACCATCTTCTGCAGAATGTTAGAGAGGGTTTTGTTGAACGCCTCGATCTGTCCATTTGCCTGCGCGTGGTAGCGGGAGGTATGGTTCGACCGGATGTCGTACTTGGCGTACATTTTATTCAATTCAGTTGCTTGAAAGTTGGTGCTATTATCGGTGAGGACGGCGTGAGGGACTCCAAACCGGTGGATAATGTTAGATCTCACAAAGTCAACGATAGAACGAGCCTTGACCTCTTTTAGCGGAACTGCCTCTGCCCACTTGGTGAAGAAATCTGTAGCAGTCAAGATGAATCTGCACTGGCGGTCTGTTGCCGGTGGATACGGTCCCACTACATCAAGTCCCCATACCGCATATGGCCAAGAGTACTTGGTGGGGTGGAGGGGCTCTGGAGGCCGATGCAAGAATTTGGCGTGTACTTGGCACGCGTGGCATCTCTTGGCGTATCCACTACAATAGTGGGTCATAGAGGGCCAAAAGTACCCTAACCTCTGGATTTGATGGGACAGCTTTGGCCCATCTTGATGGGCGCCACAGGAACCGGCATGAACCTCTTGCATAACTTGAGGTATCTCTACTCCTCGGATGCAACGGAGGAGGAAACCATCGAAACTCCGCTTATAGAGGATCTGCTCAAGACTGGGGCTGCTCTGGAGGGTAAATTGAAGTGCGCGGCGTCGGATTCGCTCGTGTTCGGCCCGGTCATCCGGGAGCTGACCATTTTGGAGATACTTGACAAAAGGTGCTCTCTAGTCGGGGGTGGTTTCAACCACTGCGTCTGACGAATCCGTGACTCCCGATATGGAGGGTCCGGCAGTGAGATTACTTACCCGCAGGCTATCACGGTCCTCTTGGGTGATGGGGGCAACGAATCTCCGGTGGGCCACGTGTATGACCAAATCATCTTGCTCGGGTTCTACGAGCGATGCGGCTAAGCCATCCAGGGCGTCCTCTTGGCCGTTCTAAGACCGTGGGACATGGGTAACCTCTAGCCGAGAAGAGAACTGGGCCATTAGGAGGAGGGCGTACTCCAGCAACGGTGCAAGCTCTGGCTTCCTGACGACGTAGTCTCCATTAACCTGTTTAATTATCAGCTCGGAATATCCCTTCAAATGTAGGTGGGGAACATGGATCTCAAGGGCCAACTCGAGGCCGGTGATGAGATCTTGTTACTCTGCCTCGTTGTTCGTACAACCTTCTGACAACAGGAACGAGTACGGCAGGACGGCTTGCACCGGGGTAATGAAAACAATACCCAGACCCACTCTGTTGAGCTTGGGGTCGTTGAGCCTCCTACCGGTGGGGCTCCGGGAGGCGCCGTCGAAATGCATTTTCCAACACGGGAAAGCATGATCGACTGAGAGGATCGTCTCGTCGGGGAAATCCAGGTCCAGGAAGTGATCCGCGGAGGTTGGATGGGCAGCTAAAAATTCTGCCAATGCCTGTCCCTTAACGGCCTTCTGAGGCATGAACCTGATATCAAACTGCTGGAGAATCACTGCCCACCGTGCTAGTCGGCCAGTCAGTATGGGGCGGTTTAGGATGTACTTCAGCGGATCTACCCGAGAGATCAATTGCACCTCGTGGTGTCGCGGGTAGTTTCGCAACTTCTGCACGGCGAAGATGAGCGCAAGGCAACTCTTTTTGATAGGGGAGTATCTGAACTCCATATCGAGAAGCATGCGGCTGAGATAGTAGAGACTGTTCTCAGTGCCCTCATTATTCTTCTGGGCGAGTAGCGCGCTGAGGGATCTCTCCAGGGCGGTCACATAAAGGACCAGCAGCTTTCCGGAGACGGGTGGCATCAAGACCGGAGGTCGGAGCAGATACTGCTTGATTTCCTCAAAGGCGGTCCGACACTCCTCATCCCATTCGTAGGCAGCACCATTCTTCATGAGCCGAGAAAAGGGTTTACACTTGCCGGCCAGATTCGCAATGAATCGGCGTATATAGGCTAAGTGGCCTTGAAGGCCTCGGAGCTCTCGAAGGTTTCTTGGGGGAGGCATTAGGCTGATGGACTTGATCTTCTCCGGGTCGATCTCGATACCTCGGTATCTGACAAAAAAGCCCAGAAACTTCCCAGAGGTGACTCCGAAGGCACACTTCAGCAGGTTCATCTTTAGGTGACGGGAACAGAGGAAACAGAACACTTTCTCAAGGTCTTTGAAATGGTCCTGGCGCTGGCATGATTTGACTACAAGGTCATCCACGTAGAATTCCACCAATGTCCCGATAATCAGTTTGAATATGAGATGCATGGCCCTCTGATAAGTGGAACCTGCAATTTTAAAACCGAATGGCATTACCTGGTAGAAAAAGTTACCCTGGGGGGCCCTGAAGGCAGTGGACTCCTCGTCTTCAGGGGCCATCCGGATCTGGTTATACCCGTAATACCCATCCTTGAAAGAGAGTCCTTGGAACCCGGCCGTGGCGTCAATCAACAGCTCCGTCACTGGGAGTGGGATGTCATCCATTGGGCAGTGGCGATTAAGATCGCGGAAGTCGATACAGACTCTGATCTGCCCATTCTTCTTCCTGACCGGCACAATGTTGGCAAGCCATTTGGGGTACTGGACCTCCTTAATGAAGTTGGCTTTGATAAGCTTGTCAACTTCAGCCTCAACCATAGCACCATGGGAAGGTTGCATCTTCCTGGGAGGCTGCTTAAACCCACGATGTTTTGCCGGGAGGCCCAGACGGTGGACGGCCACTTGGGGATCCAGCCCTGGCATCTCATCGTAACTCCAGGCAAACACATCACGGTGCTGTTTGAGGAAGTCTATGTACTGCTGCCGCTCCTCGAGGGACATGGCCGCACTGATCAATGTGGGTCTCGGATCTGCCTCGCTACCAAGGTTCACCTGTACCAGTTCGTCAACCGTGGTAGACACGCCTTCTTCAAAGGCTGGGGGAGCATCCTCCAAGTCTTCCTCCCCAGCCGTGGGGGGACTTCCCGCGATGGAAGATACTTCTGGGCTCTCAAAACCTGAGGGGCAGCTCGTGTCGGCTTGGGCAGCAGCGGTCATCACATCATGAGACTCACTTGTCGTTGAGACCATAGCAATGAATGCATTTGATCCTATCCCATCTGGCCTCCGACCTAAGGGGCCACGCTTGATAATATCAAAGCAGTGGTGACGTGTCGGCCCGAGTCGGTGGATTCCAGCCCGACGGAAGAGGCACATATGGCGTACTGCCGTCATCATGAGCTTGACATCCCGGTACCGTACAGGGGTAGGAGGTTCCGGGATGACCAGATCCTGGTTGATGTAGGAGTACGAGGTGATTTTCCACCGTCGCTTGGACACGGGAACATGCCTTCCTTGCGTACCCGAAACAACAAAACATTGCCCCTTGTCGGGGGTCGTGGCCTCCAACCAGTGGATCAGAAGGATGTAGGCGTCATCCATGCTTGCCCAGGGATCACTTGTGATCGGGGCGGGCTTATCCTCGCTTACCAGGATTTTCTTGTCCTTACTTTTGTAATAACCTGCATCCAGATAGCGGGCCTCACAAGAAGCGAAAGGGGACGCGTCTCCTTGGAGCACGCCTACTTGACCGTTGAGCGAGTACTTGAGGCACTTGTGATACGACGAGGGGACCACTGCATGCAGATGGAGCCATGGCCTACCCATCAATGCGTTGTAGGCGGTGTCCTGAGAAACAACCCTGAACTCGGTGCTGGAAATTAAGCCACCGAACTGAGTCTTCAAGCACATATTCCCGACTGGGGTTTGCTCTGTCCTGTCGTACCCATGGATCCTGAGGTCAGAGGGGGTAAAATCACATTCAGACAGACCCAGCTTTCGCAGCATCCGGGTCGGAATTAGGTTGATTCCAGAACCCATGTCAATGAGGCAGCTGCAGACTTCCACGCCGTTGATGTGGCCAGTGATGTACAGCGGGCGAATGTGCCCCTGTATCGGAGGGTCCTCATCTTTACCGGAAAAAGAGATAACCACCTGACACTCGGCGTTTTCAATCGTCTTGGTATGGAAGGCTTCTGCAGCAGCTACCTCCATCTCGAACTGGACGGGGCTCCTTAGGGCCTCAGAAAGTACCTCGCGCATCTCAGATGACAGGCGCAGGGCCTCAAGGATGGATATCCTCACCGGAATGTCGGCCAGGTGCTTTAGTACATCATACTTGCGTGCCAAACGCGAACCTCTGCTTACAGGGGGTTTTTCGGCATTTGGAGGCATAGCAGGTCCTGCCGGTTGAACTGGCGGTCGGCTAGCACTGGGTACATCCTGCTGCCTGCTAGTAGAGGCCTGGAGAGTGGTCACCAGACTAGGATCGGGCAGCAGAGGCTAGCATGTATCTGGGCAAGACTGACTATGATATGGACGAGGCAGCTCTCCCCGATCCAGTAGCACAAACAGCGGTGGAGGTAGAGCCGAGGGTGTTGGATGGGTCTGCGCGTGCTGAGATCTGCGCTGAGCCTACTGCCTGGTCTCGGTAGCGTGCACGGCTTGGCCACGAGTGCCTGCTGACGTACCTCGATGACCGGCACGATTGCGATTCCGCTGACGTTGACGTCGGCTGGAAACGTTGGGGAGTTCTGCCTGGAATTCCCCCTCATCGGGGGTCATATAGGGTTTTATCAGCTCCACGGTGTTAACTGAAGCGTTCCCTTGGCTATCGCTCGAGGATTCATCCACCGTTGGACGGATCCTGGGAGGAATCCCCATTTCGGGGGGCATAAAGTCGCCGAGAGTGAGGGATGACGACGGAACCGGCGGTGCACGTTGCTTCTTCTTGCGTCACCACTGCTTGCCCTTTTGGGCAGAGGTCGACTGTGAAGACGATGCGGAGGCACCGGCTACTTCTTCTGAAGGTTCCGATGGCTTCAGGCACGCCCAGATGATACCCTGGGCACAGAAAACAGTTTTTCGAGCGATCCAGTCGTCCTATTTCTAGGATCCGCAGCTAGGGACCTGCTGCCACTCACCTTCACTGTCGCTGCCGATTTCTGATCCTGCAAAGACGCCTGCCACTTGTGCTGGTGCTGGGCCCAACTCGACTATGTTGTTGTTGAACTGGTCTTGAAGCCAGTCTTTAAACACATAGTATCACTTGAGGGTGTGCCCCAGGATCCGATGATAAGGGCAGTAGTTGGGGTGATCGGTGAGATGCGCCTCTACCGGCCTTCTTCACTCAGGCAGACGCACAATCCCTTGCTCTAGAGCACTTCGGAAGTAGCCAGGGACCCGATTTTCGTTGAACGAATAGGTCTGGTACCTTTTTTCCGGAAAGGGGGCCCTGGGGGCCTGGTCCTGACGAGGGACCGGAGGGGCCTGCCGAGGAGGCGGCGCCTGGTTGTCTCGCCTAGGTGGCGGTGGCGCGTTGTGCGGGGGGAACCTGTCGGTTCTGAGGCGGTCGCTGCTGGGCGGGAGCCTGTGCTTGAGGTGGAGGACCTCTGCGGGGTTGCGGGGGTGGTGCCGCCAGAAACAATTCCAGCTGCCTCGGGGCATCTATTTGAGCCACCGAGGCGGGTTCAGCCCTGGCGGTCCTCCTGGCTGGGATCATAGGGGGCAACAAACATGCCTGAATAGCCTGTTGCAGGGCTTCCTCGAGATGCTGGGCCTTATCCGAGAAATCTCTGAACCCTCCAGGGTAGTTATGGGTAATTAGGGAGGTTACCAGCTCTTTCTTGACGTTCCCCACACACATCGTCAGTAATTGCTCCTGATTCAGTGGCATATCGAGGGAATACGTAATTCCCTTCCACCGGGCGATGAAATCTGCAACCCGCTCATCAGGCCTCTGTTTGCACATGAAGAGGTCTACAATGCTGGTCTTTCGCGTGGTAGAGCTGAACTGGTACAGGAACTACCGACGGAGATCCTCCCATCCAGTCACTGATCTGATAGGGAGCTGGCTGTACCAGACGAACTCCGGACCCTCCAATGTCTATACAAAGCATCGGAGCTTGGCGGCTTCTTGCTGAGCCGGGGTCCCCAGCATGGGGCCACACCTGGAAGAAAAATGTTCCAAGTGCTGTGGCGGGTCCCCTGTCCCGTTGAAGGGTGAGAAAGTGGGGTTTCCAAAACCCGGAGGCACGGGCATATCATCCACCCACGCGGGATAAGGTTTGCCATCCGGTAGAAACGCCACCTGCCGTGTTTCCAACGCTTCGAGGCGGGCTGTGAGTGCCGCAATAAGGTCATCCCAGTGGGGGTCCCTGTCTTGACGGGGATCCCTAACCAACAGTGCATTACCGGGTTTTTCAACACGGTAGACTACCTCAGCCGCTCGTGGATCAACTGGCGGAACGACTTCCGGGGCGACTGGGGGAACCCGGGCTGGGCTCTTCGGATTGCCCCGTCCCTCGGGGGGGTTTGGCGAAACGTATCGCGCCCTCTTACCATACGTTCCGGCTTCCGCCCTGTCTGCGATAGTAGCATGATCAGGGTTTCTCGGAGGCATCTCACCGGGGGGAAATTGTTCCTGCCCCGGCCTGGGATTACCATAGTCGAGTCGCCGCTCTGCGGCGCGCTCGGCCAAGAGTTTGTCAACCAGCCTCTTCTACTCAGCAAGCTGCTGGCATAATGCGGCCTTCTCAGGATCCTCGTCCGTTTTCTACACAGAAGCGGACGGGTCGGAGTGCTTGACGGTTCCGACGTGCTCTTTACCCTTGCCGGTGTTTCGACTGAGTACCAGCGACTCTGTGGGTATGGACAGGCCTAGCAGGTTCCTATGCTGACGGGTAACTCTCCCTGATGGGTCGAGCAGTGGCGGTGCGCCCTCTGGGGGGAAGTCTCCATCAAGGAGTTCCAGTTCGTCTTCCCTGTCCACAATGTCGGCCATGTGGACCGCGATTCCTCTCGAGGGCATGTCCTTGATGTCGCATAGCGAATCGGGTAGTCGTCGAATAGGATCGAAAAGAAGGGCAGCATAGTGTCCCCAACCAGGGACTTGACCATGGGGGGTGGCTTCCCTGACGATCTTGCGGAGTGCTTTAAAACTCTGAACGCATTTTCGTTGGAGGGAACTCTGGTGACCTGGCGACTCGGGGTGCTGGACCACAAGGAGTGCAGCCGCATCGATCAGGCGGAAATGTTCGCCAATCTCCTAGAAGTTCTCTCGACTCCTGGGGTATACCACCCGTTCCCAACGGAGGCGGAAGTGTGTCGCCCACAGGGTTTGACAAAAGCACCCCACGTCTTCAGGGGTAAGCGACTCTGGTATGCGGAAATTCAGTGCCGCCGTCGGCCAGAACTTCTCCGGGAAGTAATCTGCTGCAAGGATACTCCAGAAGCTCCTGGGTTCGGCCTCGGGGTCTGGCCCTGCATTACCCCACTCATCAACCGGGGGCGGCTGAGGGACCAGTAGCGGTACCGAGGCAGACCATTGGGATAGCAAACTCGGCGGTGGAGAATACGGCGAGTGAGCGGACTGGCCACCGAATTCTGGGCCTTCCTCTAAAGTGCGAGGTGACCTGACCACAATGTCACGATAGGATGGGATAACATCCACTCCTACAGGAACAGGAATCGCCGTTACCGGTGCCTGGTGATGTCGTTGCTCTACCACGGTTGACCCCCAAAACAGCTCCTCGTGATCTCGAGTAGAGGTAGAGGGTGCTTCGGGTGACGATGGCGGTGACTGGGCGGTCGAGACCTGCGAAGTTCCCAGAATATCTACCTCCTGGATGTATCTGTGGAGGGAGATGGCGATCCGGTGGACCTCATGTTCTGGGAGAACGATGCTAACGCGTCTGGTTCCTGCCCCGGTCCATGATACGGAGGAGCTGGGAGAAGGTTCCATGGCTGAGCCGTACTCCACTTCAGAGTCGGAGAAACGAGCAGGTTTGATCTCCACCCTGGATTTCCCAGGATTCTTCTTGTGGCGGAAACGACCCGCTATCCTGCCCTGGGGTGGCTCTTCGGGACAGGGTTGATCCCTATCATGGAGTCGCGGGGCGGCACTGGCGTCGTGGCGGAGAGGGCCCCCGCCCGAGATGCCCGAGGTGCGAGGGGAACCATGGAAAATGTCGAAGGGTACATGGGGAGGACCTCCATGAACAGTACCCATGTGGGCGGGGCCTCTGTTGGAACTGGAAGGAGCATGGGGAGGACCTCCGTGGTCAATGAGAGTGGAGCGAGGCCGACCTTCACTCCTCGAGTTGATGGGGAGAGGAGGACCTTCGCCGGTTGCAGAAAGGACGTAGGGAGGGCGCCCACGTTGGAGAAGGACCGGATAGACGGTTCCTTCAGAAAGATTGACTCCATACCCTATACAGCGGGCGCGGGAAATGTTTCCGCGTCGATCGTCACTGCCACGGGGCAGGTCTTCGTGCAGGATGGGGCTAGCACGAGGCATGCCTCCATGACGAACCTCGGAGCGGGGAAGGCCCACGCTCTGTGGAGTAGGGGTACGGGGAGGACCTCCGTACGGGGTGGCATTACCACGGGTTAGCTTGCGGCGATAACCACTTGGGCCTCCAACCCGGAGAGTCAACCCAGCCTGCCCGTGGGGCGGTTGGGGTCTCGATCCTAGTTGGGTGAAGTAGTGCCCCTGCTCAATGTACGCGGGGGCTTCATGATGCACGTCAGCGGTGGCTCGGGCCACTGTAGCTGTCGACGTGGACGCGCCTAGGTGAGCGTCCTCAGCCCGGGCCCGACGCTGACGTCGGGTCAGGCGGGCCAGTGCAGGTGGTGCAGGGACGTAGTCTGCCTACTCTTCCTGCGGGGCCGGACGGCGGCGCTGACGCGGCCAGACGGGAGCTCTCGCCTGGGGCACCCGGGTCGGGGCCCTGAGCGGACTGAGCCGGACTGCGCCCGCCTCTTCAGCGTAAGGTGAGGAGTCGTCAAGGCGTTCCAGGGATAGGCTCCCGAAACGGTTGAATGTCGGGGTGGGGAGCAGGGGCTCCCTGCGCGGCCTGTTAGGGCGGCGTTGACGGCGGGGCCTGGAGGCCTCCAGGTCCAAGCGGGCCATATCCCTAGTCGGGATGACCCCTTCCTCCTCGTACCTGCGCACGAGGCTGTTGATCACCCTTCGTTGGATGACCTCTGATGGGGAAAGGGGACGTGGGCGTCCCGTATTCCGTGATGTGGCAGCCGTCGTGGCAGTAGTGGCGCCATGTGGGGTGGTCGTCGTGGTGTTGCCCCTGCCCCTGTGTGGGCGAGGAGCGGATGGTGACCGCATCTCTGAAATAGAAACCTGGTTCCTGAGAAACGAATGGATCAACTCATCAGTACTGAGAGGAAAAGGATTGACAGACAGTGCCCCAACGTTCTTCCATTCTCCATGTCTGTGAGAAGGATCCACGCCAACACGCTGCAGAGCGGAGTGCCCCACATTCTACTACCCCGACTTCTGGTGAGTTTCACGACAGGCCCGCTATTTTCTTGGCGGGACCAGGCACTGGATATCTGGATCTGGTGACACGTCAATCTACTAGTGTCTCGAACGCTACTAATCTCTATATTGAGGAGAAGACCTTTACGTCGGGTTCACCATTTCTGTTTCCGACGCTTTCGTCGGGGCGCGCGCACGTCCGTCCGTGGGGGAGGACGCGCGGCGCTTCTGTTGCCCCACATTCCAGCTTTCCAAAGGCGGGCGGCATTCGCTCCTTATTCAGGGACGTCTGCTCCTTGATCGAAACGGGATGATGGGATGTCGGTTCTTCCTCCTGGGGATTCCTCCTCAGAACTCCTTACCTAGTCCGGGTCTCCCTTGTAGATTTAATACGTAGTTCGTGAAACTCTTCCCAGTGCCATGTTTCCATGGATGTCGGTTAATTACACTGGTTCTGTCGGGACATTCCAAAGGGTCCAGTCAGGGCAGCAACCTTCGGTCAGGGGAGTAGTCAAGTTGAGGCATCAGTAGCGTGTCTGGATGCTGGGGTACCTGGCATGTCTGTCTGTTATCCCTGATTACAGGGCTTCTCGAGGCTGTGGAAGCTCGAGGTATCCCACATCGAGCGTGGGGAATTATATGTTATAGACACATATCTGAGGTTTTCCTCAGCTTCCCATGCTCCACACAGGGTATGCCGCAAGCTTAACGTCCAGCGGAGACGGATCAACCCAACCAGAGTATTAGCTAGGATAGATCGGATTGAGGGATCCTCCTTGAAGGGATATCGATACCGGGGCCAGCCCATGGGCGACTGTAAAGAAGAGCGTACCGACATTGTCTCACCAGGATAAGACGGTCCGGGCGAGAATCAGAACGGGTGGTGGGTTGATGAATGGAGTGGAAGGAGAGTGAAATGGGACCATCGCAGGGGGAGACAATGAAGTTGGGATTGAGCCTTGATGAGGCTTCCTACGTATCCTTGTGGCAGGGAATCAAAGTCCGCGTAGTTTGGGAAAGGTGGACCTTGGTCCGATGGGCCTCGTCAGAGTACCGATGTGAAAGTAGACCCGTGAGTCCACTAAAGGTGGGCTTGAACCTTGGGAAGGTTTCCTACGTACCATGCCTTAACATGGATCAAAGTCCTCGTAGTTCAAGGAATACAGTTTAACGTCATGCGGGACGATACTGAACCCTGACGTGAATAAACGACGGGCGATGGGTGTCGGAGAACCGACATAAATGAGGGACCTTGGTCCGATGGGAGTTGGGCTTGAACCTCTGGGAGGATTCCTACGTACCATGCCTTGACATGGATCAAAGAACTCGTAGTTCAAATGGGGATTTATCAGTGAACCGACATGAATGTGAACCTTGGTCCAATTAGGGGTGGGCTTGAACCTCTGGGAGGCTTCCTACATACCATGCCTTGACACTGATCAAATACCTCGTAGTTCAAAAGGGAATAGGTGGGTAGTTTAATGTCATGCAGGACAAGGGGGGTTCAGTTTAACGTCATGTTGGATGAGGGCGAAACTCGACGTGAATGAACGACCGAGAAATGTGGCTTGATCCTCATAGAGGCCTCCTACGTACCATGCCTTGACATGGATCAAAGACCTCGTAGTTCATAAGGGGAAAGGGTCGCAACAGCTTACCGCTAGACCAGAATGCAGTTTAACGCCATGCTGGACCGAGGTGAGACCTGTCGTGAAATGACGGGTGAGCTTGAACCTCATAGAGGCTTCCTACGTACTATGCCTTAACATGGATCAAAGAACTCATAGTTCAAAAGGGGTTTGTCGGTGATCCGACGTGAAAGTAGACCTTGGTCCACTATTGGTGGTGGGCTTGAACCTCGTGAGGCTTCCTACGTACCATGACTTGACATGGATCAAAGTCCTCGTAGTTCAAAATGGGTGGGTCACAATGGCTTACCATTGGACCAGAATGCAGTTTAACGTCGTACTGGACGATAGTGTGCAGTTTAACGTCATGCTGGACGAGGGTGTGACTCGACGTGAAAGTAGACTCGTGAGTCCACTAGTGGCGGGCTTGAACCTCGTGATTGATTCCTACGTACCATGCCTTGACATGGATCAAAGACCTCATAGTTCAAACGGGAATACCCGACTTGAAATGACGGGTGGGCTTGAACCTTAGGGAGGCTTCCTACGTACCATGCCTTGGCATGGATCAAAGTCCTCGTAGTTCGCTAAGGGTTTGGGTGGTCAGGGTCGGTTCTCACTCTAAGCCCACGTGAGTCATGTTCGGTGTGAGAAACAAGAGGTTGCAAGGACTTGACGATCACGTCGTGAGGGGTGCGTCCGTGAGAAGAGAAAAGGGGCTTACGCGTTGGGCGGCCCATGGTGTTGGGACTTACTCCAGGATGGAGGCCCAGAGGGGGGTGCCTCGTTCCCTATCACATCCTCCACTGACCTTGGTAGTGGGGAAGTACGGAGTCGCACGGGTGCAATCATCCGTAAGAAAGGTTAGGGGGCTTACGCTCTGAGGCAGCCTATCCCCTGCGAACATACGCCACTCTGACAAGGAGGATCTCATTCCATGTGCGGAAGAGTTCCATTCCCGTGGAGACGAGTGGTGTAAAGAATGTTCAACCTGGGGGGACCCTTCGTGAGGGAGACAAAGTTGGGTCACAGTTTAATGTCATGTGTTGAGGACGTGGTGCTTGGCAGTTTAACGTCCTGCAGCTCGGACGAGGTGGGTTCACTCCACACCCCTAGGACTTACATAACCGGTACCCTCTGGTCCTTGGGGATGGGAAGGTATCGGTAAGGCCATGGTCATGGGGGGTTGTGGAACGAACCATCTAGGGGTCCACGTTAGCGTGACTATGCGAAGAAGCAATAGTCGTTAGTGTGCCTATGCGAAGAAGCATTAGGCGAAGCAACACTACGGGTCGTATTGTCCATGGGACTTTGAAATCACATCGTGAAAACCTGGAGGGTCGCACGGGAAGAGGAATCACTAAGCAGATGAGTGTGATTTGCGTAGTGGAGTGCCTTGGCCTTAGCATGGGGCATAGGTGTGAGTGGGAGGTGCTTCGCGAAGAGGAACAATGTTCGCGGAGCGCTGCCTCGCGAAGGAGAAGTGTCTCGTGAAGCAGGGTCCTGCAAAGCAATGTGCTTCGCGAAGTGGAGCGATCCTACCTTAGCATAGGGATCACTCGTATGGGTTGGGTGTTTCGCGAAGCAAAAGTGCTCCGAGGCTGCCCGGGTTCCCTTGAGAATCCCCTTCCTTCGCGAATTCCCTTGAGCTTCGCGAGGGGCATCCCTCTCGGAAGAGGGGCTCAAAACGAGACAAAGCAGAGTCGTCTCGCGAAGTTGAAGTACCTCGCGGAGCTCATGATTCCCGGGGAAAAGCGTGCTTCGCGATTCGGGAGAGGAGAAGCCGAAAGGTCCGGTTGTCCATCCTCAGGACTCAGGAGAGCCATGTATTTATAGGGAAGGGGCGCCGCGATGCAGGACTCGCGCGCCGCCTCTGGTGGTTCGCGGCGGCTCGCGAACGTCAAATGGGTTCGCAGAGCATTACCGCCTCTGGTGCTTCACGGCGGCTCGTGAACGTCAAATGGGATCGCGGAGGATTACCGCGTCTGGAGCTTCGCGACGCCGCCATGGTTGGGGTGCTTCGCGGCGGGGCTTCACGAACATCAAATGGGATCACGGAGAATTACCGCCTCTGCAGCTTCGCGGTGGCTTGCGAACGTCAAATGGGTTCGCGGAGCATTACCGCTTCTGGAGATTCGCGGCGCCACCATGGTGGGGGCGCTTCGCAGCGGGGCTTCGCGGCGGAGCTTCGCGGCGGAGCTTCGCGAGGCAGCGCGCCGGCCTTTTTCGTTTCTTTCAGGCCACATTTTTGGCGCCAACAAACACATCCTAGAGCATTTGGTGATTACCACATACCATCCATTCTGGTCATATGATGTATGCCAAGGGGTATCTAGTTTCAGATGTTTAAATCTTAATTGTGTACATTAAATTTATTTCTTATTATACCTCCTGTAAATATATGGTATGCATTATGTAATAATAAATTTATAGTAGTAAATATATTTAATTTTACTATGATTATGTAACAAAAATTATACATCACCGTTTTCCATATGGGAAAATGAAAATATCTACCATGCATACATGTGGACAACCCCGATGAAGTGATGTGATTCATTTTAATCCCCACAACATATTGAAGGTTATAAATTATTTTAAATGGGAATTAATACATTTTTATCTCTCTTTTTATAATAATTATTATATAATACCACATATAATAAAATAAATTTCGTCTGAAAATATATTATTTCTTATTATCATTTTTTAATATTTTTATTTAATTAATGTTTGTTAGATTATATATTTTTTATAATTATTGTTATAAAAAAATATGGAAATATGAATTATCTCTTTAGGTTAGTCCTACAACCACATTTAGGGGGACCCAAAGGTAAACCCCAATATGATATCCAATGCTCACGGATTGCATAAGGGATGGGTCATGCATAGTGCACAAATTTCAAACACATTACCATGTATATGGCCTATATTCTTGTCCATAGAATAGATGGGTTAGGAATGATCCCCCACAGGTCCCACAGACACATGTGTGTGTTAGTGTGTGTGTGTGTGTGTTTTGTTTTTTACTGATATTTAGCATATATTATATGATATACTACTCTGTCGACCAATCATCAATTATATAAGAGACATTGTTATTGTATTCACTATTCACCCAAGATAAAAAATCCGGTTAATATCTCATCCAATTCATTCCTTTAATCTATTTAATTAAATCTATTTTCAATTCCCATGTGCATATTCTTCATTATCCCTCACATTACTTGTTAGATTAATTTCACTATGCAATTCCTCAAATATCGTCTTATCTTCAGTTTGTCGATGACTTTCACAAGAAAAAATATTGAATCAAATTGAAATTATTTTTTATAACGAACATGTATTATAATACATAGATTTTACATTATTTTTTATGAATATTTGAAACATTACAAATATAAAATCCAGAGTGCTATAATTGTTTAGTGTTATTGGAAACATGAAAAAAATTATGTTTGAGTGAATGTAACGCCCTGATCCCAGTTACCTAGAGTCGGTGAATTATTAAATAACATTTGCATGATCACAAAAGATCAAGTCTCGAAAGACCGATTAGTTTAGTACCCTGGAATCACTAGATACATTCATAAAGATTACATTACATCATAAAGTGAAAAACTACAACAACATCCTGTCTCCATATACCACACTCATATCCCCTCAGACTATTCCTGCAGGTCATTTATAAAATACATCTTCACATCCTAGGAATTATAAAACATAGAATGGGGTGAGCTCAAATTCCCAGAAAGGATAACAATATAGTAGAAACTTTCATATATAATATAAACATTTAAGGCAATGTATAACTCTAACAAATTCCATTTAAACATGAACATCAAAATAATTTGGAAGAATTAAAATGAAATAATTCCATTTACATATTCACATAGATATTCTACTATTCTAATAATAACATGAAATATCAATAACAACTTTCATAATGATGGAATGCATAATGCCAGACTCTCATAACTACACTGTCAAGGACTTGTGCCAAGACTACAGATAAAATTTTGTCTAGCCATGTGCCAAGACAGTAGTGTGTCTCATAAGACCTACCGAATAATCTAGGAGCTATAGCGGGCTCCACCCATCACTTATTAAGTCCTATTCTTTCCTCATATGAATAGGTTTAAACATAACATAAACATTAGTATTAAAAATAGCATACGAAATGTAAATACTTTATCCATAATCCATGAATGGTATAAAAACAGCACATCCATAGTCAAAAATATCACAAAACCTTCAATAAAATATGGAAGTTTTGTATCATAATAAATCAACTTCAAATGATCTTAAAATCCATCAAAGGATGTTGACATAGATGAAAATTAATTGAATAACTATTTGAGAGAAATACCCATTTTTCATGAAAACATTTAAAAGTCACAAAATTTAGAAAGGAAGAAATTTAATGAAATTTTTGAATCAAAGTTTCCCATACAACTTTGAAACGTTTGAAAAGAAATATCATTTCAAAAAATTCATGTACATATAAATAAATCCTTAAAATCATTTTGAAAATATATAAATTAATTAGAAATATTTAGAAAGATAAATCTTTAAAACATTTAAAATTATGATTTTGATAAAGAGTAAATTTAGTAAATCCTTAAAATATTCATTTTGAAATCATTTTTTATGAAAAATGGACATGGATGATAAATACTTCCCAGAATATACTTACACATAAACAATTTCAGATATTAATGAGATTGAGGAATTAACCCTTACCTTACACTTTCCTTTGGTCGAGGGTACATTTAACCTCATGTATGAAGACCGTACTATGTTAGTAAATTATAACAGAACCATGATAATATATATTATATCATACATGATTCATTTATGATTTTATACTACCCATTTAATAATAATTTCCATGTAAAATTAACATTTTGGGAAATAATCCCTTTATTAATCATACATGTTTTAACTTGTTACTCATGATTTTATCATTTAGACCAAGATTTAAATACATATAGAATTTAAAAAATGATTTATATTTCATATATATTTAGTATATAAATATGTATTATAGACATATAAATTAAATTAAAAACAATGTTTATGGAGACGACAGTCCATACATACGCATAAATGTTGTTTCTGTTTTCATATCGTGTTGAACAGAACTATGTGAATAAGATATATGTAAGTACACACACATATATATATATATCCAGTAGAATTATTATGTCATATATTACATACTTATTAGTAATATATAAATTTTTATAATTGTCGATTAATGGTGAATGTGGAAATGAATCTCATTGCATCGTGGAGATGGTAAAATGTACATATGCACGAGCGACAATATCATTTACATAAAGGTATTGAATTGGATTGTATATTAATTTTAAAAAGACATTATAATGTTATTTTAATTATTTATATAAATATTACTCATCATAATATCCATCCAAATAACATAGTGTTGAATAACAAATTACACCACGACGTAGAGACGGTAAGCCGTATGCACACACGCATGGTGACATTATCATTCATAATATTTATAGAATATTGAATAAAGCTGTGAAATATTTATAATAACATCAAAGTATATAGAATATACTATAGTTATCATTTTATAATGGAAATAACAAAGAAATAATAAGTGGAAAAAGAAAAGAACATGAAAAAGGGTGGTGAAATTATTACCTCTTCTTCAGGTTCTTCCTTTTGATTTGATCAAAAGGGATCCTTAAGTTTGATTTATGACTAAAGGAGGGACTCTAGGGTGAAGGGAGGATAATTTAGAGAGTCTTTTGGCATAGTTTTGATGATCCAAAAGGCTTTGATGGTGTGTATTAGAGAGAAAGGGTAGTTCCCTTTTATAAGAGGGGTGAGGGGCACCTTAGGAAAAACATAAAATATTATTTTATAATAAAATCATATTCGGTTTATAATGGATCCAATGTGACTTATATTGAGGCAGGGGTGGGGATGGGTCGAAATCCTCTCATACAATTGGTTTTAGACATGTTTAGGTTACCATGTTAAGATGATCATTAAGATGTAACTCTATGTTAAATAATTTAACTTTTACCGTGTCTTCTTGTATTCTTACACTATATGGTAAATGAACATACTATAAACTTCCAACCGAGACCCAATTGGTTATTTAATGTTATATATATTATTATATAAGTCCATTAGACTATCCTTAAATTTTTATGTCCATTATATCCATTAATAATATAATATTTGTTTTCAAAACTATTTTATGTCAATTTTGACACTATTTGGTATTTGTTTTTTGTTAAAATCTTAACAGCATTATTACTTTGAAAAAATTACATCTAACAAACCCTAAAATGTAATATTAACCTATAAAATTAGTGGAATTAATAAAAAGTCTCAAATTACATTTATTTAGAAATTTATAATATCTATTAGTTTAATATTCCAATAATTAGGTAATTACTACATCACCATTGTTTCATAAATAAATTAAAATATTTAAGGTTTAAAAATTATAAATTAAATACAATTATTTATAAAATCTTTTTATATTTCTAAAGAATATTTATAATCGAATTTATCTTATATTTAACCCTATATTATAAACGTTTTAGTTATTAAAATTTTATTTTAACTCTTTTAACTCTTCTTTAAATAAAATATTAATAAGTGTCTTAATCTAATCCAAGTGGACCTAAAGGGTCATATTTATTTACTATGGTTGTTTTTGGTCGAATAAAACTTTTAAAATATAATTAGGACATTTATTTTAGAATATTAATAATATCATTCTTACCCTTAATTACCCTATTTACTTTTAACCATGGTAAATAAAAGTAAAAGGTTACTATTCACCAAAAATTATTTTTATCTTGTTGGACAAATTTTTACTCATTGATATTAACCATGTCTCTCAGATTTTCTAAATTATACTCACTGAAGTGGTAAAAGTATGTTTGATGGGAATTTCAAATTTTTCTAGGATGTGGGTAAAAGACGGTGAAAGGTCTATAAAATTTTTATATATCTAAAATTATTATAAATTCAATTCATTGAATTACATTGAATATATATATATATATATATATTATGTTTCTATTTTGACCAAAAATAAATTTAAATAAAATATATAATTATTTAAACATAAATTTGGGTTTAATCTATACTCAGTGCTTTTCACTATTCACTGAAAATTGAAAGTTATCAGAAAAATACCAAAATATCACCCTAACATAATTTTGATATTATGTTTCAAAAAATAAAGTCTATTTTACTAAATTCAAAACAAATATATTCAATTTATTAGTTTAAAATTAAATCCCATTGTCAAAATCAAAAAGCGTATTTTTATTAAATAATAACTAGCAAAAGATTGACATTTGTTTATGTTTAATTTCAAAGTGAAATTACTTCCAATGACCAATATTGGATTAAATGGTAAAAATATAATCATATTATATATTCAAACCAATCATATGTATAGTTTTACAGTATAAATTATTTTGATTAAAATAGTTGTTTTTAGTTAAAATATATTAATTTTCACTATTCACCCAAATATAAAAGTTATCAGAAAAACACCAAATATTTATAGAAACTAAATTCTTATGTCCCTATCCCAAAGAAGAATTTTATTTCTTAAAATTAAATATATAAAATTTTCAAATATTGGATGTAAAAAGGGTTCTCCATTTAAAGGCGGTAAAATATCATTTTTTTAAAAATAGTTCTTTTATCAGAAAAAAATAAATTTTACCTTACATTATGTATATGAAACTCATAATATGGATTATGAAATTATAATGGTTATATAATGTTTAAATTTTTTTCCATACAATTCATAACCGCTTTTAAATGGTTAATTTGGTAAGTCGTGGTGCGGTTGAATTCGACGTTGCGTGTAGCGTAAGCTATTTATTTACTTTGAAGAACTAACGTACTATGTAATCATGTGTGTTACATTCTTCCCTACTTAAATAAATTGCAACCTTGCAATTTGAAATTTTTCTTCAAAAATAAAATGTTGAAAATTGAAAATACCTCTATGGGAAAACCCACATCAGAAATTGGGTTAATAAAATTTAGCCATAATAAGCGGAAATGGGGAATGAAAAAGTCACCACCAAATTATGATATCAATTATGAGAACATTGGTTGAAATTAGAGACACATAATTAGGGGGAAAATGTAAATATTTATAGGTTGTGATTGTGATCATCAATAACAAAAAATTGTAGAATTTAGGGCCTCAAATCAATCAATCTATGATAACTTAAAATATCATCAGTTCAATGAAACATAATATATTAGGATAACACAGTTTTAGTTTCATGATCCTTTATCAAATGTTTTAGAATAAATTTCTTTATAGAATAAGAGAAGAAAAAAAGATATACATGACAAGTATAGTTCGATCCTTTAACAAATTTCTACCACAAACTCATCTTTCACTCTAAAAAAATATATATATTCTATTTATCCTATTCATATAGGGTTCCAAAAATATGAAATTATAAATCATCTACCAGAACATTAAAAAAACTACATTATTCAATCCAGGATATCATGTGGGTACTGGTAGGCGATACACACTTGTCGCCCTTCAGTTTCGAGTTCGAGTCTCATGGCCTTGCCGGACGTGACGGGTTGATGCCCGACCTCCGAGTTGTCCTTTTATGGAAATCCAAAAATAATCTCAAACTAGACTTATCCAAAATAATTCTGTCAAAATTAAGATTCCAAAATGTATAAGGAGGTTAAACACAATAAAGGTCCTTTTTTCATTTAATAACATTTTAATACCTTCAACATTTACTATTTTGAACATGGTAACACCCTGAATTACCATAAAACATTATTGATTACATTTATGCTCCATTATTACAAATAGAATATGGGATATACATCTTCCATCCAAAAATGATGTAAACTCAAGCAATGATGGAATTTACAAATCATTAATCAGTTTCAAGGTAGTCATGAATATTAAATATAATTTATCCAAATCAAACGTGTATTATTCCAAAATCACTAACTTAGTATCAGAACTGTATTATGGTTTATCATTCATTGAACCATATTTCATCCAAAAATTTAACCTACAATTGAGACACTTTTCTTGGTTTAACACAATCTCAAGTCTTTAGTGAAATATTATTGTAGTACAATCCTTATATACTCCATAATTATTATAACTCGAACAACGTTGATACGACACTCCAATGACATAATTCTTTAATAACAATATAAGAACTCTAATCATTCCTCCTCATGTGTGGTAGTATCATAACATTATTATTATCCAATAGCATCATTTGGGGTCTACTCTGGTGATTTGGACATTGGTTTACGTAGTGTCCCAACTCCCTGCGGATGAAGCATTGTACATTTGAAACCTTTTTCTTACACTTATAATCAAGTATTTAGTGTCCTTTTTCTCCACACTTATAACAAACTCCCATTCCCTTGAGGAATGTTCCAGGGTGTTTCATCCCACAGTTATCACATATAGGAAAATTCTTTATTTCCCTCATCCCATTATCCATCATTTTCTCTTTCAACCTTTTCATCTCTTGAATTTCTTCAAAGCCATAGGACTGAGAGAATTCTTTATTTATACTGTTAACACATGATACAATTTCTTCACATGTTGAGAATACATGGGTGAAAATTTCATTTCTAAATGTTGGCTTAATACCATGAAATGTATGATCCTTCTTACTCTTTGGATCATATGTGTTGATGGAGTGCACATTCCTTCTACTGGGCCCCATTTCAATAAAATGACCTACACTAGGTCAGATTATAAATAGAAATGAATAATTCCATACTTGTAAAATACCTAACGTAAATTGACCAGTTTAGGGATATAATCTATACTCATAAAAACGTTTTCTTTGAGGAATTATATACTCATAAACCCTTCATAATGTTTTTAAATAAAATGAAAATTATTCTAATAATATCCCCCAAGACATTTGTAACCAAGAGTGTAGAAAAGTCCATTGTCATGCACCTGTTCTCGTTCGAGTCTAGCTCAAAGCGGTGTTTTCGGATATTACACCTCGGTACATATGTGCCAGAGCCGCCTCTACTTTCTCATATCCAAGCAGGGTTGTATTTCTCTGAAAACTCACAAAATCTATACAATACCAATATTATAGGAAGTTATTATATACAAATCCTTAATGTACATCTTAGGTCTATGTGTGCTAATCAGAGTTCATCTAAATCTAGTTTCGAAGGTTTGTACTAATCTTTGTATGAATCCAACTGTATTGCCCAAACCCCAGTTACTTAGAGTCGGTGCATTATTACATAACATAAGAATCATCACAAAAGATCATGTCTCGAAAGACCGATTAGTTAATAGCATTGTAATCACTTGATACATTCATAAAGTTTACATTATATCATAATGTTAAATACTACAACAACATCTTGTCTCTATATACCACAATCATATCCCCCTATACTCTCCCTACAGGTCATTCATAAAATACTTCTTCACATCCTGGGAAAAATATAACATAGAAAGGGGTGATCTCTGATGCCCAGTAAGGATAACAATATAGCAAAATTTTTTATAAACAAGCATAAACATTTAAGGTAATGTATAACTTAAACAAAAGCCTTTTAAACTTGAACTTAAATATAATATGGAAAAAATAAAATGAAATAATGTCATTTACTTATTCACATAGATATTCTGCTAATCTAATAATCACATGTAATATCAATAACCACTTCTATAATGATGGAATGCATAATTCCAGTCTATTATAACCACAATGTCATGGCCTTGTGACAAGACTATAAATAAGATTTTGTCATGGCCTTGTGCCAAGACACTAGTTTGTCTAAAGATACCTACCGATGCATTGATGAGCTATAGAGAGATCCACCTGTCACTTAAAAATTCTAATGCATTCCTCATATGAATAGTTTTAAACATAAAAAAACCATTCGTATTAAACAAGGATACGAAATGTCAATACTTTCTTCATAATCCATGAATGGTATAAAAATAACACATCCACAGTCAAACATATCACAAAACCTTCAATAAAATATGGAAGTTTTGTATCATAATAAATCAACTACAAATTACCATAAAATCCATCAAAGGATATTGACATAGATGAAAATGATTTATAAAACTCTTTGAGAGAAATATCTGTTTTTCAGGAAAATAGTTAAAAGTCACACAATTTAAGAAGGACTAAATTTAATTAAATTTTTGAATCAAAGTGTCCCATACCACTTTGAAACTTTTTAAAAGAATTATCATTTCAAAAAATTCATGTATATATAAATAAATCCTTAAAATAATTTTGAAAATATGGACATTAATTAGATTGATTTAGAAATATAAATATGTAAAACATTTAAAATTAGTATTTTGATAAATATTAACTTTAATAAATCTTCAAAATATTCATTTTGAAATCATTTTTATGAAAATTGGACATGGATGATAAATATGTCCTAGAAAATACTTACACATAAACAATCTCAGATAATAACTAGATTGAGGAATTAACCCTTACCTTTCACTTTCCTTTGGTATAGGGTACGTTTAACATCCTGTATGAAGATCATAGTATGTTATTAAATTATACCAGAACCATATTAATATATATTATCTCATACATGATTAATTTATGACTTTATAATACACATTTAATAATAATTTCCATGTTAAATTAACATTTCATTAAATAATCGCTTTCTTTATCGTACTTATTTTAACTTGTTACTCTTGATTGTATAACATAGGCCAAGATTTAAATACTACCAGAATATAAAACATGATTTATATATCATATATATTTAGAATATAAATATGTATAATAGACATATATATGAAATGAAAAACAGTGTTTATGGAGATGGTAGTCCATAGGTACGTATAAACGATGTTTCCATTTTCATATCATGTTGAACGAGAATATGTGAATAAGATATATAAAAGTACATATAAATATATATATCTGGTAGAATTAATATGTCATATATTACATACTTTTTAGTAATATATATATATTTATAATTGTTGATGAATGGTGAATGTAGAAATGAATCTCATCGCATCGTTGAGACGGAAATCCGTACGCACGCATGGGTGACAATATAATTTACTTAAAGGTGTGGGATTGGAGGGTATATTAATTTTACAGCGACATTATAATGTTATTTTAATTATTTATATACATATTACTGATCATTATATCCATATAAATAACATAGTGTTGAATAACAAATTACAACACGGCGTGGAGACGATAAGCCGTACGTACGCACGCATGGTGACATTATCATTAATAATATGGATAGATTAATGAATAAAGTTTTGAAATATTTATAATAACATAACAGTATATATAACATAATGGAGTTATTATTTTATAATGGAAATAAAAAAAGAATAAGTGGAAGAAGAAAATAACCTGAAAGAGGGTGGTGAAATTATTACATCATCTTCGGGTTCTTCTTTTTGATTTGATCAAAAGGGATCTGTATGTTGGATTTCTAACTAATGTAGGGCCTCTATGATGAAAGCATAAAAGTTGAGAGAGTATTTGGGCAGAGTTTGTCTTTGAAAAAAAGGCTTTGATGGTGTGAATTAGAGATAAAGTGGAGTTCCCTTTTATAATAGGGGTGAGGGGAACCTTAGAAAAAACATAAAATATAATTTTATAATAAATTAATATTCGGTTTATAATGGCTCTAAAGTGACTTATTTATAGTCTAGGGTATGGATGAGTAGAAAACCATTCAACCAATAGGGTTTAGACAAGTTTCGGTTACCATTTTAATCTTATCATTTAGATTTAACTCTCTGTTAAATAATTTAACTTGTACATTGTCTTATTGTATTCTTTCACTATATGGATAATAAACATTCTATAAACATCCATTAGAGCCCAAATTTGTTCTTTAATGTCATATTTATTATTATATAAGAATTTTGGACGAACCATAGATTTTTAAGACCATTGTATCAATTAATAATATAATATTTGTTTTAGAAACGATTTTATGGCAATTTTGACTCTATTTGGTATTTGTTTTTTGTTAAAATCATAAAAACATTATAAAATCTAAAAAATACATCAAACAAACCCTAGCATGTCATATTAAATTATAAAATTAGTTTAATTGATATGAAGTCTCAAATTACATTTATTTGGATATTTATAATATATATTAGTTTAATATTCCATTAATTAGGTAATTATTGCATCAACATTGTGTCATGAATAAATTAAAATATTTAATGTATAAAAATTATAAATAAACCACCATTATGTAGGAAATATTTTTATATTTCTAAGGAATATTTATAATCGAATTTATCTTATGTATAACCCTATATTAAAAATGTTTTAGTTATTAAACATTGATTTTAACTCTTTTAACTCTTCCTCAAATAAAATATTAATAAGTGTCCTAATCTAATTCAAATGGACCTAAAGGGTCATATTTTATTAAAAAGGTTGTTTTTGATTGAATTAAAATTTTCCAATAGATTTAGGACATATGTTAGGGTAAAAATTATATCATTTGTACACTTAATTTCCCTATTTACTTTTAACAGTGGTAAATAAAAGTAAAAAGCTACTATTCACCAAAGATTATTTTTATCTTATTGAACCACATATTACTCCTTGTTATTAACTTAGTCTCTTGTCTTTTCTAAATTCCAGTCATAATACTGGTGAAATTATGTTTTATGTTAATTTGCAAATTCTCCTAATATGTCGGTAAAAGATGGTGAAATGTTCTATAAAATTTATATATATATATAATTATTATAAATTGACATCAGTGAATTACGTTGAACATATATAGATATTATGTTTCTATTTTGACCAAAAAATAATTTAAATAAAATATATAATTAGTTAAATAAAAATTCGGTTTTATACTATACTTAGTGTTTTTTACTATTCACTAAAAATAGAATGTTTTCAGAAAAATACCAAAACATCACCCAAAGATAATTATGATATTATGAATTAAAAAATTAATTCTATTTCACTAATTTAAAAACATGGATATTTCATTTATTAGTTTAAAATTAATTCCTGTTTTCTATAACAAAAAGCACATTTTTATGAAATAATAACTTCCAAAAGATTGATATTTGTTTATGTCCAATTTCAAAGTGAAATTACTTCCAATGATCAACATTAAATTAAATGGGAAGAATATAATATAATTATAAATACAACCATTCCTATGTATAGTTTAACACTATAATTTATTTTGATTAAAAAAGTTGTTTTCAGTTAAAATATATTATTTTTCACTATTCACCCACATATGAAAGTTATCAGAAAAACACTAAAGATTTATTAAAACTAAATTCTTATGTCTCGATCCCAAATAAGAAGTTTATTTTGTCATATTGAATATATAAAGTTTCAAATATTTTATTTAAAAAGGGTTTTCTATTAAAAGGTGGTAAAATCGCATTTTTTTTAAAAATTACATCTTTTATCAAAAAAAATGAATTTGTCCTTACATTATGTATATGAAAATAATTATATGGATTATAAAATTATAAGGGTTATATAAAGTTAAAAATTCTATTAATGCTATTCATAACCACTTTTTAATGGTTAATTTGGTAAGTCGTGGAGCGCTTGAATTCGATGTTGCGTGTAGTGTATGTTATTTAATTACTTTGATGAACTAACATACTATGAAATATTGGGGTGTTAGAGTGAATGATGTTAAACATAACCCATGATGAACTCCACAATTAGTAATTCATACTAAGACCATTGTTCATAACCAATAAAAGAAAAATGTAAGAAAGGGGTGAACTCAGATGGTAATAAACGGTAAATAAATGTAATGAATAAGCATAACATGAACAAAACGTTATGTAACTTGGTCATGAATTTTGAATATCATACCCTAAACATTAGAGATTATAATAAATATTTTAAGTTCAGAAGAAATAGATCATAAAAAATTAATTGAATAATTAATGTTAGAATAACATTGGAATAAGACATGGAATTTGTTAAATGAATATTAGATTATAATGTCATAAAAATGTAAAAGTAGAAGAAGGTTCACTCATTACGTTATTGAAATGAAATCACCCACCAAATCATCTTAGGGACACACAAATAGGTCCCTACATAAAATTTTAAATGTGTAAAAATTATCACACATAACTTTATGGACACAAAACCAGGTCCACGAATATTATTTTGAACTTGTAATCAGTTTCACACCCAAAATTGGGAACATTTAATGAGGATCACACATATAATAATCGACATGAAACATGGTTCAAGAATAATATTGTGAACACATAATAAGGTTCATTCATAACATCGTGAAAATTTAATCAGGTTCAGGAATAAAATTATGAATATGAATCGAGTTCCATGAAAAATATTTTGAGCATGTAATAGGGTTCACTCATGTAATTGTGAACATGTAATCACGTTCATGCATAGACTTATGGACATGAAACCCGGTCCATGCATAACATTGTGAACCTGTAATCAGGATCATGAAAAACAATGATACTCATGATTTATCCTTTATTACCCAATGAATTGGATAGATATATAGGCCCCACCCAGCTCAAAATAAAATCATTAATACGTGTTTTCTAATATAACAAAACATTCATCATATCATGTTCCACAAAAAGAAATATGTTTTATAAACATAAAATCATCAACCAGGAAATGATATGGTTACCATAAACATTTCATCACATCATAAACTATAAAAAAGAGATAGTTTTTAAAATCATTCCATTAAATAATAACTGAGGTAAAGAAGAATAATTCAGAGGAATAAAACCCATGATACTAAAATGGGAGTCATAATAACATTTCAATCAAAACACAAAACCATTCAAGCCTGAATCTAAATGGAATCATCAGATCATTTTCTAGAATGTCTTGAGTAACACAAAAGGATTTCATATTAGATGGAAAATAACATGGAAGGATATTTTGAAAAGATTTATTATGGTAAACATAATTTGTTATTTTAAAAGACTCTTTATGAAAAAAAACTATTTTTAATAAAATTTTATTTAAGAGAAACATTAAATATTGTAAACAAATCTTTAAAAATATTTTGTATACCTTTTTATTTTAAAACATTTAATGAGGGTATGAAAACGTTTTGAGAACAATTTTCCATAAAAACATATAAAAGGACCATGGAAAACTATTGAAATAATTTATTTGAAAATCAATTTTAAATTTTATTTATCAAATATTAACATTTAAAATGGAAATAATTATTCAATGTATTTATGGTAGATAAACTTGTACATGTAATACAATGTAAAATGAACATTCATCTCTCCTGATAAAAAGGTTAGAAAAATGCATGTCGGGAAATAGAAAATAATACTCCTTTTAAAACATTGGTGAAATAATGAAAGAGAAATTTTGTTTTAATTATCATACGATATTATTATAACAGACTTGGAAAGACATTTTTTAAAACATAATTTTCAGATCGAAGATGGTGTAAGGTCGTGCTTTCGTAAAACACTTTTTTAACTATGTTATTTACCAAAGAATATAAATATGATACCATGACATTATTATTGAATGAATTGGGTGAGGGGAAGAAAAAATATGAATTTCTTTAGAGATGGGTGGTTGGATTTCATCAAATAAATCATAAACATAAACAATCCTGAAATGTGATGATATTGTTTCAATTAAATCATATCATATAGTATGTTTAGATCATGCTCATAGTGTTAGTAAATAATGTTACATAAAGATTATAATATCATTAAATTTGATATATTCCTGATATAACATGTGGAATGGAAATATAAACACTTCAATGTGAATTTAGGCTCATAAAAAACATGAGTCTCATAGAAGGAATATTTGGACCGAACTATTTTACCAATTTGGTATCTTTTGAAATGAAAATCCCTTGAAATTAATATCATAGATAGGATATGTAAATACCCAGAAATTTGAATAAATTAATCATCTATTACATCAATTTTCATTATACACACCACATAAAATTAATGGGTGGTGAATATAGAATATATCTTATGGTAATAAAAATTGAGAAAAAATCCCCTAAATCATTGTGTCTTGACTCTTATCATACTCACTCAAACCAACTGTATAATAAATATAAACTTATTACAAATATTTTACGGAACCATATTCCTATGTATAATACTATATATGGTTTTATTATAACCTTATATTTCCCACTTGTTAAAAATCATATGTTAATGTTTCACATTGGGTTATATTCACTTCATTTTCGCATGTGTCTAAATTTCTTATTTCATTGGTCATTATCATTACATAATGACTCTAACATTTAACCATGGTATAAATATAATTTATAATATTGATATGTTTATTATAATAATAAATATGTTATATTATTGTGAAAATTAATGCATTTTTAATGGAAACGTTAGGCCGTTTTTATGTACGAATGCTATTATTTATTAATTCTCTTTTTTGTGGAAAAAAGTAAAAGATATATATATATATATATAATTATTAAATTATATTTATGATATCATATAGATAATATATATTCACTAAATCCATCCTAAATTCAATGAATGTAGTTTAAGAATGAGTCACATCACTTGGAGGGGGCGGTAGTCCACAGTTCCCCACACAAAATTACGATATTAACAAAAAATGGAACGTAAAAAGGATACGTTTTATAAAATTGAATAAAGAAACTTGAATAAATATTAAATATAATATACTAAATATATAAATAGATCTTTAATCATATTTTCCACCATGATTGGTGGAAAAGGAAAAACAAACAATCACCATTTTTTGAGGTGGTAGTTTTCCATATTATTAAATTGTATGTTTCTTACCCATTAGATAGAGGTGACTGTGAGTATAAGATTAAACCTTAGAATTACGAGATCATAGTATATTGAGTATATTGGTGTTGTTATTTGAGAATATAATAAATAGAGTAATGGGGTGGATAAGGAAAATAAAATATTAGAGCTTGAGAAATGGTGTTATATTTTAATCAGTTAACACCTCTTGGTTTGTAACAAATGGACTCCTCAGATTACTTTCTTACAAAAGTGAGGGTTAAAGGATTAAAGGGATATTTTTTTAGTTCTTTTTTCGAATATCTTTTCTAATCATAATAGGTTTTATATGTGTTAACAAGAGGAAGAGGTGGTGTCCTTTTATAGGAAAGAAAGAGTTGCACTCTGGTAAATATTAATAGAGAGAACTCCACCCACGTTATTTATTCTACAAGTGGATAAAATAATGATGAAATATAAGAAATGGGTTTATATGGTCAATATATATCCCTAAAAATGTATTTGGAAAAGCATATAAGTCATTTTGGGACATAAGGTAGTGGTTCAGTCCCATAATAAGCTCAATTTTACTAAATCGATGTAATTTTTTTTAATTACATTCACTAATAAATTTGGTCAAAAACTGATTTGAACGTATTTGACATTATAAATTATGATGATTAAAAATATAGAATCAATTTTTACAAATTCATTTAAAAGAATTTGTATTAATTAATATGAAATTAATCTTGTAGTCGGGTCGACCGCGAAGGTTTTGAATGCTAAAAGATTATATGTTTTGATAAGCTTCCTTATCCTATAAAAAATTGAAATGGGTTCCAATTAACAAAAATTTATTAATTGATAAAAGTTTATATTTAAAAATTTCATCAAATTTAAAATATATTTTATCCTTATTAATAAATATGATGAAAAAGTATTTTTAAATCAAAATATAGTATGTTTACTGTTTATTTAGATATGAAAACATATCGAAAGATAAAAAAAATAATCCTAACCTAATTATTATGTTTCTATTCCAAATATAATAATTATGATGACATTTAAAATCTGTTACTGTTATAAAAAATGGATTGAAAATGGGTTATCCATTAATATGTGTGAAAACTACCTTTATAAAAAACATAGTGCTTTTGCATAAAATTTGGTTTGTTCTTATCTTATTTATTTTTAAATCAATTGGATGAATGTAAAAAATATTTGATTCAATATCTAAAATATATTTTAAATTCATATCACTTAGTAACATTAATTAATTTTATTTATTATTATAAAATAAACATGTGAACAGAAAAATATGAAATTTTTTCGTTATATTCTATTTGTACTCATATTCATTTCTATTTAAATGATAACCTATGAATTCATCTAATATTTGTGTTGACCATATATTTTCATAAAAAATAGATTATTTTTCATAACAATATATTATCTTTAATGTAGTAATTATCACATCTAAATAATAAAAATAATAAATTGATGTTTCATAGAAACATCAGTGTTGCATGTAACATATGCGAAGTTGATGTTCAACATAATGTATTTCAAGTACATGTTCCTTGTAATGTATGCCATGTCCAAGCGAAGATAAAGAAATTTTTTTAATATTTCATTTCAATAAATAAATGGAAATTAAATTTATTCAAAAAACATTACAGAAAAACATGAGGTGTTATATTATACCCACTTAAAATGAATATCACCGTCGAAATTCGTTTGGATTGATGAAGAATTAATAATTTAAGGTTGTATTCATAGAAACCAACATCGTCAGAATTATTACTAAAAATTATTTAAAAATTGAAATTTGGAAACATAGTGGTTACAAGATATAAAATATTACTGGGTTTACACATAGAAGAATATATGTGGGAAGTGAAAATGTGGACATGGAATAAAAATATAAATTTCATGTTATGATAGAGTGTGGTAGAGGAAAATTTAAGGAGAATGTTAACAATCAGATGGACATAAATTTGTGATGGACTAAAGGAACATCAGATTCATCAGAAACTGAGGTACTAGTCTAATATTTTTTATTTCAATGTCATTCATAATAACGATAATGATATTTCATTAAAATATATACCTGCATGATTTCACGAAAAATTTACCTTTTTTTGTTCATTGATCTACATCACCACTTTATCCATATTGGAAGGTGAATTTTTCTTTCGGGAAGCACTAATAGATTATGATATCCATGATATTCCTACTATTCTATCATTATTTTCTATCAACCAAAAATGTTTATCTAATATTCACAAATCCTCTTGTGATTAGATAACACCTTAATCTAAAACGAAATTTAAATATTATATTAAACATTCCAAAAATGGAGAACCTTATAAACTGTTAAAAATATATTTCACTCAGACTTCATTAAATATGATATTAGCTTACAGGAAAAACAATTTTGTTGAATACATGTGTTCATCCATGAACCGATAGAGAATTAAATGTGATTTTATTTTTCCAAAATCCATGTAGAGGGATATAATCACATGAAACATCACTAAAGGATGAACAATAATCTTATCACAGGGATTATGCATACAAAATTAAACATGAACTCCCAAAATAAGGTGGAAAGGATATGTTTTTATCAAATTTTAATTATTCATTACATCCATTGTGATTTCTTAATCTATCACTATGTCCTTTATCCTTAGTGGTTGTTGTGTCTTATCATCCAACATAGCCCATGGATGGGGGATTGATTCTCATAATGACCAATCTCCATGACCATGAATCATTAATGTGTGGGTGGTTCATTCTGTTGATCTATCACTATACTCATTTCATTTAGTTTCATCTTATCATCACTGCAACATTATTTTTTAGTGCCTAGGCCTTCTAAAAAAAAACATTATTCATCCTTTTAGACACTCTCCTATCACTACGGGAAAAAAGGGCATTTGCGACGGGAATAAATCCCGTCGCAAATAGTCATGTTAAAAACTTATTTGCGACGGGGTTATTTGCCCGTCGCAAATAAGTAGCCTTTTGCGACGGGATAACTTTCCCCGTCGCAAAAGGACTGGCGCGGTTTGCGCGCCAAATCGCGGGAAACTTATTTGCGACGGGGAAATATTCCCGTCGCAAATAACCGGCGGCGGTAAAAGGTATTTGCGATGGGAATATTCCCTCGTCGCAAATAGTATGTCGGCAGGTGGTTATTTGCGACGGGACCCGTCGCAAATATCTATCTACCCGTTGACCGTAATAAATGTTGGCTAAGGTATTTGCGGCGGGTACCGTCGCAAATAATACTATTTGCGACGGGTATCCCGTCGCAAATGGGCCAGTCGCAAATAATCTAACCTATAAATACCCCCATCTGTTTTTTTCATTTCATTCTCATTCTCTATCTTCTCCTTCTCTCAAAATTATATTTCTAGAGTTCAGTTTTTTTCCAGTTTAATTTTTTTCTCCGGAGCTGATATTAATGTTTTGAAGAACGATCAGAGCAGATCAATTTTCAAGGTATTTATGTTCATTTTAATTTAATATTTATTTTTAATTTTTTATTAGTTTCAATTATTCTTAATTAGTTGTAATTTAATTATGTTTACATTGTTTTATTACTTAATAAATTTAAATTATTAGTATTGTTCATAGTTAATGGTAATTAGGAATAATTAGTAATAATTTTTAATAATTAAGAATAAATATTAATAATTAGTAATAAATACCAATAATTAAGAATAATAACATTAATACATTTTTAGTCTATTTTATTATTAATATTAAAATAATATAATTTTTTATATATATACAATTCTCTTTTCATCTGTGTGTTTGCTGTCTTCACATGTATTATTTGTATGTGGAGATAGAAAACACACATATGAAAGGAGAATTGTATATAAATTAGAAAATTATATTATTTTAATATTAATAATAAAATATATTAATAATGTTATTATTTTTAATTATTGGTAATTATTCCTAATTATTGATAATTATTTATTTAATTATTAATAATTAGGAACAATTATCAATAATTATCTATAATTAAGAATAATTAGTACTAATTAGTAATAATTACCAATAATTAGTAATAATTAGTAATAATTATCAATAATTAGTAATAATTACCAATAATTAGTAATAATTACCAATAAGTAGTAATAATTACCAATAATTAGTAATACTTACCAATAATTTGGAATAATTACCAATAATTAACAATAATTAGTAATAATTAGTAATAATTACCAATAATTACCAATAATTAGTAATAATTAGTAATAATTACCAATAATTACCAATAATTAGTAATAATTAGTAATAATTAGGAATAATTCGTAATAATTAGTAATAATTAGTAAGAATTAGTAATAATTTGTAATAATTAGTAACAATTAGTAATAATTAGGAATAATTAGTAATAATTAGGAATAATTAGTAATAATTAGGAATAATTACCAATAATTACCCATAATTACCAATAATTACCAATAATTTCCAATAATTACCAATAATTAGGAATAATTGGCAATAATTACCAAAAATTTCCAAAAATTAGGAAAAATTAGGAAAAATTAGGAAAAATTAGGAAAAATTAGGAAAAATTAGGAAAAATTAGGAATAATTACCAATAATTAGTAATAATTAGTAATAATTAGTAATAATTAGTATTAATTAGTATTAATTACCAATAATTAGTATTAATTACCAATAATTAGTAATAATTACCAATAATTAGTAATAATTACCTATAATTAGGAATAATTACCAATAATTAGTAAGAATTAGGAATAATTACCAATAATTAGTAATAATTAGTAATAATTACCAATAATTAGTAATAATTACCAATAATTACCAATAATTAGTAATAATTAACAATACTTACCAATAATTAACAATAATTGCCAATAATTACCAATAATTGCCAATAATTACCAATAATTACCAATAATTGGCAATAATTGTCAATAATTACCAACAATTGCCAAAAATTAGTAATAATTGCCAATAATTAGTAATAATTGCCAATAATTACCACTAATTAGTAATAATTAGTATTAATTACCAATAATGAGTATTAATTACCAATAATTAGTATTAATTACCAATAATTAGTAATAATTACCTATAATTAGTATTAATTACCAATAATTAGTAATAATTACCAATAATTAGTAAGAATTAGGAATAATTACCAATAATTAGTAATAATTACCAATATTTAGTAATAATTAGTAATAATTACCAATAATTAGTAATAATTAGTAATAATTACCAATAATTAGTAATAATTACCAATAATTACGAATAATTAGTAATAATTACTAATAATTACCAATAATTAGTAATAATTAACAATACTTACCAATAATTAACAATAATTGCCAATAATTACCAATAATTGCCAATAATTACCAATAATTAGTAATAATTAACAATAATTGCCAATAATTACCAATAATTGCCAATAATTAGTAATAATTGTTAATAATTAGTAATAATTGCCAATAATTACCAATAATTGGTAATAATTACTAATAATTCCCTATAATTAGTAATAATTAATAATAAATATTAATAATTACCAATAATTAGTAATAATTATTAATAATTAGTAATAATTACTCATAATTAGTAATAATTACTAATAATTAGTAATAATTACTAATAATTTGTAATAATTAGTAATAATTAGGAATAAATAGTGTTAATTAGCAATAATTAGTATTAATTAACAATAATTAGTATTAATTACCAATAATTAGTAATAATTTCCAATAATTAGTAATAATTATTATTAATTACCAATAATTAGTATTAATTACCAATAATGAGTATTAATTACCAATAATTAGTATTAATTACCAATAATTAGTATTAATTACCAATAATTAGTAATAATTACCAATAATTAGTAATAATTAACAATATTTACTAATAATTACCAATAATTACCAATAATTACCAATAATTAGTAATAATTACCAATAATTACCAATAATTGGTATTAATTACCAATAATTGGTAATAATTACCAATAATTAGTAATAATTAGTAATAATTACCAATAATTAGTAATAATTAGTAATAATTAGTAATAATTACCAATAATTAGTAATAATTACCAATAATTAGTAATAATTACCAATAATTAGTAATAATTACCAATAATTCGTAATAATTACCAATAATTAGTAATAATTACCAATAATTAGTAATAATTAACAATAATTAGTAATAATTACCAATAATTAGTATTAATTACCAATAATTAGTATTAATTACCAATAATTAGTATTAATTACCAATAATTAGTATTAATTACCAATAATTAGTATTAATTACCAATATTTTGTAATAATTACCAATAATTAGTAATAATTACCAATAATTACCAATAATTAGTAATAATTAGTAATAATTACAAATAATTACCAATAATTACCAATACTTACCAATAATTACCAATACTTACCAATAATTACCAATAATTACCAATAATTAGTAATAATTACCAATAATTATTAATAATTACCAATAATTAGTAATAATTACCAATAATTAGTAATAATTACCAATAATTAGTAATAATTACCAATAATTAGTAATAATTACAAATAATTAGTAATAACTACCAATAATTAGTAATAATTACCAATAATTACCAATAATTACCAATAATTACCAATAATTAGAAATAATTACCAATAATTAGAAATAATTACCAATAATTTGGAATAATTACCAATATTTACGAATAATAACATTAGTACATTATTTGTATATTTTATTATTAATATTAAAATAATATAATTTTCTATATTATATACAATTCTCTTTTAATCTGTGTTTTTTCTGTCTCCACATGTAATATTCGCATTCTTTTTCAAAATTATCAACCTACTCGCCAATGGAGAGGTGAAAGTGAATGTAAATATTACATGTGGAGACAGAATGTTAAACACACAGATGAAAGAGAATTGTATATAATATAAAAAATTATGTTATTTTAATATTAATAATAAAATATACTAATAATGTAATAATGTTATTATTATATAATTAATGTTTATGAAAAAATTATATTAGTATTATTAAAATAATAAAAAATCAATAGAATATTAAAATTATCAATACTTGTAACATGTTTTGCTTTATTCTCAATATATTCAATCTTTACTTGAGTTTTTTTCTAACAAATTATTCAAAATCAGTAATGCTTTTATATTTTATAGAGAAATATGGAACAACGAGGTCGTCAACAATCATTATTAGGTGACCGCATATGGATAAATCAACGTAGAAATCCAAACGGTTTTGGTTTAAATCCAGTATATGTTGAGGGTGTGGAGATTTTTTTATCATTTGCGGCATCAAATTCAGAATTTGTTTCAGAAGGAAAAATAAAATGCCCTTGCAGAAAATGTGCATTGAGAACGTTTGACACGTTTGACAAAGTGGGAGAACATCTCTTGCATTTTGGTTTTCAATCAGATTATGTTTTTTGGTATCAACATGGTGAACGCAGTTCCAGAGCAGGTGATACCAACTTGATTCCGGATCCATCCTGGTTTCAAGATTTAGTACATGATGTTGCAGGTTCATCTGTTCAACATACAGAAACACCGGCTGATATAGCTTCAAATCCTGAGTTGGCACCGTCTAAATTTTATGAGTTGTTGAAATCTGCTGAGGATGCATTATATCCTGGCTGCAAGATGAGAAAATTAGAAGCAGTTGCTAAATTTATGACTATCAAATCAGATAACGGAATGTCAAACACCTGTTTTGACCAGATATTTTCTTTGATGAAAACACGGTTACCCGAAGGAAATGTTTTACCTGCAAATTACTATGAAAGTAAGAGGCTGGTTTGAAATTTGGGACTTACTTGTCAGAAGATTCATGCATGTTCAAATGACTGCATTTTATATTCTGGGGAAAATGAGTCGTTGGATAGTTGTCCTACATGTGGGCAACTGAGATATAAAGAAGGACAACACGAGAAGTCTGGTTTGATTCCTGTAAAACAGTTGAGATATTTTCCGCTTACATCCAGACTTCAGCGTTTATTCATGTCTAAGAATACAGTGACAATGATGTCATGGCATAAAGAGAATATTTCAACCGATAAAATCTTGAATCATCCAGCCGATGGTGATTCATGGAAACATTTTGATAGAGTGCATCCATCGTTTGCTTTAGAAGCTAGAAATGTTCGACTGGGCCTTTCCACTGATGGTTTCTGTCCGTTTGGATCTTATGGTAGTCAATATTCATGTTGGCCTGTTTTTTTAACTCCGTACCATTTACCTACATAGTTGTTGATGAAGGAGCCATATATCTTTTTGACTTTACTAATTCCAGGACATCCGAAGAAAAATATTGATGTTTATTTGAAGCCATTGATTGATGAATTAAATTTATTGTGGAGTACTGGTGTCAGTACATATGATGTTGCAACGAAACAGAATTTCATACTGAGAAGAGCATTGATGTGGACAATAAGTGACTTCCCGGCTTATGGGATGTTATCTTGCTGGAGTACACATGGTCAGAAATCTTGTCCTTACTTTATGGGAGAGAAGAAAGCATTTATGCTCATTCATGGAATGAAACCTTGTTATTTTGACTGTCATTGTAGATATCTTCCAGCTGATCATCCTTTTCGCAGAAACATATCTCATTTCAGAAAAGGAACAGTTGAAAGGGATGGACCTCAAAAAATGCTATCATGTTCGGAGTTAAAATCAGTTGCATTTTCATTACCTCCCATCACTTTTGGTCCCACAATAAATCAACAGAAAATTTCTGGTTTTGGGAAAGAACACAATTATTTTTTATTCTTATAGGTTGTCGAGCACCCCGATATTACAGAGTACGACGTATATCAGAGGATGTATAGTGATCCTGCTACTGGGGAGCTCAGAGGTGATCGTCAGCATCACATCGTGGTCAGTATTATTTGTTTTCAAGTTTAAAAATTAACTGCATATAATATATTCACAATTTTAATTTTAAATTGCAACTATAGGAGTCATATGAGGCCGCAGCGTCACAGGCCCGGCCTGAGAGTCCGGCGAGTCATCAGATCAGACCACTGCCCGTCAGTTTGATGAGGCGGCATGGATGCAGGCCACCCAGTATGCCTTCGAGAAGGGTCGGGTAGTTGGTATCGGCTCTCGACTGACTCCCGGAGATTATTATGGCAGTGTTGCGATGTCGGCGTCCAGCTCGAGAGGAGCTCGTGCTTCTTCTTCTACTGCACAGTATGAGGATCAGTTGCGATCTCAGACTGCACAGATAGAGAGTCTTCGACAGGAGCAGGAGCAGATGCGTCAGCAGCATGAGGAGGAGCGTCGATGCTAGCAGCAGTTGTATGAGAGGCAGACGAGTCGGTGGCAGCAGCAGCATCAGGAGCAGATGGAGTACATGCACCGACTCACTCATTCTTTAGGGATGGAGTTTCCTCCACCACCATCTGAATACCCCCCACCTTCCCCCCTCCTTCAGATTAGAGTTTGTATTTATGTTATAAAATTTGGGAAATCAAAATATTTTTTTTTCTATTCTTAGTTTTTGTCTCATTATAAAATATTAATAATATTATATTTTTAAATAACAATATTAATATGAATAATAATATTATTTATATTTTATAATATTAAAATATATATATATATTAAAATTTTAAAATATTATAATTTAATTATATTTTTTGTAATACTTGAATTATTTTACTATTTGAAAGTAAAATAATTTATTATTTTTATATTAATTAAAATAACTTATTAATATTTTATTTATTTATGAATTATAATTCTAATATTATTATATTAATTAAATCACTTATTAATATTCTATTATTTTTTATTTTTGAATTATAATTCTATTATTATTATATTAAATAAAATAATTAATTATTTTTATTTGTGAATTATAATTCTATTATTATATTAATTAAAATAATTTATTAATAATTTATTTTTTTTTATTTTTTTTTATAGTATTTGCGACAGGATACTATTCCCGTCGCAAATACTAGTATTATTAATAGTTTTTATTTTTTTAAAAAAAATAGTATTTGCGACGGGTCCTGTCGCAAATACAATAAATCGTATTTGCAACGGGATACTATGCCCGTCGCAAATACTACTATTATTAATAGTTTTTTTTAAAAATCGTTTTTGCGACGGTACCGTCACAAAATCCATTTTAAAAGTTTTTTACAAAAAACGGAATACTATTTGTGACGGGGAGAATGACCGTCGCTAAAAAAGGATTTAGCGACGGGCCCGTCGCAAATAAGTGTTGTTGCGACGGCGTTTTCAGCAACAGGCTATTTGTGACGGGCCCCCGTCGCAAAAGGCCATTTGCGACGGGATCCCGTCGCAAATGCCCCGTCGCAAAGACCTGTTTTTCTAGCAGTGTATGTGCCATTTACCTCAGTTTTGGAATGTTGGTGTTTGAAACATTTACTTCTCTCCATGGATTTTAAATTTCCATTTTCTCCCCATCATCATATTCCTAATAAAAATTGGAGGTTTATATGAAACTCCAATATCAATTTCATATTTAATTAAAAAATTTAAAATCCCTTCATAGATACGAAAGTCTTTTATGGGTTATACCCTTCTGATAATTTGTTTTATGCCACTGAATAACATATCAATGTTACTTTTGTCTGGGTTGATAATACCATAATAATACCTCACATGTCATGTAGAATTATCATCATAGGTACAAACACATTCATCATAATTTTTTTTAAAGATAAGGAACTATTTCTCCATTATCATACAGAGAACATGAGAAAAGTACATAGTAATGAATATGATCTTGAACTCATCCAAATCTATCGAATCAATTTCATCTTCCTACCTCGTATTCTTGAATAGATTCCACTACTGGTCTACATCATCTTCTAACAGAAAAAGTTCTAGAATGACTTTCTAATGATACAGACACAAGAGAGAAGAGAATATATGTTCAATGATACTAATCCAGTGTTTAGAAACAAGTGGATCAGTTGACCTGTTGAAATAAGGTTGATGATGCCTTATAAAATACTCAACATAATTTTGTTCCCTTCTTTGATCATTCGTAAACCCATCATGATTCTGATATTGATAACGATATTGGAGTATAAGAATGAGGGTTTTCATTCAATCCCCTATATCATTAAGGTACTCATAATGATATTTGTTAAATTATTTTTCCCAATCACTATTAATTTGGTTCCATCAGGAACCATTCATTGGATACATTCATAGAGTGAGAAATACTTATCATAATTAGAGACCACATAATCAGGAAAAGTCATTTATATGATTTCTAATGTATGAAACATTCCTTAATCTATGACACCATAGGTTTATAATATGTTTTTTTGAAGAGAATATTTATATAACTCCTTCATTATGGTTCATGAAGAGATTGTGAATTCCAAAAGCATATACCCCAGGAGTGTCAAACTAGTTATGCAGCAAAGCACATTTTCATGTACCATAATACCTCTGATTGGCTATGAATGTTATGTCAATGTTGTTACACCATGGTAAATATATTCCATATCCACACCCAATTATAGCATCTAGGAAATGATATATAACTAGGAAACTAATCACTCTTTCCTTTTCCAAAAATTTTAGACATTTTCTTACATGTCAACTCATCCTTGGAGATATACCTATAAATAACATTATAAATACACCTATGGATCTCAATAATTGTTTCTCATCCTATTTTTCAAAGGTTGAATAAATAATTCCATTGATACCAACTAGGTTGACCGAAGCTTAACATAGATGGATATTTCATCATTTTCAATGAATACTCGGAAGATTACTAAAATACATGCTCGGGGACCTTAATATATTTTATAATTTAGTAAATTTGATACAATATAATCTATCCTGGTGAATCATCTTCAACATCAACCATAAATACCACAACCATTAGTATTTTTACATAAAACCTTTGTTTATAAACTATGAATGAAAATATAAGAATGGGGAGATCCCAGATTCTCAGTAAAGGTAATTAAAGGAAATACATATGCATAACATGAAAAAAATGGTATGGAACTTGAGAATAATGTTTAAATATCATACATTTCACATCATAGAAAACAATAAATATTGTATTTTCATAGTTCATTGATTATAAGATAATTTAGGGAATACACCAGGTAATTATAACATAGGAACAATACATGGGATTTATGGAATGCACATTGGTTTATAAATTTCAAAACATTTATTTGTCCAAATAAGTTAATTAATTATGTTTTGGACGTGAAATCATGCTCCCACATAAAATTATAGACATAAAATGATTCCCATCATTAACATTGTGAATGTGTAATCAGTTTCATGTCTAACCTTATTAACATGAGACCAGGTCTATGTATAACATTTTGAATATCTAATCTAGAATAAAATATTTTCAAATTTATATTTCCCCAAAATATTTTGAATAAAATATTTTTCAAGAACCCCCTTTTTCTTTTAGAGTAGTCACAATAACACATAATTTCAATTAATATATCAATGGGATGCCAATTTTTATTCATTAAGGAATATTGGTTTGTGTATTTTCAAAATATTAAAATAACCAATTATGAAAATGTTATACTGATTGATATGTAAGAATTTATTATGAATGTTTATTAGAGTAATGAATAAACAATGAAAATAATTTAATCATAGATAGTAATGTTCTTGAAACATTTAAATGAACAATGAATATGAGTAAAATTAGTTTTATCGAAAAAATAAAAGCAATATTTTGAAAATAATTTATCATACCTCTATCCCAGACTCGATCTATTCTTATGTATAGCCTCTTGATTAGTAAAATTATATAATATTTTTACATTATCATGTGTATTTTTAATGTTTATTATATTATCACTATTTGTATTTTTATATTTTTAATATTTTTTTATTTATTTACAAAAAAAAATTCTGGTTGGCTATGTTGAATATGTTAAACATATAGATTTTAAATTAATTATGTAAGATGAATAAACTCGAAGAGATCATTGTTAAATCATATTCTATAGATAAAAATTATAAAATAATTATTTTTATACATTTTATATAAATATTGAACGTAACACTGAAGATAGATGTTGAAATATAAATCATAGCATTTCGTGAAGTTTGGTTACCACACGTGTGCATGAGTGACGTTATGATTTTCAAATATATCGATGTATTAAAAGGATACTAATATATTATATATTAATAATAATATTTATTTTTTATATATCATATAAAATCTTTTTATCCATCATTTTATCTAACTATATGAACTGATGATGTCAAATGAAACACATCACATCATGTAGGCGATACTCCACACAGATTCAATAGTGAAGTATTCATATACCAAAAGATTGAAAGGATGTGGAAAAGGGTTGTTCCATCATCTTAATAAATTTACAGTTTATGTGAGATACTATTTTTCTTATGTAATAATGTATAATGAATATTTGAAGGTGTCAGAGGAAAAATAATGATGACAACTTTCTCTTTTGAGTAATACCACTTCATTGAAAAAATTTCTTCGATAACACAATAAGCCCCCATTGATTTGGTCATTTTGATAGAAAGTAACATCTTAGACATTGGGATATGTGTTTATAAGGTAATTATCTAGGTCCAGGTCGATCTAAAATTCTCATGTGGTGTGAAGAAGAGAGTATAAGGTGTACCCTTTTATATGTGAGGGGATTGAATGTTTTGAAATAATTCAAAGATAAAAAAATATTATGTCACTTTCATTAAAAGATATCACTAAAAAGATAATATTAAAATCTAATTTCATTATTTTTTACATATTCCCATTAAATTTTAATTATGATATGATTTCTTATCTTTATCAATATATTTTTTCCTTAATTAATTTTTTCTTAATTACTATGGGGACAACATTTTTACCCAGGTTATTATTCAAAATGTTCAAAAATGAAATTGACCACATTAAGAAATATAAAAATCTTGGATGAAGAATTGAGAAATAGTTTTCATGAATTAATATGTATATGTGTAGAAACAACTTGTATAATGCAACAAAAAAACAAACTTTTCCCCAAAAACGTTTGTCATACAAAAAAATGAACATATAAAAAATTAATTGGTAACATGGATTTATATGGAATTAATTTAATTATGTTACAATAAAGGGATCTTATGTTAACATAAAATTAAATATAAAACATCATTTTACATTTAAAAATCAGGTTTTAAATAAAATAAATTACAATTTAAATAAATATATATATATATATATATACATTTTTATAATACACTCAAAAATCAATGTTTTTAGAAAAATAAAAAATTAACCTAACAAAAACGTTTTATGATGTTATCCAAAACAAATTCAAATTTAACAAATTAAAATCATATAACATGGAAATTATATTTTTAAATAAAACCAAATGATAAGAGGAAAAATGTTAGTTTTAAATAATGAATATGTTTTCAATTGAAAAAAATACTTATGATTAATATAGTGAATATGAATCCATATATATTAATCATTGGTATTTTGGGGAAATGAATTGAGGTTTTTATTATCATTATAAGTATAGTGACATTTATTGTGTATCAATTTTATTATTTATGGTGTTGATTGTTGGACTTGGTTGTATTCGTGAGAATAAATATTGTAATGCCTCCAATATGTGTCATATTATACACTCAGTGGATATATGGAACCTATTCACTACTAAAAAAATGTTCTGAGGGTCATTAATCTCTTTATTATTGATATAGGATGTTAAAAAATTGGACATGTTCATGAATATTAAATGAAAACTACTAGTTTGAAATATTTTTTTTTGTTAGACTGGACTATAATAGGTGTGCACAGGAATCGAAATTCAGAACTTAAAATGAAAAAAATACTGAGTAATTATGGATAGATCAATATTCATAGTTGATATTTTTTTAAAAAAATCATCAAATAAATTAAATATATTTAATTATAAATAATACCATTTATTTGAGAAAACAAATACGGTGATTCAACAAAACTAAGACTAATTGGTGAAATTTTTTTTATATGCCTGTATTTATAAAAAATCACTTGGAATCAATGTGTGATGAAATTTTATCTATTGTATTTGTAACCATTTAATAAATATATATAAGAGTATATAAGAATAATAAAAAATTCCCCAATTACAATGTCAATATTATTTTTACTGAATTTATTTTATATTGATATGTTCCTACAAAAACATAACATAATTTTTTTTGGAAAATATCAGTTCTATTGATATGGGAAAAAATATGATAACAATTTTTTAAAAAGTAATCATTTTAAAAACCAAATTGAAAAATAAATTTTCATCTTATCTTTATATTAACAATATACTATAATAATTTAGGTATTTTTATAAGTGTTTTCATAAATAATTCTATTAAAAATTATGAAAAAATGCACACTATAAAAACATTGAAAAATAATAAGTGATAATAAATGAAACAATAAATGTTATATAAGGAATTTTTTTAATGGATATAGAAACACATAATATATATATATGTGTGTATGTATTCTTAATGTTTTAAATAAATATAACGTGTAATTTAACATAAAAAAAACAATAAAAAATTTATAATTTTATAGTTGGCTATATTATTTTCATTTCTTTTAAAAAAAATCCAAACTACCGAAAGATTATTTTATTATCCATCAATAATATTTACCAACAAATATACATTTTAGAATCATCATTCATTTATTTGTTTTTTGGTACCCTCTATTTTTGGTATGTAACCCATACCATTTTTTTATGGTTCATAATGTGTAAGGGTAAAGCATGCATGATTTGGGTGAACATTTAATATGTTATTGGGGACAAGGGAGAGGTGAACGAGCTTCAAAAGGATTGTCCAATCCATGAAAAAATCCTAGTAAGAACCAAGAGAAGTTGTAGATTCATGATAGCAGCGTTGGCAAGGTGTGCACACAATTAAGGAGATTATGTGATAAACTAGTGCAGGGTGATCTGGAAGGTAGTAGCTAATGTACGGTTAATATATAGTTTATCATACCATGTGTTCTAATTGTGCACAACATCAAATCTAGATCCTTACAAATAGGATCTAATTCATTTTTGACAATACATACTAGTTTATTTCCTCTATTATCACCTAAATAGTGATTATTCTTCATTGAAGGTAGTATAACCTCTCCCATGTGTTTTTGAAACCAATATGTATCCCTACATTAGAGTTTTCAAGCCTGATTCTTGTGGTATGTGACATTCTTCATCATTATTTCCACATTATCATAGATCTACATAGATATACTTCCCCAATCTTGTTGGGTTTTTCACATATAATCTTATTATGGGTAGATCTATTGGTTTGGATTCCAAATAAGTTAATATTTGGGCTTTATATTTTTAGGAGAAGATATCTAAGGTGGTGTCATGGATAATCTACCCGGTTTGTTGATCATTTTTTGTCCATTTTCAGTTTGTGTCTAAACGGTTGAGGTAGGTGGCTTCAATCTCAACTCCTTTTCCAAAAACTGATTATGAAGCTTTCAAATTCATATATTTTTTATGAATTTATTTGTATTTTTCTATTTAAGAATATTTAGAAACCCTCTTTTGTGTCTTTTTTCTAAATTTTGAAAATCGAGAAAATTAATGTCCATGATAATGTTCTATTGATATAGATTCTAAAATGTGGATTTTGAAATAGGAAATTTCTGGATATGTGGTAATTTATTTGAATTAACCTGATTTTAATAAAATAAATGATATTATTGAAATGAAATGGTTTGCCTAAATTGTCTGGTTTAATGGTCTTTGACATAAGAACATTGTTATTGTAATCGATGAAACATTTGTTCTGTCATTGGTTAATGGCATGATGGTTGTATGTGTTCTTGTGTAATTTTGGATAAATAAGGGTCAAGAGCCTCCACCATAATTTCTATGATACATAACTGATATGGATATCCCCCATTAAACATTCGTGTGCATTTGGGAAAGATAATCATTATGAGTCTCCCCCATCATTGATGAGATAGAAAAGTGTTATAGTGATCCCCTGTCAAACATTCAATACATTTGGTTTAGATAAGTGTATGAAGACCCCCCCCCCCAATTTTTGGTATGGATATGGGTTAGGTGTTTCCCATTATTCTAGGTTTCATGCATAGTCAGGCTTGTGGATGTGTGAAATGGTTACATAAAATAGGAAGTTAAATTATTTAAATGATTTTTTATGTTCATTCCGTGGAAAACAGTTTACTTCGCCATCTGTTTATATATTGATGTAAATGATTTTCAGAAACTGTTTCATATGAACTATTTTATATAAATGTTTCTATGTTTTCTATCATAGTTGTGTGATTAAGGAAGTCATTGGGGAAAAATTATTGATATTTATGCTCACTGCTAAATTTTCATTTTTGTGCTTCTACATATGCTATCTAATGAGACATGGGAAAACTAAAACATTCACATGTGTTTTTTTCCACCTCATGATATTTGGTATGTTTGGTGATATTGGATAATGAATCTTGTAGATGAAAGATTATGTCTTCATATTGGAGTTTATTTGTAATCCTACACTATTTTATTTGATAGTAGTTTGACTTCCATTGTGGAACACTCGAGTTGGTTTTGGTTATAAAATATGTTTTTGATTTTTCTTTATTAGTTAATGCATAAAATCATGTTTGATTGGTTATGGTTGTTGGATAATGTTTCTAATTATTTAATGGTAAATAAACCCCCACTTGTATTTGAAACCCTCAATCATTTCTTTCTATCCTTTCGCATCATGGGGATGTCACTTAAGGGCTAAGTTAAGAATCATTATGTCCATAAGACAATGAGAATGTGTAGTTAATTACCAATGGTATCATCTTGTTCGGTCTATGCCTAACATGTTGTCTTTAGTTTCTTAGTCTTGGAGTTTATTTAATCTGTGTTTAGTTCTTGGGTTGTGATCTAAGAATGAAGTTGGATTTTTGAGACTTGAAATGTAATGCATAAAAAGAAGTATCTAAATTATTTTATGTTGAACATCAATTTAGTAGGTATATTTGTACATAAGTGCTTTTGAGACACTAATATGATATTGTAATCTCACTGTCGTGGGTTTATCCAACAAGACGAGCATGAAATTCATTATAGAGTAATGAATTCCAATAAAAATTCGGTATTGCATTTAGAGAACTATTTTATTATTTTATTTATTATGTTTATTTTTAAAAAATTTAGAAATTGTTTTCAACTCAAAGACTTTGAGAATAATATGGTTGATTTATTTTGATAATGTTTTTATTTTAAAAAATTATGTATTATGTTTTATAAAATGGTAGATTTTGGAAAGAAATGTTGTGATAGTTGATGTGATATAATTTGAAATACTAAGACATCAATTTATATAGTGTGAGACTTTTAGAGGTTTTTTTTATTTTTGAAAATGGCACTTGGATGGAATCATCAATACTAGTTAGTAGAGGCAAGTGAGAATATGGTTTCACTGAAGCCACATGTGAACCAATAGTTTTTCCAAAGTATCACCTAGTATTTTCAAACTTTGGAAACTTTAATGAAACCATATACTAAGTTTACGATATATTTTAATACAAAAAATAAATGTGGAAGAAGTTCAATTTTACTCATAAGAGTAGGTAAAAACACTATCTCTAGAAGAAATAGGAAGAGGGACACAGATTCTCAATGAAGTCAAACACATCAAAATCAATCCATATGAGCAATTAACCTTCCTCCAAGACCCATTATAATTATTGTATGTTTAAAATATGGTTCATTAAATCACATTAAATAGATGTGTGCTGCACCAGCATGATCAGACCATAATTGCAACAAAATGGGATATCTTAAGCGATTCATTCACATTGCAACCAGGTCAGGTGATAAGAATAATTCATAGGTATCTCGTGCACCAGATGCTTTGTCGAGGAGAGTGTGGCATAATCATCCTCATCTGTAGAATAGATCTTGCCATGGTTATTCTAGGAATACCATGACACCTCATAAAATCCAATCTAAACAAGGTAATAAAGATCATAGTGTATATATAATGGAATTTTATGGAGTTGAGTGGATGATTGTTGAAAATAAATTTTTACCATCTATAGTGAGTGGTTTTCTTCATTTGAATTCTATCCTTATGAAAGTGATAATTGATATTGGTTCATTACATTCCTTCTTTGCATATTAGGTTTTTGATCTACAATGTTTAAAACAAGAAATATTTCCTTCAAGGGTAAAACATCAAACTCCCTTGGTGAAAGAAATTTTGAGCCTATGTCGGTAGAGATTTTTCTATAATTGTTGATAGAGTTGAACAGATTTACTGATTCTCAATATTGGATATAAATTCCTGTTATGTAATCCTGGATATGGATTGGTTGAAAATTTTCATGGTTAACAAATATTTTATAGAAGAACAACCAGTTTCATAATAGAGTATGACATTTCACATCTCTTCAGAGGAGAAAGTGTTATAAATACTGGTGCAATGGACATGTTGGCACCGAAATTCGTAATGTTCTCTTACCAGTCGGAGGTGTTGAAATTTTCATTAATGGAATAGATTTAGGATATTAGTTATGTATCTTTTTTGGATAAATTCCCAGATGTCATTCCCATGAAAATATCAGCTATACTACTTATAAGGGCAGTGTATTTTGTGATTGAACTCCTTCTAGGGGCAGTCTAGATTACATTCCAACATATATGATGGAAAAAAAGAAATTAAGGGAATTGAATGTGTAATTGGAGGATCTATAATGAAAACTATTCAATCAGCCAAGTACACCTCTATGGGGAGAACCTTTCTTGTTTGTGAAGAAAGAAGAAAACTATTATTCAGTGAGTTAATTATCGTAAACATAACCATATTACAATAATGAATATAAATACACTTCCACACATTGATGATATACTTGATCAATTTAGGGGACCTCAGTGGTTCTAAAAATGTGTTTTGTAATCAGGATATTAGAAACTGTTACTTCATAAAGTTTATATTCCAAAGACTTCTTTTAGATGAAGATATGGCCACTAAGAATTCGTAGTCAGGCCTTTCGATCTCATGAATTCACCACCATTATTTATGGAATTGATTAAGAAGAAATTTTAGAGATATCTATATTTTTATATTGTGGTGTTTGTGGATGACATATTATTGTATTCAAGGACAAGTTATGAGCACAAGGAGCAAATGCATACATTTTTTTAAATAGTGAGAGATCATCATTTGTTTTCCAAATTATAAAATTGTGATTTTTTTATATTAGAGGAACACATACTCGGCCATGTTATTTTTGAAAATGGTGTTTCAGTCAATCTAGATAATATTGAACCTATTATCTCTTGGAAGCCTCGAAAGAATGTCTTGGAGATAAGAATTTTTTTCTACCCATTTATTACAGACGACTTGTGAGTGAATTATCGGGAATACCATTGTCGATGATAGGTTTAAAAAAGAATAATGGGAAATTTTTATGTACTGAGGTATGCCAGAAGTCTTTTCATGATCATAATGTTCAAATTACTTCAGATCCAATCTTGTTTTTCCTAAATATAATTAATTTTTTTTGCGATGGTTAAAACCACCACCGAAGTCAAATTTACAAAAAATATTCTAATTCTACAGCCCCCGTATGAGTGCCCTAAAAAACAACCATTCCAATTTTACATGCCCATACATCCCACATCAAAAAGAATACTAGAGAACCAAAATTTTAGGAGATCATATAATTCTAAGAAGTGGGATGTTCAACTAGGCCCAACCATGATTTATAATAATGAAAAGTGGATGTTCTGGTGTCCCTCCATAGTAAGATACATTTATTGTGTTTTTTTTAACATTTATTAACTAGTCCAAAAATTATCACAGAGTGCCAGAGTTGATAGTTGAACTGGGATTTTCACCCAGGGCTAACATATTTTACAATATAGTTTGGTAATTATAATATAATTCTCTGCGGTGATTTTTGAAGTTATGTATGATGTTTTATCCTCAGATCGATGAGTAGTCAAGAAGGACAATCCAAACCATATAAGACATGCTTCATGATTTTATAATATATTTTATCCACCAGATGAATCTTTTGGGGAGATAAAAATTCTGGTAGTGTAAGACACTCAAGTGTTTAACAGATATTTAAAAATTCTACTTTTAATAAAGTATACAATCTCACTACATTAATAGGATCATGCACTCAGGTGTTCAATAGATATTTCTAAATTATTATCAAAACTATTTTAAATAAGAGGAAAGCATATGTGGGAGTGCTCATATGCCAACTATAAAACAAGAGTTTAGAATACTATAAATATTTTAGAAAGAAGGGATATCCATTAAAAAGAAAGTAATTGGAGTTACAGAACTGAATATTTCCAAGAAAATAAATAAAAAGGTCGATCATTCATCCATTGAAAAAACCCTAATAAATTTAGGAAAAAATGAATCATAAAAATGATTCCTGACAATAATGATTCGTCATATATGGTGTATACCAGACTCGAGAAATCAATACATAAAAGGAAACATCAGAATTTAATAAAATACATAAAATGATACATGAGAAATCAAGAAAATGTTAGTTCATGAAAATGTTTGTTGGAAACGATTTTCCACACATGACACATATACAATCCTACTGTTATCAAATTTTACAACATACCAAAAATACAACGAATCATGGTTCGATGATGAAAACAGCTCGTTACCCTCTCCACCTCCATCTCCACTTCTTGCAACCACCATTTTTAACATTGTATTGAAAATTAAATACTGTCTTATATTTATATTTAAGCATAAAACCAATAAAAGATTGAAAACTAAATAATTTGGAATATATTTGATTTACCTGCTCACCACCAGTTGATGAAAAACCACAGGGGGAAGATCTGGTCATCCTTTGATATTAATCAATCAAAAATATCTGTTAAGTGGATATTTGAGCCCGTGAGTATTGAATTGTTCTTCGTAGACAATCCGATCTTATTTACTAATCCCTCACACTACGAGGTATTCTACTAGTCAAGAATGCCATAGTAAAACATAGTCAAGAGTATTCAACTAGTTAAATTATGACATGAAACATAAATAGATAATATCATAATGATGGAATGCATAATGCTGGATATCATAACCACACAGTCATGGCCTCATCCCAGGACTACAAATAAGATTCTTTCAAGGCCTTGTGCCAAGAAAATAGTTTATTTCATGATACCTACTGATACATCGAGGAGCAATAGCGGGATACACCAGTTACATACTCAGTCCAATGCATTCCTTGTATTAAAAGGCTAAAACATAATCTTAACATTCGTATTAAAACTAGCATACTAAATGTCAATACTTTATCCATAAACCATGAACGTTATAAAAACAGCACATCCACATTCAAACAAAACTCTTTAAATAAAATATAGAATATTTTATTTTAATAAATTAAACTCAATATAGAATAATGATGGATATTGACATAGATTAAAATAATCATCAAAACTATTTGAGTGAAATATCCCACTTTTTCATGAAAACATTTCAAAGTCTCACGATTTATCAAAAAGCTGTTGAAAATAGATTATTGAATCAACGTTTCCCATACCACTATGAAACTTTTAAAATGAATTTTAATTTTAAAACATTAATTTATATATATATAATTCCTTAAAACAATTTTAAAAACATGGACATTAATGAGAAATGTTTAGAAGAATAAATCTTTAAAACATTTAAAATGATATTTTTGTTAGAGTTCCTAACCAAAAGAGAGACACTTGAATACAAATAATTGAGGTAATAATTTTTTTAATATCATGAATATAAAGGGATTCATGATATACAACGTCAATGTACATTATATACACCATATAAAATTTAATTGGTGTACAAAAAAAAGAAGTCTCCATGGAGTGTAAATTTAGAAAAAGTCTCTTATAATGACTATATCCTTAGGTTAAGGATAAATCAACGACATAATTATCTGTTAACAATATAAATACCCTAAAAATGATTGGATATTCAATGTAAATCTATAAGATTACATTCACACATATTCATTTAAAAACAACACCAATGACTTGGATGTTTAACTCAATGAATGAAAATTGATTTAAGATTAATCTTATCAAGTTCATATCAAATACATGAGAAATTATCAATGGAGTGATTATGTATATCAAAATTATATCCACAAAATGGGGTGTGGAAATTAATATATATATAATAAATTATGATTCCACACACAATCTTTAATATAATATAATCAATGAAGTATGCGTAAATCCCAATGAGTGGAAATTGAGATTTGAAATCTCCTTACCGATTTGGTAACGTATGAAACATACATACCATGAAAGAATAATCATAAAAATAAAATGTAAATAATCAAAAATTAATGTATATTACAAAAATAATACAATCATGGGGCAGTACATACACCACACAAAATGAAATTGTGGCAATATATCATGAATCTCACAGGAATAAAAAGTGAGATGAAAACACCTTACCACATTGTAATCTATCGAGTCGTATGACCAAAATATAATTACCACCAAAACAATGAAAAATACCATGAATATAAAGATAATCATGAAAATATATATCAAATGGATGTACACAATACACCACATGAAATAAATAAGTGGCGAAAAATGGAAGTCTCACAGAATTAAATGTTAGATAAGAAACCCCTTACTGCATTGTAATAAATTGAGTCGTATTGCCAAAATTTATTAACAACCAAATGAATCATTGAATACCATGAATATAAATATAATCATGATAACATATAGAAAATTTCAGTACACAAAATACAACATTCAATAAATAAGTGGAAAAAATCGAATCCTCGTGGAATTAAAAGTGATATACGAAACCCCTTACCTCAAGTACGACTTGTCTTGTATGTTCCTTGTTCGTCCTGAATAATAAACAGAAGTTAATTTGTACTTGATTATGAAAATTTTACAAGTTTATTATTCCTTTTATATCACTTATTACCTTGATATAACAATTAGTTATTTATTTGAATTCATATGGTATATTTTATCGATGTTCGGAACCTGAGTCAAAAAAGAACTTGTTATAATTACAATTTTTCCATGTAGTCAAAATTCTATTATCTCCAGAATGATATAAATTATTTAGATATCATATATATATATTATATATACCGAGTATATATGTATTTACAATATTACATAACAATCGGTGATAAGAAATGAAATGCATCGTTCATGGAGATTGTAAGGTGTATGTACGCATGAACGCTACATTCATTTCTATTTTGTATTTTAATGGAATTAAAACATAATGATAAATAGGTATATTATAATTCTAGTATAATATCATTAAATACATCTGTTATACGTCCCACATACGGCATAACTCTTCATATCAATTTGAGGTGGCAGTAGTCCGCATTTCCACAAATGAAATTATCACATTTTACCCATAATGGAAACCATAACAGAATGATTAAAATGGAAAATATAGATGTATAAATAAAACATAAACATAATATATATATCATAAGTAAATAAAAATCCATCTTAACGGCCACCATGAGAGGTGGTAGGAGATAATTGAACAACCATCATTTCATGAGGCGTTAGTTTTCTATCTAGAGAAATATTATATTCTTTGCCCATTAGATGGTGGTGTGTGTAAGTGTTGTTCGAATAATTATCATAAAACATCCTAGTATATTTAGGATAGTGTTGTGTTTATAAAATAAATAAATAAAAAGATTTTAGGGGTTGGATAAATATAATATAAGAAATGATGTAAAGAGAAACCCATACCTTTGATTAGGGAAACTCCCTTTGGTATGAACCAAACTGACATTTGCCTAAGGTAAGGCTTCTAGGTGGAAGATAGGGATCTTGAAAGATTATTTAGGCAGGGGTTGGATAGCCAAATGGCATGAGAGGTGTGAGGAATGGGTTAGACGTGGTTTTCTTTTATATGGGATAGGTGGGGTTCTTTACTAATGATTGAAAATGTTATTTTATTATAAACATATCTTTAGTTTCAAATAGTAAAAAACAAATTAAAAATAAATATAATATGACTCATGTTCAGAATATAATAATTTAATATGAATTGGATAGGTTTTGGATATTTTTTTAAAATTAATAATATTATTTTTTATAATCATTTATTAATAAGTTAAATACTGCATCATTATTGTGTCATAAATAATTTAATTTTTTGATGAATAAAAATATTAAAAAATACAATAATGTAAGTATTTTTATTATATTTCCAATGATGGTGTATAGTCGAAAATATGAGGTATATAACTCCATGTAAAAAATTGATATACTAAAAGATATTTATTAATGGCATTTTTGTCTTTAATTTATGTTAAATCAAATAAAGTCTCTATATAATTTTTATATGGCTCCGTGGGGTCCGCAAATCGATCCATGGATGCCTATGGTCAGCCATGACTAATAAAATATGGATAGTACAAGTGTTAAGGAAATTTGGTTTTATTATAATATTCGTTTTACCTTGAATTACACTATTTACCTTTAAGGGCAGTAAATAAAAATCAATAGTTACTATTCACCAAAAAAATATTTTCATCTTTTTGAACAACATTTTACTAAAAAATAACAACCATGTATGTCAGATTTTTGAAATTCAATTCACATAAGCGGTAGAATTCCATTTAAATGAAAAAGTCAGTTTTTTTAACTACTACTATGTGGTTTTACTATTCATCAAAAATTGAAGTTTTTCTAAAAAATACCAAAAAATCAACCTAAGATATATTTGATATTTGGAATTCAAAAATTATGTATATTTTAATAAATTCCGAACATAAATTTTCATAACTTAATTTAAAATTAATTCTTGTTGTCAAAACAAATAGCCTGTTTTGATGAAACAATAACTATCAAAAGAATGAAAATAGTTTATGTATAATTTCAAAGTGTAATTAATTCCAATGACCAAAATTGGATTAAATGGTAAAAATAAAATCTAATTATACTCCCAAAGCATTCAAATGTATAACTGAACACTATAAATTATTTTGATTAGAAAAGTTATTTTCAATTAAAAGTTAGTATTTGTAACTATTCACCCAAATAAGAAAGTTATCAGAAAAACACAAAAAATTTATCGAAACTAAATTTTTATGACTCGATTCTAAATAAAAAGTTTATTTTGTCAAATAAAATATAAAAATGTGTCAAAAATTGGATTTAAAAAGTGTTAACCATTAAAGGGCTGTAAAATTGCATTTTTTTAAAAATACATCATTTATCTAAAAAAATAATTAGTTCATATATTATGTCTAAGAAACACATAATATGGATGTTAAAATTATATGGAATATATGAAATTCATAATTCAGTTAATACTATTCATAACCTCTTTTGAAAGGCTAGTTTGGTAACTCGTGGTGCGCTCAAACTCGGTGTTTCTTGTAGCGTATGCTATTGAATTTTTAAAAAAATAACATAATATGACATCTTGGGGTGTTACATGATCTATGGTGGGAGACATATGGATCATCATCTATTGTAGTGGTGGATGAAATAGTATATCGCTTCCTCCTTGGCATTCCTGTCATTTAATCAAATAAAATTATGTTCATAACATATATTTCAAAAATATTATGCAGAAAAATAAATTAAAAATGATAACATAGGCACAATACTTGTAACACCCCAACCCTAGTAACCCATAGCCAGTGCATTATTTTAATAAATTGGCATTATTATAAGGAATCAAGTCCCATATGACCTATCAGTTTAGGAGTCTTGGAAAATAGATTACATATATGAATGTTACATTACACTTTATAGAATACAAAACAACATAAATAATCATTTATGAATGCCATTATTCCCTTGGCCTGACCCTGTATATCAATCACAATATACTTCTTGGAATCCTGGGAAAAATAAAACATAGAAAGTGGTGAGATCAAATGCTCGGTAAGGGTAAGCAATACAGTGGAAAATGACATAAATATTAAGCATGGTGAACAATTGATACCACAAACCTATACCAATAATAAACATGAATAATAATATCGAAAGAATATGAGCTGAGTAAAATAATTCCATAATAAAAAATAATCATTTGTATTCTACTAGTTGAATGACAACATGAACCATCAATATTATTTCCATAATGAAGTAATGTTTAATGCTGAACATTCTAAAATATTTTACCAAGGCCTCGACCAAGATGTCTATAAATTATTAAGGCCTCGACCAAAACCATATATCAAATTGGGGAAGGGCCTCAACCAATTCAACATCTAGTTGTCTCATGAGACCTACCGATGAATCGAGGAGATATAGCAGGATCCACCCATCACTTACTAAGTCCAATACATTCCTCATATGAAAATATTTAAACATATCATAAACATTCATATTAAAACTAGCATATTAAATGTCAATACATTAACCATAACCCATGAATGGTATAAAAATAGAACATCCACAGTAAAACATTTAATAACACATTAAATACAATATAGATGATTGTATTATAATAAATCAACCTCAACCTCAATCAAAAATAATATCCAGTAAAGGATGCTGACATAGTTGAAGACTATGAGAAAAACTTTTTGAGAGAAATATCCTTTTTGTAAAATAATTTAAAATGCAATCATTATAATGGAATTAATTTAAAACATATTTTTGAATCAAATTGTCCCATACCACTTTGAAACTTTTGAAAATAATTATCATTTCAAAACATTCATGTCCATATAAATAAATCTTTAAAATAATTTTGAAAACATGGACATTAATTAAAATTATTTAGAAAGATAAATCATTAAAACATTTTAAATTATGATCTTGATAAATATTACCTTTAAAAAATCCTTAAAATATTCATTTTGATTTTTTTTTTCTTAAAAATGGACATGGATGATAATAATGTCCCAGTAAATACTTACACATAAACAATATCGTATAATAATGAGATTGAGGAATCAACCCTTACCAATTTGGTAACTTACGAAACATTCACCCAATTAAAGGAGTATTATACAATGATATTTTAAATACACATAAATTAAATTTTATTACATAGTGAATACTATTATAGGTAGTAAATAAACCACACAAAAGGCAATAGTGGCAATATTTCAGGAATCTCACAGGAATAAGGAGTGAAATGAAAACCCCTTACCTTGAACTTTCTTTTAGTCGAGGGTACGCTTAACCTCTTGTATGAAGACAATTGTTTGTTACTAAATTATACCAGAAACATATTAATATTTATGATATCATACATTATTCATTTCTGAATTTATACTACCCAATTAATAATAATTTCCATGTTATATTAATATTTCAGTTAATAGTCTCTTTCTTTATCTTACGTGTTTTAACTTGTTACTCCTAATTGTATCACATAGATCATGATTTAAATACTTCCAGAATATAAAACATTATTTATATATCATATATATTTAGAATATAAATATTTATAATATACATATATATGAAATGGAAAACACCGTTTATAGAGACGGTAGTTCATACGTAAGCATAAACGTTGTTTCCATTTTCATATAGTATTGAAGGGAAGTTTGTGAATAAGATATATGTAAGTACATAAATACTTATATATATAAATATATATATATCCAGTAGCATTATTATGTCATATATTACATAATTACTAGTAATATATATATTTTTATAATTGTCGATGAATGGTTAACTTGTAAATGAATATCATCGCGTCGTGGAGACGGTGATCCGTACTCACACACGAGCGAAAGTATCATTCTTTTTATACTATAATAACATATAATTGAATTTTATATTATATATACAGAATATTTATCATGTTATATTAATTATTTATGTAAAATACACATCAATAATGTATCCATCCAAATAACAATGTATTGAATAATAATTACACCACGACATGGAGACGGTAAGCCGTACGTACGCACGTATGGTGACATGTCATTCAAATGGTGAATAGAATAATGAATATGGTTTTACCATATTTATAATAACATCATAGTATATAAAATATATAGGAGTTATTATTTTAGAATGGAAATAATAAAATATGATGATGTTGAAGAAGAAAGGATCTTGAAAGTGGGTTGCGAAAACATTACCTCTTCTTCAGGTACTTCCTTTTGATTTGATCAAAATAGATCCTTAGGTTGGCTTTCTCACTTATGGAGGGCCCCTAGGATTATGGGAGGATATTTTAGAGGGTATCTGTGTAGAGTTTGGCTGACCCAAAAGGCTTTGAAGGTATGATGAATTGGTTAGAACTGGTGTCCGTTTATAAGGGGGAGGAAGGGATCTTTAGAAAAAACATAAAGTATTAATATATAATATATTTATATTCGGTTTATAATGCTTCCAAATTGTATTATTAAAATTATAAGGTGGGTATGAGTCTAAATCATTTCAACCAGCAGATTTTAGATAGTTTTTGTTCATTATACTAACCTTATCTTTTATTTTTAATACTTAGTTAATTAGTTTAACATTTACCATGTCACTTTCTGTTTTTATATTATATAGTTAATAAACATACTATATACATCATAGAGACCCACAAGTGGTCCATTAATTATACACCTATCATGATATATGTCCTCTGGCCGAACCTTATATTTTTAGGTATAGAATATCAATTAATAATATAATATTTTTTATAAAACTCATTTATGTCAATTTTGACTGTATATAATAATTTATTTTTGTTAAAGTATAAAAAAATTATTAATTATAAAAAATTCATTTATGAAATCCAAACATGTCATATTAACTAATAAAATTTGTGGATGGCATCAAAATTTTAAAATTGTTTTAATTTTAACATTTATAATACTAATTATTTGATTCATTCATTAATAAGGAAAGTATTGCATCAGTTTTGTGTCATAAATAAAATTAATTATTCAATGAATAAAATTTATAAATAAAATACCATTATGTTGGAAATATTTTTTATTTTTAATGAATATTTATAGTCAAAAATATAACATATATATACTTATTTAAAAATTGATTTTCTAAGAGATATATGCTTACGTCATTTTTGTATTTACTTTAGCTTAATTGATATAAAGTTTCGTTATCACATACTAGTGGATCCATGGGGTCCCAAAATCTACCCAACGATGAAATTTGTCTGAATTTTATCAACAAATAAGGTTAGTACACGTTTTATGGTAATTGATTGTTATTATAATATTATTTTTTCTCTTATTTTCTGGATGTACCCTTTAACCATGGTAAATAAAATATTTACAGAAGTAATTAATCAAAATGTCTAAAAATAAAATTTACCTATTCACAAAATTTGGACCACCTGATTCTAAATATGGAATCCAATTTTCTAAATTCAAAATACCGAAGTGGCCGAATGTAATTTAAAATTAATTCCCTCTGTCCAAAAAAGCTTGTTTTTAAGAAATTATAACTATCAAATGATTGACACTTACTTATCTCCAGTTTAAATGTGAAATTATGTCCAATTACAAACATTGGATTAACTGGTAAAAATATAATCTAATTATACTTTAAAATCATTCAAATTCATAATTAATCACTATTAATTATTTTGATTAATAAAGTTTATTTTAATTAAAATTTAGTAATTTTCACTATTCATCAAAATATGAAATTTATCAGAAAATTAACAAATATTCACCCTAATATAATTTGGATATTCTGAATCCAAAAATGAATTCAATTTTGAAAGTTAAAATGTATAAAATTTCAAAAAGTGGGTATTACTATTCTTAATGGCTAGTTTGATTGGTTGTCTTGTGTTAGAACTCGATGTTGCGTATAACACATGCTATTATATTATTCAAAGAGAAGTGTACCATGAATGCATGGGGTGTTAAATTTACCCTCCTTCAATAAATTACATCCTCTCAATTTATGCTCTGTATTGGAAACATGGGGTTGAAATTTCAAAATATCATAGTTGAAATCCCACATCAAAAAATGGATTAATGAGGCCTCTATTTAAAATAAAGAGTGGTATGTTTGAAGGATACCGAAAATAAAACATACTAGGGTTCAATGTAGGAAAACCTGGATATGGAAGAGAAATCTAACAATCAATATATGATGAAGAGTGGTAGTGAATATTTCTATGAAAAGGAAAACAGTCCCAAAGCCATAAATTTGTGATGATCTAAGGTACCGTCTCGGACAACGTTTTTGTTCTAAGTTCCATTTATTAATGTTGTGGAATATATTTATGAGATTTGCTAATATCATAAGGAGATATACTTAATTTTTTATTATAGTTTCATCCATTAATAAATTTCTACCATAACTCATCTTTCACTCCAAAACATAATACAACTCAAAAATATTGTATTTATCTTAATCATCTAGGGTTCCAAATATAATGAATTTATAATTCACATATCATACCCTTTAAATAAATAAAATAAATTATAAAATATAGGGACATAATTTAGTCCTCTGGTAGGTGATAAATCCCAATTGCACTATGGTTGTGGGTTCAATTCCCGTGGCTTTGTTCGACGCGACGGGTTGCCACACGGTCTGCGTGTTTTTCTTTTATAAAAATCCAAAAATATCCTTTCAAACATAGTCCATTCCAAACATTAATATTATCCAAAAAATATTATCCATACTCACAGTCCGAAATTTATAAGGATGTTAAACACAATGAAGATCCTTGTTTCCATGTAATAACATGTGAACACCTTCATCATGTATTACGTTAAAACATGGTAAATCCTAAATTAACATAAAACCATATTGATTACATTAATGCTCCCTTATTCTTTATATAATACTGGATATAATCCTTCTATCCAGAAATGTTATAAACTCCAACAATGAAAAATCATTAATCCGTTTAATGGTAGTCAATAATATCCAATTTAATTATTCAAATCAACCATATCTTATTTCCAAATCACTACCTCATTATCGAGACCATATTAAGGATTACCATTCCTTCAATCATGTATTTTCCAAAAATGGTATCTTACTATTATGTCACTTTTCATAGAACCATATAATCTCAAATCCTCAATAAAATAGTATTTCAATACAATCCTTTTTTATCTCTATAATTCATAAAACCATCATATTGTTGATACAAAACTCAAATGAAATAATAATATAATAACAACATAAGAACACTAGTCATTCATCTTCTATGAGGTAGTATCATAACATTATTATAATCCAATAACATCATTTGGGGAATACTCCGATGATTTATACATTTGTTCGTATAGTGTCCCAACTTCTTATAGAAGAATCATTGTTCATTTGATACCTTTTTCATACCCTTGTAGTCACGTACTTGGTGTCCTTTATCTACACACATATTAAAAACTCCCATTCCCTTCATGCATGTTATATGGTGTTTCTTCCCACAGTTATGACATATGGGAAAATTCTTCTATTCCCCCTTCCCTTTATCCATCATTCCCTCTTCTATCCCTCTCTTCTCTCTCTTCCCTTCAAAGCCATAGGACTTAGAAATTTTTTTACATATCTTATTAACACATGATACTATTTCTTCATATGTTGAGAATACATGGGAGACTATTTCCATTCATAATGTTGTCTTAATACCGTTAATGATATGATTTTTCATACTCTTTGGATCCTACGTATTGTTGGAGTTCTTATTCCTTCTATTGGGAACCATTTTTAAACAATGGCATACACTATGTCAGTTTATGAATCGAAATTCATAATTCCAAACATGTAAAATACCGAACGTAAATTGAACAGTTTATGGATATAATCCATAATCACAAAAATGTTTTATTTTAGGAGATATATACTTATAAACCCTTCATATTGGTTTGTAAAGAAAATGAGAATTATCCTAATCATTTCCCCAAGAGTTTTGTAACCAAGAGTGCAGCAAGGCCTGTTGTCATGCACATGTTCCCGTTCGATTCTATCTAAAAGTGGTGTTTTTGGGTTTTAACCCATTGTACATATGTTCCAACGCCGCCTCTACCTGCTCGTATCCAGACATGGATGTATTTTCTTAGAAAACTCAAAAAATCTATACATTAAAAAAATTCTAGGATGTTCTTCTATACTAATCCTCAAAGTCTATCTTAGGGTAATGTGCTTTAATCGGAGTTTATCTAAATATTGTTTACAAGGATATTGATAAACCTCCCTCTGATACCAACTGTAACACCCCGACCCCAGTTACCTAGAGTCGGTGCATTATTTTAATACCTTGGCATGATTATAAGGAATCATCTCTCGAAGGACCGGTCAAATTAGTAGTCTTGGAAAACATATTACATACATGAATGTTACATTGCACTTTATAACATAAAAAAACATAAATAATCCTTTATTAATGCAATTATTCCATTTTCTTAACCCTGCATATCAATCACAATACACTTTTTGGAATCCTGGGAATAATAAAACATAGAAAGGGGTGAGCAGTAAGGGTAAGCAATACAGCGGAAGAAGATATAAATATTAAGCATGGTGAATAATTGATACCACATGCCTTTACCAAAAAACATGAATACTTTTTTGGACAGAATATGAGCTGAGTAAATAATACCATAATAAGACATAACCATTTGTATTCTACTAGTCTAAAGACCACATGAACCATCAATATTATTTCCATAGTGAGGGAATGTATAATGCCGGATATTCTGAAACATTATGTAAAGGCCTTGGCCAAGACATCTAAAAATGATTAAGGCCTTGGCCAAAACCGTATATCAAATTGGGAAATTGACCTCGGCCAATTCCATGTCTAGTTGTCTCATGATACATACTGAAGCATCGAGGAGCTATTGCAGGCTCCACCCGTCACATACTATGTCCAATACATTTCTCATATAAAAATTGTTAAACATATCATAAACATTCGTATTAAAACTAGCATATGAAAGGTCAATATATTAACCATAAACCATGAATGGTATAAAAATATATCATTCACAGACAAAAATTTCATAAATCATTAAATAAAATATGGAATATTGTATTATAATAAATCAACCTCATCCTCAATCAAAAATAATATCCAGTAAAGGATTCCGACATAGTTAAAAACGATGAGTAAAACTTTTTGAGAGAAATATCCTTTTTGTAAAATCATTTAAAAGTCACACATTATAAATGATGTAATTTAAAAGAGATTTCGCAATCAATGTGTACCATACCACATTAAAACTTTTGAAAATAATTATCATTTCAAAACATTCTTGTCCATATAAATAAATCCTTAAAATCATTTTGAAAACATGGTCATTAATTAAAATGATTTTGAAAGATAAATCATTAAAACATTTATAATTCTGATATTAATAAAGAATACCTCTCACAAATCCATAAAATATTCATTTTTAAATCATTTTTATGAAAAATGGACATGGATGATAAAAATTTCCAAGTAAATACTTACACATAAACAATCTCGGATAATAATGAGATTGAAGAATTAACCCTTACCAATTTGGTAACTTACGAAAAATACACACCATCAAAGGTGTATAATAAAATTAATATGTAAATACACATAAATTAAAGTGTATTACATAATGAATAAAATTATGGGCAGTACATACACCACACAAAAGGTAATAGTGGAATATGGCATGAATCTTACAAGAATAAAGAGTGAGATGAAAACCCCTTACCTTGCACTTTCCTTTAGTCGAGGGTAAGATTAACCTATTTTATGTATACTATAGTATGTTAATAAATTATAGAAGAACCATATTAAGATCTATGATATCATAAATTATTCATTTATTACATTATACTACCCAATTAATAAAAATTTACATATTATATTAATATTTCGGGTAATAATCTCTTTCTTTATCGTACGTGTTTTACCTTGTTACTCTTTATTGTATCACATAGATCATGATTTAAATAATTCCATAATATAAAACATGATTTATATATCATATATATTTAGAATATTATTATGTATAATAGACATATATATGAAATGGGAAACACTATTTATGGAGACGGTAGTCCGTACGTACGCGTAAACGCTGTTTCCGTTTTCATATAGTTTTAAACAGATGCAAGTGAATATGATATATAAAAGTACATAAATACTTATATATATATATATATATTTACATTTGAATTCTTATGTCATATATTAAATAATTATTAGTAATATATATATTTTAATAATCTTCGATGAATGGTGAACTTGGGAATGAATCTCATCGCGTCGTGGAGACGGCGATCCGTACGTAAAAACGAGCGAAAATATTATTCTTTTGATATTATAATAACATATAATTGGATATTATATTACATATAAAGAATTTTTATCATGTTATATTTATTATTTACATAAAATACACATCAGTATTATAACGATCCAAATCATAAAGTATTGAATAACAATTACACCACGACGTGGAGACGGTAAGCCATACGTATGCACGTATGGTGACATGTCAATCAAAGGCTGGATAGAATAATGAATTTTGATATACCATATTTATAATGACATCACATTATAATGATGATACTTGATTTATTATTTTATAATAGAAATAATAAATAATGAAGAAGTTGAAGAAGAAAGGAACTTGAAAGAGGGTGGTGAAAACATTATCTCTTCTTCGGGTTCTTCCTTTTGATTTGATCAAAAGGGCTCCATAGGATGGATTTATGACTAAAGTAAGGCCACTTATATTAAGTTAGGATATTTTTTAGGTAATTTTGGCAGAGTTTGGATGAACAAAAAGGCTTTAATGCTATGAAGAATTGGTTATAAGTGGTGTCCTTTTATAAGGGGGAGGAGGGGCTCTTTATGAAAAACATAATGTATAAATTTATAATAAATTCATATTCGGTATATAATAGATCCAAGGTGGATTATTAAAAGTATAAGGGGGTTATGGGTCAAAATCCATTCAATCAATATATTTTAGATATGTTTGGGTCATTATATTAACCTTAGCTTTTAGTTTTAACTCTTAGTTAATTAGTTTGACATTTAGTATTTCACTTTGTATTTTTATATTATATAGTTAATAAAAATACTATATAAATAGAAGCGACCCCCAAGTGGTCCATTAATGATACAAATATCATGATATAAGTTCTTTGGCCAAATCGTTGATTTTTACGAATAGAATATCAATGAATTATATAATATTTTTTTAAAAAAACTCATTTGTGTCAATTTTGACAATATTTACAAATTTATTTTTTTTAATGTCTTACCAACATCATTAATTCGAACCAAATTCATTTAAGAAATCCTAAAATGTCATATTTTACAATAAATTCTTGGATGACATCAAAAATTTAAAACTATATTTCTTTATCATTTAAAATATTAATTATTTGATTCTTTCATTAATAAAGAAAATATTGCATCATTATTGTGTCATACATAAATTTTATTATTAAAATTCTAAAAATTATTAATAAAAAAACATTAGGTAGGAAAGAGTTTTAGATTTATAATGAATATTTATAGTAGAAAATATAACATATATATCCCTATGTAAAAATTGTTTTCCTAAAAGATATATTCTTATCTCATTTTTGTATTTACTTTAACATAATAAATATAAAGTGTTATTATCACTTACAAGTGGATCCATGGGGTCCTGAAATCGACCCAAAGATACCCATGGTCAGTCATGTATCATCGAATAGGGTTATTACATGTTTTAGGGTAATTTATTATTACTATTATATTATTTTTTTACCCTTATTTACCGGATTTACCCTCTAACCATGGTAAATAAAATATTTACTAAAGTAATTATTCAAAATGACTAAAAATAATAGTTACCTATTTACAAAATTTGGACCTCCTGATTCTAAATATGGAATCCATTTTTTTAAATTCAAAACACAGAACTGGCAGAAATTAATTTTAAATTAATTCCCGCTGTCAAAACAAAAAAGCGTGTTTTTAAGAAATAATAATTATCAAAAGATTGACAATTCCTTATGTCCAGTTTAAATATGAAATTATGTCTAATGAAAAAAAATTGGATTAAATTGTAAAAACATAATCTAATTATACTTTAAAATCACTCATATTCATAAGTTATCACTATTAATTATTTTGATTAAAAATGTTTTTTTAATTAAAATTTATTAATTTTTACTATTCCTCAAAATATTAAATTTATCTAAAAAGTACCAAAAATTCACCCTAAATTTTTTTTGATATTATGAATCCAAAAATGAAGTTCATTTTGAATGATAAAATGTATAAAATTTAAAAAAGTGGGTATTACTATTATTAATGGCAATTTTGACTGTTTGTGGTGTGTTAGAACACGAAGTTGCGTATAACACACACTATTGTATTATTCAAAGAGAAGCATACCATGAAATATTAGGGTGTTTACAATACTAATAAACAAAATATTTAAAACAATGATAATGAATTATTTCACAAGTGAAATAAGTAGCTTCTAAATGAATTCAAAACTATAAATACAATCATTTTCTCCTTCAATCTTGTCATATTCCTGCTCCATTACATCATCCAATTAATTCATTCTTGCTAGAATAATATTTTCAATATCATGAAGGAAAAATAATTCTGATTCTTGTTGTTGATGAGATTCAATTTCAGAGGTCAAATGTTCTACTTCTTCACCCATATAATACAAATCTAATTATTTTACGTCAACAACTACACTCCATTATTCATCCATAGCATCATTCACATGATATACCATTTTTTTAGATGACATGATATATGTATAATGCATTGTGATCATTTTTTTTGAAGAAGCATCAAATTTCTCAACATCCTTTCTCTATAACTCCTTTAATTCTTCATTTAAATGAATAAAGCATACATCAATATCATTTCCATGAATTTCTTTCTAGGAATAATAATGGAATTGATAAATTACATTTTTTGCATACACATCCACAGAGGCAGATTGTAAGGGATCAAAAAAACTGGCCAAATGCTATAAATGGTACTCAATGTCCCAAATGGGTTTAATCCTTTGGTAGCCAATCCCAATATAACAATACTAGGATCAGATGAGAAATCTAGATGTAACGAATCAAATATCTTCCATGATTTTGAATCCTGTGGATGTCTTGATAACACATAATTGTAATTATATATAGAATGCAACTTCATGTTTACGGTTGTTTTTGATGACATGAATAATATTATCAATCGAGGCATTAAAGGAAAATAATTAAAAAACTCTTTAGGAGTGTTCATTTTCTTCTTCTTTTTTAGGGTAGTATGTTGATTCAGACGTCCAACATCACCCATTGACAACCATTTGGAATAGTCACATTTTTTTCAATCTTATCTACTTGAATCCTCTTTCCATTAAAGAATACAATCATTGTGACATGCATGTATTTTTGAATAATTCAAACGAATCCTGTTATTAACTTTTTTCATAACATAAATGTTCTCGGGAGATATTTTCTACTAGAAATGAATCACGCAAAAATTATATTATCATGGACATTGCCTTACTTGTAATTCCACATAGACATTTGATACGGTAAAACTTCAACAGAAAAAAATGTTATTGAATATTTCAAATAGCCAATATACAACTCTTGATATCAACAGTTAACTAATTCAAGAAACATATTTTCTTCAGTGATGTTTTCTATTATATTAGTATCCACACAATCAATATGGGGATCCACTAATATGTTACAATCTTGATCGGGTTGTCCTATAGTCTAAAAAACAACACATTATACGTTGCTATTTTTAATACCCTCATATAGTAGTTCTGATATGTTTTGATATTGAAGGTGGTGTCCTATAGTTATGAATGCTTCATTTATAATGATTTTCATTTCATTTTCCATTGTCTATGAAGTTGGGAGCTCATTCGGTGGATTGACATCAGTGCTCAACATTTCTGTAATGTTCAATTCTCTATGACTAATCAACACAAATATTGATCATGGAATTTCATCAATATTAAATGTTCATAAACTTCATCTCTCTTATACCATAGTCTAAATTTACATTTAAGGCATGGAAATATCATTCTCCCTTCAATGGATTGATTGGAAATTGAAAAATAAATAAACACCACTAAACCCTTAACACACTAAGGTGTATTCCTAGGAAATGTGATCAAGCTTTGATCCATGTATATCATTGTGTGCCTACACAATATTAAAATGACGAAAACACATAACTATTAATAAATAAAGAATGAGATTCATAAATACTAGTACAAAAAATATATAACTGTGAATATTATGGTTTTCCAATATAAATAAATATAGTAAATAATGATCCCAACATCTAGAAAACCATAGCATGAAAATTAAAAAGATCCATCAAGAGTATAATGATATCCAAAGTGCGTAGCCCAATGATTAAATTATAATTAACCATGTAGGTTATTTCCCCTTTACCCAATAACATTTCCTATGTGACCCATAATCCCAATATCTATCCAATTTTTGCATGAAATAAAGCTTATTATAGATAACCCAAAAGGGTATTGGTGTAAACCCTAAAAACCATACAAATAAATCACAACACACCTAATTTTAAACACACCACTAAATATCATATGTGGATAATATTTTATCTTCCACTATAAATATCATACATTAATTCTAAAAAACACCTAATTATAAACACACCTTCAAATTTGGAGATACGTAAGTGGCTTATTAATGCCTTTAGAGGCTAGGTGAGACAAAATTCGAGGTTGTGATACAAGGTGTAAGTATAATATTTTCTATGTTTACAAAAAATTTTGTGTATGTGAAATATGATACTATTTAGGTTGGTTAGGCATATGAGCCATGTAACGATGGGACACTACTCATGTGAGTATGGTCCTTGTTAAATCATTAGTTGATATGGAGTTGTATGAAAGTTAAATTTGTATGAGATCAATATGGATAGTGGATAAGGAAATATACATTAGTTATATCGGATTCATATTTTATTAGACTACTATAGTATAAAACCCACCCCCATCCCCCTCCCAGGATAGCCCACACCCCACCCCCACACTCACCTTGGCATCTCCCTTACCCCCTGCATCCCCCCAGGATAACCCCCCGCCCCACCTGGAGAGCCCACCCACCCCACATGGACTACCCACCTCACCCCACTTGGACATTCCCCTTCTCGTCTAAGGAAATCCCACACCTTGTCTCCACTTAGACAGCCCACCCCCACCCCATGGACATCTCACCCCCTCCCTAGACAGCCCACACCCCCCACCATTGCATCCCCTACCCTCGTGGTCTCCCCCTGACGTGGACACCCCCCCACCCTCCACAACACCCCCACCCCCACCTGGAAATCCCCAACCCTCCCTGGATCGCCCCCCCCCCCCACAAACACACACCTACAGCCTCCCATCATCCCCTTAGTCATCCCCCACCTGGAAAGCCCCCCCCCCCCACCTGGACAACCCACCGCCAACTGGATAGCCCTCCCCCCCAACCCATGCCTCCCTAGACGTCCCACACCCACTCCCCCACTTGGATAATCCACCCCCTTTGACATCCTACCCACTAGAAGGCCCTCACCCCCTCCCCCACATGGAAATTACACCCCCACCCTCCTCCTGGTACATCCCACACACCCACCCGCACAACCCTTTAGCCCCTTACCCCCTTGTACAGCCCACCCCCGAGCTGGACAGCCCCCCACCCTAGTTGGACATCCCCCCACCAAGAGAACCACTCCCCTCTCGGGATAACCCAAACCCCACAACCCCTGCATCCTCGTACCCTCTGAATCCCCCATAAACCCCCCCCCCCTAAATAGAGATCCCCATATCCCACCTAGGATACCAACACCCACCCCCACCTAGACATCCCCCTCCTCCCGGTACATCCCACACCCCTCCCCCAAATGGACAACCCACCCCCAGCCCCTTAGACATCCCACACCCTGGAAATCCCACACCACCTCCCCCAATTGGATAGCCCATCACCACCCCTAGACATCCCACCCCCTCTGTTGAAATCCCACACACCCTCCCCCACACCCTTGCATCCCCCTACCCCTAGATATCCCCCTAGGACATCCCCCACCCCCAACATGGAATGCCCCCACCCCCACCTGGACAAACCCCCACCCCCACCTGGACACCCCCCCACCCCCATCCAGACAACACAACCTCCCACACCCCCACCCCCTCCCCCCACCACCAACCCACCCGGATAGCAACATCCCCCTCCCCACCCCCCACCAGGACACCCACGCACTGGGATAGCCCACCCCCACTTCTTGGATAGCCCACACCCCCTCTCTAACCTAGACAACCCACCCCACCCCCTATTAAAACAAAAAAAGTCTTCAGAACCTAAAAACAAAACCCAAAATATTTTAATATATCGAATTATGTATATATGGTGTGATAAAAACTATCCCAGTAGGATATGAACAAGGATTTTGTGAAAGCCTTTTCACAACACATCTTATTTACAATAGTTTTAAATATTGTTATCATATCTTTTGTTATTTATAATCACATAGAATTAATACTATAAGAGTAATCAGACAAGTTACATTAATAATGAAACCACATAATATAAACCTAAACTCACCCCCAATTACCTTGAAATAACCAAGAAAAAAAATATCATCCTTTTCATAAAAATACATCTAAAGAGAAGGGGGAATTAGTGATGGTAATACATACATTATAAGTAGTTCATTATTAATGATTCAAATGAAACTTCTTATAATAATTAAAATTCTTAGTCTCTTTAATCCTCTTTGAAATAACATTTCAAATAATTCATTAAAACTAACCATTTTTTTATACTTTTCTGACATATGAAACAGTTTAGTTTCATTTAATTATACTCATTCTATAGTTTATATAGTTATCAAAAATATCTTGGGGGTTAAAAAGAAATATGAAACCTAAATATATGATTTTCCAAGAGTAAAATGAAATAAAAAATCAAATCATTTGATGATCTATATGGATATATCATGACCTATGAGATCACAATGATGTTATATGCTAATAAATATTCCAAATAATCTATTAATAAAATAATGTTTTCTTTTAAAGAAATTATTGATGAAAACTATATTATAATGAAATGGCTCATCAATCAAAGAATATGAACACATTCTTAGAAATAATGAAATAATTAAATTGTTAAAATATGGTCAATAATAATTTAGAACAACAAGTGATGTAATTCCAATTAAAAAAAGAAACACATAAGGTCATAATTCTAAATGACTAACAAGAGGAACAAATGAACAAATAAGCAATCAAAGAATCCTTCAATGTTTCAACATAGTGTGAGAGAAATGAAAACCTACTATAAAGGGAATCAATGGAAAAATGTTCCTTGTATCTCATGACAAAAATAGAGGTTAGTCATGATGTAAAATATAACTCATATTCATCTTCCACTAAAAATTTCTCCTCTCCCTATTATTTTTTATCCAATCACCTAAGCTATAAAGATCATTTATATTCAATCTGAAAAAATGATGAAGGTTTTTATGAACTGTATTTCAAAATAGAAATATCAAAAAAATAAGGATAATCAATCCCTCAATGGTAAGTAAAAACTCACAATCAAAAAAACTAAATTATCCGAAATAATGTTCAATATAATGCGATGAAGTTACGATAGAATATTGATTATATCAAAAAAAATTTGATATTAACCAAAGTCTATAAAAAATTATATAAAACTTGGGATTACAATGTTGTGAAAATAATAGTATTTTTTGTTATTTCCAAGTAATAAATGATCTTTAAAAAGTAAAACCATTTATTAATTGATATAACAAAAAATGTTTTATAATTACTATTATAAAATAGATAATATAATTCAAGAACATAATTAAAAGAATCATTGATATTGTATAATAAAAAGTAAAAATACTTTATCCATTATATCATGTCAATTTGTTTTTCAAAACAAATTTTGTTACAATATTCAATCTAAGGTAAATTATTTGTACCCAAAATCTAGGTATCAAAATGTTAATTTTTTTATTATGTAGGGAATATGTATAAACAATACACCATCAGAATCCTAAGGATGATACTGAGGGGAATCTCATCGAGTGGGGCCACGGGTCAGGACCAACCGCGAAGAGGCGAGGTTGGGCTTTGGGGGTGGCAGTGATGGGTGGTGATCCGCGCTGAGGGGCGGTGAGGCATGCTGATGGGTGGCGTAGTGCTTCATGGTCACCGGGGGGATGAAGGGGGGTCTCGCACGGTTGCAGGGTGGTGGTGGGGGGGGGGGGGGGGGGTTCAGGGGGTTATCATGGGGGTCTGGGGGAGAAGGGTGTCTCGTAGTGGTCGGGGGGGGAACTGTTGCAGTTAAAAAAATTATTTTAGTGATGGTTTATTAAAAATGACCCAAAATGCTATTTATGTTGTAGGGTGGTTTGGATGTGTTCTATTGCATGGATTCCATGTGGTTTCATACAGTTCAAGGCAGGTGAGAGTGCGTGGTAAAATTACCTAACACATGATATAGAGTTAGCTGTGGTCATCCATGCTTTGAAGACATGGCATCATTATCTATTTTGTGAGAAATTTACTATGTTTTCATACCAAAAAATATTGAAACATTTTCATCGCAATGATATTTTTATCGTAAGAAATGTAGATTGATGTATTATCTACATATTATTGACATTCACTTTTTATGCACACTGGGTAATGGTAACACAGTTGCATATTCATCATTCAAAAAGTAATATGCTTAGTTTAAAAAAGAAGCTTCATTAGTGTTGTAGTTGTTTTCTATCCATGCAGACATGAATGTGGGATGTGAAGGCCTAGGGGATACTGTAGTTTTTATACGATTTTCCATGGTTACTGATCTGGTGAATATTGTTAAGGAGGAGAAAAAATATATTGCAGAATGATTGGATATGATTTCAAAACATTCTGGTGGGGAGACTATTGATGGATGAAAACATGATGGGAACATAGTGTTATGGTTCATAGATCAGATGGTCATTCCAAAGAATTTTCAAGATATACATCATCATTCTTACTATCATTCAATATGAATTGATCATCCAGGAATATAGAAGATGTATAATACATTGAAGTTGTAATTTTGGTGGATCAACCTAAAACGAAAAGTGGATGAGATTGTTTCATGGTTCTTAACATATTATTATATTGAGGAAGAAAATCAGAAACATGAGGTAATGTTGTATTCTATACCATTAAAAGTGTGTAAATGGAAGATGATGGTGAAATATTGTTTTACAGATCTCCCATGTGTGTTTTGAATAATCGATGAGATAAGGGTGATAGTGGGCCAACATACCATGTCAGACCATTAAATTTATCTTTGTTTAACCCATATGGTGGATGATCTATCCAAAATATATATCCAAGACGTGGTAAAGAGGCATGGAATTCCATTTTACATCATGTTAGATTGAAATATAAAGTTTAATCATACTTTCTAGAAATCCTTATAGAAAGATCATGGGAATCAGTTGACTATGAGTATTATATATCATCCATAAACAGCTGTGCCATATGAAAGGATGATAAAGATGTGGAAAACATGTTGTTGGCATGTGAAATGGATTTTGGTGTCCCATTAGTAGATAATTACCCTCAGTAGAGTTCTCATATAATTACATCCACCAATCCTCAAAACATTTGGCTTCTTTTGAAGCATTGTATGGGTTTCCTTATAATTCTCCATATTGTTGGGTGGAAACAGGTGAAACTTCGTTTGTTGGGAAAATATATTTAAAATGAATAATAGAGAAGATTTATTTGATTAATATTTAGATGGAGTTCGCTCAGAGTTTTCAGAAATCATATATGGATCATCATTGATGATCATTGCCTTTTTTTGGTGAGTGACATTGTGTTCTTTTTGATTTCTCCATGAATTGGACATAGTCATTTTGGAAAAAAAGGAAAGATATCTCCTTGATAAATAGAATCTTCTAAAATATTGTAATTTGTTAGAGTGGTGGATTATAGTTTTTCATTACCACCACTATTCAGTGTAGTTCATAATGTGTACCATTTATCATAGATCAAAATGTATTAGACAGATCATGACCATGTGATCAGATGAGATCACATTGACCTAGAGATGGATCCTTCATTTATATATATCACAATGTGGATTATGGAGAGGAAAGAAAAAGTATTACATGGAGAATACATGATTCTATTAAAAGTTTTATGGAAACATGGTCAGGCTCAAAAAGAGACTTGGGAACATGAGAATGAAATGAAAAGGAAACTGACCACAAATCTTTCAGTGTAGTGATGTTTTTCAAATTTTTAAGGACCGAAATGGAAATATTGGGTAGAATATAATAACCATGGTTTATGTTATATAACCAGACACTATTCTTTATATGATTATAAATTTTAAGGGTGAATTATGGGAGTTATTTGGACAATATTAAATATGTTTTGGGGATAAAGGATAGGCACAAGGGCTCCACATGGTTTGCCCAAATCATGTGAAAATAGTAGTAGAAACAATTATATGTTGTAGATTCTAGATAGTAGATTCAGTATGGTACGATCAAGGTTATGGAGAACATATTAGGAGGCCATGTAGGGTGATTTTTTAGTAGTATCTAACACACATTTAGTGTATGATTTTTCTAACCCTATCATCTAACAGTACGCAGAATCAAATCTAGGTCCTTAAAATTAGGATCAAGTTATTTTTTTAAAGAAAATGATCGTATTTTCACATATTTACCCATAATTCTAGATTCCTTTCTATTTAATGTAGCAGAACCTCTCCCATATGTTTTGGAACAACATTAGAGTCATCGTTTTCTGTGTTTTTGTCTGTTTCTTGTGGTAAGTGACATTCTTTTTTTTAATCACGTTGACGTAGACATAAATAGATCTACATATACTATCTTCTTGGTTTTTCAAATATACAAATTTCATGTGATGATATATAAGTTTGGATTCAAAAAACATTGATATTATTTCATTATCATTAATGTATATGTGATCTATGGAAGTTTTGTGGAGAATTGAACTAGTTACTTGTATGTTCATAATCTGTTTTTGGATTACATCAAAACTGTAATGGTAGGTGGATTCACTATCAAATCCTCTTCATTAAATAGATTGGAATGATTTCAAATTAATTTCATTATTATGAATTGATTGTTATTTTTCTGTTTAAGATCTTTTGGAATCCTCTTTTAGGATGATTTTTTAAATGTTAGTAATATATAAAATTTTTATTCTTGATATTTTTCTTTGGATATTGATTTTAAAATGTGGATTTTAAAATTGAAACCTTATGGAAATGTGTTAGTTGGATTTAATTAAATAGTTTTAAATAAAATAAATGATTTTTTATTGAAAGGAAATGGTTGGTTTAAATTGTTTTTTTTAATGGTTTTCATTATAAAAAACATGTTTTAATGTAATCGAAGATACGATTTTCTTTCATTGGTTAATGGAAAAATTGTTTTGTATATTCATGTGGAATTATAGATGGATAAAGGTTAGAAGTCTACACAATCATTACTATGATGCATAATGGTTAGGGACATCCTCCATCAAACATTAATGTGCATTTTGGATTGATAAGGGTTATGATTCCCCCCATCATTGTTGGGATTGATAAGGGTTAGGGCTACCACCTTCATACATTCTATACTTTTGGGTAGGTGAAGGGTATGAAGTCTCCCCCAAAATTGTTTCTATGGATATTGGTTAGTCGTTTCCCCCTCTTTCTAGTTTAATGCATGGTCGATCATGTTGATTTGTGGAATGGATACTGAAAATAAGATGTTAAATGTTATAAATTATTGTATATGTTTTTTTAATATAAAAAAAGTTACAATTTATTTAGATTTTATTTTTATTTAATCTATTTTTAGAAATTGTTTTATATGAACTGTTTTATATAAATGTTTCAATGTTTTTTGACTTAGTAGTAATACTAGGGAAGTCATTGGGGAAATATATTGTGATTTATACTCACCCCTACTTTGTCACTTTGGTGGTTTTACATATTCTATCTTATGGGTAATACGAAAAGTTAATGTTTCACATCTATTTAGAACAACCTCATGATACATGGTATGATCGCTGATAGATCTTGATGATTGTGGGGATGGAGTTTTGTGTCACCTTTGAGTTAGTTTATGTTCTTCCACTGTTTTCTTTGACTCTTGTTTTTTGTCCATTTTTGTACATTTGGTATGGTTTTGGTTATAAAATATGTTTTTTATTTATCATTCTAAGTTCATGCATCATATAATTTTTGTTTGGTTATGGTTTTTGGTAAATGGATATAATTATTAAAGGCTATGTCGTACCCCACCTGTATTTGAAACCCTTCGTAATTTATTTCCAGCCATTGGCATATTGTGGATTTCAAAAAAGGCCTAGTTAATATTAATTTTTTTTCTCATGATAATGAGAATGGTAGGGTCATTACAAATATAATAATATTATTCAGTCTGTGGCTAACAAGTGGTCTTCGGTTTCATTGTCTTGGAGTTGAATTCATTCATGTATATTCAGTCTTTTGATATCATAGAAGGTAGTTGGATTCATGGTACAATAAATGTAGAGCATTAACAGACCTAGATAACCATTTTATATTGAACGTCAATTTATATTGGTGTTGGGTAAAAATGTTCTATTGCGACAATTATAGTATATTAGAATCTCATTTTCAATGGTTTAGACAATATTAAGACAATGACATTCATTGTAGATAAATGATATCCAATAAAGATTTCCTATTTTTTTTTTAGAAAACCGACTTATGATATTTTTTCATTATTTTGATTTTTGAAAAAAGTAGAACTTGTTTTCAAATGAATGAATTTGAGAATATTGTGGATGTTTTATTTTTTAAAATAGTTTTATTTTCAAAAATAATGTTTCATGTTTTAAAAAAATTGATGATTTTGGAAAACAAATGTTGTAATATTTGATGTCATATAATTTGAAATACTAAGAAATTAGTTTCTAGAGATGAAGTGTTACAGTTTTCTTTTTGTTTAGAAAATAGAGCCTAAAATATGTCATATAAACTAGTCATAAGATGCTAGTGCGAATATGGTTTCACCTAAGCCATAGGTGAACCAATAGTTGGTCGGAAGCGTCACATAAGATTTTCATTTTTTTTGGAGTTTATACGGTAACCATATACTCAATTTACAATATCTAGAATCCGAAAAATCCTAATGGAGGAAGTATGATTTTATTGGGAATATGATCAATGAACTATAACAAGTTAGAGTAAGAGGAAGAGGGACACTGATTTTCAAAGAAGTGTAACACATCGAAAATGGACCATAAGAGTAATTATCATTCTTCCAAGTACAAAGAGAACATTTTGATGTTTTAAATATGGTAAACTAAATCACAAAAAATGGCAGTGTACCACAGTACCAAGAGAACACCATAATTGCAAAAATATGGGATATATTAAGCGATGTTGTCACATTTCTCCAAGGCTGGGTGTTAAGGACACTTATTATGAATCACATATGCCATATTCAATTATGAGGCGAGTGCAGTAGAGTCAACATCATCCATAGAATAGAGAAATACATGGTGATTCTTGGGACACCAAGACTCATCATAATGGCCATAATCAATAGGGCATTAAGGATCAGAGTGAAACGATGAAGAACTTATATAGAGTTGAGTAAATGGTTGTAGATGATCATGTTAGACCATCTATTTTGATTGGTATATTTATTTGAATTCTACCCTTATACCAGTTATATTTTATATTGGTGAATCTCAATCCTTCATTTCATCTAAAGTGTATAATCTAAAATGATTAAAACATGAAATGATTTCTTCCTTGATAAAACATCAACCTCATCTCGGTGAAAGAGGATTTCATTCCATTATGGGTGGAGAATGTTATATAACTATTGATAGAGATGAACTGATATAGGTATTCTCAATGTTTTAGACGGATTAGGATTTTGTAATCCTATATATGGATTTTTTGACAGTGTTCATGTTCTCAAAGAAATTAATAGCATAACATTATGTTTTCTAACTGAGGATGGGGTTGCACATATCTTCAGAGGATGAAGGGTCATAAAGACTAGTGCAATATGCATGATGGCATCGAATGTGGGAAAGATCTTATAACAGATCAAGTTTTCGAATTTATAATTGAGGGAATAAATTGAGGATATATGTTTTCTAGTAGATGTGGATAAATATACAAAAGTAATTACCCAAAGATTATGAGGTTTACTTCCTATAAGGGAAGTGGAGTTTATGATTTACCACCTCTGAGTACTAGTATGGTTTCCATTCCATCTTATAGGATGAAAAATAACTAATTAAGTGAATTGAAAGTGAATTTGGAGGACCTTGAAAGAAATGTTTTCATTCATCCAAGTACATCTCTATGGGAATCACCTATCTTTTTCTTAGAGAAAGAAAAATTATCTTCATCTGTGACTTTATTATCATTAAAATAACCATATTATGATAATGAATATATATCCACTTCTACTCATTGATGATTTCATTGACCAATTGAGGGGCTCTCAATGGTTCTCTAAAAGTGACATATGATCATGATATCATCATTTGCGAGTTCGAAAGAAGGATATTCAAATGATAGCTTTCAAAATAAGATATTGAGACTAAGAATACGTACTCATGCTTTTCGATCTTACGAATTCACCATAAGACTTTATGGAAATGATGAATCAGATATTTCAAAGATATCTAGATTATTTTATTGTGGTGTTTTTGGATGACATATTTGTGTATTCAAGGACAAGGGTTGAGCAGAAGATCACATAGAAACAATGATTCATATATTGATAGATGGTAATTTTTTTCCAAATTATAAATGTATGGTTTTTGGATACAGTAGATATTCCTTCTAGACCATGTTATTTTTAAAAATGGTGTTTTAGTCGATTTGAAGAAGATAAAAGTTATTTTTGGATACCACCCGAGAAATTATTTGAGATAATAATATTTTTCGTCTACCTAGTTATTATCGACACATTATGAGTGACATATCTTGACTAAAATTGTCGATGTAAAATTTATCAAAGAGGAATGATTACTTTGGATGGACTGAAGAATTCCAAAAGTCTTTTGATGATCTAAATGTGTGACATACTTTAGAAAAATTCATGATATTTCTAGAATTATGATATGAATATGTGGTTTATTTTGGTTCTTTGAGATCTTTTTGCGATGTGATATCATGCATGAATATCATGTGGTTTATTTTGGTTAGTGGTAGGTTAGATTTCATGAGAAAAATTACCCAAATAGAGTTTGGATTCAGCTGTGGTCATCAATACTTTGAAGACATGGGGTCATTATGTCATTTGTATGAAATTTACTATGTTTTCAGACCAAAAAAGTTTGAATTTTTTCATCACAATGCTATTCTTATAGAAGAAAAAGGGGATGGATGGATTATGTAGAGACCCGAAGCTTGACGTACATTGACATTACATTACATTTGCGGAATACTTAGTACATAACAAAAACACACACACAAGGATCGTAACAGTTTAGTGTCTTTGGAAACTCGGAATATAATCTTCTAATCCTGGTGAAAGATCTTCAACATCTCCCATAAAGATCTTCCTTTTTATTATACCTAAAACCTTTCTTTAAATCCTGGGGAAAAGAAAACATAAAAGGGTGAGCTCAAATGCTCAGTAAGGGTAATCAAAATAAATATCAAACACATCATATTCATACGAACATAACATTTTGGAATTCTTAACCTGCAAAAGAGAGCATAATTTCATAACATGGGATAAATCATGGCAGTGAAATGTAATCACAATAATCATAACATAAAAAATGAAACTTTGTGGAATACACACATAATCATATAAAATCATTTCTTGTTAGTCAAGACTCATTGCCAAGACTATCTTAGTGGACAAAGTCCCTTTCTGAATCGAGTAACCCTCGTTCCAGTCCTGTTTCACTGAACCGGTATAACCTACCGTTCCAGACATGTCTATCTCATGAGATATAAAATCTTTACCCAATGCATTGGAGGGAGATATAGGTCCCACCCATCTTATAATGAATCCTTTCTTATGTGTGCCACATAATCATAAACCATACATCATAGCGTAACCCATGTAATAAAAATGGGATTCTTAAACAACATGACATCATAAAACAATTCATATAAGATAAAGGAATTCATAAAAATATTTCCATCACAACATAATCAAACCAATGTAATAATAGGGATAAAAATAGAACCCTTTTATTATCTTAGATGGAAAATAATTTTGATAAAATACTTGAACTCCATTCTTGAGGAAAATATCCATTATACTTCAAAAACATTTTTCCTTTCATAATATGTCATACGACCTTAAAATAAAAGAAGTTGATTAAAAATAAACCTGAAAACTTGTAAAGGAAGCTTCTTGGAAATAATGTTTTAAAAATCCATTCATTCCGTATATGTTAAAAAAACATTCTTCATACTGTTGTCGGAAAAGTCAAAAAGTACCTCGTACGACAAAAGATTCCTTTCATAGATATTACTAAAAACTCACCGAAAGGTAAAAATGGATTTAAACAATTGTAGGTGGATGGAAATAATATTAAATATTGATGAAACATGGATGTGGATGATAAAATACACCCCAGTAAATACCAAAGTATAAACAATCTCGGATAAAAATGAGAATGTGATATTTCCCTTACCTTAGGTCCAACTTGCTTTGTACGTGTCCGAACCTCCTGTATAATGATTTAAATAATGTTATTGACTTATTACAGAATCATACTCATTGTTATGAAATCATATATGGTTCTCTTATGGCTTTATATTACCCGGTCTTTTGTAAATTCATGTTAAAGTAGCATTTTGGGTAAAATCGTCTTATTTGTCGTTCGTGTTTTTAACTTTTAATTATTAATATGATTACTTGGATCATGATTAATTATATCCAGAATGTAAAACATGATTTATATATAATATTTATTCAGAATATACATATATATATATATATAATATTGATAATGGAATGAAATACACAGTTCATGGAGACGGTAGTCTGTACGTACGCATGAACGCATTTTTCATTTCCTTATTGAATGGAATTAAGTAGATGACATACATATAAATATACATAAATCCAGTATAATTATTATGTCATATATTTCATTAGTACTTATTATATATGCTTTATAATCATTCATGAATGGTTAATGTGGAGAATGAATCTCATCGCGTCGTGGAGACGGTAGTCCGTACGTACGCACGAGCGATGATATCGTTCCCATGGTCGTGTAATTGTGTTAAAGTGTATGAATATTATTTCAGTATCAATATCACTTTATAATAATCATATATAGTTACTCATTACACCATTATACCCATCCTATTAAGGTGGTTGCGGGAAATAGATTACGCCATGGCGTGGAGACGGTATTCCGTACGTACGCACGCGCAGTGATTTAATTTTTCAGTAGGATGGATAGAAGGTGAATTAGGGTTGTTTAATACATATAATAACATATCAGTATGTAAGTAATACTGATGTTATTATTTTGTCTTTAAAAAACTAAAGAAGAAGAAGTTGAAGAAGAAAGAAATTGAAAAGATCGGTAATGGTTATTACCTCTTCTTTGAAACGCCTCTTTGAATCCTCCACTTAGGGAACTAAGATTGGTCTTTGAAGAATACCAAGACCTCGAGGATTATTCTAGGGAAGTGGAGAAGGTATTTTTGCAGGGGTTGGCCGAGCTTGAGTGCTCAATTTGGTGTGAGGAGGGGGAGGAGGTGTCCTTTTATAAGGGAGGAGAGGGGCACCTTAGGAATATCTCAAAATATTATTTTATATTAAAGTCAAAATCTGGTTATAATGATTCCAAAGGTTCTTATTTCGAAGCTAAAGTGGGGATGGGTCTAAATCCTATCAAACAATAGGATTTAGACAAGTTTAGGTTATTATTTTAACCTTATCGATTATATTTAACTCTAAGTTAAATAATTTAACTTTTACCGTGTCTTTTTGTTTTCATACACTATATGGTTAATAAACATACTATAAAATGCCAAAAGAACCCCAAATTGATTATTATTAATATATATATCCTTATCTAAGTCATTTGGACGAACCTTAGATTTTTAGGAATAAAATAACAATTAATAATATAATATTTGATTTAAAAACTATTTTGTGTCAATTTTGACACTATTTGATATATGATTTTTTTGAAAGTACTAACAGAATTATATGTTCTCAAAAAGTTGATTAAATCAACACTAATAAATCATAGTAACCTTGAAAATCAGTGGAATTCATAAAAAGTCTTAAATTACATTTATTTTGGTATTTATAATATCAATTATGTCAATATTTCATTAATAAGATTATTACTCCATCATCGTTGTGTCATAAATAAATTAAATTATTTGATGTCTAAAAATTACAAAAAAATAACATTATTTAGGAAATCTATTTAGATTTTTAATGAATATTTACAATCGAATTTATCTTATGTATAACCCTATATTAAAATGTTTTAGTAAATAAACTTCGATTTTAACTCTTTTAACTCTTCTTTGAATTAAATAATAATAAATGTCCTAATCTAATCCAAGTGGGCCTAAATGATAATATATTACACTTAAGGTGGTTTTTGGTCGAGATACATTTGTCCAATAGAATTAGGACATGTGTTAGGGTAATAATAATATCATTTTTACCCTTAATTACCCTATTTACTTTTAACCGTGGTAAATAAAAGTAAAAAGTAACTATTCACAAAAAATTATTGTCATCTCATTGAACCACATTTTACTTACTGACATCAACCGTGTCTCTCGGATTTTTGAAATTCCATTCATAGAAGCGGTAAAATTAAGTTTTATGAAAAATTCAGTTTTTTTAACTACCACTTAGTAGTTTCACTATTCATCAAAAATTGATGTTTTTCAGAACAATGCCAAAATTTTATCCTAAGCTATATTTCATATTCCGAATTCAAAAATGAAGTCTATTTTACCAAATTCATAACATAGAAGTTTCATTAATTAATTTTATAATTAAATCCCGTTGTTAAAACAAATAGCGTGTTTTTTAAGAAACAATATCTATCAAAAGATTGACACTTGATTATGTCTGGTTTAAATGTGAAATTATATCCAATGAAAAACATTGTATTAAATTGTAAAAATATATTCTAAATATTCTTTAAAACCACTCAAATTAATAATTTATCACTATTAATTATTTCGATTAAAAAAGTTGTTTTTAATTATAATTTAGTAATTTTCACTATTCATCAGAATATGAAAGTTATCCGAAAAGTACCAAACTTCCACCTTAGGCTAAATTCGATACTCCAAATTCAAAAATGAAGTTCATTTTGAAAAATAAGATTTACAGAATTTCAAAAAGTGGTTATTACTATTCATAATGGCTTGTTTTAATAATATTTTAATAGCAAATCGTTGTTTAGTGAAACTCGGTATTGCGTATTACACACGCTATCGAGGAAGGTCGTAATTGCGTGTAATGCAAGGTATGTCAAGGATTTGTGTTGTGAAAGCTCCTTTTGGTGTAGCATACAACAAAAGACATTTATAAAATTAAAAAGAATATTTCTCATAAAATCTCGGGCTGTTACATTCTACCCCCCTTAAAATGAATTTCGCCCTCGAAATTCGTCGGGGTTATAAATAGTTTACTATTCAAAAGTTTCTTTAATAGAAACCCACATCGTAAAAAAGAATACCAAAACTTGTCTTTAAAAACTAATGTATGAAATGTAATGATTACCCAAATAAACTAATCACTGGGTTTCCACATAGGTGAAAATATGGATATGGAAGTGAAATCTAACCATCATGTTCTAATGGAGAGTGGTAGAGAACATGGATATGAAAAAGCCAGCAATCAAAAAGCCATAAATTTGTGACGATCTAAGGTACCATCTGATTTATTAGATATAAGAGAACTAGGACAACATTTTTGGTTTTCAAGATCATTTCCCTAAAGTTGAAAATTTGAATTAGAATAAATACTTACTTTATTTTGGTACAATCTCACTGTTGTTCGTGCCTTGAACAATTTCCACTTCATCTCTTAAATAAATGAAGTTGAATTTGTTATTCGTGAAGTGTTAGAAGATCATGTGATAGAATGACGGGTCATTCTATCTGTCTCCAACAAAAGGTTAGAAAAAATTATATACATAAGTCGATCTATAGTGAGATTAATCATATATGGTTCCTAAAATGGACTTATACTTCATATAACGTACTGTTTAATAAAATAAAACTAGTTTCTACTAAAGAGGGACTTCCTGTAGGCCAGTGGTAGGCGATAAAGGCCAGTCGCAATTCGGTTGTGGGTTCGATTCCCATATCCTTGTCCGACGCGATGGGCTGTCGCCCGTCCTGCAGGTTGTCATATTTCTAAAACTTCATTACTATAACATCCAGTCAATAATATCGAAAAAAACTTCTATCCTTAAACAATACTCACTTATGTCCAACATAATCCATTTCAATCTTTAGGCTTATCCAAAATTCTGCAGTCCACTCTCATAACATAGTGAAAACGATTACCAGAGATTTAATACCATCGTTGATCCCCATATATCATAAGATATGTTTTGTTGGTCACATTACAAACATTCAAACGCCTTAATCATGTATTCTCTTGAATACCCATCGAACCTTAGTGAAAAAAATGAATGCAGTTAAAAGATAACACTTTCCACATACCAAAATCCTCATAATTCTATATACTCAAACCATGATATCACTTAGTCCTTATATCAATCATGAGATCACGAATACAATAAAACATCACATTATCTTCTTATCCTTTCATTATGAACTTATCATCTACTTTCCAAAAGTATCTGAATAACCTTTCATGGTTACTGGTACCATTCATCATACACTTTCAAAACTTAAGGAAAGACAACAGTGTAACAATCCTTAGATGTCTCCTTATTCCATGAGATTACTTATACAACATTACACATGATAAACATGTAATCATTCCACTACATTCTTAGACCATTGACCGAGATTCAACATTTCTTTCTTCTCACATATCATTTGTAGTTTCTTCATCACGATCAACATAAATACTTCCCATACGACCATACTGATTCTATTCATGAGACTTTCCCTTAGGGCATTGGTTTGCATAATGCCCGTACATTCCACATTTAAATCATTTAACCATTGTTGATGTCGTAGAAATACCATTATCCTCATCCATGGTGTTAACTGAACCTTTTCCTTTGCACTTACTTGCTTTGTGTCCTTATATTCCACACCCAAAGCATCTTCCAGTTCCATTGAAACATTCTCCTTGATGCCTCTTCCCACATGATTTACATAGGGGAAATTGAACTTTCTTTTCTCTATGATCATCATGAAACTCCATCTTTCTCTTATTGGCTGAGTCAGGAAACATACCAAATTTTACTTTATTGATCATATTATGAGATTGCTGATACGGCATAATAATTATGTTTGGACTTCCAAATCCCATTTCATTATGAAGAATATCATTCCATTGTCCATCATATCCTCCATTATTGTGAATCGTCTTGTTTCCAGCCATTTTCTAAAACCCAAAAAGAATAGTGTGAGAGGGAAAAATCATTCTAGGGAAAACAACATAATAAAGGGGGAGTACCTTAAATATCTAACATCTTAGGTTTAATTCTATGATTGTTAGCGTAATCCTAGTACTATAACCTATACGTATACTTAACCTTAGGGACATCCCTAGACATACCGTAGAAATATCTCTACGGATCTCACTAACGTTTTCGCATCCTAGTTTCCAAAGGTTGACTAATCCTTTCCTCTGATACCAACTGTAGAGACCCGAAGCTTGACGTACATTGAAATTACATTACATTTGCGGAATACTTAGTACATAACAAAAACACACACACAAGGATCGTAATAGTTTAGCGTCTTTGGAAACTCGGAATATAATCTTCTAATCCTGGTGAAAGATCTTCAATATCTCCCATAAAGATCTTCCTTTTTTTTATACCTAAAACCTTTCTTTAAATCCTGGGGAATAGAAAACATAAAAGGGTGAGCTCAAATGCTCAGTAAGGGTAAACAAAATAAATATCAAACACATCATATTCATAAGAACATAACATTTTGGAATTCTTAACCTGCAAAAGAGAGCATAATTTCATAACATGGGATAAATCATGGCAGTGAATTGTAATCACAATAATCATAACATAAAACATGAAACTTTGTGGCATACACACATAATCATAGAAAATCATTTCTTGTTAGTCAAGACTCATTGCCAAGACTATCTTAGTGGACAAAGTCCCTTTCTGAATCGAGTAACCCTCGTTCCAGTCCTGTTTCACTGAACCGGTATAACCTACCGTTCCAGCCATGTCTATCTCATGAGATATAAAATCTTTACCCAATGCATTGGAGGGAGATATAGGTCCCACCCATCTTATAATGAATCCTTTCTTATGTGTTCCACATAATCATAAACCATACATCATAGCGTAACCCATGTAATAAAAATGGGATTCATAAACAACATGACATCATAAAACAATTCATATAAGATAAATGAATTCATTAAAATATTTCCATCACAACATAATCAAACCAATGTAATAATAGGGATAAAAACATAACCCTTTTATTATCTTAGATGGAAAATAATTTTGATAAAATACTTGAACTCCATTCTTGAGGAAAATATCCTTTCTACTTCAAAAACATTTTTCCTTTCATAACATGTCATACGACCTTAAAATAAAAGAAGTTGATTAAAAATAAACTTGAAAACTTGTAAAGGAAGCTTCTTGGAAATAATTTTTTAAAAATCCACTCATGCCGTATAAGTTAAAAAAACATTCTTCATACTTTTGTCGGAAAAGTCAAAAAGTACCTCGTACGACAAAAGATTCCTTTGATAAATATTACTAAAAACTCACCGAAGGGTAAAAATAGATTTAAACAATTGTAGGTGGATGGAAATAATATTAGATATTGATGAAACATGGATGTGGATGATAAAATACACCCCAGTAAATACCAATGTATAAACAATCTCGGATAAAAATGAGATTGTGGTATTTCCCTTACCTTAGGTCCGACTTGCTTTGTACGTGTCCGAACCTCCTGTATAATGATTTACATAATGTTATTGACTTATTACAGAATCATACTCATTTTTATGAAATCATATATGGTTCTCTTATGGCTTTATATTACCCGGTCTTTTGTACATTCATGTTAAAGTAGCATTTTGGGTAAAATCGCCTTATTTGTCATTCGTGTTTTTAACTTGTAATTATTAATATGATTACTTGTATCATGATTACTTATATCCAGAATGTAAAACATGATTTATATATAATATATATTCAGAATATACATATATATATAATATATTGATAATGGAATGAAATACACCGTTCATGGAGACGGTAGTCCGTACGTACGCATGAACGCTGTTTTCGTTTCCTTATTGAATGGAATTAAGTAGATGACATACATATAAATATACATAAATCCAGTATCATTATTATTTCATATATTTCATTAGTACTTATTATATATGCTTTATAATCATTCATGAATGGTTAATGTGGAGAATGAATCTCATCGCGTCGTGGAGACGGTAGTCCGTACGTACGCACGAGCGATGATATCGTTCCCATGGTCGTGTAATTGTGTTAAAGTGTATGAATATTATTTCAGTATCAATATCACTTTATAATAATCATATATAGTTACTCATTACACCATTATACCCATCCTATTAAGGTGGTGGCGGAAAATAGATTACACCACGGCGTGGAGACGGTATTCCGTACGTACGCACGCGCGGTGATTTCATTTTTCAGTAGAATGGATAGAAGGTGAATTAGGGTTGTTTAATACTTATAATAACATATCAGTATGTAAGTAATACTTATGTTATTACTTTGTCATGAAAAAACTAAAGAAGAAGAAGTTGAAGAAGAAAGAAATTGAAAAGATCGGTAATGGTTATTACCTCTTCTTTGAAACGCCTCTTTGAATCCTCCACTTAGGGAACTAAGATTGGTCTTTGAAGAAGACCAAGATCTGTAGGATTATTCTAGGGAAGTGGAGAAGGTATTTTGGCAGTGTTTGTCCGAGCTTTAGTGCTCAATTTGTTGTGAGGAGGAGGGGGAGGAGGTGTCCTTTTATAAGGGAGGAGAGGGGCACCTTAGGAATATCTCAAAATATTATTTTATATTAAAGTCAAAATCGGTTTATAATGATTCCAAAGGGTCTTATTTCGAAGATAATTTGGGTATGGGTATAACTACTATCAACCAATAGGATTTAGACAAGTTTAGGTTATTATTTTAACCTTATCAATTAGATTTAACTCTAAGTTAAATAATTTAACTTTTACCGTGTCTTTTTGTTTTCATACACTATATGGTTAATAAACATACTATAAAATGCCAAAAGAACCCCAAATTGTTTATTATTAATATATATATCCTTATCTAAGTCATTTGGACGAACCTTAGATTTTTAGGAATAAAATAACAATTAATAATATAATATTTGATTTAAAAACTATTTTGTGTCAATTTTGACACTATTTGATATATGATTTTTGTGAAAGTAATAACAGAATTATATGTTCAAACCAAGTTGATTAAATCAACACTAATAAATCATAGTAACCTTGAAAATCAGTGGAATTCATAAAAAGTCTTAAATTACATTTATTTTGGTATTTATAATATCAATTATGTCAATATTTCATTAATAAGATAATTACTGCATCATCGTTGTGTCATAAATAAATTAAATTATTTGATGTCTAAAAATTACAAAAAAATAACATTATTTAGGAAATCTATTTAGATTTTTAATGAATATTTACAATCGAATTTATCTTATGTATAACCCTATATTAAAATGTTTTAGTAAATAAACTTCGATTTTAACTCTTTTAACTCTTCTTTGAATTAAATAATAATAAATGTCCTAATCTAATCCAAGTGGGCCTAAATGATAATATATTACACTTAAGGTGGTTTTTGGTCGAGATACATTTGTCCAATAGAATTAGGACATGTGTTAGGGTAATAATAATATCATTTTTACCCTTAATTACCCTATTTACTTTTAACCGTGGTAAATAAAAGTAAAAAGTAACTATTCACAAAAAATTATTGTCATCTCATTGAACCACATTTTACTTACTGACATCAACCGTGTCTCTCGGATTTTTGAAATTCCATTCATAGAAGCGGTAAAATTAAGTTTTATGAAAAATTCAGTTTTTTTAACTACCACTTAGTAGTTTCACTATTCATCAAAAATTGATGTTTTTCAGAACAATGCCAAAATTTTATCCTAAGCTATATTTCATATTCCGAATTCAAAAATGAAGTCTATTTTACCAAATTCATAACATAGAAGTTTCATTAATTAATTTTATAATTAAATCCCGTTGTTAAAACAAATAGCGTGTTTTTTAAGAAACAATATCTATCAAAAGATTGACACTTGATTATGTCTGGTTTAAATGTGAAATTATATCCAATGACAAACATTGTATTAAATTGTAAAAATATATTCTAAATATTCTTTAAAACCACTCAAATTAATAATTTATCACTATTAATTATTTCGATTAAAAAAGTTGTTTTTAATTATAATTTAGTAATTTTCACTATTCATCAGAATATGAAAGTTATCCGAAAAGTACCAAACTTCCACCTTAGGCTAAATTCGATACTCCAAATTCAAAAATGAAGTTCATTTTGAAAAATAAGATTTACAGAATTTCAAAAAGTGGTTATTACTATTCATAATGGCTTGTTTTAATAATATTTTAATAGCAAATCGTTGTTTAGTGAAACTCGGTATTGCGTATTATATTTAACTCTAAGTTAAATAATTTAACTTTTACCGTGTCTTTTTGTTTTCATACACTATATGGTTAATAAACATACTATAAAATGCCAAAAGAACCCCAAATTGATTATTATTAATATATATATCCTTATCTAAGTCATTTGGACGAACCTTAGATTTTTAGGAATAAAATAACAATTAATAATATAATATTTGATTTAAAAACTATTTTGTGTCAATTTTGACACTATTTGATATATGATTTTTTTGAAAGTACTAACAGAATTATATGTTCTCAAAAAGTTGATTAAATCAACACTAATAAATCATAGTAACCTTGAAAATCAGTGGAATTCATAAAAAGTCTTAAATTACATTTATTTTGGTATTTATAATATCAATTATGTCAATATTTCATTAATAAGATTATTACTCCATCATCGTTGTGTCATAAATAAATTAAATTATTTGATGTCTAAAAATTACAAAAAAATAACATTATTTAGGAAATCTATTTAGATTTTTAATGAATATTTACAATCGAATTTATCTTATGTATAACCCTATATTAAAATGTTTTAGTAAATAAACTTCGATTTTAACTCTTTTAACTCTTCTTTGAATTAAATAATAATAAATGTCCTAATCTAATCCAAGTGGGCCTAAATGATAATATATTACACTTAAGGTGGTTTTTGGTCGAGATACATTTGTCCAATAGAATTAGGACATGTGTTAGGGTAATAATAATATCATTTTTACCCTTAATTACCCTATTTACTTTTAACCGTGGTAAATAAAAGTAAAAAGTAACTATTCACAAAAAATTATTGTCATCTCATTGAACCACATTTTACTTACTGACATCAACCGTGTCTCTCGGATTTTTGAAATTCCATTCATAGAAGCGGTAAAATTAAGTTTTATGAAAAATTCAGTTTTTTTAACTACCACTTAGTAGTTTCACTATTCATCAAAAATTGATGTTTTTCAGAACAATGCCAAAATTTTATCCTAAGCTATATTTCATATTCCGAATTCAAAAATGAAGTCTATTTTACCAAATTCATAACATAGAAGTTTCATTAATTAATTTTATAATTAAATCCCGTTGTTAAAACAAATAGCGTGTTTTTTAAGAAACAATATCTATCAAAAGATTGACACTTGATTATGTCTGTTTTAAATGTGAAATTACATCCAATGACCAACATTGTATTAAATTGTAAAAATATATTCTAAATATAATTTAAAACCACTCAAATTAATAATTTATCACTATTAATTATTTCGATTAAAAAATTTGTTTTTAATTATAATTTAGTAATTTTCACTATTCATCAGAATATGAAAGTTATCCGAAAAGTACCAAAATTCCACCTTAGGCTAAATTCGATACTACGAATTCAAAAATGAAGTTAATTTTGAAAAATAAGATTTACAGAATTTCAAAAAGTGGTTATTACTATTCATAACAGCTAGTTTTAATAATATTTTAATAGAATATCGTTGTTTAGTGAAACTCGATATTGCGTATTACACACGCTATCGAGGAAGGTCTCGATTGCGTGTAATGCAAGGCAAGTCAAGGATGTGTGTTGTGAAATCTCCTTTTGGTGTAGCTTACAACACAAGACATTGATAAAATTAAAAAGAATATTTTTCATAAAATCTCGGGCTGTTACAGATTAAGTACAAATGTTTTAATTTTACTTCATGTATACACCAGGTGAATTCAATACAGTGGAATATGCATTAAGAAAAAATTCATATGCTCAGTTTGAAAAAGAATCTTCATAAGAATGGTCGTTAATGTCGATCCTATATTATATGCATGTGCAATGTGAAGAGCCAAGTGTTGTTTGGGTATTATTTATAGTTTCCATGGTACCTAATTTTCTAATGATGGATATAGAGGAAGAAAAATATGATTTATAATTCTTGGTATTGAGTATAAAAAATTAGTGGTGGGGAGACCATTATGGGATGAAAATATGATGGGAGTTTTATGATATGGTTCAGAGATCGGATGGTTGTAATTATCTCTTGTCAAGAGATACATCATCATACTTCTCATTATTCATGAAGGATTATTCATCTTGGTATACATATGATGTGTATGGTGTTCATGGTGTAGTATTGGTGGAGCGGTATGAAACAAAATGTGGATGAGTCTATTTCATGGTGCTTAACTTATAAGAATGTTAAGGTATAACATCAATGACAAGAGGGTATGTTGTAGTCCTTACCAAATCTAATATGACAAATGGAGAAAATGGAAATTAAATGTTTTATACGTCTCCAAATAATGGATTGAAAACACGATTATATATGGGTTGGAGTGTACCATCATAAAATGTCATCACATTTCATTCCAATTTGATAAACCCATATGGTAGAGAATATGTCCAAAATCTATATCCTTGAAGCGGTAAGGAGACATGGAATACGACTTTAGGGCATGTAAGATAGAGATATGATGTTCAATCCTTGTTTCTGAAAATCCTTATTGAAATCCATTTGGACTTAGATTACCCTGAGTAAAATGTATCATCTTTGATGGGCGGGAAATTCCAAAGGATGATAATGACATTGGAAGACATGTTTCGAACTTGTGTAATGAATTTTGGTGGTTCATGGGAAGAGAATATAACCATAGTGGAGTTCTTGTATAACAATAGCTATATTACTCAATACATAAGGCTCCTTTTTTAGCATTGTATGGGAATTTTTTCGTTCTCCATTTTGATGGGTGGAAATAGGAAAGACATCAGTAGTTGGGCCAATCCATTTATATGAAACAATATTGAATATTCAATTCATTACAAATAAGATGGAAATGGATCAGATTTTATCAGAAATCACATGCATATATTAGTCAATGACTGTTGTCATTCGTGGTGAGTGATCTTGTATTCTTGCATATTTCTCCAAGGCAAGGACATCATAGTTTTTTGAAACAAATAACATTATCCCCTTGATAAATATTCCCCTTGGAGATATTATAACGAGTTATAGGGGTGGAATAATGTTTTTCATTGCCACTCAAGTGCATTATAGTGCATAATGTGTTCCATGTCTCACAGTTGACAAACATTCAAATTGATATGAACCAAGTGATTAAGTGGGATCACGAAGACTGAGATCTTGATGTTTCATTGGTATATAAACTGGTGTGAAATGTGTATAAGAAATAAAATGTCTTCCATAAAAAAGAATCAATATAGTGTAGGTTTTATGGATACATGGTAAGATTCAAAAATAATCTTAGGAACATGAGAATGAAATGAATGAGAAATGATCGGAAATCTATTTGGGTAGTGAAGGTTTGATATATTCCAATGACAAAAAGGGAAATATAGGGAGAATATAGTACCCCTGGTTTTTGTTATATAACTGTTACATTGGGATTTATATTTTTATAATGTTTAAGGTTGAATGATGAAATATTTGGGGTGGAAATTCAATATGTTTTCGGGGCCAAAGGAGAGGCGCACATGCACCACACAGTTTGTCCAAACAATGCCGAAAGCATTGTAGACACCTTGACAAGTTGTATATAATGGATTGTAGATTTGGAATGGTGTTAGAACAGTTAGGGAGGCCATGCGTGGAGTCTGTGTGGGGTGATTTGTAAGTAGTATATAATGCAATGTTAGTGCACGATTTGTCTAACCGTGTGGTCTAACCATTCATAGAGTCAAATCTAGATCCTTAAAAATAAGATCTCAATATTTTTGACACAAATTGATCAATTTTTACCTTATTCACTCCTAATTCTAGATTCCTCTAATTTTATGTAGGGATAACCTCTCCCAAGCGTTTTGGAATCAATCTAGAGGCCTCCATAGTCATTTTGAAGCCTGATTCTTAGGGTAAGTGATGTTCTTCATCAATCTTATCATGTTAACATAGATATACATAGATATAATAATCATGTCTTCTTAGCTTTTCATATCTACATCTGTTATTGGTAGATCAATGAGTTCATGTGCCAAATATTTCAATATTTTTTCTTTATCATTACTGGAGATGAGATCTAAGGCCATTTCACAGAGAATTGAACTAGTTTCTTGAGCGTTCTTCGTCCAGTTTCAGTTTTCATCGAAACTTTCATGGTAGGTGGATTCACTATAGACTCCCCTTCATAAGACTGATTTTCATTTTTTCAAAATAATTTTTTTGTGATGTCTTTTTTTGGGCATTCTATTTAATATTTGTTGGAAACCCTCTTTGTGACGATTGTGTATATTGTAGAAATATTAAAAATTTGGGTTGTTGATATTGTGCTTCTGTTATTGATTTGAAAATTTGTATTTGAAAATGGGGACATTATATAATTTTTGTAGATGGATTTAATTAATGTTTCGTCATTAAAAGAAATGGAATTTTTTAAATGAAATGGTTTGTTTATGTCTGTTTTTTAATGCTTTTAAATAAATGAACAGTTTTTCTGTAATGGAAGAAATGATTGTTTTGGAATTGGTTAATGACATTACGGTTGTGTGTGTTCATTGGTAATTAGTGGAATACAATGCTCAAGATTCATTCCCATAATTTATAGGAAGGATAAAGGATAGGGATATCCCCCGACAAACATTCATGTTCATTTGTGATGGATAATATTCAAGAGTCTCCCCCATCATTGCAATGATGGAAAAGAGTTTGGGAAATACCTCATCAATTATTCATGTGAATTTCGGTCGGCTAAGGGTTAGAAGTCACTCCTAAATGTTAGAATGGACAAGGTTCATAGATTTCCACCAATTCTAGGTTTTATACTGGGTATTTAATGTGGATATGAGGAATGGTTACACAAAATAGAATGTTAAATTATTTAAATAAATATTTATGCACTTTCCTTGGAAAATTCCATACTATATATTTAGTTTATATTTTGATATAAACTATTTTTTAAAATTTTTTCATATAAACTAATTTACGAAAATATTTCTAATTTTTTATCCTAGATTTGTGAGTATGGAAATCATTCAAGAAAACCTTTTGAGTTTTATACCCACCACATCATTAGCACTTTGGGTCTTTTGCAAATGCTATCTTCCAGAAAATGGGAAAAGGTAATGTTTTAAATGTGTTCAGAACCCTCTCATGATACATGTGTTTTTTGGTGATGTTGGATCATGATGTTTGTAGAGCATAGATAATTTCATCATATTGTTGTTTATTTTTGTTCTTTCACTATTTTCTTTTATTGTAGTTTGTATTCTGATGTGGTACATGTAGGTTAGTTTTGGTTATAAAATATGTGGTTTATTTTTATTTTTCTGTTCTTGTATCATATTTTGTTCATTTGGTTAGGTTTTTTGGTGAATGGTTATATATCTTAAAGTGTAAATCATCCCCCTTGTGTATTTGAAACCCATCAGAATATTTTTCCACCATTTTCCTTCTTCGGGATATCACATAAGGTTTAGTATTGATTCGTTGTGTTATCAAGAAAAATAGAATGGGAAGCTCATTATAGGTTTACCATTTAGTTAAATACAACTTCCACAACCCTATTTATTATTTAATGGGAATAATATGTGTTTTATTTTAAAATATTCCAGAAGATTTAAATAGCTTTGTTCTATTTATTCACCAACAAATCCTACAAAAATACGATTAACTTATGTATTTACCAATAAGATATGATCAGATATTATTGGGAATATATTTAGCATCCCTTATTACTAAAGTTAAAATATTAATATTTTATTTTTAATAACATCATGATAGAAGTAATTTATTTATAAGAAAGAAATAAAAACATACAAAATTGATGATAAATTTTTTTAGGGGATTTGGATGATAGTGACCCCCAAAAGGATGTTGGTAAATAGATTATTTGTAGTATCAAACTATGAATTTATGATATATTACAAATGAAAGAAATATAATTTATTTGATGGAAAATTTTACATTGAACATCATGTTTTAAAAAACCATTATATACTGATATGTTTTTATTATATAATGTGAACATTATTTCATAGACAATAGATTGATGGGTATGAATTCCAGTAATGAAATTATAGAAATCATATTCCATAAAAATGATAAAAATAAATTATTCATTACTAATTGTTTAATAGTAAAAAATTGAGGCATTAGAATATAAAGGGATTATTTTATGATAAATGGTATTTATTCACGAAATGTGTTTTCTTTTAAATAAAATATATTAATATCCATGTAGGATAATCTAAAATGAATTATGTTTTTATATATTGAAAATATTTTTTTCATATTCATCAATTTTTTTACATGTCATTGATTTATAATAAATCTAGTTTTATACCTAGAAAAATCTGTTTTCTAAAAATTTCTTTCATTATGTTTTTTACATTTACTTTACAATGAATTTATACCCCATAAGAAAATTAAATTTATAAAAATTGATTCAATATTTGTAATAATCATAATTAATAATATTTGATAGTTTTACCATAATATTTTTTCAATATCAATAGTAACCACTATAATGATTTTTAAACATGATAAAATATGTAAAAGATAGTTAAAATTATTTTGTAATTCTATAAAATATCTCAAAGACTTTCCTCTGTCATATTAATATATTTTTTTTGATGAAATATATATTTAGGTTGTTAAATAATTAAATTAAAAAATTATTTTCATTTTTTTAATTCAATCTTGGATTCTGTGAGGACAAGTTATATTTTATTCAAATTAAATAACATTTTGGGGTCATTTATATTTAATGGTAGCATTGGAAGGTTACATTAGATTTTGTTTTGATCCAAATATATAGAAACCTTCCTTTTTATTAAAAACATAAAACAAATAGAAACAATTTTTTACATTATTTAAATGTAAACATATTTTTATATGCAAATCATGTATTTCAAAAAAAATCATGAATTTTAAATTCTTATATAAAATATAATTTCATCCAAATATTCATAAGGAATCATATTAAATTATTTTAAAAAATTATTCATCGTGTCCAAAAAAATTGATGTTTCCCCTTTTTATGTGATCTAATTAATTTATTATGCAAAAAAGTTAATTTTCCATTCATAAGGTAAAAATGGGAGTAATGTGGTTTTACTGTGATATATGGGAAAAATTATCAAAATAATGTGTAAATGTTTTTACATGAGATTTTTTATACTATCACATCGTAGATTCAATTTATTATGTTCCCTGGTGAGAGATATAATTATTAAGATATAGATTATAATTAAATATTTTAGGTAATTCCATGTATGTTCTTTACATCACTTATAATGGGGAACCCCATATCCTATATTATTCCCAATGTTTTATTCTTCTTAAGTAACTAAATCTAGACCCAATACCATCTTATATTAGATCAATACATCCCAGAGCCATTGGTATTTACAATGTACTTTTCATTAATGTCATATAGTGTATGCCAATGGGGGTATATCCTTAAGGATGTCTAACTCTAAATTGTGCACATTAAATTTATTTCTTCTTATACCTCCTCTAAATATATCGTATGCATTATGAAATAATAAATTTATAGAACTAAATATATTTAATTTTATTATGGTTATGTAACGAAAATTATCCATCGCCATTCTTCATATGGGAAAACGAAAACATCTACCTTGCATACAAGTGGAAAATCCCCATAGAGTGATGTGATTTTTTTATCACCATAATATATTGATGGTTATAAATTCTTGAAAATGGGACTTAAAACATAATTAACTTTATTTTTTTTGAAAAATTAATATGATATCACATTTAATAATATTATTTTTCATTTCAAAAATAATATTTCATATTATCATTTATTAATATTTTGATTTAATTACTGTTTTTTTCATTATATGTATTTTCTACTAATTGTTATATAAAATATGGATATTTAAATGAGCTATTTAGCTTAGTCCTACAATCATATTTAGGGGGACCCAATGGCCAACCCCTATAGTATTTCCATACCTCTAGGAATTCATAGTGTTTGGGTCATGCATTTCTGCACAAATTTCAAACACATTACTGTGTATAAGGCCCATGTCCGCATCTGTATAATAGATGGGTTGGGAGTTCTCCTCCACTAGTCCCGCATACATGTGTGTGTGTGTGTGTGTGTGCGTGTTTGAATTTTTTTTCTTTTGATATTCAACATATCATATATGGTATACTACTCAGTTGACTGATCATCAATTTTACATGAGACATTGTTTTTTATTTTCTATTCACCCAAGATAAAAAATTCAGATATAATCTCATCCGATGCATTTATTTAATCTATTTAATTATATCTATTTTTAATTACCATGTCAATTTTCTTATTCATCCCACATATTCCTTTTATGAATAATTTAATCATTTAATTCCTCAGATTTCATCTTATCTCATGTTTGCTGATAACTGTCACCATAATCTTTAATGAATCAATTTGACCTTATTTTTTATAGAGAACATGGATTATCATACATGGATATAACATGATTTTAGATGAAGATTATATATATAACCAAAAATAAATGCCTAAAGACCATAATAGTTTAGTATATTTCAAAACATTGAATCCATATATTCTATCTGGGTGAAATATCATCCACATCTCCCATGAATACCTCCACCATTATTGCTTCTTCCTAAAACTATTATTCATAACCAATGTATTAAAAATGTAAGAAATGGGTGAGATCAGATAGTAAAAATGGAAATATAGGAAATGAATAAACATAACATGAACAAAAGGGTATATAACTTGGGTATGACTTTTGAATATCATAAACAACACATTAAGGATCATATTCAAATTTGGTAGTTCATAAGATATTAATAATAAGAAAATTATGAGACCAATTAATGTATGAATAACATACAAATAAGAAATAGAATTTTTGGAATGAAAATTGATTTATAATGTTGTAAACAAGTAATAGTAGAAGCGAGTTCACTCATTATGTTATTCAAATGAAATCGATCCCCCACATAAACTTTGGGACACAACAATTGGTCCATTCATAACATTTTAATTCTGTAAAAAGGACCAAACATAACATTATGGACATGAATCCTGGTCCATGCATAATATTTTGAACATGTAATCAGTTTGATACACAAAATTCTTAACATGTAATTTGGTTTATGCATAAACATATCGACATGAAAATAGGTCCTTGAATTATATTGTGAAAACATAATAAGGTTCACTCATAAAATTATGAAAACTTAATCAGGTGTATGTATAAACATATGGACATGAATCCAATTCAAAGAATAACATTGTGAGCATGTAATATGGTTCACTCATGACATTGTGAACATGTAATCATGTTCACACATAGGCTTATGGACTTGAAACCAGGTTCATGCACAACATTGTGAACGTGTAATAAATCTAACACATAACGATGATACTCATGATTCATCCATTGTTACCCAATGAATTTGTGGAATATATAGTCCCCAAACACCTAATAATAAAACCATTCATATGTATTCCATAATATAATAAAACATTCATCATATCATGGCCCCAAAAATGAAATAAGTTTCATAATCATAAAATCATAACTCATGATATGATATGGGAATCATTAACATTTTTTCACATCATAATCTATTTAAATAAATATTTTTCAATATCATTTCATTAAATAATCATCAAGGAAAATAATCATAAATTAATATAATATAACCCATGAAATCTAAATGGGTGTCACATGAATAATTCAATTAAAACGCAAAACCATTCAAGCTAGAATATGAATGGAAGCGTAAGATTATTTCCATGAGGGTCTTGAGTAACCTAAAAGGATTTTATATTAGATTGAAAATAAAATGGAATGATATTTTGCAAAAAAATACTATAGTAAACATAATTTATTATTTTAAAATTCTCCTAAAAACAAAATCCTTTTTAAATCATTTTATATAAAATAATATTTAATTATAATAAATAAATCCTTGAACACATTTATGATATCTTTTTCTTTTAATACTTATAAATAGGGCATGAAAAAATTTTGAGAAACAAATTCATTGAAAAAATATAAAAGTATTTGGAAAACATTTTGAATTAATTGTTTTTAAAATAATTTTTAAATTTTTTTTATTAAAAATAAAAATTTAAAAATGGAAACAATGATTCAAATGATTGATAGTATATACAGCTGTACATGTCATATGATATAAAAAATAACATTCATTTCTCACGATAATAAGGTTTAAAAATGAATGTTAGGAAAGAGAAATAAATATTCCGTTAAAAACATTGGTGAAATAAAAAATGGGTAAACTTTATTTTAAGGATCATCGAATATTAGTATAATTGACTTTGAAACCATTTTTATAAAACATGGTATTCTGATCAAAGATAGTGTAAGGTTAGGATTTCATAATAAAATCTTTCTTAACTATCGTATTTACCTATGATTATAAATATGGAACCAATACACGATTATTGAATGAATAGACTAAGGGGAACAAAATTTAATAATTTATTTTGAGATGGGTGGTATGATTTAACCAAAGGAAGCATAAACATAAACAATCATATAATGTTATGATATTGTTTCAATAAAATCAAATCACATAATAAGTTTGGATTTTGTTATCCATGTAATAAAATTAAGTTACATGAAGCCTAGAATATCATGAAAATTCATATATTCGTGATATAGCATGTAAAATGGATGTATAAACACCTCAAAATGAATTTAGGAATATAAAAAAAGATGAGTCTAATAGAATAAATATTGGCACCAATCAATCTTACCAATTTGGGGACATTTAAAATGTAAATACCTTGAAATATATATCATATAATTGATATGTAAATTACAATAAATTTAAATTTGTGATTCATATATTACAACCATTTTCATTATACATACCACATAAAATGAATGGGTGGTGAATATAGCATATATCTCATGGAAATAAAAATTTATAAAAAGTTCAATAACATTGTTTCTTACTCTTGCCATACTTGTTTAAAACACCTGTATGATAAATATTAATTTAGTACACATTTATTACATAAGAATATTCTTATATATATCACAATATATGGTATGATTATTAAACTATATTTCCCTCTTGTTAAAAATTATATGTTAAAGGTTCACTTTGGGTAATATTCACTTCATTTTTCGCATGTGTCTTAATTTCCAATATCATTGGTCCTTATAAATATATCATGACTCTAGTATGTAATCTATGATATACATATAATTTATATTTGGGATTTTTTTATTTTACTAATATATAGAATATATAGTTATTAAAACTAATGCATTTTTAATGGAAACTGTTTGCTGTCTGAATGCATTAATGCTATTATGTTTTAATTATCTTATTTGTGGAAATAATGTAAAAGAAATATATATATGTGTGTGTGTGTAATTATTAGAGTAGATTTATGATATCAAGTAGATAATATATATTCACCAAATCCATACTTAATACAATTAATGTAGTTAATGAACGATTCATATCACATGGACGTGGCGGTAGTCCAGACTTTCTCCCACAAAATTGTGATATTAACAAAATATGGAATATAAAAATGATTACTATTAGAAAATGGAATAAAGAACCTAAAATACTTAATAAATATAATATAATACATATATAAACATAATTTCAATCATCATTTCCACCATTAGTGGTGGTAATGGAAAAACAAAAAATCAGTATTTAGTGAGGTAGTAGTTTTCTATATACATAAACAGTATGTTTGTTAACATGAGATGGAGGTTAGTGTGAGTAAAGGATTAACCATTACAATTAAACCATCTTATTATATTGAGTATAATGGTGTTTTTATATACTAATTTATTAAATTGAGTGATTGGGGAGGATAAGGAAAATAAAAGATATGATGTTGAGAAATGGTGTTACCCCTAAATTGGTAAACTCATTTTAGTTTGTGAAAAAGGCTTTTGTGGAAACCTTTCTTCAAAAATAGATGGTTAAAAGAATAATGGATATTTTTTGGTATGTTAATTTAGAATATATTTTTGGATCATAATAGGATTTATATTTGAAAACATGAGGTATAGGTGGTATCCTTTTATAGGGAAGAAAGAGTGGCACTCCTGTAAATATTTGAAGAGAGAATTACACCCACATTATATATGCTAGATGTGGATCAAATAATAATGAATATATTATATAAGGGTTTATATGCTCAATAAATCACCATAAAAGGGGTTTTGAAAAGTATATATGTCATCTTGGGACATAAGGTTATGATTTGTTCCCATTTTAAGCTTAATTTTACCTTAATCGATATAATTATTTTTAATAACATTAGCTAATTATTTTTCAAAAACTAATTTTACCTTATTAGAATTTTTAAATTATGATTATTACAAATATATGATCCATTTTTTCAAATTCCAATCACAGAATTGGTATAAATAAATTTAAAATTAACCTTGTAGTTGGGTCGACAATTCAGGTTTTGAGTGTAAAAACATTCAAAAAATTTATAAGTTTTCATATTTGATTGCAATTTGAAATTCGTTCCAATTACCCAAATTTTATTAAATGATAAATAAATTTCTAATTATAATTTTCCACTAATGTAAAAATTAATTTATTCTTATAAATAAATTTGTTGAAAAAGTTTTTTTAAATAAAAATATATTATTTTTTACTAATCATTAAAAAATAAAAACATATAGAAAAATAACAAAATATTATACAAAACTAATTGTTATGTTTCAATTTCAAATATAATTCTTATTTTCACATATAAAATCTATTAAGGTTCTAAAAATTGTATTAAAATGGGTTATCCATTAAAAGGTTTCACAACTACATTTAAAAAAAATATAGGGTTTTATGCAGAAAATTAGTTTGTTTTTATTATCTTATTTATTCTAAATCAATTCGATGAATGCAAAAAATATTTTAATAAATGTGTAAAATATATTTCACATTCATATCAGTCACTAAAAATAATAAATTTAATCTATTATGGTAATACAATCTTGTGACCACAAAAATATGAAAACGTTTCTTTATATTCAATCGGTTTTTATTTTCATTTCAATTTAATTGATAACCTATGAATTCATATAAAATTTGTGCAGACCACATATTATTGATAAACAAATTAAAATTTTTCAAAAAATCATATTATCTTCGATGATGTAATTATCTCATTTAAATCATTATAATAATAAAATGATGTTTTATAGAAACATCAATGTTGCATGTAACATATGCCAGGTGGATGATCCAAATAATGTATTCCAAATTCATGTTACATGTAATTTATGATAATTACATGCAAGGATAAATGAATTTTTTAATTAGTTCATTTAAATACATAAATTAAAATTTAATTTATTCGAAAAAAATTGCATAAAAACCAGGGGTGTTATATTATACCCCCTTAAAATGAATTTCACCCTCAAAATTTGTTTGGGTTATCACAAGATTAATAATTTAAGTATTTATTCTTAGAAACATACATCATAAAAAAGAATACTAAAAATTTATTTAAATTATGAAATTTGGAAACATAGTGGTTACCCAATGTAAAATAATACTAGGTATCCAAATATAAAATTATACATGGGAAGTGAAAATGTAGACACAGAAGAGAAATATAACTATCATGTTCTCATATAGAGTGATAGAGAAAAATTTAAGGAGAATGTTAACAATCATTAGGAAATAAATCTATGATGATCTAATGGAAAATCTGATTCATCAAAAATAGAGGTACTAGGCTATTATTTTTTTATTCCTATATCATTCTTCATAATGATATTGAAATTTCATTAAAATATTATTCCTGTATGATTTCAAGAAAAAATCACACTTTGTTGTTCCCTGAACTACATCACCTCTGTATCAAAAAAAGGTGAATTTTTTCATTCCGGAAGCACTAATAGATTATGAGATTCATGATATTCCAACATATCCATCATCATTTTCCATTAACGCAAAGAAGTTATCAAATATGCATGACTCCCATTGTGATTAGATAACACCATAATATAATAAAATATTTAAAGATTTAATTAAAAATTCCATAAAATTCAAACATTATAAACAATCCAAATTATATTTCTGTCATACATCCTTATATGTGATATTATTTAATAAAAAATATTTTTTGGTTGAATACATATGTTCATCCATGAACCGATCGAAAATTAAATCCCAATTAATTATTCAAAATCCATATAGGTGGATATGATCACATGAAACATCACTAAAGGATTAACATTAAGATTATCATAACGATTATTCATATAGAATAAAACATGAACTCCACAATTAAGGTGGAAAGGATATGATTTCAGATAATTTTAATTATTCACTACATCCATTGTGATTCAATAATCTATCCCTTTTTTATTTTTACTCGGTGGATGTTGTGTTGTATCATCCAACATAGCCAATGGATGGGGGGTTGATTTACATAATGACCAATCTCCATGAACAAGATTCATTAATGTGTTTGTGGTTCATTCTGTTGATATTTATCAATAATCAATTCATTGAGTTTCCTTTTATCATCACTACTACATTATTTTTCTTAGTGGCCCAGATTTCCACAAAATAAATACCTCATTATTACTTTTAGAAACAATACTAAGTTCCCTTTCCTATAGCTTTTTAATATTGTAGTTTGAAAAATTAACTTCTCTCATGGGTTTTTAAATTTCCCTTTGATATCCATAATCCTCTTCCAATTAAAACCATATAATTGATATGTAACTCCAATGCCTATTTCATCATTAATTCAACAATATTCAATCACTTCATAGCTACTATAGTATCTTATAGTTAATGCCCTTCTGGTAATGTTTTATGCCTCTGAAGAAAATATCAGCATTACTTTTGGGTTAGATTATGATACCATAATCATACCTCACATGTCTTGTGGAATTATCCTCATATGTACTAACAAATTCAATATTCATTTTATTCTACTCAAGGTACTCTTTATCCATCATCATTCGAATGACATGAGGTACTTAGTTAAGAATATGATATTGAACTCATCAAAATCTATGGATTCAATTTTATATTTCTTCCTTGTATTCTTGATTTGAGTTAACCACTAGTATACTTCATCTTCTAGCCAATAAATAGCTAGAATATCTTTCTAATGATAAGATTTTTTGAGTATAGAGAATGAATTTTTAGTTATATTGATCCAGGTTTTAATAACAAGGGGATCAGATGACCCCCCTGAAATAATGTTAATGATTCTACAAGAAGGACTCAACATTATTTTTTTCCATTTTATCCTCATTTGGAAACTCATCATGATTCAAAGATTGAGAAATCTGGGTTAGTAAAGGAATGAGGTTTTACATTCCATCCCCTAAAGTATTCAGATCATCAGGATGAAACTTATTGAATTTTTTTCCCATCACTATTAATATGGTTCTATCAGGTACTAGTCATTGGATACAATCATAGAGTAAAAAATACTTATCAAAATGAGTAGCCACATAATCATGAAAAGTCAATTATATGATCTCTAAAGTATTACACCTTCATTAATATATGAAAACATAGTTGTTTAATATTTTTTTCCTAGGCAACTGTTATTTAACTCTATCAGGATGGTTTATGAAGTGTTTGTGAATTCCTAAAGCATACACCTCGGGAGTGTCAAACTAGTTATGTAACGACCCAAAGATTCATTAATGAAAATCCCTATTGATCCAGTTAAATGTCTTTTTATGAAAAATGTTTTTATAAGATGTCAACTTCTTTGGTTTTATGATAAGATTTGTGACCGTTACTTTTATAGCCGTTGAATAGTGATCACATGAGTAGTATAAATATATGGATTTAACGAACCCAATTTTACTCAGAAAAAGGAAGTGATTACCTCATCCAGTAGAATTGACCCATACGAAGCCCATTTGTCAGAGCTCGGAAAGGAGGTGGCGTCTTTGGGCTTCTCCCTTGACCAAGCCCAAGCGGAGCTTCACTATGTCAAGCTTGAACGGGACCGTCTACGGGAAAAGTGGAAGTTGATAGAGATTACCACTCGAGCGATGTTATCCGAGCCGCCCCAAGAGTCTGTCACCATCGCACACCTTACCCTTAGGTATTATGCAACTATTTTAAGGGGTTATGTAACAAATAAGTTGTACCATGTTCATGCACATTACTTGTGTATATAATAATGAATATAATTTCTAGTCAGTTTTGATACATTGTAAATAGTTTTTAAAGTACAAATGGTGTTTTTAGTTATTATTTAATTAATAATTATATTTTATTAAAATAAAGGATTTTTTAATTAAATAATATTTTAATAAAATGTTATTATTAAAATTAAATTAATTTTTATTAAATATAAATGATCTTATAATTTTATGAATGCAATTAATATTTTTATTAAGGTTTGAAAGCCATTTCTCTCAAAACCCTTGAATTTTTTATAAATGTAGGTTTTTATTTTAAAAGTGTAAATTAACATATTTAATAAATTATTTAGATAAAATAAATATTATTTTTGGAATCAGGACGTTGAAATTATCCAACGTTGAATTTTTCATATTTTTCTGAGACTGTCAAATTTTTGGGTAAAAATTAAATACCATTTAAAAATATAATGTGTTTTATGCCATAATAATGTCCCAATGGGGATGTAATAAAATACCATAATCCTCATGTTCGGCCAATATATGTTTTATTATTAAAATAATGAGGTTTTGGGTTTGTTTTACTTACTTTTCAAAGAATTAATGAACCCCTCAAGACTTATTCAACACTTTGCCTTTTTAAATTAATTTCCATTGGAGTGTGACTCACCTCCACATAAGCATCCCTAATTTTTTAATAAGTTCGGACCATGGACTTATAAAATATTGTTTTACTATTTCTTTTTCCAGAAACCATGGGCAAATACCATGGTATGGTTTGTGGTTTGGATTATTTTAATATAAGGGGTCCCAAACCTAAATAATAAAGAATTCTCTCGCCTTTCCTATATAAACCCACCCATGCTCCCACTTAATCCTCACTCAAAGCCGTTGGAGTTCATCCAACCTCTGTTCTACTCTCTCTAGAATCCTCTGAAGGTGCCCCGAACTCCCAAGAATCCTCTCACAAGCCTCTCTCTATCCTTTGAAAGAACACTTCCAAGTAAGGGTTTTTTCTTCCTTTCTCTTTTTTTGTCAATATTCTTTAAGTTGTATTGCCCTTTTAATTTCAATTATGAATGTTGGGGTATGGTTTTTCACCTCCCCCATACTACCCTATTATTGTTTGAATGATGGGAGACCCCTTTCTCTCTCATTAAATGCCTCCCATGTACACCCGCTACTATGCCGAAATTCGGAATGGAACTTATCTCTCTTCTTTTACATTCAAGCAATACATTTGTATCATGAATCTAAATTTATTTTCAATTGTTGGGACATGTATCTATTTGAACTCCTCACCTTCCATTACATGTAAATATTATGAGGAACCCCTTTCCCTCTCATCAACCTTTTTTATGAATTCTTATGTCATGCCGTTACGCTGCCGAAATCGCACCGATTTTCTAAGCCAAATTCACTGTGTAGTGAATACCATGCCCATTTATCAATAAATGGTATTCACCTTTATGTACATTTACATATTGATTTTATAGTTTAATGTATTAATTCCACATTCCTTTATCATGGAATAAATGATTATGTTTTAAGAATCCATGTTTTATGATCCATGTGGCACACTTATGCATGAAATGAAATGTTTAAGAAGGGTGCACCCTTATAGCGCTCCAATGCATTGGGTAAAGTATAGTATCATGATACGTCATGTGCAATGAGTGTTTAATCATGATAATTCAAGTGCAATGAGGGTTTTCTCATGCTTCAAGTGAAATGAGGGTTTACTCATGCTCCATGTGCAATGAGCCATGGCTCATGTTAATTCAAATTTAAGTGTTGTTGCCACATTTCCATGTTATGATTATCAATATTTATCATGCCTTTATTTTCATGTTACTCTTATTCTCTATTTATGTTCCTATTGCCTAAAATGTATTCTACTCCTCATGTTATTCACTGTGTACTCCCTTACTGGGCTTTATAGCTCACCCTTTTCTTATGCATGTCCTCAGGTTATCCAATGCAATGCTAAGTACGAAAGAATGTAGTGGTCATGTAAAGGAAGTTTTAAATAATGATGTTGTATTTCAAGTTTAAAGTTTTTATGTAATGATACTAAGCCCAAAAGACACTAAACATATCGATATTCATTGTTGTATCAAGTGATGTTTTATGTAATAAAGCATGTTTAAGTTGTAATAAAAAGAAGGGTTGTCATAGTTGGTATCAGAGGATAGGTTTAGTTATTTTTTTTGGGATTAGGATACACTAGTAAAGCCTTAGATACAAGACTGAGTATAATAAAAACATACCTAAGTTTTGGTAAATACTAAGTAAGTGGTTCATTAAAAAAATACATCCTTGTCTGGATACGAGCAGGTAGAGGTGGCTCTGGCACAGATGTATCCTAGGGGTAAAACCGGAAAACACCGCTTTGAGATAGACTCAAACGGGAACTGGTGCATGAAAACGGGCCTTGCTGCACTCTTGGTTACGACACTCCCAGGGGATATGTTTTGATAAATTAACAATCTTAGTATGAACCCTTATTAAGGAAAAAATGCCCCTAAAAATATATGTTAGAATGTAGATCATGAAATGCCTAGATTAAATCCTATAGACTCATGAGTTAAGGAAATAAATGTTTATTTTTGAGTCATCAACTTTTTTCTTTGAATTACCCTTTATGTGTTACCGCTAACTTTCCTTTTATTCCAGCCAATGGCCGGTAATCAGAGGATATGATGAAGTTGAGTTACCCACATTTTTTTTAGTGTGGGAAAAGGAAAATTTTGAGGGAGAAATTTCTTAAGGGGGGAATATTGTAACAACCCAAAGTTTCATTAATGAAAATCCCTCTTGATCCAGCTAAATGTATCTTTATGAATTTTTTTTATAAGATTTCAACTTATTTGGTTTTATGATAAGATTTGTGACTGTTACTTTTATAGTCGTTGAACAGTGATCACATGAGTAGTATAAATAAATGGCTTTAAGGAACCCAATTTTACTGAGACAAAGGAAGCGATGGCCTCATCTAGTATAATTGCACCATACGAAGCCCATTTTTTGGAGCTCGGAAAAGAGGTGGCATCTTTGGGCTTTTCCCTTGACCCAGCCCAAGATGAGCTTCATTATGTCAAGCTTGAACGGGACCGTTTACGGGAAAAGTGGAAGTTGATTGAGATTACCACTCGAGCGATGTTATCCGAGCCACCCCAAGAGTCTGTCACCATCGCACACCTTACCCTTAAGACTTATGCAGCTATTTTAAGGGGATTATGTAACAAATAAGTAGTACCAAGTTCATGCACTTTACTTTTTTATATAATAATGAATATAATTTCCAGTAACTTTTGATACATGGTAAATTGTTTTTAAAGTACAAATTGTGTATTAATTATTATTTAATTAAGAATTATATTTTATTAAATTAACGGATTTTTGATCTAAATAATATTTTAATAAAATTTTAATATTAATATTAAATTAATTTTTATTAAATATAAATGATCTTATAATTTTATGAATGCAATTAAAATTTTTATTATGGTTTGAAAGCCATTTTTGTCAAAACCCGTGAATTTTTTATAAATGTCGGTTTTTATTTTAAAAGTGAAAATTCACATATTTAGAAAATTATTTAGATAAAATAAATATCAATTTTGGAATCAGGACGTCGAAATTATCCAACGGTGAATTTTTCATAATTTTCTGAGATAGTCAAATTTTTGGGTAAACATTAAATACTATTAAAATATATAATGCGTTTTATGACATCATAATGACCCAATGGTGATGTAATAAAATACCATAATCCTTATGTTCGGCCAATATATATTGTATCATTATAATAATGAGGTTTTGGGTTTGTTTGACTTACTTTTCAAAGCATTAATGAACCCCTCAATACTAATTCAACACTTTGAATTTTTAAATTAATTTCCATGGGAGTGTGACTCACCTCCACATAAGAAACCTTAATTTTTTATTAAGTTCGGAACTTGGCCTTATAAAATATTTTTTCCTCTTTACTTTTCCAGAAACCATGGGAAAATACCATGAGATGGTTTGTTGTTTGGATTATTTTAATATAAGGGGTCCCAAACCTAAATAATAAAGAATTCTCTCACCTTTCCAATATAAACCCACCCAAGCTCCCACTTCCTCCTCACTCAAAGCCCTTGGAGTTCGTCTAACCTCTGCCCAACTCTCTCTAGAATCCTTTCAAGGTGTCCCAAGCTCCCAAGAAGCCTCTCACAAGCCTCTCTCTTGCCTTTGGAAGCACACTTCCAAGTAAGGGTTTTTTCTTCCTTTCTCTTTTTTTGTCAATTTTCTTTAAGTTGTATTGCACTTTTAATTTCAATTATGAATGTTGGGGTATGGTTACGCACCTCCCCCATACTTCCCTTTTATTGTTTGAATGATGGGAGATCCCTTCATCTCTCATTAAATTCTTCCCATGTACACCCGTTACTATTCCGAAATTCCGAAAGGAACTTATCTCTCTTCTTTTACAATAAAGCAATACTTTTGTATCACGAATCTAATTTCCCTTTAAATTGTTCGTACATGTATCTATTTGAACTTTTTACTGTCCATTACATGTAAATATGATGAGGAACCCCTTTCTCTCTCATCAACCATTTTTATGAATTCTTATGTCACGTCGTTACGCTGCCGAAATCGCACCGATTTTCTAAGCCAAATTCATTGTGTAGTGAATACCAGGACCATTTCTCCATCAAGGGTATTAACCTTTATGAACATTTACTTATTGATTGTAAATTTTCATGTATTAATTCTGCATTCCTTCATCATGGAATAAATGATTATGTTTTATGAATCCATGTTTTATGTTCCATGTGGCACACTTATGCATGAAATTAAATGTTTAAGAAGGGTGCACCCTTATAGCGCTCCAATGCATTGGGTAAAGTATAGTATCATGATAAGTCATGTGAAATGAGTGTTGACTCATGCTAATTCAAGTGGAACAAGGGTTTACTCGTGCTTTAAGTGCAATGAGGGTTTACTCATGCTCCATGTGCAATGAGCCTTGGCTCATGCTAATTCAATGTTAAGTGTTGTTTCCACATTTCCATGTTATGATTATCATGATTTATCATGCCTTTATGTTCATGTTACTCTTATGCTCTATTGATGTTACTATTGCCTAACATGTATTTTACTCCTCATTTTATTCATTGTGTTCTCCCATACTGGGCTTTATATCTCACCCTTTTCTTATGCATGTCCTCAGGTTATCCCATGCAATGCTAAGTACGAAGGAATGTAGTGGTCATGTAAAGGAAGTTTTCAATAAAGATATTGTATTTACAGTTTAAAGTTTTTATGTAATGATCCTAATCCCCAAAGAAACTAAACCTATCAATATTATTTGTTTTATCAAGTGAAGTTTTATGTAATAAAGTATGTTTAAGTTGAAAAAAAAGCAGGGTTGTCATAAGTTATGTAAAAAGACCCATTTTAAGGTACCAGATTACCTAAGATTGGATTAGAACATTATATATATGTTTTTACTTCTAGGTGAATCTATTAAATATCCACATCTTGTTATATCATCTAGACAATGATGTATTACTTGAAAACCAATGACTATATCCTTTTCTAATTTTCCAAGACATTTTTATATATGCAACTCATCCTTAGAGATAACCCTAAACATATTCTTAGAAATATACCTACAGATCTCACTATTTTTTCACATCATAATTCCAATGGTTGACTAAATCCTTCCATTGATACCGTATATGATGAAGGAAGATTAATATACATGGATATTACATCATTTTCGATGAATACTCAGTATATTACAAAAATCCATACTTGGAGACTGTAATAATTTAGCAACTTTAGTAACTTTGAAATAAAATATTCTATCCTGGTTAATCATCTTCAACATCTCCCATAAATACCCCAACCATTAGTACTTCTACCTAACTCCTTCCATTATAAACTAGGTAAATATTACACAAGAAATGTGTTATCCTAGATTCATAGTAAGGGTAATTAAAGGAAATAAATAAGAATAACTTGAACAAAAAGTGTATGAAGCTTGAGAATAATGTTTGAAGATTGTACCCTGCACTTGATAGATCATTATAAAGATTGGATTTTCATAATCCATAGGTCATAATATAATTGAGTACATATTCCATGTAACAGTAACATTAGAATAAGAAATGGGATTTATGGAATGTATATTGTTTTATAATTTTAGAAACATTTAAATGTTTAAAAAAAGTAAATTAATTATGATATGGACATGAAATCATTCCCCCAAATCATATTATGGACATGCAACTTGGTTACTTCATAACATTTTGAACGTGTAATCAGGTATAAGAATAACCTTATGGACATGAGACCATGTCCATTCATAACATTGTGAACAAGTAATCAGGTTCATTCTTAACATTTTTAAAATGCAATATAGTACACATAGAAACTTATGGAAATTCAACAAGGTCAATGCATAATATTGGTAACATGTAATAAGGTTCACTCATAACATTGTGAAAATTTATAGGGTTGATGTATAAAATAATGGAAATTTAAACATATCAATTCATGATAATGTCAACATGTAGTAAGGTTCACTCCTAACATTGTGAAAGTTTAATCAGGATCACAAGGACACTTATGGACATGAATCTAGGTCCATACATAACATTGTGAACATTTAATCAGGATCACTCATAACACAATTACTACTAATTCATCCATCATTTCCCAATGAATTAGATAGAGATATAGGTCACACCCATATCATAATAAAATTATTCATACATGTTCCATAAGATAATAAATCATTCATCATATCGTGGCACACAAGAAATGTATTTTTTCTAAACATCAAATCATATCACATGAAATGAAATGGGAATCATTTTCATTTCAACAAATCATAACTTATAGAAAATATATAGGTTTAATAATCATTTTAAAAAATAATAACTCATGATGTGAAGTAAGTTTTAAAAGAATATAAATCACGAAAGAGAAATGTGTGTCATATGAATAATTCCATAAAAACATAAAATAATTCAATATAGAATATGAATGGAATGTTTAGATCATTTCCTAAAATGGATTGAGTAACATAAAATGATGTCATCATAGGTGTAAACTATCATGGATTGATATTATAATCAAAATTTAGGAGTTAAATATCCATTATTATTTCAAAAGGCTCTTTAAATAATAAAACCTTTGGAAACCCATTTTCTGGAAAATAAAACTAAAATAATATAGTGAAATATTTTGAAACCTATAGGAATCCATTTTCATTGATCCAATGTAAAGATATCTTTAAAATGTCTTCAAAACCATTTGTTTTAATATCGAGTTTCATTAAATTTTCTAAAAAATAATCATTAAACATGTAAATAAGGCTTTAAAGGATTGAAAGCCGATATATTCGTACATGTTGAATGAGGTAAAAATAACTATCGTTTTGCATGGTAAAATGATAAGAAAAATGCATCGTTCAGAATGTGAGAAGAAGATTCTGGGGAAATAAATATTGAAATTAAAACCCGTTATAAATATTCTTTTAATTATCATAGGATATTAGATAAATATACTCGAACAAACTTTTTAGAAAACATGGTTCTCCTAACAAAGAGAGGGTAAATCCGGGCTTTCATAAATATGATTTCATAACTATTTTATGAATAAAATAGAAAAAATATAGACCAAAACATTAGTATTACATGAATAACAATAGGGGATGAAAATTCATTAATGTCATGTGACATGGGTTGTACGATTTTATCAATGTAACCATAAACATAAACAACCATGAAAAGCGATGGATTGATTCAATAAACCCAAATCACTTGGTATAAAGGGATCCAACACACCATGTAATTTATAATAATTAGATTAAGAATAGAATATAATATTTCAAGTAAAATGGAAGTATACACATCTCAATATGAATTTAGTCACATAACAAAACATGTGTCTTAAAGAAGGAATATTGAGACAAAATAATTTTACCGATTTGGTATCTTTTGAAAAAAAAACCCACATGAAATATTAGACATATAATGTATATTTATATAATAATAAATTTAACTATATTAATCATTTATTACATCCATGGAATGTATAATCACCATATAAATTTAATGAGTTTTGAATAAAGCATGTATCTTTTGTAAATAAAAATTGATTTGAAATCCCCTTACCTTGTGTATTGACTCTCATCGTACTCATTCATAACACAAATATAATAAATATAAATTTATTATTCATCTTATTCATAATTATATTCTTATATATAATTCCATATATGTTTTTATTATGACCTCATATTACCATCCTGTTAACAATCCTATGTTAGAGTTTCAAATCGGGTTATTTTGTATTTGTTCTTCGCATGTGTCTTAATTTGTTATATCATTGGTCCATATCTATATAACATGACTACAAAATATAATAAATGATATAAATATAGTTTATAAATAGTATATATTTATTATAACAATCTTTATAAGATATAATTTTTAAATATAATACACCATTCAAGGAGATGGTAGGCCATACATACGCTTGAAGGCTATTTCCATTTAATTGTCTTGTTGAAAAAAGAATGTAAATTAAATATATGTGTATATATATGCATATATATGTATATATAAATAATTATTAAATATTATAAATGATATTATATATTTCATATATATTCTATATAACCATCTTTTATATAATCCATGTTTTGTGTAAATGAATCATATCGCTTTGATAGGGTGGTAGTCAACAATTCCCCAAACGAGATTATAGTTTTAACACAAAATGAAATGTTAAATGATATATGTTGTAAAAAAGAATAATGAAACATAAAAACATAATAAATACAATATATTCCATATATAAATATAGTTTACATCATAATTTCTACCATGTTAGGTGGTAAGTAAAAATGAACAATCATCGTTTAATGAGGCGGTATGTTGTCGAACACATAAACAAATTGTTTTTAAACCATTAAATTTATATATTTTTGAGTGTATTTTTATCCCTAATTATAACAAAAATGAATAGTATTAAGTATACTGGTGTTTTTGTATGTTCATGGATGAAAGAGAGTTGAGGGGTGGAGAAGGAAAATAAAAGAAAGGGGCTTGAGAGAAGATGTTACCTCTTAATCAAGTGACTCAATTTGGTTTGTGCGAAAAGGATTCATTTGTAAACATTATACCAAAAGGTATGACTTAAGTTAGAAGTTATGGAAGATGGTATTTTTATTGGTATTATATTTTATGTACTAAAGATGTTTTATAGGGGTTATTGGGAGGGTGTTATTGTGTACTTTAATAGGGAAGGTGGAGTGGTACTCTTGTAAATATTTGATGAGATAATTACAAACATATATTTAATGATGGAGGTTAATACAATAATGATCCAAAAAAATGGCGGAGGGGGTCATCATATGTACATAAAATGTCGTTTGGTAAATTTTGTAGGTATTTTTGGGCCACAAGGTTTTGACTGAGTCCCTTATTAATCATAACATTACAATAATTAATGTAATTAATTTTAATTAATTTCACTACTATTTTTGGTCAAAAATAATGTTACCTTAGTATAAATTATAAATTATGATGATTATTAATATATAATCCATTTTTATAAATTCTAATCAGAGATGTGGATGAAATTTATTTAAAATTAATCCCACAGTTGTGTTGACAATGCATGCTTTTAATGTATAAACATTCAAAAAATGGATATGTTTTTATATAAAATTTCATTTTGAAATTTGTTCTAATTAACCAAATGGGATTAAAAGATATACTTTTATCTATTTATACATTTTAATCAATTAGAATTATATTTTAGAATTATAAATAAATTATATGAAATATTAGTTTTCAATTACAAAAAATTATTTTAACTATTAACTAAAAAATGAATCCTTATAGAAAAATTCCTAAATAATTATCAAAACATAATTTCTATGTTTAACATCAAATGATTATGTTTATTTTGACATATTAAATCTATAATATTTCAATGAAAATTTATTTTAAATGGTTTCTTCATTAAAATGTGTTTAAAATACCTTTATAAAAAACATAGGTATAAATATATATATATTAATGTTTTTTAATAATTTATGCCTATAGAATCTATTAAATGAATAAAAAATATTTTATTTAATATATAACATATATATTACATTCATATCACTCAAAAATTATAATTAAATTATATTATTAGGGTAAAAAAGCTTTGTGACTATAAAAATATCAACATGTTATTTTATATTCAATCAAGATTTATATTCTATCTAATTAACTATTAACTAGAGAATTCATCTTATATTTTTGTACACATTATATTTTAACAAATTAGTTAATAATTTTGGTAATGTTTAATGCAACAGCTGTGGTACAATTATCTCATTAAAAAACTATAAAATTCAAATTATTTTTCATAGAAACATCTATGTTTCATGTAACCTATATCAAGTTGATGATCCATGTAATATAAACCAAGTTCAAGATCCTTGTAATGCCTAATATTTCCATGTAGTGTGAATGTAATTTTTAATTTAGTTCATTTTAATAGTTAAATATAAATTTATATTATTCAAATAATTAAATTCAATTAAAACTCGAGGTGTTATATTTCTTCATGCCTAACCACCAAAACTAGTTTGAAAATTAATTTTCTTTATTGTTTCCACTATAGTGGAGCATTTCATCCCATTTATTATTTCATGTTAAACATCTTCAATAATCCCAAAACCAATATTGGATGATTATTTATTCATTATGACTTCTTATATTGGCTTTTCGATGGTCAGTCTTGAGTAACTGTTTGAACCCAACTATGTGTCATGAGTCATAGATGGATACCAATGGTGAGTAAAAATTCACCATTGGATACCAAAAGTAATTCATGAGAATCTATTGGAACCCAACATAGGTTAATTTACATACCACTAGGCATCAATGGTGGGTTATTATTTCCCCCAACCAACTGTGTTTCCATTCATGTACAGAGTATCTTTAGGAGTTTTTTACTTCTTTTATTTTTTTCACTGGTTTTTATTTATTATACAGTACAATTAATTGATAATAGCCTCATAAAATATGTAACATGTGATCTTTCCACTATTATCAATTGTAGGTTTTTATTTCTCATTTTTATCTTATTTTTTTCATATGTGCATAATTTTTTATATCAACAACATATTTGTGTTATTTTTTTTATCTAGGTTTTTAGCATCTTAAAACCACTTCCTGTTTTTTTATTTTGGTTGGATTTTTTATTTTATTTTTCATTGGGAAAAAATGGATAAATTATTCATCTTTAATTTGAACATATTTTTCATTGATCCATATTAGGAAATTTCCAATGGTATTTCTTGGTTCATCATTCACTTTGTCAAATGGTAAGTCATGAGACATCATTGGAATTCAATAACAGAAAAGAAAATTTATCATTTTTGGAAGCCTTTGGATGTACTATAACATAGAATTGTTTTTTAGTTGAATATTTTCATTTTTTATTGAAATAGAACAATATAAATTTTCTCTATTTTAAGCAGGGTGTCAAGACTCAACATTATATACATTCAATGGTAGGTCATGACCCACTACACACTTTTTAAAATGGTAGTTCAATGAGTAACCAATAGTTATATTTTTTTATATTTTTATGTGTTATATTTTTTGAAATATTTTTAAAAATAAATTTATTAAATAAATATTCTCTATTAAATTGAATTTTTTTTCAAAAAGTGATTTAAATTAACTAAACACTATTATATACTCAATTTGTTAATTTATAATTATATTAATCAAATGATCAATTTTTTTCTAAAATTCTATTTTCCACACCTTCTAGAATATTTTATTTTTAAAAAGTTTTAAATCTGTTATTTGTTTACATATTTTATATTCAAAAAATATAATGTTTTATTTTAATATTTCATTTATAAATATACAGTCTGACTCTGCTTTGTTTTAAACATGTCATTAAAAAACAACGTTATCTGTCTTATTTTTTTTTATACACTAATTTTTTCAGTGTAGATATTGTTTTTGTAGATGCCCTTAACATATTTTTCATTAATGATATAAGAGATATATTTAAGGATAAATAACATATAAAACGTATAGATCATTACATGTATATATAATTGAATAATTTATTATGACTTAAATTAATCAAGAAATATATTCTACTTATATTCTACTACTTCCATCAATGAAAATCATTATCACTTAAATATTCCTCCACTGGAGTGATCAAAGAACTCAACCTGTATTGAATTTCTATATCATCTTCTTAGCTAAAATTTTAATAATTTTCATTATGTCTCTTTTTTTATTATTCCTACCATTATATTGTCTTATATAGTTTGGTTTATGATTATCCCATCCAGAAGTTTTCATTTGGTGATTCCTTTCATCTAAAATGAATGTTGGGTAGTTCCTCATTGACAAAAATTATATTGTGTGACTCCTTCAAATGATAGTGGTTATACCACTAGGTGTGGAAAATGATCATTTCATATATAGGTAATTGGGTTATAATTCCCTTTCAAAATTTATTATTTTGTTAATACATTTCTCTTCATTGGAGAGAGAATATTTATGAGAGGAATCATATCATGGTGATCCAAACCACTATAAAAACATTTTCTTTTATCTATTTTTATTTCCACTTAATTTTTTATAGTTTTTAAACTATCATATAACTATATTATTAATTATAATTCAAAAATAACTATTTATGACCCTTGTATTAATTACTACAATACCAAGGGTCCTAAAAATTTGTATCATAGGATGGTTCCCTTTCAAGGATTTGATTTAGTTGTTTCATTACCTCTTTCTAAACTAGCTTATATCATAGACATAAATTTATAATGAAATGATCAATACATTGACATGGATTGTCATGATTTTGAGATATTCAATCCCATCAGACTACCTGACCTTAATTGAAGATACTATATTTACTGTAAAAAATTAATGGAACTGTTCCTAAAACATTTAGGAACTGAATATAGGGAAGTAAATTTAAATGAAATAAACATTCAGATGTAGATTAAGAGTCTCTCACAAGTAAAAATGAGACAATTTTTTTAAAGAAAATAATAATGTTATGAATTAATTATATTGACCTATATATATAAAAATTAAGAGTCATACATTATCCTATAAAACATCTTCTAGAATTTTCAGAACATTAAATGTCAATCATTAAAGAACAGATAATTTGTAGAGAACCAATGAATTTAAATAATTCCAAAGTATTTATAAAGATAGAATAAATTATATGTATAATAGATTCAATAAAATTATCAATTGAATGTTTCACAAGAAGATACTATGAAGCAGGAATTTATCATCGATCAATTAATTTTAGCATTACCTAAGAGATGTAATTCAGAGATAGATAATATTAATGAATGTATATATTTCAGAAGTTATTCAAGGGATTATTTTAATTGGACCACTACATAAATTTGATATGGTAATAAAGATTCAAGAATATGATGATCATGATAAAAAGAATGATATAGAATTTAAATTGAAGACAAATGTTTTATCTAATTCATCTTATTCCAAATTACAATAAAGTGAGAATAATGAAATAAATAATTTCACCAATAGAGTTTACAATTACATTAATTATTACAGAGCCACTATAAAGATTCATATAATAGATCATCAAAAGAATGATATAATGTGTTTTAAAACAGGTAATATTAATAAAATAGATGATTGAGAATTAATATGCATTGAGTGAAAAAAATGGAATATAAAATCATATTATACCAAATTAAAAAATCCAGGAAAAAGGATATAAATAAAAGATGAAGAAATTTGAAGAATATCATGCAGTATGGAGTCAAAATGAAGATTTAGTATCAAGTATTCATGGTTCTGAAAGTAAAAATTAATCATCCAATCTAGGATTGATGAATAAAACTATAAATTATGTACATTCTAATTATAATTATAGTTCTAGTTATGAATATTATATTGAAAGTGAAGTTTAATAATTCACTACTCAAAATCAAAAATTTAAAAGTTATATCTTGATAATTGATTAACGATAACATAAAATACAAGTACAAAAAAGTAAATATATAAATAAAAAAATAAAAAAGACTAAATGAATAAATTTTTATTAATATAGGTGAAAATTTTGTTGTATATTATTAACTATTAAATGACAAAGTTGAAAATTTGAGAATAAAAGGTTTCATTTTAGAATATAATGAATTTTAAAACATAATAATATATATTTTTTAGTGAGGAATTTATCTAAAATTTAAAAGGAATTAAAGCATCATAAACATGAGAATATGAAATTAAAAAATTATATATTATGTTCCAATGTGACAATATGTGATTCCCTTGAAGTTATTTAGAAATAGAATGGAATCCCTCAAAATTAGTTTCCTATATTAAATTAAACCATGTCTATTTTTGTTTAAGTACAAGATAAATATGATAACATATAGTTATGAAAGAACCCAAATGTAATAAAAAGTGTTGTATCTTTAATAATAAGGTCCCTAATATGTTTAGAAATATATATTTTAATAGAAAAAATTTGATTATTTCAAATGTTGACTTATTTAGATGTATTCGAAATGGGAATTCTGTAAATGAATGTTCTTTAATGTTTACTCAATCATTTGTCTACACTAAGACAACCATTTCTAAAAATTCTTTTTTACATTAACTTAAAATAAATGTATCAAATATGTATGGGCGCATAAAATATTTTCTAATAATAATGTTGGACCCAATATAGTCTATGTAAAAAGAACCATCTAATTAATTTTTTTAAAATGATTTTCTGAAGAGTACTAAAATCACATGGTATATTGATAGTGGGTGATCAAGGAATATCTATAACAGGTTATCATATAACCCATGTGATGTAGGTACAATCACTTTCGATAGATAATATAATTGAAAGAAAAATGGTTTAAAATATTTAGGTATATTATGTTTTATTATAATTTATAAATTTATATTTTATAGGGCATTAAACACAAATTAATTATTATGTCACAACATTTGTTATGATGGAATGAGTGTGAAATTTTATGATAATAAATTTCTTGTTTTCAATGATAATATTTATATATTAAATGATAATAGAAAGGAAAATATTTATTCTATAGATTGTTCATAAATAACCAAGAATATTTTAAAAGGATTTAATTTTGGAGGTAGAAATCTAATTTTGCTGCATAGAAGGATAAAAAATCTTCATCTTCAACAGTTATGAAGGCTAGATAATCATCGATAGGTTCTTTAAATTCTTAAATTTAATATTTATAAGTATTATGTATGTGATTATTCTCAAAAAGTTAAGTAGTAATAATCATATTTTATATATATTAATTTGGTCAATACTTCATGATTCAGAGAACTAATTCATCTTTATCTTTTATGGATCCAATAGAAATACAAGTATAGGTTCTAAAAATATGTTTTTTTATTTTAGATTATATAATTATATTTCCTTGGATAATTTTCTTATATCATAAAAGTGAAACCCTAATCATATTTTCTTAAATTTCATAACAAAATTAAAAAACAAAATGGTAATATAAATTATTTTATTGGAAGTGATAAAATATGATAGTTTGTTAAAATTTATTTTGAACAAATCTATTAAACTAATTGACTTCTCATAATTTTTGTCTTCACTATAATAGAATAATATAACGGTTTTGTAGGGCGGAAAAATAAATATATTCATGAAATCGTATGATCAATGCTTAATGCATTATCCCTTCCATAATTATTTTTGTATGATTCTCTTAACACATCTTGTTATATATTAACTAGATTTTACATTAAAACATTATTAAATAAACCTCCCTATAAACTGTTAAAAATTAATAAAACCAAAATTGGTTATTTTAATGTTTCTGAATGTACAAAATATATTTATAATTACAATGTTAATCTAGATAAATTTCATTATAATGTTATGATGGTATCTTTTTATGGTACTAATGTAATAATAAGAGATATAGGGTATATAATAAAAAAATAATGATAGTGGAAGAATATAGGCATGTTCAATTCAATGAAAATAATAAAAAATATATTATTGAATATGTTGATATTATTAATGATTTTAAAGTATTCAAATTTAGGGAAGATAAACTTAAAAATAATAATTCATCAGCATATGGGGAGAATAAATCATGTCAATATGATACTTTAATTATTTAAACTCACAAATATTACACATTACCAAATGTTATAGGAAATATTAAATTTGGAATTATGGCTATAAATTTTGTTTGTAATTTCATTTTTAATTATTCTTTATAATAGATTTTGTACCTATTAATTTTAATCAATATTAAATTAATAATAACAAAAAAATTCCATGCATGGTTAAATTGATGAATTTGGTTGAAATAAATTTTGGTGTGTAGTTTAGTTTCTATAAGATACAATTCCTATATGAACCAAATATATTTTTCAAAATATATTAGATGAATCCATTAATATTGTTAGAAATAAAAAAATATTAGTTTAACAATGTATTATTCCTGAATAAGGAATTATTTTTTAAGATTAATTTTCACCAGTTTCAAAATTATAAGCTATTAAAATTTTATTAAATTTTGATTTCTTTACAAATTTTAATCATTTTAAAATGGAGGTAAAATCTGCTTTTGTAAATGATATAATTTCTAATAAGGTTTATGTTTATGAAAAAACTAGTTTTTAAAATATTTAATTTTGGAATAGGGACTTCAAAACATATAAAGAATGATAAGTAAATGAGAATGATCATCAAACATGTTTTATAAAACAAACACATTTTTTAATTAAGAAGATTTTTTAACAGGTAATGTAACACCCCAAGCTTCTACGGTACGTTTCCCTTCGAATAATGCGATAGCGTGTGTTGTACGCAACCTCGAGTTCTAACACACACCACAACTAATTAAACTAGCCGTTGTGAATAGTAATACCTACTTTTTGAAATCATATATATTATATATTTCAAAATGGACTTCATTTTTGGATTCGGAATATCGAAATTAGCCTAGGGTGAAATTTTGGTACTTTTCGGATAACTTTTATATTTTGATGAATAGTGAAAATTACTAAATTTTAATTAAAAACAACTTTTTTAATCAAAATAATTAATATTGATAAATTATTAATTTGAGTGTTTTTAAAGTATATTTAGAATATATTTTTACCAATTAATATAATGTTGGTCATTGGAAATAATTATACAATTAAACCGAACATAAACAAGTGTCAATCTTTTGATAGTTATTATCTCTTAAAAACACGCTTTTTGTTTTGACAGCGGGAATTAATTTTAAATTAATTTCTGCCACTTCTGTGTTTTGAATTTAGGAAAATGGATTCCATATTTGGAATTAGGATGTTCAAATTGTGTAAATAGGTAACTTTTATTTTTAGACATTTTGAATAGTTACTGTGGTAAATATTTTATTTACCATGGTTAAAGGGTAAATCCGGTAAATAAGGGTTAAAAAATAATATTATAATAATACAAAATTACCCTAAAACGTGTCCTAACCTTATTGGTGGACACATACCCGACCATGGGCATCATTGGGTCAATTTTGGGACCCCTTGGAGCCACTTGTATGTGGTAGGGACACATTATATTAATAAAGTTAAAATAAAAATAAATATGGCATAAGCTTACATCTTTTAGAAGATCACTTTTTACATAGGGTTATACATGTTGGATTTTAGATTATAAATATTCATTAGAAAGCTAAAAATATTTCCTACATGATGATATTTTATTTATAATTTTTAGACATCAAATAAGTTAAATTATTAATGACACAATAATGATGCAATGTTTACCTCATTAATAAATCATTGAAATAAATAATATTATAATGATTAAAATGTTATCTAAAACCTGTCCAATTCTTATTGGTTGATGTTATTTCGAATATGAGTCATCTTATCTTCGACCTCAATGATTTTTGGACCATTATAAACTTAATATAATTATATTATAAAGTAATACTTTCACTCTTTCCTAAAGAGCCCCTCCTCTTCCTTATAAAAGGAGACCACTTCTACTCATTCCTCACACCTCTCAAGCCACTTGGCTCGTCCAAACTCTGCCCAACTAAGCTCCCCACATCCCTCTCCTCCTCCTTGAAGTTTCCCCTTAGGAAGAAAGCATTTCAACAAGTCCTTTGGTTCCAACCAAAGTGAGTTACCTAAATTAAAGGTAACGATTTCTCTTAAATTATTTTCATTTATTTTGCTTCTTCAACCCCCAAACTCTTTTTATTTCCTTTCTTTTGTAACAACACCAGTATCCTCAATATACTAGGATGTTGTTATAAGAAGGATTCAAACTACACATACACACAACTCCATCTAATGGTTGATGAACATAATGTTTCTGTGGATGGAAAACTAACGCCTCACGAAACGATGATTGTTCAAATACATCTTACCACCTCTCATGGTGGCCATTATGATGGAACTGTAATTAAATATGATATTAATGATATATATTTTATATATAAGCTTCTGTAATTCCATTTTATTTCATACCATTATTCGTTTCATGTTGTATATACATACGATAATTTCATTTGAGGAAGTGCGGACTACCTCCCCCTTAAAATGATATGACTCGTTCATACCACACATGGAACGTATAAAGGATGGTGTTAATGAACTTAAGTAACATATATAAAATATTATATTATACTGGAATAGTAATATACCTATATATCATTTGGATTCGATTCTTTTAAAATAAAAATTAAATGGAAATAGCGTTCGTGCGTACGTACGGACTACCGTCTCCACGAACGCGATGAGATTCATTCTCCATCGTATCCATTCAAGTATAATTATCATTTGATGATTTAAAAATGATGTTTAAAGACTTGATATCATTCTGGATATGAATAATATACAACCTATCCATTACAAACATGTTTTACGTAACCAAACATTTAAGAAGAACGAATCGATTATCACCCGAAATGACGATAATACTAAGATATTATTATCAAATCAATATTAAAAGATCATATATGATATCATATTAATATATATGATTCTTGTATAATTTAATAACAATTATTTCACCATTATACAGGAGGTTAACCTACCCCAACCAAGGAAAAGTACAAGGTAAGGGTTATTTCACAATCTCTTCATTATCCGAGGTTGTTTATACGTAATAATCTACTGGGATCTCTTTATCATCCACATCCATGTTTCTTAAAAATGTATTTCAAAACATTTTTACTATTTACAAGAATATGGGTTTAAGTCATTTATACCCTTGTTTGACTTTTTATAAGAGGTTTATAAAGGAATCTTTCCGTCGTTTTCAAAACAAGGTCCTTTTTAACCTTTTCGACAGAATTCAGGTAAGAGTGTTTTGTTTAACTTATACGGCGGGTGCGGTTATTTTCCGCCGTTATAAAATCGTCGAAGCTTTCCATACAAGCTTATAAGAATATTTTCAAAGAAAATGTTTTATTTTATATGGATCTTAAATGATTTCAAAATAAAAGGAGATACTTCTTTAAAAATAATTTTGATTTCATCTATGTCAACATCCTTTGATGGATTTTAAGATTATTTGAAGTTGATTTATTATGATACAAAACTTCTATATTGTATTGAAGGTTTTGTGATATGTTTGACTGTGGATGTGCTATTTTTATACCATTCATAGATTATGGTGAAATTATTGACATTTCGTATGCTAGTTTTAATACGAATGTTTATGTTATGTTTAAACCTTTTCATATGGGAATGCATTGGACTTAATAAGTGACGGGTGGAGCCCGCTATAGCTCCTCGATGCATCGGTAGGTCTCATGAGACAAACTAGTGTCTTGGCACAAGGCCTTGACAAAATCTTATTTGTAGTCTTGGCACGAGGCCTTGGCTATGTGGTTATGATAGTCTGGCATTATGCATTCCTACATTATGAAAGTGGTTATTGATTTTTTCATGTGATTATTCGATTAGTAGAATATCCATGTGAATAAGTAAATGGAATTATTTCATTTTATTTATGCCATACCATGTTGAAAGTTCATGTTTAAAAGGCTTTTGTTTTAGTTATACATTGCCTTAAATGTTTATTATTATTTATGAAAGTTTCCGCTATATTGTTATCCTTACTGGGCATTTGAGCTCACCCCTTTTCTATGTATTATTTTTCCCAGGAAGTGAAGATGTAAGTTATGAATGACCTGCAGGGATATTATGAGGGGATTATAGTGTGGACTGTGGAAACATTATGTTGTTGTAGTAGTTTTTCATTTTATGATGTAATGTAAAACTTATGAATATATCTAGTGTTTCCAAGGCTACTAAACCAATCGGTCTTTCGGGATTTGATCTTTCTTGTGATCATGCTAATGTTATGTAATAATGCACCGACTCTAGGTAGCTGGGGTCGGGGCGTTATAGTTGGTATCAGAGGAAGTTTAGTACAAACCTTGGAAGCTAGATTTAGATAAACTCTGATTAGAGCACATAGACCTAAGATGAACTTTGAGGATTAGTATAGAAGAACTTCCTAGAATTTTGGTATTGTCGAGACTTTGTGAGTTTTCCGAGCAATACATCCCTGTCTGGATACGAGCAGGTAGAGGCGGCTCTGGCACAGATGTACCTAGGGGTAAAACCCGAAAACACCGCTTTGAGCTAGACTCGAACGAGAACTGGTGCACGACAACGGGCCTTGCTGCACTCTTGGTTATGACACTCCCGGGGGATATGCTTAGGATAACTCTCACTTTCTTTACAAATCATTATGAAGGGTTTATGAGTATATACTTCCTCAAAGAAAACATATTTATGATTATGGATTATATCCATAGATAGTTCAATTTATGTTTAGTGTTTTATAAGTATGGGATTATGTATTTTGATTCATAAACTGATCTAGTTTATGCCATTGTTTAGAAATGGCGCCTAGTGGAAGAAATGGAAACCGTATCAATGCACGCACTCCATGTAGGGATTTCCCTCCTGCTCAAGATAATTATAGTGGGGCTGGTGATGCAACTGGTGCTGATCAGCTAATCACCATACTGGGACAACTTACTCAGGTTATGAATAATAACCTTACCCGTATGGAGCACCCTGATCCGCAGCGTGGAGGATCAATGTTAGATCGATTCATGAGGAAACAACCACCAACGTTCAATGGGAGTACAAATCCCTTAGTAGCTGAGCAATGGATAAATTCCCTAGAGAAAATATTTCAGGCTTTGGGGAGCAGTGAAAGGGAAAAAGTTATCATGGCAGTTTACCGCCTCACTGGAGATGCTGATCAATGGTGGTCATTGATTCAAAATATGAAGGAAGATGGTGAAGTATCAAATATGGAGTGGAGGGAGTTCAAAGATCTGTTTTTAGAAAAATACTTCCCTCGCGACCATCGAGCAGATATGGAAAGGCAATTTCTCAGTCTGAGACAAAAGGAGGATGAGAATGTCACAAAGTATGAGGCTAACTTTACAAGGTTAGCGAGGTACGCTGGTGATTATATTCGCAACCCAAGAAGTAAGATTGATCGTTTCATTGATGGTTAAAACCATTTCTCCGTCGAGCATTATTCTCACAATCCTTTTCATCGTACGAAGACATTGTCTCATGTGCTATCAAGACCGAAAAGGAATTCTCTAAGTCTTATGACTTTAAAGCAAAGCAAGAGAAGAAGAGACCTGCTGATCAATCTAGGAATGGAAATAAGGGGAAGAAGGGAAAGGTTGAATATCCATCTTGTGGTAAATGCGGGAAGAAACATCCTGGTACTTGCTTGAAGGGAATGGGAGTCTGTTACAAGTGTGGTGAAAAAGGCCACCAAGCTCATGATTGCAAGGGGAAGAAGGAAGCTACCAACTTTCAGTGCTACAATTGCAGGGAGATGGGACATTATGCAAATGCATGTCCTAAGCGTCAGGAGAACTTACCTCAAAAAAGGCCAAGGGATCAAGGCCAGACTTATGCTATCACTACTGCTGAGGTAGAAGCTCCGAAAGACGTGGTGGCAGGTAATTTAATGGTTTCCTCAAGTTTAGCAAATGCATTATTTGATTCTGGATCATCGCATTGTTTCATATCTTCCCAGTTTGCTAAGAAAATTAGATATTTCCAATTTGATTTAATAAGGGAGTTGTCAGTTAAAACTCCTAAGGGAAGTATCGTTGCAACAAAGTTTTGTGAATCAGTCCCCATTAGAGCACATAAATTTTCTTTATCTGCTGATTTCATCGTCATACCTATGATTGAGTTTGATATAATCCTCGGTATGGACTGGCTTTCGGACTATGATGTGAAGATTTATTGTAAGAAGAAAGAGGTTACGATTCTTGATGATAATGATAAGGAGCACCTTATTTTTAGAGCAGAATCGTCACCACCTAATTCTTATTTAGATCCACCCCCAGTAGCTCAACTTAATTCAATTATTGGGGGGGAAGAGAATGAAATAACTGACGGTGAGGAAAGGAATGTTCAAATAGAGGATGTACCTGTTGTGAAAGAATTTGTAGATGTATTTCCAGAAGATTTACCTGGACATCCTCCAGAACGAGATGTTGAGTTTTCTATTGATTTGATTCCTGGATCAAGGCCTATATCGAAGACCCCTTATAGAATGGCCACTGTAGAGTTAGTCGAACTAAAGAAACAACTAGAGGAATTGAGTAATAAGGGATTTATTCTCCCTAGTGTTTCTCTATGGGGAGCCCCTGTTCTTTTTGTTAAAAAGAAAGATGGATCTATGAGGTTATGTATCGACTACAGGGAGATCAATGCTATAACGATAAAGAACAAGTATCCCCTACCTCGTATTGATGATTTATTTGACCAACTGCATGGAGCTCAATACTTTTAAAAGATTGACCTTCGATCTGGATACCATCAGTTGTGTGTGAAGAAGGAAGACATTCCGAAAACAGCATTTCGAACCAGGTACGGGCATTACGAGTTTACTGTAATGCCGTTTGGATTGACTAATGCACCCTCTGTATTCATGGATCTAATGAATAGAGTTTTCAAGGAGTATCTCGATGAATTTGTGGTGGTATTTATTGATGATATCTTGGTATACTCCAAAACCTACGAAGATCATGAAAATCACTTGCGCATTATCTTGAAGACTCGGAGGAGGCATGAATTATATGGGAAGTTTAGCAAGTGTGAATTCTGGCTTCAGGAGATTTCTTTTCTTGGCCATATTGTCTCTAAAGATGGAATCTCTGTCGATCCTTCTAAGACCAAGGCAATCCAAGAATGGCCAGCACCTACGAGTATAACTGAGGTACGTAGTTTTATTGGTTTGGCAGGTTATTATCGACGTTTCGTCCAGAATTTTGCCCGATTGGCTATCCCATTAACGAAGCTCGCACGTAAAGGTGTTAAATTTGTTTGGAAAAAAGAGTGTGAAGAATGTTTCGAAGAACTAAAGAGAATATTAGTCAATGCTTCTATATTGACTCTACCATCGGGGAATGATGGGTTCGTTATTTATAGTGATGCATCGAAGAAAGGACTTGGCTGTGTCCTTATGCAGAATGATAGAGTTATTGCCTATGCATCACGACAGTTGAAAATTCATGAACAAAACTATCCTACTCATGATCTTGAGTTAGCAGCTGTGATCTTTGCTTTGAAGATATGGAGGCACTACCTCTATGGTGAAAAATGTGAGATTTATACTGATCACAAGAGTTTGAAGTATATTTTCTCACAAAAAGAACTCAACATGAGGCAAAGGAGATGGCTTGAATTACTCAAGGATTATGATTGTACGATACACTACCACCCGGGGAAGGCAAAAAAGGTGGCAGATGCTTGAGTAGAAAAGACCATGGAGTTTTGAGAAATATGAGAATTGAAAGGGATCCAATTTTCATGGATCTAGTGAAGATGGACATGGGAATAACCAGGGAAGGTGAAACATTAATGCTTTTTCAAATGGTTGCCAAACCATCTTTACTAGAAAGGATTAAGAGTTCTCAGACCGATGATGAAGAATTCCAAAAGAAGATTAAAGCTGTGAATGATGGGAGATTGAGAGACTTTGTGTATGAAGATGGAATTTTGAAATTCGGGAAGAGACTTTGTGTTCCCAATATACCTAATCTAAAAAGGGAATTGCTGGATGATGCTCATAGTTCCAATTTCTCTATACACCCTGGGAGCACCAAAATGTATAGAGATTTGAAGGAACATTTTTGGTGGGACAACATGAAGAGGGAGATTGCTGATTTTGTGTCATGATGTATGGTTTGTCAACAAGTGAAAGCTGGAAGGCAACAGACTGGAGGAGTCATGCAACCTCTTCCCATACCGGAGTGGAAATGGGACAATATTACGATGGACTTTGTCATGGGGCTACCAAAGACTCCTAGAAGGAACGATGGAATATGGGTTATTGTTGATCGTCTTACCAAGACAGCACATTTTCTTGCTATAAGAGAAGATCTACCCCTGGAACGTCTAGCAAGACTATATATTAATGAAGTTTTGAGACTTCATGGAGTACCCCTATCGATTATTTCTGATCGTGATCCCCGTTTTACTTCAAGATTCTGGAAAAGTCTTCAGAAATCCCTGGATACTGAACTTCATTTTAGCACTGCTTACCACCCTAAGACAGACGGACAATCAGAACGGACTATTCAAACCTTAGAAGACATGTTGAGATCTTGCTCACTTGACTTTCAGGGTATGTGGGATCAATATTTACCTTTGGTAGAATTTTCCTATAACAATAGCTTCCATTCGAGTATTCAGATGGCACCATATGAAGCGTTGTACGGAAAGAGATGTCGTACACCAACCTGTTGGGATGACGTTGGTGAAAGAAAACTTGTAGGCCCAGAACTGGTGGAGGAGACGGTGGAAAAGGTGAAAGTAATCCAAAATCACATCAAAGCAGCTCAAAGTAGGCAGAAGAGCTATGCCGATAATCGAAGGAAGGATTTGGAATTTCAAGTCGGTGATCATGTTTTTCTGAAGGTATCTCCGTGGAAGGGAGTCATACGTTTTGGTAAGAAAGGTAAATTGAGTCCCAGGTACATCGGACCTTTCGAAATTCTAGAACGAATTGGGGTTGTAGCTTATCGATTGGCAATGCCGCCAAGTCTCTCCAAAGTTCACGATGTGTTCCACGTATCTCTATTGAGGAAATACATGCCTGATCCGACGCATTTACTCACCTATGAGGAATTAGAACTGGAACCCGATCTGTCTTATTGCGAAGAGCCCGTCAAGATTCTTGATACGAGAGAACAAGTGCTGAGAAACCGGACGACGCGTCTGGTAAAAGTTTTGTGGAGAAATCATAAGATGGAAGAGGCAACGTGGGAACCCGAGGAACTTATGATGAAAAACCACCTGAGTCTTTTTATGCAGTAATACCCCAGAAATTGCGAGGACGCAATTATTTGAAGGAGGGGAGAATGTAACACCCCAAGCTTCTACGGTACGTTTCCCTTCGAATAATGCGATAGCGTGTGTTGTATGCAACCTCGAGTTCTAACACACACCACAACTAATTAAACTAGCCGTTGTGAATAGTAATACCTAATTTTTGAAATCATATATATTTTATATTTCAAAATGGACTTCATTTTTGGATTCGGAATATCGAAATTAGCCTAGGGTGAAATTTTGGTACTTTTCGGATAACTTTTATATTTTGATGAATAGTGAAAATTACTAAATTTTAATTAAAAACAACTTTTTTAATCAAAATAATTAATATTGATAAATTATTAATTTGAGTGTTTTTAAAGTATATTTAGAATATATTTTTACCAATTAATATAATGTTGGTCATTGGACATAATTATACAATTAAACCGAACATAAACAAGTGTCAATCTTTTGATAGTTATTATCTCTTAAAAACACGCTTTTTGTTTTGACAGCGGGAATTAATTTTGAATTAATTTCTGCCACTTATGTGTTTTGAATTTAGGAAAATGGATTCCATATTTGGAATTAGGATTTTCAAATTGTGTAAATAGGTAACTTTTATTTTTAGACATTTTGAATAGTTACTGTGGTAAATATTTTATTTACCATGGTTAAAGGGTAAATCCGGTAAATAAGGGTTAAAAAATAATATTATAATAATACAAAATTACCCTAAAACGTGTCCTAACCTTATTGGTGGACACATACCCGACCATGGGAATCATTGGGTCAATTTGGGGACCCCTTGGAGCCACTTGTATGTGGTAGGGACACATTATATTAATAAAGTTAAAATAAAAATAAATATGGCATAAGCTTACATCTTTTAGAAGAACACTTTTTACATAGGGTTATACATGTTGTATTTTAGATTATAAATATTCATTAGAAAGATAAAAATATTTCCTACATGATGATATTTTATTTATAATTTTTAGACATCAAATAAGTTAAATTATTAATGACACAATAATGATGCAATGTTTACCTCATTAATAAATCATTGAAATAAATAATATTATAATGATTAAAATATTATCTAAAACCTGTCCAATTCTTATTGGTTGATGTTATTTAGAATATGAGTCATCTTATCTTCGACCTCAATGATTTTTGGACCATTATAAACTGAATATAATTATATTATAAAGTAATACTTTCACTCTTTCCTAAAGAACCCCTCCTCTTCCTTATAAAAGGAGACCACTTCTACTCATTCCTCACACCTCTCAAGCCACTTGGCTCGTCCAAACTCTGCCCAAATAAGCTCCCCACATCCCTCTCCTCCTCCTTGAAGTTTCCCCTTAGGCAGAAAGCATTTCAACAAGTCCTTTGGTTCCAACCAAAGTGAGTTACCTAAATTAAAGGTAACGATTTCTCTTAAATTATTTTCATTTATTTTGCTTCTTCAACCCCCAAACTCTTTTTATTTCCTTTCTTTTGTAACAACACCAGTATCCTCAATATACTAGGATGTTGTTATAAGAAGGATTCAAACTACACATACACACAACTCCATCTAATGGATGATGAACATAATGTTTCTGTGGATGGAAAACTAACGCCTCACGAAACGATGATTGTTCAAATACATCTTACCGCCTCTCATGGTGGCCATTATGATGGCTATGTAATTAAATATGATATTAATGATATATATTTTATATATAAGCTTCTGTAATTCCATTTTATTTCATACCATTATTCGTTTCATGTTGTATATACATACGATAATTTCATTTGAGGAAGTGCGGACTACCGCCCCCTTAAAATGATATGACTCGTTCATACCACACATGGAACGTATAAAGGATGGTGTTAATGAACTTAAGTAACATATATAAAATATTATATTATACTGTAATAGTAATATACCTATGTATCATTTGGATTCGATTCTTTTAAAATAAAAATTAAATGGAAATAGCGTTTGTGCGTACGTACGGACTACCGTCTCCACGAACGCGATGAGATTCATTCTCCATCGTATCCATTCAAGTATAATTATCATTTGATGATTTAAAAATGATGTTTAAAGACTTGATATCATTCTGGATATGAATAATATACAACCTATCCATTACAAACATGTTTTACGTAACCAAACATTTAAGAAGAACGAATCGATTATCACCCGAAATGACGATAATACTAAGATATTATTATCAAATCAATATTAAAAGATCATATATGATATCATATTAATATATATGATTCTTGTATAATTTAATAAAAATTATTTCACCATTATACAGGAGGTTAACCTACCCCAACCAAGGAAAAGTACAAGGTAAGGGTTATTTCACAATCTCTTCATTATCCGAGGTTGTTTATACGTAATAATCTACTGGGATCTCTTTATCATCCACATCCATGTTTCTTAAAAATGTATTTCAAAACATTTTTACTATTTACAAGAATATGGGTTTAAGTCATTTATACCCTTGTTTGACTTTTTATAAGAGGTTTATAAAGGAATCTTTCCGTCGTTTTCAAAACAAGGTCCTTTTTAACCTTTTCGACAGAATTGAGGTAAGAATGTTTTTTTTAACTTATACGGCGGGTGCGGTTATTTTCCGCCGTTATAAAATCGTCGAAGCTTTCCATACAAGCTTATAAGAATATTTTCAAAGAAAATGTTTTATTTTATATGGATCTTAAATGATTTCAAAATAAAAGGAGATACTTCTTTAAAAATAATTTTGATTTCATCTATGTCAACATCCTTTGATGGATTTTAAGATTATTTGAAGTTGATTTATTATGATACAAAACTTCTATATTGTATTGAAGGTTTTGTGATATGTTTGACTGTGGATGTGCTATTTTTATACCATTCATAGTTTATGGTGAAATTATTGACATTTCGTATGCTAGTTTTAATACGAATGTTTATGTTATGTTTAAACCTTTTCATATGGGAATGCATTGGACTTAATAAGTGACGGGTGGAGCCCGCTATAGCTCCTCGATGCATCGGTAGGTCTCATGAGACAAACTAGTGTCTTGGCACAAGGCCTTGACAAAATCTTATTTGTAGTCTTGGAACTAGGCCTTGGCTATGTGGTTATGATAGTCTGGCATTATGCATTCCAACATTATGAAAGTGGTTATTGATTTTTGCATGTGATTATTCGATTAGTAGAATATCCATGTGAATAAGTAAATGGAATTATTTCATTTTATTTATGCCATACCATGTTGAAAGTTCATGTTTAAAAGGCTTTTGTTTTAGTTATACATTGCCTTAAATGTTTATTATTATTTATGAAAGTTTCCGCTATATTGTTATCCTTACTGGGCATTTGAGCTCACCCCTTTTCTATGTTTTATTTTTCCCAGGAAGTGAAGATGTAAGTTATGAATGACCTGCAGGGATATTATGAGGGGATTATAGTGTGGACTGTGGAAACATTATGTTGTTGTAGTAGTTTTTCATTTTATGATGTAATGTAAAACTTATGAATATATCTAGTGTTTCCAAGGCTACTAAACCAATCGGTCTTTCGGGATTTGATCTTTCTTGTGATCATGCCAATGTTATGTAATAATGCACCGACTCTAGGTAGCTGGGGTCGGGGCGCTACAGGTAAAGTTGATCAAACCATTTTTCTTAAAATAACCTAATAGGATATAGTGATTATACATATTTATGATAGTATAACCATTTTAGTTTTAAAAATTTTAAACATAGTAATGTGTTTTCAAAATTAATGTCTAATAAAATTTACATTAGCAATTTGCGGGAATTAAAAATTTCCCTACATTAAAAACTAATCAATGCAATGTTTTTATTTTATGAAATAAATCTAGGTATACTAATGAAATTATAAAAAATATTGGTCTTGATTCTTGTAAAATAATTATAACCATTATGGGAACCAAATATATACCAGATGTTGATGAATATGGAATTTTTTATGATAAATAGAATATAGGCATGATAACAACCCGTTTGTATCTTGTTGTTACGGGCTAGATATTATTTTTATTATTTAAAAAATATCCATATTTGTAGTAAAACCCAAAGAAAGTCACCATAATTCTATTAAAATAATATTAAATTATATTATAGTTACTATTAAAACTGTGTTATTATTTTATAATGATAATTTCCTTTATTTAATATCTTACAATAATTCTATCGTTGGAGGTTTCTAACTGGGCTAGAAAATTACATCAGTTTTGTGGCACATTTTATGAAAAATCATAATTTTATAGACCTTTATGAAATTATATCCAGCATAACTATCAACATATAAGACAATGTAAGCTAAAACTACTATTATTTGTTCACATAGTTTTTTGATAAATAAATTGTACATTTTTTATATTTGATTTTATAAAATTCATATCTACTATGATAACACATGTTCTATTTCAATTTATAAAAAACATCTTCTACAAAAAACACATTGATGTTAGATTTAATTTCCTTTTATCTCAAGTAAATAAATTTGATAATAGATTAAAATTATTTCCAACTATGAAAAAATTATCTGATCTTTCACATAATGCTTAGATTTTGATAAACGTTACAAAATGATATTTTAATTTGTATTGCTTAAAGCTTAACATTTTCCTAGTATAATCATTATATCAATAAATAAATTCATCTTTTTCATGTATTCATGAAATTAAATTTATATATTTTAATTTGATTAGTTTAAATTAAATATAATTGTAGAATTGAACACTATTACAATTTCTTAATATTCGGACAATTCATCTCTATTTTTTCTTTTGAGAAATTATTTTTTTAATTATGAATGGAAATATGATTAAAGAATGATTTCCAATTTTATTTTCATAATTATCAAAAAGGGGAATAATTTTTATGAATATATAACAAATGATTTTCACGGTTGTTTGAAAATATAATAAATATTATGTTTTTTAATTTACAAAAAGGGGAAAATTATTTGTAATTTGGTATTAAAACTTTTACATATAACAATATAATGATAAATAAATATAATATAACATTTAATTAAATTTTTATTTGAACAATAATATTTCTTTTTAATATATTTTAATTTGATGTTTTAATCATTTATTCTTTTGAATTTATATTTGTTTCTATTTATTTTTATAATTCATATGTCCATATTCACAATACTATTTGGCATGTTTTACAACCCCATTTAGGCAGACCTGGCATTCATCCCTTGTGTAAGGTATATCCCTCATATCCCATATATAGGTTGGGTCTTGCATGGTGGGCACATTTCACAAACAGGCCTGTGTATAAGGCTCATGATTTATGCCTACTGAGCACATGATTTGGGAAAGGGTTTCCCATTGGGATCACATACCCTTTTTTGATGTCTTTTTTATGATAGATATTTAGTGTATCCTGGTTGATATACCAATCAGTCAACCTGTCTTCAATTCATTGTTGTCAATGTTTCTGTATTCATTATTTACTTTAGTTAAAAAATAATTTATAATAATAGTTGTCATTATTTTTTAATCTATTATGTTTTATCTATTTTTAATTCATGTGAGCATATAGTTCATCCTCCCATACATTTACTAGTTGATTTATTTCAATTTTTTCTTTCTATGTCTTCAAACTCTATCTAGTTCATCAATTTTTATCTTCAGAAACTAGATCAAATCAATTTGACAATATATTATCATACATAGATAGTGGCTCTTTTCTATTATTTATGTTTTCTACACTAGTCGAGTGTCTTATCTGATCTTATCTATCATGTAATTCATCTTCATGTTTCCCTTACCTACTCAACATTCTTATTGGGTTGATCAAAATTCCTCCATTAGATGCAAGATAATGAGTCTTGATTCAATGTTGGAACCCATTAGTGATTCATTAGTAACTCTTGGATATCAACGGTGTATCACGAGGAACTATTGGATATTAATAGTTAGTTACAATCCACCATTGGACCCCAATGTTTGGTCTGTTTCCTACTGTCACACATGGATGATGGGTTATTATTTTTACCACAATTGGTGTTTCCCATATTGTATTATGTCTCCTTATAAATATTTCTCTCTTCAATACTATCTTTTATTCATTTGGTGTTATTTCATCTTACTAAATAATGAATCTATAATAGCTTCTTCCATGCTCTACCAATATGTATTTTGTATTCTATCTAGTGTAGTGTTTTTATTATTATTATCTACTTATTTTTTTTTTCAAATGTTTATAAATTTCTATATTATCAGCTTTTCTGTGGTATTTAAATTCTCCATGTTCATATAAGGTTAGTAGAAAAGTGATAAATTATTTTTATTATCTTTCATTTTATTATTTTATACTCCATTGTGAATTTTTTTATTCTATTAATATTTAATTTCAATCTACTATTTGGAAATATTTTTCATTTATACACTATTGGTCATTTCCAACGGTATGTTTGAGAAACATTTGGCCTCATGAAATTGTGATTCATGAGTCACTATTGAATTTCTTAATAAAATATTTTTATTTATGTTTTTCAATCAATGGGTTGTACTGTAACATGGAACAAATTTTATTTTGGTTGAATTTTTTAAAATTATAGAGGTAAAAATAATCATTGTTTTTAGTAGTTGTTCCTGATCAATTTTTCGTGAATTTAATTATTTGTTCAAGACCCACCAATTTTAGTTTTCAACTGTAGCTTAATGAGGCATTGTTAGTTAACAAAATTCGATAATTTTCATTTCATATTTTTATGTAATGAAGTTAAAAAAAATTAATATTCTCTGATGTTTGATACCTATATTGAAACATATTTACAACATTGTATAAAATAATTATAAAGTTATTTAATATTCACTTTTTAATGAATAATGATATTCAATAAATGCTATATTTATTTAATATAGTGTTCCCCAAAATTTATGGCGATCATATTAAAATATTTATTTTTTGAAAATCGTTATTTGAATAGAATTTTTATATATAATGTATAAAATATTTTGTTTTAATATATAATGAAGAAATATAATGTCTAAATGATTTGTTTTTCATCATGACTTTATCAAATAAAGACAATATTTTTATTATTTTATTCATATACAATAACAACTGTCTTTAAGATATTGGTTATGGATACCCTCCAAAGGTGTATTTATTTAAGGATTTAGGAGATCACTTTAAGGAAACGAAAATATAAAAGTGCCGATCCTTCCATAGATATATTATGAGAAAAATTATACAACTTGAAATTATTCGAGAAATATATTCTTCTTCTCCTTATCTACTTTGATCACTAAAAATATTTATCAATTTCATCATCCACAACTAGAGTGATCCAAAAACATGAACTACACTAAATTTCTAAATTATTTGATATGCAATAATTTTAATTTCATTTGTTATTTCTTTATTTTAATTCTTCTTACAATATAATTTTTCTCTATAATTTGGTTTATGGTTTTTCACAAATGAGTATTAATTTTTTTATTACTACCATCTAAAAGGATTTTTTGGTAGTTTCTCTATAATAAAATTAAAGGTAGGATCTGACTCCTTAAAATGTTTCTGGTAATAAAAAAATATGTGAAGGATTTGTGTTTTAACTGTATGTGATTTGGTTATTCCCCCATTTCAAAACTGAGGAAGTAGTTAATAAAATTTCTATCATATATTAGATATGATTAAAGATAGGACAAGGATCTTTTTTATCAAAACATATATAAAAACATCATGTATTATCAGTTTTTTATTTCCTCTACAATTTTTAAAACTATTCTAATTCTACTATAATTGTAATATTAATCATAATTTAAAAAGTAAAATTCCCCCTACACTATTGAGTAATTCCAAACTAAGGGACATAAAAATATTATTTGTATTTAATCAATATAAAAGTTATATATGATATATTTTTAGTTCTTTAATGGTTATTTCATATTTACTTCTATTTTGTTCCATCGATCCGAATGTGGACCCATCACTCGTTCTTATCTATAGAATATAGTCCCCATGAATTTATGATATTAAATTTTATTCACCCATTTATATGAATAATTATTAATTTGTATATGATTATTTAATAAAATATTTATTATATCTCTTGTATTCTTTAAAAATATGGATCATTGATCAATATAAATGGACTTGGACTATTGAACCATAATACGCCAAAAAAACAAAGCACTTTTCAACGGAAAAATTTATATTAATAAATAATTTTTAATAAATGAGTGATATGATGTTATAATTATATAACATACGGAATGATATATTAATAATTTTTTGGAATAAATTTATATGAAATTAACTTTTATTTCACATTAGGTATGAATGAAACAATGAAACACAACACATGAGATATGGGTTTCTCATCTCATATCTATTTTCACAAGACATATGGCATGTCAACAGATTTTTTTATTAATTTGGTTTATATAATAAACCATTTATATAATATATAATTAATATTATTATGTTCATGGTATTTAAATGTTTAATTTTATATTATTTCATTCTTTGGGTTTACTATTCAAAATTTACCAACGTAGTAAGAGATTTAAGTTATAATTTTACATCATTTTAGGATTTTCTATGTTAAATATCTTATGAGTGAAATTATATTGAACTTATCTTTTATAAGAAACGTATTTTTTCTTCTTTTCATTTCTAGAGTTATTAATTATTATTACCAAGTTCAACTGTTTTGTGTTTAAAATAACTGAAAAAATGTTTTCAAATAAAATTCATCTTTATTTTCTCAATAGTGGGCTAAATATTTCTACAATGTTTTACTCTTGGAATTTTTTATAAAAGTTCTTACCTATACATTCAATATGATTAAAATATCATTAATAATCTATAGACTTTTTTATATACATTATAAAAAATAAAATTTTTTAGGAATCATTTTTCTAAAAATGAAATTTTAGACATTTTTCACTATTATGAAAAGAAATTATTATTTTAACATATATAGAATGAATATATTTTTCTTCCATATTTATTGTAATTTTTATTGAATATTATATTATATTATTCCTTCTTGATTTTAAAAAAATTAATTTTCTTCAAAATTCTATGAATTTTCTTTTAAATTATTATTTAATGAAATGAATATATTCTTATATTCTCAAAGAATAGATTTAATGTTAATTTGTTGTTATTTTTAATCATTATCAGCAAACATTAATGATTTTAATGTTTAATTGGTGATAAAATATTATTAAACTATAACGTTCATTAAGATGATATCTTATGATGATAATGATTTTTGGATTATTATTTTAAACTCATTCCATCCCCATTAGTTAAATATGTTATAATTATACCTTTATGAAGCACATTATATTTTTACATGTCATGGTTTGAGGTAATGATTTAATGTTTATGAAACCGATTTAATTTTATGAGTTTAGATATGATGAAATATCTATATCTTGGTGATCTTGTGAGACACATATGTGTTGTTTTTATTACATAATGGGTGATTTGAGATTTTAAATTCCAACAATAGATTGGATTATCATGATATAGTTGAGAATTCTCTCAGTGATAATGAAGATAATAAAATTCTTAGAGTTTATGGGGTCATATATATTTATGTTAATCCTAAATTAATATCAAAATTGGTGGTTAGGAATTTCCATCATTGGTCATTCTACATAATGATATTTTGAGTAGTTAACCTTAACCACGGATGTGATTTTCTAGGATTATGTTTTTGATAAAAACTAATGCATTATGCAAATGATATATATTCATGGATCATGATTGAATATTTATTGTCATAGACTCATATTTATTATATATTTTAATTAAAAAATCTATATTCTATGATTCATGTTTACATATATTAGATAGATATGGTATGTTTATTTATAGTGATGATCATTTTATCATGCCCTTATTCTTATGTGATACTCACTTATAATCAATTATGGTTACCTCCAATTTTTACACATACTAAAAAATTGAGGTCACCATTTCTTGTGTTTTTTTCAACATGATATTAATATTTATTTCAAGTACAACATGTATAAGAATTTTACTCTATGTGATGATATTTTAGGAATATGTTGAATATATATAACAAAATAAGGTAACTATATATCTATCCGCCAAAAATACTAATCCTTTACAGTCCTTGAGTGTATATTATTTTGAATCTTATTTTGAAAATTTTTAAAAAATATTCAATTTTTTTTAGGAAATTCTTCAGTATCCTCAGTTTTTACCATGGTATAAATTTATTAGTTTTCAGAAACTGTGTTTAGGTAACATTAGTTGAAACATAGGTATATGTTTAAATAATTATAATACTTTAATTTTCTAGTAATGTAAATTTTGTGTGTTTCCCCCGAAATTTTTTCACAATATGGATTTTGGAAGGTGGATGTGGTTGTGGAATTAATGAACCTAGTGGTAAAAATAATGAAAGGGATGATTGAGTATTAAATCAATATTCCCCAATCCCTAAGGAGTTGTCGTAAGACTACATATTATGTTATAGACTCCATTGGGATCTACTTGCATTATTTAGAATTTTATTTATTGACCTTTAAAAAGTATTCAAATAGGTAAAAAAGAATCAGACCTTGGTTAATCCTATTTTTTATTAGATTGAAACATGTATCTGTGATTTATAAATTATATGAATGATGTTTCATGATTTTAAGATTCCTTGCAATTATTAATGTGTCTCACACTATGCTTCTTGGTTTTCATTCAGGGATGGATCCATATGATCAAATTTTAATGGTAAAAGAGATAAAAAAATTCAGTAACTATGATATTGAGAATCCTAATAAAATGGGTGTTGGGATGAGAAAACATAAAGCTATGATCCATTTACTATATCAAGACATTAACGATACTGGGAATCATTTTAAACATTATTGTATCCAATGGGAGGAACAAGTTTCAAATTATTATTTTATGATGAAGCTTCCACCTTCATTAAGTGGTTCCTCTAATAAACTAACTAAGGAATAATGGATCAGTACAATTGAAAATATAATTTTTATCCTACGGTTTTATAGTCTAAAAGAGTTATTTTAGTTGATCATTTTTTGGAAGGTGAATCATCTAAATAGTGAAATATTATTAATAATATTATGCAATATGAGATAATTGACTCCATTTCTTGGGGAGATTTTCGAAACATATTTTATAAAAAGTATTTTTCATAATACCCTCAAACAGAAATGTGATGATAATTCATGAAACTAATGCTGAAGGATGATGAATAATTTCTTTCAAATGAGAAAATTTTCTCATGATATTAGTTATATGATTTGGGTTTTATCATCAAAAATTAATTTAAAATTGTTCAATTCAATCAAGGCCTGAGACCAAGATATCAAAATTGAATAGATAAAAGATACATTGATTATAATGATGAAATAATTTTATATTGTGTCAATATTGAAATGAAAATATTAGACCATTAGTATTATCATGGTTTTGGAAAATGGGAACGAGGAAATTTTGATGATATTATAATAGAAAAACCTTGGGAGTAATGGAAATTAATATTCTATCATGTAAGAAGTGTAAATGAAAAAACACAGAAAAATAACATATGGGTTTTTCTAGAATTTTAACTAGTGAAAATAAATTCCATAAACTAATAGAACAATTAAGAGATGTCAAGAGGTTTTTAATGAGAGTAATGGTCAGATAGATCAACCGTATGAGCCAACAATAATACAATGATATATTTTAATGTATTATATACATTAAACCAACTAATGAATTAATTTGATGGTTAATGATGATAATTTTCAACAGTTTCCTTGAAACAACCCAAGACATCAAAAAACAGGCCACTCAAGATAACCCTCAATAAGGCCCAAAAATCCTTCCATATCCTCTCAAGATAATCAGTAATTTCAGGTGTAAAATATTAATCAATTGGTAATGGTTTATCAATAAGAAATTAGAAATTTAATTAATATAAAACAATGTAAAAGAAAAATTAGAATCATAAAAAAAACTATTATACACACCATTGTGTGAGCTCTTAGTCCACACCATCTACAATCCAACCCACTCTATGATAGAATAAGGGAAATATCCAACACTTCAAAAACATGTTAGTTATATGAAATCCAAGTGGAATACGCATAAAATATATTTTTAGGCAAGTTACTCATATAATATCTTTTTCATTTGCAAAAAAATTACATAAACAATGGTTGGAGAAGCAGTTGGAAAATATGATTTAGTCTTCAAGAAACCAGAAACAGAATTTTCGAAACCCCTTTTGAAAAAAATTAGATTTCCCTTCAAAATATATCATAATTTAAAATATAATTTTGAACACCATACACAATATAAATAAGGTAATGCATAAAAAATAGCATAATAAATTAAAAATAAAAGAAGAAGAGTGTATCATGAAATCAAACAAATATGGGAAATCGTATTAGTAAAATGTAATAAGTAAGCTGAAAAAAAAATCAAAAATAAAAAACCATGAAAATGAATGATAAAGATATATATTTAGGGTAATTATATATATATATATATATATATTGAAACTACCATAGACACACTAATTTATGATTCATCTTCCACCTTATTATGTAACTCCACAGTCATTAACAAACTCGATGAAATTACACATGAAAAATAAATGCCACAACCCACATAGACTCAATATACATGGGGATCAGATCCATCTAATAAATACATATAGAGAAACTCTCACTTTATCGATGAGTATATGTCTTATAATCCCATTATAATAGTAAAAGGGAAATTTGGGATGTCATCACATTCTTGGAAATTAATTTTACTTGAAAATAAGATAATGAATGCCTTTCCCACTCCCTTGTACCATCAATGATAAGACCATTTCAACATAAGGAAAACCATTGGGATTTCTATCAGATATAAAATTATTTAAATATTTTAATTTGTCCTATATATAATGATAGTTTAAATTTTTTTCCATGAAAAAATATCAACGTACCAAATGAGGCTTACCATTGGAGATCAAAATACAACTTACATGGAAATTGCATATCCTTCCAAAAATAGTTATAAAACTATTCTAATTATCTAAATAAAACATCCATAGCTCTAAATTGGACTATATGCATGATGATTATCAAATAGTAATGTTTGGTTAAAAATGGTTTGAATTTTAAGAAGAATATTTGATAAACTTATTTGATGTCATATGAAAACAAGGATATCTATTAAAATTAAAATACAATTTTATGAATCATTTTAGAAATAAGGGAATAATGAAAAAATAAATTAGTGGAGAATTAGTGTTTTGAAAACCCATGTTCTCACAGGAGATAATTTATGGAAGCTCTAATTGTATGAATAATACTTTTTATATTTTCACCAAATTCACATATGGATTTTCCCATATTAACAATCATATAGATGGATATCCATAAAATTATACAATGATTCAATAAAAATCACAATATATGTCACACATAAAAATTAGGAATCACACACAATCAGTAAACCATGATTGGAAACTAAAGCCCACAAATAGAAAAATCAGACACATAAGAAAATTTTCAAAACCTCAAAATAGGTTAAAAAAACATTAAAACACCAAATTCCATTTTAATAAAAATTTGAAGTTTTATCAATCACTTTTTATACATATATATATGATATAGAATAGTATAACAACTAAAAGTCTTGGGAATCCAATTATCTCCAAACCAGAAACATGGAAAAGGAATAATAATTCATAATAACTCACAAAAAAACTAAAAGAACAATTAAATTTTTTTTATAAAATTTGAAGCATCTAATGTAATGGTTTTGAACAAAAATTGTTCATGACACAATCCTAAATGGAAAAAATGCAATTAATCTCCATGAAATATATTAGGATAACCTAAGGAAGAAACTACACACTCTAAAAACATAAAACATTGTTATATATATACCCATTTTCCGTATATATATGTTACTATATTCATGTGGTATGATTTATGAAGTAGTTGAATATATTTAAATACCTATATAGATGTATGTTTATAGGTCACATACAATGAGACACTGTCTATTTCCATCACCAACAACAACTCAAATCTACCTCACAAATTTCAAAGGAACAATAGAGAAAAAAAGAAAAAAAAAATTCACAAAAAACTAATTAATACAGATCCAAATAATATGAATTAAAGAAAATGTACTCATAACTGATGGAGATCTCACTAAATTCAATCAATATGTGTTGAATCAGCCTTAATGGAAAACAATGATCATTATAAGCCACTAAAGAAGAATTATAATTTATAAATTCATGTTATTATTTGGCCATAGTACACACCCAACATTGAATAGAAATAAAATAAGGAAAATAGAGGAAAACAATGTATATGATAATATAATAAGCTTATCTTAGTAGATTACACACAAATATTGGGTGGAATATAGGCTGATGATAGATGGAGAAGGGAGGAGGGACAAGTATGCTATAAGCCCCCCCTGTAGGATTTTTTATTGAGTGAGGGAGAGGGGAGGGAGAGACCCCTTATAGGGGATTTGATTATTATTTTCATAATTTATTATTATTACTTTTTCAAACATGGATGGATGATTGAATTAGATCCTTGGTCTTCCAAGACACTTTCCAAACATTCAAGTAGCTATGTCCCACCAGGATGTAGCCACATTTTCTAGGACACATGTTATTAATCTTTGTTCCCCTAACTATGAAAGGCTTTGGTTCTTCTTTGTGAGGTCGCATGGGCATCTGGAGGATAATACACAAACATATTCCAAAAAATACAATCCCTTCAGGACTTCGTCATAAGTATTCATGCTATTAAATGGACAGTTTTCGTTTTCCCCTACACATGTTCCAATTGGGCACCACCCTTATACCTCCTACAACTCCCAAAACGCAAACATTTCACCTTGTTTTAGACTCAAGAACCAATGGAGAGATGAAGGAACAAAAAAATAAATAAATCACAATTAAAACTAGGGTAGTTGTGTGACATTTCTCCCCATCATAATAACATTCTTCCTCTATAAATGAACCATGCTAAATAAGGAAAAAATGGATATCTATAGTCCAAAATGATAAATTTAGAAAAAATGTACAATCTTAGTATGAACTTTAACAAAGGAAAATGAAATAGTTATAACTAATGTGACCTTAAAAATCCACAAGTCACACCATACTGACTCGACTGAAATGAATAGTAATAAGTTTAATGGGGGGATGATGGGTCTCCCCACCATTTTATATACAAACTAACACTAGGATCAATACTAAACATGAGAGGAACCAAACCAAAAAAATTCAAGCTAATCACCAAACCAAACCATGATTTTTAATTTCCATATGATATGGGGATATCAAAATAGTATCAATCCTAAAGGTCACTACAGAACAATGAAAAAATATCCCAAAAATAATGAGCCAACTAAAACATCTAAACATAAAACTTCCATAGAAAAACCCCTAGGGGAAAGTTACAATATTTTTATTTTGATGTTTCCTAAATCAGAACTACTAGTCCTGAAGACATCCCCGACCTAGAAAATCATACACCATATAAAAATTTTATCTCATAATAATATGGATAAATCCTTGGTCTATTGAATAATTTTCATCCCCAAAGTATAGAGTTGACAAATCTCAATCTAAAGATCATTTTATAGAAATATAGTCAGAATAATTCTCTTACTGTCCTGAATGATATAACAACAAAAAATTCATCTGAAAAGTATAGCTAGATGTATTAGAATGACTAGAATGATCACACTAAATAATAACTAGAGGGTGGTACTTTAGAGATAGATAGAAACAATAAAAATTACGCTCCTCTATATTCGGTCCTTTAAATTCACAATCCATATAGGATGGCCAACTATTACTTGTACCAAGAGATCTAGACAGCCAACCACAACAAATTTCCCTCTGAAAAAAAAACTCATCATGAAATGCTAAATTCACCCACTTCATAAATTAATGTTCCATTAATAAAATAATTTGATCTAAAATATGTAGGTGCTGACAACATATAAAGAGAGGAAAAAATATCATCCACTCCACTATGATTATGGGAATATCCAACAATATGGGATGACTTACTATAATATTTTGGGAACATTCATGGTTTAATAATCTAAAAAACATAAAATAATATAATAAGCCAAAAATAAATCCTCAATAAAAAATTTAAATAAGAGAAATTGAAAATAGAAACATTCATATAATAATTTAAATAATTAGAAAAAACAATTGTTTTTATAAAAACCACTACATTTATTCAAAAACCAATTCATACGCCATAATAATTTCAAACACCAGAACCGAATCAAAATACAATTCAATATATCAATCCTCTTGGATGAAAAAAATTATATATCATAAAATTTTGAAACAAAAAAATCACATTCACTCTCCATTTTAAAAAGATATACCCTTTGAAAAGATAATGTTTTTTAAATAAAAAGAATTCTAGAAATCAGTTTTCATTTTAAAAACATTTTTACCATTCCAAAAAAATCGAAAATAATTTTACTTTCTAAAAAAAACACTATAAAAAATTATTCCAATGGCTCAACCACACCAATATACATAACATATTGAATTTGGGATCATTTATAACATGAAAATAGTGTTTAGAATACCATGCACTGAGCATTAACTGAACAACGATATCATATTTACCCTGATCATGGGATCTACATGGTTTTTTATACAATGTATGCTGTTTGTATAGTACCAATTCAATGCCACTACCATCCCCCAACATGCCTAAGCTCGTCAAACTAAAAAATACTAATTCAATAAACATATCCCCTCAATAAATAATCAAATCCAAACTACCACTAGGGACTCGAGTATCATCGCATGCGTTGGTGATCATAAAAACAATTCATGGACAACCTCCTGAGAGAAAAATGTCCAATATCTAGTCTACCTCATACCCTAATTAACTGCGGATCCTCTGATAAAATAATTTCACATACCATACTGGGTCAACCATGAAAGGGTCACCCAAGTAATCCCATAAAAGGCCTGAGAATTGTTATTGATCCTCCATGGTGGAAATCTATTGTCATGCATCAAATAAAACTAAATTGGAATGGTTTATACAATAATAGAAATAAAATAGGAAAAAATAAAAAAAAATAAAAGGTAATGGAAATGAAATAAAAACTATTTTACACACCACTGTGCACCCTCTTTGTTTTCACTATCCATAATCCAACTTACTCCATGAGCAAACTAGAGAAAGAAAATATACAGTTATAATAACTCATGTATACTATAATTGAGTGGAACAAGTATGATGTGGGCATAAAATATATCTGTATGAGAGAACCACTAAATATATTCAGGTCTTTCCTCAATATTTTCCGTAAACACATGATTGAAATAGATTTGAAAATTTGGTTCTCATCTTTAGAAAACTAAAAAAATCATTCCCAAAGAAACTTTAGAAATAAAAAATAAAATTTCCATTAAAAAAATATTATCATTAAAAATCCTATTTTGAAATCAAATACTAAACCCAAATCAGATAATCCATATAGAATAGGGAATCAAAATTAAGTCCATGCACTAGAGCATATCCTGATATTCATGGAAAAAGAAAACACAACAATTTTGTATATAGATAATATCGAATAGTAAAAGGAAAAAATAGAAAAAAGAAATATATAATCATATTGATATGTGAACATGGTAATGTCGAAAAAATCAATATATAAGACCCTGAATGTATTCAGTTTGAATCCATATATCCGGGTATGATGTAACATGATAGCTAAAACCCAAATTATAGAGTCTACAAGAGAAAAACAAATGGGATAGTCCACATGGCCACTCATTATATAGAAATATAGTCTATATAATAAGCACATAGATATAAAATGTCACTAGAACCTCTAGATAATATCCATGAATCTCATGATAATAGTTAAAGTTAATGTGAGGATGTAATCACATGATTGGGCATAAAGTAAAACCCACAGATTCTACTATGAATGTATTTCCCACATCCTAGAATAGTCTTTGTGATGACCCTATAAATACGAGTAAAAACATAGGGGATACAATCACACAAAAAACCATTCAACAGTGAATATAATTCATGTTTGTTATAATAGTTTAAAACATTCCTCCATGAAATCATCATAATGTAATAAACATTCCATACAATTAAAAATAGGAAACCATTTTCATAGAAACCACCATTACATCGAAAATAATTTACAAAAACTACAATGGTTATACAAATATGACATATATGGCTATAAACCTGCCTATAAAATAGATGAGTAGAAAATCATACATTTATGGTATTAAATGGTCCATGTTTTTGGAAGTAAACTGGAAAACCTCATTTGAAGTCGTTTGGTAATGAATAAAACATTTCAAAGAAAGATGTAAATTTTTAAACATTTTAAAAGGAAGGTAGAACCAAAAATGATGAATGAGGGAATAATGGGGGTTTTTAAAACAATATTTTTCCAAAATATATTCATCTAATGGAACATCCATTAATATAGAAGAGACCATATATAGATTCACCATATATGCATATAGATTTCTTCATTTTCATATATATATATATATGGATAAAAATAACTGTTTATAAATTTGAAATTAAAGAGAACAATATATTTCACACTTATGAACAAGGGTTCCCACATAATCACCAAACCATGGAAAGGGATCAAATCACACAAAAATCACAATCAGGAACGTAACCCTATTATCCAAACCCCCAAACATGTTTAATTTTATTTAAATAAAAAATTTCATTTTAAAAAATAACATGGAATTAAAATAGACATGTTTCATACAAACATATTGGATATAAAAATGTACAACTATGAAACCCCACTTGAAACAAAGTTTTACAAAACAAACTATGCTGAAAAGACATAAAAAATAATAATAATAAACATCAATACAACAACGACGGACTCCAGTCATTTGGCCTCATCATCAAGAGAATTCTCTCACTCTATCAATGAGTTTCATTATGAACCTTCTCCTTTAACAAAAGGGAATGAAACAATGTGGCCCACCAGCTGGTAGCATCAGGCCCCTTCGATGCCAACCAACTCTGGCTAGACAATTTCCCTTTGTGGGATTTCATATGTACGTATGCCGATTTTCGTCATTAATGGTATCTTTCTTTTCTCAAAAAAACCCCATTTCAAAATTAATGAGAAAATAAAAATCATTTATTTTAATGATTTTTATGTTAAATGGATAGATACACCAACATCGATGGTTCTAAAGAAACAAAACATCATTCATGGAATAAGGAGAACCCATGGAACAAACCTCACACCATAAACAAAAACACACTATGATATATATTCCCATTTTATTAATTTATAGGTTACTAAATAGTTATATATATATACATTCAAGAGTATATTTATAAGAGTATAGGTCTTCTCCAAGGATCGACAAGCCACTTCCACCACTAATAGTGTCCCAAAACATCCTCAAGATGGTATGATGAACATATAAAAAATATAAGAAATGAAAACGTAGTAGAGTATATAATTAAAATTGGTCCAAATAAGTAGAATCAAACAAAACCTACAAATAATTGATGGAATACTCATCGCCTTCAACCGTCATGGTTATAACAAGACATAATTAAACCCCACAAACCCTAAAAAGGATGGTACAACAATTAAAATACACAAAACAGGGGCTGGGTTCATCCATGGAATGTGATCCACATGTATATGAAAGAAATAAAATATTAGAAATGATTTAATAAGAGATGTTTAGGGCTAATATAAGTTTATAAAACTCCAAAATAGGGATAAAAATTGGGAAAAATAAGGAGATAATGGAGGAGGGACCCATACAACAGGTTCCCCCTATGGGTGTGTCTTTCAAGTGAGGGAGAGGGGACATAAATTCCGAATTTGTGGGTATTATTATATTAATTATTATTATTATTATTTATATTATTTTTGAACCCAGTAAGGCTTCATTCTATTCCATACCGTTCTTTATCCTTGTGTGTGCCTCTCTCCCACAAGAAAGAGGTCGCACAGTTTATGCCACATAGTATTACTAACTATGTGACAAACTATGTGGGGAATTTAAACTTATACTAATGTTTAAATGGATTCTAAGTGATACCAAAATTTCATTTATCTAATTGTATAATAATTTTGGTGAATATTCACACAGACACATGATTATAGACGGTCAAACATGGTTTCCCCTAACCATGAGCCAACCAGGTGTCAACTTGAAACCACTCCAAAAACTCTCAGAACATATAAATTTCACCAGAAACTCAGACTATAGAATGAAAAGATAAATTATAGACAAACAAATGAAATAAAAAAATGTGGAATGGGATTGATATCACAATCGTAATATTTTATGAGACCAACCAAATGCTCATGAGATCAAAACTACATAACTGGGTCACAAAAATTTAGTTGTGAAACATACAGTTTTCATCAACTATAAAACAATGAATTTTAATTTACTATAGGATCTACCCAATGTTATATATATAAATTATTCTATAATGGGATAAGGTATGATGATCTCATATAATGACTTTACATACTTTCAAATAATAGTTTGTATTATTTGGTTTCCTATTAGTCTTGTGATTCTCCCTCTAGTTGAATATGAATTTATTTAGGGAATGTATATAATTTTTATAAAACTTACCTTAGTATCGTAGATCCAGTTCATAGAATCATTACAATTGAATAGGATATAATGAGTCACATCATGAATGATCGATCAGCTTTGTATTCTCAGAAAACTAGATACATACATGAGTGCAATATTATATTTGTAAACACAAATTTAATAAAAATATTTTTTATTTTGACAATAAATTAATTACCTCATGAATATAAATATATATCAGTCATAGTAAAAAATCATGGAACACTAGATAATATAATTAAGAAAAGGGAGATCTCAAATTTTCATTAATTTTTATGTATAATGGAATAATTTCAATGCCCCAAAAATCAAATGTATGAACCCTGTATTCAATAATGTGTATGACACACGGTACTAAGAATGTTAGGTGACATAAAATATAAAAACATTATAATATATTTACCATTTAAAATAGATTATATATATTTCAATGCATTCAATATTCCATTAGCATGTGTTTCACACAGAAGCGACCTTCTTCGATGGATTTCATCAAAAAAATAAAAATATATTATAATAAAAATATTATTTAATATAATTATATATAAACATCATTTTATGAATAGTTTAAACAAACTTATTAAATTTTTTTAATTCAATATATAAAAAATTAAATAATTGGTTACAAATTAATGAGAAATTCATATAAGAACCCATTGGATATAAAAAGATACAGTTTTATTTTTATGCTTCCAATGGATTTTTTTAATGAAAATATTTAATTTCAAATATAAAATGATTTTAATTAAATATAATTTTCATATATTCAATAATATATTTTTTATTTTAATCCATTTGGTCTGATAGACACAATATAAGGACAAAATCTATTTTAAATATAAAAAACATATAGGTATATATAGAAAATTTTACAACTTTGTAATGGAGATCCCATTTTAAATATGAATTTTGAAACAATAATGATTTAATATTTAGAAATAAATATCATATTTTCTGTTGAAACATACTAATTATAATTTGGTGATTTTTTTATATTTCTCGGAAACATTTAATATTTTTTAACGAATAGTTAAAAATATTGATTTTTTTTTTCAAAAATTCATTTTTATCTGATTAAATTATCAGGTAAAATTATTATTTTAATTGTTTTTAAAGAAAAATTGAATTATATATTTAATTATTAATGAATCTTATTTCATTAGACTATATTTCAAATTGAAATTAATTATCAAAACATAAAAAACATTCAGTCATTTTTAGTTTAAAAATCTGCATTGTTGTCCCGCCTACTGCATTGAATATAAAAAAAATTCATCAAATTATATGAATGAAATTTATAAAATTGTAAAAAATATTTGAAATCATTATAATATATATGTTCTAATATGAATAACTTATTTTTGACCTCACATATTTGTGAATGTAATTAAATATAATTATAAATAGAAAGGTAAAATTATTCCAAATAAAGGACGAAACCATTATCACAAGGGCCCAAATGAACTATCCACTTCTCCTAAGCCCTTTATATGGATATTACAATGGATTTTATATTTAAATTATTTTGTAGTAATTTTTATGTCATTTTATAAGTAATTATTTGGTACACCTAACTTGTTTTCCAAAATTCTATGTGTATCATTTTCTACCATTATAAAAGGACACCACATATCCCACATACTGACACCTCACAAACCACTTATACATATTAAATATCAGTATATATATCTTCCCAATATACCTTACCTAAACCTTAAATCCTCTTTTTGGGTAGAAACCCTTCTAATGTGTATTTTTGGTACAAACAAAATGATGTTACCCGATTAAGAGGTAATGTCTTCTCTCAAGAACTTTAATTTTTTTTCAAATTTCCACCTGAAAATATATTAATTCAATTATTCTAATAGAAAAATTGTTTCCTAAAAATAATATTATTGTTTTATGGAGAACAACTTAACTAAATGTACACACGTATCTATTAAATGGGTAACAGACATACCATTTTTCTATACGGTGACCAACTACCTCACGAAATGATGATTGTTCATTTTTCATTTACTGCCTCTCATAGTGTCCACTATATTTAACAAATTGAATATATTATATTTATTATATTTATTTTTCTTTATACATATGTAATATTTTTTACACATACATTTAATTTATTCCTTTTTACATTAATATGATAACATCATTTGAGGAAGTGTGGACACCACCCCCTCAATGTTATGTGATTCATTCACACTATACATATACCATATAAATTATGGTATTAATTAAAAAATAGTGAAACAAAGATCTATGAATAATATTATTTAAATAATTTCCTTTATTTAAATATAAAAAAAATATATTATTTTATATAATACCCTTTCACACTCTTAAAAAGTGATATTGCGATCTTTGGACGTGTGGACTACCACCTCCTCTAAACGATGTGACTCCATTTACATCTCATGAATTATATATAAAAATATATTATTAAAATTAATTTTTTTATTATATAATGATGATTTATGAATGGTATTTTTTCACATACATTAATGTCATAATGATCATTGATAAATGGCATTGTTATACATGAAAACGTACGACCTACCCTCTCCAAGATTGTAATATGGAATCAATATTAATAATGATATTCAAAAATTCATTATAAATTTATAATTTCAGTTTGAATATGTTAATTATATAATTATTATTAATTTTGTGTTTTTATGTAATGATCTCGTGGACTATAGTTGACCTACCAAAGCTGTTTTTGACACAAAAACTAAATTTGGTCAAAAGACATGATGTGAAATTTATTATTTAAGTAGTTGTATAAAACATAGTAAAAAGTGTAATTAAAGTATTGATAAAGAATTAAATGGTTTTCAATAATGTATAAAAATAATATATGTTTATTATTAATGAAGCTATAGGACGTTCACCTAAAACTAATCACAAGATAAGAGATTTAAATAACACTTTTCACATCTATGAGATACATATAATTTTCTACACTTATATCTTCTATGTGAGGAAACTACAATAGATTTTTATATTTTATATAATTTACTAATATATCTTTAGGTTATTGAATAATATTATATAACATTATTCTTTTAGGAGGGTTTTGATATTAAATGTTTCAATGTGCTATAGAACTCTTTGGACTGCTTATTGATTATTTTCCTCAAAAAACTTTTATTGAACTTTCTATGGAACTTACATTTGAGGAAATTATATCAATTTTTTTTAATAAATCCTTTCATTTTCTTATATTATTTAAATTCATGTTCATTTAATGTATTAGTATAATTTACACACTCTATGGTACTCAAATGTTTTTAAATATCGGTTTTAAGAAATACCAAATTCAATTAGTAGGATAACTGATTTTATTCTAAAAAATTGTTTTATTAAAAAAAATTCATATTATTTGGTAATTAAATTTTTACCCCATTTTTCCCTTGAACATAATATCCAAATGAATGTTCTTTCTCTTTTCTAAAAAAGCGTTTTCTAACTCTTTTTACCTTAAAAATGAAATTTTTTGTTTACCTCATACGACATGTACAGATCTACCCATCTTCATTTCTCTGATTCTTCCCTTAAAAGTTTGAAATGATTTTTTTTATAAAAATTAATTTAAAAAAGATTTCACAAATAAATCTTTTTTCAATTTGTTTTTCAAATAAAAAAAGTATTTTCCTTAAGATATTTTTTGATGTTCTTCATTTTTTTAATTAACAACTACGAAAATATATTGTTACTCAACATGGAACATCTTGTGTTGATACCATCATGATCCATCCTATGGATGGCTTTTGATTGATTTGGCTAGAGTTAGTGTAAACATTCACTACCATGGTCCCTTTTATTCCCCTTAAAATATTCAATTTCCTATTATCAATTGAAATTAAATTTCCCCTATGTATCCATATTATTTTTTTAGACATGATCGTTGCCTAAACGATATATCATTTTTTATAGTGTTTAATTTTATTGTTATTTAACTATTTTGGGAAATTTTGATAAATTTTTATCTTCTATTTCGTACAGATATTTTATAAGGAACATTTTTAAATTTATTATTTGATATATGAGTACTGCTTTCAACTATTTCTACATGGATGGGGACTCGTTATAGATAGCCCCTTGATTCATCGGTAATCTGATGGGATGAGTCAAATTAATAACCACAATATATTTGGTTTTACCATGTATTTTGTAAGAATTCATTTTAAATTTTATTATTTTAATGGTACCATGAATCTAAGAAACATGGAATAAAATAATCAAGCATTTATATCATATTAGTTTTAGTTATTATTCATCCATGAGATTTTTCATATACATATCTATAAATACATTTCATTTACAGTTATTTAGATGACATGTGTTCTAGTTTCTTCCCTTCCAGTATTTATTTTTCCTTATATATTTATTTGGATAGAATGTGTTTCTACTAATTATCCTACAATATTTTTTTACCATTTTATTCAGGTTTTTGATTGTATAGATGGTATTTTTAGTTATATAAAATTCCTTATTGGGAATTCCAATTAATTAAATAACAATTTCAATATAGTTTTTAATTACTAATCATCTGAGATGAACCTTATTATTTTTCATTCCATATTAATCAATGATGAAAACTATGAAAGATATGCAGTGATTTACTAGTTGGAAAAATGTTACCCTTGATGTTATTTGTTTAGAATGAAAAAATATGTTAATATTGCTGTATTCATTTATAATGTATGTACTATGTATATAATAACTAATATACTCTTGGGTTATTTGGAATTTGAATCATGGTAATCATTCGAATAGAATAGTAGTAGACATTAGATCTAGGATTTCTGGGGTGGGGTCGATATAGTTGGTATCAATTGAGGTTTAGAATCAGCCATAGGAATGAGATTTAGATAAAAATAGATTATAGAACATAAATCTTATGTAGTATATGAGTCTATGTATAAAATAATATCCTATAATTTGGTTAAGGTAGAGATTATCTAGGTCTTCTTAAAAATAAATATTTATCTAGATACAATAAGTGGACTTCGTTCTTTAACATATGTACCTAGTGGTGACAAATTTGATAAGGTCTTTCATGCTTGACTTAGGGTAACCAAGTACATTAAAACAAGACATACCATGCACTTGGTTTTTCACTCCCGGGGGATATTCATAGGATAATTCACATTTTCTTTCGAAAAAAAGTAATATTAATTTGAACAAATGATGAAAATGAATATTGAAGGTTAAAACTATGCAATTATAGATTTAAAAATAAGGTTCCCAGAATTATATATATTAATGATATTTATATGATTTTATCACTATTACTATTGTCTCTCACACTATTCTTCCTAGTTTTAGTTAATTAATCAAACGCAATGTATTTTGTTTAACATCGGACATTATGGAACATGTGGTGAAAATGAGAAACGAAATGATGTGTTGACTAGAGTGGAAGATATCATGTTTATGACATATTAGTTTTCCTAATATTTGATTAATAATATATTCCATTACCCGCTCCCGAACACACAAAAGAATAAAACCATGGAGTTTTCTACTATCTTGAGTGATGGAGACCATAGAGAAATGAAGGCATGATTTTTAACATTTTAGAAGTATGGATTGAGGGACCAAAGAATGTGTCTCAATGGAACAAATAAATGATATATTTTTGGGAATGAAGGACATAAGGAAAATGATTACTGGGGATAATTTTAGAGTATGATGGAAAAAATGAGTCTAATATTAATAAATAGTTTATATATAATTTTCATAAGTTTGGATAGCCTAAATATTACTCGAATAAATACAATCTTTTGGTGGATAAACTCAAGAATAAGTAAGGATATATTTGGGAATACGTGGATCAAGTATTTATGTTCTAGGATTATATTGAAAACATTTTTTACAAGTCTATTTTGTGGTTAACAAGATTGCTAGAATGTTCATCATATTTAGTTTTAAACTACATTAAAAAGATTTTATAAAAGGAAAGCATGTATGTCTGGTGACAACCAATCATGTCGGTCATGGTTACATTTATTGAACCCATGGCCGAAGGATGATAAGGGTTTCAAGCAATATATTGTCCTATGCAATTTCGAGGTTAATTTTTCATAATTTTTATATGGAATATTTGATGAATAAATGTTATTGATGAACTCGTAATATCAAATTTTGGAATTAGAGATTAATCTATTATTTATATAGGGTTTGGAAAATATTTTAATACAAATAGTTAAATTTCCACTCTCTAAAATTCCTTACGATCCATTAATGGTTTATTTTAGTGTGTTTAAAAAAACAAAATTTGTAATTAATTTCATTGTGTAAGGGGTTGAATTACTGTTTTATCAAATAAAAACCAAATAATATAACTGTTTATATGAAATTGAAATTGGACAAGTAATAATATTTTCTTTTATTCTTAAGTTGTAATATATTTACCCAATATTACAAAAATTACATCGAAATAAATTTTTTCCCTAATACCTTAATTTCTTTTGAAGTTATGGTATCCTAAATCATTGAATATTTATACCTTTTATTCCCTATTATTTCTAATTATCATTAATTTGTTTGTGATTACTGACCTCATACAATCCCTAAAGATATTTATGCTTTCCACCAAAAACATGTCTATACTTCCCAATGATATTCTTTTACTTATGTACCTAGTTACATGCATGAATGTCGCAAAGGACTTGTTTTCTAATATATTTTTGATAATCCTCAATGGAAGAGTAGAGGGGGAATCCTTTCGAGGCCCTTAAGATAACTGTATTACTAGACCCGAATGTCTAAGAGGAATTCATCCCATACATGAATACATGAAAATGCCCATCCCCAAAATATATATCATGATGTCGACCTTCAAAATTATTATTTCTTTTTTGAAAACAATTCCTTTTTGAGGTGCACAATCATTGTCTAAGTGAAATTTTCCATACCCTATTATTCATCCACATCTAGATATCATTGTTCTAGTGAAACTGCCCGATTTGAGTCATAATTTAGAGGAAGTTCCTTTTAAATTTATAGTTTCATCTACACTTCCTGATCTAAATTAGATGGCCCAATGTCAATAAGGTGTCCAAATGACCTTGACTAGTCTTGGAGGCCAAGGGTGGCCCAAAGACCTTAAGTACTCAAGGACCAAACCAGTGTCCCTATGGTGAATAGTTCTAACTACTACAATAAATATTAGTACCTGTTATAATACATGCTATAGTAAATTCAGTAGATCCTACTATAGTACCTACTATAAAACAGAGAAATTTTCCAACCCAAAATTAAAACCTGGGTCTCGTGGATGCACATGAAGAGTCCTCACCAACCGGGCTGAGGCACATGCACAGGAGACCTAGTTACATGTTATTTAATGGGACATATTTACATTCCACTATCTCTTTTATAGAGGATAAATTATAAACCCTACTCATGATGTGGTATTTAAAACATTTGAATTATCAAAGAAACTATCAACATGAAATAGTTCAAATTGTGAGGATGCAATTGAAATACGTTTCAAAGAATGTGACACCTTGAAAAAATAATGTATGATCATTGTATTCAATAGCATGTTTGACACACAAATCCAATCTCATAATATAATATAATATCTAAAAAGATTTCAATATATTTACTATTTTAAATAGATTATTTATATTTTAATGCTTTCAACAATTATTTTTCTTGTGTTACATGCAAGAGTGACCTTCTTCGATGGCTTTCATCACAAGAAAGATGATGTTTTACCAAAAATTAAAATATTATTAAATTATTAATAGTTAATATAAAAAGATATATACTATACTTTATGAATATGATAATCTATCCTATAAAAATTTATGTTCTATATAAATATTAAATTGATTCATGGGTTAAAAATTAATTAAAAATTAATAAATTAACCAATTGGATATAAAATGAATTATTATTTTTGTATGCTTCCATGTGAGTTTTATAATAATAAAAATAATTATTTAGTATTGGTTAATTATTTTAATAAAATATATATGTTATATATTCAAATAATTATTTTTATTTTCATCTATTAGGTATGATAGACATTAGATAAGAAAAAAATACATTTTACACGTAGAAACATATATTTTTATAATGGATATTTTACCTCTTTTTAAATTAGAACCCATTTTAAATCTAGATTTTTTCAGAATAATTGAATTATTATGTCAAAATGTACATCATATTTGAAATCAAATCATAATAATTAGGTTATGGATAATTATTTAAATTATTCTGAAAGATTTCATTTTTTAATGAATAGTCAAAAATACAAAAAATTTAGTTCAAAACTAATTTTTCATATAATTTAATTTATAAGGTTATATAATATTTTAATTTAGTTTAAATTTTATTTACGTATTTTTAAAGAATTAATATAATTAATTTCATTGGGACCTATTTCACTTTGAAATTTTTTATAAAAACATTGAAATAATTCATATGTTTTCACTACAAAAACCAGCATTGTTATCCCCCATGAGGGATTAGATTATGAAATGTTTATTCCACTACCATGAATGGAATTTTAAAAAATTGATTCCATTTTGGAACTAGTATAAATTTTATTTTATAATAATACCAATATCTTTTTAACAAAAATATTAGTAAATGTAATTAAAATTATTTAAAATTATTGAGTTAAAATAAACCAAAATAAAGGAATGAACATTTAACATAGGGGAAAAAAGAACCAATAAAATTGTCTTGAAACCATTTAATCTTTGTAATTAGGCCATTAACCATCCATTATTGTCATTTATTTTTTTTTTCATGATGTATTTTAGATAAAAACATTAGTACAACTGAATTCGTTAAAAAAATACAAAATGGGTCCTTTTCCTCTCTTATAAAAGCCCACCCCTTCTCACACATCTACAACAACATAGAATCAGAAATTTTTTGAAATATAAATATCCAATATCCCTAAAAAAATTCAAACCCTCCATTTGGGAACAATGTCATCCATGAAAGCAATTTTATACAAACAAAAAGAAGCTACCTGATTAAGAGATAACAACGTCTCTAAAGCTCTCTAGTTTCAATTCAATTATACACCACCTAAAATATATTAATTACATTATTATATGAAAATACAATTATAATAAATGTACTTGGGTGTTTTATGTATTTTTTCTTACCCACACTTATTTACACCTCTATTTAATGGGTATCAGACATATTGTTTCTATGTACGTTGAACTACTGCCTCACAAAATGATGATTGTTCCCCTTTTCAGTACCAACTCTCATGATGTCCATTATGATGAAAAATATATTTATATATTATATTTATTATATTTATTATATTTATTTTTATTTATAATTTTTAATCCTTTTATTACACATAATTTTATTACTTTCCATCTTATATTAATGTGATGGCATTGTTTGAGGATGTTTCGACTACCGCCCACTCAAAGAGATGTTATTCGCTCACAATATACATGGAATATATAAATGATAGTTTAAATTAATAATATGTGACATAAAAATATATATTATATTTATTTAATACTTACCTTGTTTCAAATATACTATGTATATCATTTTCATTATTACCCTTTCCCATACTTAGAAAGTGATAACATTATTCATGGACATATAAACTACCACATCCTCAACACGATGTGGCTCATTTTTGAATCAAAATAATTATATATATATATAAGTTTATACTAAAAAATAAAATTTTATTTATGATATAATTATGATCCTACAATGATATGGTTTTAGATACCATATTTCCATACCGATCATTAAAAAGTGGGAATGTACTCTTGTGTGCCTCTGTCCTACCATCTCCAAAATTGTAAAATCGATTCAATTCTCAAAAATATATTTATTTATTTATTTTATAATTATAATTTATTTTTAAATGTGATAATTATATCAAGATTATTATTCTTAATTTTTTATATAATTATCTCTTTGACCATAGTTCACCTACCAAAGGAATGTTTTACAAATATACTGAATTTGGTCAAATCACCAAAAAAATATTAATTTGTTATGAAGTGGTATGAAAAATATTATTATGTTAAAAAAATTAATTTTAAAAATTAATTTTTTTAATAATGTTTCAAAAAAAAGTTTAGTATAAAGGAGGTTAAATGATGTTCACTAAAAACGAAACTCATGTATAGGGATTGTCATCTCACTTTTTATATTCATGAGATAAATCACATGTTCACCACTTAAATAATTTATATGGTATATATAATTCCTATTATTATATATTATATCATGAATTATATTTAATTAATATTTTTTAAGATATTAATATAATCTTATTTATTCAGAGGATTATAATTTAAAAGGTTTCAAAGTGGTATAGGGCAATAGGGAATATTAAAATAGTATTTTCAAAAATAATAACATGAATGATATTATATGGTATTTCCATTGTAGAAAATTATATTACCATTATTCAATAAAATCATTCATTTTACTCTCCTATGATAATTTACAATCTTTTGTCATGTATTAGTACCATTTTATTACTCTTTGGTACACAAAATGTTTTAAATTATTATTTAAAAAACCCAAATTCATTGCTCGGTTTAGTTGGATAAAATATATTCTTTTGAAACCAATGTTTTGTTAAAATATTATTAAAAATGTATTCAAATTTTCTTGGTAATGAAATTTTACTTGCTTTATCATTTAATAGGGGTCTCAAAGTAATCTTCATAATGATTTCTGAACAATGAATTTTTATAAATGAGTTTACCATGAAAAATATTGTATATATTTAACTTTCAGGAAACGTATGGATTCATCTACCCTCATTTTTCTGATGCTTATCGAGAATGTCCAAAGGGTTAATTTTAATGGAAATATTTTTATAAGGAATTCTAAGAATAAATTTATCATAAAAAAATTGTTAAAAACAAATGGTTATTTTCCTCAGGTATATTATTGACGTTCATCTTTTATTTTATCAATGAAAACATCCATATAGTTTTTCTCCACTTAAGATATGTTTTACTGATACTATCCTTAACCACCCTATAGGTAGTTTTTGATTGATATGACTATGGATAATATTAACATTCACATCCTTGACACATTTTACTCCCATTAAAATATTTAATATTCTATGATCATTTGAAATTAAATTTCTCCTATGATTCCATATCATCTTTTGTGGATATGATCATTTCCTAAACCTTATATAATTTTACATATGGTGTTTAATTTTAATGTTGTTTAATTACATGGGGAAATATTGATAAAATTTTATATACGATTACATATGTTCATATGATAAGAAACATAGTCAAATTGATTATTCAATATATAAGGAATGTTTTGGAAGGGTTTAACATGTGTGGGGCTTTATTATTGATATCCCTCGATGCATCGTTAGTCTCATGGGAAAAGTCATTTTTATGGACACATTGTATTGGTTTTTACCTGATTCTTTTTAAAATATTGTTGTGAGTGTTATTTATGTTAATGGTCCCATGTAAATAAAGACCATAACATCCAATAATCACTAATTTACCTCATAATACATTGATTTATTATTTATACATGAGATTTTGTATGGATTTATCTATGGATAGATCTAATTTTAAGTTATTTAGATGGAATTTATTTCCGGTTCTTACCTTTCTATATTTAGTTTTTCTTACAATGTTAGTTGGATGGCGTGTGTTTTTAGTTATTACCTTGTATTTTTTATGCACTTTCATGCAGTTTATTGATTTTATGGCAGGTTTCTTCACTTATTTACCATCTAATATTGACTTTTCTCAATTATTACATATTGATTTTTCTACATTTTTTCCTTAATAATACTTTTATCAAACAATTATTATGTTTCATTCCCCTCAAACCAAGTATCATACTATGAATTATATGTACGGATTCACTAAATGTAATGAAGTTACCCTATATGTTCATTATTTAGGAAGAATAAAAATTATATATATATTTTAATTTGTTTGTTTCTTTATCATGTATGTGTCCCGTTTACCAATAATAATAAAATCTTTGGTCTTTCAGGTTTGATTACTTATAGTCAGGACAATTTAATAGTAGCATATAGCAGTTATGATTATTATGGGGTTGCGTATCTAGAGTAACATGAATCAATAATAATAATCCCCATGAAATTGTAAATATCTGAACTTGCATACCATGTAATTAATAAACAAATATGGAAGTTAGTAAATAACATGGAATGTTATATCACTACAAACACATTCCCTTTATATTAATGGATAAGGATAAATGAATATGGGTAGTTAAATAACTGAACTATTCAATTTTATCAATAAAAAGAGAATGTAAATTTTTATATTGACTTTCTTATAAAAAAAAGGATAACAATAAAATAATATGAATTATGGAAATGATTAATTATTGTATTTCATGCTTCTAATGTAAATGATACATTTACCATCAATATCAACCCCCCACAAAGGCTAGCTAACTGACTCATCCAATGAGACTACTGATAAATCAGCGAATTATTTTTAATCGGTCCCCATCCATGTCATACCTGTCAAAATAATTTCACATATGTCGAATAAATGATTCAATTCCGAAAAAAGATCCTTAGAAAATATCTGTATTGAGTAAAAGATATAAATTTATCAATATTTCCCCAGTAAATCATATAATTATCAAGTATATACTATATTTAAAAATATAATAAATTATAGTAAATAATCATATTATTTATAAATGATTTGGATATTTTGGATAAATAAAATTTCATATGATAAATGATTATAAGGAAGTGATTGATTCGTGTGAAAGTTACAAGTAACAAAAGAATGTTAGATTATACAATAACATTTACAACTTGTTAATTTTCAAGTCAAATTCCATAATTGAGATAATTTAAAGAGAAAAATAAAATAAAGGTAATTATGAGTATATCACAATATTATAGTAAATATTGGAATTATATACACCATATTAATATATATAGGTTCATAATAATAAATATGACTTAATGGAATGTATATTAAGATGAAATCCCCAAATACTTGAGAAAAATTTGAATAATGTGATCTATGAAGTAATATTGGAAATAGAAACTTTTAATATCACTATATAAATAATAATCATGTTATAAAATGACTTAAAAAATATATATCACATAATATAAATGAGTGGTGAATATGGCGTAAGTCCCACATCAATAAAATTGGGACTAGAAATACCCTTATGTTATGCATGTTTTTTGTTGAATGTAAATTAACCTACTGTATAATGGGATTACACATGTTTTTAATATAATACATATCCATAATAATATTTATTTTTTAATATATTATCCTTTTTATAAAATATTACTACGTTTTCATTAATAATCATTTATTAACATCATTGTTTTTGGTAATAAGTTTATTTTTTAATATCTTTTGATTTTTTTGTACATATTAATTTGATCATGATTTAATTATCTCCATAATTTAGAAAATTATGTAAAATTATTATATATTAAATATATATGTATTTATATTATTTAATAAAAACTAGTGTTATGAAATGAAATTCACCATTCATGTCGGCGGTGGGTCTTATGTACACTTGAATGTTGCTTCCAATTTCAAATAAAAATGAAAGAAAGATAATTAATTGATATAAGTGTATATGTTATATTTATAATATCACTTTATTGTTAGAAATAAATAAATGTATCATTATTTCATTAAAACCATCCTTAATACATTCCATGTAACATGTGAATGAATAATATCACTTTCTGTGGCAGTAGTCCACCGTACACACAAATAATGATGTCGTATTCCCAATAAATGAAATTCCATTTGCCATGTGTTATATAAAAATGTAATAAGAATAAAAAATTGTAAATATCATATATATCATATATAAACTATTGTTACATCATTATTACCATCCTTTATTTTTTTAATGGAAGATTGAATGGCATGAGTTTATGAGGTTTTAGATCGTTGTACACAAGAACAATGATTTTGAATCTCATTTAATTAAAGTGTGAGACGTTATTGGTAGTAAAATTTATATATAAATGATGAATTATGATTAATATATTGGGATAATAACATAATAATGATATAAATATAATTTTATGGGTTTAGATTGAAGTAAAACAAAACTGCTCATTGATGAACGTTACCTCTTCTTTTGGTAACTCAATTATTTTATAAAAAATGGTTTATTGGTTATATTTCTATAAAAAAGAATCTTGTATTAGTTTATGGATTTTTGGATATTATTTTTGAAGGTATGGATAATCCAAATTTCATTAGAGGTGTGAAGAAGTGTGAGGAGTTAGTTCCATTAAATGGTGGAGGTGGAGAGACATTCTTGTAAATATGAAATTTTAAACACTATTGAGAGGTCTCTATAATATCATGTGGCTTCAATAATGACCCTTGTAGATACCCAATCTTGTTGTACATGGGGATTAAATTTCTTTTGGAGAACACTTTAAAGACCCGTAAAAATCAAGGGAAATTTTTTCTTAATTTTCTGTGGGATTTTACAAGAACGCAGTTTCTGACGGCACCTGATTCCGAGGCCCGGTGTGCCCGAAATCATTTTCTGAAGATTAGCTCGGGTACGTTTAGTGAATGAACGAGCGGGTTTTTCTAACATTTGAACCGGTTCTCAGAATCGAATTCTGAAGGTATTGATGGAATCGCAACGCCAGTAATTTCTTAGAAAAACCTTTTCCGGAGTTGTGTTTGCTTGGGTGTGGTTTTTGAATTTTCGGGTTATGTAAATGAATAAAATAAAATGGTGCGACCAATTTATTTTATTTTAAGTTTTTTAACCTAAGATAAGAGGTTAAAGTGGTACCCACAATATCCTACACCACTTGGTAGGATATTTGTGGTGTTGGGCCCACACGAGCCCCACCTTTGGCAACCCCCTCCTTTAATTAAGTAATGCACCTACACCCCCCTTTTTAATGAAGTCAACCCTTGTGTTTAATCTGGATACTAAACGCCTCATTAATTGGGCTATTTAAACTCCTCAATTAATTCAATTAATTGATTGTTTCGATTTTTTATTTCAATTTCAAATCGTTGGCTTGTGTGTTAATAAAATAAGAAAAGTCTTATTTTATTAGACGTTGGAATGCGAGAGGGTTTGGGATAAATCACTCAAGCCGTGAAGCACCCCTTCCTCGATGATGAATGCAAAGAACATGAAGAATGCGAAGAACGCCGACCTCCGACGATGGTCACCAAGAACACTAGATCATCGGAGATCGACGACGCGACGCCGACGAATCCTTTCTCCGTGATGCGACGATCCCCCTGCTGCGACACCTTCTTCCACGATGTGCAATTCTGCGACGAACCCTCGCTCGACGACGCTTGAGGTAGGGGTTTTGTTTCAATTAAATCTACTTGATTTATATCCTCAGCATGTGTTTAAAATTTGTCGGAATCCGTTTAAACCGCTAACGCAGTGGGTGCGGACCAACGAACAAGTCTGAACCCACCATATCTTCGTTCTTGGTGTGCGGATCGGCGGGCGACGACGAAGCAGGCTGCAAGGCATTTTGAGGTCTTCGCCGAGAAGAGTCGATCCCGGGAGGACCGCTGGCAAGTACGAAAGGCAAAAAGGACCACCAGAGCGCGTCTGGTGGTGCGTGGAAAACCCCATCGGCGCCGGCGGCCGAAGGCGGTGGCACCAGGTGCGTCCCCGGGAAGGGCCGCCACAGCTGAATCCGCGGCGGCTCGCTGCCGGTCCCGCGACCGCATGGTACCGAGGGGGCGAGGACGCGGTGCTTGGCCACGTCCGTTGGAAAAGAGCGTCCACCACACGGGGGCCACAGTTTCATTCAAGGAGGTGGCGCCCACATTTTGTGCGGCCGCTCGGCCAGCGCCGAGCCGCCCCGGGCCGTACCGGCCGCACTAGGTCGGGCCGACCCAGCGGGGGTTGCTCCGGGATGGACCGGGCCCAGACCCTCCATTTTCGGACTATTTCGGTCTGTTGACCAGAACATGGGCTAAGGACCTCTGATCGACTCACCGTTAGTTGCGTAGAGATCCTTGGATCAAGACAGTCATTTCTGTATATTACACTGAAGATTTCCAAGTACTTTATGTTCGGCCGGGTTGGTTCGTACACCAAACCAACCGGGCCCTCGGAGCGGAAATGCTTATAACTTGAGCTCTGAACGCCTAATTGATGTGCCGTCGACTTTGATGGATTCCTCTCTGTGAGACAGAACTTTTGGATTACTCCGCTCGAGGTTTGGATGTAGTTGGAGTATGGTCTTGTTGGTTTTGACTTAAAACCCAATCGGGCCCCTGGTATGAAAAAGCCAATAACTCTCAGACCGAGCGTCCGATTGACGCACCTTCTATGACTTTGAGTTCATGTTGACGATACAGAGCTTTTGGGTACATCAACTCCGGACTATGTGTCAGTTGATGTATCATCCCCTCGTCTCATGGAGCAGACCCTCACGAACGAGCTTGTTGTGTGCGGGAACCCTAGAGCTGGTTACGACTTCGACGACGATGATGAATGTACAGAAATCCTCCGTGGATTCGACAGCGTAGACTACAACACTCAGTGATCCTACGTGGGCAGGTGCTACCGATCCTGTGTGGGTCAGATCCTGTCTGGGTTAGTGCTCAACGGTCCTTTGTGGGCCAGCGCCTACAGATCCTGTGTGGGTCTGACCCTGTGTGGGTCATTGCGGGGGTTAGTTACCTATCGATCCTTTGTGGTTCATTGCGGGGGTTAGTACCTATCGATCCTGTGTGGGTCTGATGGCTTAGATGAATTAGTGGCAACATCTGATAATCTCTATCATCTTACGAATAAGTATACCTCTGTGAGCTGAATCTTAACTTTCAATCCTTATCTTCGATAAGATTGACTTCATATCCTGTGTGGATTACGTTATGCTTTCCTGTGTGGATCCGGTTGTGATTTCTTGTGTGGACTGGTTTGTACATGAGCTCAGATGTTGGAGCCGAATGAGAATTGATGACTTAGGTAATGTATGGGCATATACATAAGTAGTGTTGGATGTTACTTCGGGATTGTATCTTTCCATTGTGGATTATCCTTTGTGAATTCTGGGAGACCTTCAGGTGTCTCGGTGTCTCGACTGAGCAGCTTATACTCACACCTGCACGGACAATGCCTGCACTACGTTGTGTTGGTTGCAGACAATGGACGACGTTGATTGTGGTTGGGGCTTGCAGTGCAGGCCGGTTCCTGGAGGTGGACCAGTAGGCGGGATGTACACAGAGCGGACGGTTGGACTCGAGGAGCTGTGGAGGCTATCTATACCCACCCTTCAGGTGGGACATACAGTGGACGACTCGAGGATGTGAATTTACTTTTCAGTTTCTGTAGTCCATTTTTCAGTTGTACTTTACTTTCAGTTTGAGTTTGTATTTTGGCCCACTTACTTTTCCACACTTACTATTGTACCCAGTTTTTCACTTAGTGTGCACTTCTTCATGCTTTCTCTGTGGTGTTTGTTTACTTTACAAAGGAAATGCCTTCCATTTTTACCCGGAATTACGCCTTGGTTCTAGTTGCAAGCCCCAGGCCTATGGAAGGCGGGCTTGGGGTAGTTAAGGCATGGGCCCCGAGGACGGGTCATGACAAATTGGAATCAGAGGAGTTCGGTTCTACCGCAAAACATTGGACTCTGATCATTCTTCTATGTGAAACAATAGTGTTAAGGCTATTGGGTGGGTTATTAGTCTAGGGAGTCCAGTGTTGGTGTGGCGGCCAACGTATCCATACACCAGGACCCTGACTTATGATTTCTGACTCAATGCATGAAAACATTGATTGCATGTGTGTTTCATGTTTTCATTGTGATTACATTATGTCACATCACTAGGTATATTGTTTGATCATGGCACACCTGTTTCTTTCAGGATGGCCCCATGATGGCAGCCAGCTAGGGTTCTGAGCATTGTACGTGACGACAGCCCACCGAGCGATGAGGCCTCAGTACATGGCCCTTTGACAGCAGAGGCACTGGCGGTACCTCTTCCCGCTGAGCCACCGATGCTAACAGCCCCTGCCACTGACGATGCACGTCGCCTTAGTGCAATGCACGAGTTTCAGTGTCAGCGACTGCCCAGGTTACGTGGGGAGACGGACCCTCATGCAGCCGAGGATTGGCTAGAAGCTATTGTACAAGTTTTTAGGTTAGTAAGGACAGTAGCAGGCCTCATGGTGATCCTTACAGCGAGCCTCCTGCATGCGGAAATAGGCAGTTGGTGGAGCTTGATGCTCCAGGTGCACGACGAGGTATCTCTCCTCTAGACGGACTTTGAGAGCCTCTTCTTCTCGGAGTTCGTCCCAGCCACCTTCTGTAAGGTGTGAATCTAGGATCTTCTACAGCTGCGACAAGGTAGCTTGACGGTCAACCAGTACTCGGCGAGATTTACAGATCTCTCACGCTATTCGATGGACATGGTACATGACCCATTTTTCCGAGCCCGGACCTTTAATCAGGGATTGAGGCAGGAGATCAGGGAATCGCTGATCTCTCTCAGCATTCCGACACAGGAAGGGGTACTGGAGTGAGCCCTCCTCATCGAGAGATTTCTTGCTGAGTCTACACCAGCGACGAGACCTACCACAGGGCGGCACGTAGCAGAGTCTTCTGAAGCTGGCAGTCGACGAATGACACATGGGTCCAGGCAGACCAGATGCTCAGGCAGACGACCTTAGGACAATGGCTCAGAGTTGCGGGGCACTCAGTGTAGATCTAGTATTTCAAGAAAAAGACAGTGCTATGCATGTGGCAGGCATGGCCACATGGCTCGTGACTACCCGACCTGCCGTGCTGAGGAACAACAGACGGTTGAGGGACCACCCAGGTAGAGGAAAAGGGTTGACCATGGCGGTCCACAGGGAGTAGGTGGACGAGGCAGAGGAGATGGCCGAGCAGCAGGTGGTGAGCGACGCTTTCAGGCTCTTCCACCACCACCACCAGGAGCTCCACCCCAACCACAGGGAGCTGGCGGGCAGTGACTGGCTCAACACCAGGCAGCGGAGGCCTATGACCACGGCGTGCCCGAGATGATATGAGGTACTATCTATATCTATTCCACCCTTGCCGCAGTTCTTATAGACACAAGAGAGAGTCATTCTTTTATTGCCGCTTCCCTTGTTCGGAGCATGGAGATTCTGACAGAGCCGTTGGCACGATCCTTATGGCTAGAGACTCATACGGGAGTAGACTAGATGATTACGCACTGGTGCCGGCAGTGTGAGCATACTCTAGTAGGTGAGAGCTTCGGCTGGGAGTTTCTTCTAGCCGCATCGAGGCCTTACGATGTCATCATGGGCATGGATTGGTTATCTACAGTCCATTCTCAGATTGATTGTATTAGGCGCAAGGTGCGGTGTGTACGAACCGACGGGAGAAGGTTCACCGTCACCGGCGAGAAGGGAGCCTTCGTAGCACATGATGGACTCTCGTAGAGGAGAGGACAACCCATCAATCATCAGTTGGCTAGCCTCATCCTAGGAGCAGTTGACATGCGGAGTCCAGGTTTTCCTGCATTGGTGGATCAGTATGCGGACGTTTTTCCCGACGACGTTCTAGGACTACCTCCTCGCAGAGAGGAAGACTATTATATTGATCTGTGCCCCGGGACAGCCCCGATATCTACTCCAGCATATCGTATGGCCCCCACTATGCTTTGATAGCTACGGGTACAGTTGGAGGACTTGCAGGGTAAGGGATTCATCCGACCCAGTGTTTCACCCTGGGCTTCCCCGATATTGTTCGCCAAGAATGCGGATGAGAGCTTGTGACTATGTGTCGACTATCGTCACCTGAACCAGGTGACAGTGAGGAACATGTATCTACTACCAACGATTGATGACCTCTTCGATCAACTCAAGGGAGCACTGTGGATCTCAATGATAGACCTAAGATCAGGCTATCATCAGCTCAGAGTTCGGGATGAGGACGTGCAGAAGACGGCCTTCAGATGTCGGTATGGCCACTATGAGTTCTTGGTTATGCCTTTCGGCATGACCAATGCTACATCAGTGTTCATGGACCTCATGAACAGGATATTTCAGCCATACCTCGATCGATTTGTCTTGGTCTTCATTAACGACATTTTGATATACTTGAAGACTGAGGAAGAGCATGCCTACCACTTGCGGTTTATACTAGACACACTCCGAGAGCACCATCTTTATGGAAAGATCAAGAAGTTTCAGTTATGGATACGTGAGGTCCACTTCTTAAGACACGTCATCTATGAGGCGGTAGTTGCGGTGGATCTTGCGAAGATCGAGGTAGTGCTAGCTTGGGAGCCACACAGGAGTGTGACGGAGGTGCAGAGTTTCTTGGCACTAGCTTGATACTATCAGAGATTTGTTCCAGTCTTCTCCAGAGTTGTGACACCACTCTCAGCTTCGAAGATGAAGGGGAAACCCTTTGTGTGGTCAGATAGATGTCAGAAGATCTTCCAAGAGCTGAGACAGAGATTGACCTGCGCACCTATCTTGAGGCTACCGGAGGATGGAGTAGGGTACGTAGTCTACTGCGATGCATCAGGGACTGGACACGGATGTGTCCTGATGTAGGAGCATGCATTGATCTTTTATGGATCATGTTAGTTGAGGCTGCATGAGTAGAACTACGCTACCCATGACCTGGAGTTAGCAGCAGTGGTCTTCGCTCTGATGATGTGATGACACTATCTGATAGGCGAGCACTTTACAGTCTATTCTGACCATTAGAGTCTCAGGTAAATCTTCTCGCAGAAAGACCTGAACCTGAGACAACATCAATGTTTCAAGTTCCTCCAGGACTATGACTTTGAGATATTCTATACTCCTGGAAAGGGGAACATAATTGCCGATACACTCAGCAGGAGGTCAGGCATTCAGCTACTTGGGGAGGTGACAGAGTAGCTAGCCGCTTTGCAGATATCCTTCATGGATAGAGATGGAGAAGCCTTCCTTCAGTCACTCACATTCACTCCTCCACTACTGCAACAGGTCAGAGAGGCATAGCGTGGGGACGCCAGCTGTGAGACGCGGCATGCGCAGATATCCTCAGGACAGGCTCCTGATGGTTTCTAGTTAGGAGGAGAGCACGGCATCCTTTTCAAAAGACGTACCTTTGTACCCGTTGCTTTACGGGAGGAGGTGCTAAGAGAGTTTCACACTTTCCCATTGGTGGTACATCCTGGAGTGGCGAAGATGTACCAGGATCTCAAACGACAACACTGGTGGCCGGGTATAAAGAAGGCGGTCGAAGAGTTCGTTTCTCGATGCCACACCTGCCAGCCGGTGAAGGCAGAGAACTAGGTACCAGTAGGCTTGGTACAGCCCTTGGAGGTCCCGGAGTGGAAGTGGGATGGGATATCAATGGACTTTGTGACATTACTTCCACACACTTCCAGAGGTCACAACTCCATTGGGGTGATTGTCGACCGACTCACCAAGTCGGCTCAATTCTTACCCATAATAGAGCAGGGCTCAGTAGAGAGCTTGGGATTCCTCTACGTTCAGGAGATTTTACGACTTAATGTTGTGCCCCCATCTATCATCTACGATCGAGATGCTCGCTTTACTTCCCAGTTTTGGAAGGGGTTTCAGGAGGCGTTCGGGACGCAGCTACGTCTGAGCACCACCTTTCACCCTCATATGGATGTTCAGATGGAGAAAACCATTCAGACTCTCGAGGACATCCTCCGTGCATGTGTCCTAGACTTTGGTCATAGCTGGGAGGATCACCTACCCTTGGTGGAGTTCGCGTAAAACAACAGCTACCACTCCACCATCGGGATGGCACCATACGAGGCGTTGTACGACCGACCTTGTAGATCACCTCTGTACTGGATAGACCCTTGGGAGTCGTCACTTGTCGGACCAGAGATGATCTAGGCCACGACAGAGAAGGTCCAGGTCATCCAGGAGCGGATGAGGACAGCTCAGAGACGACAAAAGTCTTATGCTGACAGGAGGTGGAGGCCACTGGAGTTCTAGGATGGTGACCACGTCTTCTTGCGGGTCTCACCTTGACGTGGATTATAGAGATTTGGCCGAGGTGGAATGTTATCTCCACGCTTCATTGGACCATTCCAGGTCCTCAGTAGGATAGGTGAGGTGGCTTATCGCCTGGCTCTACCACCTCAGTTGCACCGGGTGCACAACATCTTCCAAGTATCCCAGTTGAGGAGATACGTGCACGACCCGACACATATCATTGACCATGGGGAGCTGGATATTGATGAGGGGAGGCTTTTGCGGAGGTCCTGGTGAAAATTGAGGATCTACAGGAGTATGTCCTACGTGGATGGTCGATTCCTCTAGTGTGCATCAGATGGAAGTATGGGAACCTCCAGGATAGCACTGGGGAGCGGGAGGCTCAGATGCGTCCTCAGTACCCGCATTTGTTTCCGTAGTTTTTATGTATCTTTACGGGGACGTAAATCCCTGAGGAGGGAGTAATGTAAAGACCCGTACATTTCATGGGAAGTTTTTTCGTAATTTTCATTGGGATTTTACAAGAACTTAGTTACTGACAGCACCTGATTCTGATGTCTGGTGTGCCCGAAATCATTTTCTAAAGTTTATCTCGGGTACATTCAGTGAACAAATGAGTGGGTTTTTCTAACTTTTAAACCGGTGCCTGGAATCGAATTCCGAGGGCACCGATGGAATCGCAGTGCTGGTAATTGCTTAGAAACACCTTTTCTGGAGTTGTGATTTCTTGGGTGTGGTTTTTAAATTTTCGGGTTTAGTAAATGAATAAAATAAAACGGGGAAACCAATTTATTTTATTTTATGTTGTTTAACCTAATTTAAGTGGTTAATGTGGGACCGACAATATCCTACACCACTAGGTAGGATATTTGTGGGGTGGGGCCCACACGAGCCCCACCTTTTTCAACCCCCCTCCTTTAATTATGTAGCACACCCGCACCCCCCTTCTTAATGATGTCAACCCCTGCGTTTAATGTGGATAATAAATTCCTAATTAATTGGGTAGTTTAAGCTCCTCAATTAATTCAATTAACTGATTGTTTCAATTTTTTATTTGAATTTCAAATCATTGTCTTGTGTGTTAATAAAATAAGACAAGTATTATTTTATTAGAGGTTGGTTGTGCGAGAGGGTTTGAGAGAAATAACTCAAGCAGTGAAGCACTCCTTCCTCGACGAAGAACACGAAGAATGCAAAGAACACGAAGAACGCAGACCTCCGACGAAGGTTGACAAGAACGCTGGATCCTCGGAGATCGACGACGCAATTCCGACGAATCCTTTCTCCGCAACGCTACGATCCCCCTTCCGCGACGCCTTCTTCCACGACGTTCAATTTCACCATGAACCCTCGCTCGATGATGTTTGAGGTAGGGGTATTGGTTCAATCATATCAACATGATTTATATCGTCAGTATGTGTTTAACATTTTTTGGATGTCGTTTAAGCTGCTAACGCGGTGGGTGCGGACCAAGGAACAAGTCCAAACCCACTGTTTCTTCGTTCTTGGTGTGCGGATCGGTGGCCGACGACGAAGCAGGCCACAAGGCTATTTGGAGGTCTTCACAGTGAAGAGCTGATACCGGGAGGACCGCTGGCGAAGAAGGTAGGCAATATGGACCACCAGAGCGCATCCGATGGTCTGCAGAAAACCACGGCGGCGGCCGGAGGCGGTGGCGACCGGCGCGCCACTGGGAAGGGCCACCGCGGCTGAAGCCGCGGAAGTAGGCTGCTGGTCCCGCGACTGCGCGAGACCGAGGGGGCGGGGACCCATCTCTAGGCCGCGTCTATTGGCAAGGAGCGGCCCCCACGCAGGGGCCGCGTTTTCATTCAAGGGGGCGGCCCCCCTTTTTGCGTGGCCGCTCGGCCCGTGGCGAGCTGACCTGCTCCGCCGGTGTCGTGCCGGCCGAGCCGAGCCGTGCCCAGCCTGGTCGGACCCAGACCCGGGACGGGTCGACCAGGTTCGGGCCGACCCAGTGGGGGTCAGGCCGGGTTGGACCGGGCCCAGACCCCCCATTTTTGGACAATTTCGGTCTGTTGACCATAACATGGGCTACAGACCTCTGATCGATGCACCGTCAATTATGTAGCGATACTTGGATCGAGACGGTCATCTCGGTATATTTCAATCAAGATTTAGGATTACTTTGTGTTCAGCTAGGTTGGTTCGTACACGAAACCAACCGGTTCCTCGGAGCGGAAATGCTTATAACTTGAGCTCCGGACATCCGATTGAAGTGCCCTCGACTTTGATAGATTTCTATAAGTGATACAGACCATTGGCTTCCTCCGCTCGTGGTTTGTACATAGTTGGAGTACTGTTAGGTGGGTTTTGACTTAAAAAGAAACCGGGCCATTGGGAAGAAAAATCCAATAACTCTCAGACCGGGCGTTCGATTGACGCGCCATCTGTGACATTGACTTCTTGTTAACGATACAGAACTTTTGGATACATTAACTCTGAACTATGTGTCAGTTGATGTATCAGCCCCTCGGCTCGTGGAGCGTACCCTCCCCAACGAGCTTGCTGTGTGCAGGAACCCTAGAGCATGATGCGACTGCGATAGCGATGACGACTGTACAGAAATCCTCCGTGGATTCGACGACAATGACTACATCACTCAGCGATCCTACGTGGATCAGTGCTACTAATCCTGTGTGGTTCAGATCCAATCTGGGTTAGCGCTCAGCAGTCCTGTGTGCGCCAGCGCCTACAGATCCTATGTGGGTTCGATCCTGTGTGGGTCATTGCGGGGGTTAGTACCTATCGATCCTTTGTGGGTCCGACAGATTAGATGAATCAGTGGCTACATCTGATCATCTCCATCGTCTTACGAAGAAGTATACATATCTGAGATGGATCTTGACTTTCAATCCTTATCTTCAATAAGATTGACTTGATATCTTGTGTGGATTATGTTATGCTTTCCTGTGTGGATCAGGGTGTGATTTCCTGTGTGGACTGGGTTGTACTTGATCTCTGATTTTGGAGCCGAACGAGAATTGATGACTGAGGTATATGTATGGGCATATACCTAAGTAGTGTCGGATGTTACATCGTGATTGTATCTTTCCTTTGTGGTTTATCCTTTGTGGATTCTGGGATAATTCGGGGGTCTCGGGGTCCCTACTGAGTAGCTTATACTCACCCCTGCAGAGGCTATGCCCACACTACGTTGTGTTGGTTGCAGACGACGGATTGCGTTGATCGTGGTTGGGGAATGCAGAGCAGGTCGGTACCTGGAGGTGGACCACTGGGCAGGATGTACATGGAGTGGACGGCTGGACCCGAGGAGCTGTGGAGGCTATATGTACCCACCCTTCAGGTGGGACTTCCAGTGGATGGCTCGATGCATGGCTTTACTTTTCAGTTGTTGTACTCCCTTTTTCAGTTGTACAATACTTTCAGTTTGGGTTTGTGTTCTCGCCCACTTACTTTTCCGTAATTACAATTGTACCCATTTTTTTACAGTGTTCACTTCTTCTTGCTTGCCCTGAGGTGTTTGTTTATTTTACAAAGGCAATGCCTTCCCTTTTTACCTGGAATTACGCCTTGGTGCTAGTCGCCAGCCCCTGGCATATGGTAGGCGGGCTTGGGGTAGTCACAACATGGGCCCCGAGGACGGGTCTTGAAAAATATTTATTAAATGACACAAAGAGACGCCCAAAGACCGTATTAATTTATCGCCTTTGGAAACTCAAAACATAATTTTCTAATCATTTTGAAAGATCATCAACATATCCCATTAATGATCTTCCTCTTTTTTTTCCAACCTGAAACTTTCTTTATATACTAGTAAAAATAAAACATAAAAAGGGTGAACTCAAATTCTTATTAATGGTAAATATAGACAACATAAAACAAACCATAAAAACATAAACATAAAAACATTAACATAAAGTTTAAACAAAATAATATTGAATCATGAAATAAATCGTGGCAGTACATATGGCATGGATCAAAAAAGAACATTAACCAAGCTATAATAGCATTGGCATCAAACATCTAGTTGTGGAAAACTAATATTCACATAATATAATTTTAATAGTAGCCAAGGAATTGCTGTTAAGACCATTATAGCTGACAATGTCCATTACTAAATCGTGTTTACATGTAGTTCCAGACATTTATTATTGAACAAAATTTACATTCTATTCCAACCTTCTATTACAGAACTGGAATACTTTCCATTATATTCATGTATATATCATGAGATATAAATAGTTACCCAATTCATTGGAGGGAGATACAGGTCCCACCAATCTCATAATCAAGTGATTCTTATATATGCCACAAAAACAAAAAACATTCATCATAGTGTAACCCATGAAATAAAATGGGTTTTCTCAAATATCATTCCATCATAACATAATTCATATACAATACCATTCCATCAATAACAAAATAAAATCATAGTAATAATAGGGATACAGACATAACCCAATGTCATTTTAGAAGGAAAAAAATAATTATAAAACCCCTGAATGTAGTTTTGGAATAAAATATCCTTTCTACATCAAAAACATTTTTTTAAATGTCTTGAAATTTTGAGAGTAAATAATTGAATTTAAAATAATCATGAAATAGTGTGGATAAAAATTCATTTAAATAAGGAATCATAAAACCAAAAAAACATTCATCCCTTATATGTTAAAAAACATTCTCCTCTTTCTTTTTCTAGAAAATTAAAAAAGCACATAGTCTGGTAAACAGAAGTAAAATTCCTTCAATACCATGAATTAAAAGTCATAAGTAGAAAAAAATTATAATAAACTTACATATAATAACAGTAATAATTTTATGGGAACCTATTTATAATACATGGCTATAGATGATAAATATTTCCATAGTAAATAATTACGTATAATCAATCTCGGATAAAAATGATATTGCAAAATTATCCCTTACCTTTGGTCTGATATGATTTTTATATATCTCAGCCTCTTGTATAATGGGTTTAAACATATTATTAATTTTTAATAGAACCATAATAATATTTATGATATCATATATGAATTACATATGACATTATATAACCCGTTTATTTTTCAATTCCATGTTAAAGCAATGTCTTGGGTAATAACCATTTTATTTAGCACATATGTATGGGATTTTAATTATTAATTTTGTTATATAGATCATTATTTAATTAATTTAAGAATGTAATAAATAGTTCCTATATAATATATATTAATTATATATATATATATAATATAGATAAATGAAATAGAATACACCGTTCAATGAGACGGTAGTCCGTACATACGCATGAACACTGTTTTTGTTTCCTTATTTAATTTAATGATATATATAAATACAAAAATCATGTAGTATTATTATGTTATATATATCATTATTATTTTTTATATTTTTGATAATCATTCTTTAATGGTTAATGTGGAGAATGAATCTTTTCGCGTCGTGGAGACGGTAAGTCGTACGTACACACAAGCGACGATATTATTCACAAAATTATTGAATAGTATTGAAGTAGATGGTGTATAATGTCTCAGAATTATTATCATGTTATAATAATCATATATAGTAAATATTTTCACTTTTAAACCCATTAATGTAAGGTTGTGGTGAAAAACAGATTACATCACAACGTGGAGATGATATGTTGTGTGTACGCACACACGATGATTTCATTTTATGTAGGATAGATAGAAGGTGAAATAGGGATGTTTCATATTTATAATAAAATATAATTATATTTTTTATACATATTTTATTAATTTATAATGAAATAAGACTAATGAAGAGAATTTATAAGAGAGATAAAATGTGAATGAATCGGTAGAAGAGATTACCTCTTCCTCAAAGTGCCCCATTTAAATATTATCATAAGGTACTAGGGTTGGACTTTTGAGAATACTAGAACCTATAAAATGTTACTACGGAAGTTGAGAAGATAATATTTCTAGGATTTTCCTATCATGAAGGCGAAAAGTAGATTGAATATGTGAGGGAGGAGGTAAACGCTTATAAGAGAGGACGAGGGAACATTAGGAAACTCCCCAAATACTTAATAATTTAAAAAAAATCCAATTAAAAATGGTCCAAAACATATTTAATTAGAATATAATATGATTTCGGTTTTCATACCATAAAATTTATTATTTTTTGATAATTGTTTATTAATATTTTATACATATCTTTTCTGTTTAGCCCTTATTTTACCATTTTTAACAATACTATGATATAATGTTATTTACACATTGTGGGTTAATGTAGTTAATATATAATTTCAAAAGACCCATAAAAATTTATTAATGAATTATTTGGATTTATATTAACCATTTTAATAAATAATTGATCTTTTATAATTTAATATCATTTAATAAAATATTTTATGTTTAAAGTTATCAATTATGCCAATTGCAGACACTATTCATACTTGACTTTTTTAAAAAATACATAACCTAATTCCATCAAACCTAAGTCATTAACTCAAAGAAAATATGTCAATATAATCCAAAAAATTATTATATAAAATCACAATATTTTAAATAAATTTTTTTTGTACTTCAAAATTTATGTATTTGAATCTTTCACTAAAGAGGAAATCACTACATCATCACTGTGTCATAAGTAAATATAATTATCTAATGTCTAAAAATTGAAAATAAAATACAAAGATGTAGGAAATATGTTTAAATTTAGAATTACTATTTATTTACATAGATATCAGTTATATAACCATATATTAAATTTGATTTAGTAAAAGGTATATATTGAGGATATAATTATAATTAATTTAAATTAATTCGAATAAAATATAATTTTTTACATCCATGTGAATCCATGGGGTCGCAAAATCGACCCAAGGTGACCATGGTCAGAAATATCTCATAAAATAGGATTAGAAAATCTTTTAGGGTAGTTTTATTATATTAACGTGTTATTTGTATACCCATATTTAGCAGATTTACCTTTTTACCCTGGTAAATAAAAAAAATTACCGAAGTCATTATTTATAATGACCAAAAATATTATGAATGAATTAACTCAATTTAAACCATCAGGTTCCAAATAGGGAATGATTTCTTCAATATTCAATACACATAATTTGATGTAATTAATATATAATTAATTCTCATTTTCAAAACCAAAAAATTTGTTGTTATAGAATAAAAAACACTAAAAAGATTGGAATATGTTTATGTCCTATTAAAAAGTAAAATTACATAAAATTACCAAAATTGGATTAAAAGATAAAAAAATCCAGCTGAACATTAAAAAAAATTAAAAATTTAATCTATCTATATAAATAAATAAGAAGAAAATGCGGTTTCGAATTACAAGGTCATGTTTTTTTCTATTCATTAAAATTAAATTTTATCTAAAAAATAACAAAATTTTAATCCAAGACATTTTTTGTCCCACATCTAAAGAAGAATTATATTTTGTAAAATTTATCTTATAAAATTGTCTGAAACTATATTTAAAATAGGTGCGCCATAAAAATGCGGTAAAAATATATTTAAAAAATAATAATTCTTTTATCCAATAAATTTATTTTGTTCTCATATCTTATTCTAGATGATGTGTAATATGAATTATAATTTTATATAAAATTCAAAATTTGGTTAATAATATTCATAATGGAGAGTTTATATCCCATTAATTTATAATATTCTAATAATATGTTTTTGTTCAGGGAAACTCAGAATCACATTAAACCAAAGTTATCGATGTCACGAACCAACCCGGGTTGACCCTGAACCGGTAACTCGAGCCAGTCTGCGACATGGCCCGAAAGGCGTTCCCGATCCCCACGAGCTGAAAACTATTTTCGGGCATCAAAATTTAATCATTGGGATAGATTTTTCCCATGAACAAAACAAAGACATAAATAAAAATTGACGAAAAAAAACTAGCGGCAGAACAAAAGTTAAACCGAACATACCCTCACGTGACCTTCTAGGTCACCTTCCAACCAAAGGCTAACCTTGCTCTAATAACAAGCAACTCAGCCAAGGAAAACTGAGCAAAGGAAACCTGCAAATGAATTGATAAAATAGGCATGATCATTAATAATTCTCAGTTGGGATGACACAATAAACCATAGAGTCCAACCTCTTCTTTCTGGAAACAATACATTAATAAAAGTTTTAAATACTATTATAAAATTACGATTTTCACATTTTAAAATGAAAAACATTATTTTTCTCATTCATTAATTAAACAAACACTACATGAAATTTCCAAAACACATTATTTTTATTTTATAAACAAACCTGAAATAGAATATACCAAAACAAGGCTAAAATAATACATGTAAACAAGGAAGTCTGGTAACAATCTAGTACGACAAGAAGTAGATAAGCAATTTAAGTAAAAGAGTAACCACGAGTGATCCTAAACATCCAAAGAAGACCCATGCAAGTACTCAGTTTCGGAGCCACCTGTCAGCATTTGGTGAAGCTCCTATGTCTATTACCCACTAGGCACCCTAACTGACCAATGTTGTGGAAAAGCCCGCTTAGCCTAACAAAAAATCCAGGGGTACCAACCTGTCTAATCGGGGTTGATCAGAAACCATCACAAGATCATTAAATGATGCCGAGGAACCCATACTGGTTATAATAATCTATTGTAAGTTGGATTCCATCGCACATGTGACTCATCTCACCGTACTTGCATACCCCAAACACGGACACTCCATATGATATCCCATAAGAGATATCCCCCATTAGAGGTTCCCATAAAATATATATATATATATCATATTATCAATGGTTATAACCATTCAATCGTTCCATGAAATGATTAAAAACATTTGATATTTTTTTTTCAAAATACTAAAGTTGTATAATGGGCATATATTAAATCTAAACATCGTCATTTCAAATGACAAACACAAACACTAAACTGAAGCTAAAAGTTCCCAACGGGCTGTCATATCACATCATGTCAAAACCATTCTTTAAAAAAACATTTTTAAATCTCCGACCAGACACATACAACATTCCAAGAAACATCCTTTAAAAATATCTTTGTCAACATTCACCGTTTTTAAGTTCGAAGAACCAAATGAGCCCTTATCTTTTCCAGACACACACAAAGCAATTTCCATGGCCAGATTGGCCAACTCCTTAAAAAATATTCACAGTCATTTAAGTGAAACACACCAAGGAGTAAACATCATTGAGGGAAAAACGATTTTTTTTGGAAAACCAGGGATATATAAAAACATATTTTCAAAGGTTCTAATATCATTTGTGAGAACATCCATGTGTGAACCTCATGAACCCATTGATGTGCCAACATCCAATGGAATAATAAAATCCAAAGAGAAAATATGAAAACCAAACCCAAATGCACATTGAAACACCGTAAACACATGATCTTATTTCAAACATAATTCAAAAAAACATTTAATATTTTAAGAAAAAAAATTCAAATGAACACAACAATGTCTCATAACAATATTCTATAAAATTCACACTAGTATTCAATTTAATCATTTTATGAATTTCAAAAAAATTTAAAAACTCCCTTTACACCTTTCAAAGCCTGACTCATACAACTTCCACAACTAAAACAACTGCTTACACACGTAATAAAAACAAACACATACCTAAAAATACGTTTTCGACCAAACACACTCATTCCATAAAAACATAATATCAAAAATGAAATTAAAACAAGTCTTATCTTCTTAAAAACTATGTTTTCACCAACAAATTTAATAACACAAAAACATTATAAGTTAATTAGACATGATAAATAATATACCAAGTCATGATTTTTACAAAACAACGCAAAAAGAATCATATAATTTATCCAGAAAATATTTTAAACAATTTTTACTAACCCTGAAACACATTGATAAATTAAGGATTATATAAATTATTTTGAGAACGACATAAAAATAATAATTCAAACCATGCAAGTGCTTATGGGTTATGCAAGAAAGTAAATAGTCAAAAACGCCAACCTCAATGTAGAGCGACCGTGACAAAACTCTGACAGAAGATAGATCAATCCCGTGTGGACAAACAGTGCACACTAAACAGCAATAAAAAACACACTACACAGAACCCACGATAGTATTAGGATATATATAAATTAAATAAAAACACCAAAGATGAAATGAAGGGAAAATAAATGAATAAAATAATAAAATAATAATTAAATAATTAAAAAAATAAATAAATTAATTAATGAAAACAAGAATAAATTATTAATTAAATAAATAATATAATAATAAATAAATAAATAAATAACTGAAGGAATGAATAAATTAAATATACATGAGGAGGCCACTGCCGATCGGAGCGGGAGAGGATGCACAAAGGAGGTGTGACAAGGCTAACAGGGTCCGAAGGAAGGAGGGAAGAGAGGTTTTTGGGATTTAGGTAAAGGGAAACAATGAACGGGGTCATGGCATGGCTTGGTCAGATTTGCGGGGGGGAGGGGGGGCAAGGCGGTAGGCCAGAGATGGTGAGGTAAGGGGGAGGATGTTCGGAATGGTGAGGTAGGGGGAGGATTGCCGAAACAGTGATGTAGGGGTGTGGAAGGCTGGATGTAGGTAGAGGGATGGAGCTGGGGATTGTGAAGGCGGTTAGGGGTGACCAAACTGAAAGGGAGAGAAAGAGTTCAGGTATAGGGTGCGAGCGATGGGGTGAGGTGGTTGGGTGAAGGCGTGGGGAAGATAGAGTAGTAGAGTGTCGGCATGGGACTGTGGTCGGGTGCATATGGGTGGCCAGGTCGGCTGGGAGTTGGTGGAACTGGGTAGGGCAAGGCCGAGGGCCTATTGATTGGAGGGGGGGTGCTGGGGTCAGGGCAGAGGCGTGGGCGAGGGCGGCTTGCTGGCGGTGCTGAGCAAGGAGAGTCGGTGTGGGGATAAGGCAGGAGGGAGGAGGATTCATGCAGTGTGATCAAGGAATGGATGGTTCCACGTTCGCTGGAGGCAGTGCAAGGGGTAGCCGTAGGGGTGGCTGACACAAGAGAAGTTGTAAAACGGGGGGGGGGGGGGTCTGATTAGGGTTTTGGGTAATATTTATTTTTCAATTTATGTTAATATAATAAAAATTATAAAATCATAAATAAAAATAATAAAAATATAAATAAAACAATAATAAGAATAAGAATAATAATAATTAGTGACTTCCCGACTCATGGGTCGGCCGCACGGCTACTGTCAATTCAGAATGACTGCACATAAGACCGAATCCGAGTAAAAATGTTCAATGAAAAAAAAATTTGAATATGGGGACCAACATGGACATTGACGCAGGGACCCGGAGCCAAAAAAATATTAAAATATAAATAAATTAAAATGTTCGGGTGTGACAATTCTCTCCACCACACACACTTTCTACACCCAGAATGTCACCCAGATGAAAAGTTGACAAATCAAGATTCCATGCCTGATTGAAATTGCAAGAAGCCATAATAAAATAGAATGGGAGAACTTGAGAGGGTTCTCTCCACCACAATAACTTGACTAGTATAGAAATTTAACACTCAAATATACCACCCTAGGAATTTGGGCGGGGGGGGGGGGGGGAGCAATGTGGGAAATCCCAACCGATCCAAATTTACTTTTATAACACGAGCAAAAAAACTACCATGGAAGCTTGAAACTCTCGACCTATACGAAAAACCCCCCAATAGTAGAGAAAACCCTATGAGAAAAACTTAACCCAAATAGTGAACTTGAGCATAACTAGAAACATCGATTCCTCCACATACACTTTAATCTCTAAACAAACATAGCCCAATCGAGATTAACCCCCACAAGGTCCAAACAAACTTTTAGGGAAAGAACATGATTCAGAGAAACCATGATCAGAATAACAAAACTATTTGGATCACAATAGAACTTGTCTTTCATAAATCGACAATATGAAAATGAACTTAAAACATTTTCAAAACTTTAGCATTAGAAAACAATAAAGAAGAGATTTTAAATGTTCCACTACCAATGCGGAACACCAAACCAGGACCAAGGCTTCACACCCTGGGAAACTCATGACTATGTGTGAGCTTCACCCCAAGAACTGTGGCTAGGGTTATGATAGAAAAAGCATCTCCAGTTTCACAGTTAGGCACTAGAATTCCTCTGGTCAAAACATCTTCTTCAGGTGACACTTCCTGAAAAACATTTCCAAGTGACCAAGATAGTCGCAACAACACATTTTCAGAGAGATGTGACATGAGAGCTTCACATGCCCGAACCCTCCACACTGGTGGAACAACACTGAACGGTCCAATGAACATGGATCCAGAACCAGTAGAGACGAATCTTTATAAATACGTCCTTTTGTCACACCCTTCTCACTTGATGGGGAACCTCCACGGGTAACTATATTCACTATATTTCCATGCACCTGTGCTTCAGAAACCAACTAAGTTAGGAATGCCTCATCCACTAGCTTCTCGAAATTATGGTCTTTAGAAAGGAGCACCCACTCCTTTATCTCTGGACGAATACCCCCGATTAAGAGAGAAGTATTCATCAAATCCTATGATGTTAATTCTGAAGAAAAGGAAACAAGCTCCTTGAAATGGTAAACATATGTCTTCACCATCTGTTGGCCTTTTTGAATGCGGATGAGCTCCAACCTTTTCTTTATCTTCACCTCTTAAGGTATAATCCATTGCATGAAGAAGGATTTAAAGACATCCCACATCATTGCAACTAGCAGTGATAGTGCAGCGAACAACTCCCATTCGTCCAGATCCAGACCTTCAAACATACCCAAAACAGCACGCACACTAATACATCGGGATTTCCCAATATTTTGAAGACGCGTTTGACCTCATCAAGCCACTCTACTGCCTCTAATGAACCCTGATCACCATGAAGAATACATAATTTCTAAGACAGACAAAAAACATTCCATGAATTGTATGAAACCATGAGGATTTTGTGTGTGCAGAATTTTCTAAACAACAAGTGAAACACAGAACCAAAACCAATACCAATCCCAAGCCACATCATTGAATGCACCATCATCAGAAAACAATAAGTTCAAAGAGAACAAACAATTACAAAAACGGCCCAAAATTCATTTTTAAACAACCCCTTTTTATTTTAAATTTTTAAACAACATTCTTTAAAGTCCATTTTCCAAATACCAAACCCTCTTTTCAAACCAATTTTAATTTCCAAAAATCATTTTTCCTTTTTTAATTGCTTAATAAAAACATGTTCATGACTTTAATTCCATTTTCACACCCCCATTAATCCCGTAAACTGTGGCACATGTCTTCACCAAATTTCATCCATACTCACCAACACACACTTCTCATGAATTCCATCATATGTGAAAATGTTCAAATAGAGTACCCAAGGTTGCACTCAAACCATATCTCTACTAGTCCCATGAAACACCAGATTTTTAGACCAAGAGCATTCAGTTTTAAAAAATACCTTTCAAAAATTTAAAGTCATTTAAAAGAAATTGTTCTAATTTCAAAATACCTTTTTTAATTTTCAACAGTGCACCTGTACCAACAAGATCCATGAATACACACAACATTATTCAAATTACCGATGTGACGGACTAGTAGTCGTTCTTAACCTGGTGACATGGTAGTGGTCCATTCCCTATGTAAGCACCAACAACTTGGAGGAATATAATCCGTGTACTCGGACTCAACAGGGTTCACTACTCCTTGTGAAATCATGATGTGACACCGTCTTTACTCTGTTGTCATTCCTCATTCAAAAGAAAACAAGAATGAAACAAGAAACCAATTCCTATACTACATGTCGTGACTCGAGGTTCGGAATGGGTGAGGGTTCATGAGTTCCTTCCCGTACCTACCTCTTGAGTTCTGATAGTCCGAATCTCTCTCTACTGGACACCCTATAAAACAAGGGCATCATCTGATACCATTTTGTAACAAACCAACCCGATTCAACACTGAACCGGTCACCCGAGACGGTCTGTGATATTTCCAGAAGGGAGTTCTTGATCCCCATGAGCTGGAAACTAGTGTTAGGCATCAAAATTTAATCATTCAAACGATTTGGCGCATGAAATAAAGAAATAAATAAATAAAGAATGTTGATAAAAATAAAACTAGCTGTAGAAAAAAAGTAAAACCGAACACACCTCCAGGTGACCTTCCAGGTCACCTCCCAACCAAAGGCCATCCTTTCTATAATAACAAGTAACTCAGCCAAGGAAACCTGAGACATGGAAACATGCAACTAAAATGATTGAAATAGTTCGATCATTAATAATTTCCTGTAGGGATTCCAAAATAAACCATGTAATCCAATGTCTCCTTTCACAAAACAATACATTAACAAATTTATGAAATACAATTATAAAATTAGGGTTTTCACACTTTAAAATAAGCAGCATGATTTTTCTCATTCAGAAATCTAGCAGACACTATAAGAAATTTTCATAATACATTCTTTTCATTTTATAATCAAAACCCGAAATAGAAAATACCAAAACTGGGATAAAATATTATAGGTAAACAAAACTAGTATGAAGGAATGTAGAAAAGTGATTTTTGTAAAAGGGTGACCATGGGTGATCCTAATCATCCCTATAAGACCTCGAAATGTACTTCGTCTCAGAACCACATGCCGGTGTATGGTGAAGATCCTATGTCTATTACTAACTGGCCGCCCTAACTGACCAATCCTGTGGCAAATCCCGCCTTGCCTAACAAAAAATGTAGGGGGTACCAACGCATCTAATCAGTGTTGATCAGAAACTATCACTCTATCTCTAAAAGATGCCTAGGAACCCATGGTGGTTATAATAAACTTGGGTATGTATGAGGCCCTCTCACGCGTAACTCATCTCACCGTACATTACTTCCCCAAACATGGACAATCCATGTGATAACCCATAAGGTATATCACCCCAATAGAGGTTCCCTAATATATATATATATATAATATCATAAAAGGTTCCAACCAAACAGTCGTGCCATGAAATGATTAAAACCATTTGGTAATTTTTTTTCAAGATACTAACGTTGTAAATTGGAAATACGGTAAATCTAAAAATCATCATTTCAAAGGACCAACACAAACACTACACTAAATCTGAAAGTGACAAATGGGGTTTCATGTCACATCATGTCAAAACAATTCTTTTTTTATAAAATTTAAACCTCCGACCTGACATATACAACTTTCCAAACCACATCCCTTAATAAGATATTAGTCAACCATCACCCATTTGAATTTCAAAGCACCTAAGGGGACCTTATCCTTTTAAGACACACACTAAAGAATTTTACATGTCCCTATAGGCCAAATCCATAAAAAAATATTTACAGTCATTTAATGGAGACACACCAATGAGTAAACCCAATTTTAGAAAACAATTTTTTTTTTGGAAAACCAAGGATTTAAAGAAACATCATTTAAAAGGTTTCGTTATCATTTGTGAGAACATCCATGTGTGCACCTCATGCACCCATGGATGTTCCAATATCTAATGGCATAATAAAATCTAAAGGGAACATTTGAAATCAAAACCCAAATTCACATTGAAACACCTTAAACTCATGATTCATATTTCAAACATAATTCACTAATTCATTTACTAATATAAGAAACCCATTTTCAAAAGAACAAAACAAAGGATTACATCAGGATTCTATCAACATCACACTCTAATTCCATTTATTCATCTTATGAATTCCTAATCATTTTAAAAATGCACTTCCCACCTTTCAAAACCTTACTCATCCCACATCCACAACCTAAAGAACTAATTGCACACATTATAGAAACTAACACATAGCTCAATAGAGGTTTTCACCCAAACACAATCATGCTATAAAAATTTTTTAACACCCCAAATGTTCATGGTAAAATATCTCTTTAATGTAATTCAATAGTTTCCACCTCTTACAACATCAAGTTCGAGCGCACGAAAACATACCAAACTAGCCGTTCAAAATATGTTATGAATAATATAAACTGAATTTAGAATTTTATATATATTTCATAAAATTTTAACATCCATATTATGGGTTTCTTAGAAATAATATAAGAAAAATTTCATTTTATTTCAGATAAAGGAAGTATTTTTTAAAAAATGCAATTTTACATCCTTTTAATATAGAACCCTTTTTAAATCCAATATTTGACACTTTTATATTTTTAATTTGAAAAAATAAACGTTTGATTTAGAATCATGAAATAAAAATTTTGTTTCGATAAAATTTTGGTGTATTTTTGATAACTTTCATATTTGGGTGAATAGTGAAAAAAGTAAATTTTAATTGAAAACAATTATTTAATCAAAATAACTTATAGTGAAACAATATATAATTGAATGGTTTTGAAGTATAATTAGATTATATTTTAACAATTTAATATAATTTTGTTCATTGGAATTAATTTCACTTTGAAATAATACATAAAAAAGTGTCAATCTTTTGATAGTTATTGTTTCCTAAAAACATGATACTGGTTTTGACCATGTGAAATAATTTTAAATTAATTAATAAAAATTATATGTTTTGAATTTGATAAAATAGAAATAATTTTTGAATTCGAAATATCATATATATCTTAGGCTGATTTTTTGGTATTTTTTTGAAGAACTTCAATTTTTGATGAATAGTAAAACAACTTAGTAGTAGTTAAAAACCGACTTTTTCATTTAAATGAAATTTTAACGCTTCTGTGGATTTAATATATAAATCATACATACATGGTTGTCAGTAACATGAAAAACATGGTTCAATGAGATGAAAATATTTTTTGGTGAATAGTTACTTTTTACTTTTATTTATCGCGATTAAATGTAAAGAGGGTAATTCATGGTAAAAGGAATATTATAATAATACAAAATTACCTTAACACTAGTCCTAACCTTATTGGATGAGTAATAGCCGACCATTTTCATCCTTGGGTCTATTTTGGGACCCCATGGAGCCACTTAAGATTGATAATGACACTATTATAATTATCATAAAGTATGACACAAATGACATTAACAAATATCTTTTAGTATATCAATTATTACATGGGATTATATAAGTAATATTTTAGAATATAAATATACACTGAAAATATAAATACATTTATTAAATTATGATATTTTTTAATATTTCGACATCAAAATAATTAAATTATTTATGACACAGTAATGATGTAGTATTTACCTATTTAATAAATGATTTAAATAAATATGATTATTAATATTAAAAAAATTACAAAACTGGAACAATTATTATTAGATGATTATATTTCGACCATGATTCATGTTATATTCTACTTTAACCATTTTGGTCCATTAAAAACCAAATATCACTATATAATAAAATAATATTTTCACACATTCGTAAAGAGACCCTCCTCCACCTTATAAAATGATACCACTTCTAACCCATTCCACACACCTCTAAATCCGTTTGGATCATCCAACCCATGCCAAATTAATCTCCCTAGATTAAACTCTTCCACTTAGAAGCCTTAACTTAGTAATAAGGCACTTCAAGAAGTCCTTTTGGTTCAAACCAAAAGAAGTTACCAAAAGTAAAGGTAACTCTTTCTCTTATATTATTATTTTCTATTTTGAAATATTTTACTTCTCCAGCACCCTAAAAACTTTTTATTACTTTATTTTATAACAAAAAAGTATCCTGAATATTCTAGGTTGTTTTTATGAGAAGGATTCAAACTAAAATTACACACACCTCCATCTAATGGGTGAAAAGCATACTGTTTCTGTGGATGAAAAACTAACGCCTCACGAAACGATGATTGTTCAATTATCTCCATCCAACTCTAATGGTGTCCATTAGGATGGAACTGTATTTATATATGATATATATATTATTTTAATGTTTTCTTTATGCTTATTTAGTTTCTATTTATAACATTATTTTATGGTTTCTATTCTGGGTAAAACGAGAAAATTTCATTTGAGGAAGTGCAGACTACCGCCCTCTCAAAATGATATGACTCATTAATGAATTTTGTGGGAAGTATAAAGGATGGAATTAATGATATTATAGATTATATTATACTTGAATTGTAATATACCTATGTATCATTATGTTTTAATTGCATTAAAATACCGAATAGTAATTAAAGCAGCATCCATGCGTACGTACAACGTACCATCTCCGTTAACGGTACATTTCATTTCTTATCTCCAAATGTTATGTACTATTATAAAAAGATATATATGCTGGATATATAATATATATGTGATATCTAAATCATTTATATCATTCTGGAGATAATGTTCTTCTGACCACAAGGAAAAATTGTAATTATAACAAGTTCATTTTTTACTCATGTTCAGAACATCGCAAAAATATCCAATATGAACTCCAATAATAAACTAACTATTATAGAAAGTTAATAAGTGATATAAAAGGAATAATAAAATTTATTTTTTTATCAAGTATAAATTAACTTATGTTTATTATTCAGGAAGAACAAATAACACATAAGACAAGTCAGACATGAAGTAAGTGGTTTCTAATCTAAATTTTAATTCTGTGAGATTTCTATTGTTCACCACTTATTTGTTGCATGTGTTGTATTGTATTATGAAATTTGATGTATATTATCATGATTATCTTTATATTCATGGTATTATGTGATTCATTTGGTAGTTATTAACATTTGTTCATACAACTCGATAGATTACAACAAATTAAGGTTTTTTCATCTCACTTTTTATTCTTGTGAGATTCATGCTATATTGGCCACTATATAATTTTGATTGGAATATGTAATATCCATGATTGTATAAATTTTGTAATATAATTAAATTTATGGTTATTTACATCATCATGGTAAAAGACTTTTTTCTTGGGGTGTGTGTTTCATAAGTTACCAAATCAAAATTGGAATTTGAAATTTCAATTTCCACTCATTTGGATTTACGCATACTTCATTGATTATTTAACTCCAATATTATGTAGGGGAATCACTATTTATTATTTAGGTAGTAATTTCAACATCCATTTTTGTTGATATACTCTTGATATACATAATCACTCCATTGATATTTTCTCAATAATTGATATTAACTTGATAAGAGTAATTTTAACTCAATTTCCATTCATTGAGTTAAACATCCAAGTCATTGGTGCTGTTTTTAAATGAATATGTTTGAATTTACTCTGATTGATTTACTCTGAATATCCATTAATATTCAGTGTTTTTATATTTGTTAACAAATAATTATGTCATTGATTTATCCTTAATCTAAAGATACAGTTTTTATGTGGGACTTTATCTCAATTTACTTTCTATTGAGACTTCTTTTTGTTGTGGCCCAATTCACTTTTATATGGTGTATATACTGTCATTTCACATATTATATCATTAAATCCTTTAATATAATGATATTGTAATGTTTTTATTATCTCAATTATTTGTAAACTAGCATCTCTCATTTGGTTAAGAACTCAATCTAAAATATCATTTTAAATGTTTTAATGATTTATTAATCTCAATCTTTCTCATTAATGAACATGTTTTAAGAATGGTTTTAAGGATTTATTTTTATGGAAATTAATGTTTTAAAATTAAAAGTCCTTTTAAATGATTCATTGTGGTTCGGGACACTTTGATTCAAAAATTTATTTTAAACAGCTTCTTAAAAAATAGTTATACTTTTAAATGTTTTCAAGAAAAAAGGTAATATTTCACTCATTTAGTTTTGGTGATTATTTTCATCTAGGTAAATATCCTTCATTACTCAGATTGAGGTTAATATATTATAATACAATCTTTTATATTGTATTGAATGTGTTATGTTTGACTGTGGATGTGCTATTTTATGCAATTATTGGTTTGAGGTTAAAGTATTGACATTTTGTATGCTAGTTTTAATACGAATGTTTAGATTAGGTTTAACCCATTACATATGAGGAATGCATTGGACATAGTAAGTGATGGGTGGAGCTCGATTTAGATTCTCGATGCATCGGTAGGTCTCATGAGACAACTAGATGTGGAATTGGTCGAGGCCTTTCCCAATTTTTGATATATGGTTTTGGACAAGGCCTTAATGATTTCTGGAAGTCTTGGCCGAGGCCTTGACAAAATGTTTCAGAATGTCAGGTATAATGCATTCCTTAATTATGTTATTATATATTGATATTTCATGTGGTTATTATACTATTAGAACACCCATGACTATGTTTTATTATGGAATTATTAACTAATCACATATTCCTACCATAATGTGTTCATGTTTATTATTTGTAAAGTCATGTGTTTTAAATTATTCACCATGACTAATGTTTATGTTATCTTCTGCTGTATTTCTTACTCTTAATGTGCTTTTGAGGTCACCCCATTCTAATGTTTCATTTTCCCAGGATATGAAGAAGTTAGTTGTGAGTGACTTGCAAGAATAATCAGAAAAACATTGATGTTTCTAATAGAATAAATTAGTGTTGTTTTTCATTTCAAGTTGTAGTGTTGAACATATGTATGTATCTTGTTTCCAACACTACTAAACCGATAAGTCCATCGGGACAAGATTTCTTGTAAACTTTCCAATGTATTAAAATAATTCACTAGCTTCTGGATTCTAGGTTCCGAGCATTACAGTTGGTATCAAAGGTAGTTTATTACAAATATTGGAAACTAGATTTAGAAAAACATTGATTAGAGAACATTACCCTAATATAGACATTGATGATTATTGTAGAAGAACATCCAAAAATTTTGGTAATGTAAATATTTTGTTGGATTTCCACGAAATACATTATTTTCTGGATACAAGCCGGTAGTGGTGCCTCTGGAAGAGATGTTCCAAGGGGTAAAACCCAATAACACCTCTTTGAGCTAGAATCGAATGGGAACAGGTTCACAACAACGAGCCTTGCTGCACTCATGGTTACGAAACTCCTGGAGGATATGGTAAGGATAATTCACATTTTCATTACAACTCGATTTGAAGGGTTTTAATCTAAGATGATAATGTATAACCTTATTTAATCCTATGATGTTTTAGATTGAAAATAAGGTGTGATTATATTTTCTAAATAATTTTTTGACTATTCTTACTAACAAAATGCTTTATGGTTTTAGTTAATGGATAGATTCCATGGAAGTAATAGTAACATTGAACATGATGTACAAGGTGGGAACAATGGTGTATAAGAGAAACGAAATGGATTGCTGATAGGTGTAGAACATATTGTCTTCATTCCGAATCAGTTTTCTAAAATTATGATCAACAACATATATATAAACCAAATCTTAGAACCAAAAATGAAGAGAAAGGCAGTGAATGATAAGAGCTCCAACTGTGGAGACCATGGAGAGAAGAAAGCTTAACTTATATAGTGCCAGAAATGTGTAAGGAGACACCGGAGAAAGTGTCTCAATGGAACAAAGAAATACTTTAAATGTGGGAAATAAGTGCATAAAGTAAATAATTGAAGAGAAAAAAAGACGATTACTATGGAAGAAAATAAAAATGATCCTAAGAATCCAATTACGGCCATTTTTCGTAAATTTAAGGGACCTTGGCATCCACAAAGTCAATGCCCTATTCTATAGGATAACCTATAGATCAAGGAATAACTAATGTGGAAATAAATGGATGGAAAAATGTTTAAAGGTATTAGTTCTCTTTGTTGATGAGATTACATTGGATGAATTTTCTCTTTTAGGTGTAACACTGAAATTCATAATGTGAAAATGATATTTGAGGATGAATTATCTTTTCTCCTATGGATATATTTAAAATATCAATTTGGTTTTATAGGTTCATTGAAATTGTGGAAATTACAAGTTATTAAATTTTGGAATGAAAATATGATGTATGAGATAAAATTTGTGGTAAAAATATGTTGTGGTTATTTTGAGGAATTTATCTCATTTTGGTAAAGTAATAAAATATAGTTTTTGAGAAAGGACAACACACAGACCGTGTGACAACTCGTTACGTCGGACAAAGCTATTGGAATAGAACCCACAACCAGATTGGGATTGGGATTTATCGCCTACGACTAGACTACGTGAAGTCCCTGGTTAGTGAGATTGGTTATTTTTTTTAAATTATATTATTAAGTTGATTTGGGACATTATGTATTATCAAATTGAGATCCTTTTTTTTAGGAAAAATATTTTGTGGTTAAGTGATAAATGTTTTTTTGGAAGATGTTCAATCTTCTGGGAACACTATGTGCCTAAGGAAAAAAAATGCTATGGGATTTCATTTTAAGAGTAAGGGTGTATATTTTACAATGTTTTTATTGTAAATTTATAGTTATTTTGGTTATTTATGGAAATGATTAACTTGTTATAGAGAATATGTGATTAGGTTAATTACCTTTAAGTAAGTGACTTTAAGAGTAGTCAATGTTATCTGGAGAGACAATCTAACATTGTAGACTATATAACAAAATTCTTCTGAGTTTCTGGTTTCTTAGTTTGGATTATATTTAAGGATGTTAAGGACAATCGTTCATTTAAGGGTATTTGTTGAACTTTGGGTATTATTTGTTTAAATTTTGGTTATTAAGAGTATAATTTCTTTCTATAATGCATTTTCTCTTTTGGGGATCCTATGATCATTTACTAACCATTTTTGGTGTTGAATAATGTTTAATTAAAATTGGATATATATATATATAGTTAATCCTTTTTGGATTATGTTATTATCTATAAGTTCATTGTAGAGATTCAGGTGTAACTAAGTCATCTTGAATACACATCGTTTGGAGAAAAGATGAGTTTGTGGTAGAAATTTCTTAATGGATGAAACTCTATGTTTGATGTAAGTATATCTCATTATACTCTTTTTCAATATCATAAATAATCATTTTAGCATTATGAAAAGTATCTTAAAACAAAAATGATGTTTTTTTACTTTTCCTACTGGGTAATCAAAGACATTTCATCCTATCATAAGTTTATGGCTTTGAGATTGTTAACATTGTCCTAATAATATTCTCGATCTCTATCTATTAGAACATGATGATTAGTTTCTTATTTCATATCCATGTTTTTTTAAATGGAACCCTAGTATGTGTTATGTTTTTTAACCTTCATACTTACCTATATTTATTTAAAAATAGATGGCTCATTAATCCATTTTTGATGTGGGATTTCAGCTAAGATATTTTGAATTTTCAAAACCAATGTTTCTAGTCCTGAGATTAAATTATGAGGACACAATTTATTTAAGGTGGAGAGAATTTAACAACCCAAGTTTTTGTGGTATAGTATCTCTTTAAAGTATTTCAATAGCTTGCACCTGACACAACATTAAGTTCGATCACATGCCAACCTTCAAAACATTCCATTCAAAAGAAGTTATGAATAGTATTAACTTAATTTTGAATTTTACATATATTCTATATAATTTTAAAATCCATATTATGTGTTTATTTGACATAATATAAGAACAAATTAATTTTTTCAGATAAAGGGTGTATTTTTCAAAAATTACAATTTTACCTCCTTTTAATGGAGAACACCTTTTAAATCCAATATTTGTCACATTTATTTGTTAAATTTTACATAATAAACTTCTTATTTAGAATCATGCCCTAAAAATTTAGTTTTAATAAATTTTTGGCGTAATTCTGATACCTTTCATATTTGGGTGAATAGTAATAATATTAAATTTTAATTGAAAATAACTTTTTTATTCATAATATATTATATTGTCCAATTAAACATTTGACTAGTTTTGAAGTATAATTATATTATATTTTTATAGGTTAATCCAATTTTTGTCATTGAAATTAATTTCACGTTGAAATTATACATAAACAAGTGTCAATCTTTTGAGAGTTATTGTTTCCTAAAAACATGGTATTTGTTTTTATGAAGAGAATTAATTTTAAAATAATTAATGAAACATATATGTTTTGAATTTTTTTAAATAGACATAATTTTTGAATTAGGAATATTAAATATAGCTTAGGCTGAATTTTTGGTTTTTTTTGAAATACATCAATTTTTGATGAATAGTAAAACCACTTAGTAGTAGTTAAAAAACTGACTTTTTCAATTAAATGAAATTTTACCACTTATGTGAATTTAATTTTAAAAATATGACATAAATGGTTGTTATTAGTATGTAAACTATTGTTCAATGAGATGATATTAATTTTTGGTGAATAGTAACTTTTGACTTTTATTTACCGCGATTAAAGGTAAATAGGGTAATTCAAGGTAAAAAGAATATTATAATAATACAAAATTACCTTAACAGTTGTCCTAAAATTATTATATGAGTCATGGACGACCATGGGCATCCTTGGGTCTATTTTGGGACCCCTTGGAGCCACTTAAGAGTGATAATGTCACACTATTTTAAATAACTTAATGTAAGACAAAAATGAAATTAACCAATATCTTTTAGTATATCATTTTTTATATGGGGTTATTTAAGTAATATTTTTTACAATAAATATTCATTGTAAATATAAATAATTTCCTACATTATGGTATTTTTTTTATAATTTTTAGACCTCAGAGAAATTAAATTATCAATGACCCAATAATGATGTAGTATGTACCTCATTAATAAATGATCTAAATAAATAAGATTATTAATATCAAAACAATATCCATATCCTTTCCAATTATTATTGGATGATTTCATTTCGACCATGAGTCTTCGTATCTTCTACATTAATAATATTTTGACCATTTGAATCTGAATATAAATATATAATAATGTAATATTTCACACATTCCTAAAGATCCCCTTCTCCCCCTTATAAAAGGACTCCACATATATCAAATTCCACATACCTCTCAAGCCACTTGCATCATCCAACCCCTACCGAAATAATCTCTCAATATACCCATATTACTCCTAGAATCCTTAACTTAGGTAGAAGTTACATAAAAAATTCCTTTTGATTAAAATAATGGAAGTTACCCAAATTAAAGGTAACACTTTCTCTTAAATTTTTTTGTTTTATTTTGTATTATTTTACTTCTCCAACCCCATAATCAAATTTTATTACATTATTTTATAAAAAAACCAGTATCCTTAATATACAATGATGTTTTTATGAGTATTATTCAAACCACACTTACACACACCTCTATCTAATCGGTGATGGACATACTGTTTTTGTGGATGGAAAACTAACACCTCACGAAACGATGATTGTTCAATTATCTCCTACCGCCTCTCATGGTGGCCATTAAGATGGAAGTTTATTTATATATGATATATATTATGTTTATGTTTTATTTTTTCTTCTTTATTTTCCATTTATATCATTATTTTATGGTTTCCATTATGGGTAAAATGTGATAATTTTATTTAAAGAAGTGTGGACTACTGACCCCTAAAAATGATATTACTCATTAATGCTTTATGTGGGAGGTATAAAGGATTGACATAGTGATATTATATATGAAATTATACTATAATTATTATAAAGCTATGTATTAGTATCTTTTATTTCCATTAAAATACAAAATAGAAATGAAAGTAGCATTTATGCGTACGTACGACTTACCATCTCCATGAACGGTGCATTTCATTTCTCATCTTCAAATGTTATGTAATGTTATAAATAGATATATTTATTGGATGTATAACATATAACATATATTATATCTAAATAATTTATATTATTCTAGAGATAGTCGAATTTTGACCACACAGAAAAATAGTAATTATAACAAGTTCATTTTTGACACAAGTTCCGAACATCGATAAAATATCCAATATGAACACAAAAAAACTAATTGTTATAGAAAGGTAATAAGTGATATTAAAGAAATAATAATTATGAAAAAATTTCTTAATAATGTAAAAATTAACTTATGTTTATTATTCAGGAAGAACAAGGAACATACAAGACAAGTCGGACTTGAGGTAAGGGGTTTCTTATATCACTTTTAATTTTGAGAGACTTCCCTGGTTCACCACTTATTTGTTGCATGTGGTGTATTGTATAATGACATTTGATATATATTATCATGATTTTTTTATTCATTCTATTTTATTATTCAATTTATTTATTAACTTTTGGTCAAACAACTCGATTGATTACAATGAAGTAAGGGTTGTTCGTCTCACTTTTTATTCATGTGAGATTCATGCTATATGGGCCACTATTTCATTTTGTGTGCAATATATATTGTCCATGATTGTATTAATTTTGTAATATAATTTAATTTATTGGTACTTAAATCATCATGGTATGACCCTATTTTTCATGTTGCATTTGTTTCATAAGCTACCAAATTAGTAACGGATTTTGAAATTTCAATTTCCACTCATTCAGATTTACGCATACTTCATTGATTATTTTACTCCAATATTATGTGGGGAATCACTATTTATTATTTATGTAGTAATTTCCACTTCCCTTTGGGTGGATATACTCTATATATACATAATAACTCAATTGATATTTTCTCATGTAATTGATATTAACTTGATAAGAGTAATCTTAACTCCATTTTCATTCATTGAGTTAAATATCCATGTCATTGGTGTTGTTTTTACATGAATATGTTTGAATGTAATCTAATTGATTTACACTGAATATAAAATAATATTTAGTGTATTTACATTTTTCACACAAAATTATGGTATTGATTAATCTGTAACCTATGGATACAGTTCTTATTAGAGACTTTGTCACATTTTACATTACATTGAGACATCATTGTTATTATGCACCAATTCACATTTATATGGTGTATATACTATCCATTGAAATAGTATATCATGAAATCCATTATTCTCATTATATTATAATGTTTTTATTATCTCAATTATTTGTAATCATGAATCTATCATTTGGTTAGGAACTCTAACTAAAATTTCATTTTAAATGTTTTATAAATTTATTCTCTTAAATCATTCTCTTTAATGTCCATGTTTAAAAAATGGATTAAGGATTTATTTATATGGACAATAATGTTTTCAAATTATAAGTCTTTTTAAATGTTTCCAAGTGGTATGGGATACTTTATATAAGGCCCTAGCCTTAAACCTTACTTAATCTTGAGTTATTACAAGATTTCACATTGAGGATCTTTTTAGGTTTAGAGTTTTAGAGAATTAGATCATGAAACTTGCATTACATTCCACAATTAAACAAAGTGGTTACATAAAAGATAGTATTAAATTTTCCCATCAACGAAAAAATATTTAAAATAAAACATGGATTCATTCTTGAAACATCCTTGACACTATCATCACATCATGTACCTTTTCCTTGACCTGTGAAAAACTTTTAATAAACATGGGATGAGTATAAAAAGATCAGTAAGGGTTATAAAAATATGGAAGGGAAACATGAGTTCATATATACATAATAATTAAATCATACTTTACCCATAAAACATAGGCACTTTAACATACCTCATCAAATCATGAATAAATCATAGAAATCATAAGACATAAAAGGTAACTTGAGGAATTCATAACATTATTACGTAGGGAGTAACCCTCTTGGTTACGTTTGGAATACCCACCACAGTATATTCCCTAAATCACTTCGGAGAAACCTTAACGTTTCACTCCTTCGCATTACCCAATGCATTGGAGAGCTATATCGGGCTCACCCGCCCTTAATTTATCACAGAACCACCCATTTTCATAATAATTCCCAAGAAACTCAACATAATCGTATCACATAAAACATGCATAAAGGAAACATAAAATTCCTACCTTTCAATCACAAGATATCAATACAACACATTGATATAAAAACATTATGAAAACAATTTTCAATACCAAAATAAAAGTAAAGTAAAACATGGTATTTATTTTTATTTTAAAAATAAGGTATGGCTTGTAAAGGAAGCTGAAACTCAAATAATGGTCATGACGGCGGAGAAGTCGTTGTCACCGCATACGTACGACAAAAACATTCCCTTTTGTAATTTATTTAATGCTTCGTATAAAAAATATTCATTTTGAATAAATGTAAAAGTCAAAGGGGTTTATACACCATATAAAAGAAGGTTGTGTATAAAACAAAATATGCCTCAATGAAAGGAGATTGAGACGAAGTCCCATACCAATTTGAAGCTTTTAATGAAATTGTAATTTTAAAACATTAATTTCCATATAAATAAATACAGAAAACCATTTTTAAAACATGGACATTAAAGATAATGATTTAGTGTAATAAATCTTTAAAACATTTAAAACGATAATTTTGTTAAATTGTGTTTAACAAAATGAGAGACTCTTGAATAAAAATAATAGTAGAATAAAATTTAATCCGAAAATTATTATATCATGGGAATAAGGGTATTCATGATATAATATGTCAAAGGACAGTATACACAACATATAAGAGTGAATTGGTGCATAACAACAGTGAACTCTCAAAAGAAATATAAAATGAGATGAAATCCATTATAAAGAATGTATCCTTAAATTAAGGATAAATCAATCTCATAATGATGTGTTACAAATATAAATACACCCAATATAAGTGGATATAAAGTGTAAAACAATCAAATATTATTCACACATATTCAATGGACTACATGTTGAACCCAAAGAAAATCGAAATTGGGTTAAGAAGTTCCCTTGATAAAATTCGACAGCCTAATGGCGTCACATAAAATTTTACAAAAAGGGTTGATGAGAGAGATAAAGGGGATCTCATCAGTTGGACATAAAATTTACATAAATAAGTATATAGAAGAACATATCCCAACATAATATTATGTGAATTAAAAGACATAACAAAAGAAGTCTTTTTAATAAAAAGGAGGGTGAAAGGACCCCTTACCGAGTTGGGTAACATTCGAAAAGTACACCCCATGAAAAAGGGTCATACAATGAATATGTAAATACCCATAAATGAAATTATACCACAAAAAGTGTATAATTATGGGCAGTACATACATCACTCAAAGGAAATAGTGGAAACGTATCATAAATGTCACGTGAATAAAAGTGAGATGAAAAATCCCTTACGAAAACTCGGCAGCCTAACGACGCCACTTAAAACTTCTAAAAATGGGTTTATGAGATCAAATAGGGTCTACCATGATATGAACATAAAAATTAAAGTATGAGTAATATAAAATAACATCTCCAAACATAATAAAGATGGGCTTAAAAGAAATTACATAAATGAGAGTACTTAAAAAGAAATAGAGAGGTTGGATCCCTTACCTCGGGTCCGACTTGACTCGATCATTCTTTAATGTCCTGAATAATAGACTTGAGTTAATTTATAATTTCTTAAGAACCTTTTTCAAGTTCATTATTCCTTTTATATCAATTATTACCATGTTATGAACACTATGTAATTATTTAAGTTAATAACGGTCGTTTTAACGATCATTGGTACTTGAGTGAAAAATAAACTCTTTATAATTACAAGTTGTTCATTATATCCAGAATTTTATTCATGATGTAGATATAATATATATCATATATATCCAGTATATTTATTTATTTATAATATTACATAACATATAGAGTTAAGAAAGGAAATGCACCGTTCATGGAGATGATAAGCCGTACGTACGCATGAACGCTACTTCCATTTCTATTTCATATTTAATGGAATTAAAACATAATGATACATAATAGTATTTTAATTCCAGTATGGTATCATATATAATATCATTAAATATATCCTTTATACGTACCACATATGGTATTAACGAATCAAATCACTTTGAGGGGGCTGTAGTCCGCACTTCCTAAAATGAAGATATCGTGTATACCCATAATGGAAGCCATAAAGGTATGCCATAAATGAAAAATACATAAGATTAAGGAAAAAATAAACATATTATATATAATATATAAATATAGTTACATCTTAATGGGCACCATTTAAGGTGTTATATGAGTGTTGAACAATCATCGTTTCGTGATGCAGAAATTCGCCATCCACATAAACAGTATGTTCCTTAACCATTAGATGATGGTGTGTGTAAGTGTATCTCGAATCCATTTCATAACAACATCTTAGTATATTGAAGATACTGGAGTTGTTACAAAATAAATTAATAAAAAGAGTTTAGGGGGTTGGAGAAGCAAAATAAAACAAAAGAACTCAAATGAAGACATTACCTTAAAATCGGGTAACTCTTTTTGATTTGAGCTCAAAGGCTTCCTTGGGAAGACTTATACCCAAAGTGAGGCTTCTAGGAGTAATAGAGGGATGTGGAGAGAAAAAATGGGTAGAGTTTTTCCGAGTCAAAGGCTTTGGAGGTGTGGGTAAACAGGTAGAGGTGGGGGCCTTTTATAAGGGGAGAGGAGGGGCACTCTTGGAAAGTGATAAAAGGTTACTTTATTTTCAAATGATTTTTGGATTTTAAAGGTCCCAAATTGATCTAATTCGAGGCTAAGGTGATAAGGGTCCTCCATACACCCATCAAATAGGTTTTTTACATGTTTAGGTCTTAGATATTACATTATCTTTCCATTTTATTTATATCGTTAAATAATGAGGTCATCGCTGCATCATCATGATGTCATAAATAATTTAATTTATTTAATTTCTAAAAATTATAAAAAAAATACTATGATGTGGGAAATATATTTATCTTTCTAATTAATATTTATAGTCAAAAATATGACTTTTATAAACCCATTAAAAAATATTTTTATTAAAACATTTCATGATTGTGTCATATTTACATTAACATTAAATAAAACGTTATTTATGACATTTCCAAACCAATGTGGCTCCATGGGGTCTCCAAGTTGACCCATTGATTTTCATGGTCGTCCATGACTCATCCAATTAGGGTAGGACATGCGTCTAGGTAATTTCATATTATAAATACATTATTTTTACCTTAAACTACACTAATTACCTCTAATCGCGATTAAAAACTTAATAAGTTACTATTCACCAAAAAATTATTTTAATCCCATTGAACCACATTTTACTTATTAATTACAACCATGTATGTTGGATTATTGAAATTTAAAACACAAAGGTGGAAAAAATTTCATTTAAACAGAAAATCAGTTTTTATAAGTACCACTTAGTGGTTTCACTATTCATCAAAAATTGAAGTTTTTCAGAAAAATCCCAAAACATCACCCAAAGCTATATTAGAAATTCAGAATTAAAAAATGATGTCTATATTAAAATATTAAAAAAATATTAGTTATATTAATTAATTTAATAATTAATTCCCGCTGTCAAGTAAAATAGCGTGTTTTTATGAAACAAAATGTATCAAAAGATTGACACTAGTTTAGATACAATTTCAAAGTGAAATTAATTCCACCGACCACTATTGGATTAAATTGAAAAAATGTATTCTAATTTCACATTAAAACCAATTCTGAAGATAATCTAATCATATAGATAAATTAGATTAAAAAGTGGTTTTGAATTAAAATACAACATTTTTCACTATTCATTAAAAAATGAACTTTATCGGAAAAATACTAAAAATTTACACAAAGTAAATTTTGATGTCCCAATTCTTAAGAAGTGTTATATATGGTACAATAGAATGTATAAGAGTTAAGAAAACTATATTTAATGATGGTTCGCCATCAAAAGGAAATAAGTGAACCTTTAGTGAAAACTAGGGCATATACGCCTAAAATAGAATTGTTTCCATATTTTAAGCCTTTATCTTTTATTGGATAAATATAAAAACAATTAAAAACATATATAATCATATTTTAGTTATTTCTATCCATTCCTTCCAATACAACGGCTACATGTTAACTACCATTTAAAATAATATTATTTTATTATTAGAGTGCAATGTAAGATTCCCAAGAAACTTGTTGTTGCGTGTTGGGTACGCCATCGAGCATAGCGTCCCCTTTATAGTCATATTAATATTTTATTCACAAATATGGATAAATATGAAAATTTCATATTCTTTATTTACCTGGGGTGTTACATCCTTCCCCCCTTTTGGGGATTGTGTCCACACAATTTTTAAAATTGAGCTCGAAAACATCCTTGAATGTCCCACATCAGAACAAGAGTCCGTAAAACAATCACTTTAAAATAAAGGACTATAAGTACAGAGGTCACCCGAGTTAAACCATACTAGGATTCCAAGTATGAAAATATAGAAATGGAGGAAAAACAAAGGGTCTTGTTCTGATTGAGAGTGATAGTTAACATATTTAGGAGAATGTTAACAATAAAAAAATCACAAACTTGTGATGGGTTAAACGGTATTCAATTCCCTTGTAGGAAAAGTTAACAGGAAACATTTTTGTTTTAAGTTACTTTTCATTGAGGAATTTATTTTTGAGCTGAACTAAATCATAATGAAACATAATTACTTGTCATGTAGACTTTTAAATTTTACTAGATTCCTTAATCAAACTCATATTTTCTCCAAAAGACGAGTTTTTAGGAAATTTTGTTCACATTAAGAGTACTATAATCAACATCATGAGAATCACCTAATCCACAAAAGAGAAGTATATACTTCCCATGTCTTTATACTCTAACCGAAACCAAAAAGGTTAGTATAAGATCAGATAATCCAGAAAAGGATAACCCTTTATAAAAAGAAAATCTATTCTTAATCTCCAAAATTTGTTAAAAAAACCCCAAAGTTCATAAGGACCATTCGATAAAAAATTTGTCCATAAAATTATTCAATGTAAACCAATCTAATATTGAAACCCAAATGTTTGAAGGATTTAGTCACATAGTCCTCCAAGTTAAATAGTAACATTTATCTCCAAACAACATCAGTTGCTCTTAAAGTCTCGTATTGAAAAGTAATTAACATAATCACATATCCTCCATGATAGGTTAATATATTTCAATTGATAACCCAAAATAAACTTACTCTTAATTCATAAAATCATATAACTAAAAATAATCGGTCAAACTAACCAGGGACTTCACGTAGTCCAGTGGTAGGCGATAAACACCAATTGCACTTTGGTTGTGGGTTCGATTCCCGCAGCTTTGTCCGATGCGACGGGTTGTCACACGGTCTGTGTGTTGTCCTTTTTCCAAAACTATATAATTCTCAAATCATTCCCCAAAAATGGATAAAATCATCAAAAATAACCATAACATAATTTAACCTCAATTTTATCTCATGCCATTCACTTCAATCATAACATATTGTTACCCATAATTACCTCAAAAGTAAGGATCATATAAACCCAAATGGTTCTTTATAACTATGTCCACAAAAGAAAAGATAACTATTCCTGGAATAAAATTTTCATATATCAAACATCAGGGTTACACATCCTATAAAAATTCTTCTAATGTAACCCCATCATCAAAAGAGACTTAATACTCTTATGAATTTCACCATAACTCTTGAAACCCTTATATGTTGACTTCTTACTCATTCAACATTCTTTATGATCCATTAACCATTCCTTTCCAACTTATTTTGAAAAAATTCTTTCCTACAAACAAAATCATGAATCATATCCTAAGATTCCAAAATAGGAAAACAAAAGTTATGAAATAATCCATACCTTTGATTGGTCATTGTCAGTTTCTTCATCCTCAATCGGAATGGAATTAGGTATTGGAAAACGAGTATTTGTACAATCTTGGTGATCTCATTCACAAAACTTCTTCATAGGACATGTGTTTTCATAATGACCATGCACACCACATTTAAAACATTCAATTGATCCCTCAGAATGAACTTCTTTCCCTTTCCTCGAGTCAACTGGATGATTTCTTTTTCCGTGGAAGGTTCTTGCTTTATGAGCTTCATTTCCACATCTATAGCATATTTTTTCCCTTTGAAACATTTTCCTAGGTGTTTCATTCCACATATTTGACACAAAGGTTTTTGAAGACACTTACCTTTATGATTATTACCCGTAGTTCCGTAGGGATTTGTTTCTCGCATATATGATGCCTTATAGAAATCACCAAGGTTTTGGTGGTAAATCATGACTATAGATAGTTGGTTGAGGATAAACACAAGAGTTATCATTGCAACTCCCATATCATTCAGTTGCTCGCTCAAAAAACTGTCACAGTTTCCTTCACATCCATAGTTACTTTGGTGCCTGCTAGATCCAGCCATTTACTAAAACCAAAAAGGTCAGTGTGAGTATATCAATAAAACCATCATGTACTAATGAGGAAGATAAACACTAAGATATACTTACTCATTCACTTTATCTAAAACTAGGAATCTTTCTGAAATCCAAACCATTATAGTAATTTCACTTATGCTTAGAGAATACCCTAACCTCTAAAGTAATCTAAACAGACATTTGATACCAACTATAAGGCCCCAGCATTAAACCTTACTTAATCTTGAGTTATTACAAGATTACACATTGAGTTTCTTTTTAGGTTTAGAGTTTTAGAAAATTAGATCATGAAACATGCATTACATTATACATTTAAACAAAGTGGTTACATAAAAGATAGTATTCATTCTTCCCATCAACAGAAACATATTTAAAATAAAACATGGATTCTTTCTTGACACATCCTTGCCACTATCATCACATCATGTACCTTTCCCTTGACCTGTGAATAAAATTTCAAAAAATTGGGAGGAGCATAAAAAGCTCTGTAAGGGTTATAAAAATATGGAATGGAAACATGAGTTCATATATACATAAGAATGAAATCATACTTTACCCATAAAACATAGGAACTTTAACATACCTCATCAAATCATGAATAAATCATATAAATCATAAGACATAAAAGGTAACTTGATGCATTCATAACATTCTTACATTGGGAGTAACCCTCTTGGTTACGTTTGGAATACCCACCACAGTATATTCCCTAAATCTCTTCGGAGAAACCTTAACGTTTCAATCCTTCGCATTACCCAATGCATTAGAGAGCTATATCGGGCTCACCCGCCCTTAGTTTATCACCGAACCACCCGTTTTCCTAATAATTCCCAAGAACCTCAACATAATCGTATCACATAAAACATGAATAAAGGAAACATAACATTCCTACCTTTCAATCACAAGATATCAATACAACACATTGATATCAAAACATTATGAAACCCATTTTCAATAGCAAAATAAAAGCAAAGTAAAAATGGTATTAATTTTTCTTTTAAAAAGAAGGTATGGCTTGTAGAGGAAGCCGAAACTCAAATAATGTTCACGGCGGCAGAGAATTCGTTGTCTCCACATATGTACGACAAAAACATTCCCTTTTTTCATTTATTAAATGCCTCGTATAAAAAAGATTCCTTTTGAATAAACATAAAAGTCAAAGGGGTTTATACACCAAATAAAAGAAGGTTTTGTATAAAACAAAATATGCCTCAATGAAAGGAGATTGAGAGGAAGTCCCATACCACTTTGAAGCTTATAATGGAATTATAATTTTAAAACATTAATGTCCATATAAATAAATAAAGAAAGCCATTTTGAAAACATGGACATTAAAGATAAATATTTAGAATAATAAATCTTTAAAACATTTAAAACGATATTTTTGTTAAATGGTTTTTAACAAAATGAGAGACTCTTGAATACAAATAATAGAGGAATAAAATTTAATCCGAACATTATTATATCATGAGAATAAAGGAATTCATGATATAATATGTCAAAGGATAGTATACACACCATATAAGAGTGTATTGGTGCATAACAACAATGAAGTCTCAAAAGAAATATAAAATGAGATGAAATCAATTATAAAGAATGTATCCTTAATTTAAGGATAAATCAATCTCATAATTATCTGTGACAAATAAAAATACACCCAATATAAGTGGATATTAAGTGTAAAACAATCAAAGGTTATTCACACATATTCAAATGACTACATGTTGAACCTAAAGAAAATCGAAATTGGGTTAAGAAGTTCCCTTGGTAAAATTCGACAACATAATGGCATCACATAAAATATTACAAAAAATGGATGATGAGAGAGATAAAGGGGATCTCATAACTTGGACATAAAATTTACATAAATAAGGATATATAAGAACATATCCCAACATAATAGTATGTGAATTAAAAGACATAACAAAAGAAGTCTTTTTAATAAAAAGGAGGGTGAATGGACCCCTTACCGAGTTTGGTAACATTCGAAAAGTACACCCCAAGAAAGAAGGGTCATACAATGAAGATGTAAATACCCATAAATAAAATTATACCACACAAAGTGTATAATAATGGTAAGTACATACACCAATCAAATTATATAGTGGCAAACATAGCATAAATGTCACGTGAATAAAAGTGAGATGAAAAATCCCTTACGAAAACTCGCAAGCCTAACAGCGCCACTTAAAACATCCAAAAATGGGTTTATGAGATCAAATAGGGTATCCCATGATATGAAAATAAAAATTAAAGTATGATTAATATAAAAGAACATCCCCAAGCATAAGAAAAATGATCTTAAAAGAAATGACATAAATGAGAGTACTTAAAAAGAAATAGAGAGGTTGGATCCCTTACCTCAGGTCCGAATTGACTCGATCGTTCTTTAATGTCCTGAATAATAGACTTGAGATAATTTCTACTTTCTTAACAACTTTTTTCAAGTTCATTATTCTTTTTATATCACTTATTACCATGTTATGAACACTATGTAATTATTTAAGTTAATAACGGCCGTTTTAACGATCATTGGTACTTGAGTCAAAAATAAACTCTTTATAATTACAAGTTGTTCATTATATCCAGAATTGTATTAATGATGTAGATATCATATATATCATATATATCCAGTATATTCATGTATTTATAATATTACATAACATATATAGTTAAGAAATGAAATGCACAGTTCATGGAGACGGTAAGCCGTACATACACATTAACGCTACTTCGATTTCTATTTCATATTTAATGGAATTAAAACATAATGATACATAATTTTATTTTAATTCCAGTATGGTATCATATATAATATCATTAAATATATCCTTTATATGTACCACATATGTTATTAACGAATCAAATCACTTTGAGGGGGCGGTAGTCCGTATTTCCTAAAATAAAGATATCGTGTATACCCATAATGGAACCCATAAAGGTATGCCATAAATGAAAAATACAGAAGCTTAAGAAAAACATAAACATTTTATATATCATATATAAATATAGTTACATCTTAATGTCCACCTTTGAAGGTGTTATATGAGTGTTGAACAATCATCGTTTCGTGAGGCAGAAATTCGCTATCCAGAGAAACTGTATGTTCTTTAACCATTAGATGATGGTGTTTGTAAGTGTATCTCGAATAATTTTTATAATAACATCCTAGTATATTCAATATAATGGAGTAGTTACAAATGATATGAATAAAAAGAGTTTAGTGGGTTGGAGAAGCAAAATAAAACAAAAGAACTCAAGTGAAGACATTACCTTAAAATAGGGTAACTCTTTTTGATTTGAGCTCAAAGGCTTCCTTGGAAAGACCTCTGCCCAAAGTGAGGCTTCAAAGAGTAATAGAGGGATGTGGAGAGTCAAAATGGGCAGGGTTTGGCCGAGCCAATGGATTTGGAGGTGTGGGTAAAGAGGTAGAGGTGGGGTCCTTTTATAAGGGGAGAGGAGGGGCACTCTTGGAAAGTGATAAAAGGTTACTTTATTTTCAAATGATTTTCAGATTTTAAAGGTCCGACATTGATATAATTTGAGTCTAAGGTGATAAGGATTATACATTCACCAATCCAATTGGTTTTGGACATTTGTAGGTCTTAGATTTTACATTATCTCTCAATTTTATTTAAATCGTTAAATAATGAGGTCATCGTTGCATCATCATGATTTCATAATTAATTTAATTTATTTAATGTCTAGAAATTATAAAAAAATACTATGTTGTAGGAAATCTTTTTATCTTTCTAATTAATATTTATAGTAAAAAATCTGACTTGTATAACCCCATAAAAATTTTTTTTATTAAAACATCTCATGTTTGTGTCATTTTTACTTTAACATTAAATAAAATGTTATTTATGTCATTTATCAACCAAAGTGGATCCATGGGGTCCCCAAGTTGACCCATGGATTGTATTGGTCGGACATGACACATAAAATGAAGGTATGACATGTTTATAGGTCATTTCATATTATTAAAACATTATTTTTACCTTAAACTACACAAATTACCTCTAATCGCGATTAAAAACGTAATAAGTTACTATTCACCAAAAAATCATTTTAATCCCATTGAACCACATTTTAATTCATAATGAAAACCATGTATGTCGGATTTTTGAAATTCAAAACACAAAGGTTGTAAAAATTCCATTTAAACAGAAAATCTGTTTTTATAAGTACCACTTAGTGGTATCACTATTCATCAAAAATTGATGTTTTTCAGAAAAATCCCAAAACATCACTCAAAGCTATATTTGATATTGTGAATTAAAAAATGATGTATATTTTACAAAATTCAAAACATATTCGTTACATTAATTAATTTAATAATTAATTCCCACTGTCAAGTCAAATAGCGTGTTTTTATGAAACCAAATGTATCAAAAGATTGACACTAGTTTAGTTCCGATTTCAAATTGAAATTAATTCCAACGACCACTATTGGATTAAATTGTAAAAATATATTCTAATTTAACTTTATAACCAATTAAAAATATAATCTAATCATACAGATAAATTAGATTAAAAAGTGGTTTTGAATTAAAATACAACATTTTTCACTATTCATTAAAAAATGAACTTTATCGGAAAAATACCAAAAATTTACACAAAGTAAATTTTGATGTCCCAATTCATAAGAAGAGTTTTTTTGGTCCAATAGAATGTATAAGAGTGAACAAAACTATATTTAATGATGGTTCTCCATCAAAAGGTGATAAGTGAACCTTTAGTGAAAACTATGGCATATACGCCTAAAATTGAATTCCTTCTGTATTTAAAGCCTTTATCTTTTATTGGATAAATGTAAAAACATTTAAAAACATATATAATCATATTTTAGTTATTTCTATCCATTCTTTCCAATACAATTGCTACATGTTAACTACCATTTAATATAATATTATTTTATTATTAGAGTGCAACGTAAGATTCTCAAGAAACTTGTTGTTGCGTGTTGGGTACGCCATCGAACATAGCATCCCCATTAAAGTCATATTAATATTTTATTCACAAATATGAATAAATATGAAAATTTCATATTCTTTATTTACCTGGGGTGTTACACATTGATTCAAAAATCTATTTTAAATAGCTTCTTACTAAATAGTTATACTTTTAAATGTTTTCCTGAAAATGTGGATTATTTCTCTCATATAGTTTTGGAGAATATTTTCATCTATGTCAATATCCTTTATTACTATTGATTGATGTTAATATATTATAACACAATCTTACATATTGTATTCAATGAGTTATGATTGACTGTGGATGTGCTATTTTTATGCCATTCCTAGTTTGAGGTTAAAGTATTGACATTTCATTTCCTAGTTTTAATATGAATGTTTAGTTTCTGCTTCACCCATTTCAAATGAGGAATGAATTGGACATAGTATGTTATCGGTGGAGCCCACTATAGATCCTTGAAGCATCTGTAGGTATAATGAGACAACTAGATGTGTATTTGGCCGAGGGCTTTCCCAATTTATGATATATTGTTTTGGCCGAGGCCTCAATCATTTTTAGAAGACCTGGTCGAGTCCTTGACAAAATGTTTCAGAATGTCTGACATTATGCATTCCATAATTATGAGATTAGATATTGATATTTCATGTGGTTATTCTACTTGTAGAATACACATGAATATGTTTTAATAAGGATTTATTTACTCAGCTCATATTTCCTCCATAAAGTGTTCATGATTATTATTTTTAAAGTCATGTGTTTTCATTTATTCATCATGAATAATATTTATGTTAACTTCCACTGTATTTCTTACTCTTACTGTGCATTGGATATCACCCCTTTCTCATGTTTAATTTTCCCAGGATATGAAGAAGTTAGTTATGAGTGACTTCAAGGAATAATCTTGGCCACTTGGTTGTTTCTAAGGGAATAAATTAGTGTTGGATTAATTTTCAAGATGTATTGTTTAACATATGTATGTATCTTGATTCCAAGACTACTAAAATGATTGGTTCTTCGGGACATGATTACTTGTAATCATGACAATGTATTAAAATAATGCACCATCTCCTAGACTCTGGGGTCTGGGCGTTAAAATCATACTATTAAAAATGAAACAAACACAAGTCTTATATTCTTAAAATATAAGTCTTCACTAACCAATATAATAATAATAAAACATTCTAAGTTAATTAGACACGATAAATAATTTACCAAGTGATGATTTTCTCAAAACTACTCAAAATGAATTAGATAATTTATCCAGAATCAATTTTCAACAATTTTAACTAACCTAGAAACACTTTGATAAATTAAGGATAATATCAATGATGGTGCGAATGACATATAAATATTAATTCAAACCATGAATGTTCTTATGGGTTAAGTGGGAAATAAAAATTCAGAAACACCTACCTCAATGGTGAGCGAGTGCGATGAAACTCTGATGAACGGTATAACAAACCCTTGTGTACTAACTGCGTGCACTGAACAGTGATAAAAAAAACTACACACAACCCGCGATAGTATTAGGATTTATTTAAATTAAATAAAACACCAGAGCTGAAATGAATGAAAAATAAATAAGTAAATAAAATAATAATCTAATTATGAAAAGAATAAATAAAAATATAAATGAATAAAAGATTAAACAATTAAATATTTAACTAAATAATTAATGAAATGAAATAATAAAAAATTTAATAAATAAGTAAATAAATGAATAAATATCTAATAAATGAATAAATTAAATATACCCGAGAGGGGCACTGCTATACGGAGCGGGAGAGGATGCACGAATGTGGTAGGATGAGGCTAGCGAGGTTCGAAGGAAAGAGGTCTGGGGTGTTTTCGGGCAATTGGTAAATGTAAACAACGAGGGGTGTTAAGGCACAGCTTGGTCGGAGGTGCGGTAAGGCGAGGCGGTTGGCTGGAGATGGTGAGGTATGGGGAGAAAGTCTTAAATGAAAAGGCAGAGGGGGAGGAAGGCCATAACAGTTAGGTAGGGGTGCGAAAGTGAAGATGTAGGTTGAGGGATGGTAATGGGGAGTGTGATGGCAGTTAGGGGTGACTGACCTGGGAGGGCAAGCAGGAGGTCAGGTGCTAGGTGCGATCGGTGGGGTGAGGCGACCGGCCGGAGGCGCGGTGTGGCCAGACCATGAGAGGGTCATCACTGGACTGAGGTCATCTGTAAGTGGGAGGTTAGGTCGGCTGGGCGTGTGGAGAACTAGGGAGGGAAAGACCGATAGCCTGGGGAAAAGTCGTAGGGCCACCAAGGGCAAGGCAGAGGCATGGGCAAGGGTGGAATACTGGCAGCGATGAGCAGGGAGAGCCGATGAAGGGATAGGGCAGTAGGGGGAGAGGTTTCGGGCAGTGCGACCGGGGAAGAGAGGTGGTGTTGTTTGCTGGAGCCTTTCACAAGGAGGAGGTTCAGGGGTGGCTCGCGCAAGAGAAGGCTGAAAACATGGTGTTTTAGGGTTTTGCGTTATTTTTTTTTCATTTTATCATAATTAAATAATAATGATACTAAAATAAGAAATAAAAATAAAAAAACTACAATTATATAATTAATAAGAATAATTATTGATTTATCGACTCATGAGCCGGCAGCGCGACTACATTAATCATAGAATGACCACGCATTGGACCAAAACCCATTAAAAATGTTAAATGAAAAAATTTAAAGACGGGGCCCAACCCAGACATTGGCGTGAAGACCCAGAGCCAAAAAATAATAAAATATAAATAAATTAAAAAGTCAAGGTGTGATAATCGAGGAAGGTCGCTCTTGTATATAACACAAGACAAGTCAGTGTTGCATGTAACAAATGTTTCCATTGCTGTTGTGTATATCATAATCCAAACATAGTTCATTTAAACATTGAAAAACATCTATAATAAGTGTTTCGTGAAATTAATTCTATCAAAAGAACACGAAATTGTGTGTAACAAAAGACAAGAGGGGTGTCATATATACTAAAAGATAATTTGGTGTTGCTTGATGCACTATATTATATTTGTGTAGTGTACAACCCAATAAATCAATGAAATTAAAAATATTCTGTCTCATATTTTCCCAATTTGTACCATTCTAACCCATTTAAATGAATTTATCCCCTGAAATTAGTATTGATTATAAATGGTTTTATATATGAACATTTCTTTTATGGAAATCCACATCATAAAAACTGATACTAAAAATTTATATTAAAAAGGAATGTTAGAAATATAATGGTTACCCAAATTAATGCATCACTATGTTTCCATATAGGAGAATATAGTTGGCAAGTAAAAACAAGGATATGGAAGTGAAATCTAACCATTATGTTCTGATGGATAGTGATAGAGAATAATGTTTGGAGAAATTTAACTTTCAAAAATCCATAAATTTGTGATCATTTAAGATACCAATTTATTCATCATAAATGAATGTACTAGGATAACATTATTGGTTTCAAGATCCTTTCACTAAATTTGTTGAAATATTTTTCAAGAGGAGAAATAATTACATGATTTCAGTATAATCTCACCATTGATCGTTCCCTTAACAATTTCATCATCATCTCTTATTTAAAGAAATGATGTTCAATTTTTCATTCTTGATGTGCGAGTAGATCATGCGATAGAATGATAGGTCATTACATCTATCTCAACAAAAGGGTAGAAAAATTTATCATATATTCATAAGTATACTTGCAATGAGATAATACATTATTTTAAAAAAACAAAACTAGAATATAACTTATACTATCCATAATTGGATAACATTAAAATCCTTCAAAAGACTAAAATATAAAACATTATAATGAGGTGAACTAAATTGATATAAAATTTATCTCCCATATCTTATATTGTATTTATTTGTGGTTACATTCCAAACATGTGAATAACCTAATCATGTATTCTCTTCGAACATAACATGAAATACTATAGAGACTTAGTGAAAAGAATTCTATCAAAATTAACTCTGTTCACACTCCAAAAATACCAAAAAATCAATATAATTAAACCATGAGATCACATTGTCCTTATAATAGTCATGAAATCATTAATATTATCAAACACTTAATTATCTCTTTTTTCCCTTCATTATGTTTATATCAAATTCTTTCCAAAATAAAACTGAATTACCATTCATGATTACAGGTTCCATTCAATATATACATTAAAATACCTAAGGAAAAACAATATTTAACAATACTTAGATGTTTCTTTATTCCATAGAACATTTAAATTACTTATAAAATTTATTAATGATATAAATTTAATCATTCCTCTTCCTTCTTAAACGATTAACCAAGATTTTTCATTTTATTCCTTAACACTACTTTAGTCTCACATATCATTTGTAGTCTCTTCATCATCAACAACATTAATAGTACCCATATGACCTAGCTGATTCTCCTTTTGATATTATCCATTAGTTCATTGATTTTCATAATGCACATGAATTCAACTTTTAATACATTTAACTATTGTTGATGTCTTATAAATACCATTACTCTTTTCCATTATGTTAACATAACCTTTTCCTTTTCAATTACAATCTTGTTTTTTCAATATTTTCTACACACAAAGAATCTTACAGTTACTTTAAACATTATACTTGATGCATGTTCTCATATGATGTACATGTGGGGAATTGGAAATTCTTTCCTCTATGATTTTCATGGAACTCAATTGTTATTTTATTATATCGGTAAGGAAACATAACAATATTGAGATTATTTATCATATTATGAGACTGCAGATTATGAATAATAACGATGTTTTACATTCAAAATCCCATTTTTTTTATTTCTCATGAAGAATAATATTTCATTGTCCATAATATTCCCCGTTAACATGGATCCTTTTGTTTCAGACTATTTTCTAAAAGCCCAAATGAATAGTGTGAGAAAAAAGTCATACAAAGAAAATATCATAATCTCGGGGGAGTACATTTAATCTCTAATATCTTAGGATTATTCCAAGGTTATTCATGATTGTTACCATAATTCGATGATGGTATCTTATAGTTATACTTACCCTTAGGAACATCACTATACATACCTTATAAAAATCACAAGATATCTTACTAAAGTGTTTGCATCCTAATTTACAAAGTGTAACTAAACCTTTTATCTGACCCAAACTGTAGAGACCCAATCCGGATGTACCTGGATAATAAATTTATTTTGCTAAATACTTAACACATTTAATAGACTAATTTTTAATGAAAATATTAGTTTAGTGTCTTTGAAAACGTGAATCAAAATATTCTAATCATGGTGAAATACCTTCAACTTATCCCATAATGATCTTCTAATATTGTTTTCCTATATAAAACTATTAAATATATCATGGGGTATAGAAAACATTGAAAGGGTGGGCTCAGATGCTCAGTAAGGGTAAACATGGATAACATAAAACAAACCATAGATATTTTAATGTAAAAACATGAACCTAAATTTTAAGCCTTAAAATCTCGAGTCATGAAATAAATCTAGGAAAATCATAAGGCATGAATCATAAAAGAACAATAACAATGATAGAATAGTATTAGCATGAAACCTGTTATTTTGGAACACTAATAAGCACATAATATTATTTCTATTGTAGCCAATTCATTTATTCCAAGACCATCATAGTGGTCAAAGTCCACTACTAAATAGGGTTTACATGTTGTTCCACCCATGTATTACCAAATTGGATTTACATGTTGTTACAACCTTATAATACTGAACTATATTTACTTTTCATTCCAGTCATGTCTATATAATGAGATATTAATCATTAACCATTGCATTGGATGGAGATATGGGTCCCACCCATATCATAATGAAATCATTTTTACGTGTTCCATTAAAACATAAATCATTCAACATATTGTAACCCATTAAATAAAATTGGTTTTCCCAAACATCATTTTTTCATAACATAATCCATATAAAAAACTGCTCCATCATTAAAAATATCAAATCATAGTAATAATTGTCATAAAAATAGATCCTTATGTAATACTAGATGGGAAATAATTTTCGTAAAACACTTGAACATAGTTCATTAGGAAAATATCATTTCAAATTTAAAAAGATTTTTTTTTATCGAAATGTCATGAAATTTTAAAATAATATAATCTAATTGAAAATAAACATTAAATATTGTATAAGAAACATTATGGAAAAAGGAATCATTAAATTGAAAAAAAAATCTATTCATGTGGTATATGTTAAAAAACATTATCCTCATACTTTTTCTGAAAAAGTAAAAAAGTACCTCGTATGGTGAACAAAAAAAGAATCATTTCATATCATGTAATAAAGGTAAAAATTGTAAAATTGACTTCAAACATTCATTGAATAATCATAAAAATTTTATGAGAACATATATATAAAACATGAACATAGATGATAAATATAACCCTAGTAAATAATTACATATAAACAATCTCAGATAAAAATATGATTTGTGAAATTATCACTTACATTAGGTTTAATATGATTACTATGTATCTGAACATCTAGTATAATGGGTTTAAACATATTATTAACTCATATCAGAATAATAATAATATTTATAAAATCATATATGATTTAATTATTACTTTATACTACCTATTTATTTTTTAATTCCATGTTAAAGAAATATTTCGTGTAAAAATAGTTCAATTTATCATACGTGTTTGGACATGTTATTCTTGGAATTATTATTTAGATTGTGATTTACTAAAATTAATAATGTAAAACATGATTTTTATATCATATATAATCAGTATATATATATATATAATATAAGTAGATAAATGAAATAGAATACACCGTTCATGGAGTTGGTGGTCCGTACATACGCATGAATGTTGTTTTAGTTTCCTTATTAAATTGAATGACATATATATATATATATATATTTATGTATATAAATTTATCTAGAATCACTATTATGTCATATATTTCATGATTATTTTTCAAATTCTTGATAATCATTTTTAATTTGTTAACGTGGAGAATGAATCACATCACGTCATAGAGAGGGTAAGTCATATGTACGCACGGGTGAAGATATTGTTCCCATTATTGATGAATGATATTGAATTGGACGGTGTATAATATCTCATAATTAGTATAATGGAATAATACTAATATATTTTTATTATTTCCACCATTATACCATCCATGTAAGGTGGTGGTAAAAAACAGATTACACCACAGACTGGTGGTGATAAGCCATACATATTCACGTGCGGTGATTTCATTTCTCGTAGGATGAGGAGAAGGTGAAATAAGTTTGGTTAAAATTTATAATTACATATAATTATATGAGTGATACTGATTCTATTACTTTATAATTAAACATAAAATGAAGAGTATCTAGAAGGAGAGAAAATTTTGAATGAATCGATAGAAGAGATTACCTCGTCCTCGATGTGCCTCCATTAAATTTCCTCATATGGAACTAGAGATGGTATTTTTAGATTACCAGAACCACTATAATGTAACTAGGGATGTTTTGAAGAGAAATGGATAGGTTTTTTCTCTGATTAAAGGCTCTAAATGGAGTGAAGTGGAGAGGTAGGAGGTGCCCTTGTAAAAGAGAGGAGAGGGGAACTTAAAGAAACATTCAAAATATTAATTTATTATAAATTTAATTTCAATACAAAATGGTAAGTAAATATATTTACATCTAATATATGATTATGTTGGTTTGAATACCGATCATAACATAATTTTTAGACATGTTTTAAATATTTTTTATCCTTATCTTTTTTTATTAAGATTTATTTTACCATTTTAAATCTTATTGCGATATCATGTTATTTACACATTATGGGTTAATGTAGTTACCATATCTTGTCAAACGAACCAAAAAAAGTTATTTATGACATATGTAAACATAAATTAACCATTTGGAAAAAATTTATATTTTAAAGATTTTAATATTATTTAATATACTATTTTATGTTTTTTGTTATGAATTATGTCCATTTTGTATATTATTCATACTTTACTTTTTTTAAAATTTATTAAAAACCTGATTAGTTTGAACCTAAGGAATTAACTCAAATATAATATGTCAATTTTCTAAACAAAATTCATGTATGGAATCAAAATGTTCAAATTATATTTATTTTTATATTTATAATTTCATTTATTTGAATCTTTCCTTATTGAGGTAATCACTAAATCCTAATTGTGTCATAAACAAATATATTTATATAATATCTAAAAATTAAAAATAAAATTTAAGAATATTGGAAATATTTTCATATATCTATAGACTACATATTTTAATAGACATCGGTTATATAACGTTATATAAAAATTGATTTAGAGAAAGATATATGTTTATTTTATAATCATCATTACATTATATTAATTCTTATAAAATGTCTTTTTCACATCAAGGTGAATCCATGGAGTCCTAAAATCTACCAAAGGATTACTATGGTTTAAAATATCTCATCTAATAAAATTAAGACATTTTTAGGGAATATTAAAACTATTAAATTATTATTTTTTACCCTTATTAAGATGATTTACCCTTGGCTCTATTAAATAAAAATTATTATTAAAGATACTATTAATAATGTCCAAAAATAAAAGGAACCTATTTACATAATTTTGACCATTTCATTCGAAATATGGAATCCATTTTTCCAAATTTCTAACACAGAAGTTGTTGTATTTAATTTAAAAATAGTTTTTATTGTCAAAACCTAAAAGCGGGTTTTTGATGAAGTAATAACTATCAAACGATTGACATGTGTTTTTGTCCAATTTAAAAGTGAAACATCATCCATTGACCAAAATTGGGTTAAATGAAAAAAATAATCCAATTAATATTTAAAAACAATTAAAAAGTTTACATAACTATATATATAAATTAGATGAAATGGTATTTTTGAATTAACATGAGGTATTTTTTCATTATTCATTAAAATTTGAATTTTGTTAAAAAAATACAAAAAATTCAACAAAAGTAAATTTTTTATTTCTATATTCCAAATAATAAGTTTATTTTATAAAATTTTAATTTATAAAATTGTCAAAAACTATATTTAAAATGGGTCCTCCAACAAAAGGAGGTAAACCTGCATTTTTTTAAGAACACTTATTTTATCCGAAAAATTGAATTTTTTCTTATATCATTTTCTAGAAAATATATTAGATGAATGATTATGTTTTATAAAATTTATAATTTATTTAATACTATTAATAATGGCTAGTTTATATCCCATTAAATTATTATATTTTAATAATATATCATTTTTTAGTGAAACTTGGTATCACGTACAACGCAATCTATCAAGGAAGGTTTCTCTTGCATGTAATGAAAAGCAATTCAGTGTTATGTGTATTGAATGATTACATTGGTGTTTTGTACAACATAATCCAAAAATAGTTCATTTATACATTGAAAAAAATCAATACATAGTGTAGAATGAAATTAATTCTATTAGAAGAACGTGAAATTGTGTATACTGTATACTTATATGGTGTTGCGTATATCACAAGATAATCTTCATGTAGATTACAACACAAGGAATAAACGAAATTAAAAAGAATCTATCTAATAAGATCATGGGGTGTTATAGACCCAATAATATCTTCGAGGATAAATGGTAAAAAATAGTGGAAAATATTAGTTTTTGACATGTTTCTTGGTCACTTTTTAAGTTTTTTTAATGTTTAATCACTTATTAAACATATTTTTTACATTAATCGCTACCATCAATTTTAATTTCCATAAAATAATTTTTAGAAAAAATATTAATTTTATAATTATAGAAATTATAAATTATACTAATCACAAATACAGAATTCATACATCCATATGAATATTAACTAGTTGGTTGAAATAATTTTAAAATTAACCCCATAGACGGGGAGAGAATGTGTTTTTTAAAATAATAAATGTTTAATGTTCATAGCTTTTTAACATCCAAACTATATAAAATATTATTAATATGAAATAAATTGGATTAATATATGTATAATTTATTTTATTTTACATTAAAATTAATTTTAAACATAATTTAACATTGTATAGTATTTAGAATAAAAGGTTGTTTTCAATTAAAAATGGGAATTTTTTTTATTCATAGGAAAATAAAATTTCTTAGAAAATTAAAAAAATCAACATGAAATAATTTTTAAATTACAATTTCAAAAATGAAATTTATATTATGAAAAAATGTTTCAAAATTTTCAATATATATTTTTAAAATATAAACTCCATTAAATGGAGACAATAATAAATTTTAAAAAAATATATCTTTTTATGCTTAAAATTGGATATTTTCTAATATTTTTCCAATAAAATATATTATATGAATATAATTTTTTTTTTGAATATATAATATATAAATTTAATTAATATAATTCACTCATAGGAATTAATTTAATTTATAAGAATAGAACACCTATGTGGGAATGGAATATTTCTTTATAAAATAATTTCCTTATATTCAATTGCTTTTTATTATAATTTCTAATTAAAAAGATAACAAAAATTATATTATCATATGTAATAAATATTTTAAAATTTTAGATAATCTATTTATTAAATTTCAAGACAATGTATATTTGATAGATATCATATTAAATAATAATGTTAATACTATATTGTATTCACTTAAAACTCAATATTTCTTATAATGAAAGCAATTGATGAAAATCATCATTTTGTATAACAAAATCCCACATAGTGTTGCATATATGAATATATAGTCTCATAATTTTATATTAATCAATATGGAAGAAATATTAATTTATTTTAAATTGAAAATATAGTATTTTCTTAGGATTTTAGATTCTCCCATATTTAAATACATTTTATCCTCACAATGGAAACATGATTATGGTAATTGATGGTTTGATGTTTCAAAATCTTTTGTTGAAAACCAGTGCCATGAGAAGGTTTGTTAAAATTATCTCTTAATAAGAGTGAATGTGAAGAACAATATTTATATGAAATAACACATAACTAGGGTATTATATAACATTATTGGTAATTTAAGATGTGGATATGGAGTGAACATGTAAATATTTATAGAGATTGATTGAGGTCATTGATCTCACAAAATTAATGATTAATCGAATGTTGAGGGGATAAAAAACTAAAACATTGTAGGTGTGAAAATGATATTTATTTGAACATAAATTACAGTAGGGGAAATAATTTCTGATTCAAAATATTTCTCTTGAAGATGCGGAATTATTTATTTCTATGTAAATATAAGGAAATATAAATACATTCTATATTTCTACGAAAAAATTAAATATTTTGATTGTGCATTGATCTATTTACAGATCATCTCTTATTCCATGAAATAATTATCCAAAAATGAAATTTTATTAATTTTTATGAACTAAAATTATATTTTAAGAGGTCCATAAAAGATTGACAGGCCGTTTTGGTTGTCTCAACGAATTTTCCAAAACCAATGTGATTAATAGATTACTCAAAAAACCAAAAAATTAATACTACTAGATCATCATTAACATTTATTACTCAATTTTTTATCTAAAAACAATGACATATTTTCAATGATATCACATAGGATAGTTGTATATGAAAAACCCTTTTTATCCTTCGGTAATGGGCTTAAGCCCCACACCAATGTCGGATATGACATGTTGTCACCCTGCATGTTGTTTTTCCTATCAATATACTACATTAACATAATTTAAATAATTTGATGGATATCCTTGAAATAGTTTTACTCATTAAAAAATTCATTATGTATTTCAATAAAACATATTTTTTTCAATGTCTAAAATTATTATTTGATTATTATTATATTGTCAATAATGATTATATCAGCCCAAATATTATTTATAACATAAGACCTAGGTCTATAAAAAGTAAATTAATTATTTTTAAATTTAATTTTCCTGTAAATCATATATTATACATAAATATATCCAAACCATCCAAAATATTGGTAGCCACCCAACACATAAAATCAAAAAACTGGTGGTTATGTCTTCGAAACTATCTTCAATATTAAATTCATAAACCCATTATACTACCCAGAAATGGATGAACTCATAGGAAAGATCCTATAGTATCTACCTTCCCAAAACATTGAGTTTATTTATAATAGCCCTTAGTGTCTACCATATGGTTGTGTTTACAGATTTATGTTTTTCTAAATACAGTTTCAAGGTTTCTACTATACATAAATTGATAGAAACTATTGTGGCCCGACCCTAGTCACACGGATGTGGTTCCTACTACTACTACATTGAAATAGGAAACAAGGAAATACATCATAAAGTATCGATCAGATAACTAGTGTAGGTAAATTAGATATTTACATGAGTCATATATTATATTTCAAAACACAAAATTAAAACATTATTTGTTTTTCTATCAAGAATAACATTATTTCTCTCTAGAATATCCCTACATATCATTCATAGTAATATTCATCAAATAATAAAAAATGGAAACAAAATAAGTGTGAGCTAAAATACTCACTAATGGTTATGTTATGAAGCTGTAATCATCAATCAATAAGCACAATCAATGTGTCGACGTAATTAAATAAGCATGAATTCTATATAATGTAAAAAATACAAAGCTTGGGTATAAATAATATGGAAAATAAAATAACTAAATAAACATTCCGTTTAATTAATTGGATAATGAATAATCTATATGGAATGAAAAATAACATAAAATAATGAAAATAAATAAATATATAATAATGAAATTGAAAACATTTATATTTAATTTAGAAAATATAATGCTTAATAATAAATAAATCTGAATTATGGCAATTCACAATTATTTTATGCCACATTTCATAGTTACATGATAGAATTAGTGTCATGACCTTTCCCAAAATGGTTTAAACCAAATTGGGTGAATCATCCACCAAGGCCAGCAGACTAACTCATCATATGAGACTACTAATACATCAATGAGGTATCTAATACATAGATCTAAACATTTCATACAATGAACAGGATTCAAAATATATAAAATAATTTAATTAATTTATTAATATAGGGCCTTATCAAATATCCCAATTAAGTAAATGATATAGGTGTGTTGATATTTTCATATTTAATCAAATAACAGTTAAGCACACACTGTCTATAAATTTTTTAATAATTTTATGAAATAATAATATAAATGATAAATGATACAGATATTTAGGATAAATTTAATTTGAAATGAAAAATTATCATATTTAAGTCATTATTTCAGGGGAAATGTACCAAAGAAGAAAGGAGGTGAGATAAATAATAACTTTTACAAATTGGACATTTTCATTCCAAATCCCATGGAAGAGATAATTAAATTGGAAACATAAAATACCTTGATTTAGGATGGTATCAAAATATTAAATGAAAAATTGATAGTATATACATCACATTATTGTCAATTTGTGCATAATAAAAAAAATAATCAATGGAATGTAAATTTATATAAAATTCACAACTATTTGAGTAAAATTTGAATCATGAGATATGTGAAATAATAAAATAAATTAAAATTATAATATCATGAAATAAATTAAATTCATGATATAACATATTATATGTCACTATATACATCACACAATATAAATGAGTGGTGAATAGTTATTAGGACTTGCAAAAATAAATTCGAGACTAGAAATCCCTTTACTTTTTGCATACTTTTAGTTAACAAATATTTAGTATCCATTATAATTGTATAAAACATGTTTTTATTTTATACTGTAACTATATTAACATTTATGATATCAAATATGATAATTTTATAAAATATTATTTCCCATTCATTGATAATATTTTTTTTCATCATTTCAAGTAATAACATTCTTTGTTTTACAAGTATGTTTTGACATGTTATTATTTTTATTCTTATTACATTAATATTGATTTAATAACCTCCATAATTTACATCATGATATAAATATCATATGTATTCTTTATATATTTATTATTAGTAATCGATAAAATTTATTAATATGAATTTAAATAAACCATTCCAAGATATGGTATGCCATAGATATTCGTCAACAATGCATCAATTTTATAGTCATATTAAAATAATGAAATGTAATTTTAATATATGTACATTATCATTGTAATATAATATTTATTTTTTTATTTATCATATTGTTATTAAAAAATTCTTAATACATTCCATGTAACGAGTGAATGACTCAAATCACTTCAAGATGTGGTATTTTATTGTACACATGAATGATGTTATCGTATTCTTTTAATGAAGAAAACATGATGGTTTGTATTATATAATAATTACGTGAGTATAAATAAGATATTAATGTTATGTTTATCATATATATATACTATAAATCCAATATTATTTTTATCTTTAAAAAATCAGAATTGAACAAAGAACAACATTAGTTTGGGAGCGACCGTTTACTGTAATAATAAATGATGATTGTGTATCCCATTTGATTGTTGTGTGTGAATATATAGGTTGTAATCATGAAATAAAAAAATTAATAATAGTTAATATTCTAAGTTCACTATAAAATCTTGATATAATAGTAAATGAAGGGTTGGAGAAGTAAACAAAACTAAAGTGATATTTTTGATGAATGCCACATCTTCTTTAGATAACTAAATTTTGGTTTGTACAAAAATAATTCCTTTGATTTATTTCAGTTAAAACCATTGACTCTAGTATTAGGTTAGATATTTTGGTAGTTTGTTTATTTATTTATTGGATGGGCTAGATGGCTTCATATGTGTGATGTTGTGTGAGTAGGTAGTTCCTTTTTATAGTGAAATAGGAGTGATATTCTCGTAAATACCAAAAGGTAATCACTATTGGGATGTCCACCTTACATAATGTGTCCCAAATAATAAAACACATATAATATGAGATATTATATGGTCTAAATATTTCCATAAAATTTGTTTTGGAATATTTTGTAGGTCATATACCTTTATGAACAAAATATTACCACTAAGTAAACTCATTTTTTCCTTAATCACTGTAATTAATTTAGATTTCCATCATTAAAATTTTTTGTTTAAAAAATTTTTCATAACACTATAAGTTTCTAATTATTCTAATTCAAAATATGGAATCCAATTTTCTAAATTCGAATCATATACGTTTCAATCATAAATTTAAAACTAATCCTGCAAATAGGACGAGAAAGAAGGGTTTTAAAGTGAAATGTTGAAAAGATTAATATGTCTATATATCTAAATTCACCATTAAAATATGAAAATAAAATAAATTGAATTAAAATATGTATAATTTATAAAATTTACTATTAAATAATATTTAAAATTTAATTTATCAATATAAATTATTTACCTATAATTTACATTTTCAATTAAAATTTTGTATTTTTCATTATTCATCAAAAAGTGAAACTTCTCAGAAAAATACAAAAAATAATTTATAAAATAATTTCTATATTCCACATTCCAAAAGGAATTTTTTTATATTTGAATTTATGAAATATAAAAATTTATTTTAATATAGGTTTTCTATTATAAAGTTACAGTAATACAATTTAAAAAAATACAGTTTTTCAGGATTAGAAATGAAGTTTATCTTATCCTTTGAATTTCAGGTTGATTGGGAGAGTGTAAAAGAATTTAATTAATAATATAATATATAAATTTATTTAATATTTTTCACAGATATTAATGAATTTAATTTATTATGATAAAATAAATTTAGGAGCATAATGTAATTCTTTATAAAAACATTTTAATTCTATTCAAATTTTTTTTATTTTACCTTCAAATATAGTTTTAACTAAAAAATTATATAAAATGGATAAAAAATATTTTTCAAATTACATTAATCTATTTCATATCTAACATTAAAATTTCTATTTGGTGACTCTCATTCTAAATAATAATAATAGTATTTTATAATTTGGTAAAACTCTGTCATGTATGTAATGCATGATGACGAAGAAACACGATATTGTGTGTAAAAAATAAAAAATAGTGTTTTATGTACCAAAATATTATCTCATATTTTTGTATAAATCTAGATAAAAAATAAATTGATCATTAAATAAATGAAAAATATTTTAATGTCTTGTGGTGTTGAAAACAATCCATATAAAAAACCCATTATAATTATTGTGGAAGGGGAGTTTGGTTTTATATTCTCAATAATATTGTGGTCATATTTTGCAATATGGATGAAGATGAATATCAAATGGATGATCCATACATTTTATGAGGCTTATCAACTATTCATTTGGAATATTTATCTAAAATGGGTACGGAGATACTCATCATTGAATATATGATTATCTTAAGAAATAAAGTGGTGTATTTTCTGAGTACTCTCCAAGTCATACTAGAATTGGTATTTAGAGTTTTAAATATAACTCAATCCAAAAGAAAACCATATTTTAATGAACCTTTATAAATTTCACTAATTTTTCTGTATGAATTAGAGATAAAGTTATTGGATATTATTGATATGGTTTTCACATTACCTAGTTGGTCACCATTGTATTCACCTGTTATTCATTTTTATAAAGATGGAAATGTCAATACATATTTGAATTAATTACCATGTACATAATATGATCATTATTAATAATATGAATCCTCTACCTGTTTTGTTTCCTTATTTGATCAACATTTTGGTGGTTAATAATTTTTAAATATTGAAAATATCTCTAGATATAATAAATCATGGGTCATGAGGGATGAAAAACTTAATAAAATATTTAATGACGTATGGTCATTATGTATTTAAAGATATTTCATTTCGAATTATAATTTCTAATGATATCTTCCTGGATTCAATTTATTGTTTTCATATATTACCTTGATCTATTTTTGGTTATATTTATAGATAAAAATTGTATATATTTAAAGATTAAGGAAGAAAAAAACAAAATTTGGGCATTCTACAAAAGACTCAGAGGATGGAGAATTTATATTCTAGATTTAGAATTTTATTTTGGAGAATGATTAATTCATTGATATAAAATCTCATGTTATAGTATATCAGTTTCTCTATTAAGATATAATTTTATTTAAAAAAACCCTAGAACATCCATAAAAATAAATATTTTTAGTTTTTCTATGTTTCAAAGATACTGTCGAATCTTTTTTGAGTTATTTATCATAGATATATAATCTAATAACAACGTTCACTCAAAATGAAGATTTTTTTTGAAGAATAATATAATGAAAATATCAAGGAGATGATAAGATTGTTAGTTATCACACCAGTTCTTATACTACCCTATTGAAGAGAAACATTAGATATCATTATTGATTTATTGATGAGTGTAATATGATTCATCCTCCTGAACAATGAGAAGGTTATAGTTTATTCCTAAAAAAACAACAATAATGATTGCTCGACATAGTAATTTTCGTTTGGGGAATTTATTTTTCTATTCTAAATATGGATCCATTATAAACATGTTGAATAAGTTGATATATATTCTGATCATTGTGGAATTATGTAAAGATTTTAATATAAAAATGTAAACATGTTCAATAGATTACTATTTGTGTTGATTTTAGCTTACTAATTAAAAATCAATTTCCACACTTAGAAGAAGAATAAGGTTGATGATGATCTATGCCGGGAAGGAAATTCCATTTTGAATATAGTATGGATTCCATGAGATCCAATACATTTGGATTTGGAAAAATCTATATTTTGAAATAATGAGGAAAGATAGACCATATTGCCTTTCTTATATAAATATTCAATCATCCATATATGTGCGGGTTAAGAATCCATGAAATGAAGAATTGTGAAAAACGATGGTGAGGAATGTTCTCATGATAAAAAATTAATATGGTAGATTGATAAGGTTTAGAAATCGAGTACAAGTATCTTTAATTTCAGAATAAAAAAATGATATGTTTTATATATAAAATTATTCATAATTATATAAACATCCTTGATCTATTAATATGTACTGTTATTTGACATATTATTTGTATTTGGAAAACAAAAAATAATGATATTTAAGAATATATTTCTTGTTTACTTATATAAAACCAATTTATGTTTGTGAGATATAATTCTAAGGGTTTGTTAAAACCATTAATCATACATTAATGGAATTGTAAAAACATGACTATAGATTTCATAACCAGACTCCAAAAAAATTGAAACGGAATAATGTTAGTTGGTTTTTAGTTGATAACCATATAAAACCATCGGATTTTATTATAATTATAGAAGTTTTTTCTCTTTATCATTCATCTAGGTTATATAATCTTTAAGTGGTACGAATGTATTGAATATCATGTTAAATTATATCTAATCAAAACATGAGATATACATTGATGATCTTGATAAGTTTTAGTAATATTTGGAAAAATTAGTTTCTCCTTATCACTTCATTGAATCCACATATAGATATGTAGAAATATATGACTATTGAATCATTATTGATATATTGAGATTATGTTATATGTATTGTAATGGATTTTTGGATAAAAAATATTATCTACAATAGTTTTTTAAACACTCAATCATGAATTCAAATGGCTCTCTATGAGTCCATTGATGGCCAATATACCAAAAATTCATATTGATGGGATGACTTATAAAAATGAGAGAAGTTGGGGCATGGACAAGAATAGAAAATTTAAGAGAATGTTTGAGCTAATCAGAATCACATTATGGAAACTTACAATCAATAAAAATGTTATTTTGATAATCATTGGTGATATTAGGAGTTAAAAGATGGAGAAATGGTATTCCCACGATTTTCTAAATGAATGAACACAATGTTATTTAGAAGTAATGTAAATATGTTCTCTAGATATATTGATCCCTTTGAAATAGTTAATCATATCTGGATGACTACTTATTATATTGAAATTTCACAGAATCTATCTCAAGCTCATGATGGGTTCCCCGTATATCCCTCGATGATGTATATACCTTATTCACTAGTGTAGAAATCATTTTTTACATCTATTATTTTTTACATTTTACGTCATTTTTGGCTGATGTTATTATATGAGATGTTATAAATATGGTTTCTATGGTAGTTATTTTAAAACCGACGTAAAGAACATAAATCTGATGCATTTTTCATATCAGTTCCTAAAAAACTAATGTGGAAAACACTTCAGATTCATGATTTATTACATCAGTTTTAAAATAAATGATGTTGTATATACTTTATTAAGTTTGTTATTACATAATAGACGTAATAAAATATGCCACCAAAGTGGTTTCCACGTCTGTTATTAAAAACGGTACCTGATAAACTTGTATATGATGTTTTTTCATGTCAGTTATAGTTTAAACGACATGAAAACATATATACTATGTCAGATATCAAATAACCGATATAAAAAAACAATCCCATGAATTTATTATGTTAGTTATACAATAAACGGTGTAAAAACACAATTTTTTTTTAATAAAACAGTTCTACCAATACTATGATCTTCCAAAGAAGGCCAAAAACATGTAAAAAACATACCAAAACCAGATGAGAATAAATACCAAAATAACATCATAATTAGACCTAACATGAAGATCCAAAGGAAAATTAAACATTCACATTCATAACATTCAGAAAATACAATTTCAACTAAAAAACCTAGAACCCGTTGGATATCCCCAACCCCCATGGAAAACCCCCACCCCACTAGACATCCCCCAAGACACCACATACCCCCTGGACACCCCCACACCTAGGACACACCCACCCCCTCAACACCCCCACCCACTGGAGACCACCCCACGCCACTGGACCCCCACCACCCTTTGACACCCACCCACCCCTGGACACCCCCACAACCAAGACATCCCCCACTCCCATAGACAACCCCCACTCCCCTGGACAACCCCCCTCCCCACACCCTCCTTGATAACCTCACACCCCCTTGGACACACACCCACACCATTGTATACCACCACCCCCCTAGACAGCCCCGAAATCCCTTGCACATCCCACACTCCCCCTGAAAACCCCCACACCTGGACAACTCCCACTCCCCTAGACAGCCCCACCCCTCTTGGTCACCCCTATATCTCTCTTGGACAACTCCAGCCCACCATCGAGACACCCGACACCCCCCCCCCCCTCCAGGACACTAGACCACCCCCTGGACACCCTCACCACCCATGACAGACCCCACCTTAATGATGGACACTCCCCCACCCTCCTAGACCGCCCTCTCACCCCCTAGAGAACCCAACCCCCACGTCACCCTCCCACCAACTAGACACCACCCACCCCACTGAACACCCCCCCCCCCATGGACTCCCTCCCATCCCCTAGACACCCCCATCCCCTTGACACCAGATCCCCTGGAAAGCCGTGATCCCCTGGACATCCCCCACAATCCTAAACAACCTCCCACCCACAAGTCACACCCTGCCTTAGACACCACCCCACCCCCCTGAACAACCCCACCGCCTAAACTCCCTCCCACCCACTAGACACCACCCCATCCCACTGGACAACACCCCCAACCCCATAGACACCCCGCCCCCTAGAAACCTTCCCACCACTTTGGATACCTGATATCCTCTTGGGAAACACCCCTGGACACCCACACCCCCTAAGATACCCCCTTTCCTTTTATACGACCCCCCCATACACCCTCCTCCCATGTACACCCCCTATCCCCTTGGACAACCCCCACACCCTAGACACCCCCGATCTCCTGGACACCCTCCTACCCCTAGACATCCCCCCACCCCCTGGACACCCGCCCAACCCCTAGACACCCCGACCACTTGGACATCCCCCACTACCCTAGACACCCCCACCGTCCTGGACGCCCTCCCAACCCCTGGACACCCCCACCCCGTGGACAACATCCCACACCCTTGGACGCCCCCTACACCCTAGACATCCACACCCCCTGGACACACCCACCACCAGGACACCCCTCCACAACACTGGACACCCCCACCCCTGGACACCCACCCACCCAATGGACACCCCACCCTTGGACACCCTACCACCCCTAGACACACCCACCCCCTAGACACCCCAACCCCTCGACACCCCTACCCCGTTGACCTCCCTCCAACCCCACTGGACTGACCCACCCCCTAGATACCTCCCCACTCCACTGGACACCCCCAACCCTAGACACCCTCCGACCCCAAGATACAACCCCACCCCAATGAACACCCACCCACCCCCTGGACACCCCACCCATAAGAAATCCCCCAAGCAATGGACACACTCCACCCCCTGGACACCCACCCACACCCTCGACACCCCCCACCCCCAGGGGACCATCCCACCCCACCGCATTGGATAGAATCCACACCACTGGACGCCACCCCACCACACTGGACAACCCCCCACCCCGAGACACCCTATCACCCCCACCCCCTTGAACACCATCCCACCCCTAAACACCACCCTACACCCAATGGACAACACCCACCACCTGGACACCCCCTACCCATTGGACAACCTCCACTATCCTGGTAATCCCCCACACACGATACCCCACCCACCCCATTGGACAACCCCCAACCCCTGGACACCCTCCCACCCATACGCTCTTGGACACCCTCCCACCCCCTAGACACCCCCTACCCCCCAGGGACAGCCCCCACCCCCAGGACACCTGCACCCCTGGACACCCCCTACTCCTTGGAAATCCCCCTAGACATCCCCACCTCCCATGAAACTGTTACTATGCTCTTCTAATGAATTAATCAAGTAGAAACAAGACCAAATCTGATCACAACCAGACCGGAATGCATACCAAAAAAAACATTAAAATTATACCAAAACAAATGAACCAGAGAAAAACTAAAAATTCACCTATATAACCTTCAAAACATACAATGTCCACTAAAAAACAAAAATCCATCCAAAACAACTAGCAAATAATCAATTATAATTACAATATTCCAAATTATATTCTACACTATAAACTAACTAAAATGCAATCTATCCTGTAAAATTATTTTATCATTCCACTTGTAAGTGTTTGACCTCATGAGAAATATAGGCTTGAGGGTAATAAAATAGAAAAAAATAGAAAAGATATTAGTTAACATTTATAATGAATAAATAAAATAAAATATTATTTAAATGTTTATATGGAAATCTTGACAGGTCAAACTTCACAAGTTTTCTAGTTGTAATTGTTTCATACAAAAATCTTAACATATAGTTTCCTCAATCTATGATGACTTGTTTTCTATGAAAAATCTATTTAAATGAGTGTCAATTCACAATATCATTTTTATAGAATAGATCGAATAATAAAAATTATAAATGGATATTTACCTTTACATTTACATATTTAATCTTGGATCTCATTTTCATTGTGTTTTTTTACTGTAGACACATCCAATGTTTGAAAATAATATGAATGAGACAAATTTAAAATCCATTATAATATAAAAAAATATTAATTAATTTCAATATACATTTCCAAATTATTCTTAATAATTCTCCACACATTACCATGGATATAGCGTATCCAATAAAGTGTTTCCACCTTTGGACAAAAAAACATAACATCCAATGATCACTGATATAAAGGAAAATTTATGGTTAGTGGTTTTTTTGTCAAAATATAAGGAACAATTTTCAATATATTTGTTTCGCACCTCTCACAAAAAGGAAACATCCAATACTGTGTGATTAAATTATATTCAAATATTTTAGTAATATAATGTTTTTTATGTTCCTAATCATGTGATTTAGTGGAAATAAAAAGTGGGTCAATGAAACCATATACATAAGTCCGTCATTCATCTCAAACAAGTTATTAAGATACCAATTACAAAATAAAAATAAGTATACATTTTTAATAAATATAACACGTGGAAAGGTGTTACGACTTACATGAAAAAATATGCACCATGTTGATGCCCAACATATCATCCAGAAAAAACTCCATGATATCATTTTTGACAATCCCCAAATTTAGTGCATGTCCACCAACATGAGATCCCATTGAAAACTCATAATTATCTGAAAAAAGTTAGAATATCTTGAAAATCCTTTAAGACTACTAGAATATGTATCTGATGTCATAGCCATTTGTATTTTTTGTTTTCTATACATTATTTCATTACTATTGAAGTATTATAGTAATAATAAATAAAAAAATATATTAGTTTTCAAATGAAAAAACATATTTTACAAAAAATAAAATAAAAGATATAACATACATACTTCTATGGTAATGAGTCATAGATGTCTAGATGGAAAAACTAATATGTGGTTGATACTATTTCCAATTGTTGTCACCTCATCTCTTTGAATTGGTACTCGAGATGGTCTATCTATAATACCATATACAATGACTCTATGATGCATAATCCTTAACTATTGATGATGAAGTATATCTCCTATAAAATATACCCACCCATATGAAACTATATGATGTTGTGGATCATCCACATAAAACTCACAATAAGTAGGAAGATGTGGTAGAGGAGTAGGATAAAAAATGCAGTCCACATGCTGAGGTGGGAAAGTGGGATCTACTGGCGGAGGTGGAGGATAAATAAATGGGTCAGCAGGGGGAGGTGCAGGAGTGGGAGCTGCAGTCTGAAATTGACTTTGAATTTCTACAAACATAGACTGTACCAAAACTCTAATATTTTCTTCTATTGTTCAATTAATATTATGAACATAATCTTCCAATGATTATATTTTTTATAAAAATCCTCAATGGAAGAAGTTGAAGTATGTGGAAACTATTTTCTTATAGATAATCCAATCAGATATCCTCATACAAGACCTGGGTGTTCGAGATATCCCAAAGTTGTAGAGAAAATATCTTTCCTCCCATCTATTTTACATACCCTTTGTGAGCTCTACTACTCAAGAGAGTCCTATATTAATTTAATGAAAATTCATGTAATGATTCAAATTTTACAAATAATATAGTTATCATAAATAAGTAAAATAAATAACATACAATCCTATCCGATACGATTCTTGATTCTTCCTAATATTATTTCCATTTTTCCACATCCAAGATCTCTTCCATTTTTCATGTCTATATGGAGGGGATGTAGAGGCAACCCTTCCATGAGGTTGAAGACTCAGTTCTCGGGTTTTTTAAATTTTTCACCGTCAGTTCTTCATCAAATAAAGTATAACCTCCACGAGATAAACTATGAAGGTATAATCTTTAGATTGTATCTTTTGCTGTGATTTCCTTGTTTTCTGTAAATTAATAATAATAAATCATCAAAAAACATTAATAAGATCATTTATATAAGAATGAATATAATCATTTAAATTTTTCATACCAAAAAAGAATCTCTTCATATACTTTCAACAAATAGTGTTTACGTGTCTTCATATATGAAAGGATATATATGAAATGTATTTTTATTATTCCTATAACAAAATATGAAATCAGATGTGAGGGTTGTTGTGAAATCCCTCCTTTTCCTAGTGTCCATCGATAATCATTTCCTCATGACTCCTTATATGTCAGTAATATCAAATGTTAGTTGATAAAGATGTGTTAAGACAAATAATACTAGAAACATTTAATGATTAGTCAAAAATAATAATAAAAGATCTTACCAGAATTGTCTCTAACAAATGATATATTATCCCTTTGTCCACACTTCTCCAATCATCATACAAAATGATTACTTTGCTTTTACCCTGAGTTGATACAAAACTCATAAAATCATTTTCATTTAGAACTCTATGAGTATCATTCTCATCAATCTCAACAAGTATCCTCTATTCTTGGGTATGGGCAAGTGATTATTTTTTAAAATGTGTGCGGACACATTTACCAACTCTTGAATTATTCTTTGTCGTTATAAGAGCACATGATGAATATTGGGGAACAACAATAAGATAAAATGAATGTTCCTCCCTAGATGTATGTTCATGATTCTCATCTCAAGAATCATGTTGTTGATTAACTGATTGATATGTCATTATTCTAAAAATCAAAAAAGAAAACATTTGTTAAAAAATATACAAATTCAAATATTACTATACTAATAAAAACAGAAAATGGAAAACTGAAATATGTTGCATAATATTAAACATGGAAAATATGTTAATCATGTTAAACAATGGTAAACATGGTAAATATGGTAAACATTGTCATGTAATTTTCATTAAATAATATTAATAAATATATAAGATACATAAAGGTAAACTATGGTAAAAAATGGTATAAATGGTAAACATTGTAAACATGGTAAACATGGTAAACATAGTAAACTTGGTAAACAAGGTATACATGGTAAACATGTTAAAGTAATTCTTATTAAACAATATCAAAAGATATAAAAGTTATATAGTGGTAAACATGATAAACTAAACTAAACAAAATTAAAATAAACAATAATTTCTACTTATTTGTTTTAATACAAATTTTAATAAAGAAAAAAATTACAATATCAAACAGTTTATAAAAATAATAAATGTAAAAAAAGAAATAAACATACATGACCTTTAATATTATGAATGTACTAATGGATTTCATTCCCATATTCCTTTATAATGATCGTTACTTATGTCATAACCCTAGTTCATCAACATGATCATCATTATTTTCTGCTAATATTTTGATATAAGTAGGGATCTCACATAAATCAGCATATTCATCAAGTTGATCCTCACCAAAATATTTTACCTTGTAAAACAACATACCACTCCATATCATATTGATCAACTACATAATAAATATATTTTTCATTTTTTCCAATATAAAAGAATCTTTTGTGACTTATAATCTATTCATATTAACAAAATTCATTCCAAATTCGTTGTGTCTAACACTACTTTTACCAATAAACTATTTGCAGTTAAAAATAGGAAATTTAATTTTAAATTAATCAACCTCCCATATTTATTCAATGAATCTATAATAAGAACATGATGCTGAAATTGGGTTTGGGTATTTATAACTCAAAAGATTAATTGCTTCTAAAAACACCAATACACAACTATTCTCGACTACACCTATGTTGTCTGGAGCTTTCGTATGAAATATATATCCATTAATGTCATACATGGGCCATGCTATCACATCTAATCATGGACTACCCACAAACCATTTTAATGACTCTAATACATATGCTCTACTAATTAATGTATTTTAAAACAAATGATAATTTGTTTTATTTTTCGCATTAAAAATATATATTTCTTTCTTCTTTGGATGACATTATTTCAACTCATTAATATGCAATGTGATATAATGTTGAGAATCCTCATTTTTATTCAAGATGATTAATTCAACCTTCTTAATTTGTTTGATAACAACAATTATAATTTCTTTCCATGAATCCCCCTTCCCTCATTTATAACTCGTTCATAGAGAGATGGAGGAAATACTCTATGATCCTCCACAGCCATGTAGCTCGTACAAAACTACGTAACCTACTTTGAAATATACTTTTAAATAATGAAGGATTCTGGTCGATATGGATTCTAAACATACGCCATTAATATTTTCATATACCTTTCAAAATAATACATCAAACAAAGATATACATGTGCACAATGTTTTATTTCTCTAACTTGAATAACCATTAAATGCACCTTTATATCAAAACAATATGGAGGAAAATATATTTACAATTGAAAATGTATATAAATTGCAACATTTTCCAAAATGTTCAAAGAATTTATATCAATCACCTTATGATAAATTGAACTGGAAATATAACACAACAACATTATAGTATTTTTAACATGGATAGGAAATATTCCACGCAATGCAACAGGTAGATGTTATTGCATCCTGATGTGACAATCGTGAAATTTCATAAGTTTGAAATTCAAATCCCTCATTGTGAAATTATTTTTAAATTTTAAGAATAACCTTGAGGCACATTGTTATTATGAATACACTGAGAAAAGGTAATTTTCTCCCTCTTGGATATTGTATGACAAGCCAGGGGGATAAATGTTCGTCTACTATTTGGTGAAGGAGCTAACTCCAAATGTATTCCCATGGATAGTATGTGTAATCTTCTATTCAACCCAGCTTTTTTCTTTTTGTTAATATCTAATTGTGTTCATATCAAACTGTTGTGTATATTCTTCTACATGTGCATGAAAATAATATTATGTTTCACTTCTTGATATCTTCAATTTGGTAGCTCAAAAAATAATGACCTTTTCATCCAAATAAGTATATCAGTACCAAATTTATGTGTCATTACCAATGTCACGTCATAGTTATTCACCCATTCAAAATACACATTATAGGATAATGGTTTTTGAGAAATATCAAATTCTTGGGAGCCATTGAATTCCTTTTTTAGTCTTCTATAAGAGTGATCCATGGGAAAAAAACATTCAATTACCCATTTAGACTATTTTAATCCCATGATGAAATTTAAAATATGAAGTCTTTTGTTTGAAAAATGGACATGCCTTATGCCCCCACAACACTGTATCCAAACAAATTTCCATATGCTAGGAAGTCATTATAGTGAACATAAGCTCTACATGCAGTTGAAAGTATTCTTTTTTATAATAATCATACTCCCTAATATTATCCTTCATAAAAGTTTCAAATAATCAATCATTGATGACATGAAAACATTAATATCATTTCCAGGTTGCCTCAAACTAGAGATCATTATGCTCAACATGACACATTTTCACAACATACAAACATCTAGAGAGAGGTTTTAAATTACAAATAAAATTATCCATGAACTATGTGTGCGAATGAGGATTCTGTATGGATTCATTCCATATGTTCACAACCCATGTTTGAGAATTCTATTTCATTTCCAACTGTAGGATACTCCTCATCATGTTGCCTCTATTGTGGACAATCAGTTGGATGACGTATTTTACCATCACATATAATCTCATCAATAGGCCATCATATCCTTTTCTTATCATGTGAATTACAAAATAAATGTTTTAAAAGATGAATTATAGGAAGATACCAAGATACCTTGGTAGGGATCTTTGTAATCTCTATATCAACCTGTGATTTTTCTTTCAACTTATATGATGATGTCCCACATTTAGAACACTCTGGAAGAAATTCATATTCCTTCATATATATCGTAGAGTCATTCAAACATGCATGTATTTTCTTATATCCCACCCCCATTGGGCATAATATTTTTTGGGCTTATAATGTGAATATAGAAGATTGTTTCCTTTTGGATGAATGTCTATCAATAATTGTAGTAGATATATAAATCTTATCTACCTCTATCCATGTTTCACCATAAGGTTAATCAAACCTAACACCATCAATAAAATCATAAAATTTGTACAAAAAGGATACAATGGGTTTTCAGCATCACCATATAGATGTAAAACGTTCATTTCTATCTCAATTTGTTTTGCTACAATATCACCAATCATATCTTCTTTTCCATTAGAGTTACTGTCTTGAAAATCATCATCATTAGAAGATCTGACACTCTAACCAGTTTCTCCATTCCAAATACATGGACAGTAACTAGGATTAGAAACATGAATAATCAGAGGATCTTTGATGTATTTACTTTTCAACTTCTTCATATTCAAAAATTTCAGTCATGGACAAAACAAATATTGCTGCTTGGAACATTTTGTTTTGAAAATTCAAAGATGGCTTCAAGATATTCCTCATATTCAATACTCATTCAATGTTCCATAATCCACCTTCGAATCATTATTACCTATAACAAATATCCAAATTATAAAACCTGTTAAGATGAGACAATTTTATATTTATATATAAAATATCATAATTTCAATGTAATCAAATTTTAAAATATAAAACAAATATATGCGTATTTGAAATAGATATACAGGAATATGATTTTAAAAGTAAAATATAGTTAGATATAACTGTTTTATATTTATATGAAAATCATTTTAGGATTACATCTCTCCCTTATGTATCGTGATATAATATTATAAATTCATCATGGAACCTTTCTTATTGTGGTACACAAAGAATACGTCCTAGTGAAACTAGATACCACATTGACCCTTCTGTAAACAAAAAATATGATGTATAAATATTAAAATATATCTAAATTCACTACTAGAAATTACACCTATACCCATAATTTGAAACCATTGGGATAGCCCCTAAAACTGCGGGAAAAGAATATTCCAATGGTTTTATAGACCATTGGCATGATTGTCATTTCAAATAGCCATATACCAATGGTTCTTGAGGAACCATTGGTATAGACTGCCTGAAGTTAATATATGCCAACAGATTCAAGGAAAATGTTTGTGATATATATATATATATACCAAGAGGTCAATAACTATTGGTTAACATGTTTTCCATCAAATAATCTATTCCAACGGTTTCATAGAAATCGTTTGGATATATGTATACCAATGTTTCACGAACTGTTGGCATACACTCTGTTGTTTATAATATATTGTTTATGGGGGTGGGGGATGACCAGGGGGAAGGGGTTGTCCATGGGGGGTGGGGGTTTCCATGGGGGTGATGGTGTCTAGGGGGTGTCCAATGGGCGGGGGGTGTCCAGGGGGTGAGGGGGCTGTCTAGGGGGGGGGGGGGGTTATGGGGAAGTCCACATGGGTAGGGGTGTCTGGGGTGGGGGGGGGGGGGGGGGGCGTCCAGTGGTTGTGGGGGTGTTCAAGGGGTGTCTAGGGGGGGTTGTTCAATGGGGTGGGGGTGTATAAGGGGTGTCCAAGGGGTGTGGGGGTGGTGTACAAGGGGGTGAGGGGGGATTTCCAGGGGTGAGGGGGTTTGTCCAGGGGGTGAGGTGGTGTGTAGTAGGGTGGGGGTGTCTGAGGGGGGTCCAATGAGTTAGTGGGTGTCTAGGGGGTGGGGGTGTCTTGGCAGTGGGGGGGGGTGTCCAAGGGTGGGGGTGTCCATGGGGGTGGTGGGTGTCGAGGGGTTGGGGGATTCTATGGTTGGTGTTCGAGGGGTGTGTGGGGCTACACATGGAGGTAGGGGTGGCTAGGGGGTGGGGGTGGTGCCCAGCAGTGGGTGACATTCCAACCCCTACCCCCTTGGACAACCCCTCCACCCCCTTGGACACCCCCACCCACTGGACACACCAACTCCCAAAGAAAGCCCCCCAAACCCCAAGATAGCACCCCCTAGACACCCCCTTACACCCTTGGATAGCCCCCACCACTAGACACCCCCACCCCCTTGACACTACCGCCACACCCCTTGGACACCCATAGACAACCCACCACCTTGGACAACCCCCACCAACTCTAGACACCACCCTACCCCCTTATATAACACACTTACCCCTGGAAACCCCCACCCCCCTAACCCCCCCCTACCCCCCTTGGACAACCCCCTCACCCCCTAGACACCACCCCCACCCCCTTTGGACACCCCCCACCCACTAGAAACCTCTACCCCCTTGGACAGCCCCAAACCCCGTGGGACACCCCCACCACCCATGGACACCCCATTACCCCCTTGGATAGCCCCTTTCATAGTGGACACCACTACCCACCCCCACCCCATTGGACCCCCACCCCCATTGAAAATCCATCATTCCCCCTAGACACCAACACCATAGGACACCCACTCCCACATGGACTGCCATTAACCCCCTCGACAGCACACACCCACCTAGACACCCCCACCCCCTAGACACCCCAACCCTCGTGAAATACCCCTAGACACCCCCTGTGCACACCCACCCACTTGGAAAGCACACCCCCCACCCCCTCGACACCCACCCCCTAGACAACCCCCACCTCCCATCAAACCCACATCCTTTGGACACACACACACCCATGGACAGCCCCCCCCCCAATAAAAACCCTACCCCCTTGGAATGCCCCATCACCCCTGAGGACACCCCACCCCCTTGACACCCCTACCCCCTTGATGCCACCCCCACGCCTTTGACACCCCCCTGGACACATCCACCCCCCTAAACATCCCCCACCTCCCGGAAAACCCCCCCAGCCCCTGAACACACACACCCACATGGACAACCCCTTTACCCCCTAGACAGCCCACCCCCTGGGCACCCCAACCACCTTAGAAATCCTCCTCACCCCCTAGACACTCCCACCTCCTTGGACACCCACTGGAAAACACCACCCCCTTGGAGAACCCCCCCTTGAAATACCCCCAATATACATATGAATGTACATGCACACACACATGTTAGCAACAAAAAATCATAGAATATGCATGATATCACTCACATGGTTTATTTTACCAGATTTTTTTGAATGGTAGAAAAGAACACTATGACACATTCCATGATATCAAGAACAAACATTGAAAAATAACAACTCAAAACATATGTTCAGGGAATCTCAAAAAATACAAAATGAAACTGAGGCGTTTGAGGCTTACATGAGTGTTGTGAGTTCAACTAATAGATCTGGTGATAATAACGATGATGAATGATGTTGGAAAAATGAGTATGGATGGAAAGACTTCAAGGAATCCTTCCTATTTTTTCCACGATAGAGAGACGGGATGTAGGTCAGCCAATCAAAGAAAACAAAATGACAGAATGGGAGGTGTGATAAATCATTTAAAAGCATTATCACATTGGTTATTTAATAACCGACGTGATAAAATAATTTTTTTGTTTATAACATCATTTTTTTTATAACCCTTGTGATAAAGTGCCATGATTTGATCTTCCACATCAATTATAAAATAACCGATGTGATAAATCAAATCTTGGTATTTTTTACATCTGTTATTTTAAAACTATTATAAAAAAATGATTCTCATTTGTCAATCAAAACTATTCTATTTCTAAAATGTAGACATATTAATCATAAATCATGTTTAATTATCCTCTATCCGTGAATTCCCATATTAATATTTTATTTTATTTTTCGATGAACAAAATATTGCATCATGATATAATATTTAAATAATTTCAAGTCAAGAGAAAATAATTATTCTTTAAATTTCATAGGCGATTTTATGTTTCCTCAAATTCGATTGTAACGACATCAGGTATTTGTTATTATATATTTGTATAGTCCAACAAATCCCATTTCAGAACCATATATTTAGGACATTTATTTGCGTAATGACTCTACACACCACATTTAAAACATTTAGTTGATCCCTAAAAAAATCTTCTTTCCCTTTCTTGGATTAAAATGAACTCTTTTTTATTCAATGGCAGGTTATTGCTTTATGACCTTCATTAAAACTTATATAAAATATTCCCTTCTATTTGATGAATTTTCCTATGAATGTTTTTCCACATCCTTGACACGTTGGTTTTAGAATATACTTACCTTTATGATTATTACCTAAATATCCATAGGGATTCTTTTCTCACATATATGATGACATAGATAAATCATTAAGGATATAGTGGTCAATAATGACCCCAGATAGATGGTTAATAATGTCCATAAGATTTATCATTTTATCCCCCATTTAATTCAGTTTCTTATTCAGAAAAAGACCACAATTTCCACCACATTCATTGTTACTTTTCTACCTTTTAGATCCACCCAATACTAAAACCAAAATGTTAATGTGATTATATCAGTAAAATAATCATATACTATATTATGAGGATAATAAACAATAATATATATTTATTTATGTTATCAAAATATAATTTAGTTTATCTAAAATAAAAATGACTATTTATAATATACTAACCACCTTGGTTATATAAAAAATTTCAGTTATTCTTAAATAACACCATAATATCTAAATTTATCTAAACCAACCTTTGATGTCATTTATAAGTCCATAGCCTTGAACCTTTTATAAAAATGAGTAATTTCAATAATTCATATTAAGGATATTATTAGGTTTATAGTTTTAGAGAATTAGTCCATAACTATAATATAACATATCAAAAATTGTAATGTAGACACTTACACTCTATCCAATATTTTCACAATAACAAAACTAATTTAATTAAACCAAAATTACATTCTTGATAAAAATATTCATGAATTATTCCTTTCGATTACCATTCTTTATAACATATGCAAAAAATATCAAAAACTTGGGATGAGAATAACTAGTTCAGTATAGGACGAATAATGAATGAAAACTGTTAGTCTTGGGAAAACATTTAAACCATGAAAACATTATCATAAAGTAATACTTGTCACCTTTATGAAGAAGGAAACAAAATTCAATGAATAGAAGCTCATTGATTACACAATTTGTTACCAAAATATTCCCATAATGACCATAAAAAGTAATATATAACATATAAAGGTATCTTGGGACATAAGCATACATTAATGGAATAACCATACGGTCTACTTCCACACATATCACTAAATGGAATAGCAATACGAACCACATAGAAACCAAATGCGTTGGAGGTTATAATGTAACCTCCCATCCATGGTTTATCATAGAACCACCCATTATTTTGTTTATCACATAACCACCCATCATTTTGTTTCATCTAACCACTCATAAAATTTACAAGTACAATTATATAATAATAATACATAAAATATTTCAAATATCAACATTTCATGAATAAAATTTTATTTTCAATCACAAGATATCATTTAATGATTTAAAAATAATACATCCATTTCAAATACCATATTCTATACCAAAAAACACAAAAATGGAATAATGTATTAATTTTAATTCATCAAATTGAGGCATATAGAGGAAGAAAAATATGAAATAATTGTTATGGTGGTGGAGAGGTCGTTTTCAGAATATATGTTAAAAGCATTCATTTTTTCATTTAGTAAAATTATTCATAGAAAAAAAATATTCCTCTTGAATTAAATTTAATTTCAAAAGGGGTTTATTAATGACCATTTAAAAGATGAATTTGTATATTATCAAAATACGCCTCAATGAAAATAGATTGTTAGGAATTACTTTACCTAGAGTGTGACTCATCATGTATGTTCCATTTACTTCCTGAATAATAAAATAAAATTAATATCTAATTTCATCAGAACATTTTTCAAGTTTATTATTCATTTTGTATCACTTATTACAATGTTATAAGAATTAATTTATTATTTATGTTCATATAGGTCGTTTTATCGATATTCTGTAATTGAGTAGAAATTGAACTTTTTTGATATACTTTGTATATGTGATAAAAATTACATCATCTCATTAATAATATTCATGATTTAAGTAACATATATATCTGATATATATTTTCTTATAATATCCATAATATTTGGAGATATGAAATGAAATCCACTGTTCATTGAGAAGGTAGGTCGTACGTAGACATGAACACTACATTCATTTATTTTTCATACTAAATGAACAATAATTAAATGATATAAATGTGTATTATAATTCCAAATATAATATTTATTTCATTTATTTCTCATAGTATTAATTAAACCATCCATTATACATTCCGGGTTTAACATGAAAGTATCATATCACTTTGATGGGGCGGTATTATAGACTTCCTCAAATGAAGTTATTGAATTTCCACATCATGGAATGCATAAAGTTATATTGTAAATTAAAATTATATAATCATAGGGAAAATATAATTATAAATTATATCATATATAAATATAGTTAATTCATAATTTCCACTATTAGAGGTGGTCGGAGAAAATCGAAATATCATCATTTCGTGAGGTAGTAGTTCACCGTACACATAAATAGTATATTCATATACATTTTATGTAGGTTTGTGAAAGTGTGATCAAATAAATTTCATAACAACATAATAGTATATTGATGATATTGGTTTTTTTTTGTAATAAATGAATAGGAAGCACATAAGGAGTGGAGAAGGAAACGTTACATCTAAATCAGGTAACTTATTTTGATTTGAGCCAAAAAGAATTGTTTAATTGCATTATTCCTAAGTTAAGGCTTCTAGAAGAAATATATGGTTGTTGGGAACTTATTTGAGTATAATTTTGATGACCCAATGGTTTTTATAGGTGTGATTTCTTGGGTAGAGTTGGTGTCCTTTTATAAGAGGGAGAATGAGGAATTTTGGAATGTCTTGAAATACTAGTTTATTATAAATTAATGTTTAAATAGAAATTGTCCAGAACTCATTTAATATTTTAAAAAAGATTATTTGTGGTATAATAACAATAATAGAATAATTTTTATACATGTTTTGAATATTTTATACCATTATCATTTTGGTTTAACTGTTATTTTACCCTTTCTAATCTTAACAAGAAAACATGTTATTTACATATTGTGGGTTAGTGTAATTATCATATCATGTCAAAAAACTAGAAAAAAAAATTTATGACATATTTGGACTTTTATTAATCATATGGACGAAAATTTTATTTTTGGGAATTGAATATCATTTAATAAACTAGATTGTGTTTTATGTTATGAATTATGACAATTTTAGACACTATTCATACTTGACTTTTATACAATTTCATTACAACCTAATTCATTTGAAACAATGGAATAAAATCCAAAATAATATGTCAATATAATCCAAAAAATTCATGTATAGAATCAAAAATATCAAATTACATTCATTTCAGTATATATAATATCATTTATCTAAATCCTTTATTAAAGAAGAATGTGCATCATCATTATGTCATATTTACTTTTATATTTTTAATATCTAAACATAAAAAAATAAAATTTCATGATTTATGTATTACTATTATATTTTTAATTAATATTTATTGCCAATGATATAACTTATATACCCCAGTAGAAAACAATTAGTATGAATATACATGTTTATGTGATTTTTCCCCTTGCATTAAATTAATTAATATAACATGTCCTTATCCCTCCAAAATGGATCCATGGGGTCTCAAAATCGACTCGAGGAGGCTCATGGTCAAGGAGATATGATAAAATTTTATTATAACTCGTTTTTGTGTAGTTCAATATTATAATATTATTATTTTTTAGAATTATTTACCAGATTTACCCTCTAACCATGGTAACAATAATAATTTTTGAAGTTACTATTACTAATGTTCAAAGATTAAAGCTACATATTCCACCAATTTGTAACTTCTTTTTCCAAATAAATAAATAATTTTTCCATATTCATAACATAGAATTTATTGAATTTAATTTAAAATAACATCCTGTTTCAAAACCAAAAAGAAGGGTTTAATGAAATTCAATATATCAAAATATTTACAAGTATTTTAATCCAATTTAAAAATATAATTAATTGTAATGAACATAATTGGAATAATTGATAAAAAATCCAATTACACTTTAAAAATAATTTAAATCACAATCTAACCGCATGAATAAATTAGATGAAATGGCATTTTTGAATTAAAATAAAATATTTCTTCCCTATTAATTAAAAAATGAACTTAATAAAAAATTACAAAAAAATGAAATGGAAAATTTTCATTACCTGATTCTATAAAAGCTTTTTATTCATTCAAATATAACAAATAATTGTGACAAAACTGAATTTAAGAAGGGTTCTTCATCATAATGTGGTAAAACAGCATTTTTAGAAAAATACTTCTTTATCCGAAAAATTGATTTTTTCTAATATCATATCTAAATAATATATAAGATGAATTTAAAATATTTCATTGAATATATAAGATAAATTATACATTAAACAAATCCATATAGTTTGAAATTATTTTATAAACAAAATTACTCTATTTTTAAATGGATTTTCATAAAAAAACATTATTTATATTCAATTTATCATTATTTAATCATGTGTACTCTATATTTCAACATTATGTTGATACTATTAATTCAAAACTTTCTAATGTCTTGGATTTAACTACCCTTTAAAATAATAATATTATTACTGTATTATTTTTTGGTATAACTCAATGATGTGTGCAGCATAAGATTTTGGAGAAACCTATTGTTTCTTGTCGAGTATGCTATTAGAAGAAGTGAATTTTTTTACATAAAATTAATACCATATTAAAAAATAATAATAGAAATAAAAATTTATTATTCTATAAATACCATGTTCATAACAATCAGGTCTGATTTTATGTTTATAGAACAACCCTAAAAAATCACCCCATTACACACCATACTCACATGGCATACTTGGGTGTAATAAGTTATTATGTATATTGACACAAGTAATGTGGTTCATAATATATTCTTTTTAATGAAATAATTAATATATAAATTTGTTGGAATCATTACTTTATAAATAATTATACAATGAGCTTGATAAAAATTATATTTTTACACAAACAACTCCAAATTATATTTTTGGAAATATATACTTTTAAATCTAGAATTCCCTTAATAAATTCAAGAATATATTTAAAAAATGATAACATAAAAAATTATTATTAAATATTATCTTTTTAAATATAAATAAAGATCTAATTTAATGAAGTTCGTTTAATTTTTATAAGGTTCAGACAGTTTTTAGTATCATATAAAGATATATTTTTCAATAAATAAGGATATTTATTTAAATGAATAAAATCACAAGTTAGGAAATCATTTCAATAAATTATTTGTTTTAAAAAATTATAATATCAAAATTTTCCTACGGTTTTTTTTCATAAATTTCATAGACAATCAAATTTCTAGGTAAAAATAATATATGGATTAAATCTTTAATCTATTTTATGACATCTTAATAGCCAAAAAGTGATACAATAAATTATATAGAGGGTATCCCTTACCAAATATATGTTTCCCATTTTATACAATGAATTATTTATTTTATTTTATTTAATATATAGTGTCATATTAAATACTCAAAAACATATATAGTATTTTATGCTTTTAATATCAATTCTTTATCAACATGGAATACATCAACAATACAAATGGCATTATTTTAAACATTTATATTCATGGTTTTATAAAATATTGAAAAATTGTCTACTTTTATAGAATCCTTGGGAAAAACATTGTATGGTTTTTGTATTTTAATATTTTATGTGATTGATTCCAAAATGAATGTTTTTATATCAATAAAAATTTTCCATTACATTTTCTATAAATACCAACCAATCATCCCAATCATATTTAATAATAATTAACTATGTTTTAATTCCCTCTATTTATTCCTCTTGAAAACCATTAAATAGTGATTATATATTTTTAATAAGCACCTCTAATGATTAAATAATTTCCATCTAAAGGTAATGAATCAGCTTACCTTCCTTTTTATATCATGTACATTCTCTATAGTAATATATTTCAATTCCAATTTCTCATGTTCTAATTCTTTTTTAAAAATTATTTATTTTATAATTATGATTTTACTATAATTTGAAACCACCTTTAACTCTCGTTAAACCCTTACATGAACATTTATGTTCACCTTTTATACATCCAAAATCATTCTATGTTTTTTCGTTACCAATCCTTTTTATGTTGAATACCTATCCCAATTTCCACTCTATGGTATTCTTGGAGATGTTACTATCCTTGGATGATTTTGGAAGTCAATTTATGTCACCCAAAATATTGAATAATGGGATTAAAATTTTTTGGAAGAAATTATTATGGTGTAAGATTTATGTGGTACAAATATATTTTTACAAGATATTAATGTGAGGGGTGGACCCAAAATTACATATCCGGACAAGGAATTTTGAATTATTTTATTAATGTTGGATACCATATCTTGTCAATGGAATATTATTTTAAACACACAAAGTTATTATTGGTTGACAGTTATGATTTATAAATGCTTATGAAGTCATTTTTTTGTGATACCACATTTCTTATATAACTTTGATGTTATCATCTTATAACATTATTATAAGTTTGTAATCATGATTCTCACCATTATATGTTTCAATTTAATTATTATTTACTCAAATAAAATACATTACAATATGGTATTCCATGAATATTCCTATAACGTGATTTATCAATCATCCCTTTATTATGTTCATCCTTAGGTTATTCTGTACAGTATTAAAGAATACATAGATTTTAAGGGAATATAATGATTATTCTGAATAATTTCATCTAACCCCTAAAAAATTTTATTTAATCCAATTTCTCAATGACATTGGGCATCTCAATCTTTTCAGTTTGTATTATGTGTATCGTTTTGTAAAAAATCTGGATGAATGTATATTGAAGATATGGGTTATCCTTTGGGAATATGAATATGTCTATCTAAATTATGATATATATTTTTTAAACATGTATAACATTATTTCAATTCAAATTATTTAGATCGAAATTTAAAAAAAGTTTTTCATGTTAATGATTATGATTTCATCGGATAATGGTTTTAATTACTAGAATATTATTATGTCTTAATAAATAAATATAATATATATTGATAAATTATTTTATTGAAATTTTTAGATTATATATTAAGTTTAACTTTATAATATTCCTAAAATGATTTTTACTAGGCATGGAAGTAAAATAAATACATTTTTATGGTTCAAAATAAGGATTTTAAATATAGTTTTAATTGTTGTTTTCTTAAATAAAATTAAAAAAATTATACCACATATTGAAATTGAATCATGTAAAATTTCTTCCATATAATGAATCAATATAATTAATGTAATTTACTTGGTCCTAATAATTTTTTTTTGATTTTGAATAGTAACCACGGTTATGATTTTTCAACTCAGAAAAATTAGAAAAATGTAGTAAAAAATACGAGGTAAATTGTTAAAATATCTCCCTGAAACATTGTTATCTCGAACTGGATTAGTGAATTTCGAACAAATATATGTTTTATATTTTAAAAATTTATTTTAAAACATTAATTTGAATTTTTGAACATATGATTATGTTTTTTTAAGATAAGTTATATTTTTTTGAAATTAAAATCAATTTACATGTCATTGCATTTAATTATTTTTTGGAAGGTTCAATTCAATATTTTCAAGGTAAATAAAATAATTTTTTTATGTAATAAATAATAATACATGAAATATATATTCTTTATATAATTTTAATTTAATATGATTTTAATACTTAAATCTTGTATTTTTTAAGAAACATTAAAGATTTTTATATTCTTATATTAAAATTAAATTCTACCACTAATAGAAATTCATTCTGATAAAATGAATTATTAATATAGAATCAATATATAAATTTTTTTATAGAAAAAATATTTTATATATTTTATAAAATAATAATGTTTATTGTGTAGAAGAAATTAGGTACTCATTCTTTTGTTTAAAATTACATTAATATTGTTTAACTTATAGATAAGATTAAAATGGTTCCAAAACATTTCAAAATGGGATTGTATGTGTTCATTTAGAACATATTAGATATTATCCTAATTTGTTTTATTACTTATAGTAACTTTACCTAATAAAAATATATATATATTGTAATTAATTATTTTAATTATTTCCATGTATATCTATTCTCTCACTTTTAATATGAAACGTCATATCCTACATTATTAACAATGGAAGAGTCCGATATATCATATAATCCATAAACTAATAATATCATATTCTCCTTCCCAACATCATTCACATTTTATTCATTCAAAAAATACCATGTTTTCTAGGCTTATGGTGTAAGATAAAGGAAGTTTTTAATGAATGGTATAACTCATAACCGTATACTTATAATTTTATTTCTTATGATACATCCTATAAAAATTTGGTATCCATTATAAAATAATTACAAACCTGCCATAAATATACTGAATTCTAATAATGATTATTAATCAACCATCATCCACCTTCTTTTTTATTTTATTATAAAACAAAATATTCCTCCTCCATATGTGTGGACTATAACCTAAAAAATCTATGTGTTTTCATTTTTCATCACTAAATCACATTGATGGTTATAATAATGGATTTCATAAATATATATTATATTTTCTATATAATTATATTTAGGAAAATTTGAATTACTGTTAACTTTTATTTATTTATGTTCATCATAAATATGAAACATCAATCATGTGTACGTACCCAATATCTCCTCCATGAAGTAACATAATTAATTTTTCTTGACTACATTATATGAATTAAATAGATTTTAATATAAAAACACTATGATATTCAATAAATTAAAACAATTTTATAGTAGAGGTATTCATGACCAATGTACATGTTCTGGGACTTTCAAACTAAAACATTCATGAAAAAAAGCAGTTATCACCCGTGACAGTAATTTTAATAAATAATTTTTAATAACTGAATGAAAATTTTTATAGGTTAATATTATATAGTATGATATATATTATTATTTTTCTATAATAAATATATAAAAAATTTATATTTAATTTATAGGAGGTTTTAATTTTTAAGAATCAAGAAGTGACTCGAGGCAAGGGTTTCATGTCTTAAATTTATTTCCATGAGATAGGACATATTCACAACAATATTCATCTATGTGGTGTATATAAGGATGCCTTTATAGGATATAAAATTATTAAGTTTATATTTATTGTATTTAAATATTCTATTGAAATTATTTATTTTCTTGAGATTTGATTCAAATGATTCTAATGTGCAATGGGATTTATGTTAAAATCTATTTTCTTTTACGTATTTCATTTGTTAAATTATAAATTTAGTAATTTATTTGGATAATATAATTTAAATACATTATATTTTACTATATAATGATTATTTGAATATTTTCTATCCATTATTATATTTTTTCACTGGTTGTCACTTAAAATAATACAGGTTGTTTAAAATATGCATATAGTTCTTAGTTAGTCGATTATGATTTTCCCCTGTATATAAAATTTTAAATAAAATACCAATTTTCATTCATGAACATTAAATTTTTGTAAAATTTTTATTTTAAATTTCAGATAATTTATTAAGAAATGATTTAAAAAATATATATTTTTAAGGAAATTATTTTCTATAAAAGACATTTCAGACTATTTATGATGGTGTGAGAGGAATGATTTATTTTCATATATGTGTTATCAATAAATTCTCTCATTATAATTTCCATTCATTTTCATGAATAGTAATTTATAATTTTCCTTGTTTTTTTTCATAGAAATGAATTATCTCAATATTAATGGAATTTGTAGTTAAAATTTAATCAATATAACTTGACATTTTCCGATAATTCCATGGAATGTTAAAAATGATTTTTAATGGATTTTTTCATCAATGTCAATATCCTTTAAGGTATGTTATGTTACAATAAGTATATAATCCTATACAATATGTTTTTATTGATGGTTTATAATGATTATTATTTATATATGATTCTGTGTAACATGTTTCATCCCCAATGGTTAAATAAGTAATGTAGAAAGATTTATCAAACCCATTTCTTTTCAACACGTTATGATAAGATAAAATGTTGAAATATTTTTGAAACCCATTTCCATTACAATGATTATCATATGAGGATATGATTATCTTTTTGATATTTATCAAAGGACTATTTAGTGTTCTTATAATGTGAATAATTTTATAGTATAATCATTCCCTCAAATACATTAGATAATGATAAAGGAATTTATAATATCATAATAGATGATTTGATAATGAAGTTGATTACATATATAAAATCTATGTAGATAATTGTTACTCCTATAAAAATCATGAAAATGATGGAGTATTCATTTAAATTATGGGACATTGTGAGTTATGAATGTCATGGGAGTGAACCATGGATAAATACATGATTATATTTTAATTTTTGTATTTCTCAAACCTATGACTTATATATTTGTTATTTTAAATATATCATGATTTATATAGAATATTCTACAATCTTATAACTTCTATATTTTTACTTACAAAACCTTATTCCAAAATTCACGATTAATGATATTTGACTTAATAGTTAAGAATGTAGTAAATTGTGTTCATGTTATCATAACACTATGGTAATCTCTTGTTGACTTATGATAATCAAATTATATCTCATATTTTTACTCTTTTCAACCATCTAACCTAAATATTTCTTATCTTTTCATTCCCCAAATTATGATGATGGGTTTTAAGTAGGGTATGTATAAGAATTATAATATGTGAGAAAATATTTTATAGATATAGTTAGGAACATTAAGGTAAAAATATGATTATGTAACTAATATCCCTATAAATTAAACCATTACAATACTAATAATTGAATTAATGAAAAATTTATTGAATATTCATCTAAATTAATGTAAAATTAATATATGAGATACTATGGTCCACTCATTAGTGTCTTCTTGTATGTAGTCATTGATACTAATAAAACATTGGTAGAATTATCATTTCCTTACACTTTTCCTTTTCTATTAAAAAACTCTTTTCATTCCACGATATCATAGCCCACCCCTAGTCATCAACCATTGACTACCCCAATTCAATTTCCCCTAATCACTAGTCCTTTCCCCAATTCCATACCTCCTCAAAAAACCCAACACCCATTACCAATCACAATTAGAAAGGCTAACCTAGAATTCATAGACTATATACACTACTCTAGAAGAGACCAAAAAAATGTCAAGGATATATCAACATTTTCATTAAATTCTAATTAATATATACATTTATCAATTGAAATTATGGGCACTGATAAATATTGGCAATTATAAATATATATTATAACCCTTATAAATGTTGATCTTTATTAGTGATTATAAAATTGTAAATTTATCAATGCTAAATATAGTTCAGTTAAAATATTTACATAGTAAAACAATATGATTACATGTGTGATTTGAGTGTATATTTATATTCATACCTATACCCACCTACATGGAATTTTGGTTTTTCACATTCAGGGATCTCATTAAAATGTGTGTGTGAATATATATAGATCTATTTTCATATCAATACATTCATTTTCTCTCTATAATATATATATATATATATTACAAGTTTTTGTAATTAGAATTATTATTATATACACTATAAGAAAATTAATATACTATAATAAAAATTATACAATTAATGTAATTAAATGAATTTGAATTGAATGTAAAAACATTCTATATAGAAAATTTTATATTTAATATTATTTTTATGTATATATAATTACAAAAATATCTATAATTAATTTTTTATTTCAATATAATCATATATATTTATATAGATCAAATGATATTATAACATTAAATTATTTAATCTAATTCATGATCTTAACTTATAAAAAATTCTATGGATTTATTCATATTTGATAAAAATTAAGAATAATAGTATAATATATTTCATTATTTATAAAATTAATGTTTAATGGCTTTAGGATATAATTAATTAAAATTTTTATAGAACAAATTTATATATATATAGATTAATTTTTCATAAAATTCTTCTTAATAATGATTACATAAAATTTATAATTATCTTTGAAATATAAATTATTTAAATATATGAAATTTGCGTTTTTAAAAAGTGGATTGATATAAATATTTAATTTATATTTATTTAACAAAATATATTAACATTTTCATGTATTTAAATATAATATTGTAAATATATATAATTTAACTATAAATATTATTACTGTCTAAAAATATATTAAATTATATAATTAATGATAATCATTATAAATTTTGCTAATAAAATATTTGTAAAATTAATCTATATATATATATAATGTAATCAGGTTTTTATAAATTTATATAGATCTTCTAATTTATTTAAAATAATTTTTATTTAAAAAGAAATATTTATTTGTCAATTTAAAGGATAACGAATATATTATAAAAATATTTTCACATTTATTTAATAAACATTAAAATTTGAATATAATTAATTATATTAAATTGCAATTAATTATTATTAATTATTTATATTTAATAAATTTTTATTATTAAAATATTCACAATGTTACATTATTTGTATAAATATATGTATCATTTTATTTTAATATGTTTACAATAATTATTTTTCTTAAAAATTCATTTTATTACAATTATATAAATATTTATATATATATATTTTTGTGTTAATAATATAATAATATATATTTTAAAATAGTAAAATTGCCCATTTTTAAAACCCATTGAAACACTAATAATGGTAAACCATTAACAACAAAAAAAATTAGTGCTCGTAAAGTTTGTTCTTTACCATTGTATAATTTTTTTGCATTAATAAAGGTAGATCTTATGAGAGATATTTAGTAAATGCTGATAAATCCACACTCACTTTTTAAAATAACTCTAAGAATCAATAATATCAACTCATCCATTCAACCACATATAAAAGTTAAAAAAATATTCTCTGTCCATACCTCATTTTGGATGAATCAACACCAATAATTGAATCTATAATAACCTATGATTTTAGAATTTAAATTTTTATATATTAATTCACAAGAGACATAAAAAATAACACTTTTCATGATGAATTATATAAATAATATTATTAAAATTATTAGAATAATAGTACTCCTAGTAAATAAAATCGTTTTATTAAACTAATATTAATTATATTTAGGGGATAAATTAGTAATATGATATAATATTAAATGGGGTTTCCTTTCTCAACTACCCATTTATAAATATATATTTTTATCCTAAGAAATTTATTTTTGCACATTTAAAATATAAATAAATTTTTTAAAATTAAATATTCTTATAAAATAATATCAATAACCCTTAAAAAATATTGTCAACAATATTAATTTTTATATAACAATTTAATAATAACATTCATGATTTTTGATATTTTAATTTTATAAAATGATAATCATTTTTGAATTCAACATTTCATGATTACCTTAAGATGAATCTATGAGTTTATTAGAAAAGGATGAATTTTGGGTGAGTGGTTGAAAATAGTAATTAAAAAAAATATCACTTTAAAGTCATATACTAAATATAAGAATTGATTGAAATTTAATGAAAAAACATTATATAAAAATATATATTATTAAAATAAAGGAAATAATTTAAATATTTGAATTTTAATTTATAATGATTAGTTTATTATTTTCCTAACATAAGTAAAAATTTTCTTTTTTAAAAATAATTCTTGGTAACATTCATTAAACATAGTATCCACAATATGAAATTATATTTTGGTTAAATTTTAAGGCCACATAAAAATTATTTTTTTATTAATAAACCAATTAAGGTCATATATATCAATAAAACTGAAAATTTTATCTTAATCATATTTTTAGCATAGTAATACAACTTTCTCAAAATGGTTTAGATAGATTTCATGTCCACATAGTAAAATAAATTTATAATCACCGTGTAAAATATATTTTTTGAAAATTACTTCATATTTGAAACTATTAAGGAAAAATTATGTAATAATTCCAATTTTATTTTTAGGAATTAAAATTAATGTTTTTAATGGAAATTTTTTTTAACACTAAAAAAACCCAAATAGGGTATATGTTACCAATATAATAGTAGGATAACTAAAAACATTATAAAAATTTATGTAAAATTTATTTATGGGCCTTTATTGATCATTAATATTCCACACACTATAATTATATAATAATGGTTTCATTTAATGTCTGTATGTGGACATTATAATTTGTATAATTTTATGAATTTACACCATTTACATATAAAATAAGTGGTTATCACGTGACATCATATCACTTCGCAACTCTATTAGAATCAGCCAAACTCAACCTAAATAACTCCCCAATTATCCTAACCTACCTTGGGGATTTTATCTTCCCAAAAGACCGCATCTCTAATCTATAATCAGTTTTTTAAACGAGCACTACCATGGATAATGGTAAAATTATCAATGACACTTCAATTATTTTCATTTCTTTTGTCTTCTCCCCCCTCTCAATCTAATAATCCCATAATTAAATAATTTTTTTAGAATAGTAATTATACTAAAATTTAATTATGTTTATTATATTACCATTTTCTACATTCCTTAACCTGATTCCAAAAAACAAGAAACATCTACAGTGTTATGTGGGAACCAATTTCACCATATATGTGATGTATTCCATTTTACATATAATAATTTATTATTGATTAAAATATTATAAAATAAGATTCAACATCCTAAAAATAAAAAATAAATTATCACACCTATATAATTTGGAAAAAATCATAAATTATATATTTATAAACAGTATTCACCCATTGGATAAATTTTTTCATGTTTACGATGGTTTGACAACCCACAGAAATAATTATATAAATATCTTCTATGGATTAATATATAAAATTAATTACTAGTTTAATTAATATTTAATTATAAATAATTTTCTTTGATCTATGATATTTTATCGTAATATTAAACTTATTATTATTGTTCCGATCTTTTCATGTAAAAATTTCAAAATACAATATTTATACTAAGATAATTATCACAAATAATATTTAAAATACTTATTAAATAAAATATAAATGTGATAAATAATTCTATAAAAAATATTATAGTTTATATAATTATCTCAAAGTTATGATTTAGAAAATTTTTAAACATTAATCAACACTATTATTAGAAAATTATTCATTCAAAACAATCAAAGCTAATAACATCCATTGATGAAAATCACATATAACTGACTAATATATTTATAATAAATTATTATAAATTAATTTTATAAAATATAGTAGATGATAATAAGTTTCAAAAATTGTTTGTTTGGATAATAATTTTCGTTATATAGGATTTTGGATTGGGTTTGGGTAAATGTGATAAAAGGTAAGGGTTTTTTAACTCAATCACCATTTCTTTGAGTAATAATGTTGAATGTTGAATTTAATACATCTATTTTTTTATTTGGTACACCTATTTATTATATATTTAACTTTATCTTTTCAATGGGGTAAAAAAATATTCTACTCAAATATTCATCTTTCATTAATTTCATCCATATAAAAGTAAGATATTACTTAGAATAATTATCATTCGATTTAACGATTATTTTTCTAATGTGTCATATTTTCCTTTCATTAAAATGTTGTTAATTATATTTGGACAAATAATAATTTTTTATTGAGATTATATTTTTATATTTTTATAATTTATTATTACTCCCATAAAATGTTTCTCAATGAATGAAAAAAAATTCTTAATTGATGTTATTGTTTCAATAATACAATTATATTAAAATAATTATTCATATTCATAAAATAAAAATATAGTTTTTTATATTGATAATAAAATCACCCAACTAATCCACATATTCTGATTACTATTTTTTGTTCAAGATTTAATATCCAATAACTTGTTTAACATGAGATCTGGCTATTATATCCATTTGACAGGATATATTGACCACATAAGAATACACGATATATCTGTGAAGAAAATTGGACCTATTGTGATGTTTCTAGTTCTAGGACAAAAGCCTAATTCTAAATACATTTATAATTAATTAGACATAAAATTGAAAAACAAAGTAGGAAAAAATATCAATTCTAAAAATTATTAAATATGGGATCTTGGAAATGAAATATATTCAAGCCCCCAATTCTACATATGATTTATATAATGTCTATTAATTATGAACATTCACCCAATACACCAATACAATTCATCTGCAATTGGAATAGAAAATGTGGATTCATAGTTTAACATGAATTGAAAATTTATCTCCAATATTTAGGAATATTTATATACATGAACACATAAATATTTAGGCATTTGAAATATCTAAATCATATAATACAACAAAAAATGGATTTCTAAAACTGAAATATATTTTCCATAAAAAATCAAATGGCCCTAAAATTAAGAAGTAATATTACCTGCAAAATATTTTCATCTTTTTTAGATAATAATTTTTTAATATAATTATAAACTAAAATCATACATTATGGATAATAAGTAGGTAAATTTTGAAGGAAAATAATCCACTACCCTCATCAATATATAAATCACCCTCTTCTCCATGTAAGAGGTTTTTATTTTAGCAATGAAGGTGGTGAATTTTCAACACCATTTCCTTTGAAATATCTTGGGAGGACTATCCAAATTTTTTATTCTATTTCAAATACCACTACACAACTTTTTAACATCACAGAGTTATTCATTTTTTGTTGTAATATCATAATGGTTTATGTTATAATAGGGTTTTACCATTAATGAAATTTTATTTTTACACTCTTGTTCAAATTATAATTATTTATAAATTATTTTTTAATCAAAAAATGTTTAAAATTGTGTTCAAAACCTTTTCATTAATCAAATATATATTTATCGACGTAGATTATTTTCATTTAACCATTCATTGGTGTGTTTGGAAAACAAGTATTTTATTTTCCAAATAATTTTTAATTAATATTAATCTATACAGATAAAATAGAATAAATTGATTACTAACCGTTTCAATGGATTGTTAAATCCAAAATTAGGATGCCTTATAATTTTTTATGTTACGTGAAAGAGTGATTTGGATCATTAAATATTTTTTATTTATATTTTTATATTGGAGTAAATATTTCTATATTTAATGTCATGTCTTATTTAAAATGTATATTATAAGGATTATTAGAACAACATGTACACATGGGTTCATGAAACATATAACCCTTTAATAATGATAAGTTATTTATATCAAATTCTTATTCACATCTTAAATCAAATTTTAAATATATGGAAATTTTTAGAAAATATTTTTGTTGAAGTGTTTGTTAATTTAATTATTGTTTTGAAAAAAAAAATCTATTATAAAAATACATACCAGAGGATTAACTTACCTCAATAGTTATAATATTGATAAATTATAATTAATCAATTAATCAATTCACATAGTTATCTTTGAATAGTCCCTAGTTTATAAAAAGAAAACAATCAATTCCAAAACATAATACCATAATGGAGGATTTGTATTGAGTGTTGCATTACGCATTATAAAAGGGTAACATATAATTGAATATTAATAAGAGATAGTCATCTATTCATTAAATGGAAATATTTTTGAGGATGGTTCCATTATTAATTATGTGTTTGTAATTGGTTTCCAATATTATTATAAAAAAATAATTCAAAAAATAAATAAATACTAAAATAAAATATATAAAAAAACCCCACTATATATAAAAATACTAAATTTTAAAAATAGTGTTAAACAACCTTGTATATCAAATATAATCCATTCCCTTTAAAAATTTAGAGAATTCATAGTTTTTTAATGCACTCTGGTCTCCCAAAAAATCCCTCAGATTTGTATTACCCTTAAATCGAGTGAAAGATAAAACAAAATAGAAAGAGTTTAGTTATAATAAAAATAAAAAATAATAATTTGTGTCTTATCAATTTATTATAAATATATTACATACTAGGTATAAAAATAACATTAACTCACTACACCATATATTTATTACGAAGCACATAGTATTCACAATCCAAAAATAGAATTGGTTTTCTATCTCAAATAAAGTTTATTAATATTCTATATCATTTACATGGGCTTCTAAGGAGGATCCTCACCTCAAGCTGAAGAAACATTATGTGCTATATTCGACCATGAAGAATTAATGAGTTTCTGATAATAAAATAAAGCTCATGTAATTCAAATTAAACTTAATTGTCAATGCTAAATCTTACCACTTCTACCTCTCCTTGTTCTATAAATCCATGGAAGGGAATAGAGATAATATTTAGAGAAACAATTTTTCCCTTCCCGAGTAACCACTATTATAATGGAAATTATAATCATCTATTTATTATTAATTGAATCTCCCCATCAATATATGGATATGTTCATGAATGTTGTATCCATTTATCCCCAAAACAAAATCTCTAACTAACACGACATCCCATACATCTATGATGGGTTTTTAGAGATCGAGTTATATATCATTAATTTCATAATTGGTAGTTCAATATTGGATAATACTACCACAAAAACCCTAAATCAAGTTAGTGGCTTAGATGGAAACAAGTAACAATTCCATAAATGGGAACTATCTCAATTAAAACCAAACTAATAGAGTCTTGCTAAAGAGAAAAATATGACGATTGAGTAGATGAATGAGACCATTGGTCGGTTAAGAAAACATGATGTGGATATGAATCCATGAAATTGTCTTCTCAATATTTTTAATTTCCTAGACCCATAAAAATTTATGGTGTTTATAACTCATCCACTAATTTAATAGACATATTTAGGTAATAATATCATGATACATCAGACTCATCTATGAAAATTAATATCAATGGTAAATTTTCAAAATGGTATAACAACTCTCAACCATTAAGCCTATTTATTAGAAACTCTAACATACCCCATCATTATCATTTATTTCCTATCTATAACACATGATAGTAGGACCACCCATGATTAAGTTATATAATTCTAGTCTATTAACCCCATCAATATCATCCTAAAATTTCAAAACCATTCTAGAATGGTCATGGTGGGAGTATCCTATATCAACTATATCCATTCTTCATCCACAAAAATGTATATATCTTTATCCACTATGTTTCTACAATCAAGCGAACCATCTCAATTCCCAAACCACTATAATTAAATTCTTATAATCTCTTTTCAATAGGTACCTAATGTGTGATATTCCTATTCATCAAATAAACTAAGGAAATGATTATTAAATATTTTTCATATTTCATAAATTATTTCTTACAATTAGTTAAAATCAAATTAAATATATTATATCCCTTTTTATCTTGAAATATATTCTCCCTAACTCCTTACTAAACCATTACTCAACACCAATGTAATTTCATTTAAACATTTTCCTTAATTATTAAATCCAGTCAATATTCGACATGATAAATCCTCTATATCCCCTTAAAATATTGATATTTATAAGGAAAAGAATAAAATACATGAAAACTATTATGATCCTACTCCCATATCGCCTTCATCTTACTAAGGAACCCAATTCCATTTCCCCAAGATTGCTTTATTCATAACAAGTACTTTTAACAAAATACTAAATTTTCCAACATATTTAATTGGGGTTATGTTAACACTTCCCTCTTAGATCCCATCAAAAAATTCATAAATATGAAATGTTTCTTATGGATATATTCACTAATAAATAGAATAACAAATCCATTGAAAATTTCTACCATAATAAATTCATTCCCCAGAATTGAAACAATTCCTGAACCTTTGTAGTTTAATTCAAAATAGGGAGTTCAAAATTTGATGTTCCACTAATATACATAGGATCCAAAATAAATGTGATTCAAAATAAAATATTATATATATTTTATCTAGGTCTTTTGAATTCAATGAATTCAGTCATTTAATTAACAAGTTAAATAACTGTCAGACTTAATGGAATAATCAAACATGTTCCTGTTAGAATCAATGATCATATCTTCCCACCTTATTTTATTTATATTTATAGTAAAATATAAGGTCCTAGATAGAAACATTACCTAATCATGATTTTATTTAAGAATTTATATTTATTCAAATTAAATATATTTTTATGTTTATTGTTTTGATAATGAGGTCGTATCATTCAAATAACATCTCAAATATTACAAAGTAAACATGTCTACACACGATCTATTTTTTTTAAATATAGAACCGTTTGACAATAAAAATGAATTATTTTTATTGATAAAATTTAGCATAACATTCATCTTGTCTTATTAATTTCCAACATCCATCCTTATACCCTGTGGAAAAAATTTCGAAAACATCGGATGATAGAAGAAAAGAACATTGAGGGACATATATACAGAATGAACCCTTTATTCCATGAATATTTTAATCTTATGAATACATCTTAAAGAAATAATACATTTTCATAAGTTCTTTAACAGATCACATGACATAATAAGAACCCTAAATCACTTATTACAAATCCTAAATCAAAAATGAATATTTTGGCATCCATATCATACCTACATTGTATCTTTCACAATTATATTGGGAGGAACCTATATAGTTATGTTTGGAATACACATCACATCATATTTTCTAAATATTTTTAGAGAAACCTTATAATTTAACTCTGTCTCATTACCAAATGAATTGGAGAGATATCCTGAGTTCAAATACCCATGGGTTATCATGTAACCACCTGAATACATAAGTAATTCCCAAGAACCAAAACATTATCATATAAAATTAACAAGAAAATGGGAAATATAATATTTGCACATTTCAATTACATGATATCATATTAATATATTTAAATAATAAATCCATTTTTAGATACATCTTCAATTTCAAAATAAAGGAAAAGGTAATATAGCATTTATTTTATCTTTAAAATATAATCTCTTATAGAGGAGCCAAATATCAAATAATGGTCACAATGGCGGAAAGGAAATTGTTTCCATGTAATTTAAAAAAATTATTTTAGGAATTTAGTAAAATGGCTTATAAAATATGATTACTTTATAAAAAATTGAATTATGTTTAAATTAAAATGGATTAATTATACACCATATAAACGAAGGTGGCATATATTATCAAAGCATGCCTCAATCAATGGAGATGGAGATGAAGTCCCTTAACACGAGTCTAACTCATTACGTACATTCATTATATTCCTGAATAATAAAATGCTGTTAAATTAAACTTTTATTAATCCATTTTAAATAATATTATTCCCTTTTTATCACATACCATTATTTTATAAAAATTACATATTTATGCAAGATCATATGAGATGATATTTCGATATTCGGTTCTTATGTAAAAAATGAATTTAAAATTTTGTCAATTGTCCATGTCGTCATACATGCATTATCTTCAGAATATAATTAATGACCAAATAATCACATTTACACATTACTTAATTTTTAAATCAACCCACTTATTTATTATTTGAATAATAAAAAACCTTATAATCATGGACACTCTAGGCCCTACGTATGCAGGATTAAGGTTTCCTTTTATCATTGATCATTATGGAAATAAGGTAATTAGTATTTTATTTATAAATAATAAACATTATATAAATAACATTATTATAATAATTCAAATATTCTTAAATATGTATCATAAAAGTGATTTGGTGAATAAAAACACTTCACATCACTTCATGGATATGGTATTTCCCACGTACGCACAAACGGTGTAATTATGTCTATGTGTATGGAATGTAGGATAAAAATTGATATATTATTATATTATAATGATAAATATTTAATTTAAATCATATAAAATATTAAATAATTCATTATGACCAGTCCTGAGAGATAATAATGAAAAACCAAGAGTATCAATTCGCAAGGCTGTGGTCCGCCGCACACATGAATGAAAAGTAAATTTACCATTTGATGAAATTAGTGATGAATTAAGTTGATGATATTAATATAATAATATTTCCGTATATTTATTATAATAGGTTTATTTTCTCATAATGTTTCTAATATATTTAAATAAAATTGAATAATAAAATAAATAGAAATGATTAAATAAAAATAGTACATTTCCTTCAGATATTCACATTTTATAACACAACAACACCTCTTAAAATGGTGTTCTTAGTAAGATAAGGACTAATGAATATGGGGATGGATTATAAGAAGGTTTTGACGTTGTTCATGTCAAAATAAAATGGTTTTGGATGTGTGAGTAATATAGAGGAATGTGTGCCTTTTTATAGGAGAGGATAGTGGTGCACTTATAATTATTAAAAGTATTAAATTAATATAAATTCAATTTAGATTATAAATTGGTTCAAACAATATTATATGTTATATAGGATGTAGAGGGGCCAAAATAAAAAAATCCAATGAGAAATAGATTTATTTTTATAATCATTAATCCACATATATTTTGTTTTAACCCTTTTACCTCTTAATGTTTATCACGTAATTTACACTTTGAGAGTTTAAATAATTACAAAACCAAAACAATCAACCAATTGATGATTAATTAATAAAATATTTTGATTTTTCTCAACATTATTGGTTAAATCATAGATTTTTTTGAATATTATATTGTTTAATTAGATATTTTATAATTTATGTCATGAATTATGTCAATTTTGACACTATTTATTACATGACTTTTTCTAATGAAGCATAACAACCAAATTCCTTAAAAAAACAAAATTAACTCAACAATAACATTTCATAGACATCCAAAAAATATTGTATTTCATCAAATATATTAAATTTTATTTATCTTATATTATTAATATAAATTATTTTATTATAACTTTAATAAATAAATTACTGTATCAATATTGTGTCACTATTTAATTTAATTCTTTTCCTAAAATTATAAATAATTTACCTGATGTAGGTAATATTTTTAAATTTTTATGTACTATTTATTGTCAAATATATCACTTATATAACCCCGTATAAAAATTATTTTACTAAGTAGAGACTTTTTTATGACATATTTTCTTTTACATTGAATGAAATGTTACAAATGGGATAATCACACCCAGATGGCTTCCAGAGGTCACAATTTAAGAACATGGATAATAATTATCGATAATAACTCATCCAATAAAATTATGAAAATTGTTGTGTTATATTTATAATATTATAATATTAATTTTACCTTTAAATACCCAATTTATCTATAATTGTGGTAAACAAAATATTATAATTTATATTCACTAAATATTATTTTGATCATATTGGACCACATATTTCATAAAGTGTACAACAATGTATTTGAGTTTTCGAAAATTTAATTCACATACTAGTTAAATTAGGTTAAACACTAACCCTATTGATGGATCAAGAAAGTGCTATTTTTAAGTAAATGGCTCAAAAGTTCAGATTGTTTTCATATTTAATTTTAAATTTTAAATTTCATCCAATTAACTAAATTGGATTAACTAATAAAAATTCATTTGATTATGTATTAAAACCATGTAAAATGATTACCTGAAAAATAATATAAATGAGACAAAAAGGATGTTTGGAATCGAAATTTAGTATATATCACTATTCATTAAAAAATAAACATTATTAGAAATAATTCAAAAAAATAAACAAAATAAAATTATTATGTTCTGCTTCAAAAGAAGAAGTTTATTATTATAAATAGAACATTTAAAAGATACAATAATAGATTTAAAAAGGGATCTCCAATATAAGTCTATAAAACTACCTTTTAAGAATATTAAAGTATTTTATGGTTATAGTTGTGTTTATTTTCATTTTAGACCAATAAAATTTATTTGAAGAAAGTATAAATATTTAATAAAATTTTTTATACATAATATTGTTAGTCCATATCATTATATTCAATAAAATGGCTATGAGATACCATAAATTTATCCAAATAATATTAATAATATATTATTATCAGTATAACATGGTCTTATATGAAACATAAAATTTTGGAGAAACACAATATTTCATGATGGGTACGCTATCGAAAATAGAATCCCATTAAAAATAAAATTAATATATAATTTTTATATATTAATCTATATGAAAATTTATCATGCTATAATTTCATGGGAAGTTACATCATTATCCCCTTTTAGAAATTGTATCATCCCAATTTTATTTACTTATCACATAATTGGGGGTATTTCTCAATCATATCATTTTATGTTTCTCATACTCCCTTTTAAACAATTTTTTTTCCAAAAAAAAAACATAACATGATAAATTACCTTATTCTACAACACATTCTATATACGGTATATAACCTGTAATGCATGTTCTTCATAAGAAATATTCCATACAAAATTAAATATTTATGGATGCAAAATAAGAGGAAAATCTAGAATATATTTTATTTACATTGAATCATGAAATGTGTTGTGTACTTGGGATAATCTATGAGATAAAGCCACTGGGTATAAAACTGATCCAACATTCTCTAAGATTTCATTGGGTTCAGTGAACCATAAAATCAACTTCACATTCTTTCTAAAATGTAGCACACTATTCCATGGAGAGTCATTGAGAAATACATGATCACCTACCAAAAAAATATATCCTTTCTATGGTTATCAATGTAAATTTTATTCCTTCTCAAAGTTTTCATCATGTGTGTTTGAATCATTTATACACAATCTCTTTCACACACTATTTTCCCATCATTTTCTTTTCTCTAATATCATCTTAAAAAGATTGAGGTCGATGATTATTTCCATATATTTAATTAAATGGTTCCATTTATTAACTGTATTAAAAAATATTAATCTCGGAAAGCTCTGAAAATAATGATTTTGGTCCCAAAATCCTTGGAATCCATTGAACACACATGTAGCATATCCTCCATGTTTCGACTTGTTCATTCTATCTGCCTATCTAATTATGGATAAAAATGTGTACTGAAATTTAATTACGTACCCAACTACTTCTGAAGGACTTTTCAGAAGATATAAGTGAATCAGGGACCACAATCAGATATAAATGAGTTAGGAAGACCACGTAACAAGGAAATATATTTTAGATACAACCAATAATGTTGATATACAAACAGTGTGTATCGAATATGAAAAAAATGAGATGATTTAGTCAATTTATCAACAATAATCCAAATCCCATTATTACCTCAAGAAGTATTTGGTAATCACATTACAAAATCCATGGATATATTTTTAAATTTCCACTCTAGTACTGGAAAAGTATATAGCATCCCATATAAGATCATCCCCACTTATTTAACATACTGAGTAGTCAAAAACTTCACTATAAGTTAGAAATATACGTTTTCATTCCATCCAAATAGGGATACAACTGAAGGTCTCTGAAAATTATTGTTCTACCTTGATGAACTAATAATAGATAACATTTAACTTCACATAACAACTCATTCATCAACTATGAAGCCTAAGAAGAATATAATCTCTCCCCAAATCTCAAAAAATAATTATCAATGTTTAATTCAGGAAACATATCCTTCTAAACCAGTTCTTACTTTTTCTTTATTTGACTATCTTTCTATTGTTCTTTTTTAAGTCTTTCAAATAAAGATTATTGCACTGAAACCAGAAACAAAACAAAGTAATTTCATACACCAATAAATTCTATTCTAATGTTCATCAAATCACTAATCAAATTAACACTTTACAAACATAACATGGTTTATGTAGAATTAAGTTTTCGACTCAAATCATCACCACCATTATTTTAATTTTTTAATGAATTGTGAAATAGTAATTCTTGATTAGTGCCTACCATATTCTCTCTCCCATGTTCAATTATTTTTAGTGAATATATAATTCAAACATTTATGTTAAGTGTATTTTTTAAAATTTTACTCTAAAAAGATGATGCATCCAAATTATTAAAGACAAACCAAAAATATCTAATATCATATACATGTGTTGGGTAATTAAACTCATGATTTTTTAACTGATGTGATGCATAAACAATTACCCGATCATTATGTGTTTGTACAAAACCAATCCTTTCATATAAGCATCAATATTGAAAACAAGTTCACCATTTATAGAAGGGTGGTCCAGTACTCTTGTGTTCACCAATCATCTATTCAATTATAGAAAAAAATCATCATATTCTTTTATCGTTATGAACATAAAATTTTTTTCTATTTAATATAGTCAATGGTCAAGATAACTATGAATAAATTTAAAAAACCTCCAATAAAATTCTTCTAGACATAGAAAAATAATAAAATATATTTTATTTGTGAGATATGGATATTATTAATAACTTTAATTTTAGAAGGATCAACAGTTAATCCATATTTAAAAACTGTGTGACCATTGATGAAAATTTGTTGCAACCCAAATTCCCTGTTATTGAGTTTTGCATAGAATTTAATTTCATTAATGGTTTGAAAAATAACCCTTAGATTAAATTATTCTTCCTCTTTAATTTTGGAATATTCCAAAATTTTATCAATAAACCCATTCAAAAATTATTTAATAACTCATGGAATATTATATTCATATGATCTATGAATACATCAAGTGAATTTGTTAATCCAAATGTAATAACTACAAATTCATAATGGCTACATCTAGTATGAAATATAGACAATTGAATATCATCTTCCTTTAATTTAAATATATGGAACCCCGACCACTTTTCATCCATTAAAAAATATTTTCCTCATTGGTGCTAATAAAATATATGATAGATATGAGGAAAAGGATACGTGTTCTAAACCTTGATTTTTTTCACGTCTCTATAATCAATGAAAATCCACATTGAATAATATATTTTTCTGTAAACATGACATGAAAACACCATGGTATTGTACTAGGTTGAATGAACCCTTTATCAAGTAACACTTGCAATTAATTATTCAAATATAAAAGTTCAATTTGAGAGTTATGATAAGAGGGGTTTGAAAATTTCTTAGCATCAAAAACTAAGTCAATAGTAAATTAAACTTCTCTATTAGGTATAATACTAGGAAATTAATCTGGAAAAAAATCCAGATACTCATTTATAATTGGAAGGTCATTAATCAAAATAGTAAATTTTTTTCAAAAATATGTGCCTGATAAGATTCATTTATATATTTTAACAACTTCTCAGTTTTCTGATATGTTATCAATGGTATGGGCTTATTATTATACAGAAACTAATATTTTTTCTGAAAATGAACTTCTTTACCCCTATAGTCAATGTTAGTATGGTAAACAAGGAAAATCCATACCCGTAATGACATCGAAATCTACAAGGAGAAATATGTTTTCTGTTAAAAATTTTCACTATATAATGATAGAAATATTATTATAAATTTTTTTCGTCAACATTTTCCAAGGGTGTTTTTACCATATGTCCTGGATTCATTTTTTGAGGTGGAGTTTTCAATTTATAAGAAGATTTCTAAAAAATAAAAGAATGTTCAGACCCTGAATTAAATTAGTTATTGGCAGAATCCAGATATAAAAAACAATGTTCTCGATACCTCTTAATTTGATTCCCCAACATCGATTGAATTATTTATAATGGATTTAACCACACCATTTTTCTAACAGTCTAGTTGTTCCAAATCATTCAAATTCTTTATAAGACAATCATTTTCATTTTAACAAATCTTAGTGCACATAAAATTTTTACAAACAAAAAATCTGATTTTTTCTTACCAATATCTAGATCTATTTTAGTGTAGTTATGAGACGTACTTCTCATTTTACCACATCTGTAGCACTTTACAGAATTTAGAAGGTCTTCTACAGTGTGTTTTTTAGAAAAAATTTCATTATTTTTAATTTTAATTTTCTTTCCATCCAATTTTTTTTTAAAAATGAATTCCACTCTAATTAGTATAATGATCTCTTATTCAATTGGTATTCGTAGAACACCTGATCCTAAACAATCTCAATTTCCACATTCTGTATACATACAACTTTTTTTATAACTTTGAACTCATGAGAATCTAGTTTTTTTCGATACATTTGATTTAACAATGATTAAAAAGGATTGAATTTACTATTAAAAACACTAATGAAATATAGAGTGTACCTAGCCATTAAATTGAATTTTTTTCACATGTAGCCACTGAATACTCATCATTATTCAATTCAATGAATTGTTTTCATAGCCTGAGTCAAACCATCATATGACTTTTCTCATTCAAAAAACATATTTTTTAATTCATCCCACTCAAGGTTATAAATCTTCTCACTTTACCTGATATTCATTACCACTGACCACCTCTAATAGAATTCACCCTCAAAATAGTTAATAGTTATACTAAATTTTTTATTTTATAAACACCACATGACATCAAAAATTTTATTCAATGATTTAATCCACCCTTCAGCTAAAACATGGTAAGATTATCTTCTAAATGATGGGGGTGATGCCTCATGAAATTCTCCACCACCAACAAGTTCATCTTGGTTGATCTAGATGATCTCTTTAATGTATACCACCACCATTTATTGTCTATGTCATCTTAGAAATTATTTCAATAAGCAATTTTTTTCTGATTCTGAAAATCATATGATGCTAATTTAGAAGGTTGTTTTCTAATTTAATCTTTTATAACGCAGCATATGTGTTTCCTCTATAGAAAACCATTTTAAATAGACTTATATTTGATCAAACAACATAATATTCTTTAAATACTTTATTATATCAAATTTAACTAAATGTAAAAATAAATTATGTATATATTATTAATAATATCATAACCCAAAAAGTAATCTAAACTGGCCTCTAATAACATTTATAAAGCCACATCCTAAAACATAACAAAATCATGAGTTATTTCATGAATTTATTCATTCAAATTGTTAATATTTATGGATTTGTAGTTTTAGAGATTTATTCATTAACTATTACATAACATCTCATATATTACAATATATAAATTTCTACATGCTTTCCATTTTTGATAATATAAATCATTTAAAATTAATTATTAATTATTTTTATTCATAAAATTCTTCATAACATTCATATTTTCTTCTTCATTTTTTTAACCATCCTTATAAAATGACATAAACATTTCCAAAATACAGGATGTGTACAAACAATATATGTAAGGGATATAAATATTAATGAAATCATTAGTCCATGAACATTTTAAACTCTAAAAAAATTTCCCAAAATCAGAATTTTCACCCATTAATCATGTATTCATTAATATGCGTCCTGAAATAATAATATTTCTTAAAAACATCATAGGAATCACAATTCATAATGGTAACTAGGGGAATCCATATCATTATTTGATTGTAGCTTTCACAGCTATATATGGTGTAACTCGTGTTGTTACATTCTGAATACCCATCATAGGATATTTCCTAAATCTCTTAAGAGAAAATTGATCATTTAACTTTTCCTCATAACCCTATTCATTTAAGAGATATCGTGGGCTCACCCATCCTCAGTTTATCACAAAACCACCAATATACATAAGCAATGACCAAGAACTAAAGCATAATCATTACACATTATCAATCATACGTAAAAAATAACATTTCCATATTTCAATAAAAAAATATAAGTTAAAAATATTTAAATTATCAAAAACATTTCAAAACTATTTTTAATATCAAATGTTCATGAAAAGGAAATAATTTTTTTATCTGATTTTTAGAAACATTATGGCCTATAGAGAAATAAAAATATCCAATAATGGTCATGGCGGTGGAATAATCATTGTCACCACGTACGTTTAAAAAACATTTATTTTTTTAGTAAAATGATTCATAGAAAAATATTATTTTATAAAACCATAAAATGTAATTATAAATCAATTTGTATAAATTTACACTATATAAAATAATGTGGTGTAAATTATTTAAATATTCTTCAATGAAAAGAGATTGAGACAAAGTCTATAACTGTGAGTCTGACCTATCACGTAATATAATTTTATTCATGAATTATATACTTATTTTAATTTATAAATTCTTGAGAACCTTAATAAAATATTATTAATCCATTAATATCACTTATTATCATCATATAAAAAAATAAAAATTATTTATGTTCATATCAGAGGTTCTATCAATATTTTGTACATGTGTCGAAAATGAAATTGGTATAATGCAAAAAGGCTATGTGGTAATAAGTAAATCATATAAAGAAAAAAATTCTTGAAATAATAATAACTTATATAAATTAATTATACATTTAAATCAACACATTTATTTATGGGATAAAAAATGAACTATGTTATAATCATGGAGACGGTTGGAAGTATGTACACATTAGTAACGTTTCCATTTTTCAGTGGTCATTGTTGGAATAATGTAATTATTATTTTATATTTACATAATGATTATAATATAATTAAGTTATAATATTTTATTTATATATACTTATATATATATAACATAAAACTGGTGTGGTGATTAAAAATGATTCACATCGCTTCATGGAGGTTACAGTTCACATGTACGCACGAATAACATTATCATTTTTTTCTTTATGGAATACATGAAAATAAATGATATATTATTGAATTTTAATGATATATTTTTCTTTAAAATCATATAAAAATATTAATTCAATCATTATGTTCAATATTAATAGATGATAATGAAAAATGAACTATTTTGTTTCACCAGGCGATAGTCTACCGTTGACAAGAACAAAAACATTCATTTACGATTTGATAAAATTGGAGATGTACATAGGTTATGATTTCAAAATAATAACATCTTAGTGTATTAATGATATTGGAGTAATTATTATATCATGGATGGAGGATATTTAAAGGATGTGGAATAAGAAAATAAATAGAAACACATAAATAAAAACATTACATTTCTTTTGGATGATCACATTTCTTAACACCTTAACACCTCTAAAAAGGTTTTTCATCCTAAAATAAAGCCCCAAGAATGTGGGGAGGGACTCTAAGAATGATTTTGGGAAGATTTGGGTTGAACCAAATGGGTTTTAATGTGTCATTAATAGAGAGGTAAGGGAGACGTTTTATAGGAGAGGGGAGGGGCACACTTGGAATTATCAAAATAAATAAATTAATATAAATTCAATTTCAATAAAAAATGGTTCCAAACTCTTTTATTTGAATATTATGATGGGATGAGTTGGAAATATAATCGTAAAATGTTAATAATATAGGTTTTGAATAATTTTAATCCTTATCTTTTTGTTTTATCTTTTTTAACACTTACAATTTTATCAAATAATATACACTCCGAGAGTTAAAATATTTACCAAATAATGAAACAATACCAATAAATGAGTAATCAATAAAAAATTTTGATTTATTAAATTTTTTTGCTTAAATTTTAAAATTCATTAAATTATATCCCATTAGATTAGATATTTTATAATTTATGTTATGAATTTTGGCAATTTTGACAATATTCATTACATGAATTTTTTTAAAAAAATTTAAAAACATTATTCCTTAAAAAACTACATTAACTAAATCATATAATTTCATAGTAATTAAAAAATTATTGTATTTATTGAAAATATTCAAATTATATTTATTTTGTTATTTAATAATATAAATTATTTTTTTATTCTTTAATAAATTAATTACAATGTCATCCTTATGTCACTATGTAATCAAATTATTTATATCATAAAAGTTATAAATAAATAATCCATATTTCTGTAATATTTATATATTTCTAGGGAAAATTATTAGTTTAATATTTCAATTATACAACTCCATATTAAATTTTTTTCGTAATTATATACATATTTAGGACATATTTTCCATTGCTTCAAATAAAATGTTATAAATTTCATAATCCCATCCATATGGCTTCCAAAAATCATAATTTCTACAAAAGGATGGTAATGATCGATAATAAATAATATAATAATATTAAGAAAAGATTTATTGTATGATTTTAATGTTATAATATTAATTTGACCTTTAATTTCATTATTTACACTTAAATGTGTTATATAATATAATAATGTTATAATTCAGAAAAAAATATTTTGATCACATAGGAACAAAATTTGAATATATAGTATAATCATGTATTTCCATTTTTTAAATTTAAATTAATTGAATTTTATAAATTATGATTAACACTAATCTTGTTGACATATCGATAAAATGAATTATTTTAAGTAAAATTTTCAAAATATCACATTGTTTTTCTATTTAATTTTAATTTGAAATTGCATCCAATTAACTAAATTGGTCAAATTGGTAAACAAACAATCTAAATATTCCATAAAACCATGTGTATGGATGATATTAAAATATAAATATAAATTATATTAAAAGGATTTTTTAATTATATTGTAGAGTTTTTCCATATTCATTAAAAATGTAATATTATTCGAAAAATACTGAAAAATCAACCAAAGTAAATTTTTATTTCTAGTTCAAATGAAAAAGTGTTTTTTGTCAAATATAATATTTAAAAGTGACAACCACTATATTATTAGATGGTTTTCTACCAAAAGGTGGATAAACGAGCTTTTAAAAATATTGGAGTATTTTCTGCATTAAATTGGATGTATTCCCATTTGGAGCCTCTAAAATTTATTTGATGAAAGTTAAAATATTTAATAAACATGTATGAACATAATATAGTTAGTTCTGTTCATTCCTTATAATACAAATTCTTGATGATAACTACCATTTAAAATTATATTATATATTATATATCGTTTTTCGGTATATCTCAGTCATTTGTGCGACATAAAATTTTTGATAAACCCATTATTTTGTGTTGGGTACATTATAAGACATAACATACCCTTTATATAATATTAATATCTGTTTAAAATATATTAATAGATATGAAAAAAATTATTCTATAGTTAACTGAGATGTTATATGAGACATCACCATTCAGATGTCCTCTGATTCTAGGAAGACCATTACTCTCAAAGTATAGAACTAAATCTACTTTCCATGTAAGAGTATTATCACTAGAAATTGGAGGCTATATGGTAAAAATAAATATTTTTCTGGCAAAGTGGTACACATCCGATAGCAATTTTATATTATCTATCTAGGCTTCTAAATCGCTCTAAAAGAATGAGTTGAACCCTATTCCATCGTTTTCGTCATATTCTATTGATAAATGAATGTATGAAATTTGCATCCTGATTAATCATGATCTCACTTTTGAATATTTTGTTTAACATTCATATATATAGTCCATTGATCAATATGATCTGGAAATATTATTTGAATCCAATCTCCCCTTTGGAATTTGACTCTATACCACAAATTGTACTGGGAATAATGAATTAAAAAAAAATTTCAACTTCTGATATGAGTTTGATTTTCCATCATATCAATAATTCACTTGAATTGAAACCTATTCACTTATAATTAATGTATGATTTTTTCATAAATAATTATTCACAAATTTTTATAATCATAACTAGACCAAAGGAAATTATGGTTTCCAAAGACCTTCAAGATTGTGAGAAAAAATGGACATATGTAGTACTCTATATGATATACCAGGCATCAACGCTTCTTACATCATAGCTCATATCCATGTAGATGAATCTTATAAACCCATTTGGAAATATACATGTATATTTAATCACCATATTCATGATGTATTAAGGGAAGACATTACTATGATTCCTCAAGATGGCAATATCAAAACTATTTTAGATAGTGAATGAGATAATATTAATCATGTAGACACAATAAACGGTGACATAACTATTTTCACAGATTAACAATGAGGATATATCCCATCAAAATTAAAAAACATGTGTTTTTTATTTGAATTGATTTATTAAAAATTTTATTTAAAAACATGTTATGGAAAATTTCCACTTTCAATCATCATAATAATTCTACAAATACATTACATAATGTGAATCTACATCAGTCTCTATTATGATAAAAGATGATTACAAATTATAATATCATCTCAGTACCCAAAAAAATCAATTTTCCCATTGGTAACATACACAAATATAATAATTAATTTTTCCATATAAAATATCATTAATTTTAATAATTGGGAATAATGAGAATAATTACTGAATATATTATGTATTTAATGGATATTTATATGGATTACATTACAATATATGGTGATTCAAAAAAATATGTTTCACATTCTCTCTCCCTACTCTAAGAAAATTTATTAAAATGTATCCTTATATATAACTTTTAATTATTTCATTTAATGGTTAAACGATTTATTATTCTAGGACAAATAATTTTTTATATGAGTATTCATGTTAATGCAGAAAAGATAGAGGTGTTCCAGTCACTTCTTGAAGCCACATTAGTGTGATAGATCCAATCATTTCATTGTCACTCCAGTTTTTTAAGGTGATTCATAAATAAAATAAATATTGTTTCCCTACTTCTAAATAAATTATTTCAGAATGATGTTCCATTATTTTATTAGGAGGAATACTTGATAACCTTTATTGAACACAAGGATTCCATCACATTTAATACAATCACTCATTCATGTGACATGTGCCTACCCTATGAATTGATGTGAGATTATCTTAATAAGACCATAGACACCCATAATAGTTCAATGAAAATAAAATATTCAACTTTTCAGATATTATTCATTTGAAACATTAGATGAAACTCAATCCACGTACACTATCAAAGAAAAATACCACATATTAAATGGTTTTACATTGAAAAAATAAAATTCCCTTCTCTTTGGTGTTAACATCAATACATTCATTTTCCATTCAGTTTAAATTATTTATATGTTTTCCAAATTTATCAGGGATAAACTAAGAGATAAAACACCTCTAATGTATAATTTTAGAATAATCTATTATTCTTATGAGTCTATTGAAAATGATTCATCAATTTCACTGAAATTTTCATTATATTCTTCATTTATAAATCTCTAATAGAATTTTTAAAATAAATAGAATTAAAATGTATATATGTATTCAAATAATTATTGATTATATGGTACTAAAATTTAGAAAACAAAGGTTAAAAATGTAATAATGTGTTTTGTTGTTGGGTATTAACATTCTTTCATCATAGGATTTTCGAATTAATTACATGGATTTGGACACATGGGATAATAATTAAAATAATAATAATTCATGGCCTCTATATTATTCTAGCCCACGCTCAATAAGGACTTGTATGAGTATTTTCATTCAAGTATTTAATTCCTCAAATACATGAACAATTTATAAAAATTAAATTCCCTAAATTCTAGGTTTCTTTGAAATATTTTAGGTTTAAGGAATTGAAATTTTGAGTTAGTTACCTCTTTTTCATGGACTTAAAAATATATTTTTCAATATTTTAAATTATTCTATGTTTTTTAGTATAAAAATAAAAGGATTGATGATTCAAAAACTATGCGTGATCTCCCAAAAATAGATAGCAAACATATTTTTTGAACACCATGTACTTTGGTTAGTAACGTATGGACATGTTATTGGAATTGAACTATGAAGTAACAATTGAAAAAAATTGTTGGTTTTCACAAAAAAGATACACACCTACCACCACAAAAAGCAATGATATTTAAAATATGGAATTAAAAATGGTGATTAAAATAATATGTAATACCATAAAAAAGTACTTGTTAATAAATCATGGGGAGTCACTTTGGTCTTAATGAGTGAACTATAGGATATTAATTGGGATTTCCCTATTTGGGATATTTTTTGTAAATGATTTTCATTTACCATTTAAAATTCAACATAAATATTTGTTGGTATTAGAACTATTAGATTTTTACTGTGAAAATTATTATGGGGAGGGATTATGAAAAATGAAATTTCTTAAGATCATCATAATTTTTCCAATGACAAATCTGATATCTACAAATAAAATAAAAATGGTACTCTAAATATAAGGCCCCAGCCTTAAACCTTACTCAAATAACGGTCACGACGGCGGAGAAGTCGCTGTCGCCGCATACGTACGACAAAAACATTCCCTTTTGTCTTTTAGTAAACGCTTCGTATAAAAATGATTCCTTTTGAATAAACTTAAAAGTCAAAGGGGTTTATACACCGTATAAAAGAAAGTTGTGTAAAAAATAAAATATGCCTCAACGAAAGGAGATTGAGACGATGTCCCATACCTCGTATCCGACATGACCCGACTGTTTTTTAATCTCCTGAATAATAAACTTGAGTTAATCTCTACTTGCTTATGAATATTTTTCAAGTTCATTATTCCTTTTATACCATGTTATGAACATCATGTAATCAGTTAAGTTAAAAATGTTCATTTTGTCGGTATTTGGTTCTTAAGTCAAAAATAGACTTCTTACACTTACATGTTGTTAATTTGGTCAAAGGTTCATTATATCCAGAATTTTATTCATGATGTAGATATCATATATGTCATATATATCTAGTACATACATGCATTTAAAATATTACATAATCATTTAGAGGTAAGAAATGAAATGCACCGTTCATGGAGACGGTAAGCCGTACGTACGCATGAACACTACTTTCATTTCTATTTCTTATTTTATAGAATGGAATAATAATGATATAAAGGTATATTATAATTCCAGTATAATATCATATATAATATCATATTTCCATCCTTTATATGTCCCACATATGGTATTTAACGAATCAAATCACTTTGAGGGGGCGGTAGTCCGCACTTCCTAAAATGAAGATATCGTGTTTACCCATAATGGAAACCATAAAGTTATGCCCAAAATTAAAAAAACAGAAGCTTAAGGAAAACATAAACATATTATAAATCATATATAAAAATAGTGACATCATAATGGACACCTTTGAAGGTGTTAAATGATTGTTGAACAATCATCGTTTCGGGAGGCAGAATTTCGCCATCCACGGAAACCGTATGTTCTTTAACCATTTGATGTAGTTGTGTGAGTGTGTAGCTCAAATATATCTTATAACAACATCCTAGTAAATTAAATATTCTGGTGTTGTTACAAAAGAAGTAAATAAAAAGAATTTAGGGGGTTGGAGAAGCAAAATAAAACAAATGAACATGAGAGAATGAATTACCTTAAAAAGTGTAACTCCTTTTGATTTGAGCCTAAAGGCTTCCTTTGAAAGGATTATGCCAAAAGGGAATCCACTAGGATTAGGAGAGGGATGTGGAGAGAGTAAATGGGCAGGGTTTGGCCGAGCCAAAGGCTTGAGTAGTGTGTGAAATGAGGTAGAGGTGGGGGCCTTTTATAAGAGGGGAGGAGGGGCACTTTTGGAAAGTAAATAAATATTACATTATTTGAAAATGTGTCTCGGTTTCAAAAGGTCCCACATTGATATAATTCGTGGATAAGGTGATAAGGGTTCGAAATCCACTCATACAATTGGTTTTGGACATGTGTAGTTCATATATTTTACATTATCTTTCCATTTTATTTAATTCGTCAAATAATGATGTCATCGCTGCATCATTATTATGTCATAAATAATTAAATTTATTTAATGTCTAAAAATTATAAAAAAAATACTATGATATAGGGAATTTTTTTATCTTTCCAATTACTATTTATAATCAAAATTTGGGCTTGTATAACCCCACTTAAAAATTGTTTTCGTAAAACATATTATGTTTGTGTCATTTTCACTTTAACATTAAATAAAAAGTAATTTATGTCATTTCCCAACAAAAGTGGATCCATGGGGTCCCCAAGTTGACCCATGGCATGTCATGGTCGGCCATGACACAACCAATGAGGTTGGGACATGTGTCTAGGTCATTTCATTTTATTAATGCATTATTTATACCTTAAACTACACTAATTACCACTAATCGCGATTAAAAACTTATTAAGTTACTATTCACCAAAAAATTATTTTAATCTCATTGAACCACATTTTACTTCTTAATGACAACCATGTATGTCGGATTTTAAAAATTCAATACACATTAGTGGTAAACTATCATTTAACTGAAAAATCAGTTTGCTTGATTACCACTTAGTGGTTTCACTATTCATCAAAAATTGAAGTTTTTCAGAAAATTACCAAAAATTCACCCTAAGCTATATTTGATATTCTGAATTCAAAAATGAAGTCCATTTTACAAAATTCAAAACATATAAGTCAAATTAATTAATTTAATAATTAATTCCCGCTGTCATGACAAATAGCGTGTTTTTGTGAAACAATAAGTATCAAAAGATTGACACCAGTTTAAGTCCAATTTCAAAGTGAAATTGATTCCAATGACCACCATTGGATTAACTGGTAAAAATATTTTCTAATTTCACTTTAAAACCAATTAAAATAATTATCTAATCATATAAATAATTTATATTAAAAAGCGTTTTTGATTTAAAATACAACATTTTACACTATTCAAAAAAAATTGAACTTTATCAGAAAGGTAGCAAAAAATTACACAAAGTAAATTTTGATGTCCCGATTCTAAAGAAGAGTTATATTTGGTCCAAAATAAAGTATACGAGTGATCAAAACTATATTTAATGACGGTTCACCATTAAAAGGTTATAAGTGAACCTTTAGTGAAAATTAGAGTATATATGCCCTAAAATTAAACTCTTTACGTATTTTAAGCCTTTATCATTTATTGGGTAAATGTATAAACATTTAAAAACATATCTAATCATATTTTAGTTATTTCTATCCATTCCCGCCAGTAAAACGGATACTTGTTAAATAACATTTAAAATAATATTATTTTATTACTAGTGTGCTACATAAGTTTCAAAGAAACTCATCGTTGCGTATCGGGTACGCTATCGAACATAGAAACCCCTTTAAAATAAAATTAATATTTAATTCGTAAATATTAATAATTATGAAAATTATTTATTCTTTATTTACCTGGGATGTTACATCCTTCCCCCCTTTTGGGAATTGCGTCCTTGCAATTTTATTCACTTATAAAAATAAGTGGGGGTATTTATCTTTCATATCATTTTCAGATTCCCACATTGCCTCTTAAATCACATGTGTTTTTCACAAAACCATTACCTGATGAATCACCTTATTCTATAACACTTTCTCCCTATGGTCAAGAATCTGGACCGGTTGTTCCTAATAAGATAGGTTCTCTTCCATCTGAACTACCTCTGGACTCAAAAAATGAGATGGATCTGGCATATACTTTCTCAACATCGAAATGTGAAAAACATTGTGTACCTGAGATAAACACGGAGGTAAAGCCACTCGGTATGCAACTGATCCAACTCTTTCCAGAATTTCATATGGTCCAACAAACCTTGGACTCAACTTTCCTTTCTTACCAAATCTCATCACAATTTTCCAAGGAGAAACCTTGAGAAAAACATGATCACCTACCTCGAAAGATAGATCCTTCCTCCGGTTATCCACATAACTCTTCTGCCTGCTCTGAGCTGTTCTCATGTGCTTCTGAATCAATTGAACTTTTTCTGCCATCTCTTCTACCAATTCTGTTCCCATCAACTTTCTTTCACCCACTTCATCCCAGAAAGTTGGAGTTCGACAACGCTTCCCATATAATGCCTCAAATGGTGCCATCTGTATACTAGAATGAAAACTGTTATTATATGAAAATTCAACCAAAGAAAGATGTTGGTCCCATCTTCCCTGATAATCCATCGAACAAGCTCATAGAATATCCTCCAATGTCTGAATTGTTCGTTCTGACTGCCCATCTGATTGAGGATGAAAAGCTGTACTAAAATTTTAATTCAGTACCCAACGAATTCTGAAGGCCTTTCCAAAAGTTAGAAGTAAATCTAGGATCACGATCCGATACAATGGAGATAAGAACTCCATGTAACCTGACTATCTCTTTAAGATACAGACGGGAAAGTTGATCAAGAGAGAAAGTATCTCGTATAGAAAGGAAATGAGCAGATTTGGTCAAGCGATCAACAATAACCCAGATTGCATTATTACCTCGAGATGTCCTCAGTAATCCCACAACAAAGTCCATGGATATGTTTTCCCATTTCCACTCTGGCACTGGTAAAGGATGAAGCATCCCTTTCGGTAACTGCCGCTCTGCTTTAACCTATTGAAATGTCAAACACTTCACAGTAAAATCAGCAATGTCTCTTTTCATTCCATCCCACCAGTAATACTCCCGCAGACCTCTGTACATCTTAGTACTACCGGGATGAAAAAACAACTCATTCTTCAACTGTGAATCACAAGGCACACATAATCTCTTCCCAAACCTTAGAACACAAACACAAACTTATCCAAGAACTCATGGAAAATTTTATTCATAAGGTCCATCAATACAGTAGGTGCATTGGTTAACCCAAAAGGCATAACTAAAAATCCATAATGGCCATATCTAGTACGGAACACAGTCTTCAGAATGTCTGCTTCTTTTAATTTCAACTGATGGTATTCCGACCTCAAGTCAATATTCGAAAAATATTGAGCTCCCTGGAGCTGATACCACTTCATTCGATGGCCCAACATCTGCTGAAGTTGTTGCAAAGGATTTCACCACCCCTTTCTGCTTGTAGTCTGTCTTCATTCTCCCAGTTGAGTTCTTCGTTGGACACTCGTTTGCATAATGACCCATTTCATTACACTTAAAACATCTTACCGTTGGCTTTTCATTTCCTGCTTGATCATCTTCCTTACAGTTATGAGCAATATGACCAGACTTACTACACCGAAAGCACTTACCAGACATGGATAAACATTCTCCAGGATGCATTTTACCACACTTCTCACAGGATGGATATTTGGTTTTCTTACCTCCTTGCTTCTTTGATGAATTCTACCCCTTTTCCTGCCAACTAGATCTCTTATTCTGTTGTTTTTCATAGAACACCTGATCATCGGCAAACTCCATTTCCACCTTCTCAGCACATCGAACAAGCTTTTCATAACTTTTAAACTCACGAGAAGCTAAATCCCTTCGATACTTTGGCTTTAACCCTGAGTAAAAACGGTTTATTTTACTATCAAGATCTCGTATGATGTTTGGAGCATACCTTGCCAATCGAGTGAACTTTTCTTCATAAGCAGCCACTGAATCATCCTCATGCCTCAATTCTAGGAACTTTTTTTTCCATCCTAAGACGAACAACCTTAGGAAAATATTTCTCAAGAAACATACCTTTGAATTATTCCCAGTGAAGATCCTCAATCTCATCACTATCCCTTATATTTTTCACCATCGACCACCACTGATCAGCTTCACCTTCAAAACGGTAAACAGCAAGACTATCCTTTTGATGTTCTGAACACCCCATGACATGAAAAATATTCTCCAGTGCTTTAATCCACCCTTCAGCTTGCACAGGGTCAGATGATCCTCTAAATTATGGGGGATGTTGCCTCATGAAATGTTCAACCACTGACATGTTCCTCTGCGGTTGATCTGGCTGATCTCGTGCATGGATACCACCACCATTTATAGCCTGAGTCAACTGTGCCATCACTGCAACAAACTGTTCAGTTCCGATTCCGACCATCTTAGGTTGCTGATTTGGAAGGTTATCTTCCTCCTGATGTCGTCCCAATATAGCTGCTTTTTTTCCTTTGCGGAAAACCATTCTGAACACAGAAATATCTTAGGCGAAGCAACATAATAATCCGTAAATGCTATATCATTTCAATCATATCATAAATTAACTTATAATTTAACAATTTTCTAACACCTAAAGTTGTCTAAACCGACCTCTGATACCAACTATAAGGCCCCAGCCTTAAACCTTACTTGATCTTGTGTTATTACAAGATTACACATTGAGGATCTTTTCGGGTTTAGAGTTTTAGAGAATTAGATCATAAAACTTGCATTACATTCCACATATAAACAATGTGGTTACATAAAGATAGTATTCTTCATTCCCATCAATGGAAACACATTTAAAATAAAACATGGATTATTTCTTGAGACATCATTGACTCTATAATGTTATCATGTACCTTTCCCTTGACCTGTGAAAAACATTTCAAAAACTTGGGATGAGCATAATAACTCAGTATGGGTTATAAAAAAACATGGAAAGGAAACATGAGTTCATATATACATAAGAATGAAATCATACTTTACCCATAAAGCATAGTCACTTTAATATACCTCATAAAATCATAAATAAATCATAGAAATCATAAGACATAAAGGTAACTTGAGGCATTCATAACATTCTTACGTAGGGAGTAACCCTCTTGGTTACGTTTGGAATACCCATCACAGTATATTCCCTAAAATCTCTTCGGAGAAACCGTAACGTTTCACTCCTTCACGTTACCCAATTCATTGGAGAGCTATAACGGGCTCACCCGCCCTTAGTTTATCACGGAACCACCCGTCTTCATAATAATGCCCAAGAACCATAATCATATCACATAAAACATGCATAAAGGAAACATAACATTTCCAAATTTCAATCACAAGATATCAATACAACACAAAAACATTGTGAAAACCATTTTCCATACCAAAATAAAAGAAAAGTAAAACATGGTATTTATTTTTCTTTTAAAAAGAAGGTATGGCTTGTAGAGGAAGCCGAAACTCAAATAACGGTCACGACGGCGGAGAAGTCGTTGTCGCCGCATACGTATGACAAAAACATTCCCTTTTGTCATTTAGTAAACGCTTCGTATAAAAAAGATTCCTTTTGAATAAACGTAAAAGTCAAAGGGGTTTATACACCGTATAAAAGAAAGTTGTGTATAAAATAAAATATGCCTCAACGAAAGGAGATTGAGACGATGTCCCATACCTCGTATCCGACTTGACCCGACCGTTCTTTAATCTCCTGAATAATAAACTTGAGTTAATCTCTACTTTCTTATGAATCTTTTTCAAGTTCATTATTCCTTTTATACCATGTTATGAACATCATGTAATCAGTTAAGTTAATAATGTTCATTTTTTAGGTATTTGGTACTTAAGTCAAAAATAGACTTCTTACACATACATGTTGTTAATTTGGTCAAAGGTTCATTATATCCATAATGTTATTCATGATGTAGATATCATATATATCATATATATCCAGTACATACATGCATTTATAATATTACATAATCATTTAGAGGTAAGAAATGAAATGCACCGTTCATGGAGACGGTAAGCCGTACGTACGCATGAACGCTACTTTCATTTCTATTTCATATTTTATAGAATGGAATCATAATGATATAAAGGTATATTATAATTCCAGTATAATATCATATATAATATCATAGTTTCATCCTTTATATGTCCCACATATGGTATTTAACGAATCAAATCTCTTTGCGGGGGCGGTAGTCCGCACTTCCTAAAATTAAGATATCGTGTTTACCCATAATGGAAACCATAAAGGTATGCCCAAAATGAAAAAAACAGAAGCTTAAGGAAAACATAAACATATTATATATCATATATAAAAATAGTGACATCATAACAACCACCTTTGAAGGTGTTAAATGAGTGTTGAACAATCATCGTTTCAGGAGGTAGAATTTCGCCATCCACGGAAACCGTATGTTCTTTAACCATTTGATGTAGTTGTGTGAGTGTGTAGCTCAAATATATCTTATAACAACATCCTAGTATATTAAAGATACTGGTGTTGTTACAAAAGAAGTAAATAAAAAGAATTTAGTGGGTTGGAGAAGCAAAATAAAACAAATGAACATGAGAGAATGAATTACCTTAAAAAGTGTAACTCCTTTTGATTTGAGCCTAAAGGCTTCCTTTGAAAGGATTATGCCCAAAGGTAATCCTCTAGGATTAGGAGAGGGATGTGGAGAGAGTAAATGGGCAGGTGTTGGCCGAGCCAAAGGCTTGAGTAGTGTGTGAAATGATGTAGAGGTGGGGGCCTTTTATAAGAGGAGAGGAGGGGCACTTTTGGAAAGTAAATAAATATTACATTATTTGAAAATGTGTTTCGGTTTCAAAAGGTCCCAAATTGATATAATTCGTGGATAAGGTGATAAGGGTTCTAAATCCACTCATAAAATTGGTTTTGGCCATGTGTAGTTCATATATTTTACATTATCTTTCCATTTTATTTAAATCGTCAAATAATGATGTCATCGCTGCATCGTGATTATGTCATAAATAATTAAATTTATTTAATGTCTAAAAATTATAAAAAAAATACTATGATATATTAAATCTTTTTATCTTTACAATGACTATTTATAATTAAAATTTGGACTTGTATAACCCCACTTAAATTTTTTTTTCGTAAAACATATTATGTTTGTGTCATTTTCACTTTAACATTAAATAAAAAGTAATTTATGTCATTTCCCAACAAAAGTGGATCCATGAGGTCCCCAAGTTGACCCATGGCATTTCATGGTCGGCCATGACACAAAAAATGAGTTTGGGACATGTGTCTAGGTCATTTCATTTTATTAAAGCATTATTTATACCTTAAACTACACTAATTACCACTAATCGCGATTAAAAACTTAATAAGTTACTATTCACCAAAAAAATTATTTTAATCTCATTGAACCACATTTTAATTCTTAATGACAACCATGTTTGTCGGATTTTCAAAATTCAATACACATTAGTGGTAAACTATCATTTAACTGAAAAATCAGTTTGCTTGATTACCACTTAGTGGTTTCACTATTCATCAAAAATTGAAGTTTGTCAGAAAATTACCAAAAATTCACCCTAAGCTATATTTGATATTCCAAATTCAAAAATAAAGTCCATTTTACAAAATTCAAAACATATAAGTCAAATTAATTAATTTAATAATTAATTCCCGCTGTCATGACAAATAGCGTGTTTTTGTGAAACAATAAGTATCAAAAGATTGATACCAGTTTAAGTCCAATTTCAAAGTGAAATTGATTCCAATGAACACCATTGGATTAACTGGTAAAAATATTTTCTAATTTCACTTTAAAACCAATTAAAATAATAATCTAATCATATAAATAATTTAGATCAAAAAGCGGTTTTGATTTAAAATACAACATTTTACACTATTCAAAAAAAATGAACTTTATCAGAAAGGTATCAAAAAATTACACAAAGTAAATTTTGATGTCCCGATTCTAAAGAAGAGTTATATTTGGTCCAAAATAAATTATAAGAGTGATCAAAACTATATTTAATGACGGTTCACCATTAAAAGGTGATAAGTGAACCTTTAGTGAAAATTAGAGTATATATGTCCTAAAATTGAACTCTTTCCGTATTTTAAGCCTTTATCTTTTATTGGGTAAATGTATAAACATTTAAAAACATATCTAATAATATTTTAGTTATTTCTATCCATTCCCGCCAGTAAAACGGCTACTTGTTAACTCACATTTAAAATAATATTATTTTATTACTATTGTGCTACATAAGTTTCAAAGAAACTCATCGTTGCGTATCGGGTACGCTATCGAACATAGCAACCCCTTTAAAATAAAATTAATATTTAATTCGTAAATATTAATAATTATGAAAATTATTTATTCTTTATTTACCTGGGATGTTACACTAAAAAAAGATAATAAAGGTATTTAATGATTCTTAAAAGTCAATTCATTTCAATATATAATTTCACATCCCATGTCCATGATTAAATATTATTGAGAAGGTATACTTATCATTAATAATGTTTTCCCCAATTTGTAGTGAATGTACATTTCCTTTCTTCCAAAATGATATTCTTGGTTAATGGAAATTGGATAAATCATTACAACTAGTGGATAAAAGAAAAAGTAACAACATGAATTTCAAATGAATCCACAACATCTAAAATTAATTTATATTTGGATGGATAAGGTGAACCATCTATTTTAGCATCTTGAGTTTTTCAAAAATAAAAAAACGTTCAACAGTGTGTTCGACACGAAACACCGAGGACAAAAAAAAATATATAACCACTACAAAATAGCAACTAATTGTTGGGTATAAAATGTATTAAATAATTAAATAAATATATATATATTTCCTAATAAATATTAATTATTATATAAATCATAAGTATATTAATTTTAATATCTAAAAATATTCTTTCTTAAACGATAATTTTTATTACTATTTATCAAAAAATGACATATTTATTTCTATGGGAAATTACCAAATTTATTTGAAAAAATTAAATTCATTTTATAAAATATATATTACAGTTTAATTGGTGTGAAATTTTTGGTTATTTCTTCATATATTGATTTCCCATTGAATAGTGACAAATTACATATTTTTTAAAAACATATTTTAATTTAAATAAGTTAATTCATTTAAAAGCCTCATTATTTTGTTAATATAATTTACAATGTCATAAATAATATTAATATATATATATTATCCACCTAATTAAATTTTTATCATATTATTATTGTATTTTATTATAATCATATTTTCAGGGATTATAATGGAATTTTTTTCAAAATAGTTTTAAGGTGAATAATATTTCCCTATTTTAATTATTTATAAAACTAATAATTTAGAATTTCTTGACCAAAATTTTAGGTTATATATATATAAATATTAATTTATATTTTTCTGTTTTTAAATTTTCATTCATTTAATATTAAATCATCCCTTTCTTAAAAAACACACTTCTTGAAACCCCACATTTTCATCTCTTGCGATGGTGTAATTATAAATTAAAAATTTTCTATAATATATATTTAATTTAGTAAAATATATTACATATTTTTACTAATAATATTTTAATAATAAAATATGTTCCTCATTATTTGTTGTTATAATCAATTTGGAAAAGAGTAAAATATATCTATCATAGCGATTTAGTTGTAAACAATTTTACTAGGGGATTATACTAAGAATATAAGTGAAAAATCAACTAAAAAGTGTAATAAATTATATTTTACATCCATATTTATATATTTGTTACATTATTCAATATTTTAATGTGCTTTGGAGATACATTTCTTTGAATGTGTCCCACATAATGTTTAATGTAAACAAAAGGAAAAAATGTCATCCTCATGCTTTTAAATTACTAATTAATGTTTATATAGTGACGAGACAATTATGCAAAAAAATATAGATAGTGTTTTGATTATAATTAATTTCATATAATGGGTTTTATTTTTATTAAAATTTTTATTAATTATATAATTACATGATATTAATAAGAAAAGATGATATGATAATTATTTATAAAATATGAAAATAAAATAAATGGTACTAAAAATGATACAAGTAATTTAAATTGAACGAATTAATTTTTTCCTAGAAATTTATAGATTAAAAGAACATTTTATACATGTTTGAATAAATTATATTTTATTTCATCCATTGTCCTAATATTTTTAATATTATATTAAATGAATCATGTAAAAAATTAGCATTAATGACTTTATATAAATAGTAATATTTTATGAAAAAATTCAAAATTTCTATAACTTTATTCCTATACAAATTTATTGTTATATGTTTTAATATATTACCATTAATCCATTCAAGTTGAATATTTGATTTTATAATTATTATATTGACCCATATAATGTAAAAACATTGTTACTATTGAATATGATAAAACACGGATTTGCATGTTTCATGAAGTTGTGTTTAAATTAATATTCCATAGAAAGAAGATATTTATTTTATAAATATTAATTAATATTTAGAAATTTTTTGTACAAATTATACCTATGGATCGTTTTTTTAAATTCATAAGTCATATATTACGAAGATCAATAGTCTGGACATTATAGTGAAAACTAAAATGGTAAAATATAGAATCATAGAAGTTATAAAATACTGTGTTTACAAGATTTTTTTCTTCATATAGTTGTTTTTATGGACCATATAATCCCTAAATCCATTATTAGATACTTTTTGAGGCCATTTTGATGATTGAGAATTCCATTAGTAAAGAGATATGGAATTTTAAACAAATCTTGCTATTCTATTATAAAAGGCCACATACTATCCATTAATATTCACACCATCAGAAAAGAATTATCATCCATTCACTACAGAAATAAATTACCTAATTCAATCCCTATATACTAGAATATTTGGTTTTCCCATAAATACATCCTATGAATGACTTCGTTGCATACCTAAATAAGTAGTCCGAATTTAAATTAATGTACATTACCAAGTGTCTTTAATTTATATATTTCTCTACCTCCTATAAATGTTATAAAAATATTATTATAAAACAAAAATTTTGTCCAACAGATATATATACACTATTTTCTTAGAATAATAATCTAAATTCATCCAATCTTTCTTGAAATGTGATATGAAATCATCAGTTCTTTGTTTGGCGGACTACCACCTTGAGAACTGATGCTATTTGTTTTACATGTTAGACACTCAATGATTGTTTTAATAATGTAATCTAATTATATAAATATATATGTATGATTTTTTTAAAAAATATAAGCATTTTTAGTTATGATATGACATATATATTCTCACATACAACTGTGTTGGTGATATGATAATGTCACTTGTGTGTATAATGGACAACCACATTGCAAGCTGATGTGATTCATATGTCACTATATCTTTACATGGATGGTAATAAGTTTATTATTAAATAATTAATGTGATATACTAGAAATTATAATTATATTCATGAATTATTAATAATTCTTGAAATAAAATAATTCAGTATCATTTTTACACTGAAAAATGATAATGTCAACCGTATATGTGTGGAGTTTTTCCTCCACGAAGTGATGTGATTCATTTTTTGTCAACACTTAAAAATAGTGATAAAAATAATAAAATTAAACAAAATAATATGGTATGTATAATTTTATAATCATCATGTAAATATAAAATATTTCTCAACTCATTTCTATAATGATCGTTGAAAATGGAATTTTTACTAGTGCCCACATAATGCCAATCTTCTCCACGATTGTATCATAGTTTGTTTTTTAGATCCATCATTCATGATTGGTTTTAAAATTATAATATATGTATATTTATGATAATTATTTCACTACTTATATAAATTATATGATTAAATAGTTACCTTTTAGAACAAAATTCAACTTCCCAAAGACATTTTGTCCCATACATCAAATGTCATGGAAATATCTGATGTAAACAAAATTGAATATGTAATTTTATATAACAGGCTAATAAGTATAATAAAATGATGAATAAAATTGGAAAATGTAATCATTAAATTATATAATTAACATATTTACATTCTTAATGAATATAAATAATGTATGAGACATGTCAAACATAAGGTAAGGGGCTTCATATCAAATTCCTTAGTTGGAGGCATATTTCAATGTTATGAAACGATATATGTTTATGTGGTATATAAAAAAATTGTATATACAAGTTATATCATGAATTCCAATATTCTCAATTTATTTAATCCATTTTATTAGTTTTATTTTTTCATGGGTCTTTGATTGCACCATGATTCACTACATTATTTCACTATTACACAACTATTTTAAAGTGGATTCGTATTTGAAATTGAAAATTTTAAAAAAAAAATCACATCATTTTTTATTAAATTTTTTTGTGTTCACCACTATTAAAAATGGAAATTGTTTTTTTTTATAATTACTTTGTAGGTGGAAGTGACATGGAGACCACATGATGAAGTTAAAAAAAGGGCCAACTTCACAAGATCCAATAACACTAGTGCACTCAACTGAAATCTTCTACTAAACCATGAATCGAAATGCGATGAATTTTTTTGGAATATTCCAAAATTCAATCATATATATTTCTTATGAAAAAACAAAATCCCCATACGGAAATATGGTGGTCCATCCATACTGATATGATCAACATAACTAATTTTCATGATGTAAAAAGTGGTTTGATGTGATTCATCTATATCTCGATATGTAGTTCTTAAAATTATCCCAAAAATTTGTTAAAAATAGTCCATAGGGGGGTGAATATGTTTCTTTTCAAAAGTATATATAACTATATTAATAAACTGAAAATAGAGAAACAAGTTGTATGACCACAATTCGGTGCCCAAAACGAAATATCTTTTTGGATATAAAAAAGCACCATGGGAACCTCATTTTCATGTTTGGCCTGGAGAGTGAGGTGATTCCAAATTTATGTTCTAGATGATTACTCTTATACCATTTAAGGTATTAGAGCTCACTCTCCAGATAGGGAGAGCTGAAATGATGAAGGAGATCCACCTAAGCTTCCTCCTAAAAATGCCAGGCTAAACAATGGGTGTTTGTTGTGAGGGAGATAAACACATGTCAAGGGAGTTACGATGACCTTATTAGGTACATTTTGGAGTAATTTGAGTTTTAAAACATTTAATTCTTTGAATGTTTCAATATTTTATATTTGAAAGAATTTTTCATGCGTGTTAATTATTTTTACATATTTTTAACCAATCTAAGATAGGATTTGATTGCATGACTTGTGTTGTTATAATTGGACAACAAAAGAATAAATTTATCACCCATTTTATGAAATTTAATTCAAATTTGCAAGATATTATTCCATGAATTAGTTCTATACCTATAAAATATTATTATTATTTTATGGTTCGGTTCTTCAAGCATGAAAACCAATGTTTAGGAAGCAACTAAGATTCAAATATATTTCAACCGAATAATTATTCCAGACATAAATGAATCTCTAAGAACAATGAACTTTAAATGTTTTTAGTGGATCCCAATAAACCATTATCTCATGTTTTTCAAAATACACTTGGTTAATTAACTATTAATCTCTTTAAATTATTTCATTTTTAAAAAATTGATTTCAAACTCACCAAAAGTTTTATTCTTTTTAATTAATAATGACCACTATAAATATGTCAATGGTCATTGAGATACAACCTACAGTCCACCCAATACTATATATATTATTTGAAAACATAGTTAGTTTGATTATTCATGACCCCAAATTCATATTTTTTAACCATTTTCGGGGAGTTCTTTTGTTTTGGGAGGTTGTTTTTTATATATAGTATAGCATATTTTGTATTTTTTTCTCTTCTTTTATTCCTTTACTTTTTATTTTCATTTGCAATGTAATTTTTCTTTATGAATTGTTCATTACATGATATTCATCGAGGAACTACTTCATTTTTAAAACGAAACCAAGAGGATCATATTTCATCGACACCATGAAGTGCCACACAATCCATTGAATGAGTACACACAAATCATAAACCCACATATTGATCCATCCTTTTATTCTACTAAAACAGACATAAAATTTAAATAATCGTGAAAAAATGGCTTCAAATAACCTGAAATAAAAATAAAAAACATACCCATTTATTTATATCCAACTAATGTACACTCAATTACACTATGTGGCACCCAATTCTAAACTAAAATCTGGTCTAATTCACAAATTTCAAATATTTCATGAAAAATATAGATATGGTATTCATAAGTATATAAAATAATTTTTACACTATTTTCTCTAATTTATAAATTATAAATGTGAATGAATATCATGTAAAGATTAGGGTATCCCATATTACATTTGAAGACACTACAAAATAATGGATTTAATATGTTAATTTGCCAATTAGTGGTTGGGAGGGCATGAATCCCCATTTTCATGAAAAATATTTCCCAACATCTCAAACTGAAATAATAAGAAAAGTCATATGATGTATAAGATACTCAAATAGGGAAACACGTCATGTAGGGTGGGAAAAATTTAAAATCTATTTTTCATCTTTCCCACACTACCAAATAAGTGGAGAAATTTTAATATATAATTTTAATTAAGGTTTAATTCCTACGGATCGAAACATGATTGATTTTGTTGGAGGTGGTTCCATAATAGATAAAACCCAAATCAATATAAGGACCCTCATTGAGAACATAGTGAAAAGAACTCAACGATTTGGTTCAAGATCCAATGAGACCATTTGAGGTGTCAATGAGGAGGAAAATAATAAATTTGAGAAGGTGTACATGATGTTTGAAGAGGTAAGTACCCTTATTCAACAACAATCTCATTCCAAAGGGAAATCCCAGTGTATTACTCTCAGCTATTATGGAATTTGTTCTCAGGACACCAACTATATTGACCTATTTTCTCTATTGAGAGAAATGTTTCAGAGTAGTGAGGAAATCAATCGAGGTCGCCCCAATAACTAACCCTTTAGGATATAACCATACAATCTATCGAACCATGGGTTTTAGTAAAACAAAGCCTATTGGAATGGGTGGTATTCAGGAGAACCTCATCAACCAAGGACTAAAGTAGGATAGTTTATTCATTGACCACCTCCTAGAAATCATTAAATACCCCAAATTCTATACCAACTCCCCATCAAAAAACCCAATCATAGCCTTGATGATATGATGAAATAAGTGTATTCCAATAATATCAAATTCCAACAAACCACCCATGATTCCTTACAAAATCTAAAAATCCAATTAGGCCAACTTGCCAACATGGTGGCGGAAATCCAAAGTCATGTGTTGGTTAAACTATCCTCTCAACAACTAGTCAGCCATATGGATAAGGTAAATGTCAGATCCAACACCCTTAAGAGTGTTATAGAACCTAAAAAAACATTAAACCCATTTAGAGTCATCCCATCCTGAATAAAACACCATCGAAAAATTTGAAATTAGTCTAAATGTTCAAAAACATTGTCTTAATATAGGCCATTACAAAGGAAGGAGAGTTTCCGTTGATTATCCACCTAGCCCAACAATTTCCCATCCATTTACATAAAGGTCCACCCAAATAATAAAACCAAAAGAAATAGAATGTGATAATTAAATATTTGAAACTTTCAAAAAATTGTAGGTTATCATCCTCTAGATCTATTTCATGAAAAAAATTCCATGATACAATATGCATCTGAAGGACATGTGTACACACTGACGGAGACATCGAGGTGATGAGAATTTGAGGTTGGGGAGGAACCTATCAAAATTGTTAAATTCATCACATCCAACTGAATTCATCAACCACAAACCATTATCTACTCAGTTCCCCATAGGATACTATTTTTAAAAAAATTATATGCCTGATTTTGGTTCTTCTATAAATGTGATGACTCAATATATTTACACATAATTGAATGGAAGATAACTGAGGACCATTACAATTTATTTTCAATTATAAAATTAGAGTATAGAAAACACTTTTTGTGTGTTTAAGGGTGTTCTTGTGGGGGTAAAAATATTATATTTTCCAACTTATTATTATATGACAAAATTGAATGATGATAAGATGAGTGGACATGCCATGATTATTTTGGGGAGACATCTTCAAAAATCTACCAAAACCATAATTAATGTCCACAATGGTACATGATCTATGGAGTTCGGTGATGACATTTTCAACTTCAGCATCCTTAATTTCTTGATGAACCCCTTTAAGGATCATTTCTCCCTCTATAATAACTCTATATATTAAGAACATTCCCCTGGAAAACATATTTTAATTCCCCTAATCCCTTTTCTGATTTTTCATCAATGATTCAAATTCATGGAAATGAATCATTCCTATAATTTTGTTCCAGTCTTGAAAAATGTCATTCATGTTTTCTAATTTATAATTTTTTGAACACTGAGGATCACATGACCATCGATGGGACTTATAAGCATATAAAAGCTCATTTCTCATATGAGGATATAACCATTAAGTAATAAGATGACATCATTGACCTCCAACAATCACATTTATTCCCATCAATAAAAATTCTACCTGCATTACAACTAAATAAACTTCCTCATTATTTTAAATATTACTTTCTTATGAGTGAATAAACCTTCCAATCATAATTTTTAGTTCAATCTCTCCCAAGACTGAATTGTGAGTGCTTCAATTTTTGAGGGAGTATAAAAATTCTCTAGTATGGACACTCGCAGACATTCGTAGTATTATCCCTTTAATTTTCACTCAAAATATATTGATAAATGATCTGGATAAATCACTGTGGTGAGAAAAACATCGATGGAATTCAAAACTCATAGATGTTGTTGAAAAAGATGTAACCAAATTACTAGATGCTAGAATCATTTACATTATCTCTGATTTGTAATAGTTTAGTCCTATTCAATTAGTTGCTAAAGAAATAGCCTAACAATAAATAAAATTCAGGACATTGACTTTGTTCCAACTCGTGTGAAGTATTGTATTTATGTCTGTATAGACTATCACCAACTAAACCAACAAACTAGGAATGACCAATTCTTATTTTCTTTCATTAAACTGTAGAAAGGATAGAGGGGATGTCCCATTACTATATTATTGATGGGTATTCTGTATACTTTCAATTCCATATTTCACCTAATGATCAAGAGAAGACAACTTTCACATTCCCTTTATGCACATTTTCCACTAAGAGTATGCCATTTGGTATTTTCAATGCTCAGAGTACCTTCCAATAATGAATGGTTAGTATTTTTTCTGATTACCTATTGAATTGGATGGATGTTTTAATAAATAATTTCAGTATTAATGTTTCTTATTTTGATGAATTATTGAGTACTCTTGGTTTTATACTACAAAATTGTATTGAAAATACTCTCCTATTAAATTATGTGAAATTCCATTACATGGTGCGGCATATTATGGTACTTTGGAAGGTCATTTCGGGGGATGGTATCTAATATGATAAATAAAATGTGGATGCCCATTCATACATATCATTCCCTAAAAATGTATGAAATGTTTGGTTATTCCTAGGTATTGTTGTATTTTATCATTGTTTCATTTCTGACGTTAGTAATATTACACACCTCCTCTCCCAAATAAACCAAAAAATGTATTTTTTTTTATAAAGAATGTGAGGATAATTTTAATAAATTTAAAATGAGTCTGACATCACCCCCAATTATCCACCCAACATCTTGGGTTTTACCATTTGAGATCATTTATGGAGTTTTTAACTATGCAGTTGGCATTGTCTTATCACAAAAGGATGATTGAGATTCACATGTCATTGACTATTCCTAATATACACTAGACCCTGCTTAAAGAAACTCAAGTGATATTGAAAAATAATTTACTTTCATTTTGTTTCCCTTGGATTAATTTACCTCATATAATTTAGAGTACAATGTCATTGTGTTCTCAGACCATGCATCCCACTACTATCTCCATAAGAAATATGATTCCAAACTACCACTCATTCATTGGAATCTCCTACATTAAGAATTTAATTTATAAATTATGGATAAAAAGGAGCTGAGAATGTGTTGTTTGACCATTTTAGTAGAATAATCCCATCCTCAAACTTTATAACATCCCCATATATTCCAATAAATGACATGTTTACTAATGATAAACTAAAATGAGTTCAAAAATTTATTCTTTAGTATCTTGAAATTTTAAATAATTTTATTACATATTCAATTCATATTTATTTCAAAAAAATCCAAGATGAACTTCTAAAACATGAGCCATTTTGGTACTTTTGAGATAACTCCTACCATAGGCACACATATAGTGATCATGTATTTAAGAGTTGTGTTCTCGATACTGTGTTTCAGTATATCCTTATGTAATGCGACACTCTTTCTTATGGAAGCCACTTTGGTCCCCAACAGACTGCTCTCAAGGTCATCGATTCTAATCTTCATTAGCCGACATTATTTCAGGATGTCCGTGATTTCCGTAAATTGTGTTTTCACTGTCAAAAAATGGGGAATTTATCTAAAATAAATGAAATGCGTAAATAACCCTTAATTTTTCATGAATTTTTTGTATGTCTGGGACATTGAATCTATGGGTCGATTTCTCATATCCTATGGAAAATTATACATTCTTGTGAATGTTTATTATTTGTAAAAATGTTTAGAGGAAAGTGCTACAATGATAGATTATTCCAATATATTTTTTAAATTTATCAGAAACCATATATTTTATAGGTTTGGATAACCTTTGTTTATAATCTTTGACTAGGGTTATCATTTCAGTAACTTAACAATGTATTCTATTTTGAATAGGTATGGGGTTGGGAAATTAGTGTCTACTGTTTATCACACAAAAAACGTTGGTCAAGTAGAGGTTTCTGATTGATAATTAAAATGTTTTTTGAAAAAATGGTTCATCCCAATATAGAAGAATGCAGTCCTCAACTAAATGATTCATTATGAGCATAACATTCTACATTCAAAACTCCCACTGGAATGTCTTGTTATGAACTTGTTTTTTGAATGATTTGTCATCTCCAAGATGAGATAGAGCACTGAGCATATTGGGATATTAAAAAATGCAATTCAAGTCTTCCTCATGTAGGTTCTCAGAGGATATTATGGTTTCAAGAGCTAGAGTGAATGAGAATAGATTCATATTAGATGTCATGTATTTATAAGTAGACAACCAAGGCATACCATGGCCACCACACCCATCATCGTTAGTTTCACATTGTAAAAAAGGTCATTCTTTTCAATGAAAGAATTATGATTAATCCAAGTAGTATTTATTCATGTTATTTTGGACAATACATTATCCCTAATGTTGACCCATTTGGTTTCATTAATTTAAAAAATTAATAAACAAAGAAAACCTTCACTATCAATGTGGTGTGGCGTAAGAACTTTCTCAAAGCCCTCCTAGAGTCCCCAATGGAGAAACTCCTTATTAAATAAGAAATCTATGAATGAAACCATCAATGTTTTATCCTTCCTTCCAACATTCTCCTTTATTAAAGTGAGTAAAAAACATACTCCATGAGTATAGGGATGAGAACATTCCTTGGTTTGTTAGGAAAATTCATAATCTTTTTTCATTTTCCCTTTTAAGTTTTATGAATAATATTGTTACCTTTCCCACTCGCCCCCCACAACACAATTTTATAAGGGAATATTACTTTTTATACCAAATTTTATTTTTAAAATGATTCCCAGTTAATCATGATTTTTTTTGAAAATTCATGAATAATTTTTCTTATTTTATGATGATTTAACATTAAAAGTAATCTAATAAAATGTGCATTTTAGAAAGAATTCAATATTATTTTGTGAATTTTTTCGTGAAATTTGGTTGTTTTCTAATGATATAAATGGTTTAATCATTTTGAATCCTTTGAGAAGAATAGTACCGTTTTGTGAATAGTTTATTATAAAATTGGGTCACATTATTTATCTAAGCATCTTTTCATCAAACCATGATGTATGAAAACAAATTTCATAATATATGGTAAAAAAAACATGGATAATTTTTTCATAACATTTAAAAGGATATTTCTATAAAATAGTTTTATATCGGGTCTATTTCATTACTATACTAGATTAACTATTTCACATGTATCTACTATAAAACATTGTACGCACTAAAAATAAATAAAATTTAAAAACAAACAAACAATTAGTAGAGTGATAACATGTACAAAATATGAGGATATATAGGTTGTGATCTTATGGTTTGACTTCTAGTAATTCTTTATTGAGTGGTTGTATTATTAGATTGCAAAGGATGTTGGGAAGGATTCATGGAAAGGTAATTTTATGAAGTCAATTTTTAAAATAAATTATATTTACTCGATAGATAGTGGAAAAAACAGCATAAAATGGTTGTCATGCTATCACATAGAGAAATAGTGATATTGTTAACTTTTGACTATTTTCTTAGATTGGTATCATGTATATATGATAATTTCATTCTGATACAATTTTTTTGACATAGTTTTCCATGATCACTAAGAATAACTCCCCAGTGTGATTTTTTTATTTGATCACATTTCATTTAAGAAATAAAAATTTATTGTATGTTAAATCATCATGATGTTTAAAATATTTAAATGCATAGTATTTAAAATATTTAATTACACTAATGTTTAAAATATTAGGTGTGTAGTGAATTATAAGGATATCTTTTCAAATTTAAAATTTTTTATAAACTATTAAACTCTTTTTATTAAGTCATTTTATTTGTTAAATTGTATCCAAACCCACCAATAATTTTAGCCCTTTTAATTAAAAATACACACTCTAATCCTATCAACTCTCCTTGAGATATAACCTTGGGTTTTCCCTATTCTATAAATAATTTAAAAAAATGGAATAAATTTCATGTTCTATAACAACATGTTCATTCTGATTATTCAAATGATGTTAATATGTTAAGAGACATAATTAAAAACAAATAATCTTGTATATATTTCCATCAAACTCTTTCTCATTCATGTCTATGTTTTTAAAAAGATTTTATAAATTTTTTTCATGGACATAAAATATTTATAAAGTACATTTTATATCTATATATTTTTTTAAAGGGTTACAAATGATATATTTTAATGTGTTTCATATAGAAGAATTGGAAAAATGATAAAATTGATGCCCAATTATTAACACATTTAATTACAAATATTTTTCTTGACACCATGATAGTTAATTGATATCAAGATTCTGGTACATTATTTCATGGTTTATTTAGTGAAAAAACTATGTCCCTATTTATATTTATTTTGGTACAAAATATGGGTTTTAAACTGAATATGATTATTTTTGTATATGAAATGGGGTATTTAAATGGAAATGATATTTTGATATCCAAAATTGAATTTCATATTATTTCAAAAGTATTTATCCATTTTCTTAATTATTTGTTTTACGAATAAACCAATATTTTAATGATATAGTAATTAAAGACTAATTGAATGACATTTAAGCTTGAAATATATTATAGTATTGAATGTTCCCAATTATAGCTCAAATGTGAGCTTGAAAGATTAAATACGAAGGTTTGACCCCCATTATAGCTCTTGGTTAATGGGTTGTTTAGATATATTTTATCTGAATGGTAATACACATTATATCTCTCTAATTCATTAGTTAATGATAATATTCGTTGAAGCTTATATTGTTATTCCAATTAAAAGGGTTTTTGAAAATATTTTATGAATATGATTCTATTTGTTTGAAAAAATAATTTTATATTCTTATTAGGGTTTTATATGTTTTCTTTGAGAAAAAGTGTCCTTGTATTTCATGTAATTTTTTTATGTCATATAATCATTCAACATTTATGATAAAGGTAAAAATTACATTGGTTTTTATTTTTTCCAAAATAATAATTGTTTTAATTCGTTTTATATCTCTTATAGGCCTTAATTTTCCATCTCATCTTTGAAAAAATGGATTTCAAGCGATTTTTGGAAATGTGAAGAAAAATAAGAACTCGTGTTGAATCTCTTGAAATTTTTCCGTTATAATATATTATGATTTTTTTAATTTAAATAGTAATAGAAAATGGATATTGATAATAAGTATTATTTTTGTATTATATGTTTTTTTAATGAATGAGTAATGAACAAATTCTCTAACGCTCTAAACTTGAATAGAGAGTAAATGTTGAAAAATGTGAATTCATGACAAAAATTAAATATTGTGTTATGTTTATGTTTGATTCAATATAGACTGTATAATTGAATGGTTTAGATAAATTTAGATTTTAACATAACATTAATAGTATGCCCTTGAAAAATTTTACATACAGGTTATGTTGAAATGTTATAGAACATAATGATTACTACATTACTTCGTCTAAAATATGTTTGATAACAAATGTTTTCCCCAGAGGAAATAAGAAGATATAGTGGGAAGGAAGATATATGAAAATATTATTCATAATCAATATCCCTAAATGATTGGAATTGGAATAGTATATATTGTTTCAATGATCTATTTGTTGGAATAAGAAATTAATAATGGTAGAATCCATGCAATATATGATTACCATCTAATATGAAGGAACATGTCTATAGTAGATAATTTCATGCTGAAAAAAACCCCAAAATTCAGTGGCTCATTAGACCCATTATATCGAAATGGTGTATAAATTCCTCATAGAATATGTTTATTATCATGGGGTGTTATAAATATAAAATATTATACCTTTCCATTCATCATTTTCATTGTGCAACTGATCGACGATGGACTTTGGTTTTGAATATTAAGGTGAGTGATTATCTTGATTCCATATAATGAGACACATTTATGGATTCAATCATTAAAAAATATTTCCGTAAGGATGTTTATATTTGGTTGGTGAAAAATCTCATAGAATTTATGAAAAATGATGAAAATTCCATGGATTTTACTGAAGTTACATCACAAGAACATCTTTTACTATGTTAGATGTTAATCCTGAGAGAGAAATAAAAATAAATCGAATTTTCCCTGGATTGAAACCATGTTTACTAATATAATGGTCTCATGATATTTAATAAAAATAAAAAAAAATTCTCTATTTGGAGAAATTTGATTTTGTGTTTTCTAGAGATTATCATTCTTGATATTAAATGTGTAAAAATAGTCATGGTGGATGGAAATGGAGAAGAAATAAATAATTTTCTTTTGAGGTTGTCTCAACACAAGTTTTATGTCTGATAAAAGAAAATTTAGAGAATTGTTTTCTAGAATGTGTAAGTGTAATCAATGTGGTATGTATTTTTATTGGAATGAATAATTATATTAAAATAATCATTAATAATTAAATAATTAGATAAAAAATATTCAATTAGTGGTGTGATGTTTGGACTTAATAGAGTTGGTACATTATGAAAATGTGTTTCCAATTATGATTACCACTAGTGTAAATCATCATTATCGATGGTACAATGTTGTGGAAAATCTTTTTATACTACTACATTTGATTTTGATAGATCTATTGATTACTCAAGAGATGGTGGAAATTTTTGATGTTTAATCATATGTTTAAATCTTTATGCACTACCATTAAAATTTTAAGCGATGGTATCAAAAGTAATTTATGGTATTTTGGGAAAGATGTTAACTTATAATTACAATTTTTTTCGCGGTCAATTTTTAAGGATATTTAGAATATTTATTTTCACTTTTTAGAATTATATGATATGTTATAATATTTTTTAGTTGTTTAGGCATGCAAATACCATATATCTTACTCAACATTTGAATAAATATAAGAATGTGGTGGAAATTTATGAATAGATGAAATTAAAAAAGAAAATTAAATCAATTTTTTTTGTTAATTTAGTCAAAATGGAAATGTAATTTCTCAAATATATGAAAAATATTTATAATTTGAAAATCTAATCCTATTAAATTAATTATTGATTAATAAACTTATCTTTTAACTCATCAGAGTTGTGTGGTTTTTAGGTCTTAACATTGAATTAATCATTAAATGTCTTATGATTAATGATCATTATTACACATCTTCTATGTTTTTACATTAATAGTTTCTTTCATGTCTATATCTTTACATTCCACCTATTTTATCCAACTTTCAATACTTGTTTTTTATTATATCAGATGAAATTCATAAAAACACTTCCCTCTTATCGATAAGTTGTTGTATTTTCCTTTTATATGATGTCAGTGTCCAAAATAGTTATTTTAAATAGTGAAAACATTAATTATTGTGTTAATGTTCAAATTATGACGTCTAAATTAATTAAAAATGGGATTATGTTACAATGTAAAATTTTAGAAAATAAATTATATTCGATATAATGTTCAATATAGAACATCGAGCTTAAATGACAATCTAACTATATATTCTTTATAGACAACTTCTTATATTGGAGGGAATCAGTAAAAATAACAATTTTATTTTATATATATATATGGTCAAATTGTAATATCCCCAACATTATATAGGTATTTCCTTGATTAATTATTTTAAAATATTTTAAATTTGGTTAATGGAATGGTTATTGGGTGTATTGTGAGGGTCACAAGTGTCTTGTTGGTTCTGGAGACTAAGGAAGACAAATTGCCCCATCCATTGAATATTTCACGGTTAGATCATGTTTAATGGTATCCATGTGCCAAAAAAATGCTAGCCAAGAAGAGGTGTTCATAATTAAGAGTAATGTGAATGGCGGAGACCAAATCATGTAGACTTGGATAGAGTCATTCTATATAGTTAGCACATGGCTTGTCAAACCATGTGGGGTCCCTAGGAAACTGTGTCACTTGGATCCATCTTGGATAGAGCCTAGTACCCAGTCAGCACAATGTTTGGAATAATATATACACATACCTTAAAACCTATTGAATGTTGTGTTTTTATCAAACTCCCCCCCCCCCTCAGGATTTTAAGTTTTGCACCTTATTTTCTTCCAATTTCCTTCTTCAAAACCCCTAATAATGAAAAAAGGGGAAAAATATTCCCAATGATAAGTCTCCTTCAATTCTATGAAATTTGGATTGCCTTTTTGTTTTGATTGATGCTCTTGGTTAGAATAACACTTCTCTTTTCTCACTTTTCATAATTAACCTCTTGGGTTTTGTTATTTTTCTTCTAAATCATTAAACCCCCTTTCCCCATGGGATCCTAGGTTGGGGCTTAAAAGGTTTTTTCAATCCATGTAAATGTTTAATGTTCTGTATGCATTCATAATCAGAATATATTATTTTGTATAAAATATAAAAATTTGTATTATATGGGTTCTTTTCTACGATTTTCTATTTGAAAATGGTAGAGATGGTATTATGATGTTTTGGGCCTTTAAAATTTGGCCATACATGGGAGTAAATAAAAAATGTATGATTAAAAACCAATGTACCCATAGTGGGAGTTTTTATTCATTATTTGTATTTTTATATTTAAATGATGTATCACCATTAGGCGATGCACTTATTGTGTGAAGTTACAATTTTATGGTATTTTTTCTCTTGTAAGGAATGGAATGAGGTTGTGCATTCATTCATCATTATAAATACCTATGGATATAGGAGGAACAAATCATGGTATGATACATGGGAATGATGTACTGACTATTAAGGGTAAACATTATTTCATATTCCAAAAATTATAATGAAATGTGATGTTCAGAAAAGGTGATGGAAATTGATAAATTCAAGGAATGATAAATTATGGTTTAAGAAAAATGGTAAATAAAAATTTATTTATGAGTAATTATTTTGGTTGTATCCTGCTGTAAAAATACGAAGGATTCTAAATGAGGATGATTCATGTTGTAAATATAAATAGATATTAAAAGGGTTTCAAATGATGACTTTTTAACTATATTTGTTTGTCTACTCCTTGTTCAACATGACCCGTGGTCAAGATGGTTGAGGGTAGTGTTCTTGTTGTGGCACTTCCTATTTGCATAATGTATGCAGAATGGGTTGTTTATGAATAGTGGGGAGTATTATTTTAGGTGAATTGTGGATGATTTATTTTATGTTTTCTAAAACACTTGTTTGACATTATAGAAGAATGCCACCATGATGAAGTATACCAGTTGAAAGGAATGAGGATATAACCAAGAATGATCCACCCATATCAGAGCAAGAAAACATGTCGACTAAAGATAAATTGGGAGAGGAAAATTTCCCCAATAACTTCACTCTTTTTTTAGATGAAGGAATGAGACCCATTGCGAGTCGTGCTGAGTATGTTTGATATGACCAATGTTTTTCAGTTGCAGAACTCTCCAAACGATCACTATAGAGGGTGTACTATAAGAATGAATGATTTGTATAGAGTCTATATAGAAAATTTAGGATCACATGGATACTGATGTGGAGAATAGAGTCATTTTATAACCCTATATGTTGTGAGACCTTCAAAGTGATGGTGGGACATGTTGTTTCAAACACAGCATGTTGATGGTATGTTATAGAGACACATTCAAGAAAATATTATAGAGAATTTCTAACTATAGACCTTAAGGAAGCATAATGATACTGATTTTATGTGTTTAACCAAGGGTTCCATGTCAGTGATAGATTATATGGGCCGTTTTATAGAAATTATACATATAAATATTATATTCTAAAGGTAGAAGTCTGCTAAGGAAACATATTTCCATGAAGGGATTTGACATTAGATTATGTCATAGGAGTCCAACATCAGTGTATAGAGGCTTCAAGATGTGTTACCTCATGCCCTTATTTTATATGGGAAATTATGGGGGGATTATGGTAGTGGGTTTTTGGTTCCATTTGGATTGTCCAGTTGTGCTACTTCCAAGAGAAGGAAGAATTTTTTAGGAATTCATCACTGGGGTGATAGTGTATAAATTTTTCAGAACAAGGGGGAACCTCTTTATGTTATGACAAGTTGTTTTCTATCATTGTGGATGGTTGGAGAACATGCGGGGTTAATTCCCCTAACCACCATTTGAGTACCAAGAGTTCAAAATAGTTGGGCATGTGAAGAGGTTATATTGAAACCCTTGACAGTCGGGTATAGATTGTCATCGAGGATGATGTAGAGTGGGGTAGGGGTCAGTCACACTTTATTTCTCAGGAAGTCGGAGCCTGAGTGGTTATACTGGTCAGGGTGGCATTTGTGCAAATCTGGTGAGAGTGGATCCATATTAGGTGAGTAGTGCACCACAAGGGATTTATACTAGAGATCAGGGTGTTGTGTTATGTTAGCTTCGTATAGATCAGTATTTACATAGAGGTGGCGAAGTTAGAATATTAAATATTTGAGGTATGATTCATATAGATTCCATACATTCTAATGTTTCATTTGATAAAAATACTACATACACTACTATATTATATCGTTTTTTGTTGTGTTGGGTCTAGAGGTGGAATTTTATGTGGGGGTTATGTTGATAGATACCCTATTAGTGGTATGAGATGAAAATATGTGGCAATTTATGGGATGTGGTATTATGGTTATTGGGTAACTTTTTCTGTGGGACTTGTTTATGCATGATATGTTAGGTTTTGATATAATCTTAAGAATATATTGTTTATTATTATACCATAAAAATATTTTCTATTTATATTATATTGTAACATTCATATCTCTTGAGAGAGAAACTAATGTCCATCATGATGAATAAGATGTCTTTATCGGCAGTTCGGGCCATTTTTTCCGTAGTTGGGTGGTCTCGTAGCCCAGACATATTGTCTTCTGATTGATGATGGAAGAGTAGAGTAGTCTTTCCTTCCTCCTCTAGTATATAATTTTCTTAATATGTTTCTTATGGAATTATTGAGGATTCCACCTTAGAGGTATGTTTCTTTCGTAATATAGTTGCAACTAGGTGTAGAATCAGTTTCTATTCTACCGAATATAATGCCACCAATGGAACTCCATGAAGGTAAATATCAGTTGGAGGAGTTATATAACAAGTAGTTTAGTCACCCAATTTTGTGACCTTGGAGATCCCCATATTATTTTTATAATAAATATGATAGATCCCTACGAATTTTTGGGGATTTAAGAAAGATGAATTAGATGATGGTTATGAAAGGATACCATCTACTTCAAATCAATGACCTCATTGATTATAAAAGGGCACATTAGTGTTCTCTATGATTGATTTGAGATCATGGAATCATCATCAAATGGTGAGAAAATATATGGTTTTGTGGACATCCTTCAGAATCTAGTATAGGAAATATATGTTTGATGTGATGTAATTTGTGTTAACAAATGTGCCAATAATGATTATGGTCCTAATGAAATAAATATTTCACCCTAACCTGGATCATTTTTCACTTTTTTTGTGACAGAATTGTGTACTCTTAGACTCATTATGGTCATTCAAAATAACGTGACATCATCATGAGTTCATGAATATAGAATATCATGTACACCATGCTATCCAATTTCCATTTATTGATTAACATGTTGCATTTTTTAGACAAAATCATCTCTAATGAAGGTGTTATAGTGAGTCCACTAATAGTGGATGTCATTGAATCTTGTGTTCATCCCAATAATTTTTATTATGTCCACATTTTCATGTTTTATCATGATATCTCTGATGGTTTATATTTTATTTTTCTCATTTGGAAGTGCCACTTACATGTTTGACTATGATGATAATCATGTTTTAATTGTCTTGTACAATTTAGTATGTTTACTAAGAGATGAAAAAACATCTGACAACCACATTGATTCTCACAATACCTTATCCATGTATGTAGTATAACATGTCTGAATATGATTCCAAAGATGTTCTTGGGTAGGTTTTTATGATTTATGGTTTGGTTATGGTGTATGGGTCATGACAACTAAGGCCTCATGAATGAAATTATGTTATCATGATCTTTGGATAGTATTGTTTGTTTATTATATAATTTTTTTAAGGAATCACTTGATGGGGTAATTAATTACAGTGTATATTTATTATAAAAGACATGTATATCATCTCTCAGTATGATTTAATCTTTGTTAGTGAGATGTGTCTAATACAAGCAATCCATTAACTTTGATCAGGATCAGACATTTGGAAATGTATTTTTTCATATTCTATGAGTGTGGAGACACAAAATATAGTGGTTAATGATTCCTTCTCTGAGTGGTGGATGATGGTGTTGTTTATTGAGATTCATCTGAACGTGAATGGTGGACAAGGTAAGATGACACATGCATCCTTGGAAGTTGATAACATGGTTCAATTATTGATTAAGGAGAAGATGTATGATGATCTGGATTTGTTCTCCTTTGGTGGAAGGTTTTAATGGTGGGGAGTCATCTTCTAGTAGGATTGATGGACATAATGGGGTCATTTATTTTTGTTGAGGTGTTGTTTTTCCATTGTCAATGTGAGAATATTTTATATACCATATTCAATTATTGAAGTGGGTGGTTAATATTAGTTTTTCATAAATTATATATTGATATTTATAGGTAGTATTGGTGGATTGGGTTGAAGAAAAAGGTTGCAGGTTTCCTGTCATGATGCCATAATATCTAGCATTTGAAGGCTAATCATTATCAGTATAGTGGTTTGTTGTTGCGATTGACTATTCCAAAATTTAAATGGGAGGCTGTGACAATGTATTGTTTAGTAGAGATCCCAATAGAACCAGGGAATCTAGATATGATCTAGTAATACTTAGATTGGTAAAATATAGTGTCTCATTTCTTTCTAATTCGATTGACTTTCATCATAGACCAACATGGTGAGTTCTATGATTGGGAGATAGAATAGTTACAAGGGTTTCCCTGAATTATATTTTGGGATAAACACCTGCATTTTACATTGCACATCACAAATGTATTACAGAAGGATCATAAAACCTAGCTGTTTTGAGTAAATATTTCAACCCATTTGAGGTTTTATAGTTTGACCATACTATTCAGACAAGGGAGGAAATTTTTTTAGCTTGTGGCCAAGAATATGGTGGATCATGCCAAAATATTTTCAATATTTTTTATATTTAAAAAAAAATAGACCATGAAATAGTCTATATAGAACCATTTGAGGATATTTATGGTATACCATGCATGTCTCCATTGTGTTGGGTAGAAATTGGAAAATCAAAATTGTTTTGACTTCCAATAAAATATGAGAATATAGCACATGTTGAGTGGATTGGAAAATGTATTAGAATGTATCTAAGTAGGAAAATGATATACACTTATCAATGATGTAGAACTCATGAGTTTTTTTGGAGAGATCCTATGTTTCTGCAGGTGTCACTATGTTTGGAAAATTTTTGGATGTGAAAGCATTTTAAGTTGGCACCTAGGTACATGGAGCCATTTTATATTGTGGATATGATCATACTAGTGGCAAACTAATTGGATCATCGATAAAAGATTTGTTTCATGCATGACATTTTTCATGTGTCACATCTTTTGATGCATGACCCTAACCAATATCAATTGACTGATGTTGAGCATTTTGAACAAAATGTTGACGTGTCCTTTGAGGAGCATCCATTTTGAATTGTTTATCATAATGATAAGCCTTTTTGGAAACACTGTGACTTTGGTTTTAGCTTTTTGGTATAATGGTAATGTTGGAGAAGATAATTAAGATAGTGAGAGAGAAGGATATGAAATTTGAGAGGACTAATATATTTTCTATAGAAGCCCAATGATTCATGAGAATGAGACTCAAGGATGAGCTATTATAATTTACGGATGTTGTAAGATCCTAGAATCCATAATGGTATACCTTTAATTAAATTTTTGTTTATATATCTTAAATCATGTTAATATAATGTATATCAGGTGTACAATGGGCCTTGAGGGTGTCCTAAGGGTTTGAGATATCAAATAAAGGGGAATCAGGCCATCATGTGAATGTTAAATGGTTCCTGTGCTGTTACTCGTGAACATGCACCCAAATTGTGATGGTGAGGAGGAGGCATGCATGGTTAAGTAAACTGTGAAAGGGGGTGACCAAACTATGTGGTCTTAGAGATAGGTATTATTTATGATTGTTATAGGTGTTTTCAAACAATATAGGATCCCTAGGTAACAATTTTACAAGGACCCCTCTTTGATAAAGGATAGCATTTGTTTTGGTTCTTCATGTGGAAAATTATTCATCCAAAATGTGTTACCTATTAAATTTGGGGTTTTACCGTTTTCTACCCTTAGTATTTTAGGTGTTTCACCCAATTTTTTTTTCCATTTATTCTCCCCAAAAACTAGCGATAATAAAAATGGGTAAATTCTTCTCATGGAACGATCTCTTTCATTTCTAGGCCGTTTTTATTAATATTGGATGCTGATTGAATTTTCTGGTGATATTAACACTTCACTTTATTCTATTTTCTATATTAGATATTTTGGATTATTTATTAATATTATAAATACCCAAAACTCTACGTTGTAGTAAATATTAAGTTGGGGAATCAAAGTGTGGTGGAATCAGAGTAAAAGTCCTAAATTAAAAATTCAATCATCTTCTGAATCAATGATGTTTGTCAACATGTTTTATCCTATAGTGTTGGTTAGGTTTTGTTCATGTATTGTTCTATTATAAAAAATTAATTATTGTCTAATTGAGGAATTTAGTGATATTTTGTAAATGGTTGGATATATTTTCAATTTAACAACTCCTGATACCTTTGGAATTCCTTGAGACCGATTTGGGTGGATTAGGTTAACCCATGAGTTGTGCAAATATTCCCAAACAAGGAAAACATCATAGTTAAGAGATGAATTTATTTATGTTGAGATATAGATCATTATAAATATGTTTATATGTTTGTTAAGTACTAAATATGAAATAATGGTTGTTGATTTTATTCATTAGCAGTGACAAAAGGGATTGATTGGAATAATGTGAAAAGCGCTAAATGAAGAAAAGTGGTTATGACAAATGGTTTACAAGTTTGTAATTTAAATTCATAAATTTGTTAGTGTATGTGAATTGATGAATATGTTAAATGTTCTAATATATGAGAACTATTGAATATAATTAATTAGTTAATGGATGAAAAAAAGAGATGGGTTAATTGGGATATGCAATGTAAATTGTAAATGAGCAATTGGTTAATGTATTGCTATTGATTTATATGTGTAATATTTATCCAATGGGAATGTTGTGTGTATTTATTGTTTATGGTTGTCATATTATGTTTTTTTTAAATTTATATATAAGATGTACACATGGCTTGGTAGTTTTGGGGTATTGTACTTGATGATATATTTGTGTGGTTCAGGTTAGACTGAGTGTCTAAACCCCACCCATTTAACGCATGGGTTATAGAAGGGGACAAAGGCTATATACCCCTAATGATTGCATTTGATGAGACTACCAATAACAAGTCTCCAAGGTATCTGGGATGCAAAATCTTATGTAATTATTATTTTTATTGAGTTAGGGATATTCACATATAATTGTATTCACAGTAATTAACTGTCTTATGTCGTAGTGAAATTGATATAAATATACAACCCATGGATTATGTGATGTTTGTGAAATAAGTGATTAAAATTGAAATAATGAAATAATTATTTAATGCGAATATTATTAACTAATGGTAATTGAGTTTCCATTTTTCTTTTACCACTTATTCAATAATTTAATGCACTTTGTTTTTTAGATTGTATTTTTGTAGACATCATTTGTGGTTGCTTACTATGTTTTACCCACACACTGCTCGTGCCATCTTGAAGTACCTAAGATGATTTTATAAATTCAGGTCAAGACAAGGGAAATATCCATATTCCAAAGAGTTTATTTGGGCTTCATATGTTCATTAATGAGGATCTAATCACTGAGTCAGGACCCATTTTGGGGATTCTTCCATTGGCCTTTATTTTTGGTTTTCATGACATTAGCACTATTAGCATGACATGACATATTTATTGTTATGTTTTGGATTATACCCAATTTATGAATTGATAATTAATGTATTTTTTTGATTTATTTTTAATTTATTCTTTTATTTCATATTTTTTTATGTTGTCTCTTACTCTATTAAGGATGATATAGTCTCCCCACATTATCCATTAGACCCTCGTTACTAGTTGGTAACATCTGTTGTACAGGGTTTCAAACTTGAGATAATGTGGTGAACAGGATTTTGGGACCATTTTAGTTGTTACTATGTTAGGTATGTTACATATATGTGCCCCTAAATATAAAATAATGAAAAATTATTTAGTAATATAACTTTAGTCTCAAAATGATGTTTTCTTCAAAAAAGAATTTTATTTTATTCTAAGAAAATATTATAATTTAATATTATAATATTTAAAAATTAATTTGATAAAATTAATTAAATTTTTGATATCATCATATCAAAATTATTCTAGGGTTAAAATTTCAGATTTTTAAAAAATTATTTATTTTTCTGTGAATAGTTTATAATAACAATTTTCATAAAATTTATTTTTTCTATATATTATGTATTATAAAAGTCTCATTTTGTATAAAAAATGATTTGATGTTACATATATATTATATAATTAAATTTAATGAATATAATTTAATTTGAATCATCTTCATGTTTTGTGTTAGTGTAAATACATTTTGGTGTCTTGAAACAGGTTGTTTTTATCATATTATAAATTGCATAATTTTTTTCTATGAAAATAATTAAAAAATCCCAAATGAGGAATGTTTTAAAGTTAATTTATATATTATATATCAAATATATTAATTTAGATAAATAAATTTATTATTATTAGTGAAATTATTAATATAAAATAATCATTTGATCAAAAAATAAAATTCATGGATAATCATTTTTTCATTGTATATGCTGGTTTAATTTTTATTTTGTTATTTTAATTATGTGAATTAATTTAGGGAAAAGTTATTAAATATCATCAAAAATTATAATTTATATTATCTAACATTATAAACCCATTTTTCATAATAAATAGTTAAAACGTTAAAAAATTCCTTCGTTAAGGTGAAAGTCGGATTACTGGGGGTTAAATAAAAATGATAATAGAAAATGACCAAAACATAAGTTTACATTATATTTTATGGCTATATTTAAATACATATTACCTTTTTATTTATTTTTATATTAATTTTATACACATTTCCATGAAACAGAGAAATATAAAAAATTATGTTATGAAAAAGGAGAAATTACACCATCTTGCATTAAAATGATAATTATCTACTTTACATATATAAGAAAGAAACATGTAAGTTAATAATGATGGAAATTTTCAGGATAAGAAATTTTATTTCCTTTATTAATCTTTTTTTTAAAATTATAATAATAAAATAAATACTTAATATCTCTAAGTCAAACCAACTCAATATTATTTTGATTAGTAAAAAAACAGAAATAAATGACGCAAAAAATGAGAATTGTTGTACAACTTGAATGAATGAATTAATTTTGTAAATTTTTCAGATAAATATAACATTATATATAGGTGTGAAAATAATAATATCGAATTTCAAATTTTTATGGAAATGTTTAATGACAAATAAAATGATTATTGAAAAAATAATTGTAATTTTATTCTATAATAAATAAAATTTCATAAAATCATTTAAAAATAATAAAAATGATATCCTATTAAAGTTTATTGGTATGTGTTTATAAAAATAAACCATAGTAAATTAATCTAGCAATGGTTATTTTATAATACATATACCATAACCTAGATAGTAAGAATCATTTTTAGCATGGTAAATCATAAAACTAGGCTTTGCACGTTTCATGCTCTTGAAAAAAAGTATTTTTTCACATAGATATAATTTTTATTTTATAATTTGTATTTAATATTCAGAAATATTTGGTATATATTTTCATATATTAAAGATTATAATTATAAAATTAATTTATAAATTACATTGATTAAAATTCTAATTGACTTAGTGAAAACTAAAATGGTTTAAATGGGGAAACATAGAAGTTAAGAAAAAAAATATTTAAAAATTGTTTGTTTTTTTATTTTTAGAGGTTTTTATAGAAAATAAATTCCCTATAATAAAACATTTTTTAATGTTCATGGACCATGGGGTGAGAGTTACTTTTAATTATTGAATAGTCTTGGGTAGTTACATAACTGTCACTCCTCCTCTATTGTAATAGTTCACAAGTTCTTTTTCACTCCTCTCACATGACACCAATTTTATTCATCAAATACATTTAAATATACCTTACATAATTCCCTAAAAACATTAATGATTAATTTTTATCATAAATAAATCCTAATAAGTCTTTTTGCGCTTATCATAGAAGGCTGTCGAAAAATAGGTATCATCCATAATCGAGAATCATTATTTTTTTTTCTTTCCCCACATTAAAATATTCATAAATTATAATTATATAATAAAAAAATTATATCAAATATACTAATATTTACTTTTTTAATGTTATAATTTAAATCCATATCCTCATTCATAAAATGGATTACTAAATCATTATTCGTGTGCACAGTGGACTGAAACCTCATGAACCTCTGTAGTTATTTTTCAATCATCAACTATCATGGATTTCTGTTATGATGGATTTCAATTATATATATATTATAATTTAAACAAATTTTTACTGTTTTTGTTTTGAAATAATGTATACCTTCTTACTTTCCATTCTATGGGGGATATAATAACATTGCTAGTGTGTATAGTGGACTACCACCTCACAAAGTGATGTGATTTGTTTTTCAATATTTCCATACAAAAAATGTAAAAATGGTAAATATAAGAAAAATATGTGATATAAATGAATTATTATTTACATATATTACATATTTTTAATTTGGAAAAGTGAATATGTTATCTGATTTTAATAGTGATAAATGATAATGTCATTTGTGTACATGTGGACTATTGCCTCTTGGAAGCGATGATATTTTTTTCTATCACCAAATTAAAAGAATAATATATATAATTAAATTTAAATAACTAATATGGAATATAATATTTTTTTGTTTTTTAAATATAAAATTTTAGATATCTTCTTCCCATAATGATGGTGGAAATTTGAAATTGTTCTCATGCATGTGTAGGGCTTACCATCATAATGATTGTAAAATACATCGTTTTTAATAATCCTATTTCATAATAATTTATTATAAATTGTTATTGTATAAATTTGATAATTATTTATTTATTATTATTATCTGTATGTGGAGATAATTACCTCTTAGTCCAATATTAAACCTACCAAGGTCATTTTGATGTAAAAGCCAAATATCATAGAAACATCCAATTTAAACCTAATTAATTATATAATTATACAGAACACGGTAAGGAGAGAAATTAACTGAATAATAAACTAGAATTTTTTTTCAATTATATAAATAAATAACATATGTTAATATTCCACAATTTAAATGATGTATGTAATAATTCAGACTCAGTGTAAGGGACTGAGTCTCATTTTTCATTCTTTTAGGCATATTTTAATATTATTCACAAAAATACTTTTACGAGGTGTACATAGAGCCCCATTAACATGTTTTATCCTGAAATTAATTATTCTAATTATATGAAAATTTTACCCTGTTATTATTTCAATTGGCTTATGATTAAAATGATGTAAATGTTGTAGTGTACATTTTTAAAAGAATCATCTTTTAATGATTTCTATCCAAATCATTATATTCATTCTCCATGTTTGAAAAATAATTTTACTATATTTTTTATATGAATATAAAATATTTATAAATTATAATTCATTCTTATTTTAAATTAGTTTTAAAATAATATTTTAAAATGTTTTTTAGAGAACATTTTGATAAACTAAAAAAATAATAATCTATTTTTTCAACAATAATTCGACAATGATATTCTCCACCACTATGGATATTATTTGATTTATATCTTCTCTTACGTTCATTCATGTTTTATTCAAATAAAAAAATATGATGCATGTTTTCCATGGTATTTTTTTATTGAAAATGGTTTTTTAATTGAAAGGGTTTATTATTGAAAATGGATTTCAACTGAAAAACTTATTTTCAAATGTAAAAATGTTAGGCATATATGTTTAACAGTTTTTTTCAAAACATTTTTTTATAAATTTGTGAAATGATAAAAAAAATTAATCGTAATATAGTGCTTGATAATTATATGAATAATGGGTGATCCTAATATTGCTTATTTGATGTGTTAATCCCCATTTATAGTTCACCGGTTAACCCAATATAGCTTATTTGATGGATTGATCATTATTTGATGTGATAATACCCATTTCCTTATGTTCTTCCATGTTATAATTTTTTTATGAATATGATTATGTATGGGGAAAAAATGGATAATTTTTTGAATTCTATGATTTTTAATGTTTTCTTTGAAATAATCGTATCTTTGTTTTCCATTGGATAAATTTTTATTTTATACACACAATTAATTTTATTTTAATGCTAAATATTAAATGGGATTTATTATTTTTCATTGGAATAATGATTTTATTTTTTTATGTCTTTTTCTGATATTTTTTTCACATCCCACATTAATAAAATATTTTTCTTAGGGTTTAAGTAAGTGTAATGGAAATGAATAAATCAGGCTTATATTCATAAAGATTATCCATAAAAATAATTCATGATATATTTAAATGTTTTATATAGTTGGAAAGAAGGATACTAATCATATGTGTACACATTAAATTATATAGTTTTTTAATTTTAGAGTTATGAAAAATAGTTCTATATATATAAACCAAAAAACAAAATCAAGGTAAAATAATTTGAATTAATGATTAAAACTAAATATTATGTTATATTTACATTTTGTTCCTTATAACCATTACAAATCTAGGCCACCTCTATCATTTTAAATCACCCTCCTTCTCTATATATCTCTGTCTCACATTTATCTATTTCTTTAAATTATTCTTCCCACATTATAAATCTCTCTATTTTTATCTTTTGATTTTATAGTTTCATCGTACATAATTTCGATTTTTCCTATTTTTTGTTGTTTTTTTAAATAAAAAACCTTAATTAAAATCATTATTTTCATTAAAAAATACCAACCGTTTTTTGAAATTCAAGTGTATTTTATATTCATCACAAAGGCCTTTCATTTCTACAATAATTAAGGATAAATGACTTTATTTCAAGATTAATACGATTTAAATGCTCATTTATTCATTATTAAATTATTTTCACAAACATTTTATATCCATATATTTTTTAATTCCATGTTCATATACGACCATATTTTCAACATATACATCTTTCACCCTTTGATTTATATTCTTGATTTTATTTCCCTATACATTTGATTTTATATATTACTTTACTATAATATAGAATTATAAATTTTAAAAATCACATTATTGTAAAATTTTATAAATATCCACCCATTTCCCAAACAATTATACTATTCTTAAAATCCTTTTCAAGGCTATGAAACCCAATTTTTTAACAGAGATGTTAAAATAACATTATCGCAACGAAAAATTACATGTATTTTCATTACATGACTGTTAGAAACAAAATTATGTGGGAGGGATTTTATATAAGTTTTATATTTTTTATTTTAATTTTTTTTCAAATGCTTGAAGGAAAACATATCATTATGTGTTAGGGAGAGGTTTTCATATATTGATGTTTTGGAAGGGTTGTTTTGATATTTTATATTATAAAATAATTTTTAAAATGTATACAAAATGTTTGAAAAATAGAAAAATGAAATAATTTAAAAACTAAAAAACCATTAAATTTTTTTATAGATTAATGAATGAAAAATAACACATAATTCATTGATTGGATATTTAGTTCTATAATTAATTTCACTTTTCACCTTCTTTTATTTCCCTCTCACTCCCTTGGATCTTCATGAAGTCATTTTTCACTAATATAAATTTATTATCAAACACTTTCATGTCTAGTTTTTTAAAATGTAATTCATTTTTTAGTGTTTATGTTTTTATACTATGTTTCCTATCATTTAGTAATTTTGTTTAAAAGAACAATTATAAAAAATGAAAAAATAAAAAAGCATTAATATAAAAAATTACCCCTCAAATAATTTGGATAATATTAGAGTTTTGAATATATTTTCAAATTTCAACCTCTAACATATCTATAACACCCTATTATTTTTTCTATTAAATATTTTTTCAATCATCTATAATTTTCTCTCCACATGCATGTCTAGATTGATAAATTGTGCATTGGTTTTTAATATTAAAGATATTATCCATATTTATCCCACATTTTTAAAATATTTATTCCATAACTTTACAAAAGAAAAATATTTAGAAACAAAAAGTGAATCTCAGGTATATTATTATAGGAATTCTTGATGATATCTTATCCAACTATATGATTTATACTTATGGTCGGTGAATGAGTGAACAACATTGAATTTTTTTTTTAATTTTCCATGTGATTTTTTCATGATAAAAATTTCCAAATTTCTTTAACATGAAAATTTATGTTCTAACAAATTAATTATTTAAAAATGTGTGTTGGAATAAAAATTGGATGATTGTACTAATCAAGACCCCCTTTGAATGGGGAGAAGAAAATATAAATTTTTTTTAATGTGTAAAACTAATTTTAATGTATGTTTGTTTTTTATTCCTAGGGAAATGAACTTCCTTAAGTGTGTAGTATTTGAAATAATTTATTTAATTATTATTTTTTGTAACTCCCAATAATATTATTTCATTAATCATTTATAATTTTGAATAAAATAACTTTTTTCCTAATAATATTTAATGAGAATGGTATAAATTCTTCTAATAAAAATTATGTTCAATAAAATATTAATAACATTATCTCCCCTAATCAAAATTATGTATTTATTAATTTTACTTTTATTTATTATCATTAAAAAAATTAATTATATAAGAACCCTAGATGTTATGAATATTTAAAGAACCATAGAGGTCGAAGAAAAAACAAAATAATCCATTCATAAAAATTAAAGCAGTTATAATGTTTTATTTTTTTAAGTGAAATAAAGAATGAAAAACAATATGAGACTGTAACAAAATTACATGGAATATCCATTAAAATTTTGATTAAATATCAAGTAATATATTATAAATTAATATTAAAAAAACAATATATCCAAGCCCACAATTATGCGAGTGGATGAAGGAAATTATACTAATATCATCATGCATATTAATAAAATGGTCTAATTGATACGTGAAATGTTAAATATTAATTAAATTTATTCATTATTAATTTAAAATATAGTTTGATTAAATATGGTGAAATATTTTGTTCTCATAAATGTTTCATGGTTATGCCTTTAAAAAATTAAATTCTTATAGTATGACAATACAAGTTTTCAAAATAAGATGTATCATTTATTATAATATCATAATGGAAAAATTTTTTGGGGGAATAAAAACATAGCTATATAAACCTTTTTATTGGAAGATTTATTCATGTATGGATGTATTAAATGTAATATGTTCAATCCATCAATGAGGAATACTATGAATTGAATATAGTCTACCAGATTGTGATGGAAGTTCATCTTAAAATTCTCCACGAAAAATGGTGAGATTATAGCACTAGAGGAGGAGAATTGGAATGATTATAGCCTCTATAAATACCGAGAAGGAATGTATATAAATATGAATTTATAGGACATAAGTGTAATCTAATTTTCAATATCATATCAAAATTCATCCATAAGTGAGTTTTTTCTTTCAAACACCCATGTGTGTTTTCACTACACATTGATTTTCATTCCAAATTCATTTTCATTATCTTATAAGTAATCATGATAAAATTCAAAAATTGTATTACTAACCAACACAATGGATAAGTAAATAATTCATTATGGTGACCTATAATTTAGGTATTTTTAGTGACTGATATCTTTTTCTCTTTTATTATTCATTAAATCGATATTTTCTGTTTTAGATAAAATAAATCATCGATTAATGATGTGACATGTTTAACATGTGGATTAATTTTATTAGAAGAACCACTTAATCAAAAGGGTTCTATACATATTGAAAATTCGATAAATGAGAAATTATAATGATAAAATCCCTGGTTAAGGCTAGAATTAGATTTTAAACATACATGAATTCTGATCAAAATCATCTTGTTATCCAGATACTAATTTATTAAATTATTTTTTATAAATGAAATAATATTAGAATCATACATCTATAATAATGAAAATACCTTAATAATTATAATATTTTTATGTTAATATTAATCTATTAATCAAATTAATTGGTCCTTATGAGTATACAACCCTATGAAAAGAAAAAGGAAAACTGTCTATTTCTAAAACATAGTATTAACATAGTGGATATAAATATAGTGTCTCTTTACACATTAATGTGTAGCAGGAATCATTAGTGGATGATTGGAGACAATCATAGATGCTTCAATAATCACATGTATCCTACATGACTCATTTATCATTTTTTCAATGGATGCATTATTCTCAATTATTAGGATGTTGTAATTAAAATTGGGTATATAAAAATATCAAAATTGATTTCCATTGAGGATCATTTATTCTATCTTCTACTCCAAATTTCTAATAGATATTCATTATTTATTTTTATAGCTTCCAATATCATATGTTTTTTTAAAAGTAATAATTTTCAAATTATTTCACTTCACCATTTCAAAAATTACTCTTGAACGAAACACATAATATCAAAATTTTATAATAATAATAATTAATTTTAAAACATATTTTTAAAGTTTTTTTAATTGAATACATTCTTCCCCCATTATGACCATTCATTTTAATAATGTTTCTTTTTAATTTTTTATACCTGGTTTCTAAATAAACCTAATTTTTAATGATTTTAATATTAAGTAGGATATTTCCCCTTATTTTCAAATTTATTTATCTATTGACCATGAATAAGTATTTTCCATTTTTTTCAACATCAATATACCTCATTATGTTACACTTGGTATTTATTCTTATATTAGAATATAGTTTCATTATTTGAATTTCTTATGAAATGTTTCATGAATTTTTTCTATAAACGTACCTATTTTCAACTATAAAATTGACTCATGTTTTAAAAAAAAATCATGTTCCCTTGATACAAAAATGTGTTGAAAAATATTATGGATTGGGGAGGATCCTATATATCCTTAAATGAAATGGTTGACGTTTTCAATCAAATGATATAAAAAAAGGGCACATGTGTAGTATACGAGACCAAAAGGGTACATGGTTAGTTATAATAAGACAAAGAGGTCACATAGGTTATTATTCTAAGACCAAGAGGTAATACATGGTGTTATTTATTACCAAAGTGGGTACACGGGTTGATATTCTATGTTAACGAGTGTATATGATTTGTTATCCCAAGCCGAATATGTGATGGGGATCGATTATAATTGTCAGCTTCACTAGGATACGGTTTCTTATGCTTTCATATATTCTAGAATTCTATGATATATGGTTATTTTATCCTTCCATGGATCATGATTATTATTTAAAATTCTTGTACTCCGATTCCATGCAATGTATTGGATTATTTGGGGATCTAGGTTAGGGTATTATTCCTTTGTAAGACTCTTATTTTACACTATTCTTCTGTATAATATATTTCACTCATGCTCATGATTTATAATATTCTAAATGGTATAATCCTTTTTTATATTTTGATGAATTCTGTAATTACTAATCATTATACATCACAACATTATTTTATTTCTATTCCTTTGGTTATAAATATTAGAATAATGTTTTTTATTTTTAATCAACCATCTAGTATAGTCCAATTATATATAATTTTTCCCATGTATTATGTAATATGATTCATATGAAGGTGATCCTTAATGACAAAAAATATATCACTATATGGGTATTGAGATTATTTCTGACATGTATTGTTTGATTTATAGAAATTGTATATAATTCAAATATATTTACGTGGTTGTTATCAGATCCAGTGTTTAAAGAAATCCTTTTTAATACTGGAATTGAGTGTGGACATGGCTTTTTTAATTAGTATCTTAGAAGGGTTTAGTTATTTTAGATATATTATTCTAGTTATTTTGGGGTTTAAAATATGATATATTTAGTGGAAAACATATAAGAAACTCGAAGAATACTAAAACATCATAATGTTTTTATGAGTTATAGATTGTGGGGTTTCCAAAAAATCACCTCACTATCGTGATGCAGAAATTTGAATTTAGTTTTGATAAAGATTTCTATAGGATTAACCACCATTTGGGAAGCTAGATTCGTATTCACTGTATCATCACTTAGTGCATGATTAGTGGTATTAACACTACACACATGGATACATACTCTTATGGGATATTGTTTTGTATATTCACATTCTCTCTATTAACAATTATAAGGGATTTATATATCACGATATTTTAGATATAGAACATCGTAGGGGGAAAAATAATTAATTAATATTAAAACCAATATATTTCTGTTGGGGAATATTTTTCATTTATGAGTTATTTAATTTAGGTCACAATTTTCTTCAGATTCCTTTAATAATTTCTCATTCTAATAAATCTATTAATTAATGTAATAAATTAAACCATGAAGAGACAATTAAGTAGTGAGTGTAATGGAAAAAATGTTTATTATATCTTTAAAATAACCAACTCAACAAAAAATGGATAAAAAATGTTATATTGGTGTGTTACTATGTAATAAACACTAAGACAAACAATGAGGATATCACTAGTATACCAATAAAAGAGAAGCCCTATATTGTATCTTTGATTCACCAATAACCACCAAACATCTAGGGAAATCTCAATTCCTAAATTATAGAGAAATGGTTTAGTAAGGAAAAAAAGATATATTCTTATTTTAAAGATAAGATCACGAAAATTTTATTTTAGATATATATTTCATGTGTTATGCCTGGTTTTTCATTTTTAAGGACATTATTATATTTTCATTCATTCTTATTTTTATCCCTTGTATTTGATAGGTGTTTTTATGGAAAATGAGGTTATATGGTTTAAAAAATAGTTTTTATGGTTGGCACATATTTTTCCAATTAGTGTGCCCTTAGGAAATCAGGCGGTGAATATATCATTTTTTGATAGTGGAAAATCATGCGGTTAGTGCATGATTTGTAAACTGTGTAGGATAACCATGTGGAATGTCTTACTAGGATGGTAAATGGATCATAGTTTCTGCATGGTTTGTGAAGCCATGCAAGAAAACCATGGGACCTGTCCAGATCATTAATATTTTAAAAATGTAAAATGTTTCATCTCAGGATATAACCCAAAATACACAATTTTTATCCCCTCACAAGATTTCAAACCCCATGAACCTCTCACTCCACCGTTGGCTCCCTTGGACTTCATTTTTTGTAGTAATATTGGTATGGGTTCTCATCAATTCTTCATGTATGTTTTTTCTTTCTTAATTTATCTATCCTTTATGGGGTTTATCTTCTTCTATCTTTTAGTATCACTTTTTTAATTGGCTGGGTGAGCTATTTAGAGTTATATGTTGTTATATAAGGTTTGATAATTATGTTTATCATTTAATCGTTACATTATAATATTCATTGCTGGTCCAGTTTTGCATTTTCACTGATTTTGGAAAAGTTCTACACTGGAGGTGGGTGAGTCCTTGTTTTAGAATTTTTGGATTATTTCAATATGATTTCTTTGGTATTTAAATTTTTTCAATGAAATATTTGTATTGTTATAAAAGGGTTTTCAAATGTTATTAGGTGTGTATGGATTGATATATGATTTCTATAAATGAAATTGGTTGTGCATTACGTGTGAACCCAAATTTTATTCATTATATTTGATTTATATTTTTCGTGTGTGGTTTAATTAAATGGGTAATAGGTTTGAATCAGATTATAACATTTTCTTGGTGTGTATGTGAGTTTTGAAAATGTTTTCTTTTGGAGGAATGGTGGTTTTCAATGTGTATTCATCTTACATGTGTGTGTATGTTAATTTGGTGACTTGTGTGACATGTGAAATGAAAATTGACCACAAATGGAATCCTAGGTTCCTAGGAGGGAGGACTAAGAGTTGTATGTTAGTATACATTAAAGTGCCTTATCCATGATTTAACCAGTAGGATTAATTATACAACACTAACTACAAAATTATGGTTTGATACTAGTTTAATTTTTTATAGATTTCCCTTCTGTGGCTCATGCATGGGGAATATTTTTATTGTTGTTACTATACTAAATTTCCTTGAGATATGATGTACCTAGTGTTTTAATATAATAAGAACCTATATTGAAATTTCATGATTCAATGATGTTTTATTATGTGGTTCCATGCATCGAAATTTGGTGGACTATGACAATATTTCATCTTGAATAATGTTTGATTTAGAACAATCAATTCCTTTTGAAAAGATTATTTATTTAAATGTTTTTTTAATTAAATAATATTTCAATAAATTTTTTCATTAAATTAATTAAATTGTATAAAAAAATAAGAATTCTAAATTTTTTCGTTAATGTTATAGAATGTAATCTATTATTTTTGGGGGAATCCTACTTGGATTTGTCTCACACCCTAAGTACACCTTTAAGAGTGTGTAAATATTGGTATGCTTGTCTTAGGTAAAGGAATAAATTATTATGATGGAGGTTTGAGTGTCTAGATTCATTATCTATAAGGTGTTGATGGTGGTGGCTTGATGATGTTGCTCTTCCCATCACGTGTTGGGTTTTTTGATTTTTATTGTTTCCTTTTTATTGTGGAGATTTTGGGGTTTTGTTTAAAGTTATAAAACATGAATTTATAATTTGTTCAGTATTTTTTGAGTATTTTATCCATGAAATGTTTCTTATAGTACACTTTTTATGATCTTGATAAGGGGCGAAATAGTTCCCACAGAGTATTTGTGAATCACATACCCAATTTTTCAGCCTATGGGGATCTGAAATGCCTATTGAGCCATGCCCTAGAATGGATCAGGTTTCGGGTTATACGAAACCATGTCTTGGTTCGGGAAAAAATTGTATCTAATGAGGTTAGGCTCATTTGGGATATGTTATTTTGAGATGACTTTAGGGAGACCAGATCTACGAGTGTCAGGATTTGATTTTCTAGTTGCGAGTGTGGTGCCTTGCCAAAACACCTCATGATGGGACTTCAGTCTCCATGAGATGTGGGGGAGGGGTTTTCTTCTCCTATAGGTTATATTTATAGAATAAAAACAATATATAGTCACTGGGAGGAGGTGGAGTGGTTTAGATGTCATGAAATTACGATGGATTTTATTTGTTTGGATTTATGTAATATTGGTATTTTTGATATTGGAAAAAATAGAATTTACGTAGCGATGGTTTTTATTTGGAATAATTCTTATTATAACATAATTGTTCTACAAATAATTATTATTAAACTATAGGAAGTGGCTGGAGAGGGTTCTCCCTCACCAATTTATCAGATTTCTGGAAGTTGTGTTCTAGGCTATTCTAGCATTGGTACTGGTAGTGGGTCCAGATCCTGCACAGGGTTGGGAAGAAGAACAATGTACTGGGGAGGATAAGGCTCATCAATTCCTGAAGAACGATTCTTATTCTTTCTGAGATACTACATAACATTAGTGATCAAAGTAATTATTTTAGAAGATAGAGATGATTTTTGAATTAATTGAAATGTATGAATTAGCCTTGGAAAAATTTACGATATTCTAGCAATAAGTTCCTAGTCTGAGGTGGTGGGATTCAGTGTTTCAGACTAGGAAGAAAGATAAAATGAGTTAAAATGATTTAAAGAACATTTTTAATGAGTTGTATTATCCCAGGGGTTTAGCATATGACAAATCCAAGTAGTTTATGGATCATTTTTAAGGGGATCAGGCAGTAATGGAGTATTCCAAACTTTTTCCTATGCTATTTCAGTATACACCTGTAATTGTTTCCAAATAGAAGATTAAGGTTAATATATTGGAAATGGGTTACAAAAAGATATCAATTCAAAATTCATTCAATTTATGTGGAAAATATATGATGATGTGGTTGAATATTTATATTTGGTAGAGATTGATCATAAGTAAAGTAATGGTTCCTCGAATGGTTGTTCTTGTAGTGGGATGTAAAAATGTATCTATGAAGATGGGGAAGATGGACGAGCAGAATTTAATTGAGGTGGTTGATTGTCTAATCAGTTATAACTATTTATTGTACCTTTTTGAGATGATGGATAAGTTTATTTCATCCATATGAGAATTTGAGTAATGATTGGTCGACATGCCTATCTACACCTATATCGTGTTATTGGTGATGAAATATGGGTCACATATAATAGTGTTTTAGGGACACTCATTCATATCATAGCGGCGTGGGATCTGTAGATTCTAGAGGAATGTATGTTCAATAAAATACATCCTAGGTAGTAAAATATATGTTTGGTGGTCATGGAATTAGGGTTGGATACTCTTTTGTCCAGAGTCAGTTTCTATAAAATCAGTAGGCTAGCAATCATTCTCAGACTCAGGAAGAGACAAAGAGTCTACATGTTTTGGACCGTCACTAGTAGAGATGCGTTTTGGGCCAACTACCATTCATGGTACCATTTTTATTGAATCAACTATATCTGATTTTCTATATGATAATAGTGATTCTATTTATTTTTTCTATACCTATTTTTTAATCTATTTAATTTTCCAACTAACTTCATTTTTTATTCAATGTATTTGGTAAAAAAACATGGAAAAAAGAGAGAGAAGTGTATTAATTGTCTGTCCAATTCACTCATCATGTATATGGTTGATTTAGAATAGGATTTCCTTATTTTGGTGATGGAACTCATTGATGTAATTCACAGTATATATTATATTTTGAAATTTCAAGGGAATATCAATTTTTATAGGTGGTGAGTTAGTTATATAGAATATAATGGTAATACCGACGTGTTTTATGGAGAATGGGATCCTCGATCATGTTGTATTGGATCTCTACTCCCAGAATTTGGAAACCTTGTTTTTCAGTTATTATCACTCGCATTGGTGGATGATGGAAGTGATCCTATTGATAGATTAAATTCTATATTAGATTAATTTACATGGAGTTTTGTATAATTTTTCATGGGATTTACTTTTAATTGGGATGTGGAGTTCTTGATTAACATGGCACAAGACCACATCATATGTATTTTCCCTTATACAGTGTGTCCCTCCATATGTTATGGTAATTTAATGTACAACTGGTCGATTTTGAATCCATGGGATAAATTCACCTATGATCCTCTCCTTTGGACTCCCTAATTATTTTTGTGAGAATTTTTTAATTGATCAGTCAGGTATTTCATTGATTTCTAGAAGATAAATAAGGTAACATTTATGAAAAAAGTATCCCTCACCCTGTATTGATGACCTATTTGATGAGAATGCCTTAAAAATATCATTATGAAATACATTTGAACATTTTTTGTATTGAGACATGCCATTCGGGCTGACCAATGCAATTGTCATCTTCATGTCTCTTATAGATAGGGTGTTCCACCAATATCAATATTCCATTATTGTGATATTTTTTGATCATATATGAGACTATTATGAGTATAAGGATCATAAGAAGCATTTTAGGATTGTTTTGGGCACTCTCATGGACCATCACCTCTATGTGGTGTTTTAAAAGTGATCAGTCTAGATCTGGGATGTGATGTATTTTTTCTCAAGTGATCTCAGGATGAGTGGTTTTGTTGGACCCTAAGAATATCAGTGTAATTATGTCATGGTATAAGCATAGGAATTATTTTAATATCAAAAATTTTCTATGTCGGGAGCTATATTACATTCGGTTTGTTAGAGATTTATCTCTGATTTCCTATTCCGTGACGACACTCTTCTAGAAATTGGTGAATTTTGAATGGAGATCTAAATACAAAGAATCCATTAAAGTGTTTAAGTGGAGGTAAAAAGTAACCCAAATTTTGGTATTGATATAATCTACAAATGGGTAAGTTTCCTTTTTCCATACCGATTTTATGTTTCTTGGGTGTGTAATAATTAAAGAGGATCATGTTGCGGTGTATGGTTCTCATTGAATCCATCCACACAAATTGAATTACCTGGACCATGATATGGAGTTAGAAGTAGTGATTCGTACCTCAAGGATGTTTCATCAGTATCATTTTGTGATAAATTGTTTTTTTATTCTAAACATTAGATAATTTCATACACTTTCTCTTAAAAAGATTAGAATCTATGGTATTGTTTTTGGGTTGGGTACCTTCAGGGGTTTGAATTCAATATCATGTATGCTGACACTCAAAGATAATGGGATGGAAAAAACATATATCATAAAAGTGAGAGTATAAGCAATGGGAAAGTCTTGTTAAGAGTGGGCTTATATATGTCTCTTTTCTAAAATTCACTTGGAAACCAAGGAGCACATAGGAGGTTAATTCAAAGTTAGTTTCATTATTACTCAGTATTTTTAGAGATGATTTTGTAGGTGAATCCTAGTGATGAGTTGTGTAATCAATCTATGAACATCTTTCATAGAGAGGAGACACCTTATGATTGGCCATTGTCTATCGATGGAGTTTTATGCTTCATTGGTCGCTTGGTGGTGCTATTATCTGTGAGAAAGGGGGAGATATAGGATAGACACCAATTATAGTCGGATATTCATCATGGTGAAACTATGATGTACTAGGTTGTGTGTTTGTAGTTATAGTGGTCATGTATTAGGTGGGATGTTGCTAAAAATGTATTGTGGTGTAATCTATGCTAGTAGGTGAAACCGATGAACAAAAGGCCTTTTATTTTGCTTCGTCCACTACACATTCCAACACAGAAGTGGGACAATATCATCAAGGACATTATTACCATATAATATCATCCACAATGGGGAAGGAATTATATTTGGGAAGTGATCGATTTCCTAATAAAATGACCTTATTTTATTCAGATTAGGGATTCATATAAGGTAGATTATTATGCCATTTGTATTTTTAGAAGATTAAGAGGCTTCATTGGGTGTCATCATCATTTATTTCTGATAGAGTCCACTATTTTACATCATGATTTTGGGAATACCTCTAGAAGGAAATGGGGTTTCAGGTTAATTTTACCATTATATACCACCCTAATAAGGATGGTCAAATGGAGTATGTTAATCCGGTTATAGTGGTAATGACACATGCATGTAGGTTAGATTTTAGATGATCTTGGTACAACCATATGCAATTGGATTAGTTGGAATATATCAATAGTTACAAATCTTCTAATCGAATAGTTCATTTTTTAGGCTCTCTATGGTTGGCCATTTGGATCTTCTTTGTGTTCGGATGAATTGGGTGAGACCGGGTTATTGGGGCCGTGATTAGTACAAGAGACAATTGAGAATATAAAACATATCAAGAAGTGGTTATTCATAGTTTATTGTTTCCAAAAATCATATGATACACTTGGATTGTGATATCTTAATTTTTTTTGTGGGAGACTAAGTGTTTATGAATGTGGAACCTTTCTGGGGTCATCATCATTTGGGAATGAAAGTGGAGCTGAAGTCATTATATGTAAGACCATTCTATTACACCAAGATGGTTGTTAAAGAGGAATATAGTTTATATATTACATAATATTGGATGTCAATTCATAATGTGTTTCATATTTTTAGTTGATAATGTACAACCCAGACTCATCTAATTTGTTAAATTTGAATGATTTAGAGATGAAACATGATTTTTCAGTGTTTGAATGGCTTGTGTGGATTATAGATTCCTAAGATAATTACCATCATTGGAATATTTTTATGTTGGTCTGAATTATTAGGAAACATAGATATGATGAGCATGGTACATTGGATTTGATGTCTTAAGTTTAAAATGAGTATCTGTTTTTATTACCAGATCAAGCATCATGATCCCGTTATAGGTGATGAATGTATCTATGGTGGGTTTAATTTTCACACTCGTTGTCTCATATTTTAGTATGTGTTTTTTTTACATGTCATCCAACATTTATCGATTTTATTTCCATAATGATTTTTACAAAATAGCAGTTTGGTGCTTTACATCATGGTGTGTATGTTTGGAACACAGTTTTCCAAACTGTGCTCTCGTGCCCAGAAAACATTGAAGCCAATGTGGCATTATGGATAGTGAATTATAGTATGGTTAGAACATAGTTTTTTTAACCCTGTGTCATGTAATTCATAGAAATTAAAGTGAAATAATTGTGGCATGTTTTAGAAAACCATAAAGGAATAATTTTTAACCTTTCGATATCATTAATAATTTAACAGTGATGGATGTGTCCTCTTAGTATTAAACCACAACCATTTTCCTCTTCAATCCATAGTAATATACTTATGTGCCTCTACCCCACACCCCTTTTTCTCCCTTGGACAACAATTTTTGTGGTGATTTTGGTGTAAGATCTCATCGATTCTTTAAGTAAGTTAGTTTATTCATGATTTCTCCATCTTCTCTTGGGCTATTATACTCTTATAGTGGGGTATCACTTTTGCAAAATGTTTGGTAAGCTATTGAGGGTTCGATATTGTTCTTACGATTATATATTGATGTTTATGATTCAATGTTTCCTTTATATTATACGTTGATGGTGTTGTGTTGTTTAGAATAAATTTCTGGAATATTTTACACTTAAGGTAGCTCATTCTATGTTATATCATTTCAGGATTATTTTCATAAGCTTGATGGTGTGTTTATATATGTTTTATGATTTTTATTTGTGTTGAGAAATGAGTGTTCAACATATATATGTTTTATATGGCTTGAAAAATTATTGTCAAAGGAAATGGGATGGGTTTCATGTGTTAACCCATGTTATATTCCATATATGTGCTTCATCATTTGTAGAAGTGGTATAATAAATTATGTAAGTGGTGTGGAACATATTTTGAATATTTTTTATGGGTGTGAATTTTAAAAAAAAATTATTTTAAATGGTTATTTGATATATGTATTCATATTTCTTCAATATTTCTATAAATGTGGTGACATATTAGACATTTTAATGTAAAATTGAGCATGAATGGAGTCCTAGGTGTCTAGATGTATAGACTAGGACTAGTTCCCCAGTTGTCATGGATTTGGATTATCCCAGATCCATCTATCAATATTGATGATATAAAGATAACTAAAAAATGATGGTTGGAGACCACTAGAGATTTGGATAAATTATTCTCTCGTGGCTTGTGCATGAGAATGATGATCCGTGTAATTTAAATACAAAGTTTTATTGAGATTCTATGTCCATAGTGTCCCACTAGGGATATATCCTATTGGTATTTACCATGATTTATTTCTCCCATATGATCTGGTGACATGTTCCACCATACAGAAAACTGTGAGAATATTTCCTCTTGGAATAAGCTTCTTTGAGAAAATCAAATTCCATTATAATATTTTTTTCCCTTAAAATTAATTTCCATAAAAATAGTATTCATTATAATTTTTTCCCTTATACTACTCAAATTTTTTGATGTAAAATTGTTTCCCTATTTTTTATTAATGTTATTGAATCGAATCCTTTATTTTTGGTGGCACCCTACTAGGCTTTGACAACCACCATACATATTCCATTATGTGTGGGTAAACTTGTTATGTTTGACTATATTAAATGAATGATGTTTTAAGATATAGGTTCAGGTTTCTAGTGGTATTCCCTTTCTGGTGATGGTGGGGCTGGCATAATGACAATGTTACTCTTATCACACTGTTTTTTGGGGATAGTTGTTGTTCCCTTTTTATTGTGTCACTTTTTTGTTAAAAGTTGTAAACATTTAATCAAAAAGTATTAATTCCTTTTTTGTTATGATTTTTCATCCCTGTGACTTTTTCTATTGTGGGTTGTTTATGATGATGATAAACGATATATTTTTCCCTCATTTTGTTTTTGTAACCTAGGAACTAGCTTAATACCCTTGGGGATTTGGAATGCCCTTTGGTCCATTCCATATACCAGGTTAGCCGTTGTATTGGAGGACACTTCGACTTGGTTCATGACATATTGGAATGTAAATATTATCAATGGTGGACTATAATTAAGAACCAAAATAAAAAATGATATTGTATTCCTAAAATGGGAAGAGATATAGGGTACCCCTTCAGTAAATATTTTTCATAAACTCTTCACATTAAAATGGGAGGATAATTCAATTATTAGATATAAATGGTTATAAATCAATTAGTATCTTTTTGTAAAAAAATTAAAATTCCTTCATCATAATTCATAGGTTTCATAATTGGAAATTAATGTAAAATAGATAATCTCTTTAGTGGATTAATGTTGGTTACTGAAAAGTAATTGGTCACTATAGATTTGAGAATGTATGATGATATTTTTTTATTTCCAATTCGTGTGGAAATAAATGATAGAGACACTCATTATTCAATTTTTATATTAGAAAAGAAAATGAATTTCTATTCGAATTCATGTGATAAAACCCATCAAGAAGATGAAAATCATCACTCTCTAATAAAATATGTGTAAAAATCCAATGGGGATTATCTTTAAGAAAAATGTAAGATCATTAAGCATGGAAAATAAGGTAACTATCACATTAATATATGTGATATATGAAGAGATGAGGGAATGAAATGTATGTATAGAAATATAATCTTAATGTAAAACACTCAGAACAATTATTCAATTATTAAAATTATGGACTATAAATATAAAATAAAACCAATCCAAACATTGATGGTGAAAATGATTACCAATGTACACCTAACCCATATGGGAAATTAAAATCCTATCAAATTAATAATAATTAAGTTGATTGTCATCATTATGACGTGGTATGTAGACTTTTTATTCACTCTTGATTTTCATATTTCTAATGTCATGTATGTTTCCACCAATAATTATGTATGGAAATATAAATAAAAATTATCTATGGTATTATTATTATTTCCATGTTATATAAATATTTCTTAATATAGATTAGATTAAACTTCATCTATATCTTAATAACTCTTACATTAAATAAATTTAATGTAATTTTTCAATGAATTTTCAATATTCACATAGATTATATATTAATTAATAAAATATAGAAATCATATTTAAATCCAACTTCTTACTTTTTATTAGTGAATGTCTGAATACATGATATTTTGAGAATTTAATTCTATTATATGAGACACGATAAAATGTCATGATGGTTGTTTATCTCAAATGATTAGGGAAAAATCAATTTTAATTTATTATTAAGGAAAATGATATGGTTCATTGTGGGTAATGTTTATATCTATCTCCCAGATATATCATTGGTCATTTATATCTTTTATATATCCTTATATAATTTCATTTGTCTGTGATAATTAAAAGCTAGAGTACATAATTTATTTTAAGGGAAATATTGTAACACCTTGAGATTTTGGAATATATTTTTTGATATTATTTTGAAAACACGACACCAATCTAATGAAAATTGTGACAAATTAGACTAATATTAAAATAAATATCTTCTGAATAATAATAACCCTTGTAAATAAATTCTTATTACTCAACATAAATTTCTTATATATAGAGAATACTTTATTAATATGATATAATATTAAAATGGATTCATCATTCTATGACAATAGTTTTTATAATTTATTTTATATTTTTCTATAATAAATTAAATTTCACCATTTTATAAAATTAATATGAAAATTTAAATTAAAAATTATATGAATAAATATAAAAAACACATAAAAACAACATTTTAATGAAAATATATTTCCATTATTTGTTCATAATGATTTTATGAAAAATTCATAAATTATTTAATTTTAATTTTATAAAACATAATTATTTTTTTAGTTAATGATGTCTTAATTATCTTAGGAATGATTTTTATGTCTTTTTTAAAGAATTAACATTTTGTGAATTGATGAAAATATAGATTGTATTGATACATTCTCTTTTTTGAAATGTTAATTTTTCAGCAATTACATTAAATTATATATATATATATATATAATATAATTATAAAGAATAATAAATTATATAAAAATAAATTAATTAATATCTTTGACCAAAGTATAGTATTTTTGAAATGTAAATAACATTTCACCTTATTAAATACTATTATTTTTTTCAATGTATAAAAATGTGGAATCCAATATTTCTTACTTATAAAGACACATATCCCACTTTTAGTTAACATAAAAATTAACTTTATAAAACTCATCAAAATTTATATTATTATATTAGTCATAATTTGGGAGAATAAAAATAAAAATTTAATAGATAGTTTTCATGTGTTATCTTTGATAATATTAAAATGATTTTTTATAACTCATTGAAATTTTATTTTGGAAAATTAATTTCATATTGGAATATATAGTTAAAAAATATTTAATAATGACTATTTCATTTTTATGTATTAAAAGTAAAGTACTAATGTAATAATTATTTTCAATAGTAAATACCAAAAGGGTAAAACCTGCAAAATCTATACGTAATAGATTTAAGAAACATTTAAACATATATTAATATGTATGGTTGATTATTTATCCTTTTTAAGTCATATCCCACCAAATTATTTCCCATTATTTTATCTGCATGACCTACAAATAGTGAATTTACCATTTATATTGTTACCAAAATTTCAATTTGTTTTTATATAAGAGGATTCATCCACAACCCACAAATCATTGAAAAAAATACTCTAATAATTTACCAAATTATCCCCAAATAAAAACCCAAACCCAAAGGAATGATTAACAGGTAATTTTATTATTGAAATATCACATCTCTAATATTTAATTCATTTTTCAAAGAATATCTTTGAGGGAGTGGGGTAAAATTCGCCTTTTCTACTTCATCACTTCTTCTTTTTGTGTTTTAATATTATACATCATATAAATCTATTCCACACATAAAGAAAATATTGTATTTTTAAAATAAGAGTATTGGTAATTTATATTTTTATAATATCAAATTTTTTCATTCCTCCCAACCATTTGTAAAACTAAAACATTGCTTCAATACTAGAAACACCCCTTCCTAAAATAAAGTAAAAAATTTTATTCTTTATCTAACGTTTTATTCAAAAAAATATTGTAAAATATGTTTAATCACCTTAAAATTACAATATAAATTAGTATTCTTCTATTATAATGATATTATCTAAATATAATCATTTTATCAACCATACTAACCCACAAATTATAGTTTGTTCCTATTTAGGTCAGTTTAAGCACCAACTTAAACAATTTTATAAATACCTATCATGGATGAAAAAAGAAACATAAATAATTGTGTAATTAAATATTAATGATATAATATCAGTTAGTTTATAGTTCTAGAATGGTTAAATTAATATTCTACATATTATTATTTTACCTCCCTTTTATTTGTAAAAAATTATAAAACAATCTCATGACCAACATAATAATTGTGAATCATAATTAAAATACATATGAGATAAATTTATAATGTTATAAATCATTTTAAAATTATATTTAGGTACCTATGATTATATCATTGTCTTGAACATTGAATCTATAAATAATGATTTCTGCTATTACTTTGAAACTAATACTAAATAAACAATTAAACATAATAACATCTGATGATTAAAATAAAATAAAACCAAAAAATATAGATCCAATCTGTGATTATAAATAATTTTTATTGAATATTACATGTATGAATATGGTTCGTAGAATTTTTATTATGATATTTAAATTTTTTATACGGGAGGTTGTACAACATTTTTCTAAGAAAGTTTAAAGATAATAGTTTTTTTGTTAACAAAAAGCACCTTCATTGGGATAAACTGTTAATTAATTATATTATTTTCTTCAATGATTTATTTTTCCACCCTGAGATATTATATTATAATTTATATTTAATGTTATGGGAAATTATTCTTTTGATTCAAATATTCTATTCCCCATGAATTTCTTCCACCTAAATGTCTGACATTGTAATGAATAAGTTATATTCTAGTTAACGATAGTTATTTTTTATATAAATTTATTCTTTTCTCACAAATTTTCTATTTTATTTTCTAAAATCTAATTATGTGTTCTGTAGTGTGAAAATAATATTTCTTATATTATCTTTACAAAAAGATGTTTTATTAATCCTTTGTGTTACGTGGTTTATAAATAATCTTATTTTCCAAAATTAAAACAGTTTTTCATCCATGATCATCTATTTTAACTTCTATAAAATATTTTGACGAGATAGTATTTATGATTTATTATTTCTCAATTATTAATTTTCAATTAGTATAAGTTAAATTTTTTTAGGATTCTTGAAAATATATTTTGAAAGTTTCCTTTAACATTATCATGTAAATATAATGTAAAAAATGTTTTTTAAAATATTAATTTTTTTTATAAGTGAGAAAATTATTTTCCTCCCTTCAATAATTACTAAAAAATAATTATTTATTAATTGTATTAAATCATTTAAAAAAATATATAATTAGTAAAAAAAATAAAATGAAAAGTGTAAATTTTATAATTATTTTTCATCGGAATTTCACCAATGACCATGAAAAAGTATTTTTCATTAATTTATACATCTTTAATTATACATATATATCACCATTGAATTGTATCATTAGATGAAATATAAAAAGTTCCATGAATTATTTTTATAAAAAATCACTGTTATAAGTTTTCATAATTTATGGTTTGAAATATGAAGGTTTTCATGTTTCCTTTTAAAAAATGTTGGGACTATATTTATTGATTTATGGGGTCCAATATCATAGTCCAATGCATTGGATAATATTTTATATATGTTTATAAAAAAATGTTATAAATTAAATATCACATGACCAAGAGTGTAAATTGGATATTTTCCCAAGAATAAGAGGTAACAATTGTTATTTAACTAATCCTAAGATGTTATAATTGTTTTTCAATCCTTGGTGCATAGAAAAATTTTCATCCCATTCCTCAATGTGTTCATGAGTTGGGATCCCATGGATAAGACTGTACATAGATGGTTATCCAAATTACAAGAGGATATATAATTTTTTCCCAATGCCTAATAGGGTATAAAATTTGTTATGAAAAGACCAAAAGTATACAAAGTATGTAATCTCAAACACAACATGGTATATAGGTTTCTAGTCGATGATCACTATGTGGTGTGAAATGGGTAGTAATATCTTATGTAATAGGTTATAGTTTATTTTTATTTCCATATTCAAAATATCTATGTTTATATGATTTCATTATGCTTACATGGGTCTTGTTTATTCATTCGTTTATCAGTACTTCTTCTACATGGAATAAGGTGAATCATTTTTAAATATTGGACATTATATTATACCATGAGGAAAAATATTTTTCCATTTTATTTTCTATAAGGTATTTATATTTTGATCTTTCTTTCTGGTAATCATAGAATTTAAAACCTGCTGAAATTTTGATGAGGATTTACATTTCCTAGTGTTTAATCTCACCCCTTCTTATGATTCTATTCCCTGTGTTCTGAAGAAAATTAAGTTATATGATAAGTTTATATGGGTGTTTTGTGTATATAAATTATGGATAAATTTTCACAATTATCATCATATAAAATACATAATAAATAATATTTAAAATTAATCCTTGTATTCATGTTACTATATATCTATTTGTGGTATGTAATGTTTAACATAAGGAAATTATGTATAATAATGATACGTTTAACATGATTTTTTTAAAAATGATTTTTTAAAGAATAAATTTTCAGTATAATAACTGTGAGTGTAGTTCACAAGTTCCATTGACTGTTTGTACCTCGATGCATCTTTAAAATTATATATCGGGTGATCATGCATGCATTTTTACAATTTTTATTGATTATTCCCCATATATATAAATCGTCCTAATATGTATGTAAATAGAAATTATGGAGGCTTATATCATATATATAAATATATAATCAATGTATATATTAATATATATGTGTCTATGAGTGTTTATGTCTTCATATGTATTTATTGTTATATATGTTTAATTATGGTTAATTTTCTTATCTTTTGTGTGTGTATATATATGTGGGTATTTTTGTGCCTTTGTGGCTACCAATATATGTATATATATGTATAAAATTAAATATTCTTATATAAAGAGAAACATATATATTTTTCTATATATATATTCATTAAATTTATTTTTATTTTATGTAATTGGATATGTATGAATTTTAATTTTTATTTGTATTCATTAAATTTATTATTTGTAAGTTAAAATTTATATTTTCCACATATATAAAATAATACATGTATATGTAAATTTATATATATTTATGTGAACATATATGTTAGTTTGACTATTATTGGGTATGTGTTTAATTTAATTTAATGAGTCTTTATATACAAATGAATATATAAATATTTATATTTATATTTATATATTAATATACAAACATGAAAATATAATTTTATATTTATCGTAAAATAATATATATATATATATATCTGTTTTATAATATATGAGCATATTTTAAAAATTTATATTTCATATAATTTTCACATGAAATAATGATTCATTACCAGTGTATTAACATTTTATCTATTTTTCCATTAAAATATTACAATTATTGTTCCAAATAGAACAAATATGAATTTAAGGTGGATGGATGAAACACATTCAGAAATGGAGTATGAGGTTGAATTTAAATATTATTTCAGGTTTTGAAGAGATAGTTGAAACGTACATTTTAAAAGAAATCATTGTTTTTATTTTTGTAATTGAATTTAAACTTTTTTAGATGAATTAGAACAACACTTGATCTTTCTAAAAGAGATCTATTATATCCATGTTTGAATAATAATTCTTTGTAACATAATGTATCTTTTGAATAATGAAAAAATTATATTTTGGAATAGTTTGATATGATTTCAATGGTAAACATTGATTTAGATCAAATTGGAGAAATATTAATGGTGGTTTACCTTTTTTTTTTGAATATCTATTGGATGTTAAAGAGTATAAAAAGGATTCCACTAAATTAGCAGTGTAGTAATTAAAAATATAATTCATCTATAAAAAAAGTTTATATTATGAAACATGAAAATTTATGGACTGAGCGACACAAGAATTAACATAGTAATATATATATTGTATGATATATTACTAGAACATATTAGGCATCCTTGTCGAAAAAATGAAACTAAATGAATGTAATGTTAAATTGATATGGCCTATGAATGAATTCATTCATGTCTAATTTTTTTATATTCATTCACATATACCATGACTCAAGTAAAAAATTTGATAAGAGTCTCACCATTTGATAGATGAAATTTGAATCGAGTCCCTTAATATTAATATTGTACATTCCATTTGTTATATATTTTAGATTTTTATATATACATTAGGTGGATAGAGTTAAATTGAAAAATCAAAATGATATAGGTATCTATGATTGAAAAATTTATCACACATCAAACTATCGTTAGTGGAATAAAATTCTTCACGAGTATCCTAAATTTGGAAATAAGCTAGTAAACCATTTTATTTTATTATCTATGTATAGAATGATTCTTTTTTGTTTAAAATATTTTACTCATAGTACATAGCTCATTATGATACTCAAATATAGATTTTTTAAGATAAAAGTGTTAAAATTAATGGTTCGCATTGAGATCAATCATGTTCATGTTGATAAATTTCATCTCGACATAACAAAATATTTTATGATATATCAATAATAGAGTGTAGGATACCATATTTGTGATTAATGTACCCCCTTATCATTATTGAAACATGGTATGATGATAGATATTCTATGAAAATAAAATTATTTTCCCTATAAAATAATTATAAATCTTAAAAAACATTGTTACATATATATTTAGTATATTTTCGGCACTAAATCCGTGGAAATTGATGTCTGTCAAATAAAAACATCAAAAACCAAAAAAATTACCAATACAATAAAAATAATCATTAAAATTAGTTTATATTTTATTTCATATTTATATAGGTTTTTGGATTTTATTTATATACACATATGCCAGCATACAGACTAGGATAGAATGCACTACCAAATTCATTACTTATAAATTCATCATATATTGAAATTTTAATTATATTAATAAAAAAAGAGATGTTTTCCTGAAAAACAATTTTTATTGGTGAAATATATTTTAATCTAATTATTTATATTCATTAATATTGGTGATAAATTTAAATGAATTGTGTATATTATATAGTCAATGAATTGTTTGAAATTTTATCTAATATTATTTTCTTGGATTGTGGTAAGGATAAATCAACTTTGATTCTTCAAAATTGATATTTCTAAAAAAAATTATTCTTATTCTATTAAATTATTTTTAAAATTAATAACCTTTATATGTTGTAATTAAATTATCATTAATATATTCATTATTTAGATGAAATTGGAAAATATTTTGGTAAATTATGCTTTTTTACTTTTTATTCATTATGAATACTAACCTTCGAAATCAAATTCACCATAGTAAGGTTAAAACAGGTAAAATAGGGTTAAAACACTATGATAAAGATTTGAAATGTCTAGAATGAATGAATTAATCCTATAAAATGTGTTTATAATTCCATTTTCCATCCATATCAATATAATATGTCCAATTTGTTCCATTTTTCATTGACATTTTCATTTATATTATTTAATAAAAAATAAAAATTACCACTATTGACTTTAAAAAAATTAATAATGTTCACATAGGGATTAATAGAATATGCGAATGAATATTAAAGGTTAAATTATGCATAAATAAATAAATATTACTATTTTAGTATATTTATAATGTTTAGTAGTCATATAATTAAATTTAACTCTTCCACGACACATACAAAAATTTTATTCAATTAATAGAAAAAATAATTATTATTTTAAAATACATTGATGAATAAAATTTGGTCAAATTATTGTGCTTGATGAATTTTATCAAATAATATATCATATTACATATGTTTAACCAGATGATATTTGAATTCAATACTTTTCATTATGTCATTAAATTGAAATTAAATTAATATTGTGAAAACATGAAAATAATTATAAATTTTGAAAAAAAGTAAATTATTTAAAAATCATAATCATATTGAAATAGATTAATAGGAAAAATATTTTCCCTATGATATAATACATTTTCATTTTATGTACCAACTCATACATTAATGGTTAATTATAAGCCTCCAATTTTAACAAGTAATTACCACGATTAAGATTATGATTGATTAACAAAGAGGTTATAGAAAAAGATAATGTCTAAAATGACAAAAATGTTTTTCTAAATTTATTAGTTGATTATATTTTACATTTTTTAATTTCTATTTGAATTAATATCAATATGAAAATATATTTCTCCAAAACCACTTAATTATATATTATTCTTTTAGAAAATTACAGGTGTGCCATTTCCCTCTCTAATGAAAGGACTACCCTTCCCTCTCTTTATTACACCCTTTTCAGAATCCTTGATCTACCAAGCCCTTCTATTTAAATTTAAAAATCCTTATAAATATAATTTGTTTGTTTTTATTAGAAAAATTAAAAACCTAGTTTTTATATTAAATGATCAAAATTAAATCATTCGATGAAGATATTTTCACCTTAACAAAACTCTTTCAATTTATTTCCTCCCTTAACAAATAAAAATATTTATTATTTATATATAAATAATAACCTCAGTATAAAAAATAATAATTAAATTTTTTAATTATTATCAATCAACCATTATCTATAGTTTTTTCTTTTATATGGAATGTGATTGTATGACTTATACGTAAGTACATCTTACCATACCAATGTATCGATACATTTCATTTTTCATCACTATGTGTAATGGATGAGTATAAGGATGTGTTTAGTATATATATATGATATTAATGAAATTATTAGGATTATTAAAATATAATATTATATGATCCTTATTACCTTCTAACCTTTTTGAAAATGTTAACGTCGATCATGTATACCTTTGTACTAAACCTCTATGGGGGGATAAATAATTTTTTCATTTCTTATTTACATTGGTTGTAATAAGGGTATATTTTATGAATATATATGATTAATATGAAAAAAACTCCAATTAATAATACTTGTCAATTATGTTACAATTTTCCCTTCCATTTAAACGTGAAAACATTGTTCATTCATAGATACACCCTACCGTTTCCATGAACAATGTAATTCAGTTTTTTGTGTCAATATTTTATAGATGATAATAATATTTATATAATTATAATATATTATATTTATATAATTATTAAAATTATTTATATGTATTAACTATGATAAATATTAAGTGAACAAAATATTTTAATCAAAACATACATGAAAAACACAGAATTTATCACAAAAAATATTATTTTAACACAAAATTATTAATAAACTGGTGGTAAAAGTAAGTAAATATTTTGTGGTATGAAATATTTGAGTTTCTTCTTGTAAGAATTATATTGTAAATCATCATTAATTATACATGAGGTTTGAATTCAAATAAGTCTGTTAAACACGTTTTAAGGGTTTATTTTACAATATAATTATTATTCAATTTTTTTAAGTCTCTAGTGGTTGAAATACTTGATTTATCAATATTAGGCCCAATATATTTTATTATATTTTATTTATTTATATAAATTAAAATTTCTCCTATAATTTTATACTCATTATGTACTCAATATTGTAAACTATTATTTCCAGAAATAATGACATTATTTTTCTACCTAGTTACGAATCATTTTCTTCCATTTCAATGTTTACCTCAAAAATTTTTCCATAGTATTTTTAATATTCAAAAATCGTTTTTTAAGTAAACTTTTACCCATGTTTTAATTTTTTTTCAAATGGTATAAAAGGAATATCCTTTTATCTCATTGAAAATTTATATTTTATGTTTTTTTAAATATGTAAAAGGAATGTTTATTAAACTTATATGCCATAAATAGAATTTCCCACCATAAAAAATAAATAATGATATTATTATTTCAATACATGATTTCATGGTTATTTTTAATGAAATGTTTTTATTAATATTTGTTATTATTTTAGTAATTAATTATGTATTTTTAATGATAAAACTTTATCTTCCTCATGATATTTTCTAGTGATAATTTAAAATTATTTTTATCATCATCAGCATCATTTATTAAATTAAATTATTTAATGAGGATATAATCCACATGTTATATAAAACATATTTTTAATGATGTTCAATGATCAATTTTAGTGTGGAATGTATTGAAATTTTTTAAACCAGTTCATCTAATTTGAATAATTATTTATTTGAAGGCACATTCATTAAGTTATATTGTCTATTTAAATGATGAATGACTTGTAAATATTAATATATTGGGGGTATAGATATATATATCACCATGATTAAAGGGTTGGTATAATGGGAATAATTGATTATGAATTTAGAAGAGGACATAGCTATATATATAGATTTATTGGAATGTTTCCTTGATGATACTTTTGGATAAATTGGCTAGGTCCTTGATGGTACGACTAAGATGTCCATAATTATGTAATAAAAAATTATATATTTGGTATTTTATTATCTTATATGAATATTGTGACACCCATCTATTTTAAAATAAGAACATTATTTTTTATATTATATAAGATAAAAATCATCGATCTAAAACAACTCATGAAATATTTGATCATATCACCTAGCCATTAAATTTTATGGTATGAATGGGATTAACTAGTAAATGATATATATATATATAATTATTTATTATAAATTTATTTGTAACATCTTAGTAAATAATCACTCATTTTTGTACATATGTTTTATTTAAAAACAATTTTTCTTCACAAATAATTTTTTTTTGAAAAAATATTATTATTAATTTATATATATATTATTAAATTATTTTAAAAAAAAATTATAGTAATGTTTAAATCATCATATAAAAATTAATTTATGGTAAAATTTTCAAATTTTTCGTAAAATATTGATTTTTTTAGAGAATAAGGAAAAATACAAATTTTTTTAAAAACCTTCACCCTACTAAATTATTTAATTTAATATCCCCATTATAAATTACTTCTGAATTAATTTCAAAAAATTAATATTAATTTATATTTAGGACAACTAATTAAATTTAAAGAATCTTTATACTGGATTTTAGCTTAAGATTATGTTTATTCTTAAATAAATTAATTTTAAAATTATTTTAATGTGCATATTTCATCTACAAAATAATTAATGAAAGCAACCCCTATTTCAAAATGAATAAAATTATATTTAAATATTATTAATTTTTAAATATGAATTAAAAATCATATAATTTTTCTTACAATTAATAATGTTACTATAATATCATTTTTTCATAAAAAATACATTTATCAAAACTGGTTTTATCATCACGTCAATTGTTTTTAATATAAATCAACTTATTCCACATATGTCAATTGAATTTGAAATTTATTTCGTATTTGGAATCATAATAAATAATATTATATAATATGGTCAAATTATTTTTTTCATAAGGAAAAGTGAGTAAAATAATTTTTTTTACAATAACGAAGGTGAAAACGGGTTTACCAGTGGTTAAACTAAATAGATTAGAACTTAAATGAACTAAAAAAATATTTAAATTATCTTTTATGGAAATATTATGATGTTACATCATATAATTATTTATGAAATTTCTTTTTTGTATTTTGTAAAGTGAATAAAATATGTATTGATTCTTCTTTTTAGTAAATCTATGTCTATCATCTCACCCACTTATAAATTTTTTTAATCACTCCTCTGGTTTTCATAACATTAAATCCATTTAAGCCAATAAATATCCAAATAATTTTATATATTACAACTAAATGTACCAAATTCCATGTTTTTATCAAAAAAAATAATCATTGATGGAATTCAGCATAATCTTAAAGAGGTGGTCCGAAGAAAGGGAACCGTTGTAATGCCCCAACCCTAGTTACCCAGAGTCGGTGATTATTACATAACATTGGAATGATCACAAAAAAGATCAAATCTAGAAAGACCAATTGGTTTAGTAGCTTTGGAAACACTAGATATATTCATAAGTCTTACATTACATCAAAAAATGAAAAACTACTACAACAACATAATGTCTCAATAGTCCACACTATTATCCCCTCATAATATCCCTGTAGGTCATTCATAACTTAATTCTTCACATCCTAGGAAAAATAAAATATAGAAAAGGGGTGAGCTCAAATGCCCAGTAAGGATAAAAATATAGCAGAAACTTTTATATATAAGAATAAACATTTAAGGCGATGTATAACTAAAACAAAAGCCTTTCAAACATGAACTTTCAACATATTCTGGCATAAATAAAATGAAATAATGCCATTTAATTATTCACATGGATATTCTACTAATCGAATAATCACATGCAAAAATCAATAACCACTTTCATAATGATGGAATGCATAATGTCAGACTATCATAACCACATAGCCATGGCCTAGTGCAAAGACTACAAATAAGATTTTGCCAAGGCCTTGTGCCAAGACACTAGTTTTCCTCATGAGACCTACCGATGCATCGAGGAGCTATAGTGGGCTCCACCCGTCACATATTAAGTCCAATGCATTCCCATATGAAAAGGTTTAAACATAACATAAACATTTGTTTTAATACTAGCATATGAAATGTCAATACTTTCTCCATATATCATGAATGGTATAAAAATAACACATCCACAGTCAAACATATCACAAATCCTTCAATACATTATGGATGTTTTGTATCATAATAAATCAACTTAATATAGTCATAAAATCCTTCAAAGGATGTTGACATAGATGAAATCAAAACTATTTCAGAGAAATGTATCCTTTTTTTAAATCATTTAAAAGTCACACATTTATTAATTAAAAAGTGATTTTTGAGTCAATGTGTCCCATACCACTTTGAAACTTTTGAAATGAATTAAAATTTTAAAAACATTCATGTCCATATAAATAATTCCTTAAAAACCATTTTGAAGACATGGAAGTTAATTAAAAAGATTTAGAATGATAAATCTTTAAAACATTTAAAATTCTGATTTTGATAAAGAGTACCTTTCTGAAATTCTTAAAATATTAATTTGGAAATCATTTAAAAGTCACATAATTATAAAATAAAACATTTAATTTGAAAATATTCTTTTATTCTTGTAAGGGAAGCTTTGAAAATTGTATAATGGCGGTAAATAGATGCACCCTCCGTATAAGTTAAAAAAACATTCTTACCTAAATTTTGTCGAAGAGGTTAAAAAGCACATTGTTTTGAAAACGACGGAACGATTCCTTTATAATACTCTTATAAAAAGTCAAACAAGGGTATAAATGACCTTAAACAATATTATATTAAATAGTAAATTTTTTTTGAAATACATATTTAAGAATCATGGATGTGGATGATAAAGTGATCCCAGTAGATTATTACATATAAACAACCTCGGATAATGAAGAGATTGTGAAATAACCCTTACCATGTACTTTTCCTTGGTTGGGGTACGTTAACCTCATGTATAATAGTGAAATAATTTTTATTAAATTATACAAGAATCATATTCATTCATATGATATCATATATGATCTTTTAACATTGCTTTGTTAAAAATATATTAGTATTATCGTTGTTTCGGGTGTTAACTTACTTGTTTTCTATTATATGTTTTGTTAAGTAATACATGTTTGTAATGGATAGGTTGTATATTATTAATATCCAGAATGATATCAAGTCCTTAAACATCATTTTTAAATCATCAAATGATAATTATACTTGAATGGATACGATGGAGAATGAATCTCATCTCATTCGTGGAGACGGTAGTCCGTACGTACGCACGAGCGAAAATATCATTTTTTGATATTTAAATAATATATAAATGGATGGTATATCATATATAACGAATAATTAACATGTTATATTTATTATCTACATGAGTTACACATCATTATTATACCCATCCAAATAATAATATATTGAATTACAATTACACCACGACGTGGAGATGGTAAGCCGTACGTACGCACGTATGGTGACATGTTATTCAAAGGGTGGATAGAATACTGAATATGTTTGTACCATATTTATAATAACATCACATTATATATATGATACTGGAGTTATTATTTTAGAATTGTAACAACAAAGAAAGAAGAAGTGGAAGAAGAAAGGAACTCGAAAAGGGGTGGGGAAAACTTTTCCTTTTCTTCGGGTTCTTCCTTTTGATTTAATCAAAAGGGATCCTTAGGATGGCTTTATGATCCAAATAATGCCTCTAGGTTGTAGTGAGGGAAGTTGCGAGAGTATTGGGGCAGATTTTGGCCGAACCAAAATGCTTTGAAGGTGCGAATAAAAGAGAAGGAGGAGTGCCCTTTTATAAGAGGGGTGAGGGGCACCTTTGGAAAAGTTATAAATAATAGTTTATAATAAATTCATATTCGCTTTCTAATGGCTCCTAAGTTTATTATTTAAATTTTAAGGTGGGTATGGGTATAAAACAACTCAACCAATAGAATTTAGACAGGTTTGGGTACTTATATTAATTTTATCTTTAAGTATTAACTCTAAGTTAATTAGTTTCACTTTTAAAATGTCTCTTTGTATTTTTATATAATATGGTTAATAAACTTACTATATACATCCAAGATACCCACAAGTGGTCCATTAATGATGAAACAATCATTATATAAGTCTCTTGGCAGATCATTATATTTTTAGGAATTTAATATCAATTAATAATATAATATTGGTTTTAAGAACTCTTTTGTGTCTATTTTGACACTATTCAATAGTTGATTTTTGTAAAACTCATACCAGATTGATTACTTCGAAAACGGTCCATTAAATCAATCCTAATATATCCTATTATCCTATAAAGTTATTTTAATTCATTAAAAGTTTCATATTATATTTATTTGGGTATTTATAATTTCAATTATTTTAATTTTTCACTATTATAGTAATTACTGCATCATCATTGTGTCATAAATAAATTAAATTATTTAATGTCTAAAAATTATAAATAAAATATCATTATGTAGGAAATCTTTTTATCTTTCTAATTAATATTGAAAATCGAATATCCAACATATATAACCCTATTTAAAAATTGTTTTTCTAAACGATATATGCTTGTGTCATTTTTGTATTCATTTTAACTTAATTACAATAAAGTGTCCCTATCACCTACAAGTGGCACCATGAGGTCCCAAATTCGACCCAAATATTCCTATGGTCGAACATGTATCAACCGATAAAGCTAGAACATGTTTTAGGGTAATTTATTATTATTATATTATTATTTGTTAACCCTCATTTACCAGATTTACCAGATTTACCCTTAACCATGGTAAATAAAATATTTACCGCAGTAATTATTCAAAATGTCTAAAAATAAAAGCTACCTATTTACAAAATTTGAAAATTATATTAACAAATATGGAATCCATTTTTCTATATTCAAAACACATAAGTGGCAGAAATTAATTTAAAATTAATTCCTGCTGTCAAAACAAAAAGCGTGTTTTTAAGAGATAATAACTATCAAAAGATTGACAGTTGTTTATGTTCGGTTTAATTGTAAAATTATGACCAATGACCAACATAATATTAAATGGTAAAAATATATTCTAAATATATTTTAAAACCACTCAAATTCATAATTTATCACTATTAATTATTTTTATTAATAATGTTGTTTTTAATTAAAATTTAGTAATTTTCACTATTCATCAAAATATTAAAGTTATCTGAAAAGTACCAAAATTTCACCTAAGGATAAATTTGATATTCTGAATCCAAAAATGAAGTCCATTTTAAGAGTTAAAATTTCAAAAAGTAGGTATTACTATTCATAATGACTAGTTTGATCGGTTGTGGTGTGTGTTAAAACTCGAAGTTGCGTACAACACACGCTACTGTATTATTCAAAGGAAAGCGTACCGTGGAAGCTTGGGATGTTTCATTTTAAATTTTTGATGACCCCATTTAGTCAAAAAGTATAAAATATTGTATTTTAAAAGGTTTCACTATTAAAAGTTGATAAAAGTGCAATACTGAAAATGAATTTGTTCTTGCATTATGTCTAAGATACTCATAATATGGATTCTAAAATTATGAGGATTATATAAAGTTTAAAATTTAGTTAATACTATTCATAACCTCTTTTGAATGGCTTTTTGGTATGTCATGGTGCAATTTAACTCGGTGTTGCATGTAGTTCAAGTTATTGAATTATTTTGAAGAAATAACACACTATGAATTCTTGGGGTGTTATATTCTCCCCTCCTTCAATAAATTGCGTCCTCGCAATTTGAAATTGTTCTTCGAAAATAAAAGGTTGAAAATAGAAAATATATTTGTGGGAAAACCCACATTGGAAATTGGGATACTAAAATTTAGTCTTAATATGAGGAAAAGAGAAATCAATGGGTCACCACCAAATTATGATCTCGATTAGGAGAACATTGGTGGAAATTAGAGACATATAATTGGAGGAAGAACATAAATATTTATAAGTAGTGATTGAGGTCATCAATCACAAACAAGTGTAAACTTTTGGTCCTTAAATTCATCAATCTATGATGATTTCAAATACCATCAGTTCAAAAAAACATAGGGTGGTAGGATAACACATTTTTGGTTTCAGGATTCCTTAAATAAAGTATAAGAATTAATTTCTTCATAGAATAAGAGAAGAAGAAAAATATATTCATGAAAAGTAGAGTTCCATCCTTTAACTAAATTCTACCACAAAATCATCTTCCACTGTAAAAAAATATTCTATTTATTGTATTCATATAGGGTAAAAAAAACGAATTTATAATTCATCAACCAGATATTTTAAAAAAACTAAATTATTTAATCTCGGACATCATGTGGGTCAGTGGTAGGTGATACACCCTTGTCGCCCTTCGGTTGTGGGTTCAAGTCTCGCAGCCTTGCCGGACGCGACGGGATACCGCCCGACCTCCGGGTTGTTCTTTTATGGAAATCCAAAATAATCAAAACTAGAACTATCCAAAATACTTCAGTCTAAAATTTATAAGGAAGGTAAACATAATAAAGATCCTTTTTCCGCGTAATAACATGTGAACATATTCATCATGTATTCTTTCAAAACACTACAACATCCTGAATTACCATAAAACGTTATTGATTACAATCATGAACCCTTATTCCTTAAAGAATTATAGATATACTCCTTCAATGCAAAAATTTTTTAAACCCAAACAATGATGGAATATACAAATCATTAATCAGTTTCAAGGTAGTCAAGTGTATCCAATATAATTTATCCAAATCAATCATGTATTATTCCAAAATCACTACCTCGGTATCAGAACTATATTATGGTTTATCATTCTCTCAACCATATATTTTCCAAAAATTTATCCTGCTATTGATTCACTTTTCATTGTTCCACACAATCTCAAGTCCATTATGAAACAATACTACAGTAAAATCCTTATATACTCCATAATTATTATAACATGTACATTGTGGATACAACACTCAAAAGACATAATCAACATAAGAACTCTAATCATTCATCTTCGTCTGTGGTAGTATCATAACTTGATTATTATCCAATAGCATCATTTGGAGCATAGTCTGATGAATGAGACATAGGTTCGCGTAGTGTCCAAACTCCTTGCAAATGAAGCATTATTCATTTGAAACCATTTTCTTACCCTTGCAGTCACGTACTCTGTGCCCTTTTCCTCCACACTTATAACAAACTCTCATTCCATTCAGGCAAGTTCCAGGGTGTTTCTTCCCACAGTTATCACATATGGGAAAATTCTTCTTTTCCCTCTTCCGTTTATCCATATTTATCTCTTCCATCCTTTTCTTCTCTTGCATCCCTTCAAATCCATAGGACTCAGTAAACTCTTTACTTATCTTATCAACACATGATATTATTTCTTCATATGATGATAATACATGCGAGACTATTTCTCTTATAAATTCTGGCTTCAGACCATGAAATATATGATCCTTCTTTCTCTTTGTATCATGTGCATTGCTGGAGTTCTCATTCCTTCTACTAGGCGCCATTTCAAACAATGGCATACACTAGATTAGTTTATGAATAACAATACCTAATCCCAAACTTGTGAAACACATAACATAAATTAAATAGTTTATGGATATAATCCATAATCATAAAAATGTCTCTTTTGAGGAAGTATATACTCTTAAACCCTTCATAATTGTTTCTATATAAAATGAGAATTATCCTAAGCATATCCCCCAGGAGTGTCGTAACCAAGAGTGCAGCATGGCCCATTGTCGTGCGCCAGTTCTTGTTCGAGTCTAGATCAAAGTGGTGTTTTCGGGTTTTACCCCTAGGTACATCTGTGCCAGATCCGCCTATACCTGCTCGTATCCAGACATGGATTTATTGCTCGGAAAACTCACAAAATCATTACAATACCAAAATTCTAGGAAGTTCTTCTACACTAATCCTCAAAGTTCATCTTAGGTCTACTTGCTCTAATCAGAATTTATCTAAATCTAGCTTCCATGGTTTGTACTAAACTTCCTCTAATACCAACTGTAACGCCCCGACCCTAGTTACCCAGAGTCAGTGCATTATTACATAAAATTGGCATGATCACAAGAAAGATCAAATCTCGAAAGACCGGTTAGTTTAGTAGCCTTGGAAACACTAGATATATTCATAAGTCTTACATTACATCATAAAATGAAAAACTACTACAACAATATAATGTCTCCATAGTCCACACTATTATCCCCTCATAATATCCCTACAGGTCATTCATAACTTATTTCTTCACATCCTGGGAAAAATAAAACATAGAAAAGGGGTGAGCTCAAATGCCCAGTAAGGATAAAAATATAGCAGAAACTTTCATAAATAAGAATAAATATTTAAGGCAACATATTACTAAAACAAAAGCCTTTCAAACTTGAACTTTCAACATAGTATGGCATAAATAAAATGAAATAAAGCCATTTACTTATTCACATGGATATTCTACTAATCGAATAATCACATGCAAAAATCAATAACCACTTTCATAATGATGGAATGCCTAATTCCAGACTATCATAACCACATAGCCAAGGCCTCGTGCCAAGACTATAAATAAGATTTTGACAAAGCCTTGTGCCAAGACACTAGTTTGTCCCATGAGACCTACCGATGCATCGAGGAGCTATAGCGGGTCCACCCGTCACATATTAAGTACAATTCATTCCCATATGAAAAGGTTTAAACATAACATAAACATTCATTTTAAAACTATCATACGAAATGTCAATACTTTCTCCATAATCCATGAATGGTATAAAAATAACACATCCACAGTCAAACATATCATAAATCCTTCAATACGTTATGGAAGTTTTGTATCATAACAAATCAACTTAATATAATCATAAAATCCATCAAAGGATGTTCACATAGATGAAATCAAAACTATTTGAGAGAAAAATCTCCTTTTTTTAAATCATTTAAAAGTCACACATTTATTAATTAAAAAATGATTTTTGGATCAATGTGTCCCATACCACTTTGAAAATTTTGAAAGGAATTAACATTTTAAAATCATTCATGTCCATATAAATAAATCCTTAAAAATTATTTTGAAGACATGGACATTAATTAAAAATATTTAGAAAGATAAATCATTAAAACATTTAAAATTCTGATTTTGATAAAGAGTACCTTTCCGAAATTATTAAAATATTCATTTTGAAATCATTTAAAAGTCACATAATAATAAAATAAATCATTTACTTTGAAGATATCCTTTTAAGCTTGTAAGGGAAGCTTTGAAAATTGTATAATAGTGGTAAATAGCCGCACCCGTCGTATAAGTTATAAAAAACATTCTTACCTTAATTTTGTCGAAGAGGTTAAAAAGAACCTTGTTTGGAAAACGACGAAAATATTCCTTTATAATAATCTTATAAAAAGTCAAAAAAGGGTATAAATGACCTTAACCCATATTATTTTAAATAGTAAAAAGGTTTTGAAATACATTTTTAAGAAACATGGATGTGGATGATAAACAGATCCCAGTAGATTATTACGTATAAACAACCTCGGATAATGAAGAGATTGTGAAATAACCATTACCTTGTACTTTTCCTTCGTTGGGGTAGGTTAGCCACCTGTATAATTGTGAAATAATTGTTATTAAATTATATAAGAATCATATTCATTCATATGATATCATATATGATCTTTTAACATTGCTTTGTTAATAATATCTAGTATTATCGTTGTTTCTGGTGTTAACTTACTCGTTTTCTTTTATATGTTTTGTTACGTAAGCCATGTTTGTAATGGATAGATTGTATATTATTAATATCCAGAATGATATCAAGTCCTTAAAAATCATTTTTAAATCATCAAATGATAATTATACTTGAATGGATACGATGGAGAATGAATCTCATCGCATTCGTGGAGACGGTAGTCCGTACGTACGCACGAGCGACAATATCAATATTTTGATATTAAAATAATATGTAAATGGATGTTATATCATATATACAGAATAATTAACATGTTATATTTATTTTTTACATGATTTACATATCATTGTTATACCGATCCAAATAATAATATATTGAATAACAATTACACCACGACGTGGAGATGGTAAACCGTATGTACGCACGTATGTTGACATTTTATTAAAAGGGTGGATAGAATACTGAATATGGTTGTAACATATTTATAATAACATCACAGTATATATATGATACTAGATTTATTATTTTATAATGGTAACAATAAAGAAATAAGAAGTGGAAGAAGAAAGGAACTTGAAAAGGGGTGGGGAAAACATTACCTCTTCTTCGGGTTCTTCCTTTTCCTTTGATCAAAAGGGCTCCTTAGGTTGGCATTCAGATCAAACTAATGCCTCTAGGTTTTAGTGTGGGATTTTGGGAGAGTATTTGGGCAGAGTTTGGCCGAACCAAAAGGCTCTGAAGGTGTGAAGAAAAGAGAAGGAGGTGTGCCCTTTTATAAGAGGGGTGAGGGGCACCTTTGGAAAAGCTAGAAATATTAGTTTATAATAAATTCATATTCGGTTTCAAATGGCTCCAAAGATTATTATTTAAATTTTAAGGTGGGGATGGGTCGAAAAAAACTCAACCAATAGAATTTAGATAGGTTTTGGCACTTATATTAACCTTATCATTAAGTATTAACTCTAAGTTAATTAGTTTCACTTTTAAAATGTCTCTGTGTATTTTTATATAATATGGTTAATAAACGTACTATATACATCCAAGATACCCCCTAGTGGTCCATTAATGATGAACCTAGCATGATATAAGTCTCTTGGCCGAACCTTATATTTTTATGAATTTAATATCAATTAATAATATAATATTAGTTTTAAGAAATCTTTTATGTCAATTTTGACACTATTCAATAGTTGATTTTTTTAAAACTCATAACAGATTGATTAATTCTAAAAAAGTCACTTAAATCAATAATAATATATCATATTATCCTAGAAAATTATTTTAATTCATTAAAAGTTTCATATTATATTTATTTGGGTATTTATAATTTCAATTATTTTAATTTTTCACTATTATAGTAATTACTCCATCATCATTGTGTCATAAATAAATTAAATTATATAATGTCAAAAAATTATAAATAAAAAATAATTATGTAGGAAGTATTTTTACCTTTCTAATTAATATTTAAAATCAAAAATAAAACATATATAACCCTATGTAAAAATTGTTTTTCTAAAAGATATATGCCTGTGTCATTTTTGTATTCATTTTAACTTAATTAAAATAAAGTGTCCCTATCACCTACAAGTGGCACCATGGGGTCCCAAAATCGACCAAAATAGGCCTATGGTCGAACATGTATCAACCAATAAGTCTAGGACACGTTTTAGGGTAATTTAGTATTATTATAATATTATTTTATAACCCGTATTTACCAGATTTACCCTTAACCATGGTAAATAAAATATTTACCGCAGTAATTATTCAAAATGTCTAAAAATAAAAGATACCAATTTACAAAATTTGAAAATTCTGATTCCAAATATGGAATCCATTTTTCTAAATTACAAACACAAAAGTGGCAGAAATTAATTTAAAATTAATTCCCGCTGTCAAAACCAAAAGCGTGTTTTTAAGAGATAATAACTATCAAAAGATTGACACTTGTTTATATTCAGTTTAATTGTAGAATTATGTAAAATGACCAACATTATATTAAATGGTAAAAATATATTCTAAATATACTTTAAAACCACTCAAATTCATAATTTATCACTATTAATTATTTTGATTAAAAAGTTGTTTTTAATTAAAATTTAGTAATTTTCACTATTCATCAAAATATTAAAGTTATCCGAAAAGTACCAAAATTTCACCTTAGGCTAAATTCGATATTCTGAATCCAAAAATGAAGTCCATTTTGAGAGATAAAATTTCAAAAATTAGGTATTACTATTCATAACGACTAGTTTGATCGGTTGTGGTGTGTGTTAAAACTCGAAGTTGCGTACAACACACGCTACTGTATTATTCAATGGAAAGCATACCGTGGAAGCATGGGATGTTTCATTTTAAATTTTTTATGTCCCCATTTAGTCAAAAAGTTTAAAATATTGTATTTAAAAATGTTTAACTATTAAAAGCTGATAAAAGTGAAATACTGAAAATGAATTTGTTCTTGCATTATGTCTAAGATACTCATAATATGGATTCTAAAATTATAAAGATTATATAACGTTTAAAATTTAGTTAATACTATTCATAACCTTTTTTGAATGGATTTTTGGTATGTCGTGGTTCAATTGAACTCGGTGTTGCATGTAGTGAACGATATTGAATTATATTGAAAAAAAACACACTATGAATTATTGGGGTGTTACAACCATTATAAGTAAAACATTTTATTTATTTTCTTTATCTACATCATTAAAAAATTATTCAATCATTATAATATAATATCATCAAAGTATACCACTTAATGAGTTGTTATTATTTTAATATCAAAACCTATATCCCACTAATCTTCCATGAAATGTGAAACTAAACCATCATTTCAGTGTACATTGAACTATCACCACATGAACCGATGAAATTAATTTTAAGTCATTACATCACATGGATGATATAAAATGAAATAGTTAATATTTATATTTAATAACAATTATTATATATTAATTATAATTTAAATGTATTATATCATCTATTATTTTACCTTTCTATTCATTTGAAGATAATAACATCATTCATGGGTATGTGTAGACTACCACCTCGACAAAGTGATGTGATTATTTTTTCATCACCACATCATACTATTGGTATATATATATATTTAATATGATATATATTATATTATTAATACTATTTAAATATAAAAGAATATTTACCTTTATTTTATAATGATCATTGAAAAATGGAAGCCTTTATCATGCATGTGTATGACCTACTGTGTCCATGACTGTATTTTAGTTAATTTTTCATTAAAAAATTTCATGGTTTGTTTATAAAAAGTATTTAATTTATAGAAATTATAATTATTTAATTATTATTATTATTTATATGTTTTAATAATGAAAATATTTACCAAATTCTATGAATAAATTATTAAAATAAGAAAAAACATCCTCAAACATCCAACGGTGGAATTAATTTATATAATACATAAATATTTTATAAAATATTTTATTTGTTTATAACATATTGTCAGATAAAAATGTTCTTAATAATTCATTTAATTGATATATTCTTATTATAGAAGATTTAAAGAATGTATTGGACTAAAGGTAAGGGATTCTCGTCTCGTAGTAATTTCAGGGAGTCACATGATTTACTCACATTTTTTTTTTATTATGTGGTACATAAATTACCTATCAATATTTCTTATGATAAATATCATGAAATTTAAAATGATTTATAATTAAACATGTTGTTATAACTATCTTAATGTTTTTATCTATGGATTACCATAGAAATAAGGGATCATGGTTAAATTTTACTTTAGTGAGGATTATTTTGTTGTTATGCACCTAATTTTATTTAAGTGAGATATATGTACTATTGATTTTAATTGTAATATCATTAATCATTGAATAATCATGGAATTTAATTGTTCAACTTGACTTATTTAATCCTATTGGATTTGAATTTAAATTAAACAAGTGTTAAAGAGTTTCATTACTCAATTTTCTATTCATTGGGTTATAACACTTCTTCATATACCTTATTATGGCATAATAACTTGTGAATTTTACTATTAATGTATTTATTATATATATATAGTTATTTTGAGGATTTAAATTTTTGACAACTAATCTCTCTAGTAATATAATCTCAATTCAATTATATGATCTTTATAATGTTTATTCATCTAAAATTATAGTTAATTGGGATATACATTTAATCAAATTCATGTACCTATATTCATGATGTGAATATAAAACCCCTTTAACATGATATATAAAAAATATAATTATTTAAAGATATTTAATGTTTCACTTGAAGTTATTCGTTCATGACTCTTACTATTAAAATGTTATGGGGGTGTTAAAGGGTTTATATGATAACATCCTTTATTGTAAAGATTTTTTATGCTCATGTATACTTTGTATAAATTAAAATGATTACATTTTCTGGAACAATATATTATTTCCACTATTTTAGTTATGAATTCAGTTTATATGTTTAATTTATATTTCCACCCTTATTGATTAGAAAACCATTAATGGTTTCAAATGTACGTCACAATTATATTGTACTATATTTTATATCATGATTCATTCTATTTAATATCCATGATTTTTAAAATATTTTTTGGATTATTCTTTTATTAATATAAATGATATATGTAATTAATTTTACATAGAGAATAATGTTATTTTATTTTTTTAAAATAAAAATTCATAATGATTCCTAAATTGATAACATTTTATTCAATCTTACATAATATTTGAGGATAATTTTTTTATCAGTTAAAATATGAAAGAAATTTTCCCCATCCTAAAATTAATTTTCCTTTGTTCTTACAAAATAAGTATCAATTAATTTTTTATATAAGAAAAATTTTCATAGTATTATTTAAATTTCTTTTTTTAAATAGATTTTTTGATGAGAAATTTATTTTTCCCTAAAACATATTTTTTAATTATTCTTTATTTATTATTCCATTCATCAAATTTAAGAACCCTTGAAATTAATTATGTTCCACTAGTGTTATTGTTTATTAATACCAACCTCATTATTTTTATAGTTGTATTATGATTTTTTTGAACATATTTTAACGGAACATGTTTCTTTTACACATGTTATACATGTTAATAAATTAATAATGTCTGTTTCTATGAGTTGTATAATGATATTCTAGATCTAAGTACTTATTTTTTTGTTCAGTGGAATTGCTTAGGATGATGTATTGTTCCTATATAAAACATGAACGAGTGGTTCCCTTATAAACCATAGATGGGTGGTTATGTTATAACCAAAAAGAACCGTAAATTATTACCAATGATGGGCGGGTCCATGATATCCCATAAATTCACATGGTAACAGTTAAATTATCTAAGGTATAATATCAGAATTCATCGATATGATAATTTCAATTTTTAAGGGTTTTAAGGGTTATATAATGATAATATTCCCTCAAATAAAAATATAATTTTTATGCCTATTATGGGTTATAAATCTTTCATTTGATAATGATTGAATGCCAATGGTGTCTAATTATTGAACCTTATAAATGTTTCTATTTATAATTTTTTATTCCATATTTCTTGATGGAAGATCATTATATTTATGAGTATTAATTCCCTTATGTTATTTTCATGCACTTTGATTATGACATTATTTCATTATAACCATATTTTTATCATTAATTAAATTCATTTATTAATGGTATTATTTACCTTTAATGAGCATTTACCATCATATTTATTATATTTAATTTTTTCATGGTTTATAAATAATGATGTTAAATGAATTGTTTCTAGAAGGGTTTTATATATAACATTATGAAAAAATAATATGTAATATAAATTACTAATATATTTTATAAAATGGTCTTTTGATGTCTTGGGATTTATTTTTGTATGTGTTTTTCATAATATTCTAAAACGCTAATACCTAAATACCCTTTTGTATGTTTGTGATAAATTTTTTTTCTATTTTTTATATGTTTTAAATGAAAAAAATTACTCCATAATTGTTGATATCAATCCAAAATTGTTATTATTATATTATTATCATTGGATTTCAGATTTTTTGTTTTGGATAATTATAGTAGTTATCATAGTATTGTTTTGAGAATTTTGGATACTAGGTTTTTTTCATGTGAAGTTATTTTAATATTAACAGTTTCGATCCTGGGTCTACATTCGGAAGGTATATAATATTTTTATATTTATTTTCACCCTTTTGGATGTTTTATTATTTGAAATATTTAGGTTATTAATGACATTTTGGTGGAATCATTGTTGGGTGTATATATTAGTGACCCTAAGGATTAATGTTAATTATTATTTAACGAAGAATACCATTATTTACATTTAAATACGTTTCATGGTATTGATGACCTGTATAGTTTTTCATATCCTAGAAATTGAGTTAATTATAGGTTATTACAAATTGGGAACAAATGGTAGAGCAATCCCTTGGATTGAAAAAAACCGGTCCCTATAAGAATAATGAACATGCTTCTTATTTTGGGGAACATTATTTTATTAAGGTAGATAGATCATTATGGGATTTTTTTTGAATGAATGTTGATTTATATAATGCAATAATATTTTATTTTATTATGTCTTCTGGGTTACTAAGGTTATGTATTGAGATGATTAGTATATATTGTATATTAAATGTTTAAAGAATATACATTTTTTGTTTGATACTTTTAATGTGATTGATGTTATTTACAGATAAGTGTTACATCATTCATAGAATAGTATGTGAAAATTCCATTCTAAACATTGGGTTTTAATAGAATTTATTATTATTTTGAATAATTTTAAGGATATTTATTTTTCTAATAATTTAGTTTGGACTTTGGGTATTACTATTGAATTTTGGAGATTAATTTTATGAATGATTATTGATTTTTGAAAATATCATAACATGTTATAACCATTTTTATTAGATAAAATTTAGATACAAGATGAATATATTTCTTTTATGGATTATAGAATCTATTATATGTTGATATTATTTCATTTTTAATGGAAAAATAATTTAACATACAGATTTTTTAGTGATAAAAGGATAATATTGTGATGGTAAAAGATTAAAGGAAGTAATTATACTCATCAGGTATGTATATTTTATTATGTTCTTCATTTGGATTGAAAATGAATACCTAAAATTGTGGAATGGAATAGTGAATTAATATTTTATCTTATTACCATAATTTCTAATGAGATGATGGTGTTTCAAAAAACACTTAGTTAAATGGTTTTGTGGTTGTTAACATTTTTATGATAAATGATTTTCTCATGATCAATGAACAATGTCACACTCCACCATTAATTTGGGATTATTATTTTCTTCTATGTTAATATACACACATACCAATAATATTTTCAAACGTGGAATCCTAGTTATGATTTATTCTTGATGTTATCCTTACTTATTTCTCTATCTCCTTTCATGTGAATGATTTATAATCAGGTTTTTATGATGTTGGATTTCAAAAAAGTAATTTTTAAATGTCAAACCCATTTTTTTTACTTAATTTTAATATTATGAGGATTAAATTTTTTAAAAGTGGTTATAATGTAACACACCATGATTTTAAATTATGAACATTATGTACCATAACATATATGACATGCAACACTGAGATTAAATGGCCAATAGAATATTTGACAGTTATAACTTAGTTGTAATATTGGAATGTATTATAATATATATATCTGTTTGTGTGTGTATGTGTGTAATTCATACTAAATATTAATTTATTGTGTAAGAACCCATATATTTGTTTCTGTTATGTATTTCAATTTCTGGTCGTTTATGAGAAAGAGAGAAAAATTTAGAAATTTTCCAAGTACACGCTCTGTACTTGGAACCGCAATGGTGATCTCTTCATTATTCTTGAGTTTCATTCCATGATTTTCCCTCTTTCTCATGATATTGTGGGTTGAACATTTTGTGTGTTTTCATAGATCAACAACGTTCTAAGGAGAATAAATCCTCGTGGTTCAAGTATATTGATCTCCTAGCATCAAGGTAGGTGGTTTGTGCCTTAACATTCGATGTCTTTGTGTTTTATATGAAATTTCCAACAATACCCATGAACGGGGTATTGTGTGTTTACCTTTTTTCACCTGTTTTTTCCTACCTTTATTTTATGCCTGTGAAGAGGTAATTTTATCATGTATGATGTTAATTGCTGGGCTTGGATGTCTTGACATGCCTTTTTTTGTTTACAGCCTTTGGGTCTTGTTTAGCCTTTGGACGTTGTACCTTTTTTTACAGGCCTTATTACTATAGGATGGAATGATATTCATGACAAGCTTGTTTTTCCCTATATTGGTTAGCCATGTATACCTATATGTGTGCTTTGGCCTTATTGCATTATTATGCACTGACTGGCATGGGACCATGAGAACCTGGTGTTATAGATTATATGGGGATAGATCGATTGAGCTTCCTCATAGAGTCTTGTACATTATAGACTACAGGGGGTAGACTGAGTGAGCTTCATAGAGAGTCTTGGATATTATAGACTATATGAGGGTAGACCTAGTGAGCTTCCTTATAGAGTCATTAATTGATTGAATTTCCTTATTCCATTCCAGGATAGAGGAAGAATTGATCGATCGAGATTCCTTGGAGAGTCGGTGATAGACCTGAGTCTATAAGAGGATTGACCGAGAAGATTCCTTAGAGATTTTATATACCTTGCAGCTATAAGAGGTTTAGACCACATGATCTTCCTCAGAGATTCCCTAACTACCCTAGGCAATATGGGGAATTGACCGAGCAAGCTTCCCCAGAGAATCTTATAATTTTGTATGACCAAACCAGAGGGGTTAGGCTGAGTGCATAGCCTAGAGGGTTATTACATCTTCTTGGGTAGGACCAGAGGTGTTGACTGCTAGTACTTCCCAGAGGTGTTCCTGTTTTGGTTAGCTATTTGCTTCATTGTTGCTTGTAGTTCTGTGGATTTATCACTATTGTATATCATTATGTTTTCTGCTTATTGTTTACTTCTTACTATACTATTACCTTCCATATACTCACTGATAGCTAGGAATAGATCATCGGGTGGTTTCCTACTGGGATATAGTCTCACACCCTGTTTGGGACATGATTTTGAGCCTAAAAAGACTATGTTGTTGCAGTTATAGATAAGGGAAAGCACCCTTAGACTTCTGGTACTTGATTGCTTTGGAGCAGGAGAGCATGGGACCAAGATGAGGCTTGTGATGCTAAGAAGTTGCTTATCTATTTTTATTTTGTACTTTGGTTTAGTATTGTATTTAGAATTGTGACTTGTTTGGATACTTTCCTAGAAATATGTATCGTGCATCATTTCATATATACATGTGTGCTCTAGTTTTGATTGTTTTAGTCTTCCACTTTTTACTGTTGTTGGATATTTACTGCTTCCGCAATTATATGCTTTTTTTACTCCTGTTGTGTAATCTTCTAATGACGGCATAGTTTCCCCACTATCACACCCAAGGACCTCACTGCAAGTTAGCAGCCTCAGGCATTTGGGGAAATGCGCTTGAGGCCAAGTGACCAACTGAGTACGGGGCACCTCTAGGTGGATTTCGAAACTAGTACGTTACAATGTGGTATCTGATGAATTATTTTTTCTTGATTTAATGTTTGGATCCTTTGGTAAGGGATGGAATAGATTTGGTACTTGTTAATAAGTTGTTCCCGGGAGTAGCTAACCTTTGTACATAGAAAATCCAATCTACCTCATTTATTACAGTTTAATGGTTTTCAAATTTTACAGTTGATATAACTTCACATAGATAGATTCCCAAGCCTAGTGTTGTTATTGTTGTTGCTATTAGGGTTCCATTTATTTCTCAACCCGATGAGATAAGGGTATGCCATATCATGCATCATATATGCACTTGTTAGAAATCACATTCCAGGCATCTATGCCATGCCATATTGGATGTGTTAGTGATTGCATGTTTTTGTGATATACACTATGTAAATTAAGCATGCTATTGTGATAGATGCTTGATAGAAACCCTGTTGTTTAATAGAGAATTTGGTTGCTTTCTACCTTTCTTAAATGAACACAGATTTTTTATTCTTGCGGTGTTATGGGCCCTCATGAATCGGATCCTGGTGGATCTTTGATTATTTTTTTCCTTATATATGACTGTATAAGATTCCAAGCATTGATTCTCTGGGAGTATGGGCCCTCATGGATCGTAATTTGGCACCACCATACTTCTTTTTTCATTTTTTTCTAGGATTTGGTGCAGTTTCTGAGCTACTGCCCATAAAAACCCAGAATACATGACGTGTACATTATGACTACACATCGTGTAGTTTTTAAATCATGTCACTTATTGTATGGGAAGAAACACCAGGTTTTGAAAGTCTTCGTGAACACACCCTGTACGGTTGGTACACAGAATGTAATAGTTAGTCGTGTACTCGGCCATGTCACTAACAACACGGGTCGGGGAAGCTCGTGTAGTACGTGACATGTTTGAAATGAACACGCCGTGTAGCCTTATTATAGGTACATGTCCGTGTCACGAACAACACGGGTCAGTGTTATCTTCTCCTATACACATCATGTTTGTTCGGAACACGCCATGTAAGGGTCAGCCGTGTAGCCTTCCATGTAAATAACAACACGGATCACCGAAACCTTGTCTAGTAAACGTTGTGTCCTTGGTGTACACGTCATGTAATCTAGGGTCAAGAAGACCATGTGGGTTTTCTGTGTATAGAGACTCAGGTAGGGGAATGGAGTTCATGTACACACCATGTGTGGGGACAAAACAACGTGTAGTCCAGGGTGTTACACGACCAGGGGTGGAAGAAATACACGCCCATGTGAATGGCTCAAGAAAACATGTTGTGTAGTTAGTATACACATCATGTAGTCGTGCATTGTAAAACTTCAATGTTTATTTCTCCTGTTCCCATCATGTAATCTTGTGTTCTCAGTCTGTGATAATCTTGATCTAAGGTGTGATTTTGATCTTTCAGAGATATGCCACTGAGACGTCCTCCGGTTGTACATCAACTATCAGACGGTGATCAGACACCGGATATGGCTGATCGGGGACCTCCTGTAGATCCTCCTTCTATTCCAACCTTGGCACTAATAGTTATAACCGTTTCAGGAACCGATGCGCAGTTCAGGGAGGACTTTTTTATAATGCTGCGGACCTTTCAGGGAGCGCCGCCTCCTTCCCCATCGATGGCTGAGTTGACACTGGTTTTGCAGCAACAGCATCATCCTACTTTCTCATGGTATGGAGGACCCCATGCTCTAGATTCATGTCTATAGGACACTCTGAAGATCTTTGAGCATCTCGAGATACGTCAAGAGAAAAGGGTAGAGTTTGCTACTTATATTCTCCAAGACACCTCCAAGAGGTGGTGGAAGGTGATGTCATAGTAATTTCAATAGCAGAGTATGACTTGGGATGAGTTTTGTAACATCATCTACGATTAATTATACCCGGAGAGCTTGAGGTCCAATCGAGCCCTGGAATTTATGAGTCTGGAGCAGGGGACTCTTTCTGTTATGGAAAACTAGTCTCGTTTTACTGACCTATAGTTGTTCACAATGATTTTAGTAGGTGATGAGTTGTTCCTTGCTAGTAATTTTGAAGATTGTCTTAGGCAGGAGATCCATTCCTAAGTGAATATCTTCAGGTTGACTTCGATATCATCTATCGTCAACTAGGCGCTGATCACTGATAGTAATATGATAGATTCTAGAGCAGTGGGCCCGGGTGGTTCGACATTTAGAGTCGGTGTTCCTCCTACTGATAGCAGAAAGTGCCGTATAGAATCTACTGAATGAGATCAGATTATGCATGAAGTATCTTCAGGGAGCCATGTTGTATGCTACTAGTGTGGATGGAGTGGGCATTCTAGGCCTCAGTGCCAAAGAGACCCAATGGAGTGCCGATCATGGGGCAAGGTTGGCTATCTTCGGCATTTTGGTCAGATCTTCTCTCCTACAACTGGTGATAGGGGTTCTTCTATGACCAAACATTTAGGGAATACATCTCTAGTTTCTCACCATTATGGGAAATGGAGTTCTTCCGGCCGTTTGAGCCATGGTAGAGGTCGCGACAGTGAAAATCAGTCACCAGTTTACCCGCGACAGCAGTGTGGCTTATCTCAGAGTGGTCATCCAGGGGCACAGGGCCACAGTACAGGCCATACATTCGCTGTGGACCAGACCTATCTTGAGCAGGATTCCTGCCCTTCCATAGTTCAAGGTATAATTGTAGAAGCTTCTGTTTTATCATCAGCACTATTTGATATTGGTTCTTTGTATAGCTTTATCTCTATTGTTGTTGTGGAGAGCCTTGGGCTCGATGTCGTTTCGTCTGCCAAAATGTCGACTCTTGATACACCATTAGGAAAAAGTACATCTAGCGTACTTCAGTGTAGAGAGTTCCCTCTTGTGGTTGCAGGGTGTCACTTTTTCTGGGACCTCTATGTCCAAGAGATGACATGCTATGATGTCATTCTCGGGATAGACTAGTTGGTTCTATTCCAAGTAGTTGTCGATTAATATCTCTGCAGGGTGAGTTTTATATCACCAGAGGGTGTATCATTTCTTCATAGAGGCGAGTTGGATGTCCAGGCGGGTAGACCTTGACCCAAGCATCATGGGTTAGGAGGTGTTACAGCCCAGATTGTCTGTATTTATCTGGATGACCAAGGGACTTTGCAGTTAGACTTTCCTCTAGGGGTGGATCATTTCAGGGATGTCATTCCAGAGGACATTTCATGTTTCACTCTAGAGCGTGATGTAGACCTCTCGATTGAGCTCGTGCCAGGAGTGGTACCGGTGTCCATTCCTCCTTATGGGATGGCTATTCCTGAGTTGCAGGAGCTCAAGAAGCAGTTGGAGAACTTCCAGGAAAAGTGTTTCATCTGACCCAGTACTTCTCCATGGTGTTCACCTTTACATTATGAAAATAAGGCAGACGACACACATGATTTTTGTGGATTAACAGAAGTTGAACAAGTTGATGGTTAAGAACTGATATCCCTTATCGAGGATCAATGACCTCTTTGATCAGCTTCGAGGAGCCTGAGTGTTCTCAAATATTGACTAGAGGTCTGGTTATCATCATTTTCATGTTATACCATCATATATACCTCATAAAACATTTAGGAGCAGGTATGGTCTATACGAGTATACGTTCATGCCATTCGGTCTAATGAATGCGCCAATAGTTTTTATCGCACTAATGAACCGAGTGTTCCATCCATACTTGGATTCCTTTGTGGTGGTTTTCGTGGACGACATCTTGGTGTACACTCACACTCGACACGACCATGCTACCCATATTTAGATCGTTCTGAGTACATTGAGAGAGAATCAGTGATATTCTATGCACTCGAAATGCCACTTTTGGATGGACCAGATTCCCATCTTGGGTCACATTTTCTCAGATATTTGAGTATCAGTAGACCAAGGGAATGTGAGAGCTATTGTTTCCTTGGAGCAGCTGAAGAATGTCTTTGAGGTGTGGAGTTTTTTAGGGTTGGATGGATACTATAGGCATTTCATAAAAGACTTTTCATGCCTAGCAGCACCTATGACAGGTATGACCAAGAAAGGGGCGAAGTTCTTATGTTCAGATTCTTGTGAGACAGCCTTTCAGGAGCTGATAGGGAGGTTGACGTCAGCACCGATACTATTCTTGCTTGATTTGGGCAAGAGATATATAGTCTAATGTGATGCTTCAGATGTCGAACTGGGAGCTGTGCTTATGCAAGGAGTAGGAGTCGTTGCGTACGGGTCTCGACAGTTGAGGCCACATGAGAGAAACTACAGGACGCATGATCTAGAGTTGGAAACTGTTCTTTATGACTTACGCTATTGGATACATTAACTTCTGGAAGAGCACTTTAGGGTTTTCACTGACCACAAGAGTCTCAAGTACATCTTCACTCAGTGTGATCTTAATATGAGACAATGCCTATGGGTAGAGTATCTTCAGTCCTTCGACATTGAGCTTACCTATACGTCGGGAAAGGGAAACATAGTGGCTGATTCATTAAGCACGAGAACATATATTCAGGATGTTTAATAGGCCAGTAGTGAGTGGTAGCTTATGGATCTGTTCTCTGAGATTCATTTAGAGGTGCATGAAAAATTAGGGAAGAATTATTTCTTCTATAGCTATTACCTCTACCCATCTTGATCGGGTATGGATGAGTCAGTTATCAAACTCATAAGGCCTGCTACATCAGAAGAGTGTGTCATAAGAGGACCCTCTTTGTGGATGGACAATGGGTGAGGATGAGATCTTTCATTTCCAGGGACTCATATGGGTTCCGGTAGACATATGTGAGGAGTTGTTGTGAGTTTTCATTCCATAGTTTCGACAGTTCATCCTGGCATCACCAAGATGTATCGTGATCTACACCACCAATACTTGTGGCTTGGTATGAAGAGGGATGATGCTGGTTTTGTCTTGAGGTGTTCCACTTTTCAGCAGGTGAATGCAGAGAATCAGTTGTCAGTAGGGATTTTATAGCAGATACCCATTCTCAAGTGGAACTTGAACAATTTCGCGATGGACTTCGTGACCGATTTACCGAGGTCACCTCGAGGGAGTGATGTTATTTGAGTTGTCATCGATGGGCTTATGAAGGTTACTCACTTCATTCCGATCAAGGAGACCTTCAATGTTGATCAGTTGCAGTAGTTTTACTTCCAAGAGATTTTATTTCTGCATTTATTTCCACAATTCGTTGTTTCAGACAGGGATGAACATTTTACTTCTCGGTTCTAGTAGGGTCTTCAGAAGGCTTTGAGTACACATGTATTTTTGCGTACAACATTCCCTCCCCAGATAGATGGCCAGTCCGAGCGTACGATCCAGCTTCTTTAGGATATTCTCTAAGACTGTATTCTAGACTTTGGCAGTTCTTGGGAGAAGCATATTCCACTTTTGTAATTTTCATATAGCAACAGTTTTCAAGAAACTATTTAGATGTCACCTTACGAGGATTTTTATGGTAGTCCATGCCGCTCACCATTGTGTTGGCTGGAGGCAATAGAGGAAGCTTTGCTGGGACCTCGCCTTGTTCAGGAGATCTCATAGGAGATAGAATTGATTCAGAAGAGGATGCATACAGAACAGTCTCGATAGAAGTCTTATGCTGATCAGCGGAGATTACCTCTAGAGATCGATGTCAGAGATCAGTTTTACCTATGTGTCACACCGTGGTTGGGACACAAGAGGATTCATAGACAGGGTAAGCCTTCACCATGGTACGTCGGGCCATTTGAGGTGTTAGAGAGAGTTGGGCCGGTTGCCGATCAGTTGCAGTTACCTCAGAGGTACCGGGCTATGCACGAATTCTTCCCATTTCTAAGCTCCGACGTTACTTTTCAGACCTATCTCATGTCTTTCAACCTGAGGAGGCTGAGCTCGAAGCAGATGCATCGTTTTAGGAGAAACATATCCGGATTGGTGATCATAGTACAATGGTTCCCCGTGGCCGGTCTGTTTCTCTGGTATGGGTGTTATGGAAGAACGGGTGAGTACATGACGAGACCATGGAGAGGAAGGCCGATGTATGATTGGAGTGGATGGAGCTATTCAGGGTTTCTTCTTCTATGCCTTGCTAGAGAAATTTAGGGACTATTTTCATTATAGGGGGAAGTTTGTAAGAACCCGGATCATCGTTTCAGGTATGTTTTTCCTTTTCTGGTCATTTTTGAGAAAAATAGGAAAATATGTAAATTTTCAAAGTACATTTCGTGTACTTTATAAGTACACGCTGTGTACTTCGATTCCACGGATGGCTGTGTGCTGCCTATGTCCGAGAAACACACACACTGTGCATGGGCGATGTGGAGGCCACTTAATGCGGAGTACGGAATAGCCTAGTACATGATGGGTACCCAGGAGTAAATGTCGTGTACATTCTTTTTTTAATTAAACGGACCGGGGTCACGCCTCATCAACAGAATCGTCTTATTCTCCATGTTCTCCGACCGAGAGCATCTCGTATGGCCGCAAAAATCCTCTGAGCCCCCGAGCCTCCGTCTGTTTTCCGAATCGACCGTCGTCGATTGTGTTGGAACCACAGTGATGAGTTGTTCCTTTTTCTTGAGTTTAATTCTATGATTTTCCCTCCTTTACAAGATTTCATGGGTTGAATGTTTTGTGTGTTTTCATAGATCTTCGAATTTGTAAGGAGAATTACACCTCGTGGTTGAAGTATATTGATATCCTAGCATCACGGTAGGTGGTTTGTGCCTTCCCGTTCAAAGACATTGAGTTTTATGTGCATATTCCACCAATACTCGTGAATGGGGTATTACGTGTTTACCATTTTTCACCAGTTGTTTTCCTACCTTTCATGTATTCTTTTGTAGAGGTAATTTGATCATTTTTGAGGAAATTTTCTAGGCTTGGTTGTTTTTTCATGCCTTGTTTTGTTTACGACCTTTGGGTCATGTTTAGCCATTGGCTGTTGTACCAGTTTTCCATGCCTTATGACTATAGGATGGAATGATATTCTTAACATGCTTGTTATGTTGTAGACCGGCTAGCCATGTAGCTATATAACTATGCTTTTCCCTTATAGCATTTTTATACATTGAATAGAATGGGACCGTGAGAACCTGGTGATATAGACTATACGTGGATAGACTGAGTGAGCTTCCTTAGAAAGTCTTGGACATTATATACTACAGGGGGTAGACCGGGTGATTTTCCTAGAGAGTCTTGGATATTATAGACTATAAGAGGGTAGTCCGAGTGAGCTTCCACATAGAGTCTTTACTTGTTTGGATTTACTTCAACCATCCAGGAAAGAATGGGAATTGGCCGAGCATGCTTCCTTAGAGAGTCTGTGATATACCTGAGCCTATATGAGGATTGACTGAGTGACCTTCTTCAGAGAGTTTCTAGACCATGAGGCTATAAGAGGGTTAGACCACGTGATATTTCTCGGAGTTTCCATGACTACCCTAGACTATAAGGGGAATTGACCGAGCAAGCTTCCCCAGAGAGTCTTACAAATACGTATGACCAAACCAGAGGGGTTTGGATGAGTGCAATGCCAAGAGGGTTGTTGGTACATCTTGGATATGACCAAAGGGGTTGGCTGCGAATACTTCCCAGAGGGGTTCCTATTGTGGTTAGCTGTTTGCTTCACTGCTGATTGTTGTTTTGTTGATTGACCATTATTGTATATCATCATGTTTACTGCTTACTATTTACTAGTTGTTGTTTACTACTTATTGTACTATTACCTCCCATATACTAAATGACTGTTAGGAACAGATCATCGGTTGGTTTCCTGCTGGGATTTATTCTCACACCCTATTTGGTCCATGCTTTTGGCCCCAAACAGACGATGTTGTTATAGGTATATACAAGGACAAGCAAACTTTGACTTCTAGTACTTCACTGCTTTTGAGAAAAAGAGAATGGGACCAAGCTGAGGCTTGTGATGCTGAGGAGTTGCTTATATATTTTTCATTTGTACTTTGGTTTAGTATTGTATTCAGCATTGTGAATAGTTTGGCTTCTTTCCAAGACATATTTTTCTTGCATCATTTCATATATACATTTGTGCTACATTTTTTTATTGTTTTAATCTTTTGATGTTTACTGTTGTTGGATATTTACTACTTCCTCTATTTTATTATTTGTTTACTCCCATTGTTTACTCTTCCATTGAGGGAATAGTTCCCCACTGTCACACCCAAGTCCCTCGCTACTAGTTGTTAGCCTCTAATGATTGGGGAAATGCACTTGAGGCCATCTGACCAACCGAGTATGGGGCACCTCTAGGTGGCTTCCCAAACCAGGATGTTACATATTGATGCCATGAACCTTCCCCCATGGCCCTTTTCATGACTACTCCATGCATGCCATCCATATTCTAGGGGTTGGAAACATGACCTAGAATGCCATATCCCTAAAATGTTAAGGCATTTCCTCAAAACCTGTACACACAATGACAGGGAACAATGTGCACAAGTAAAAAACGATGGAAGAATAATGGTACAACCACAACAAAAAACCTCTACAGACTGCAAAATTATTTACTGAAAATAAAGGGGCTAGAATACAATCCCAATTAAAATTAAAGTACACTAAAAATGAAAAAATCAAATCCTGAGTTCTTTCACCAAGAATCCTACCTAAAGGGTAGGTACATCTCATCATTGCAGCTCTCTATGTCAGTAGATCACCTCATGCACCGTTTTTCAATCCCCTCTGAGAACTATCTATCCCCAACTCCTCAAGAATCATTCAATCTAACTGTTTTCTTCAAAAGACACAATATTGTGTAGTCGTAACTCGTGCAGGGGTGAGTATAACAATATTCAGTAGGGACCCCAGCACCCCTATAGGACTCTCATAATTTCACAAACTAAAAACCACAAGCCATGATCTCAATCACAAATCACAATGAAAATGAAATATCACACCAGGTTTAACTTATGTACATATGTACAGATTTTTAGTCATAAAGCTAGATCATATTATTTTTTCATGAGTCTCTGATACTGACCCACACAAGATCTATCTGTGCTAATCCACACAGGATCACTCGGTGCTGATCTTTACAAGATCATTCTGTGATTATCCACATATGATCACTCTATGTTGATCCATACAGGATTGGTCGGTACTGATCCATAGAAGATCATTATTCATTCTTCACATCTCACCCAACCAATGGATTTCCACACAATGAACACTTGATTCTTGGAGGATTCTCTCTTCCATCCATCAGTTGTATTACAACCAGAATGAATTCGCATGAAGATTTAACCCAATGAACTGCCATGTGATAAGGTTTCTAATTGAACAACGGCGCGTCAACTTAACACCCAATTTGTGAGTTATAGGAAATTTAGTGTCCAGGGCGCAGTTGGATTCGAGGTAAATCAAACATTGATATTCTCTATCTTTCATCAAAACTCATTCCCTAGAATCGTTTAAATAGATGAAAGAGTGGATCAATGAACCACACAATTAAAGAGGTTATTACAGATGATTTAGAAGCTTCTCATCCTTTTGTGCTCATCGTTGAATCCTACAACATTCATCGAAGCCTCATTCTAGGTTGGTGAAAGGTGTTGTGGCACTTTGTCAAAGGTTTCGTCTATTGAGTACAAAAATCCATGCCCAAGCTTTGTTTCAACAGACGAAAGAGAGGATAAATGAACTATACAATTAAAGAGGATAATTAATGAATTAAAATAACAAAAATATTAATTCTCTAAATAGTGCAGTTACACAAACAAGTGTAACTCACCATTTAATGGTCTTAAAACCCATCTTGTCGAAGTTATGCTTCCTTTAAGTGAATCTAGGAATGTTGAATTCAATGTATCCTTCAAAAATTTAATCCAAGAACCGGTTTAAAAGATAGAAATCATCTCCCGAACGTTTACTGAACATACCTTAAAAAAGACCAAAAATTATTTACAGTAACTCTCACCCACGCCGGTCGAGGTTATGCTCTACCTAAGGGGAACACACCCTCACAAGCACAACAGTACACGCATATTTCAAATCTGAGATACTGTTTAGGAGTTTTAGTATTTAACAATAAAATAATTGTTACTTAATTAATTCATTTACAACCAAAATCTAATGTCCACTCATGGCCTACACCAGCCAATGTTAGGATCTACCTAAGAAAAAAATACCCTCACATGTTTAGTGGTTGTCTCAGATTTTTAATCTGAGTCTCTGTTCGTGAGTTATATGCATTTTAAAAATAAAATAAATTTATTTAATTACATTATTTACTGTTATTCCATTTTCATGTTTTCTAATCGGAGCCCTGTAACGACTAATCCAAAGTCACACATAAGGAAGATCTTCCATCCTTAATGTAACAGTTCCATCATATTTCTGATCGAGGGACCCATTTAAAAGTTATTTTACTTATAAAGGAAAACCACTCACAAGGGCTATTTAAATCCTAACATTTTTCGACAGATCATTTTGGGCACTCTGAGCCTCCGAATAATGTGCTGTCAATTTTTTAATACTTCAATAATTCCATATAATTAGAAAAATTAATCTTAATTTCCATAAAATTACATTATCCCCACCTTAGGGCTTTATGACCCAAAAATCTAACACAAAATAGAATAAATAAAATGAGGGTACTAGGAACGAATATGAGACTCCTTCTCCCATGTTCTCTCTTTGAGGTTCTCGTGCTGCCACCAAACTCGCACTATAGGGATCAACCATCCTGAAAATACTCTCAATTTTCGATCTTCTATATCTGAAGGGAACTCTTTAAATGTTTCCCCATCATCAATGTCCAACTCTCCCAGTTGATAAAGTGTGATTGATAATGGAGGCATCTCCTCAACTGTGACACATAGAAAACATTATGCACGATGTGAATTTGTGGGCGAAGATCTTTCCGGTACTCTTCCTTTCCATTTATGTTGAGAATCTAGAAATAATTGATTAACCTTAGAGAATGGTATATGCCCCTACCAAATCTCTGTAATCGTCATCGTGGTGAGACCCTTAAAAGACATAATCTCTATCCTTAAACTCCAAGGGTATCCGTATCTTTTAGGTATAAGACTTATGCTGGATCTATGCAGTCTTAATTTTATCCTGTATGATCTGAACCTCTTTCGTGGTATCCCAATCCCACTCAGGACCCATAAGTGCTAACTCCCCTCGGTCTATCCAGCATAAAGTTGATCTGTACGGTCGCCTGTATGGGGCCAAAAAAAGATACATTGTAATGGTTTTGTGATATCTATTGTTGTATGTAAACTACACTAGTGGTTGGAGGTCCTCCCAACTCTGTCCAAAATTTAGTGAGAAAGCACGAAGCATGTACTTGTTTATATGTATAGTACGCTCTGTCTGACCATCTTTCGGAGGATGAATGGCAGTGCTCAAGAACAGCTATGTATTGAACGCCTATTGAAATCCCATCCATATCCAAGAGGTAAATCGATCATCATGATATGAGATCACCATCAATAACACTCTGTAAATCCATACAAAATCCTATACGTAGTGGAATCCCAAGACCTCAACTGATCCCTTCTCTATGATGAGTTGAAAGTGGGCCATCTTGGTGAGTCGGTAAACGATCACCCCGATGTAATCATTTCCCCTAGATGTATGTGGTAGCCCAATCACGATGTCCATATACATACCATCCCACTTCCATTACGACACCAAAAGTGGTTGTTCTATGCCTGCTTGAACCTGATGCTCAGCCTTCACATGTTGACAAATGAGACACCGTGAAACCAAATCCATAATTTATTTCACCATCCCTAGCCCCCAGTACTGACACAGGAGATCAGGGTACATCATTTCTACACCCGGATGTACCTCTAAAGAGGATATGTAGAACTCCCTCTACACCTCCTCATGTACCATCGCTGGTACCATGGTGAGTCCTCCAAAGTGGATGACATGCTCCCTAATTTCTAAAAATCTTTCAGGATCCTTTCCTTGGGATATCTAAACATGTTTGGCCTCTGAGTTCATGTCAACATGTTGTGCCTCCCAAAATCACTGAAGGAGTGGAGGAGTGATAGTCATTGATTGGTGGTAAGATACTCCATCACTATCCACTAATGATATCTATAATGTGGTTATCTTCTTTATTGCCTCACTCAAATATTATAGACCAGACTTGTGGCTGAGTGCATCTTCCACTATGCCCCCACCCAATAGTATAGACTATCTTGAAGTCATATTCCTTGTGAAACTCTAACCATCTTCATTTTTACATCTTCTGAAAAGCCTATGTTCACCATTCTATCCATGAGAAATGCTCCCAACTTTTAACTAATTGATGTGCCCATCGATTCATTGGTAGTGGGTACTCATTATCCTTAACCAAATGGTTAAAGTGCTAGTAATCAACACATATACTCAAACACTGGGTCTTACAAACAACTTCCACTACAAGATCAAAACTATACTCTCACCTTCCAGATCTCCATGGGATCCATTTGATATAAAGTTGTACATATCGGTGTCATCCTTTGGTATAAGAAAAATCAAAATTCCCTCTCTTGTGGGGAGGTAATCCGAGAAAGATCTTTAGAATGGATGTTCCTGCAGTCTTCCACTATATTTGGGAACTGGAATATGAAAACTCATACTGCCACCAGGGTATTTTTGGTCGATTCAATAGTGATAACATGTACCCTCCTAGAATGAGAGAATCATTTGCTTCCGGGGTTTACTTTTTTTCACTAAACAAGTAAAATCTCATTCTAATGATGTAGATATACTAAATAATTTTTTCCTAAAATAGTTAATCATATCATCAATGGTGGATGACCAGTCCATACCAAAAATAACATCATAAGGCCTCGATGGTTCTTCAAAGAGGATCAAACTAAAACTCTCTACTCATGGGTTTGGTCACACCATCATCATAAGTGTGATTATTGAGTATCCTTTCATAGGTATCACCAAATGCTGGGGTCAATTCAATGGTATAAATAGAAACTCTTGGTCATGAAAATGATTTGTGGCAAGAAGGAATGATTCAAACCTATGTCTATTAATTATGGTAACTAGTAGTTGACATAAAACGTACCTCAAATAATTCATGGATCCATTGGGTCACACTCCTTGAATATATGTAGCTACTCCCTTCCCCTGTCATCTAGCTCCCTATGCTGGGTGCGAACCACATTGTGGTGGTGGCTGTAACATGTCGAATGTATACCACCTCATGCTGATATCCTAGCTCCTCTTCCACATCTGATGTCCTACAGATTCTTATGTCCCTATAAATTCCTCTTCCCGAAACCTTTTACACACAAAAATATATAAGACTAGCATCAGTTTCCTTCTTTCCCACTACTAACATTCATTGGTTTTATCTAATCATCAAATAAATCAACAAAAAAGGTTCTTTCCAGCACCCTAACATAAGTAGGAATGAAAATAGGAATAGCCTTGGCTCGAATGTCCCTAAAAAAATCTTGCTCTAAATTATGAGCCCTAAAGAATTGCTCATATAGTATTCAACCAGTACCTGTATTGGTCAGTACACCTCAAATACTACTTATCCACTGACATGTCATCCTGCAGAAGTTGTAGATGCTCTTCGGAACACATACACCTTAGATTTATATGGAAAGAGACACATTTTCATTGGAAGGTTATCATGCTCTGTCCAATGAAAAGGTCACCTCATTGTAAGATAGTGGTAATCTAAACCCTTCCATATCCATACTAAGCCACATAAACTATTCACTACCAGGACCACCATCTAATCAAATGGTTCCCAGGCTAGATGGAAACTCTGTCACCACCTCAAGCTATATCTTAGAAACATGTGAGTTGGGATCTCCTCGGAAGAAGAGGGGTATATGTCAATGAAACTCTTGTAAGGCACAAAGACTATATGTGTCATCTACCGGTAGCACTGATAGTAACTACTACACAACGGTTAGTGGTATCACTGGGATACTCCCCAAAGGTACCAGCTCGGGAAACATAACATATACTGAAGCCTCATCGCACTGTGGAAAATCCTAATGGTCAGACATTGGAATCCTTGATAGCTATCTACATGGAGGCATTTTTTAAGAGAATAAAGAAAAGCTAATGAAAATAATTCATAGCTGGTGAGATGACTAAATATTTTTCAATAGAAAATCATTTTCAAAACACGTGAAACTACTTTTTTCCTTTAATGAGTCGGAAAACAAAATCCAAGGTCCCATTGTATGGATACATCGAACGACACACCAACACAGTACTCCCCAAACTGAATCCTGGACTCAATATATTTAACACTATTACACCATTGAAAACGTATACTCTTAGTTATTATAGTAGAATCGAACCCTTTGATACCACTTTGTCATGACACAACCCCCAAGCCTTGTTCCGTTACTACCCAAGCCTTCCTTCCATAGGAAAGAGGATATAGACTATCACTGAAAAGAAATATCCCTAAAATGGGAGGGAATTTCCTCAAAATCTATACACACATAGACAAGGCACACTAATCACAATAACACCCCAACAAAAGAAAAATGGTAAAAACACAACTTAAAACCACCCCTGAGTGTAAAATTATACACAGAAATTAAAGGGGCCTGAGTACAAGTCCAACTAACATGAAAGGATAAAAATAATGGAAAACAGAACATAAGGACATCTACCAGTGATCCCACTTAAAGGGTAGGTACAGATCGTCACTGTGGCTCTCCACATGAACTGGTTACCTCTGTGCACTATCTCTCCATTACCTCCGAGAACCGCCTAGACATTATTCCTCAAGACTCAGTCAAGCTATCTGTCATCTACGCAAGACACAATAATGTGTGGGAAATGACCATGCAGGGGTGAGTACATCTATACTCAATAGGGACCCCGAGACCCCTGAAGGTGTCTCAGAATTCACAATGGAAAAACCACAAATCATGATCCCAATCAGAAAGAAAAAATAAAAAGATATATCACACCATGTTAAACATAAGTTAAGATGTACATTGGTTGAGTCATAAATATGGATCATCTTATTCTATTATGAGTCTCTACTGTTGACCCACATAGGATCACTCGGAGCTGATCCACACATAACATCTTAGTGCTGATCCACACTGGATTGCTCAGTGCAGATCCACAAATAATATCTTGGTGATGATCTACACAGGATATCAGTGCTTACCAACAAAGGATTGATATTCCTTCATCATGTCTCAGCCATCCATTGGATTCCCTCACAAAGAATTAATTATTTAGGGATAATATTCTCTTATATACTTTGGTAATATTTTAACCTACAAATAGTCAAACAAAGAATTACTGCAATGAACATGCATGTTATAAGGGTTCCAACACAACATGTGGGACGCCCCCCAGAAGCCCGGTCTATGAGTTATTGGCATTTTATTTTTGAGGTCGTGGTTGGATTCACGGTGAATCCTACACAGCTGTTCTCCAGCCTTCTACAAAGCTCTTGTGGTGTATCAAAATAGTTCCACATCTTATTTATTGTTTTCAAAGACACCAAATGTTTATCAAACGAGTGCTCGATTTAGTAGATACTCCCATTTAAGAGAAACTAAGTCAAAAATGGTCCCAGTCTGGTCTAACCCGGTTCGGTTGTGCCTAGTCTAGCCTACTGGGATGGTGGCTCAGGCTTTTTAGCCATAGGATAGGCTAGCTGGGCCTCAGGATCGAATAAGCCCACCTGGTTTCGGGAATCCTACTATCATGGTGTAGGGGTCCACTCCCCTTCTCAAATGGCTGAGCTGTTGAGGTTTTTTAAGTGGAAGCCCAGGATGGTGCCACACCACATGCCTGATCCGCATAGACCAGTCACCCACTGTACCCACGAGGCATGGGTACACCCTCTTCTGTGGCTAGAAGCCATGACCTTCCTCCGTGGTGCGCCGTCTGGTGACAACGAGGTCGGCGATGGCCAACCGCCCATTCTGTCTGCCACGGCTCAGAGCCACATCCCTTTTCCACGGTGTGCCTCCATTTTCTACACAGAAAAAATTGGAAAACCACCCTTTTCTATCATGGAATCATATTGGGCCGCCTCTTCTTCAAAGTCAGTGGGTGATGGTCACCGCCATCCACAGTCGCCAGCACCGACGAAGCATTTGTGGGCCTCCAGTGAATCACCGGAGGTCCGATTCTTATACTGACTATGCCTACGGATAAATGGGGATGGTGCCATCATAGTGTGGCTCCCGGTTTTTCCTTGCCTCATTGTTTCTCGGTCTCCCATGAAAAAGCACAACCAAATCATGAGTGGCGGAGTGTCTAGGCATTGTTCGTTTATCCCACACCATTCGTGTTAGCATTATAATGTTTAAAGGATTATTTAATAATAAAACCACTTACATAGAAACCCCGCATTGTCCTCCCACTTTAATGAAAGAATAATTGATGAACCTGTTGAACGATTGATCTGTGTTTTTAGTAATATTCAAAAACGGAGAAAAGGGAGGAATTAAGCACATAACCCCCAACCTAGATCTCGTTAGAAGTCATTTCAGATGAGGGATGAGTGTCCACTCTGATGGTGTTGCTAATTAATAATAAGGTTTACATTCTTTGGCACTCATGGTCGAATCGTCCAATGGAAGGTGAAGCCTCGTTCTAGTTTGGGGGTAGACGTTGTGTCTCATTGTCTGAGTTTCCCCTTTTGTGTCCAAAAACCAATGTCCGAGCTTCAGTTAAATAGACGAAAGAGAGTATCAATGAACCACACAATTAAAGTGGTTCATTAATGAATTAAATTAATGAAACTATTAATTATCCTAATGGAGTTGTTACGCAACCAAGTGTAATCGTCCATTTAATGGTCGGACAACCCTGCGGTCCCACCTCTGCTACTCAATAGTTACAAGAAAGAATAAAAAAATTATTGAGTTATATTTTTATTTTTCTGTAAAGACCAAAAAATAAATTTTCAATCCCCCCATTTTTGTCAATGTTATGATTCCTTTAAGTGAATCTCATCACCACAAATTCAATCAGTTCCTAGTATTTTCAATCCATGAACAGGTTCAAAAGATTAAAATTTCCGCCCACACATTTACTGAACGTATCATAAATTTTTTAAAACTTCTTAGTAGTCACCCTCGACACGCGCTGATCAAGGATATGCCCTTCATAAGGGGAACATGCCCCCACAAGCCCAACGATACTCTCAGATTTCCAATATGAGTTACCATTCAGGATTTATAGACTATAACAATAAAATTATTGTTACTTAATTATTTTATTTACTGCAAAAAACTAACTTCTACTTTTGGCCCACGCTGGCCAATGTTTGGATCTGCCTAGGGAAAGCATACCCTCATGAGTTCAGTGGTTGTCTCATATTTTTAATTTGATTCCCTGTTCATGTGTTATAAGCATGTGAAAAATAAAATAATTTTATTTAACAAATATATTTAATGTTATTCCATTTTCGGGTTTCCTAAATGAATGCTTGCACCGACTAATATTCAGTCACGCCTAGGGTAAACCCACCATAATAAATGTAATGGTGCCCTAAAATTTATGATCTAGGAACTATTTTATAGTTATTTCACTTTTTTAGGAAAACCACTCACATGTGGTATTTAATGTTTAGCAATTTTCTATGGATCATTCCGACCACTCCGAGCCTCAAAATCACATGTCGTCAATTTTAGAGTCTCATAATAATTCCATATAATTAAAAAAAATATATGGAATTTCTAGGTCATTAAAATTGAAATATTATTAGTAAACAATCATTATTTTTTATTATATACATTTTATTCAATAAAAATGTGTTATCTTCAAAAAAGTTTTTATTTCATTTTGGGGGAACATATTAAAAATAAATTAACCAAATTATAAAAAACATTATTTGATAAAATGAATATTCCTATTTAAATAATCATATAACAATTTAGTTATGATGACATTTTTATATTTTTAACAAAATATTTATTTTTTTTGTAATTGAGAAAATTAATTTTTTTGAAAAATTTACATTTATTTTCAATAAATTAAATAATTTAAAAATAATATTATGATTTGAATTTTTTTCATTTAAAATATTCATTATACAGATATATTTAACCCAATTAATTCCCTTTAATTCAATTATATAATGTATTATAGTGTATATTTACTTTTATTATTTTTTTTCAAAATATATTTTAAAATGAAAAATGTTTATCAATTATAATTAATTGAAATATCATATAATTAGGATATTATTAAATTAAGTCAATAAATAATATATCTATAAATATGTATTTCAATACATATAATGATTTCTAGTAGTCATAAATTTTAAATAAGATCTCTTATGGATGTAAATTACATTTCGTTAAAACCTGTTATTTCTTCACGTGTATGGGTTTATTTCAAATGAAATTATTCCCTATAATTGAATCAAATTTGATAATATATATTCCATATTTTTAATGGAAGAATATTATATATTATAATAATTTAATCTTAATATTATTCATAATAAATAGTGACAATAGTAAAAATATTTTACAACGATTATAGTGAAAATATGTTCATTAGATGTTAATATAAAACAAAAACAGTTAAAATGACATAATAATGTATAAATTAAATATATATATATATATATAATATAGTTTATATATAGATAATTCCACTTTTTTCTTATTCAAAGTGATAAATGTGGAAATATGTTTTTACATTCCAAAAAACATATTATGTCCTCTCCCCAACTTATAAAAGGCCAACCCTATCCTCGCCTCATCACTACATCAAATAAATTTGGTTCAAAAAAATAATCATTTAAATAAATCCCTTAATTATGTAACAATATAATATATTCATTTTTTATCATAAAACCAACCTAGGATGTTTTTAGTTATCTATTTAATGTCGTGGTATGATGAAGATGATTTGTTCTTTACTGATAATTATTTAAATATGTATTCGCAAAAAAATAGAACATTATTAAAAAATTATTATATAATATCATAATTTTTACACATATACCTAAATGTAATCAAGTTAGCAGGATAACCTACATAGATCTCCTATTCCATGAAATAGTAAATGAAACCACAATTCTTGTATACGTAGGACTACCGCCAGACAAACTAATGTATTTCCACTTCCATCATCTCCAATCATAGTTTTTCATTTTGATTGATTAAATTTTCATATATAAGATACTTGAATTTCTATAAATTATGTTAAATTAATATATCATAAAAATTCATGTCTTTCCATTCCTAGAAGGACGATATTTTCGTTTATGTGTACATGTGGATAGTAACCTCCATGAAAAATGTGATTCCTTTTTCTTCTATACACAACATAAAGGATATATTATTAATTTTTTTTAAATAATAATATGATATTTATGATATTATTATAAATTTAAAATGAAAAAATAATATATTCTGTTTTCCATAATAATCGTTCAAAAATGGGAATGTTGCTCATTTGTATGTATGACCTACCATTTCCATGATTTCAATGTTGTTCATTATTCGTATCTAATATTCATGGTTGGTTTTATAAGTATAATTGATGTATTAAAATTATAAATGTTTACTTATTATTATTCTATTGATTATATAACAATAATCCCTTTGACCATTATCTACATAATGAATCCATTTTTAAAAATATTGACCAAATGTATATAAAATACTCAACATAGACATAATTGATTAAATATTTCAATATGTACTATAAATAAATAAAATTACTGATTTATATATAATCCTTTAAAATAGTATAAATTTGGTAATAAGAAAAATATTTTTTATAAGCTTTTTTTATAGTAGCTAAAGTACATACATTAAATGTTTGGACTCACTATAAGGGTTTCTTGAAGCATATTTGTTTCTATAATACTTATTAAAAATTCCCCATTTATTTATAATTATTTATGGATAATAATTATCATTAATTTGTTTCATGATTTTTTTTTAAAATTTATTTGGATTTAAAAATGCACGAGAGTTTCTCCTATTCCTATGTTTCTGATGAAAGGATTACCAAAGAAGTATGGTATCTTATCTAAATTTTATTTTATTATTGAATGTTTTATTATTAAATAATGAATTTATATTATAAGAGATATCTATATATATACACACTAAATGTTTTATATGTTATATCATGAATCCTTAATACATCATGGTAATATTTGTTTGAACTTTCATTTACCCTTTCATGTTGATTTATGATGAAACAAAACAAGTGGTAAAGCATTTAATAACTCAATTTCCTTTTATTGGGTTATAACTTGTATTAATTGATACTATTATGAAATAATTATTTGTGAAATGTTGTGTAATATTTTACTATATACTTTTAATTCTTTTGATGATTTTTACTTTTTACAAATAAAACCTCTATTTTTTATGGTTGGGACCGAAGCCTCATTTTTATTATTAAATCAAAGCAAAGTCCTCTTTTAACTGGGTAGAGGGAAACCCATTACATAGCCGGAAGGCCCAGTGGGCTTGTAGCCCATTACATAGCCCGTAGGCCCAAATTCTAAAGCCAATTCACATTCTGTGAATAGTAACCTGCTGCTACAGTACCACACAGTATCGTCGCCACTACAGTGCCCTGCCGTCGCTACAGTACCCGCTGATGAACAGTGTCGCTGCTGCTACAGTACTACTACAGTACCTGTGCCTCATGGGTTTTGAACACCCATTTTCCATATTGTATTACAGGGTTCTTACCACTAAGCCAAACCCCAACTACAATAAAACCTCTATTTATTAACTCATAATTCAACGATAATATCATTATAAGGGTTATTCATCTCAAATTGTGTTTCGTTAGGAAATGAATTTAAAAAAATAATCCTATATTATATTTATAATGTTTATATACAGAACCTTTTATAGGTTATTTCTTGAATAAACATATTTTATTTATATTTAATGATTTATTTGATGTTATTATTTAATGGAAATTATGATTGAAATGATATTGAATTAGAAAAGGATTAACGTTAAAACATCTTTTCTTTTTGGGATTCATTATGTTCATGGTTCATTAGTAAGAATTCAAATACTCTTCTTCCTATAAATGAGATATCTTTTCTTTTCTTCTAGTTTATCAATCAGATTTCATGTTTAATTTATATTTCCTCATTTATAAATTAATCAAATATCAAGGAAGTCCCTTGTAAATGATATCCATCTTCTACCTTTTTTTTGATTAAGATTAGCATTCTTTAATAAAATTGTTTATAAAAATGTTTAAAAAATATTTATTTAAAAGAAAAATGGATTTCATAAATCTATTTTATATGTTCATTATCCTTATATCATATTTTATTAGAAGGAATATTTTTATCATTGTTAAAATGGTTCAATTTTGATTAGATTTTACAAAATATTTGAAGTGGATGTTTTTTTTTAAAATTTACAACATTACTATATTTCTCTATCATTGTTATGATTATTTTCATTAGATATTTCAGTAGAATAATCTAAGAAATTTTTAAAATTGAAATCTATTCATATTATTTTTAATTTTTTTTAATTTATTTTAATATCCAAAAGAATATTTTCATTAAGAATGGTTTTAGCGATATTTAAAATGGATTTTCATTCATCAATGTCAACAATAGTTAATGTTATAAATTCTTCTCTAATGGTATTTTCTTTAAATGTGATTTTCTTTAAATGGGATTTTCCATCCATCATTTTAATCATATTGTGAAAGTATTAATGGATGTTATTATAAGTTTTATGTTTAAATTCATGATCTATGTACATTATTTCTTTTCATATTCTTGGGAATTGTCTATTATCATAAGTGGTTCCATTATAAACAAAGGATGGGTGGTTATATTAATAAAACAATACGTGGTTATGTTATTACAAATGGTGGGTTGTTATGTTATAACAAATTAAGGGTGCTTCTGTGTAACCATTTTAATTCATTGTATAATTATTATGTTCTTCAAAGATGTATATTTTATGTTGTATATATAATTATAAAAAATATAAGTGTTATATAAGGATTAAATTAACATAATTTTCCATGATAAAAGATGTTTTGTTTATAATTTTTATGGGATATAAATGTTTCCTTTTATAAATAATGATATTACATGGCTCGTAATTATTTATTCTTATAATTATTTAATTTTATAAATATTTACGCCATGTTTCCTGATTAATGATCTATATATTGAAGTGTATGATTTATATTATGTTATCCTCATTAATATTTATTATGTTATCACATCCATATTATAATCTTTATCTCAGTGTTGGATTTAATTAAATAATGTTTCTATTTACACATACTAAGAGTTTCTGGCCATCCTTTAATTTTCCATTGTTTATCAATAACGATGTTAACTGAATTGTGTTTATAAGGGTTTAATATTGATATTTATGATGACCTAATATAGAATATAAACATTTTAGTATAGTGGAAAAATTTTCTTTGTATTTTATTCTTATTGTTTATATTAGAGTTTTTCTTAATTCTCTAAAATCAAAACCCAAATAGTCTTCTCATTTATAAGTGATCAATTATTTTCTTTTTGATATATTTTTTGATGGAAATAAGATATAATTTCCATAATATCAGAAACAATGTAGAAATTTAATGATTATTTTTTAGAACCAAATCTTGTAGTGTGAATTTAGGGCTTTTATAAATTGGTTAGATGTCCATATATATGTTTCCATCAAAATTTATTATTTGTATGTAAGTATTTTTAAATCATTTACTCTGTGCATATTATTCATTCCTTATTTATCTTATGTTTTATGAATTCCAAAAATAATTATATTATCCCACCCCTTTATTATGTTTCATTTCCAAAGAATTCCTAGTAGTGTACTATGATCGATAATAGAGGATATTCTATAAGGAATAATGAAATTTAAAAAAAATTGCGTTTTATAATATATTTTGAAATGTAATGTGATATTCTTATATGTATGTAGTTTTCCAAGAATAGAAAAAAAAAATTCATTGGGGATGTGATAAATTTTGGTTAGAAATAATATAATAATGTAACCATCTTTTTTATACTTCAATGTTTGGGGAATTTGTAGTTGGTATCGAGGAAAGTTCAGTAGAATTTTTAGGAACTAGAAATAAAAAAAATATTTGGAAACATAACCATGTTACTGATATTGATGATATATTTATATATATGATAACTTTTTAATGTTTGGGTAATGTAGAGATTTTTTTATTTTCCTAGAAATAAATTGGTATCTGAATATTATAAGTGGACATTTTTTTGGGAAAAAATTATCTAGATAAAATTTCCGCAAAATATATTTGTCTTGTATATATTGGCCATAATTCTAGTGAACAATTAGTGTTCTCTATAAGTACACCTAATTAGAAACATCTAGTTATATTCATTGATTTATTTACATTTTCTTTACAAATCAATATTATATATTTAAATTTAATATTATGATTTTATAATATTTCCCAAGAATCCTTTTTATGATTATATGATTATTTATGAATAAATTTTTAATTTATGTTATATGTTTCAATATTTACAATATTATATACTATATTAAATAATTTTATGATCTAATCTAGTCAATTCCAATGTTTAAAAAGAGATTTAACTACAATAAAAGGGAGTCATATCTAGTAACACAAACCACACTGGGACTCTAATCATTGAAAAGCTAATGAAATAAGAAATAAAGGTGTAGCTATATGAAAAAAATTAAAAGAATATTTGGAGATTTTGAATCAGTTTATGTCTAATAAACTTGTTTATCCACAACCTGTCTTACTATGGTTAAACAAATCCATATATCAAAACATCCCATCATTCAATGGTAATAAAAAAAATTGTTACTATGAAATGTATATGTTTGATAGAGATGATAATTCTCAATGTTGGATGTAATGAAACCGAGAATGTTGTAATGTTATTCTATTATCTCATATGGGATACATATTAGTTATGTTCGTTGATTCAAAACACTAAGGATAATTAGGGTATAGAGAGAGAAAATTAGAAGGAATTTAGGGATTTTTTTTGAAAAAAAATATATGGGAACAATGTGTTAATAAAAGGAGATAATTATTCACTCTAAAAAAAATAAAGAGAGAAATATTTATACTTATAAAGATAAATTTACATTGATATCAAGGAATCAAGTATAATTTATATATATATATATATATAATATGAAAATTATAATGACCATTTCATTGATGTTATTATGTAAATCCATCGAAGGGAGTTATATTTGGATACATTCTCAATATATGAGGATATAGAATGATATGCAATTAAGACAGAAAAAACAATTATACATGTGGTATGGCATGAATATAATTATATATAAGAAGATAATCACTGAAAAAAATGGAAAAGTGGAAGAATATGGAGAGGTATTTTCCAACATGTGATACTTGAGGAAGAAAAAACCATGGTAATTTCATAAATGAAAAAGAGATTTACATAAAGTGTATAGAAGAAGGTCATCATCCATATAAATTCATTGGTAATGGAAATGAAATCAAAGTATAGTGTTTTAAATATATGGATATAATTCCATACTCCAACAATGCCCCAAAAATGAAGTGAAAAACCCACAATAGATTCCAAGGGGAGAATTTCATGATAGTGAAATTACTACAATAGACTTAGATATTACTATAAATATGGTGTATTGAACACTTATCATCCACTTTAGGATTTAAATATTTTATATTGTAATGGTTCTACCTTTTATTTTAAGTCAAAATATTTTTCTATGGTTATCACATCACCACCTCATATATTAGATGTTGAATTAATATGAAAATGACCTATTAGTAGGATGAACATATATCAAATATATATCTCCTCTGTAATTGATTTTTTGAGAAGATTATTCCTATGAATCTTGTTATTCATCCTCAAGATGAATTTAATGTTAGTTTGTGTATGGATTAGATCCTTTACTATAAATCCCATATTAATTTATGATGAATGTATTTCACAGTCATTATCCTCAATCAAACATCAATTTTATATTATATTATATACAATATATAATCACAAATTTAATTTTCTAACATCTTATATGTCATTCTACATATTCGTGAGGGATATTTATCTTCAATTTTTGGGATGAAAATAAAATTTGAAAATTCTCCTATTGTTTGGTAATATAATTATAAATTTCATAATGAAATTAAAATTCCTTCCCTAAATAATGTTTTTTATTTTTATATAGACCTCATACCAAGTCCTACACATTTTTCAAGGAATCTATATAAACTGGCCTCAGTTTAATTATAATAATTAAAGAACAAACTTCAAGGGAATGTAGAGAAAGGATTCGTTCAGTATGGTATTCATACATGACTGTGCCTCATAGAAACAAAAAATATAACAAATATGGAGAATATATTTAATATGGTATGCTATCTATCACACTAATCTTCAACATCCTATCAAATAATTTTTTGTAAATTTAATCCATTTTATTTCTTGTGGAACATGCAACCCATTGTCTAAATTATATTTTTAGAATAATATTAAAATGTAGTAGTTAAATTTGACATTATTGATTATAAAAAATAAATTAATAAAATTATTGTTTTTTATGAATTAAAAATAATAAAATAATCACATAAATGAGAAATAATTTTTTCCCAAGAACCATTAATTTTTTCTATTAGATGATTTAGTCAATCCTTAAACAAATAATTTAAAATTATTTTTTACCACATTGATAAAATTATTTTGAAATAGTAATATTCAATTTTAATATTTAAAATTTAAATTACATTTTTTGATTTTTTTGGGATTTTTAGGAAGTGACTCATATTGCTATGAATAGTAAAAATACAAAGTTATCATTTAAAAATGACTTTTCATTTTAATTAAATATTAATATACTGTTATATTTTTAATTTGTATCAATATAATATTAATAAAATTATATATCTATAAATCCAATTTTATTTAGTTTAATCATATTCATATTAAATTTTGATACAAAATGATTGTAAACATTGTATCATTTTTCTGAGAAAACGTAGTTTCTCATCGGGTCTATAAGATTAATTTTAAATTAAATATTTACACTTCATTAAATGGAATTTTGAAAATGGATTCCATAATTATAATAATAAAATTTTATATTTCTTAATAGTCTCAAGATAATTTATTACCTTAATTAAGAGTAAATATTGTAATTGTTATTTACCATGGTTAATCTAAAATAGGATTTATAGGGGTTAAAAAATGATAATGGATAAAATGAGCTAATAAATTTTATAAATGATATTTTACCGAATACGTTTTACGATATTATTTCTAAGTAATGATAATAATCTATTTTGGACCATTTCGAAATGTAAAAAATAGGGTCAACTTTTTTTTTTTAATAATTTCCATGTGTTCCATTCCCCTAAATTATAATAGATCTCCACATCTCATAACTTCTTTACAATTCCAAACCATTTTATTTCAACCAATAATTCTCCAAAAAACATTCAAGAATCCATAATATCATTCTAGAAGAATCACATTGAGAAAAAATCTAAAAGAATATTTATTTTAGTGAAATTCTAAGATTGTTACATGAAGAATATGTAATGTTCCTCAACAAGTGTTATTTATTCATCTACCTACATTAATTATTATTAAATCAAGATGATATATTAACTAGAGTATCTTCCATAAACATATATTTTTATTTTACATGACCAAAAACCATCTACACTTCAAATAAATGGGTTTTTAAACCAGTATTCGTGTGTATGAGGGACTACTGACTCCCAATCTGATGTCATTAGTTTTTCCATTAAAACCTAGCCTGACTGAATATAGTGATTGATATAAATTATTTATAAATATTATATTTATATAAAATTTTTATCTCTATTGGGATTATATAATATATAATATGTTTTCATTCCATTTAGATGGGAATATGATAATTTCACTCGTATGTATGGCATAGTGGAACACCACTAAGTGATGTGATTCATAATTAATTAATGCTGAACATTAATGGAAATAAGGATAATTTTAATGATTTTATGTGATATAAAGTAAAAAGGTATGATATTAGTGACAATGGTATGATTATTAATTTAAAATTTATCTTTTTTGTACTTATTTTATTTTCTGTAAGTGAAAGATGCTAATGACGTTAATGTATTTGTAAACTATCACATTAACAATGTGATGTGGCTCTATTTTGATCAAAAAAGACATGAAAAAATTATATAAATATATTTAAAGAATTAATACTGTATATAAGTTGTTATTATCAATATATATATATATAAAATATTACTTACCTTCATTTTATAATGATCGTTGAAAATATAAATGTTACTCATATGTACATACGACCTACATTCTCCAAGATCATAACATAATTTTTTTATCCAATACATTTTTAATGATTAGGTTTAAAATAAAATTTTATGATTAAATATGATAACTATTTCATTATAATTTTTTTGGATATGTTTAAATTATAACCTCTTTGACTATATTAAACCAACCAAATACATTTTTGGCATGTAATTCAAATATCATCGAAACATCTATGTAATTATATTTAAAATGTTAATAAGTTAAATCAATGGAAAAATAATATTAAAAAAATTATCATGTAAATAATTTAAATAAGTATATTATTATGGAATAAAAATATAATTTGTGATGAGTATGACTCAAGGAAAAGGTTTCCCTTATCACTTTAACTCCGATGAGATATATTCCATATTCTCCAATAATATATTTTATATGGTTTTTTATATTGAAATTTTTTATTTAATATCATGATGTAATTTATGATCATTAAAATTAAGGATTAATTTAATGTTATTTTTTTCATTGAGATAATTATTAAAACGTTTAGAAAGTATTAATGGTTTATTTAACAATATCACCATTATTTAGGAATGTTTTTTAATTGTCCCATGGAGGAATTATTTGATAATTCTAACTCAAAATAATTTTATCTTCTTCTCTTGTAATTAATTATTATTTTTTACAACTAATAGTACCATTTTTAACTCAATGTGACTTAAAATGATTAATAAAATATATATTATAATGTTTTCATTATTAATTTCTTCAGTAGGGTAACCTTTTTCATCAACACCCATGTTCTTTAAAAATGTTATGCATATTTTTTTAACATTTTAAAATGATTTATTAAAAAAATAAACAATTTTTTCTTACTTAATATATTTATTAATGTAATATTCATGTTATTCTCAAAACCATGATAGTTGGTCTTTTACCGAAAATATGATATGATTCACTGTTTCAACATGTACGACAAGAAACAAATTTCCCACATCATGAAAATTCAACGTTTTAAATATCATTTTACATGTTTTATAATGTTATTTCCATTTAAAATGGGTTTTTCAAAATTTTGTGAACATTTAGTTTTAAAAATATTAAAAAATTTCAGAATTTATTTTCCATAAAAGATGTATTAATGGAATTTATATGGAATTTATATTCATTAATTACATCATCAATTTATTATATGTTTGTTACATTAGGGATTTTTTTTATTTACACTATCCTTATTACTTATTTGGAAGATTTGTGATAAAATTTCCTAAGAATGTACATATTTATTACAGTTAACCACATTACACTGTATGATTTATGATTATCATTATTTATTAGAATATTTATTATTGTTTTATATTTTAATTTTTCAGTAAAATTACTTATGTTTATTATGGTTCACCCCATTAATATGTGGAATTAATTAGACAAAGTATTTTATAGGTGTGTTCCACTATATCCTATCGAAGCATTATTAGGTCTCATGAGGTAAAATAGATTTAGTTTTCGATGAGACATTACCCATTTATATTTATGTTTTGGCATAAGGCCTAGATGGTATTTGGTATCTTTAGGTAATGACTAAAACTTATTGGGATTCAAGCTAAAAATCCTTGACGGATTGTATTTGATTTCCTTAATTATGAATTATATCCCAATGAATTATTTTATTGATATTTCATGTAATTATTTTATTATTTAGAGGTCCTATGGACATGATTTATTATCATGGGATAATTAATATGAAACTGTTTGAACATTGATTATTCTTTCCATATTATGGACATTTTATTGATTAAATGACTTGGGGTTCCTGTTTTTACCTTTACAAATTCATTATTCCATACTTATTCATGGCTTATACAACATGCATACCTTTACTGAGCATATTATAACACCATTATCTTGTGTTTTATTTTCCCCATGATACGAGAATGTTCATTTTTAATGATATTTAGGGCTAAACTAAGGGTCTTAATAGAATTATCAAAGAATCTTCTTCATGTATTTTATGTTATCAATTAAAATATGAATTTCATGTATGTTTATATTCTACCGATACTACTAAACTATTTGGTCCATCAAGATGTCATTCCTATCATACTATTCCAATTTAAAAATGTAGGCACTGGCTTTAGGCATCTGGGGTCGGGGTCACTACACACATGTTCTTTTGGTTAAAAATAATAATATTCCAATGCTTCCTTTAATTAATTATTAGGAAGATAGTAAGATCGTTATGAAAAACAAGTATCTTCTTCACCATATCTATAATCTATTTGAAATATTTCATGGAGCTCTATACTTTTCAAATATTGATCTTTGAATTGGATATCATCGGATAATTATCAATTTGAAGAATATTCCCATGAAAACATTTCATATGATGTGTGTTCATTATGAATTTATAATAATTCTACATGGACATAAAAATTCTCCAACTATCACTATAATCATGATAAACATAGTATTTACATAATATCATGATGGGATTTTCTAATTTTTATTGAAGACATTATTATATATTCAATAATCAAGGAAGAATATAACAACTATTCGGAATTGTTTTGATGATATTGATGAATGAGATGTTATATTCTAAAATTAACAAGGTTAAATTTTACCTTCAAAAAATTTCACTCATAGGTCATATAATCTCATGTGAGGTAGAATATGTAGATCCTTGAAATATGAATTATATTGAAAATCGCATAGACCAACCATAGAAAAAAATATCTTTTTTTATATGGGAAGCTGGTTAATTTCAACTAGTTTTGGGATATTTCTCAGGACTATCTAATACAAAAATAATGTTAATTCAAAAGGGTTTCTAATATATTTTCGATAGGTAAATCTAAAGATAAATTCAAGGAAATTAAAATAATGTCAGCCATCACACTTATTCCTAAACTTCCCAACACTATACAGGATTTTTTGTTGTATAATGATTATTTAAATAAATGACAAATTTTTAATAATGAAAAAGTACGTGGTGATATAATATTCTTCCTTCTAATTAAAAACTAATGTGAAAACTGACTCACCAATTTATTTGGGTATGCATTAGAAATTTCAACATCTAATATATAGATTCATTATCAACATGGTGAAAGGTGCGATATATATATATATATATGTCAAATATTTTTGAAGTATATATTTACAGAAAAAGAGATAAATATGATCCATAAATATGGTTTTTCTCCAGCAGAGATTATTAATGCATAATACATTATCACCATAGAAAGGGAAACTAGGTGGCTAATGCTTTGAGTTTGAAACCAAATGAGATTATTTCACATATTATAATTGAAATATATGTATTTATTATGTATTTACACATGATATATCTTGAAATTACGATACAAGAGGATAAATTATATCCATAATATATGAATGTTCACCCATCAACACATGACATGATTAAAAAGGCACATAATAAATATGTGGAATTATAGAAAAATGTGAGGATGTTTCTGGAAATTAACTACGGGAATGATGGAATATTATGATTCATGAATTTATTATATATCCCATAAATATATAATATATAGAATGACCTGTTGGATGATACTCATAATTCATCATTCTCTATTCATCATAAAAATAAAAATATATAGAGAGATCTATAAAATTAATTATTTTGATGAAATATAAGAATAGATATTATGGATTATTAATCTCATTTCATGTTATTTTAGAATGTTATGGATTAATGAATTAATTTTATGGGGATATTATAATGATTAATCATAACTGAACATAAATGTGAAAACATTAATATTGATTTTGTAATCAAAATCCCCAAAACATCAAAAAGGGAAAATAATATTTCGGATAGGATAGATCGACTTGTGAAGTTAAAATAATTCATCACTATCAAAAATGATAAATATCTTGATCATTTTTTTATAATATATATTAAGGATGTGTTCAGTTTTCATAGATTATTAAATTCAATTTTATATAAATATGATTTTAGGGTCGCCTTGATGTTATCCTAAGTTCTTAAGAAATATTGAAAAATATAGTGAGATTCAACACTATTTATAATCCTCAAAGAGAAGTATAAGATGAGATGACCATTGAAATTTTAGATGATATGTTGAGATCTTTCTCTTTGGATTTAAAAGAATGATAGGATTAACACCTTCCTTCAGTCAAATTTTATTACAACAATACCATTCACTCAATCATTCAGATGGGTTCTTATGAATCTCTATATGGAAGGAAGATAATTCTCGAAGTTATTATCATGATGTTATATTATGAAGTTATATTTACATTATCCAGTTGATAAAATTAATGAAAATTTTATATCTATTCGACGACACAAGGGGAAATCTTAGAGTTGAAAAAAAGTTATGCTGATAATCAATGATTAGTTGTAGATTTCAAAATGGATACAATATATTTTCTTATGAATAACTCCATGGAATAATGTTATATGATTAATAAAATAAGGGGAATATGAGACCTAGATTTATTTTCCCCTTCTAAATTCATTATCATATTAGATTGGAATCTTATCACATATTATTTCCACCAAATATCTCTCAGGATTATTATGTTTTACATGTATCTCTCCTATGGAAGTACATACTTTTTCGTTCAAATGTACTAAACTCAAAATTTATATGTAATTCTTTGACTTGGGAAAAACATGATGGTATCTTGAGATGGTTCCCTACATGACCTCAAGCACACCTCCTCATTAACTAGTGGTTGCCAACTAGCAGCGAGGGTATGATAAGTCATTCATGGGGAGACTATATATTAATTTCTTTGTGTAATGTACAAGTAGAAATACACAAAAAAACATGGAAGCATATATAACCAATAAAATACTCATCTGAAAAGATAACTAAATAAAAATACAATACTCAACTGAAAGGGAAAACGTTTTATTCCATGGTAAGTGTAATGTGTGTATAATGAAATAGAATGTAATGAATCATTGACTCGCCGAGTGAGTTCCGAACCATGTTAGGTCCCCACATACAATCTCCAACCCAAATCAGCAATCCATCCCAAGGCCTTTACACTTATCATTTTCATCATTAATATGATTTATTCAGGTACTGATTAGGTAGTCAGAGATGGGTGTGTGCACAACTCGTTAGGCCACAACCAATGGTCTCTAAAACCAGTATAGTCAAAAGATAGTGTATGAAGTAATATAATAAATATGTATAATTAATAAATAACTAGTTATTAAATTAAAATTTATTACTATTTGACATCATTAACACCAAGGTTCCCTAGGATACATATACACCAACACAATCTTTGTCTCATGGTAAATCTTGAAGTGTTCCCAAGTTAATATCATACCATAATTCTCGATTATAAATGAATATCAAAGTATCTAAAGGTTTTATGATATCTTAGTACATGATTTGAATCATTCTTGTGTTTGAATATTCTTGTGTGAGGCCATAACATGCACTTACAATATTTCCATTCATAAATTTCACATTTATAAGCCACATATAAATAGTTACCAAAATCACAAACATAATTATTATGTCCATGTTTCTATGCCTACTTATAAATTGGATGATCATGTTCCCATTATCTTACTCATACGTATAAAGACTATGTTACCATGTATACATCTTAATATAATTATTATCTTCCCATTTTCGTACTCATAAGTATGATGACCATGTTATCATTTGTACTTTTTAATTTTGAATAACCATGTTCCCATTCTTTCACATATAGTTGAATCGTAATTAATTATCTTCTTTAATAACATTACTAATTCACTAATTAAATAAATACAATAAAACCATTAGGTAACTCAAACACTAACTAAACATTTAAAACACTATTAATTAATTCTATATTGTAATTAATAAATGTCACCATTCATATCCCAACAATTAATTTTTGTATAATTAATAATCCCATTCTAAATCTCAACTCATAATAATTAATTTCACAATTCATTATCTAGGTCACAATATCAAAGCGCATAATCAATTCAAAATTAATTATCTCAACTTATCAAATTCTGTATCTCATAATTAATTAATTAATTAGTTGAATAGATTAAAATACCTATATCACTTTATCAATATCCAAGTGAATTATCTAATAGTTCATCCTCTTTGTCTTGTGATTAATTCTTCAACAAATCATTTAATAAAAAAATTATTTGATAGAATAATTGGTCAACCAAATTAACCCTATTTAAGAAAATAATATTCTTAAGAAGAAATTAATTCTATAACTTTTCATATATGTATGAAATCCACAACTATTGGAATTGGATTTTAGACCAGCTATCATTATCCATGACACATGTTTACAGAATGAAAATCCCCAATGTATGAGTAGCACAACGACATACATATGAGATTCCAATCAAAATCACCAAATCCAAAGCACGATATCATGATATATGCAATCTAGATCTTGGTCTCCAATCCAATATCTAGATCTCACCACAAATGTTAGATCACATAAAATAGAATATATTATCCACCAAAAGATGAAGGGCGTAGAGGAGAATAAACAAAAAAATAATTTGGAGGAGATTCACAAAAGGGGCAGAGAGAGGATATTCGAATTGGGCATTCAAATAACAGAGTTCATATAAACATAGAATCCCTGTGACATTATGGTAGTCCTTACATTACCCTTTAAAATTAAAATCATGAGTTATGGAAATATAGGATGTGAAAAATTCATTAAAAGTAAAAAATGAGTGAGATCCACAATTATAAGATCATATTGATGGCCCGCATAGAGTTTACTCACAAAGTTAAACAAACTGTGTGCTAACCATGTGTTATCCACTACTTCAAAGGGGGCCTAGAAGGCCTTACTCGCACATCCTCTCAACCATTTCATTAACCATGTTGAAGATACTACCAAAAAAGGATAGATAGTGCACATTTTTTCTATAGTGTCGCGTGATATTTACATACTGTGTGCCTACAATGCATAAGCAATTTTTTCACAAAACATTTTCTAGACTACACCCCAACACAACCCAGGTTATAAATCCACTCAATGTTATTTATATAAAAATAAAAATGTTAATAAAATTTTCCAATGACAGCTTATGAAATGATCAGGATCTTACAATCTCCCACACCTTATAATAAATCATCAATGAGATGCACTTCCCATCCATTAAATGATTCTGATCCAAAAAGATCAGGCCATTAAGCCTTCATATCTACTTCCCTATCTCGTGCGTCCTCCTTTAGATGTCTATATTTTCATAACACACTAACTACATGTGTTTTCTTTCCCCATAACTAGTTCCCACTGCAATCCTAAAAAGCCATCAGATGCTTCTCAAAGGTTTCACCTATCTCTAGGTCATCCTCATTTACATTGACCACATGAGAAGGGTCGGGGTGATACCGCTGATGATTTGAAACATAGAAAATCATGAATAGTGTTGTATCTCTATAAATGAACCAATCAGTAATCCACGAGCATGATTCTATCCACAATAAAAAACTTTCCAACAAGCATGGGATCCAACATTTCTTGACACCTTATCCTGGGGTGAACCAACATAGACTATATTCGAATAAACATAAAATCACTCTCTACAAACTCTAGGGTTTATCTAAATAAGGCTTCATATGATTTCTTTCTACTCTAAGATGTATCCATGCATTTCTAAAATAATTATATCTTCTCGGATGTCTCATCTACGAGACTGAGTCCCAACAAATCTAACTCATTCACCACCATCCATCATAGTAGTGATCTACATGGCCAACCATAAATATCACTCAATGGCGCAATCTATATATTTTAATGATAAATATTATATAGGAGAACTCCACTAATGGCATGTTCATTTCCAAAGATCCACTGAATTTAACCACACATACTTTTTTTCAAATCTGGAATCACCTATAATGTCCTTCTAAAATAACCATCTATATGTGGGTGGAAATTTGTACCCAATAATACAAGTGTTCCAAGCACATTCTGAAAGCCATTATAGAAACATGAATTAATATGTGAATCACAATCTGAAATTATAGTCAATGGTACTCCATGTATATGGACTATCTTTCGAACACATAGTTCTCCCAATTGTTCTAATATATATATTTCCCTTACATGCATAAAATGGGATATCTTCTTATGTCTATCAAAAATGACCCAAATAGCATCATTCATCCAAAGTTTCGTCGAGAGACCCACCAAAAAATCAATGGTCAGGTTGTCTGATTTTTATTTCAGGAAAGAAAATAGTTATAGAAAACCGACAAGTTATTGATTCTCCATCTTCAGCTGATGATAGGTGAAGAATGTTTTCACAAAATCTATTATATCTTTTACATTCTTATCCACCAAATCTATCATCTTATGTTATAATAGATTTTGGTTAGAAATGGTTCAACCACCAAATTTGAGGCACATAATTCTTACATGATCTCCTCTCACATGCTCATAGGTACCATGACTTGATTCTTTACCTATATGATATCATCATCATCTATCAAATAGTCTCATGATGTCTCACCACCTTCATATCATTCCCCTCAAGGATAAGAACTTTGGATACTCTTATTTTCAATCCCTGATTCATCTCAAATATGTATACTCAATTTCAAATCAAACCAGAGCCATCTTCTCTTGATTATCCAAAACCACTGCATGTATTTCATCCAACATTCTCATCATCTTCCATTCTTCATTTGACTCATGAACCATCTTAGTCTAATTTTTCATGATCAAGGAATCAACAACACTATTTCCCCTCCTGGGCATATGTGGTAGTTTAATATAGAAATACCACATATAATATACCCATCTCTTCTAGTGATGGTACAAATAAAGCTGTGAAAATATATGTTTCATACTCTAGTGATCTATATAAACTATAAAATTTTATTCCAAAATATAGTGTCTCTAACAATTAACAGCATAAACCACTACATCCAATATGAGGTTGTGTGTTGGGTAATTCTGTTCATGAGGCCTCACCTAGCCAAACTCATACTGCATTAATTTATCTCCCTACATTATCACATCTCCAAGTCAAATCCCAGAAGCATCACAATAAAATGTTTAATCCTTATCTGATACATGTTGGATCAAAATTGGTGCTGATGATAATCTCTACTTCAACTCTTGAAAACCTCTCTCGCAAGCCTCTTCCCATTAAGGAAATATTCCCTTTTTGATCAAGCCCAAAAGTGGTGCATCCAAATGATAATTGAATTGGAAAATCACCAGTAATATCCATCGAATACTGGGAAGCTTTAGATATCAAAAACATACTAGGATTTCTCCCATGAAACCACTGTAAGAACTTTATCTGATTCTACAAACATGCCTTTCTACTAGATGGCATACCACAAGAAGAGTACCTAGGAAATTAATATATAACACATAGAGATCATGATATATAATTGATTCTCTCTTGATATACCCTAGAAGATGTCAATATGTTGGTCATGATGGTCCTGATTTTTGGATTACACTAAGATGTTGTCCATAAACACCAACATGAAATGATCCTGTTACAGATGAAATATACTGTTCATTATAGTTATAATCTCTATTGGTGTATTTTTCGACACAAATGTCATTACAAAACTCATAATACTATATCATCTTCTAAAAGTATTCATCGGAATATCCTAAGTTTGTACTCTCAATTAATAACACCCTGATCTCAAATTATTCATTATGAACCCACAATCTACCTTCAATTGATCAAATAGATCATAGATGCACATAATATGCTATTAGTTCTTCATATATTTTTTTTCAACTATTGTTAATCTACACACAAAAATGAAATCCTGTCAGCCTTCATTGAGAAAAAAATTGGTGATCCCCAAGGACATGTATATGTATGGATAAATAGATTATCCTCTAACTCCTCTAACAGAGTCTTAAACTATTGATCCTCATTCTGTTAAATTATGTATAGTATAATTGATATTGTATCATCCCCTGACATGATCTTAATAATGAATTCCATATCTCACTCAAGTGGTAGCCATGATAAGTCTTTAGGATTGAAATCTTGAAATATTTACACTACCGGTGGAAGGAAATATTTCCTAACACCCATATCATCCAAAAAAAGGATAGAAGCTTTGGTTGTGAGCTATCTTTGTTGCTGAGTAATTCCACTACTCATCCAATTTAGAGATCCCACAATCAATGATAAATATACTAGTCACCATTAAGAAACTCATACAACATTTCCCTATGGTAACAATCAATGTTGCCTTAGTAGGTGACTAACCAGTCCATCCATGTAATATGGTCGAATCCTATTATATCAAGAACATATAGATCTCAAAGGATACAATATTCCATGATTTCTATTGAACATACCTTATATATATATATATATATCTAGAACACACTACCAATGGTGTATCAATAGTAATTTCACCTCTCACTAACTCCTCCATCAGGTTCAGACCATCACCAATTTTTTAAGATAAAATGGAATGAGAGGCACTTGAATAAATATGGAACTAACAAAAGTATAAGATACTAGAATATTACCTCTCATTGTCGATGTTTCAGCCATTCTATACACAAGTGTAGAATGAACTGCATGTAAATGTAACGACCTTCTTCACAGTGATGTTGCACTACTCCCTTGAGTGGAACCACACTACTAATATGGGTGCTACTTTATAGGATCACAATGTCCACTAACTCTACAAACATTTCCAGTAGAACTCCAACTGCCTACCCAAATTAGTGTAAAGGGTCATCTTACCATACTCTGACTCTACACAACTTCTCCTTCAGTACCTATTTGTCACTGTGACCGGCAGAATTTCAATAGACGTATCATCATGCCTCAAGATCGACATTGTACTGGTGTTGGGGAATAGTGTCTATAGTAGTGTCCCAACCTACCACATTGATGAAAGATCTCAATAGTAAGTTCATGTTCAACTGAACCTCCTACCTACATACTCTACTTCCCACTTCCTTCAAAAAAATTTCATAACGATGCATCCTTCACCTTGAAGTCACAAATCTGATCATCCTGTCACAACTTCATATTCATCACTGAAATCCTGCCTCAGGTTAGATTCAACAATAAGAGCCTAATACACCATTTCATAAACATCATCTTCTAGAAGATATTCACATGGGACCTAATCTCACAATTAATTATATCCTAAAAACTTTTTGATGTAGAGGTCTCATCCCAAGATAAATTTGATGAAATGTGTTTCAAAACGATGTAGAGTCTATCATTTTCTATCTCTGATATGATCTCATATATCATATGCATGAACTGAAAATATTTCTCTTGTTTTATAATCTTTAGATTAAAGAGTTCCAAGAAAAAATCCATGAATTCCTTCCATAACATACCATCAATCTATCAAGTTCATGCCTGAATTTACCATCATTGCTTCATTGAACCCTCTATCATATAAGAGGCCAATTGGAACCTCGTCATAGTTGGAATATTCAAATGGTCATGAATTTTTACTATAGAATCATCCGATAATTTATCTCCCTCAGTTCCACCCTCTCTAGAAAATGATAGACGGTGCTCCAAATGAAACTCCCATGTCATTCAGACATACTATTCACAACTCGCCATGGGTCTCTTTAATTGAATTAAATGAACTAAAGTATGTTCTCTCGAAATTTCTCCCCTTCATCTTCATCTGGCATTAATAGTTCCTCAAGTTACCTAACACGAATATCATACCATGGCATGCCCCATTCTTGATTTCTCAACAAGAAATGTGGAGTAATACTCTCTATAATTCCAAACACGCGTCTCAGGTCTCATAACACAACCTTGTAACATTTAAATAAGATGAAATAATCACAATAGGCCCCAACATGTAATTTCTCCCAAATCCCACCACACGGTCAAACTAAGGTGATATCACTTCCCTTAACCACCATACTACGAGGCTTTGGTTATAAATGGTAAAACACTATCTTAAACATGATTCTCATTTATATATCCAATTATTCTCATTTATCATAATTTTTTGCAACCATTTTCAATTCATTTTAGGAACCCTTTTATCATTTAAATCTAACAAACAAGGAAAATAGTTCATGTTTAACCACTTACCCATATCATGTTTTCTCGTGCGTGCCTAAAATTATGCATGTTACAACAACCTTGAGTTTTTAGATTGATGCATGGTTTCTCAAATCTTATGCCATTCGAGGCCATGAATAAATACTAAAAAATTATCAGAAATAATAATAACATCAAAACCCATGTTCATCAATAAATTTGAAATAATATTCAGATATTATTGAAATCATCAATGAAACAATACCACAATGAGTACATTGTGTTTCCTCATAAATAGGTTTGCAAATTCGATGAACAAGCTGATTACCAAGATCTAACTCTTCCAAGAATCCTCTACAAATTTCCCAAAATAGTAATAAAAAATGAGAAAAATAAGAAGAAAGAAAACATGACCTTTAATTCAACTTTATCGCATCCCTACCTGGGAACCACATGACAGTGTCCCGATTTGATTCACTATGTGACCTCAACCGCACCTCCCCGTACACTATAGGCTTCTGACTATCAACAATAGTGTAGAAAGTCATTCTTAGGGAGAAAATAACCCCATTTAATATATTAATGAACCATTGAAAATTAATAGAACAACATAGTGGCATATATAACCCAAACAATACTCATGTCACAAGATAACCAAATTGGATATATAATACTCAAATAAAAGGGAAAACATGATCTGCCACCAGAGGGTTCACTATCTGTCATGAAACTGAATATAAAGACACTATGACTCCCCAAGTGGGTTCTAAACCATGTCAAGATCCTCATCCACGCTCCATCCGAAATCATAAATCCATCCATGTACCATTACCCATAGCTGGTCATGCAACAATTTAATATATTCAGGTACCGATTAGGAATCATGAGTAGGGTGTGAGTAAAACATATTAAGCCACCACCAATGGTGTCTAATCCCAGTCTAGTAAAAATATTGTTTATCTAGTTATGTATTAAATATGTACAATGCATAAATAACTAGTTGTTATATTAAAATTTATTCTAATGTAACTACAATATGTTAATGGTTCCCAAGGATATTTTTACCCTAATATTGGATTCATCTCATACCTGAGTTTGAAGTGTTTCGTTGATAATATGTTATATTAATACCTTCTTCATTTCAATGATTGAATTACTCAAATGTGATATGATATCTCAGTACATGATTCAACCCATGACATAGTTCAAATATTCTCTTGTGAGGCCATAACATAGAGAGACATTATTTGCATCCATTAATTTCACATTTATATGCCACATTTCCAAACATACCAATGCAAAAAATATATGAAAGATTGACATTTTACCATACCTCTACCTCAATATAATGACTATGTTCTTATTATCGTACTCATAATTCTAATGATCATGTTACCATGTATGCTTTTCATTATAATAAACATGTTCCCATTATATTACTCATATTTATGATGATTATGTGACAATATTTACTTCTCAATTTCTATTGACCATGTTCCCATTCATTAACACATAATTAATTAATAAATAATTTTCCACATATATCACATTTCTAATTCAATAATTACATTAATACAACAAAATAATTATTTAACTCAACAATTAATATAACAATTCAATAAGTTATAATTAATTCAATTAGATAATTAATCCATTCCATGATTCATATCTCAATAATTAATTTTTCCTTAATTTATTATCCCATTATAAATCGCTACTCATCATAATTTATCCCACAATTAATTTTCTAGATCATAATATCAAAGCACATAATCAATTCACAATTAATTACCTCATCTTAAATAATTATATATCTAATTATTAATCTGCTGATTAGTTTCCTAACATATAATACAAAAATCATATATTCAATTTTCCAAATTAATTATATAATAAGATATCCAATTTGTTGCATTATTAATTTCTCAACTAATCATATAATTCTATAATGCTTCAATAAATCAATTGGTCTTCCGAATTAACAAATTTTTAGAAAATAAATAGCTATAGGATTCTATAAATTATACAATTTTTCATATATGTATCAAATCCATGACTATGGGAATTATATTTTAAACCAACTACATCGATTCCTTGAGGGAAATTCGCTTAACAGAAATCCCCAAAATCCAAGTAGCACAACGATGTAGATATGATCTCTGAAAATTAACCCATAAATCAATATCACGATATTAAGATATTATAAAATAATATCTAGATCTATAATACTATATCTAAATCTCACCAAATAGGTTTAGATCTAAGATATCAAATGATATTATCAACCAAATAATTAAAGAGTGATATGAGAACGAAGATAAAAAGCATTGGGGTGAGATCCAATAACCAGGAAGAGAGAAAATATTTAATTCATGCTTTCAATATCAGCAAAAAGAGTTATTGTATGACTGTAGAATTAATTAGAGTCGATAGGAGAACATTCCTTCACCTTTTAGAATGTATATATCTGTTGTTAGTGAAACATATGGGGTGAACATTTCATTAAAAGTTGAAAACGAGTGGGATCCACAATTTTGGGATCTAACTATTTGCTCATACATAGTTTAGTCACACAGCTAGAAAAATAATTCACTGATAGTGCATGATCCTCTACTTCAAGGGGTCTCACATGGCTTCCTCTTGAAGCCTCCCATACTAGGCTTTGACCGTGATGAAGCTACTTCCACAAAAGACCAGATAGTGCAAAGTTTCTCCTAAACAGCAACATTTTTTGTACAACCCATGTTCCAACTAGGTACAACCCCTTTTTCTCAAAAATTTCATTGAATCTACCCCAAGGCATAATAATTCATAACTTCCATCATTGGTACATATGTAAAATCAAAAATTAACTGAAATAGTGCCAGAGATAAATCTAGAAAAATTCAGGATCATCCATCATACCATAAGAGTGAGAATTATACTACATAGAATAACCACTATAGATTTTGGATCATAGAAAAAACGTGCTATAAAAATTGTTCACTGTCACGGTAAATCATGTTTTTGGAAAAAAATTATAATCTTGAGAATGCATTGTAGGAACACTGGGATACGATGGAGTAGAAATATACAATATTGATTGAATTTGAATTTATGGAATTTCATGGGTGAAATAATTTTAAGAGTTATGGAATGTGATAGAACAATATTTTAAAATATATTCTGTAAAATTGAATTTAATTTATTCCATAGATTTTGTTTCACAATTCATAGTGTTTAATCAAATGTGATCTAAAATTAAAATATTATTCAAATTAGGTCATTAATAAAATTCAATCAAAATTATTCAGTATGAATTAGACTGAATAATTTTTGTAAAATTTAATGTTTGCACAGGTATAATTTAAATTCATTAGTTATCAACTGATATAAAATTAAAATAGAAAGAATTTGAAGGAAAAGAAGTTGTTTATTTGAAAAACTATTTCAATGAGTGTAATACCTTTTTTTAAATTAAACTCATAAAAATTGGTGAATGATTTTATAAATATATATATATAATTTATATTCGATTACAAGAAATTATTATTCAACTATTTAAGTAATACATTGAATAAAAATTAATATAGTTTTATACAAATTAATGATATTTCACTAAAGAAGTGTTTTTCATCCTGTTTTGCACATTTATTTTAATATTAATTTATGACACTTATAGAATATTAGTCTGGTAAAATATATTCCATATTTTTAATTGTGAAACCAAATTTGTTAAATAATTACCTTTTATTTTTTCTATTATGAAATTTAACAATGCTAATTATTTCACCTCAATAAGGGTAAAATGGTTAAAATATGGGTAAATAATTGGGAAAAGGTTTAAAAACTTCTCTAAAATATTCATATGTCACAATGGGTTAGTGTATTTTTTCCATTTACTTAAAAGTATTGAAATTATGGCCACATTGTGCTATTTTTCATTAATATTGTTTTGTATGTTATTTTACTTAATGGAAATTACAATATGTCACTCTCTATACTATAAACATTATCATAATGTTCACATAGGTATTAAAATATGTTTTGATGAATATTTATGGTTATTATTTTCATAATGAAATTATTTACATTGTTATAATTTATATCTATTTTTTAGTGATTATATATTTATCTTAAACTCTTGTAGATCAATGAGACAATATTTATTCAATTAATGAAAATAATAAAATGCATTATTTTTGAAAAATAATATTAATATAAGTTGGATGAATTATTATTTTTCATGATTTTTATGGATTTAAATATCATATTTGGTATATTTCATATTATTAAATTCTAATTATATGTTTTCTTCATATATATAAAGTCAAATTAATATAATAGTTTTAAAATTTACATTAATGATATATTATTAAAAAAAAAATATTCTATAAAAGTATTTTTAAATAATAAACATATTTATAGATGATAAGGGGTAAGATATTGTAGACATTTTATATCTATTTACGATTCAATTACTACCTTAAAAGAAATATTATAAGCTATTAATATTATAAATTCATTACCATAGTTTAAATTAAAATCGGTAAACCAGAACATTGAACCAAAAGAAAATGTTTAAAATGAAAACAAAAATCTAAATTTCAATGAAATTTTATATTTATAACTTATACAATTTTTAATTGAATATATTATAATTTGGAAACATAAGGATAGAGAATGAATTATTTGAATTTTAGTATGTTTATTAATTATAAGTGTGTTTGTTACCTTCCTTATAAAATGACACCCTTCGTATTATCATATAATACACTTTAATAAACCTATAATAAGAAATAACTATCAATTACCCTTATAAAAGCCCATATCCATGATCTAGTTGTTCTTCACTTCCCAAAATACAAACCCTCAACGGCATTATAAATAAAATTTTTATGCCTCCCTATGAGGAAGAAATTTGATTACCCATCCTCATTCTTTTTTTATGATTATATCAACAGGGAATCTATGATATTTATAATTAAATTTTAAAATTAGTATCTTTAATATATTGTAATGTTATTATAAATATGGTACAACCATTAACCTCTGTCTTTTATATTAAATGGAATGTTGATGTATTCTTTATACATGCGTACTACTTACCATCTCCATGAAGTGATACAACTTTTTTTCCTGAAATCATATATTGGTGGGTATTATGATAGATAAATTATTTTATATGATATTTCTGACATAACTATTCTTTTATTATTATGATTTTTTATATACCTTATTACATTCCAATCTGTTGAAAACATTATTTTTTCTCGTGTATATGTGCGGACCATCACCTCCAAAAAGCGAGGTGAGTTTTTTTTTCATTTCAGGCTTATAAGGATTGTAAAAATAAATATTTAATTAATAGATAATAAATATTTTATTGAATATGTTCTTGTATTGGTGAATTTTTATTTTTCCATTCTTTCTTTCCATCCGTATAAAAGTAAAAAAATGGTTCCTATATATGTGAAAGCTTCAATCATAATGATTTTTTTACTTAAATTTCCAATATCTATATTGTTTAGAAGGAATTAATGTGATCAATGTATATGGACCTAAAATACCAACCAAAAACATTTATTAAAAAACAATATATCAATAAGAACACTTATTATAATAAATAATTTTTAACAAATTTATGATAGAATATTATAGGTAAATCATAATTGTTGTGATATATATTATTATTTTTTATGGAATAATGGTATAATAAATCTATATTTTTTATATGGGTGTTTTGAACCAATACGGGGGATTTTAGAACTAAGGTAACAATTTTATTCACAATCTGACCATTATTTTGGATTTTTTATGCAAATGTATCCCCTTGGGGAATTATTTGATAATTTAATATCAAAACCAATATATTTTATAATATTTTGGTAATAATATTAACTAAATTTTTTTCCTTTAATTTATCCCTAATTATGTGGTAAACATACCAAACTAATATTTTCATAGAAAACCGATTTTTTTTTCAACATGGTAGAATATCATTTTCTTCCATTTAAATATTTACGATATATCGTTTTAATTAATACTTGTACAAAATTACAATTATTTTATAATTATATTTTTATCATTTTTTTAAATTTTATGAAAAAATTTGATCTTATACTCCTACAATTTTCAGATTGACATACATTTTTATCTTTTTATATAAAAATATTAATGGGATATTTTTTTAACTTATAGATAATGAATGTAATTTCTAAACATCATGAGAAATAAATTATTTCAATATTTCAATAAAATTTTATAAGGTTTTTAACAATGTTAGTGGTTTCATTACTTTTTTCTTAACTACTGGTATTTTATATGTGATTTTTTTTTGTGAAAATGGTATTTTTCTGCAGAAATTTACCTAAAATATTTTAATATATATTCATATATATTAATATACATAGTTGAATATTATTATTTTTAGGATATAATACAATTAAACCATACAATATATTTAAATTTATAGTTTATGATTAGTTTTACAAGAGAATGTATTGATATTATGTGTGTTAGTTATTACAACACAAGCATTTAATGACTTTTAAGGTGTGTTCATTATGTTTTTTTTTTGTTTTTTATATAATAAAAAAAATTATAATTTGATTGATAGTGGTGGTTTCTAGATTTAAATTTTCCCATGACGAATCGGTGTGTATCATGAGAGAAACTATATTATTTATTTATCCAAGCTCTTACACATTTATCTAGATTCCGTAGAATGAGGCCATGATAGTGTTTTTATAAGTCTTGACATAATCCCATAGTGGTATATTTCACATGTTCATCGTTATAAATTCTATGATTGTCAAATTAGTTATTGATGAGTTTATTTGAATATTTTGATACCAATAGTTATGTTTCATGGTCAAGTGAATATTAAAAAAGAATTATTTCATCATCATTTATTGATTCAATATTATTTATTTCTTATTTATATTTTGTTGGATGAATTCTGTTACTAAGAATATTAGATCAACCCTTTCATATGTTTCCTTTCCACATGAGGCTGGGATGTGTAATAAGATTGATAATCATTTATATGATAGATATAATAATTATTTTCACAAATAAGATACTCTAATGTATTTTATATTGTCAAATGTAATATGTGATTGAATTATATATCTTTTTTTCTAAAACTATTAATTTTATCCCTTTATGATTCCACCTCTTGTATGTATTAAAAATTAAATTAATAAAACAATAACTATTGTATAATTGTGTTGGGATTTTTATATGATATAAGATAAGTTATACATGTATTATAATACATTGATTAAAAAATTATTATACATTTTATACAAAATAAAAGAAAAAGTGTTTGTATGATACATAATTGTTGAGATACCATTATAAAAAATTCAAATCTTGTACATAGAACCAAGTAAAAATTATTAATTTATATGAATGAGTTAAACTTTAGTAATCATCAATGAAATATGGGATATATATTATACATCATAGTATGTAATAAATATATGATGTAAATTGGTTTATAATAGGAGTTCGGTTAAAATAAATGAATTGGGGATCGTGATGGTGAATTCATGTAATAAATGAAACATGGCTGAACATTTCATAATGTAATCATAAAAAATTTATTCCTTTATTATTTAAATCATTCATAAAACAATTCTATCTATTATTTTTAATATTAAAACAGTTATAAGATCGAATTAAAATTCCATAAAGGGTTATCCTATTATTAAGAAAACATAATTTTTGTGTGCTCATCAAAATTTAGATGGTGTCTAGAATATTAAATATATGATTAAAATATTATAAATTATAATATTAACACGTAGTAAAAATAATAGATTATTATTATTTACTAATTCATCAAATTTTGAGGATTAACATAGAGGTGATTTTTAAATCCCATAAAAGTTCAAGGTGAGAAATGTTAGGATTGTGACTAATAAAAAAATAGTGAGTATTAGGTTTTAGTATATAATAATTTCGGAGGTGAGTAAGATGGAAATTTTATTGTTCCAAAACAATAGGTGTCGAATTCCAAAACTGTTTTTGTATGTGTTTTAATGAGATAAGTATAGATTAAAAATTTGAGGATTGATTTAATGCACATAGTCAAACATTTGACATAAAAAACATTATTTTCAATATTTAAATCTATGATAGAACTCAAATGTGTGTTATTATTAATATATATATACAGATACATATACAAAATATTGTTCCAAAATCAATGTAATAAAGTATATATATATTATGATAGATTTATATTATAATATATTTATTTTTATAAAAAAAATTAAAAATTAAAAATTGGTTTACTATTCTTTATACCTTATATAGTATATTTATAATAGAAGTCTTTATGATAAAATTCAAATAAATTTCATATGATTGATTATATAAGTCATTTAGACTCTCTTCTAAAAACAAAATCCTTAGACTGCTAAGGGGAAGGTAAAACCCAACACTAAAGATTTATACTCACACATCATAAATGAATAATACAATGATGAATTCATTGGTTGTTTGGGGATAATATTTTAATAAAAATTTTAAATGATAATATTTCATTTTATGTAATGTGTACTTATAACCTTAATTAACAATTTGGAATTTATGAAACAAAAATGATGTTTAAAATTTAGAAAACATACCTTGATACCACAATACCTCTTCCATTAAGTATGGATGTGGTAATTGTAGGACCTCGGGACACCCTGAGAGAGGAGGGGTGAATCAGGGTGACAACTTTTTCTTTTAAAGTGAAGGATCTTCTTCCCACGTGGGTAGGAACATGTTAAACCTATATAATGAAAAGGATTAGAATGAAAAAATTCACATGCAGAAAGAATACACAACACTTTTTACTTTGTTCACCACTAAGTGCTACGTTAAAGGAGCATACGCTAACAAGTTGCAGGTCGTACCAAAATCCACTACGCTTCACTGGATGTAGGTCCCATGCTCACTGCCTTTAAAAAAGATCAGGGATGGCTCAATGCGTCCCTCAGATCACTCCCATTGACTCCCCATGCCTCACTGCTTTTGTGAAGTTCCACTCAGTTTATAGACGTGAAGGTCTCCTCAATAGATTTGCATTGAAATCATTGTCTCTACATAGCACGATACTCTAATTGCATCGAAGTCCAGAAATGATGCATATGTATGCAGAGAACCACGGAACCGGATAACCAAAATGTGCAAAAAAGTTTCTCTAAAAAATGCACGCAACCCCAAAACTTTGTGCAAAAAACCATAAAATTTTGTGAAAAATTTCCTTTTCGCATGGAAAAATATTTCGTGAAAAAACACCCTTTTTCGCGCACCTGAATATTTTACGTGCTACCTCAATTTTTAAGCGCAACTCTTCCTTTTTCGCGTATCTCAGAATTTTCTACACAATCCAGATTATTTCGCGCAAGCCACATTACGCGATCCTTTTACACGCATCAGACCTCAGATCCTCTCTAAGTCAGCAACTCCTATGAATGAAGGGGGTCACCTCAAATTTATAGGCATCTGAGACCCCCGTGCTCAAAATCCCCTGTGGCATGTAAAACCTCTCATCTGGCGCGTAATCCTTCGCACCTATGTCATTTTTTGTGCACATCATCTGATATTTAACACAGCCCATGCCTTTTCCGTTTTTCGATGATCTGATTCTGAAACACTGTTTGGGCGAAAAACCTCGATCCTCTATTTCGCACATCCCGCTCTTTTTCGTGCCCAACTCAAATTTTTCGTGCACAACCCTTATTTTTCGCACAATAATTCCTCTTTGCATACACCACATTTTACGAAAAATCCATGTCTTTTTTTCAATTTTGAGGCCCAAAAATTTGGAAAACACTGGGAAACTACGCCACCCTGAATAATATTGTCTTCCTGAACTGTATGATCACTTTGCTGGAACACATTCTGAACATCCATTGATGATTGACAACAAACACAAACCAAACACCAAATCCTACATAGAATAGCCATGGTTCCAACAGTTTCCCCCTTTGGGTTTGTTGGAAATTTCCAAATAAATTCCAAAAGATCACCATCCCAATGCAATCCAAAAATGGAAGGATCAACTCAGGAAACACTCTAATTCTATGTGAGCAAATCTCTATGTAGAAAACAAGAGAGGAAGCTTGAATTGGGTTCCTGTGTTTTGGAATTCTCAAAGACGCCCAAGAAATTTTCTAACAATGTCACAGAAGCATTACATGTCTAATGAATACCTTCTTATCCTATCACTGACACAGAATTCTCATCTTGTTACAGAAGCATTACCTGTCCACTGAAAATCCTTCTCAACCTATCACTGACATAGAATTCTTATCTAATTACTGAAGAATTTCATGTCCACTGACAATCCTGAATTTATTCCTTTCTCCCCCATTGTCAATAATCCTAAAGACTGGTAATTTTTTCATTGTTCAGCTCCAATCATACTCCCCCTGGATAGTATCTCCCCCACAAACCTGCATCACATCCATAAACAGATAAATAAAATTTTCATAATCGGGGAGAGGGGATGTGTGTAACCTCCTTATGCACAGGGGGGTGGCTAAAGACTGAGGTTCAACCGATGCTTCTCAAACACAGCCGCTGACAGTGGCTTGGTCATGATATCAGCCACTTGCTCATGAGTTCCCACATGATCCATTCTAATAACCCCTTGTTAAACTTTTTCATTGATAAAGTGATACCTGATTTCAATATGTTTTGTATGGGAATGCTGAACAGGATTCTTCGTAAGATCAATTGCGCTCTTTTTATCACAGTAAATCACCATTGGTGGCTTTACCTCATCACCAATACCTTTTAATTGTTTCTTCATCCATATCAGTTGAGTGCATGCCTTTGTTGTAGAGATATACTTAGCTTTAGCAGTACTAAGATAAGTAATTTATTGATTCTTGCTCAACTATACAACAGATTTCTCCCCAATATAGAAGGATCCACCACTAGTGGACTTTCATTCTACTACATCACCAGCACAGTCAGAATCAAAAAATGTTGATAATTCATAGTCCTCGCCTGTAGCACAATATAACCCAATGTTATGTGAACCTTGAATGTACCTCATGAATATTTTTACTGCTTCCATATGTCTTTCTGTTGGAATACTCTGAAGGAGGGCTGTAAGATATGTGGGAAAGACAATATCTAGTTGTGTTGCTGTCAGGTACAGTAGGCTCCCAATGATCCTCTTTTACTTGGTGGGATCTATAGAGGTTACATCTTCATGTTTTCCATGTTTAGTTCCAACAACAATCAGAGTTGACATTGTTTTGGAGTCTTTCATATTAAACTTCTTCAGCAGCTCTCATGCATATTTTTCCTGAGAAATGATAGTGTAGTATTTCCTTTGAGTCACCTGCAGTCCCAAGAAATATGTGAGCTCCCCCATCATTGACATTTCAAATTCTGATTTCATATGATTGGAAAATTCATCCACTGATTTCTACCTGCTGCCACCAAATATAATGTCATCGACGTAAACTAGAACCATGAAATGGTCATTCGGAGAATTCTTCATATATATATTGTGATCTACTCCTCCTCTTTTGAATTCCAGTTTCTTGATGTAAGAATCCATTCTAGAGTACCACGCTCATTGTTCCTGTTTCAAGCCATAAAGTTCTTTCTTGTGCTTGCAAACCTTTGATTCATCAGCACCATGAAGAAAACCCACCGGTTTTTCAATGTAGACATTTCTTCGATTACACCATTTAAGAATTATGTTTTGAAATCCATTTGATATACTTTATATCCTCTTTGAAGATCCATGGAATGGAACAGTCTAATTGACTCCAGTCTAGCCACTGGAGCGACGGATTCTTTAAAATCAACACCTTCGATATGAGAATACCCTTTACATACCAGTCGAGCCTTGTTTCTGATAACACTTCTATTCTCATCAAACTTGTTTTTGAATATCCATTTTGTTACAATCACATTGTTAACATTGGGTCTCTCGACAAGATCCCATGTCTAATTCTTGTCAATCTGATCTAAATCTTCTTTCATGGCTTTCACTATGTATTCATCCTTTGCAGCTTCTTCAAATGAGGATGGATCCACAACTGACAGAAATGCAGATGGTGTGTTATTCCTCATCCCCATTGTCTATGTGGGTGCATTACTGTCTCAAATTATGTTATATGGATCAAAATATGCTCTTCGATTTCTCCTCTGTGGTTTTGTCGCATTCTCACCATCAAATATTTCCCCTTCAGATTCTTCGAATAAGTCAACATCATGATGTGACATCTGAGTGTTTTGTACACCTTCCTCTATTTCTGTATTTGTATTTATTCCATGTTCACATTCATTCTCATCTTCAATATCATCATCATAGGTACTATTTGAAGAATTTGAGGTTATTCCTTCAATGATATTAACATCATTTCTTTCCACAATCCTCCCCTAGAATTTATTGAAACACTTGTCAGCTTTCCAGTTTATTAGAAACCCAAGTAAAATTCCTTCAGTAGCATTGTCACCAAACATTCTTTGGTTTCCATTTTTATTCTAGATGAAACATTTGATTCCGAACACACGAAATTATTTCAACAAAGTCTTCCTTCCATGAAACAATTCATATGGTGTCATCCTTTCTCCTATATAAATCTCTGTTTGATTCTGAATGTGCCCTGCAGCTTCAACAGCTTCCTTCCAGTAATGGCGAGAGATACCACTCTCAGTCTGTAGAGTCCTGGCCATATTGCTGACCTGTCGATTCCGGCACTCAAAAAATCAATTTTATTGTTTATTTCTCACAGCAGCTACATCATGTTGTATTCCATGTTTTTCTAGATAATTCTCAAACTCAATGGACATGTATTCACCTCCATTGTCAGATCGCATGACTTTTATTATTCATCCAGTATCATTTTCGGCAATCTAGAGATATGTTTTCATGCAGTCATGTATTTGTCGCTTCCAATGAATCACCAATACACAAGCCATTGTAATATAATTATCAACGAAAAGGACGAAGTATCTTTCTCCATGAGTTCCGGCAACATTTATTAGGCAACATACATCTGTATGAATGAGTTCAAGAAGATGTGATGCCCTTTTCATCTTTGGCTGATATGAATTATAGACCAGCTTCCCACAAATGCATGCATCACAGGACTTTTCCCGTTCTCGTTTCAAAAAGGGGATATCCATGAAAATATTTAGCTTAGATATGTTTTCCATGTCTTGTTGGTTAATGTTCCCCAGCCTTCGATTCCAGATATTGTTTTCTTTTTCAATAGAGAAATAGCATGAGTTTATCTTGCTGTCAACATGATATAAGTTTCCATCTGTTCTACAGCCTTTCATAAGAGAATTCCATGTTTTTCCATTATAGTCTATCCTCTATGATTGAAATTCACTATGAGGCCTGAGTCACCGAGTTGACTTACACTGAGGAGATTGTGGAGTAGACCGTCCACATAAAGAACTTCAGTCTTTTTTTATCTCCATTGGCCAGAGAAGTATTCCCACTTCCTTTAATCTTAAAAGCACCATCATTACCAAATCTTACATTTCCATCAACCTTATTTTCAATGTTTTTCAAGAGGTCAGCATTTAATGTCATATGTGAAGAGCATACACTGTAAAGAATCGATGTGGTGCTGCTCTTTGTGGCTTTGAAGGCAACCTCTGCAAGATTGGATTTCTCGATCATCCTATTTTTCAATCCAAGATATATTGGATTGAGTGTAAGAAATTGACGACTTTTTAAATATTTCTTCCACATAGTCAGATTCGACAAACCCATAATCTTCTTCCAGTGAAAAAAATATATTTGTGAGATCAACAGCATCAGGAGGATGAATATTGACCCATTTATGAGAGTTGTATGAATCTATTTTATCAAACATCTTCCAGCAATACATATCTTTATGGCCAAAGTTAGACCAATGAAAACAGTATACATAAAAACTATTCCTTCTATAAATTGGAGGATATGAAGGCAGTCTCCTTTGTTGACATCCCATATCTTCCCCATTCAAGTAGATTCTTCCCACTTCACAATATGACATGGTATGGCCTAGATAGCCACATACCTGACACTTCAGGAGAGGAAATGTCTTCTCACTTGAATTTATCCTCATACCATCATACTTGGGAGAATAGTTGAACTAACTGTCATTTCTGAATGTTTAACGATAATTTTCAGTTCCCCGTTTAGTTTGGATTGAGGTTTTCATTTTCAGCACTTTAATAAATGTTTCAACATGGCCAACCATCATTTTGACTTTCTTTTGGCTCTCTTTATTTCCAGCAGTTGATGTCTCAGTCTTACAACCAATTCCACTATTTCCAATGCAAGCTAGACTTTGATCACTCAAGATCTTTCCAACCCCATCTAAACCACGCATGGATCTTCCCAGTAATTCTGCATCTGAGAATATTCCAATCTGTATTTTCTTCCTTGATTCTTTTGAAATTGATTCAGTCTCATGTTTACTCCTAAGAGTAATAACTTCTTCATATAGACCCTCAGTAGTCTTTGAATTTTATTCCAGTCTGGATGTGAGTTTACTGATGACCATTCCCTACTCTTCAATTCTAAGCTTTAGATCTACAACATCATCATTACATTCAAGGATTTTAGAATATACTTTCACAAATTCTTCCAGTCGTTCAATTTCAGCTTCAAGTTCATCAAAATATTCTGATGATTCTTCCACCATTTCCTTCCACTTATTACATATCATACATTTATTATCTTCCTTGGAGAAAGAATCATTAATTTGAATATTTGGATCAATAATGGTAGTAATCTTATTATCCTTTCCTTTGTTGATTGAGTATTCTGATATTTCAGTGGTAGACATCATGGAAGCATGGTTTCCGGATTTAATTTTTGGTTATTCTTCCTCAAAAAATTCAATATCATCATCATCTTCTTCACAGAAAAAACACTTCCTCTACATTTTCATTCAATATTTGAAGTCACCCTTTTTGAAAAACTGTTTATGAGGCTTCTCGATGTCTTTAGCTTCACTCTTATCATCATCAAGCATTCTTTGGCACTAAGAGTAAATGTGCCCAACTCTCCCACAAAGAAAACATGCAAGAGTTAGCTTACCTCTAAATTTACCTTCTCCATTGTTCAGCTTCTTGGCAATGGGGGAAAGAATTTATTTTTCCTCATCATCATCACCACCACTGACTTCTAAAATTTTCAGTTTGTCCATGGATTTGAATTCCATTTCCTTGATCATTTGAGTCGTGGCATCTTCGGGTTTAACTCTCATCTCATATGCCACTAAACTACTTAACAGATCATCTAGAGATAATTTAGAAATATCTCTTTCTTCAAGGGCTGACAGCATTGCATTGTACATGGGAGGAAGTCTTCTCAATATTTTATTTATGATATCAATGAATTTGATTTCATCTCCAAGACATCAAATTGCTCCCACTACATCAGTAATTCGATTGAATAAGGAATCTGCATTCTCATTAGGATGCATCTTTAGATCATCAAACCTATTGTGAAAAACGTAATGTTTTCCCTCCTTTAGTTTGTTGTCCCCTTCATAAATGTTTTCAAGTTTATCCCAAATAGAATTTGTTGTGGTGGAATTCATCACCATTAGATAAATATGATCTAAAAGATCAGCAATTATTGAATTCTAAGCTTTATATTCCGCATCAAGAACTTCCCAATCTGTATCAGTCATAGAAAGCCCTGTTGGATCAGTAACTTGTATTCCTTGGACAGTAGCAAAGAGGACTTCCATTCCAAAGGATATTAAATGAGATTACATTCTGTTCTTCCAAATATAAAAATTACTTCCATCGAAGAGAGGTATTCCCCTAGCATTGACTGCATCCTCCATGAAAACAAAGGACAAATCTAACTCCAGCAACCTCCCTCTGATACCACTTGTAGGACCA